>JAPPVO010000024.1:108508555-110908555 GCA_030407325.1 Camellia japonica | reverse complement strand
TGCGGATATCCGATTCAGTTTTGGGGAACAGTGATACAGGAACAGTGATCAGTGATTGAGGACAGTGTATTTTCAGCTTATCAACTGCGTGTTGTATGCCCGACTGTGTGTTGTGTGTATTTAATTTAAGCTGTTATGCTGCCCGTTTATCTGGTTATTTATTTCCTTTTCGCTTTATTATCTTTTTGCTAGGGCAGTTTTTAGCACGATTGCTTCCGAACCAGTAGATACTCCCCAAGCACTTGGACACGAGGTCGCCGACTCAACCGATCCGAGGATCTCGTTGACGGACATCCAGTGTTCCACTCTACCCCCAGTTGCCAGAAGAAGGCCAAGGAGGCGTAGTGTGTCAGAGCAGGGATTACCAGGACAGAGGGCTACTTTGACAGTAAACAGCCAGGCTGAGATTTCTGTGTCTGCCATAGAAGTACATTTACCGGTCATCCAGATGGAACAGCAGAATACATCAGTGGTAGAGGCGATGATGCGCCAGATGCAAGAGAGCATGAGGCAGATGCAAGAGGATCCATCCGCCAAGCGGAATTTTCTAAACAACAAGCCGCAGTCATGGCCCAGCAGGCCGAGCTGATCACTAGGCTGCAACAGCAGAATGCAGCGTCTGCTTCACATCAGGTTCCTCCTCCACCAGCGGCTCCACTACCCGAGCAGGCACCTACTGGTCAGAATACCTTGCAAAACACCTTGCCAAATCCTCCAAACCCTCAGAATACCCTCCCGAACACCCAGAACACCCTACCCAATGTCCAAAATATCCAAGAGGACACCAACTTCCAACGGGGCTGGCTCCGCCCCCGCTTCTGCCTCAACTGTCCAAGAATCTTACACCCAACCACCCGGACTCTCCATTGAGTTCGAGGTAGATCATACAGCTCTGAAGCTGAGTAAGCTGGAAAAGCTTTTCAAGAAATCGCAGGGGGTGAAGGCCATCCCAGACATCGAAGATGGGTACACTGACGTGGCGTAACATTGCCAGACAGATTCAAGATGCCACAGATTGACCGTTTTGATGGGTCGGGGATCCTATGGTCCATCTCGGCTATTTTCAGACATCTTGAGGCCAATGGGCCTAACCCGACCACAAAAGCTTTCTTGTTTGGCAGAACTTTGTCGGGGTGGCGGCCATCTGGTACGCCAAGTTAGAAGATGATGTGAAGAGAAATTGGGATGAGATGGCTGAGGCCTTCGTTGCGCAGTACTCGTATAATACACAGATCGAGATTACAACACGTGATCTCGAAACGACGAGGCAAGAACCCAAGGAGTCTTTCTCCGATTTTGTAACTAGATGGAGGGCAAAGGCATCGATGATGACCTTGAGGCCAACAGATAAAGATCAAATCCGGATGATTGTGCGCAATCTCCAACCGAAACTCATGCAGAAGATGATAGTACTCCCCTTTCCAACTTTCTCAGATTTACACGAGATGGGGGTACAGATCGAGATGCAATGAAGCAAGGTTTGATGACCAGGACCGGGAGCAGCCCCGAAGGACATTCAACCGCAATAACAACGCAGGCCCGAGTGGCGCTGCAAACACAAGGACTTCTGAGGTCGGTATGGTCACCACCACTCCCCCTTCCCAACCAAGGCCCGCAGCGGCCACACCCTTTTCCAGTATCCGGAGCAGTAACCAAGCCTCGAGATTTCAGCCCAGAGGCCAAAGAACCTTCACTCCACTATACATGCCTTTGTCCAAGGCTCTCGGGGTGTTAATCAGAAAGAAGCATCTGACACCTTTAGAGCCGAGGCCACTGCCAAATCCACTCCCTCCCTCTCATGACCCAGCAAAGTACTGTGCGTACCACCAACAGCACGGTCATGACACCGACCGTTGCTATAGATTGCGTCATGAGATCCAAGATCTTATCGACAAGCAGGTGATCGGCCTCCTGAAAAACCCAACGTCACAACAAATCCTCTCCCACCACACAACCAAGCCCCTCCTCCCAAAAGAGTCAACCTCATCCAAACTGGGGTCGTGTCCTACGATCCTAGTATCTATATTACTCCCTCTCACCTACCCAAGCCGGAGGTGATCCTTCCTGATTGCACTGACTTGTGCATGTTGGACACCTTCACAACCCAATCTAAGCCAGTGGTGGTGACCACCGAAGATGGAACGGGGCAGGTTTCAGAGGAGAGCAGAATTGTTGAGTCTGGGATGGAACAGCCTGGGAATTTGCTGGAGGAGCCTATGATCCAAGCGATACATCTTATCAGTGGGCCAGTCTAAGCTGAGTGTGGGGCTGCCAGAAAAAGCTGAGCTGTGCATGATTCGGGGGGACAGACTTGAACAAGGGGCAGATGATCTGACAACAGTGGAAGAGGACTTTGCCAACTTCCAGTTCTTCAACGACCAAGAATCAGGGATGCTGCAATCAACTGGTTCGACTATGAGGAGTCGGCAGAAGTTGTCGGGTGGTTAGATGATCAGCCAGACGTTGCAGAATTTCAATCAGAACAGGGCCCCAGGGGCGAGAGTATCATGATGGCCGGAATGGCGAGGGTCAGAATCCACCGCCGGAGAGCGCCGGCGTTAAGAATTTCGCTCAGAATTCGGGGATTGTAAATACAGGGAATATTGAACAACCAGCTGTACTGACGCAGTTGGAACAACAAAGTTTGACGATTCCGAAGAATCAGAAAAGGCTAAGGCCCATGTGGGGGTCGAAAGTGCTGTGTGCACAAACAGAAAATGCTGTGGGCATAAAGACTGAAGGTGCTGCGAGCACGATATACCGGAGCCGGACAGATGTCTGTCGGCTGCCGACGGAATGTGGTGGGAAGACGATGACTTATGTCTTGCCCACACAGATGAAGACTGGGAGGGTCAACCAGATGATACCTGGTATATTGACGAGATTGCTCATATGACCAGAAGTGGGCGGTATTTCAAGCCTCAACACTTGGATCAACCTGAGGCATCTGGGAAAGACAAAGAAGCAGAGAAACAGAGAGAGAAACAGATAGAAGAAGAAGTTGTGAACAATTGAAGAAGATACAAGCAGACATCTCCATCTGGGGACTGCTTATGGCATCAAGGGTGCACAGACAGGCCGTCCTATCTGCCATGGACAAGGCCAAACTCATCAGACACTACACCAGAGCAGCTGGTTGGGCTGGTTTTTCCGGGAGGAGGTTCCCCGGCATTAACCTTTTCAGACAAGGAATTGCCGCCTGAGGGCACAAACCATAACAAACCTCTCTACGTCTCCGTGGAGTGTAGAGATAAATGGATACCGGTGGTACTTGTTGATACCGGGTCCGCCATCAATGTCTGCCCAGTCAGAACAGCATATGCAGTTGGGTTGAAGCCCGCGGACTTCACACCAACAACTCAGGTGATCAAAGCTTACGATAATACGAGTAGGGAAGTGATGGGGATTGTCAAGATTCAAACCAAGGTTGGTCCAGGACAACACGACATCGAATTTCATGTCTTGGACGTTCCCGCAACCTTCAACTTACTCTTGGGGCGGCCGTGGCTGCACCAAGTAAAGGCAGGCAGTCTCTTCCACTCTACATCAGATGGTGAAATACCCCTATGGAAAGGGAGTAGCCACTGTATTCGGGAACTCATCAATCCATCCGCCTCCGGAGGTATCTACGCCGGTCCTGGAAATTGAGCATGGCACAGAAGATGTATTCTTATCAGGATTCACTTTGGCTGAGGCCCGGGTAGTACAGAATATTATGGCTGTGAATGAAGGTGTGTACGTTAGTGCTCAATCCGTCTACCTCATGAACAAGCTACAACATATTCCCGGGATGGGATTAGGAAGGAGCGGCAGGAAAGGAGTCGCTGCGTTGGCCGAAGTGCCACACAACCCGCATACCTTTGGACTGGGTTATCTGCCCACCAAAGAGGACTGGGTGAGGAAAGGAAAGGAAATGGCCGGCAGAGCCAGAGCGAAGCAGGCTGGGAAGCCTTTTGACCTAATACACAGGCCCATTCAGGGTACCCTGAACGGACGCTTCGTCCGGGAGGGGGAGGATTTTCCATTTTGCGGCTTCCCAGAGCCGTGGATAAACGCGGAGAAGAAGCGCGTCCCAGGCTTCGAATCTTCTTTGACTGCAACTATCCGGGGATGACGTTGCCACAGAGCAGACAGACCCAACAACTGAGGTTGAGCAGAATAAAGCAGGGGATCCTGAGGGCACAGAATTTGAAATGGGGGTAGCACTGGCATGTCTCCTCTCTGATCCTCCGATCGACCAAGAGTGCTTGGGGGATAACTTCGTGGTTTCCATGATTGGGGATGAAACGGCTGCGAGCCGACCAGCAGCTATCTTGGATGCATCAATCGCACCCTCTCTCACTTGGCAGTACGAGGAGGGATTTTTGTCCAGCAGCACCGGGTCAGGTAGTGAGCCGGAATCTGATTCCACCGAGTCTGTGAGTCGGAATCAGGTTCCAGCTCGACTGAGTCTGAGTCTGGTACTCCTGGGGATGTTAACCCGGATGCCACAGTCCTGTCTAGGTCGTCTTTTTCCTTTTCTTTTGAGTCTGTTGTAACAGAAGAATTGGACGATTTGGATACTTAATGAGAATGAGGTGAATGTGGTTTCCGAGTATTTCTCTGTGCCCTTGATTTATTGCATTAATTCAGACTTTCAAAACTTTGATGAAAACGACGAGGACGAAGTTCCTCCGGTTTTACAACGTTTAATTGAGCAAGAGCAAGAGAGATTTGTTAAGCCATTAATGGATGAAATCACTACCGTGAACATTGGTACTGAGGAGGACCCGCGGCTGGTCCAGATCGGGTCCACGTTGTCTTCGGAGGAACGCGAGCGCTTAGTCGCTTTATTAAAAGATTTCAAAGATGTTTTCGCGTGGTCCTACGAAGACATGCCTGGAATCGATCCTGAGATTGTACAGCATCGGATCCCCCTTGACCCCGAGGCCCGACCTGTCAAGCAGAAACTCAGAAGGATCCGCCCGGATTGGGCCTTCAAGATTAAGGAAGAGGTCACCAAGCAAATGACGCAGGCTTCCTGCTGGTATCTGAATATCCGACTTGGTTGGCCAACATTGTTCCGGTGCCGAAGAAAGATGGCAGGATCCGGGTGTGTGTAGACTTCAGGGATTTGAACAAGCTAGTCCGAAGGACGACTTTCCCTTACCGCACATCGATGAGTTGGTAGACTTCACAGCAGGGCATGCATTGCTCTCATTCATGGATGGCTTCTCAGGATACAACCAGATAGTGATGGCACCAGAAGACCGGGAAAAGACTGCATTCACCACCCCGTGGGGGACATACTGCTACGGGTAATGCCGTTTGGGTTGAAGAACGCTGGAGCTACTTATCAACGGGCCGCGACCACAATACTACATGATATGATCCACAAAGAGGTTGAGGTGTATGTGGACGACATGATTGTCAAGTCCAAGGAAAGAGAGGGCCACTACACCGCCTTGCATAAGTTTTTCCAAAGGATCAGGGAATTCCGGTTGCGGCTAAACCCTCAGAAATGTACATTTGGTGTTACAGCGGGAAAAATGCTGGGGTTTCTGATTACACAAAGGGCATCGAGGTCGACCCTTCCAAAATCAAGGCCATCTTAGAAATGCCACCACCAAGGACTGAAAAGGAGGTGCGAGGCTTTCTGGGTAAAGTGCAATTCATAAGACGGTTTATCTCAAAATTAACCTTGACTTGTGAACCACTTTTTGGTCTCCTGAAGAAAGGAAAGAAGTTCCAATGGGACGGCCGATGTCAAGCTGCATTTGAACAGATTAAAGAATATTACAGAACCCGCCCGTGTTGTCACCGCCAGAACCAGGGAAACCGTTGATTTTGTATCTGTCAGTAACTGAAACTACAATGGGCTGCATGCTTGCACAAGAATCAGAAGACAAGGTGGAGAGAGCCATCTACTATCTCAGCAAGAAGATTGGAGTATGAGACCCGATATACACCGCTGGAAAAGGCTTGCTTAGCTTTGGTATGGGCTACCAGGAAGCTGCGGCACTACCTGTTAGCTCACTCTGTAATGTTGGTTTCACGACTTGATCCCATCAAATATCTCTTCGAGAAACCAGCGCTTACGGGTAGGCTAGCTCGTTGGTTGCTGTTGCTCTCCGAATTTGATCTCACGTACGTGACACGCAAGTCAGTGAAAGGAAGAGCAGTGGCAGAGTTCCTTGCCGACCACCCGGTTGAGGGGGATGAAGCAGTTGAGTACCTGTTCCCGGATGAATCAATTCTGCATATCGACGATGAAACTTGGACGATGTACTTTGACGGAGCGTCAAATCAACACGGGTATGGGATAGGAGTGTTGCTGATAGCACCCGACAATTCCCGTATCCCTCTAGCCTTCAAACTCCGATTCAAAGTCTCGAACAACGAAGCAGAATACGAGGCGTGTATCGCTGGTCTAGAAGCAGCCCTGGAACTAGGGGCAAGACGGTTGGACGTCATTGGGGACTCGAACCTTGTTGTGTCTCAAGCTAAAGGAGACTGGAAAGTAAAAGAGGAAAAGATGATGATGTATCACCAAACCTTGGATTTGCTGATTCCTCGGTTTGAGAAGCTAAGTTTTACTCATCTACTAAGAGAGAACAACAGGTTCGCAGATTCTTTAGCAACTCTATCTTCTATGATAGACATCCCGTGTGGAGTCCGATGCGTCCAGTCATCATGACCAGAAATTCGCACCTGCCTATGAGTCGATTGCAGCCATAGATGAAGTTCAGGACGAACACCCCTGGTATTACGACATCTGGAATTTCTTGGAGAAAGAAGCATACCCGCCAGGGGTAAATGCCAAAGACAAAAGAGCAATCAGAAGAATGGCAGTTCAGTTCATCATCTGCGGGGGTAACTGTAAACTATAAACGGGTCATCTGGGAATGCATAAACTGTGCGTTGATGCCGAAGAGTCAAAGCGTCTGATGGAAGCCATCCACGGGGGAGAATGTGGTGCACACATGAATGGGGTAATGTTGGCACGGAAGATCCTCAGACAGGGTTATTACTGGTCCACCATGGAGGAGGATTGTATTAGTTTCGTCCGGCGATGCCACAAATGTCAGATTCATGCAAATCGTATGAACATCCCCGCCAAAGCTGTACAACATGACTTCGCCATGGCCGTTTTCAGTCTGGGGAATTGATGTAATCGGAGCAGTTACGCCGAAGGGGTCGAATGGGCATGAGTTCATCTTGGTAGCGATAGATTATTTCACAAAGTGGGTTGAGGCCCAATCTTATGCGGTGTTGAAGGCTTCGCACGTCGCAAAGTTTATCAGAAACAACATCATCTGTCGCTATGGGGTCCCAAACGAAATAATTTCAGACAATGGTTCCCACTTCAAGAAGGAGGTGATTGATTTGTTGGAGAAATACAATGTGGCTTTTCATAAGTCATCTACCTATCGGCCGCAAACCAATGGAGCGTTGAGGCCGCCAACAAGAATATCAAGCGCATACTGCAGAAGATGGTGGAAACCTACCGGGACTGGCCAGATAAGCTGCCGTTTGCTCTGTGGGGCTACAGGACTTCAATCAGAACTTCTACTGGGGCGACTCCGTACTCGTTGGTTTATGGGATGGAGGCCGTTCTACCTATTGAGATTGAGGTTCCGTCATTACGAGTATTGGCCGAGTGTCAAATAGCCGGCAGACTGGCAACAAGCAGATTTGAGGAACTCATGCTTTCGATGAAAGAAGGTTGAAAGCACTGTACCACGTCCAAAGTTATCAACGTAGAATCGCCCGGGCTTTTAACAAGAAGGTTAAGTCCAGGAATTTGAAGGAAGGAGATTTGGTGCTCAAAGACAACCGAGCTCCCATCCACGACCCAAGGGGCAAGTTCAGACCTAATTGGACTGGTCCCTACATCATCAAGTCAATCTGGTCTGGTGGAGCTGTGGTTCTGATGGATCTAGATGGCTTAGAGTTTTCCCAACCGATCAACATGGACAAGTTGAAGAAATACTACCCTGAGAGGCTCGCTAGGCCGAAAACCCGAAAGGGCGACCTAGGCAAAACTCAGAGCACAGAAAATTTGAAATTATAAAAACTGAGCTCGCAAGGTTGAAAACCCGCAAAGGGCGGCCTTGGCAAAAGTTAGAGCGCAAAAGGAGAGTGAAAATACCCGAGCGAACCTGAGCCTGAACTACGTAAGGCTTGATTCCCATCTTTGGGATACGTAGGCAACTTCGTCTTGAAGTTCAGCCACAATCTTTTCCCCGATCAACTTTGTCCATTTGATCATCTCAGTCATCTCTATTCATCAGCATTTATCGTGATCTCCGGTACAGTGCTATTCAGACTAGGGGCAACTTTCCGTTGCAATGAAGTGCTGCGGTACCATTCAAACTAGGGGCAACTTTCCAGTTGCTAGGATCCGGGGTTGTGCATCTCAGTGACAGATCTCAGGCGTGTCCAGTTCTGATCCATATCGAAAATAGTTTTGAAAAGTTTTAATAAAAGTTGACTTTGTTCAAATTAATCTTTTTACAACTAAGACCATTTTTGGACCAAAGCGGAGAATTTTCAGTACCACAACCTTCAATTTCATTGATTTCAAAACAGAGTTCTCTTGCTCTTGCATACAATTGAAGTTGCTTTTTATTACACTCAGGAAGAAAACTTGAAAGTACTAGTAAAGCAATAAATCCGGGGCATAGTCAAGTCAGGTGTCCCTGCGCCCCCTGCCAGAGCTAGTTGAAGCCTCTGATGCCAACCTAGGCCCACCTGTGCTTCTTCGTTGAGCCAATCCCAACACTCGTCAAAGTGCAACTGAAAATAGGGGCAGGGGCAGGAGCTCTCTAGTCCTCCAGGCCGTAGTATGTCGGCAAGGTGTGCACCTCGAACCGGAAAGTGACCGGGTACTCAATTCCCTCCGGAGGGCAAGTCTGATCATGACCAAACTTGGCGCAGAATACGGAATGGGAAATAGAATACACAATGAGTCAAGCCGATCAGACGGATCCCAGTATCCTGGAACATGCTATAGCTCATCGCCGGAAGGTTAAGCCAAGGACAGCGCCAAGCAATGTGATCGAGAAAAATTGCACATCCATTCAAACCACCATCCCTCATCAAGGGCGTCAACTAGGCGTTGTCGAAAGAAGTAGCCGCGGGCTGAGTAAGCAGGGCAAGAGTCCACAACTTGCAATTTATCCATCAACCATATCTGGGGAGGGATGAAAAATGAGAGAATAAAGAATAGAGAGATGTGCGATGAGAGAAAAGTGAGATGAGGGTTTTGTGAGAAAAACCGAGCCTGAGGGCCGAGTGATGTGAGCAAATACATATGTGAGCTTGGGTGGGAAACATTACCTGCAGCAGTAGTGGACTCCCTGCAAATCTAGTCTCTCGGCGGTAGAAAGCATCCAAGCCTAGCAGCGTCTCGGCCAATGTCATGGCGATACAGCTCTTTCCTTCTCCGCAAGCCTTGAGCGACTTCAATCAAACGGATGCTAGCTCCTCCGGAGCCCGAGACAAACAGAAAATGAGATAGCATGCACAAGCAGAGGGCATGTTGTCGGAAACCTTGCCAATGATGGTCGCTGCGGTCACCGCATCAGAGAATCGGTAAATCAGGCTCGGGATATCCAACATCCCTTACAATCAGAGATCGAGCATCATGCGCGTTGAGACCGCACATCCGCCCTAAAGCTTGGGCGTGGCCAAAACGAGACTGAGGCAAAATCTCTTCTGAGCGTTCAGACTCCATCAAGACTTGAAAATCTTCGAAAGTGGGACATACCTCTTGCCCTCCGAAGCTGAAGACATGCGTCACCGGGTTCCAAAACCTCGCCGCGGCATGAGGAAAGGAAGATGTAGCGGAGTCCGGCGCAGCGTGAATAGTGCATTCAAGCCGAAACCCCGGAAGTTCAACTTTTCCGAGCCGTCTAGAGAAGAGATCCAAGATGTGAGATTTTCTGCGAGAAATGCCTCCATTTTTGTGAGAAACAGTGATGAAATGAATAAGTTCCAAGGTTGGGGCTTTTATAGAGGGTGAAACACTATTCAAAGGACACGTGTCAAAATTCTGAGGGTTGCGGGAGAGGTGGCCGGCCGGCCATCTATTCTAGTAGGCCGGCCACCCTTTAGTCCCCAGATGCAAAATGTGTTCGGCCCTGCATTGGTCCTGTTTTGCCCTCCGGAAGGAAGTTTGAGGCATTTCTACGCATCGGGGATGTCGAAGGCCTCCATTTCTCTCAGTTTCGGATGCGTTCCATCATCCAGATCGTCCGTCCGAAGTACGCTTTGTTGTATTTTTTATCGAGTTGTTGCTTTGTTTATCGAGTTGTAAGTTTTGTCGAGCTGTCGCATTTTGTGTTTTGAGTTATTACCTTTTGTTTACGCAATTTTGTTAAGTCTTGTTTATCGAGTCGTTAACATTGTTGTACTTTGCTTATCGAGTTGTAAACTTGCTAAGATTCTGTTATTTCTTAGTGAGTCGAGTTGTTTGATTTGTTGCGTCGGTTCATTACCTGACCTGGTAAATACACAAGGCACATTCCCATTCAATTCCATTTTTGTGCAAAATGATGCGATGCTAAGAATTTCAAATACAAACATCTTTTCAAAAGCTGTTTCATTCCATCATGTTTTACAACAAATAAAGGTACAAGTTTTACAGAAAATAAAACTGCCTAACAATGTGCAAAGTGCTACAAACTACTAGCAAAAAGTAAATAAAGCAGGAAATAGCATCAATATCCTCGGGAACGGGAATGAGGAGGCCCTCTCATCCTCTTCTGCGGGACAACCTCTGCACCATCATCACCATCCGGGTCAGAGCTGTCATCCTCCGGATCCCCCTCAGCCTCGTCCCACTCCCGGAACCAAGACCGGAGCCTCCCTCCCCAGCAGATGTCTCTGACTCACGGTCTGCGACCTCCTCCTCCTCCTCCTCAATAATGGGTGCCCTGTCTGCGAGACGACCCTGCTCCTCGAGCTCCTCGGACAGGCCTAGATGGCCCTGCTCCCTGAGAAGGCCTGGATGGCCCAGCTCCTCGAAAGGGCCCAGATGGCCCAGCACCTCGACCTCTCTGAGAAGGCCCGGGTGGCCTGGCCTGCGACGGAGCGTATACAGGAGGCATCTGAAAGTGAAGAGTTCAATGCATCAGTTCAAATATGAAAAGCAGATGCAAGTACAATATGTGAGCGGGGTGTGTGTCAGATGTGCTCTACACAGGCTATCAATACAGCAGAATGTTCAAAACCAGTATGTTATCAGAAATATGCTAAATACGGGAAAGATGGACAGTACCTGCACGCCCATGATGGCTAGCTGTGCCTCCCTCCGTAGGATCATGCCCTCGAATGTGGCCAGCATCCCGAGCAGCTCGTCCGTGTACTCAACTGGAGGCTGCAAACACAAATGCAAAACTATCAGTAAAGGAATGGATGTTCAAATATCTAACTGATAAATCAAAGCTGTGAAACGTACCGGGGGTGAATCAGGGTCTCTGACATATCTGTGGTCAGGAAGAGGAGGCTCTAGCGAGACCTGGTAAGGAGTCCCGAACCGCCAACTCGTCAACTCGGTCGGCATGTCTGGCCACCCAGGATGATGATGAAGAGACGGAGGGATCGGAGGAATCGAACTACCTCTACCCCTAGATGCACCAGCCCTGCTAGAGGAAGGGATATCCGTAGCACGGGCACGACTCGAAGATGGTACATCAGTAGGCCTCAGTGTCGGAGCACGCACTCCCGTCAAGGGGGGCATCAGATATATACGACGATAGGTGGCGTAGTCCCCCTCCATGAGATGTAACAAAGCATCGGTGCCCTGCATGCACTAGTGACCTCCTGGGTAGAGAGTCTATCCGCAGTCCGCATAGTGGCTGGAGGTACAGCAGGAGGGTCCTGAGAATCGTACCCCCACACCTGGCGCAGAAAGCGTTCCCCCAGGAACCATGCCCTACCGATGGTCCTTCGAGCAGGAACCTATACTGGGAATTACTCGATCCTCCGGGATACTGGTATCGGAGACCATCACCTAAGACCGCCCAGGGCTGCCAAGTAATCTGCGGATAACCAGTGCATAAATCAATCAGAAATCAGGAATATACAGGGCAGATCAAAGATGAAAATGAAAGGAACTGAGAGTTCTGAAATACCTCTGTCGTCCGCACAGTATCAAAATACTGTCGCAGGTAGAAGAGAGTCTCTCGAGGTCTCGGTCGGTGCGGGCCCTCGAATACCAGTGAAAACGGAGCCATAAGAAACCTGCCACCTCCATCTCCGGGGCTAATGTGGGAAAATACGTACACCCATAGCTGAGAAAAGCAGTGCGGAATGTGAATACAAAGTGCTAAAGGCAGAATACAGAGTGCAAAGTGCGCCGTGTGTGCAATGAACAAGTAATGAGGAGCAGAAACATAAATCAAGGGACAGAACGTACCTCCCAGGCTCTCCAGTAGCCGCCGAGTAAGTCTCCCCGCCCCGAGAGGCCGCACTCATGTAGCAGTAAGACGGGTAGCCAGGCCAGCGCCACCCCAGTCGTACCGATGGACCTGCGATAGGTCCACTAGGGCACTCAGAAGGTACAATCCAACGGTGTTCCCCCTATCAGCAAACAAAGTGGTGCCAAAGAGGAACATGAGGAAACCTCGGGTGTACTGCTCAATCTCCTCAGGAGACTCAGGCTCCATCTCTGGTCTCCGAAAACGGGCAGAGAACCAGGTGTACCGGACTCTCCCGGAAGCTCTGTCTACAGGTGGGCGAGCCCCCAACAGATGTATCCATGCGGCCTCCCACTCACCCATATCCTCATCATAAGGAATGGGCCAACCGCCTGTGTCTAGGCCGGTGAGTACGGCAAAATCCAGCGGGGTCATGGTCATATCCCCAGTGGCAGAAAAATGGAAAGAATTGGTGGTGTCCCACCATCTCTCCACCAAAGCAGCTAATAATGTCCTGCTGGCAGGACAGTGTGATAATCCTATGCAGAATGCTCCAAATCCTGTTGCGTCAACCAAATCCCGGACAGCCTCCGGGAGCTCGGCGTACCACTCCCTCGCGGCAGTAGAGCCATATCCTCGTACTGTGCGAGAGCCAACCTGCGTTCAGAATGAATGTACATGTCAGAATGAAATGAAGTAGCTGTGTGCAAATGAAATGAAGTAGCAGTGTGCAAATGAATCATTAATCAGTGGGCTGCGTGTTCACTTTAATTTCTACCTGGGCTGCGTGTTCAGTAAATCAGTGTTTTGGGCTGCGTGTTCAAATCATTAATCAGTGGGCTACGTGTTCACTTTAATTTCTACCTGGGCTGCGTGATCAGTAAATCAGTGTTTTGGGCTGCGTGTTCAAATCATTAATCAGTGGGCTGCGTGTTCAGTAAATCAGTGTTTTGGGCTGCGTGTTCAAATCATTAAACAGTGGGCTGCGTGTTCGCTTTAATTTCTATCTGGGCTGCGTGTTCAGTAAATCAGTGTTTTGGGCTGCGTGTTCAAATCATTAAACAGTGGGCTGCGTGTTCGCTTTAATTTCTACCTGGGCTGCGTGTTCAGTAAATCAGTGTTTTGGGCTGCGTGTTCAAATCATTAATCAGTGGGCTGCGTGTTCAGTAAATCAGTGTTTTGGGCTGCGTGTTCAAATCATTAAACAGTGGGCTGCGTTTTCACTTTAATTTCTATCTGGGCTGCGTGTTCAGTAAATCAGTGTTTTGGGCTGCGTGTTCAAATCATTAAACAGTGGGCTGCGTGTTCACTTTAATTTCTACCTGGGCTGCGTGTTCAGTAAATCAGTGTTTTGGGCTGCGTGTTCAAATCATTAATCAGTGGGCTGCGTGTTCACTTTAATTTCTACCTGGGCTGCGTGTTCAGTAAATTAGTGTTTTGGGCTGCGTGTTCAAATCATTAATCAGTGGGCTGCGTGTTCACTTTAAGTTCTATCTGGGCTGCGTGTTCAAATCATTAATCAGTGGGCTGCGTGTTCACTTTAATTTCAACCTGGGCTGCGTGTTCAGTAAATCAGTGTTTTGGGCTGCGTGTTCAAATCATTAATCAGTGGGCTGCGTGTTCACTTTAAGTTCTATCTGGGCTGCGTGTTCAGTAAATCAGTGTTTTGGGCTGCGTGTTCAACTCATTAATCAGTGGGCTGCGTGTTCACTTTAATTTCTACCTGGGCTGCGTGTTCAGTAAATCAGTGTTTTGGGCTGCGTGTTCAACTCATTAATCAGTGGGCTGCGTGTTCACTTTAATTTCTACCTGGGCTGCGTGTTCAGTAAATCTATGTTTTGGACTGCGTGTTCAATCCTAATCAGTGTGGGCTGTGTGTTCACCATCAACTTGGACTGTGTGTTCAGAAAATCAGAGTTTGAGACTGCGTGTTCTCTTAGTCAGTGTGTGCTGTGTGTTCACCTTCAAATTCGGGCTGTGTGTTCGACAAATCAGTGTACGAGCCGTAATCAATGCTTAACTAAAGTGTGCCGTGTGTTCACAATCAATCAGTCAGTGAGCCGTGTGTTCAGCAATTCAAGTGTTTAAGTCGCATATTCAGAATGCAAGCAAAGTACTGTGTCATAGGCTAAACTGTGTGTTTAAGCATGGCAAAGCTACAAAGTGCACGGAAAATGCAGAAAATAAAGTAAAATACCTCTCGTGCCTCAGAAGAAAGGTGATGCTCCGGCTCTCGTAGAAGCAAGTCTCCGAGTGCCCGATCATTGAAGTCAGTGAAATGACGAAAAACGGCTCGCGGAAGAATGTGCACCGCCGGGGCATATCTCTCGGGGATAAAAGGACGGATTCTCGGGGGGAGTGCCATGATGTCAAAATCATCTCCGGCGCCTGGGGGACCTCCGCCATGAGGGAAATTACCTGCCATTTCAAGAAATCTGCGAAAAGGAGCAAAAATGAGCAAAAATGAGCCAAATTTGGAAAAAGTCAACAAAAGTCAACTCTCGGGAAATGAAAAAGTCAACAAAAGTCAACTCCCGAGAAAATCTTCCAAATATTAAGACAAACTTACCTCAAGTGGTGAAAATGAGAAAGAAGCTCCGAAATCAAAATTTAGTCGCTCAAAGTGCTTAAAACTGAAAGATTTCGCGAAAACAACTTGCAAAAAAGGCTGAAAAGCGCGTATAAAGTGCAGATCTGAAAGAAAAAATGGTTTGGGAGACAAGGAGAAGTTTCCACGGCTGTGGGAGTGATTTCACATTGAATGGGTGAGGATATTTATAGAAATGAGGCAAAAGACGAAATTGCCCCTGCTTTTGGGCAGGTGGCCGGCTTTCCTGGCTGGCCGGCCATTTGCTTTTTGGTACATGGCCGGCAGCCTTCCCTTGGGTAGCCACCTGGCCGGCCATCTCCCCCACACCCCCCTCTAGCTCCCTGCAAATTTTGAGGAAGATTGGAGCTCCCGGGACCTGAAAAAGTTCAAGAAAAGTGCACTTCCGGTCGCGAAATTGGTCCGCCGGAACTTCAGCTGCAATTTCCGACCTGTGTCTCATCATCACTCATCAAAATTAAGGTGTATCCTTTTTGATCATGTTGTAACCTCTCCGGGAGGTGAACCAGAGGCCGCAATCGAGTCACCTTCACCGAAATGCGCGTTTCCTTACTCGTTGTTTTGCAATAAATGGGCACCCTGGTTTATGCTCGTTTTGCATTGTTATGCATATAACTTGCATTCTCATGAACATTTTGCATTGTCGTGCATGTTTTCTCGGTGTACTGTACCTCTGTGCTTGAGCGTGCGTTGTCACGTGTATTCCTTTCTCGCATTGCGATGCATTCACTCGCTTACACTGTGTGTGTCAAACTTTCGGAATCGCATTGAATATATGTTGTTAGCATATTGTTCTTGTTGAATTTCTCTCTTTTGCAGGCACGATATTGTATGTACGGTTCATTTGAGGCTGGTGCGACCAGACGAATCGCGCAGGTATCGTATCTTCTCCGTGTGAGACGCGACGAGAATTGAATGATTCTCCGCATTCCTAACTGCATGAAATGTAGTTGTTGCTTTGCATTCTTGCTTAAAATTGTTGCATCTATTTGCGAATACTTGCCTCATTACAGCTTGCTGCATTTGCATGATCGTTTGGCTCTGTGCATGTCGCTTTGCATTTTGCCCCCTGCCTGCGGGCACGCCTGCGGGCACATATCTCTGTTCATCTTGTATGATTGTCTAAGTCTTCGGCCTTGTCAAAAATGGGTCGTCTCTGGGCTTTGACATTCACTCCCGTCATTGTTATGACTTCCGAGTTCTGTCAAAGAGGGGCAACTGTAGACACCCCATTTTTGACCGACCTTAAGACTCAGATGTCACCGATTGAGCGCTCGGTGATGTTGCATATCGTGCTCGTTCAGAAGTCTCAGAGTCGCGGCCGTGCGCCCTGCCTCCGGACTTCCGAACTCTCTTCTGTGCCTTGCCTCGGTTGCGAACCGACTCGGTTTTCTTTTTTTCTTTCCTGAGGGAGGGAGAGGTCCCGTAGACCATCTCTCAGTGGCCGTGGGCTACATTTCGTGGCCGTAGGCCATTTTGCCCATTTCGGAGCCCGGTTCCCGGTTTTCGGAGCCGTCAGGCCGTGTGCCTCGGTTCGGGACCACCCAACCATCTCCAATTCCTCCGGTTTTTGGCATGCATCTCATTTACTCCCTTTCGAGGGACACTGGGGGCTTAGATACCCACTTCGTGGCCGAATGCCACTTTCGGTGCTTAACGGCCTATTTTTCGGGACCCCGAACTGCGTGTTTTGGTCCCCGAGCATTCGTTTTGCATCGGTTTTTGTTCATTTTTGGCAGGTACCTCTGTTTTATCATCAGGAAGATCACTGGAGGGTGGGAGGCTAGTAATTGTCTCAGCAACCTGTTATGCTCTTCCGGCGCCCCCCGGCGCCCGTTTTTCTCACTTTCGGGCTAATGTTGAACACCCTAGGGCCATTTTCTTCAAGCCAAAACCACATATTTGTGTTGTACACACATGGGAGGACCCTAAAAACATATGGCCGGCCAGTAATTGTCTTGTCCATTTTGAACCCTCTTTGAATTGGCCTATTCTCTCTCCTTGTTTTAGAGTTGTCAAATTTGAACCACAGGGTCTTGTTCAGCACACCTGGAGGACACCAATCTTGGTGGCCGGCCAGCAATTTTGTGTTTCATTTTTACCCTTGGCCGGCCGGCCATGGGGGTGGCCGGCCGGCCACCTGCAGAAAAAGCACATGGCCGGCCATGCTCCTTGGGATGTGTTCCTTACAGCTGCACAGCTGTTTCCCCCAGAAAAGATCTGTATCCGGGGGATATTTTGGAGGGGAATACTTGGGTGCATTTCCCTCCACCTTTACACCCCTCCTTTTGTCCATATAAGGCCTCCAACACTCTTTCAAAGGGTTAGAAAAATTGGCTTGAGCATATACATTCATATCTCTATCCATCTCTCTCAAATCTTCAAGTTTTGGTGCCTTTTGTCATCATCATCAAGCACACCATCACCACTCCATCCATTTCAGCAACAAGGAGAGGTTCTTAAGGCTTAGAAGCAACATTTCCAAGCCAAGAAGCAAAGAAAGAAAGGTCTTCAAGGGTAAGTCTCACTTTCCCTCTTTTGTACCATTTTTGCTCATTTCTTAAGCCTGTTTGCTCACTATTTTGAGCTCCGACCAATACTGAAAGTGGTCCTCTTTTGAGCTATTCTTGATGTTTGTTCAAGGGCTCAACTCTGTTTGAGCCCTCCATCTTACACTTCTTTCAATATCCTCTTATATGCCATTATTTTGCATTGAATATTTGGCCTATGTGTGATCTGAATTGGAGCATCTCATGAACTGATATTGTACTTATTTTGAGGTCCTATTCAACATTGAAGAAGGGCTCAACCTGGTTTTCATGCTCCATAGGCCACTTGCTTTGAATCCATGTTTTACCCTTATTTTTGCATGCTTTTTCTAGCATATGAGTGATCTGTTTTCGAGCATAATGTAAACTGTGAGTGGGCCTATTTTGAGCCCCTCTTCAACATTGAAGAAGGGCTCAACCCTGTTTGGCCTCTCTATCATGCACTTGCTTCATAATCTCTCATATTTACCGTAAATTTGCATGATTTGTTTGACCTACATCTGGTCTGTTTTGGAGCATGTCATGAACTGTGAGTAAGCTTATTTTGTGTCCCTCTACAACATTGTAGAAGGGATCAACCTTGTTGGGGGTCTCCATGTTATACTTGTCATTATATCCCTCTTGGACCCCCATTTTTGCATGCTTGTTTAAGCTTATCTAGCTTCTGTTTTCGGCAATCATCAGAACTGGAAAGAGTCATATTTTGATCTCATTGACATATTTAATTAAGGGTCTTTGCTGGTTTGATGAATGTTTGGGGTACCTCATGTTATAGCCCTATGTATCCTCAATCTTGCATGATATTTTTAGCATGTTTTCATACTGAGTTGGGGGATGTCATCTACTGTAAATGTTCATATTTTTAGTCCCTCTTGAGTTTTGTAGAAGGGTACTTTTCCATTTGGGCATCACATGCATCACTTGCTTCAATACCCCTCTCTTGGCCCGTATTTTTGCATGCCTTGTTTCTAGACTGAAAAATGCTATTTTGGGGCTGCCTTGCTACTGTTTTGCATGTCATGTGCCAATTACGCATGTTTAGTATGGCTGTAGGCCATTTCGGGTGCTTAATATCGCATTTCGGGACCATCCCGTGCATTTGGTGTCATTTCCCCACCTTTCGGGACTGTTTTGCATCATTTGTGAGTGCTGAAATTCCATTTGCATGTTTGCATATCATTTCCATGTCATTTCATGCCTTACGGCCCTCGCCTCGGTTTGCGCGCCCGTGTGCACGCATTTCGAGGCGCTCCATTTTTATCGGTCGACTTCTTAGTGAGTGTGGCTGAGGCCCTCTCATGTTAGTATAAGTCCAATTTGCATTTGGAGTGCCATTTCATGCTTTATATCATTGTCGGTTTGCGCGCCAGTGTGCACGCATTTCGAGGCATCTCATTTTCATCCGACGGCCTCCCGTGTGAGTGTGGCTGAGGCTCTCTCATGTTGGTAAGTCCATTTCGCATTCTGTATGTCATTTTAGTCTCATCGCATTGCGTATGCCATTTTTCGATTTGCGTGCCAGTGTGCACGCATTTCGAGGCGCTTCATTTTCATCTATTGGCCTCCCGTGTGAGTGTAGCTGAGGCTCTCTCATGTTGGTGTAAGCCCATATTGCATCGCATATCTCATTTTAGTCCTGTTGCATTCCGTATGCCATTTTCTCGTTTGCGTGCCCGTGGGCACGCATTTCGAGACATCTCATTTTAGTCTCATTGTATGTCATATTTCATGCCATTTCATGCCTTAGGATCATCGCCTCGGTTTGCGTGCCCGTGTGCGCGCATTTCGAGGCATCTCATTTTCATAGCATTGTGCATGCTAGGATTGTATTTAGTTGCATTCATGCATATCATGCATATTGCATCGTGTTCGGGATAGGAGTTAGCTCGGCAGGGGGAACGAGGCACGTTTCGTACTCCGAAGTGACGGAACGGGTCTCAATTCCTAAGTCACCAACACTCCGGATACCCATGATGGAGCTAGGTTTTTGTTGTAGCATTCATCTGCATTTCATCCTATATTGAGTTGTGCAATCCGATTCCTCGGCCATCATGCATCGAGATGCGTGATTGGTGGCACGAGGATCGAGGCATGCATATATCTGTGAAATACATTGCTATGCCCCTTTCCTGCTCTCTGTTACAGCAAAATGAAGAATCAGCAACTTTTCGAAGTCTGACACGCATTTCGAGGAACATTGCGAACAGAGGCTAATCAGGGCATCCAGTGGATTTCCAAAAAAGTAGCCCAGCATGCATCATTTCATTGTCCGGAGCGAATCAAGGCAGCACCCTGGCTTGCATGCAGTTTACAGCTTTCTTAGTTTAATTTTGTTAATTAATTAGAATTTGTATATATTCGGACTGTAATATTTCGGACTGTATTATTCTTTCATTTCGGACGTATATTATTTATTCGGACCCTCTGCGAGAGGCATAATTGTAATAAGTGTGGGTGAGTGTGATGTATGTCTTCCAACCCCACGTCTTTCTTCCCTTTATTTACCCCTTTATTGATGGTTAGATATAGGGCATATTTCAATTAGCATACAGTATGACAGCATGTTGCATCATTCATCTGTTTTGCACGCACCGGGCTCGGCGCATCATACACAAACTGCATTGGTATTTCAATTCCAAGTTGAGTACTTGATAGCTGTAGCATTCCACATGCCATGTTTAGAATAGCCGAGCCTGCTATAGTTGCATTATTGCATGCGTTGCATTAGGCATTTCTGTATAAATTAGGATCTGCATGATTTCTAATGTAGTTTATGTTTTTGGCTTGGAGTACTCGTGAGTTTTATGCTTTAGCATCCTTGCATGCGTGTGAGTGTTGCCATGAATAGCGTGCTTACCATGAGGCTAATTGCTTATGTGATATAACTGCCTTGAATGCCTGTGGGTGGAGGCTGATTACTTGGATTGGACAATGCATCAAATGTTTGTTTTAAAGCCACTAGATAGTGGCAAAATCATGTTTTCTAAGCCCACCCGAGGGTGGCAAATCCGCGTCTTAGCCTACCTGCGGGTAGCACCATCAAACCATTTTCAAACAAACAAACATTGAAATGTTTTGTTTTCAATTCAGGTGGCCCAGTCTATACTTGTTTGCTGCGAGCATCACATAGTAACCTAGGCTAATAACCGGAATAAGAACTCACAATGTTTTTCAAAATAAGATATCATGGTTAGTAGAGGCCGGTCTTTGACCGGCGAGCGGGGTGCTCACGAAGTGACCTTCCCCAATCGTACCCAAGTTCCCGAGCCGAGCAACTTTGGTGATGACGGACACGTGGCCTTTGGCACCGAGTCAGGGTTTCCTAAATTTCCCAAAAATAAAATATTTAGGTGGCGACTCTGTATCTGGCAAAGCAGTCCATGTTTGGCACTTCTTTCAAAAAAATCTGTTTTCCAAAACGATTTGCCGGATTTGGACTCTTTGGTTCAAGATTAAGAACAGTGACACAAATCGAGTCCGAACTGTAGCGAGGTCCCCCGCGGGCTTGTTACAGTAATAAGCACTCATTAGTCACTCAGAGATCTCGGATTCCAAAACCTCATTGATCCCTATTCAGCTGCACCTCATTCCATTTTACCAAATGAATTGTCCTTCTAGATTCATCTCCTCCCTACAGAAACCTAGCTTGAATCTTATCAATTTCTTTCGCAACACACACAGGCATTTTAAACAAAGACATATAATAGATAGGTAGGGAAGACAAAATAGACTAAATAAAAGTGACTCTACTAGCATAAGAGAGCATCCTACGCTTCAATCCAGATAATTTCTTTTTAAACCTGTCCACCACTGGTTGCCATGCTTGTTTCCTACCTGGATTGGCACCAAGTGGCAACCTAAGATACTTTAATGGAAGTTTATGACTTAGACAATTCAGTTTGGCTTCAAATTTTGTCACCAACCCAACTATTAGTAATTTTCAAAACAAAATAGAACTTGATGATCATTTTTTCATTCTAATTTATGGTGCTTTTAAGAGAACATTGGTCAAAAGTTCATTCCAAGTGGGTATAAAAAAAAAATCTTATTTGGTGATAAGGACATGTCGAAAAAATGTGGCAGTGCTAAAAACAAGTTGCCCAAAAATTGGCCAGAAAAATCGCTGGCGACTGGCGGCAGTAGGTGGTGGTGGTGTGTAAAGAAATGTGTGATATTCAACCGATATGTTATTGAATGAGTAGCATGGCATATTTTAACAGATAGTTAGCTTGGTGAATTTTAATAGATACAGAGATATGTTGATTTCAACAGATAGGTTGATTTTAAGATATAGGTAGACAGGTTTTTTAACAGATAGTTATCCTTTTAAACAAATTGTGTTGTTTTGACCTAAAAAGATTAGAGTGTGGACCTAATGACTCAAATGATTTAAAAATTTATTTATGTCTCGAGTGTCATTTATTTAATATGATATTATAATTTTTACAATTAAGAAACATAATTTTACTTAGATTACATAACAAATCCTAAGATTTGATCTTATAATAAAATAAATTCAAAATTTTTAAATTTATGAAATTAAACCTTAATATTTTGATTTATTTTTAATGTAAATAATTCCTATTTTCAATCTAATTGAATATTTTAGATATTTTATACATACCAACATTGAGGTTAATGACTAAAATGCCTATTTTTGCACAGTTGTATTGTAAATTTAGTACCAGTTGAAAATCTACATACATTAGGCAACATTGCGTGTCGTAGAAATATTAAAAAAAACAAAAAAAAATTAACTTAAAAAAAATGAAAATGTGCCATTTTCTTAATAAATTTTTTTTTTTCAAATTTCTGAACAAATATTTTAACTTTTAGGTGTATCTATATGTGCATCTAAAAATTTTAAAATTTTAATTAAAATATGAAAATTTTATCAAAGAAAAAACATAAGGAAAAAAAAACTCAAATCTCAAGGCCGTCCAAATCTCAAGCTTATCCACTTAACCCAATACATATGAGTTATTAAATTTTTTAATTTTTTTTTTTAATGGATATTAAATTGTTTAGATTTTTTTATTTTACTTATTATTTGAGTTTAGAATGTTAACCAAATTCAATGGTAAAAGAATTATAATTTTAACAAATGCTTTAATTTAGACCCTAAAAAGTAGTATATATATAATTGTTGTATATTTTATTTACTATATTTGATAATTAAAATAATATAAAATTATAATTAATATTTTATAAATGAGTGGGCTATCGCGATGATGCTACTCGTACCTTGTACTAACTTTTTATATCAATTAAATTATTTCCTTATATAATGAAAAATAAATAAATTATACTAATTGTGCAATATAACTGTGGAACAATTTTATAGTGCAAAAAAAAAATATAAAAATAAAAATAAATTAATAAATAGGAAAATTGCCAACATTGAATTTTATATTTTTAGATAATAATTTAATTACACAAAGCATAAACAAGTTACCTAAAATAATTAGAATTCAAAATACATGTTTCTTGAGTTATGTAATCTCCCAATCATACAATGCCACATTAGTTGAATTGTAGGAACTCATACATCATGAAAACGTTTTCCTTTAAAAATTAGAACACTAGTCTAATTTTGTGACAGCTTCTCTGAAATCATAATTAATGTAGAGAAAGTAGAGTAAAAATTAGCAGAATCAAAGTTGTTGAACGATATTACATTTATTCATAACTAAAAACAAACGGAGACTCTCTTCTCCTTATTTCAGAAGCCATTATTACAACTTATTACAAAAAGTTCAACTCACAATCTGTAGGAGTGAACCATGTTGTATGTATACATGGCTTCTAGTTAACTAAAAGTAGAAGTATTCATCCATGCACAAAGCAAAGCAAAGCATGTGCATGGATATATTTAGCAGTAGTGTTATGAAAATCAAACAACACGATTAAATATTTGGAAAGTGAAGATGGCAATTGGACGAGCGACTCCTTGCACAAAGCTTACAAAGGTAACAAGAGAACGTAGGGTTCCGATGCGAGGGAAAACTCTGCAAGCGGCAATGGGCGTACAGAATTTAAAAATATTTTTCCTGTCCTAAAAAAGTTTGATTGGGCACGGGTGCTCAGGTTAAGCCCACTTAAGTTGCATCCCTAAATTTTAACAAGGGCAACAAAGTCCTATTTTTCATAAAATGTTTCCAAAATGTTCATTTCCCCATAATTGTGTTCTTATCCCAGTTTACCATTCTCACAATAATTTATAAACAATTTAAACTTAATTAAGATTTAAATTTTTAATTTTAAAAATTATTAATATTATATTTAAAAAATCAAAAATAATAATTAGATCGAAACAACTATAGTATAAAGTTCATTATTCTCTGTTATTTCAAATTATGAATTTTCTTAGAGTAAATCTAAATTAAATTCTATTAAAATTACAAAAAGCTATGAAAGATAGTACTATGAATAATTTATACATTTCTCAATGCATAAGATAGTTGATGAATCTCATACTTATGCATTTTGTTTATAAATTATTCATTTAATTTTGAACAATTAAAAATATTTTTAGTATAAAATTTTAATAAATTAAAATTGTTTATAAAATTTTTGGTTCATATTTTAATGAGAAAGGTAAATTTAAAATAACCTATACTATTATGAATAATTGAACCTTTTTTTTTGTATTTTATTATTTATAACAATTTATAAAATAAAAAAGAAAATAGAGCGTATTTGTTAATATTGAAATTTGATATATAACTATTAGTAATTTTCAAAACAAAATAGAACTTGATGATCATTTTTTCATTCTGATTTATGGCGCTTGTAAGAGAAAATTGATGAAAAGTCAATTCCAAAGTGGGTATAAAGAATTAGATCTAAGGCTAAATTTTATTTGGTGATAAGGACACGTTGGAAAATTGTCAGTGCTAAAAAAAAGTTGCCGAAAAATTGGCTTGAAACATCACTAGCCACTGGCGGCAGTAGGTGGTGGTGGCGAGTAAAGAAATACGTAATATTCAACAGGTAAGTTTTTGAATGAGTAACATATGTCATATTTTAACAAATAGTTAGCTTGGTGAATTTTAATAAATACAGTGATAGGTAGATTTCAACAGATAAATTGATTTCAAGAAATAGATAGATAGATTGATTTCAACATATAGTTGTCCTTTTGGTCATGTTTGTTTGGCTCTATAGGTGAGGGGATTGGACCATCAATCATGTTGGTCCTACATAGCCCATCTTTGGTTGACAAAAATAGAAGAAGACTAGTGTAGACATCCCATTTTTGACTGACCTTAAGACTCAGACGTCACCGATTGAGCACTTGGTGATGTTGCATATCGTGCTCGTTTAGAGGTTTCAGAGTCTCGGCTGCGAGCCTTACCTCCGGACTTCCGGACTCTTTCATGCTTTGCCTCGGTTTGCGAACCAGGCTCTGTTTTCTCTGTTTTCTCTTCCCGAAGGGAGGGAGAGGTCTCGTAAATCATCTCTCAGTGGCCGTAGGCTACGTTTCGTGGTCGTAGGCCATTTTGCCCGTTTGGAACCCAGTTTCCGATTTTTCGGAGCTGTTGGCCGTGTGCCTCGGTTCGGGACCGTTTAACCACCTCCGTTTGCTCCGATTTTTGGCACATACCTTATTTCCTCCCTCTTGAGGGACACTTTGGTCCGAGAGACCGACTTCGTGGTCGAACACCACTTCTGGTGCCTAACAGTCAGTTTTCGGGGCCCCGGGCTGCGCGTTTCGGCCCCCGAACCTTCATTTTGCATCGGTTTGAGTTCATTTTTGGCAGGGACCTCTGTTTCATTGTTAGGAAGGTCGTAGAAGAGTGGGAGGCCAGTAATTGTTCTGACAACCAGTTTTATTCCTTCATCGCCCTCCGTCGCCCGTTTTTCTCACTAGAAAGCCAATGTTGACCACCCTTGGGCCACCTTTTCTAGCCCTAAACCACATATTTGTGTTGTAGACACCTGGGAGGCCACCAATATCATATGGCCGGCCAGTAATTGTGTTTGACCCTTTTGAACCCCTCCAAAAACTGGGCCTTTCTCTCTCCTGGTTCACTTTCTCCAGTTTTTGACCACATGGTTGTGTTGTGCACACATGGGAGGCCAGCTTTTTGGCATGGCCGGCCACTAATCAGTCTTGACCCTTTTGACCCTTGGCCGGCTGGCCATGAGGAGGGCCAGCCGGCCACCTAAACCCTAAATAACCAGCCGGCCTTGCTCCTCTCTCCAGGTACTTTACAAATATACCCTCTGTTTCCCCCCAGATTTTGTATCCGAGGAGCTAACTTTTTGGGGGGAAATTTGAATTTCATTTCCCCCATTTTTCCCCCACTCTTGTGCCTATATAACCAGGCCCTCCAGCTCCCTTTTGAAGGGTTAGAAAATCCTCTTGGAGCTTTGCATACGTACATCCTCCATCTCTCTCTTTCAAAGCTTCAAAGTCCATTGTTCTGGACCATTTCTACACCACCTCATAGCACCACACCACCACCATCCTTTCCAACACTTGGAGCTGGTTTTTCAGAGCTTAGGAGCACCTTTTCTCAAGCCAAGGGCTGCTGAAGTTTGGTCTACAAGGGTGAGTCTCATTCTCCCTCTTTTGTGCTTTATTTTGTTCTATATCTAAGCCATACTTGCTTACATTTTTGGGCTCCGACCCTAACTGAAAATAGTCATGTTTTGAGGCCTTTTTCATGTTTGATTAAGGGTCCTTCCATGTTTAAGGTCTCCAGCTACCACTTGCTTCTTTACCTCTCTTGTATGCCTCTTTCTTGCATAGTATTTTAGGCCTATTTGTGAAATGTTTTGAGCTTGGTCATAAACTAAAAGGCTTGTTTTGAGCCCTTCTTCAACATTTTGAAGGTCTCTTCACTGTTTGAGGCTTCCATCTGTCACTTGCCTCTTTATCTCTCTTTTGGCCCTATTTTTGCATGCTTTTTTTAGCTCCTTGTGCTTGTATTTTTGGGCTCTGATCCGAACTATAAATAGTCATATTTTGACCCACTCTTCATGTTTGATCAAGGGTCTTTCACTGTTTGAGGCTTCCTCTTCGCTCTTTGTGTTAAAGCTCTCTTTTATGCCTTATTTTGTATAGTATTTTAAGCTTGCTTGTGCACTGTTTTGGGCTTGGTCATAAACTGTAAAATATCATGTTTTGGGCCCCTCTTCAACATTTTGAAGGGCCCTCCTCCGTTTGAGGCCAGCAGCCATCACTTGCTTCTTTGTCCCTCTTTTTGGCCCATTTCTTGCATGAATAGTTTAGCCATACTTGTGTTTGTTTTCGTGGCTTGTTGTAAACTGTAAAGTGCTTCATTTTGAGCCCCTCTTAAACTTTGTTGAAGGGCTCTTCACCTTTTGGGCCAAAGCTGCTACTTACTCTTTCTATCTCTCTTCGAGGCCATTTTTGCATGTTGGTTTAGCCTATTTGTGTTCACCTTTTGGCCTTGCTTAAAAACTGGAAATTCTTGTTTTGGGACTGTCTTGATTCTTCTTCTTCATGCTTCATGTTCAAATAATGCATGCTTTGTATAGCTATAAGTCATTCCATGTGCCTAGTTTTGAGTTTCGGGTCTCATTCATGCATCGGGTGCCATGTTTCCATGTTTCGGGGCTGTTTAGCATCATATTTTGCTGAAATTTGCATGTTTGTATGCATATTCCATGCCTTGCCATGCTTTGGTAGAGTGGCATTCGTGCCTTAGGTTCGGTCCTCGGCATGTGTGCACGCATCGAGTGTCTCATTTTCATCTAATGGCCTCTATGTGAGTGTGGCTGAGGTCCACTTGTTGGTGTAAGTCCATTATGCATTGTGTATGCCATTTCATTTCATAGCATTGTGTATGCTAGGTTGTATGTTAGCGCATTGTGTATGCCATGTTACCATCGTGCATCGTGTATGCCATTTCATAGCATTGTGCATGTTAGGTTGTATCTTAGTTGCATTCATGCATGTCATGCATATTGCATTGTGTTTGGGATAGGAGTTAGCCCGAGCACGGGAAACGAGGGTTTCGTACTCCGAGTGACGGAACGTGTCTCAATTCCCAGTCACCGACACTCCGGATTATCCATGATGGAGTTGGTCTGTTGTGTTTTCATGTGCATTCATTCATATTGAGTTGCAATTCGACTCCTCGGCCATCATGCATCGAGATGCGTGATTGGTGGCACGAGGATCGAGCATGCATATATGTGAAATACATTGCCATGCCCCTTTTGCTCTCTGTTGCAGCAAATCAAAACAGCAGCCTTCCGGAGCTTGCACGCTTTCCAAGAACAATTGCAAACAGAGGCTAATTGGGGCATCGCATGGATTTCCGAAGCCGAACATGCATCATTCATCATCCGGAAGAGTCGAGGCAGTCCCTAGCTTGCATGCTAGTTTAATGCTTTCCTATTAATTTGTTAATTAATTAGGATTTTGTATTTATTCGGACTATATTATTCATTTGGAACTGTATATTATTTATTCGGACCCTCCGCGCGAGGGCAATGTTGTAATAAGTGTGCGTGCGTGTGATGTATGTCTTTCAACCCCACGTCTTTCTCCCTTTTATTTACCAGCTTATGATGGTTAGATTAGGGCACGTTTCAATTAGCATACAGTATGATAGCATATTTGCATTCATTCATCTGTTTTGCATGCACCGGGCTCGGCGCATCATACTAACTGCATTTGTATTTCAATTCCGTTGAATACTGTTAGCTGTAGCATTCCATATGCCATGTTTAGAATAGCCGAGCCTGCTATAGTTGCATTTTGCATGTGTTGCATTAGGCATTTCTGTATAGTTAGGATCATGCATGGATTTCTAATCAGCTTTCTGTTTTGGCTTGGAGTACTCGGTAAGTTTTTGCTTTAGCATCCTTGCATGCGTGTGAGTGACTGCCATGATAGCATGCTTACCATGAGGCTATTTGCTTATGTGATATAACTGCCTGAATGCCTGTGGGTGAAGGTTGGGTTATTTGGATTGGAACAAATCATCTGTGAGTTTTAAGCCCACTAGATAGTGGCAAAACCATCTTTTCTAAGCCCACCCGAGGGTGGCAAAATCTGCATTTTAAGCCTACTTGCGAGTAGCAAACCATCTTTCAAAAACAAACATGAAATGTTTTGTTCCAATTCAGGCGACCCGGTCTATACTTGTATGCTGTGCGCATCACATAGTAAATCTAGGCTAATAACCGGAATAAGAACACATAATGTTTTCAAAACTAGATATCATGGTTAGTAGAGGCCGATCTTTGATCGGGCGAGCGGGGGTGCTCACGAAGTGACCTTCCCCAATCGTACCCAAGTTCCCGAGCCGAGGCAACTTTGGTGATGACGGACACGTGGCCTTAGGCAACGAGTCAGGGTTTCCTAAATTTCCCAAAAAAAATATTTAGGTGGCGACTCTGTATCTGGCAAAGCAGTCCATGTTTGGCACTTCTTTCAAAAATCTGTTTTCTCAAAACGATTTGCCGGATTTGGACTCTTTGGTTCAGATTAAGAACCGTGACACAATGAGTCCGAACTGTAGCGAGTCCCCCCCCCGCGGCCTTTCTACAGTTTCTGGCGACTCTGCTGGGGATTAGAGAACTTGACTCGAACTCATGATATCTGGTTTTGACTACACTTGTGTGTTTCTTTGCATTGCATTTGCATTGGTGCGCCTAGGACACCGTGTTTGCCATCTGCTATTCCTGAACGGTTTGCCGGAGGCTTGTCTTGTCAAGGCATGACCATAAGGCTGACCGGTTGTGGGCTCTGCCAGTATGGGAACACAAACCCCGGTTTTACCGGGGCACCCTTTTTGACCATTCGACCTAGTGCATATCGAAATCCGTAGTGACCATTCCAAACTAGGACAGGTTGCTTACCCGATATAGGTTGTTTGAAACCGCTGCGTGCGTAGTGAAACCCTAGCTCCTGACAAAATAGGACAGGGAAACCCTACCCCAACATAGGGGTGTTTTGGCTCTCACTTATCTGTTATGTGCTGTTAGAGTGCGTCTCTACAGGGAATGCATGTATCAGCTTATGAGTTTGGGCATCAGGCCTGCGGGCAACAGTCAGTGTTTGAGAATCAGTTATCTGCGGGTATCAGATTCAGTTTTCGGGGACAGTGATTCAGGGATAATGATCAGTGTTTGAGGACAGTGTGTATTCAGCTTATCGACCGTGTGTTGTTATGCCCAGCTGTGTGTTGTGTATTTATTTTAAGCTGTTATGCTGTTCGTTTATCTGGTTATTTATTTCCTTTTTGCTTTATTTATCTTTTGCTAGGACAGTTTTAGCACAATTGCTTCCGACCCAGTAGATATTCCCCAAGCACTTTGGACAAGAGGTCGTCGGCTCAATCGATCTGAGGATCTGGTTGACGGACAGCCAGTGTTCCATTCTCTACCCCCGGTTGTCAGGAGAAGGCCGAGAAGGCGTAGTGTGTCTGAACAGAGGTTACCAGAGCAGTGGTCTACCCTAGCAGTAAAGTCGGGTTGAGGTCCCAGTTTCTGCCATAGAGATACACATACCGTCAGTCATCAGGATCAGCAGAACATAGCCGAGATGGAAGAAATGATGCGCCAAATCCAAGAGAGTATGAGGCAAATGCAGGAGGACGCTGTCCGCCAGGGAGTTCTCTAAACAGCAGGCCACAATCATGGCCCAACAGGCAGCTATCACTAGACTGCAACAAGCCGGCATCAGCCTCACACCAGCCCTCCTCCACCAGGGGTCCCACTACCCGAGCAGGCACCAGTTTGCCCAGAACACCTTGCCAAATGTCCAGAACATCCAGGAGGACACAGACCTTCCAACGGGGCAGGCTCGCGCCCCCACTTCCGCCTCAACTGTCCAAGGCACCTACACCTGTCAACCACCCGGACTCTCCCTTCGAGTTCGAAATAGACCCACACAGCATGAAATTGAGCAAGCTCGAGAAGCTATTCAAAAAATCACAAGGGGTAAAGGCTATTCCGGATATCGAGGACGGATATACCGATGTGGCTGTGACGCCGGATAGATTCAAGATGCCGCAGATTGATCGCTTCGACGGATCTGGTGATCCCATGGTCCACCTCCGACTATTCTCAGATATATACTACGACCAATGGGCCTCACCAGACCCCAGAAGCTTTCGCTATTCCCGGACCCTGTCGGGTGTGGCCGCCTGGTATGCGAAGTTGGAGGATGATGTCAAGAGAAGTTGGGATGAAATGGCCGAGGCCTTTGTGCGCAATACTCTTACAACACCCAGATCGAGATTACAACTCGTGATCTCGAAACAACAGGCAGGAGCCCAAAGAGAGTTTTCAGATTTTGTACCCGGTGGAGGGCGAAGGCCTCGATGATGACTTTAAGGCCCACCGATAAGGACCAGATCAGGATGATTGTGCGCAATCTCCAGCCAAAATTGATGCAAAAGATGATTGTACTCCCCTTCCCCACCTTTTCGGATCTGCACGAGATGGGGGTACAAATCGAAGATGCAATGAAACAGGGTCTGATTGACCAAGACAGGGAGCAACCCCGGAGAACTTTAACCGCAACAACAATGCAGGCCCGAGTGGCGCTGCAACTGCAAGAACTTCGGAGGTCAGCATGGTCGCCACCATTCCCCCTCCCCCCAAGGCCCATGGCAGCCACACCCTTCTCCGGTGCATCCGGAAGCAATACCAACCACAAATACCAACCCAGAGGCCAAAGAACCTTCACCCCACTGTACATGCCTGTCCAAGGCTCTAGGGGTCTTAATCAGAAAAGGGCATCTAAAACCCCTGGAGCCGAGGCCGTTACCAAATCCACTTCCCCCCTCACAACCCAGCCAAGTACTGTGCATATCACCAGCAGCACGGTCATGATACCGACCAATGTTTCAACTGCGTCACGAGATTCAAGACCTCGTTGACAAAAATGTGATTTTGCCACCAGGAAAGACCTAATGTCACAACCAACCCACTCCCTACACACAACCAAGCTCCACCTCCCAAAAGATCAACTTATCCAGACTGGGGTCGTGTCTTACGATCCTAGCATCTATATCACTCCCTCCCATCTACCTAAGCCGGAGGTGCTCCTTCCCCGACTGCACTGACTATTTGTGCATGATGGACATCTCTACAACCCAACCTGAGCCAATGGTGGTGGCTGTTGAGGAAACTACAGAGGAGGTTGCAGAGGAGGATAGAATGGTTGAATCAAGGTTTGAGCAATCTGAGGATTTTCCTGGGGAGGCCTACGATCCAAGTGAGTACATCCTGTCAGTAGGCCGGTCTGAGCTGAGTGTAGGGTTACCAGAAAGAGCAGAACTGTGTGTGATTCAGGGGGACAGATTTGGACAGGGAACGGATGATCTAACGGTTCTGGAAGAGGGTCTTGCCAATCTCCAGTTTTTCAATGACCAAGAATCAAGGGACGCAGCAGTCAACTGGTTTGAATATGAGGAAGCGGCAGAGGCTACTAAGTGGCTGGATGATCAACCGGATGTTGTGGAGTTCCAACAGAGCCCGGCAGGGGCAAGGGTATCAATTGTGGCCGGAAGGGCCGGAAGTCTATATACATTGCCGGAGAGCACTGGTACAAAGCATTTCGCTCAGGACAGAAGCATTGCGAATGCAGAGAAAGTTGAACAACAAACTACGCTGACGCAGGTAGAACAACAGGGTTCTGAGAGAACCGGGAAGGCCAAAATCCATGAGGGGATTGAAAGTGCTGTGGGCACGAAGACAGAAGATGCTGTGAGCATATGGGCTGAAAGTACTGCGGGTACGATCACGCCGGAGCCAGACAGATGTTTGTTGGCTGCTCACGGGATGTGGTGGGAAGACGATGATTTATGTCTTGCCCACACAGACGAGGACTGGGGAAGCAATCAACCAGATGACACCTGGTATCTTGATGAAGTCGACCACATGACAAGAAGTGGGCGGTACTTCAAACCCCCACACCTAGACCAACCCGAGGCATCTGGGAAAGACAAGGAAGCTGAGAAACAAAAGGAGAAGCAGCTTGAAGAGGAGGCTGTGCTCAAACAGTTAAAGAAGATACAAGCAGACATCTCCATCTGGGGACTGCTTATGGCTGTGCACAAACAGGCTGTCCTATCTGCTATGGACAAGGCCAAACTCTCCATAGATACCACACCAGAACAGCTGGTTGGATTGGTCTTTCCGGGAGGAGGTTCCCCGATGTTAACCTTTTCAGACAAAGAACTGCCGCCTGAGGGCGCAAATCATAACAAACCCCTCTACATCTCTGTGGAATGTAGGGACAAGTGGGTGCCAGTGGTTCTTGTCGACACGGGATCCGCCATTAATGTGTGCCCGTCACGGACAGCATATGCAATCGGGTTAAAGCCCGCGGACTTCGTGCCAACTACTCAAGTGATCAGAGCCTATGATAACACCAGCAGGGAGGTGATGGGGACTGTCAAAATTCAGACCCAGGTTGGTCCAGGACAACACAACATTGAATTCCATGTCTTGGACGTTCCTGCAACCTTTAATCTACTCTTGGGGCGGCCGTGGTTGCACCAAGTGAAGGCAGTCTCTTCCACTCTACATCAGATGGTGAAATACCCCTATGGAAAGGGAGTAGCCATTGTTTTCGGGAATTCATCAATCCATCCACCTCCGGAGGTATCTACGCCAGTCCTAGAAATTGAGCACGGCATGGAGGACGTGTTTTGTCAGGTTTACCTTAGCCGGGCTAGTGGTGCAGAATATCATGGCTGTTAATGAGGAGTGTACGTCAGTGCTCAATCTGTATACCTCATGAACAAGCTACAACACATCCCCGGGATGGGATTAGGAAGGAGCGGCCGGAAGGGCGTCGCAGCATTGGCCGAAGTGCCACACAACCCTCATACCTTTGGCTTGGGTTATCTGCCCACCAAAGAGGATTGGATGGAAGGGGAAGGAAATGGCTGGAAGAGCCAAAGCGAAGAAGGCGGGGAAGCCTTTTGACTTAATGCACAGGCCCATTCAGGGTACCCTGAACGGACGTTTCGTCCGGGAGGGGGAGGACTTTCCGTTTGTGGCTTCCCCGAGCCGTGGCTGAACGCGGAGAAGAAGCGCGTGCCGGTTTGAATTTTCTTTGATCTACAATTACCTGGGGATGACGTTGCCAAGAGCAGACAGACCCATCAGCTGAGGTTGAGCAGTGTAAAGCAGGGACGCCGAGGGCGCTGAAATTGAAATGGGGGTAGCACTGGCAAGTCTACTCTCAGATCCTCCGATCGACCATAAGTGCTTGGGGGATAACTTCTCGGTTTCCATGATTGGGGATGAAACGGCTGCCTGCCAGCAACTATTTTGGATGCATCTATCGCACCCTCTCACTTGGCAATACGAGGAGGGATTTTTGTCCAGCAGCACCGGGTCAGGTAGTGAGCCGGAATCTGATTCCACCGATCTTGTGAGTCGGAATCAGGTTCCAGCTCGACTGAGTCTGAGTCTGGTAATCCTGGGGATGATAACCCGGATGCCACAGTTTGTCCAGGTCGTCTTTTTCTTTCTCATTTGAGTCTGTTGTAACCGAGAATTCGGACGATTTGGATGTGCTTAATGAGAATCAAGTAACTGTGGTTTCTGAGTACTTTTCTGTGCCCTTGATTTATTGCATAAACTCAGACTTTCAAAATTTGATGAAAACGACGAGGACGAAATTCCTCCGGTTTTGCAACGCTTAATTGAACAAGAGCAGGAGAGGTTTGTCAAACCCTTAATGGATGAAATCATTACCGTGAATATTGGTACTGAGGAGGACCCGCGGCTGGTCCAGATCGGGTCCACGTTGTCTTCGGAGGAACGCGAGCGCTTAGTCGCTTTATTAAAAGATTTCAAAGATGTTTTCGCGTGGTCCTACGAAGACATGCCTGGGATCGATCCTGAGATTGTACAGCACCGGATCCCCTTGACCCGAGGCCCGACCTGTCAAACAGAAACTCAGGAGGATCCGCCCGGATTGGGCTCTCAAGATTAAGGAAGAGGTCACCAAGCAAATCGACGCAGGCTTCCTGCTGGTATCCGAATACCCGACTTGGTTGGCCAACATTGTTCCAGTGCCGAAGAAGGATGGCAGGATCCGGGTATGTGTGGATTTCAGGGATTTGAACAGAGCTAGTCCGAAGGACGACTTTCCCTTGCCGCATATCGATGAGTTAGTGGACTTCACAGCAGGGCATGCTTTGCTCTCATTCATGGATGGCTTCTCAGGTACAACCAGATAGTGATGGCACCAAGACCGGGAAAAGACTGCATTCACCACCCGTGGGGGACATATGCTACAGAGTAATGCCGTTTGGGTTGAAGAACGCTGGAGCTACTTATCAACGGGCCGCGACCACAATATTGCACGACATGATCCACAAAGAGGTTGAGGTGTATGTGGACGACATGATTGTCAAGTCCAAAGAAAGAGAGGGCCACTACACCGCCTTGCAAAAGTTCTTCCAAAGGATCAGAGAATTCGGTTGCGGCTAATCCTCAGAAATGTACGTTCGGTGTTACAGCGGGAAAAATGCTGGGGTTTCTGATTACACAGAGAGGTCGAAGTCGACCCTTCCAAAATCAAGGCCATCCTAGAAATGCCCCCACCAAGGACTGAAAAGGAGGTGCGAGGCTTTCTGGGTAAAGTGCAATTCATAAGACGGTTTATCTCAAAATTAACCTTACTTGTGAACCACTTTTTGGTCTCCTGAAGAAAGGCAAGAAATTCCAATGGGACGGCCGATGCCAAGCTGCTTTTGAACAAATCAAGGAATACTTACAGAACCCGCCCGTGTTGTCACCGCCAGAGCCGGGGAAACCGTTGATATTGTACCTTCAGTGACTGAGACTACAATGGGCTGTATGCTCGCACAAGAATCGAGGATAAGGTGGAGAAGGCCATCTACTATCTGAGCAAGAAGATGCTGATTACGAGACCGCTACACTCCGCTGGAGAAGGCTTGCTTAGCTTTGGTATGGGCTACCAGGAAGCTGCGGCACTACCTGTTAGCTCACTCCGTAATGTTGGTTTCACGACTCGATCCCATCAAATATCTTTTCGAGAAACCAGCACTTACGGGTAGGCTAGCTCGTTGGTTGCTGTTGCTCTCCGAATTTGATTTGAAATATGTAACACGCAAGTCAGTCAAGGAAGAGCAGTGCAGAGTTCTTAGCCGACCATCCAGTGGAAGGGGGTGAAGCAGTCGAGTACCTATTCCCAGATGAAGCTATTTTGCACATCGACGATGAAGCTTGGACGATGTACTTTGACGGAGCATCCAATCAATACGGGTATGGGATAGGAGTGTTGCTGATAGCACCCGACAATTCCCGTATCCCTCTAGCCTTCAAACTCCGGTTCAAAGTCTCGAACAACGAAGCAGAATATGAGGCGTGCATCGCCGGTCTAGAAGCAGCCCTAGAACTAGGGGCAAGACGGTTGGACGTCATCGGGGACTCGAACCTTGTTGTGTCTCAAGCAAAAGGAGACTGGAAAGTCAAAGAAGAGAAGATGATGATGTATCACCAAACCTTGGACTTTTAATTCCTCGGTTTGAGAAGCTAAGCTTTACTCATCTACTAGAGAGAACAACAGGTTCGCAGATTCTTTAGCAACTCTATCTTCCATGATAGACATCCCGTAGGATCCGGATGCGTCCAGTCATCATTGACCAGAAATTTGCGCCAGCCTACGAGTCGATTGCTATAGATGAGGTTCAGGACGAAAACCCCTGGTATTACGACATCTGGAATTTCCTGGAAAAGATACCCGCCAGGGGTGAATGCCAAGGATAAGAGGGCAATCAGAAGAATGGCCGTTCAGTTCATCATCTGTGGGGGTAAGCTGTATAAAAGAGGCCATCTGGGAATGCATAAGCTGTGTGTCGATGCCGAAGAATCAAAGCGTCTAATGGAAGCCATCCATGGGGGAATGTGGTGCGCACATGAATGGAGTAATGCTAGCACGGAAGATCCTCAGACAGGGTTACTACTGGTCCACCATGGAGGAGGACTGTATCGGTTTTGTTCGGCGATGCCACAAATGTCAAATTCATGCAAATCGCATGAACATTCCGCCGTCAAACTGTACAATATGACTTCGCCATGGCCATTTTCAGTCTGGGGAATTGATGTGATCGGGGCTGTCACTCCGAAGGGGTCGAATGGGCATGAGTTCATCTGGTCGCGATAGATTATTTCACGAAGTGGGTCGAGGCCCAATCTTATGCGGTGTTGAAGGCTTCGCATGTTGCAAAGTTTATCAGAAACAACATCATCTGTCGCTACGGAGTCCCAAACGAGATAATTTCAGATAACGGTTCCCACTTCAAGAAGGAAGTGATTGACTTGTTGGAAAAATACAATGTGGCTTTTCATAAGTCGTCTACCTATCGGCCGCAAACCAATGGAGCGGTTGAGGCCGCCAACAAGAATATCAAGCACATACTACAGAAGATGGTGGAAACCTACCGGGACTGGCCAGATAAGCTGCCGTTTGCTCTGTGGGGCTACCGACTTCAATCAGAACTTCTACCGGGCGACTCCGTATTCTCTGGTTTATGGGATGGAGGCCGTTCTACCCATCGAGATTGAGGTTCCGTCATTGCGAGTATTGGCTGAGTGTCAAATAGCCGAAGCAGATTGGCAGCAGAGCAGGTTTGAGGAACTCATGCTCTTTGATGAGAGAGACTGAAAGCACTGTACCATGTTCAAGGTATCAACGCAGAATTGCCCGGGCTTTCAACAAGAAAGTGAAGTCCAGGAATCTAAAGGAAGGAGATTTGGTACTCAAGGATAACCGAGCTCCCATCCACGACCCAAGGGGCAAGTTCAGACCTAATTGGACTGGCCCCTACATCATTAAGTCTATCTGGTCAGGTGGAGCTGTGGTTCTGATGGATCTAGATGGCTTGGAGTTTTCGCAACCGATCAATATGGACAAGTTGAAGAAATATTACCCTTGAGAGGCTCGCTAGGCCGAAAACCCGAAAGGGCGACCTAGGCAAAACTCAGAGCACAAAAAATTTGAAATTATAAAAACTGAGCTCGCAAGGTTGAAAACCCGCAAAGGGCGGCCTTGGCAAAAGTTAGAGCGTAAAAGGAGAGAAAAATACTCGAGTGAACCTCGCCTGAACTACGTAAGGCTTGATTCCCATCTTTGGGATACGTAGGCAACTTCATCCTGAAGTTCAGCCATAAACTTTTCCCCGATCAACTTTGTCCATTTGATCATCTCGTCATCTTTGTCCATCAGCATTTATCGCAATCTCCGGTACAGTGCTATTCAGACTAGGGGCAACTTTCCAGTTGCTAGGTTCCAAGGTTGTGCATCTCGTGACAGATCTCAAGCGTGTCCAGTTCTGATCCATATCGAAAATAGTTTTGAAAAGTTTTAATAAAAGTTGACTTTGTTCAAATTAATCTTTTTACAACTAAGACCATTTTTGGACCAAAGCGGAACATTTTCAGTACCACAACCTTCAATTTCATTGATTTCAACACAGAGTTCGCTTGCTCTTGCATACAGATTGAAGTTGCTTTTTATTACAATCATAAAGAAAACTTGAAAGTACTAGTAAAGCAATAAATTCGGGGCATAGTCAAGTCAGGTGTCCCTGCGCCCTCTCCCAGAGCTAGTCGAAGCCTCTGATGCCAAGCTGGGCCCAATCTGTGCCTCTTCGTTGAGCCAATCCAAGCACTCGTCAGACAAAGTGCAACTGAAAATGGGAGCGGGGGCCAGGAGCTCTCGAGTTCTCCATGCTGTGGCATACCGGGCAAGCTGTGCGCCTCGGACCGGGAAAGCAGCCGGGTACTCAATCCCCTCAGGCGGGCAAGTCTGATCGTGACCGAACTGGCGTAGAAATCGGAACGGAAAGTAGAACACACAGAGAGTCAGACCAATCAATTGGATCCCGATCAGCCGGGACATGCTATAACTCATTGCCGAGAGATTGAACTAAGGACAGCGCCAAGCGATGTGATCTGCCGACAAATTGCACATCCAGTCAAACCACCATCCCTCATCAGGCGCATCGACTAAGCGTTGCCGGAAGAAGTAGCCGCGGGCTGAGTAGGCTGGGCAAGAGTCCACAACCTGCAATTTATCCATCAACCATACCTGGGAAGGGATGAAAAATGAGAGAATAAAGAATAGAGAGACGTGCGATGAGAGAAAAAATAAGAAAAAGGGTTTTGTGAGAAAAACGAGCCTGAGGGCCGAGTGATGTGAGCAAGATATATGTGAGGTTTGGGTGGGAAACATTACCTGCAGCAGTAGTGGACTCCCCGCGAATCTGGTTGTCTCCCTGCGATAGAAAGCGTCTAGGCCCATCAGTGTCTCGGCCAAGGTCATGGCGATGCAGCTCTTTCCTTCTTTCAAGCCTTGAGCAACTTCAATCAGACGAATGCTAGATCTGCCGAAGCCCGGGGAAAGTAGAAAGTGGGATAGCATGCACAAGCAGAGGGCGTGTTGCCGAAAACCTTGCCAGTAATAGTTACCACGGTCGCCGGCATCAGAAAAGCGATGAATCAGGCCGAGGATGTCCAGTTCCCCGTTGCAGATCAGAGACCGTGCATCATGCATGGTGAGCCCACACATCCACCCTAAAGCTTGGGCATGACCAAAGCAAAACTGAGGCAAAATCTCTTCATGACATTCAGATTCCATCAAAACTTGAAAATCTTCGAAAGTTGGACATACCTCTTGCCCGCCGAAGCTAAAGACATGCGTCACCGGGTTCCAAAACCTCGCCGCGGCGTGGAGGAAAGAAAGGTGCAGCGGAGTATGGCTCAGAATGAATAGTGCATTCAACCCGAAACCCCGGAAGTTCAACTTTTCCGAGCCATCTAGAGAAGCAATCCAAGATGTGAGATTTTCGACGAGAAACGCCTCCATTTTTGTGCAAAACTAAGATGAATTGAATGAACCACGGAGCTAAGGCTTTTAAAGAGGAGAAGACACTATTCGGGCAACACGTGTCAAAAATTTGACGGTTGCTAAGCTAAGTGGCCGGCCGGCCACCTTTTCTGGCAGGCCGGCCATTTCCTTTTCAAAAAACTGGTCGGTGGCCTCCCCTTTGCAATAAAGCTGGCCGGCCGGCTCCCAAAAGTGGCCAGCCATGCTCCAATGTGTGTCTTTGGCCCTGTTTTACCCTCCAGGAGGAAGTTCCAAGCATTTCCATGCATCGGGGGTGTCAAAGGCCTCCATTTCCCTCGGTTTCGGATGCGTTCCGTCACCCAGATCGTCCGAAATGCACCTTGTTTCTGGAGTTGTTATTAAGTCTTGCTTATCGAGTTGTTGTCTTGCTTATCAAGTTGTTGTCTTGTTTATCGAGTTGTTGTTTTGCTTATCGAGTTGTTAAGTTTGTCGAGCTGTCGAGTTTCGTGCATCGAATTGTTGCTTTTTGTTTAATTTTGTTGTGCCTCATTTGACGAGTCGTCAACTTTGTTATTTTGCTTATTGAGTTGTAAACTTGCTAAGGTTGTGTTATTTCTTAGTAAGTTGAGTTGTTTCGTTTATATGTGTCGGTTCACTACCTGACTGGGCAAATACACCAGCGCGCATTTCCATTCAATCTCATTTTTGTGCAAAATGATGTGATATGATGCTAAGGACATAAAATACCACACTTTTTGGACAAAAGCCGTCTCATTCCATCATGTTTTACAACAAGGGTACAAGTTTTACAAAATAATAAAACTACCTAACAAAATGCAATGTGCTACAAACTACTAGTACAAAGGTAAATAAAACAGGGAGCAGCTGCAATGCTCTCAAGAGCAGGAATAAGAGGCCTTTTTCATCCTCTTCTGCGAAGTAGCCTCTGCACCACCGGCATCATCATCTGAGTCGGAGCTGTTGCCCTCAGGATCCTCCTCGGCTTCGCCTCCACTACCAGAGCCGGGATCGGAGCCACCCTCTCTGTCAGCAGATGTCTCTGACTGGCGATCTGCAGCCTCCTCCTCCTCCTCCTCCTCCTCGGGCTCCTCCACTATGATGTGTGCCCTACGCCTGCCTCGTCTGTGAGACGACTCCCCTCTCCCTGCTCCTCGAGAAGGCCTAGATGGCCCAGCTCCCCGGGAAGGCCTAGATGGCCCGGCCTGTGACTGAGCATACACCGGAGGCATCTGAAAATAAAATAAAAAAAAATGCAATACATCAGCCGGGGCATGCAAGTCAGATATAGAGAGTGGATGCATGCAGATACAGTATGAGATGTGGCGTGTGTCAGATGTGCTCTACACAGACAACCTATCGATGCAGTAAAATGTCCAAGATCAGCATGTCATCAGGAGTATGATAAATGCCAGAAAACTAAAGGGTACCTGGAAGCCCATAATGGACAACTGTGCCTCCCTCCGCAGGACCATGCCCTCAAGCGAGGCTACCATCTCGAGCACCTCATCCATATACTCCCGAGGTGGCTGCAGAAATAGGTTCAAGACATCAATGAATAAACAAATGCCAAAGTATCTGTGTGATAAATGGAAAATAGCAGAACATACCGGTGGTGAGTCAGGGTCACTGACGTATCGATGGCCAGGCATCGGAGGCTCTATCGGAATCGGAATCGGAATCGGGGATGTGGCCCCATATTGCCATCCCATTAACTCAGTCGGCATATCCGGCCATCCGGGATAATGATAAGTCGGAGGAACCGGAGGAACTAGTCCACCCCCACCTCTAGAGGTGCCAGCCCTGCTAGTGGAAGGGGCACCTGCAGCCCGAGCCCGGCTCGATGAAGGCATATCAGTGGATCTCCTCGTCGGAATGCGGACTCCTGTCAGCGGAGGCATCAGGTATATGTGGCGGTAAGTAGCGTAATCTCCCTACTCAAGATATAGTAAAGCATCAATACCCAATATAGCACTAGCGACATCCCGGGAAGAGAGCCTATCAGCGATCCGCATATCAAACGGGGGTGCCAAGGGAGGGTCCTGAGAAGTGTACCCCCAGACCTGACACAAGAAGCGGTCCCCCAAAAACCAGGCCCTACCAACTGGTCCTTCGAATAGGATCCTGTACCGGGAGGCACCCCACCCTTCGGCAAACTGGAATCGGAGACCCTCATCTAAGGGCGCCCAGGGCTGCCATGTGATCTGCGGATAACCAAAGCATAAATCAATCAGAAATCAGGAAGGTACAAGACAAATCAAAGATGAAAACACAAAGAACCGAGAGTTCTGAAATACCTCCGTCGACCGCACCGTGTCGAAGTACTGCCGTAGATAAAGAAGAGACTCCCGAGGTCTTGGCTGGTGCTGGCCTTCAAATACAAGTGAGTACGGGGTCACGAGGGGCCCCTCTACCACCAACTCCGGGGCTAATGTCGGGAAATACACATAGACCCATAACTGTGGAAAACAGTGCAGAATGTAAATGCAAAGTGCTGAGGGAAAAATACAGAGTGTAAAGTGCGCCGTGTGTGCAATATACAAGTAATGAGGGGCAGAAATGTAAATCAAGAGGGCAGAAAGTACCTCCCAGGCTCTCCAATAGCCGCCAAGTAAGTCCCCCCGTCCGCGGGAGGTCGCGCTCATGTAGCAATAAAGGGTAGCCAAGCCGGCGCCACCCCAGTCATACCGTCTGACCTGTGATAGGTCCACCAAAGCACTCAACAGATAAAGCCCGACAGTGTTCCCCCTATCGGCAAACAAAGTGGTCCCGAAAAGGAACATCAGAAAACCGTGGGCATACTGTGCTGCCTCCTCAGGAGTCCCGGGCTCCATCTCCACCCTCCGAAAATAGGAAGAAAACCAGGTGTATCGGACCCTGCCCGAAGATCTATCAACAGGCGGGCGAGCCCCCAGTAAATATATCCAAGCGGCCTCCCACTAGCCCATGTCCTCGTCGTAAGGGATGGGCCAACCTCCCACGTCAAGGCCAGTCAAACGGGGTCATAGTCAAGTCCCCCGTGGCAGAAAAATGGAAGGAGTTGGTGGTGTCCCACCATCTCTCCACCAAGGCGGCCATCAATGTCCTCTTGGCAGGACAACGAGATAGCCCAGTACAGAAGGGCCCGAACCCCGCCAAGTCAACCAAATCCCGGACAGCCTCCGGGAGCTCGGCATACCAATCTCTCGCCGCGGTAGAGCCATATCCCCGCACGGTGCGAGAAGTCACCTGCATTCAGAATGAATATATATTTCAGCATAAAATGAATAAGCTGTGTGCAAATGGAAGGAATGAGCTGCGTGCAAATAAAATGAATAGGCTGTGTGCAAAGTAAAGTAAGCAAGCTATGTGTTCAAGAAAATCAGTGTTTGGGCTGCGTGTTCAATCGGTGTGTGCTGCGTGTTCACCTTCAATTCGAGCTGTGTGTTCAGAAAATCAGTGTGTGCTGTGTGTTCACCTTCAATTCGAGCTGTGTGTTCAGAAAATCAGTGTTTGGGCTGCGTGTTCAACTCTCAATCAGTGTGTGCTGCGTGTTTACCTTCAATTCGAGCTGTGTGTTCAGAAAATCAGTGTGTGGGCTGCGTGTTCAACTCTCAATCAGTGTGTGCTGTGTGTTCACCTTCAATTCGAGCTGTGTGTTCAGAAAATCAGTGTTTGGGCTGCGTGTTCAACTCTCAATCAGTGTGTGCTACGTTAACACCTTCAATTCGAGCTGTGTGTTCAGAAAATCAATGTTTGGGCTGCGTGTTCAACTCTCAATCAGTGTGTGCTGTGTGTTCACCTTCAATTCGAGCTGTGTGTTCAGAAAATCAGTGTTTGGGTGCTTCACTTCAAATCGTGTGTGCTGTGTGTTCACCATCAATTCGAGCTGTGTGTTCAGAAAATCAGTGTTTGGGCTGCGTGTTCAACTCTCAATCGGTGTGTGCTGCGTGTTCACCTCTAATTCGGGCTGTGTGTTCGGAAAATCAGTGTTTGGGCTGCGTGTTCAATTCTCAACCAGTGTGTGCCGTGTGTTCACAATCAATTTATGGACTGAGTGTTCAGAAATTCAAATGATCGAACTGTGTGTTCAGAATGTAAACAGAATGTTGTGTCATAGACTAAACATTCTAAATAAGCTGTGTACTCAAAATGAGCAGACAAACATGGCAAAAGGCACGGAATGCATGAAAAATTCATAATACGTTGCAGAAAAGGTAAAAAACGAAGTAAATACCTCTCGTGCCTCATGGGAGAGGTGATACTCTGGCTCCCGCAGAAGGAGATCCCCGGGCGCTCGCTCGTCAAAATCAGTGAAGTGATAGAAAACAGCCCGCGGAAGAATATGTGCCGGTGGGTCGTACCTCTCGGGTATGAAGGGTCGAACCCTCGGGGGCAGAGCCATAATGTCAGGATCATCCCCGGCACCTAGAGGACCTCCACCGTGAGGGAAATGACCAGCCATTTCAGGAAATCTGCGAAAAGGAGCAAAAATGAGCCAAAATTGGAAAAAGTCAACAAAAGTCAACTCTCGGGAAATGAAAAAGTCAACAAAAGTCAACTCCCGAGAAAATCTTCCAAATGTTGAGACAAACTCACCTCAAGTGGCGAAAATGAGAAAAGAAGCACCGAAATCAAAATTTAATCGGTTCAAAGTGCTTAAAACTGAAAGATTTCGCGAAAACAACTTGCGTGGGACGTTGGAAAACGCGTATAGAGCACAGATCTGAGAGAAAATGGTTTGGGAAGGTAGAGGAGATGTTTTCGGAGCTGCACTTGTGAGCACGAAGTTTGGATGAGTATTTAAAGAAAAGAAGGTGAAAAGACAAAATGCCCACGGATTTGGCAAATGGCCGGCCGGCCCCCTTTTCTGGCAGGCCGGCCATTTCCTTTTCAAAAAGTGGCCGGTGACCTCCCCCTGGAAATAAAGTGGCCGGTGGTGTTCCCCACAGAGCCTCCAAGCTCTGCAAATTTTGGTGATGATCCGAGTCCCCGAGACCTGAAAAAGTACAAGAAAAATGCACTTTCTGTCGCGAAATCGCTCCGCCCGAACTTCAGCTTCAACTTCCGATGCGTGTCTCATCATTACTCATCGCAAGTGAGATGTAACCTTTTTGACCATGTTATGGCCCCTCCGGGAGAGGAACCGGAAGCCGTGATCGAGTCGCCCTCGCCGAAACGCGCATTTCTTTGCTCGTTGTTTTGTGACAAACGTGCATTCTAGTTTACACTTGTTCTGCATTGTTGTGCACATAACTTGCATTCTCATGCATATACTTGCATTGTTATGCACGTTTCCTTGATATTACCAAGCCTCCGTGCTGAAACTCGCGTTGCCACGCGCGTTTTTCCTCGCATTGTGATGCACCTTTCCACCGGCACCACGTTTGTCTGTATTCGAAGTCACATTGAACATATGTTGTCAAGTATGTTGTGCTTGTTGAGTTTCTTTCTTTTGCAGGCACGATATTGTATGTACGGTTCATTTGAAGCTGGTGCGACCAGACGAATCGCGCAGGTATTGTATCTTCTCCGTGTGAGACGCGACGAGAATTGAATAACTCTCCGCATTCCTAACTGCATGAAATGTAGTTGTTGCTTTGCATTCTTGCTTAAAACTGTTGCATCTATTTGCGAATACTTGCTTCATTACAGCTTGTTGCATTTGCATAATCACTAAGTTACATCCGGCTTCGTGCATATCGCTTTGCATTTTGTCCCCTGCCTGGCGGGCATGCCTGCGGGCACATCTTCTTTCTTATCTTGTATACTTGTTTAAGTCTTCGGCCTTGTCAAAAATGGGTCGTCTCTGGGCTTTGACATTCACTCCCGTCACTTGTGACTTTCGAGCTCTGTCAAAGAGGGGCAACTGTAGACACCCCATTTTTGACCGACCTTAAGACTCAGACGTCACCGATTGAGCACTTGGTGATGTTGCATATCGTGCTCGTTCAGAGGTTTCAGAGTCTCGGCTGCGAGCCTTGCCTCCGGACTTCCGGACTCTTTCATGCTTTGCCTCGGTTTGCGAACCAGGCTCTGTTTTCTCTGTTTTCTCTTCCCGAAGGGAGGGAGAGGTCTCGTAGATCATCTCTCAGTGGCCGTAGGCTACGTTTCGTGGTCGTAGGCCATTTTGCCCGTTTGGAGCCCAGTTTCCGATTTTTCGGAGCTGTTGGCCGTGTGCCTCGGTTCGGGACCGTTTAACCACCTCCGTTTGCTCCGGTTTTTGGCACATACCTTATTTCCTCCCTTGAGGGACACTGTGGTCCGAGAGACCGACTTCATGGTCGAACACCACTTCCAGTGCCTAACAGTCAGTTTTCGGGGCCCCGGGCTGCGCGTTTCGGCCCCCGAACCTTCATTTTGCATCGGTTTGAGTTCATTTTTGGCAGGACCTTGTTTCATTGTTAGGAAGGTCGTAGAAGAGTGGGAGGCCAGTAATTGTTCTGACAACCAGTTTTATTTCTTCATCGCCCTCCGTCGCCCGTTTTTCTCACTAGAAAGCCAATGTTGACCACCCTTGGGCCACTTTTTCTAGCCCTAAACCACATATTTGTGTTGTAGACACCTGGGAGGCCACCAATATCATATGGCCGGCCAGTAATTGTGTTTGACCCTTTTGAACCCCTCCAAAAAATGGGCCTTTCTCTCTCCTGGTTCACTTTCTCCAGTTTTTGACCACATGGTTGTGTTGTGCACACATGGGAGGCCAGCTTTTTGGCATGGCCGGCCACTAATCAGTCTTGACCCTTTTGACCCTTGGCCGGCCGGCCACCTAAACCCTAAATAACCAGCCGGCCTTGCTCCTCTCTCCAGGTACTTTACAAATATACCCTCTGTTTCCCCCCAGATTTTGTATCCGGGGGGCTAACTTTTTGGGGGGAAATTGAATTTCATTTCCCCCCTTTTTCCCCCACTCTTGTGCCTATATAACCAGGCCCTCCAGCTCCGTTTTGAAGGGTTAGAAAATCCTCTTGGAGCTTTGCATACATACATCCTCCATCTCTCTCTTTCAAAGCTTCAAAGTCCATTGTTCTTGGACCATTTCTACACCACCTCATAGCACCACACCACCACCATCCTTTCCAACACTTGGAGCTGGTTTTTCAGAGCTTAGGAGCACCTTTTCTCAAGCCAAGGGCTGCTGAAGTTTGGTCTACAAGGGTGAGTTCTCATTCTCCCTCTTTTGTGCTTTATTTTGTTCTATATCTAAGCCATACTTGCTTACATTTTGGCTCCGACCCTAACTGAAAATAGTCATGTTTTGAGGCCTTTTTCATGTTTGATTAAGGGTCCTTCCATGTTTAAGGTCTCCAGCTACCACTTGCTTCTTTACCTCTCTTGTATGCCTCTTTCTTGCATAGTATTTTAGGCCTATTTGTGAACTGTTTTGAGCTTGGTATAAACTTAAAGAGGCTTTTTTGAGCCCTTCTTCAACATTGTTGAAGGGCTCTTCACTGTTTGAGGCTTCCATCTGTCACTTGCCTCTTTATCTCTTTGGCCCTATTTTTGCATGCTTTTTTAGCTCCTTGTGCTTGTATTTTTGGGCTCTGTCCGAACTGTAAATAGTCATATTTTGACCCACTCTTCATGTTTGATCAAGGGTATTTCACTGTTTGAGGCTTCCTTGCTCTTTGTGTTAAAGCTCTCTTTTATGCCTTATTTTGTATAGTATTTTAAGCTTGCTTGTGCACTGTTTTGGGCTTGGTCATAAACTGTAAAATATCATTTTTTGGGCCCCTCTTCAACATTGTTGAAGGGCCCTCCTCTTTGAGGCCAGCATCCATCACTTGCTTCTTTGTCCCTCTTTAGGCCATTTCTTGCATGATAGTTTAGCCATACTTGTGTTTGTTTTCGTGGCTTGTTGTAAACTGTAAAGTGCTTCATTTTGAGCCCCTCTTCAACTTTGTTGAAGGGATCTTCACCTTTTGGGGCCAAAAGCTGCTACTTGCTTCTTCATCTCTCTTTCGAGGCCATTTTTGCATGTTGGTTTAGCCCTATTTGTGTTCACCTTTTGCCCTTGCTTAAAACTAAAAATATGCTTGTTTTGGGACTTTCTTGATTCTGTCTTCATACTTCATGTTCAAATAATGCATGCTTTGTATAGCTATAAGTCATTCCATGCGCCTAGTTTTCGAGTATCGAGTCTCATTTCATGCATCGGGTGCCATGTTTCCATGTTTCGGGGCTGTTTTGCATCATATTTTGGTACTGAAATTTGCATGCTTGTATGTCATATTCCATGCCTTGCCATGCTTTGGTAGAGTGGCATTCGTGCCCTAGGTTCGGTCCTCGGTTTGCGTGCACGCGTGCACGCATTTCGAGTGTCTCATTTTCATCTAATGGCCTCTTATGTGAGTGTGGCTGAGGTCCACTCATGTTGGTGTAAGCCCATTATACGTTGTGTATGCCATTTCATTCCATAGCATTGTGTATGCTAGGCTGTATGTTAGCGCATTGTGTATGCCATGTTACCTCGTGCATCGTGTATGCCATTTCATAATATTGTGCATGTTAGGTTGTATCTTAGTTGCATTCATGCATGTCATGCATATTGCATTGTGTTTGGGATAGGAGTTAGCCCGAGCACGGGAAACGAGGGGCGTTTCGTACTCCGAGTGACGGAACGTGTCTCAATTCCCCAGTCACCGACACTCCGGATTGTCCATGATGGAGTTAGGTCTTAGTTGTATTCTCATGTGCATTCATTCCATATTGAGTTGTGCAATTCGACTCCTCGGCCATCATGCATCGAGATGCGTGATTGGTGGCACGAGGATCGAGGCATGCATACATGTGTGAAAATACTTTGCCATGCCCCTCTGCTCTCTGTTGCAGCAAATCAAAACCAGCAGCCTTCCGGAGCTTGGCGTGCTTTCCAAGAACAATTGCAAACAAGGCTAATTGGGGCATCGCGATGGATTTCCCGCGCCGAACATGCATCATTCATCATCCGAACGGAGTCGAGGAGTCCCTAGCTTGCATGCTAGTTTTAATGCTTTCCTAGTTAATTTGTAAATTAATTAGGATTTTGTATTTATTCGGACTGTACTATTCATTTGGGACTGTATATTATTTATTCGGACCCTCTGCGCGAGGGCAATGTTGTAATAAGTGTGCGTGAGTGTGATGTATGTCTTCCAACCCCACGTCTTTCTTCCCTTTTATTTACCAGCTTATGATGGTTAGATTAGGGCATGTTTCAATTAGCATACAGTATTGTAGACGTCCCCGAACGCCCCGGGAGGGTTAAGTCCCGTTCCGTTCATATTGGGGTCACTACAGTTCAAGGACTCAAATGTCACGGTTCTTAATCTTGAACCAAAGAGTCCAAATTCGGCAAATCGATTTTGAAAACAGATTTTTTGAAAAGAAGTGCCAAACATGGACTGTTTTGCCAGATACAGAGTCCCCACCTAAATGTTTTTTAATGGGAAATTTAGGAAACCCTAACTCGGTGCCAAAGGCCACGTGTCCGTCATCACCAAAGTTGCCTCGGCTCGGGAACTTGGGTACGATTGGGGAAGGTCACTTCGTGAGCACCCCCGCTCCCCCGGTTAAAGACCGGCCTCTACTAACCATGATATCTATTTTTGAAAACATTGTGTGTTCTTATTCCGGTTATTAGCCTAGGTTACTATGTGATGCACACAGCATACAAGTATAGACTGAGTCGTCTGAATTGGAACAAAACACTTCATGTTTGTTTGTTTGAAAATGGTTTGATGGTGCTACCCGCAGGTAGGCTAAGACGTGGATTTGCCACCCTCGGGTGGGCTTAAGAAAACATGATTTTGCCACTATCTAGTGGGCTTTAAAACAAACATTCAATGAATTGTTCCAATCCAAATAACACAACCTCCACCCACAGGCATTCAAGGCAGTTATATCACATAAGCAGTTAGCCTCATGGCAAGCATGCTATTCATGGCAACACTCACACGCATGCAAGGATGCTAAAGCATAAAACTTACCGAGTACTCCAAGCCAAAACAGAAGCTCATTAGAAATCATGCATGATCCTAACTATACAGAGATGCCTAATGCAACACATGCAAAAATGCAGCTATAGCAGGCTCGGCTATTCTAAACATGGCATATGAGATGCAACAGCTATCAAGTATTCAATTTGGAATTGAAATACAAATGCAGTTAGTATGATGCGCCGAGCCCGGTGCATGCAAAACAGATGAATGAATGCAAACATGCTATCATACTGTATGCTAATTAAAATATGCCCTAATCTAACCATCATAAGCAGGTAAATAAAAGGGAAGAAAGACGTGGGGTTGGAAGACATACATCACACTCACGCACACTTATTACAATTATGCCCTCGCGCAGAGGGTCCGAATAAATATACAGTCCCGAATAAAAGAATAGTACAGTCCAAATAATACAGTCCAAATAATGTACAAATTCCTAATTAATTAACAAATTAACTAAGAAAGCTGTAAAACTGGCATGCAAGCCAGGGACTGCCTTGATTCCGCTCCGGGTGATGAATGATGCATGTTCGGGTTGCCTTTGTGCGGAAATCCATGACGATGCCCCAATTAGCCTCTGTTTGCACCTGTTCTTGAAATGCGTGCCAAGCTCCGAAAAGTTACTGATTCTTCATTTTGCTGCAACAGAGAACAGGAAAGGGGCATGGCAATGTATTTTCACAAATGTATGCATGTCTCGATCCTCGTGCCACCAATCACGCATATCGATGCATGATGGCCGAGGAGTCGAATTGCACAACTCAATATGAAATGAATGCATATGAAAATACAACAAAACCTAACTCCATCATGAATAATCCGGAGTGTCGGTGACTGGGGAATTGAGACACGTTCCGTCACTCGGAGTACGGAACGTACCTCGTTTCCCGTGCCCGGGCTAACTCCTATCCCAAACACGATGCAATATGCATGATATGCATGAAATGCAACTAAGATACATCCTAACATGCAACATGCTATGAAATGACATACACGATGCACGAGGTAACATGGCATACACAATGCACTAACATACAACCTAGCATACACAATGCTATGGAATGAAATGGCATACACAATGCAATATGGGCTTACACCAACACAAGTGGACCTCGGATGCACTCACATAGGAGGCCATTAGATGAAAATGAGACAACTCGAAATACGTGCACGCGTGCACGCAAACCGAGGACCGAACCTACGGCATGGAATGCCACTCTAATGAGACATGGAAAGACATGGAATATGATATGCAAACATGCAAAAATCAGTAGCAAAATGAGGGGCAAAACAGCCCCGAAACAAGGCGAAATGACCCCCGATGCATGGAATCTCTCCCGAAATGCAAAACTAGGTACATGAAATGGCTTACAGCTATACAAAGCGTGCATAATTTGAACATGACATGAAAATACAGAATCAAGGCAGCCCCGAGAAAAGCATTTTTACAGTACAAAGCATGGTCAAACAGCAAGCACAAGTAGGGCTAAATTAGCATGCAAAAAAGGGGGCCAAGAGAGGTATATGAGACAACCCACAAATTCTGGCCCCAAACAGAGAAAGGGCCTTCTACAACATTGAAGATGAGCCAAAAATATGACTACTCACAGTTTATGACAGCCCCCAAATCAATATACAAACATGCTCAAAATGCAATGCAAGATTAAGGCCACAAGAGGGCTATAACATGAAGTGTACAAAATATTCACCAAAAAGCCAAATACCCTTAATGAAACATGACAAGGGGGTAAAAATATGGTCACTTTAAGTTCTGATCATGGCCGAAAAACAGAAGCAAGATAAGCTAAAAAAATATGTAAAAATAGGGACCAAAGAGGGGTACAATGGCAAGTGATACATGGAGGTCCCAAACAAGGATGATCCCTTCTTCAATGTTGAAGAAGGGCTCAAAATAGGCCTATCTACAGTTTATGACATGCTCCAAAACAGATCACACATAGGCTAAAAACATCATGCAAAAATATGGCATACAAAGAGATATTGAAGCAAGTGCAAGATAGGGGTCCCAAACAGGGTTGAGCCCTTAATGAAAGATGAAGAAGAACTCAAAAAAACACTACTTTTAGTTTTGGTCGGAGCTCAAAACAGCAAGAAAATGGGCCTAAGAAATGGAACAAAAAAAAGTACAAAAGAGGGAAAATATTGCTTACCCTTGAAGACCAAACTTTGACAGCATTTTGAACCAAGAAGAAGAGCCCCTAGCCTCTGCAAATCAGCTGCAAAATGTTGGAATGGAGGAAGGAAGGAGGGTGCTATGGGTTGTAGTGTAAAAATGGTCCAAGAACAAAAAGGTTTTGAGGCTTGGAATCTAGAGAGAGAGAGATTCAAAGCAAGAGGTTCAAAACAAAATTTTCTAACCCTTAAACACAGACCTTGGATGCTGTATATATAGGCAAAAGAGGCTGGAAAAGAGGGGGAAAAAAAAGGGGGGGAAATATTTCAAGTTTCCCTCCAAAAATTGGCCTAAAGAGGGATATAAAGGCAAGTGGTAGCTTCTGATTCCAAACGGCCAAGATCCCTTCAACAAAGTTGAAGAGGGGCTCAAAATAAGACACTTTGTAGTTTACGACCAAGTCCAACACAGCCCACAAGTACGCCTAAAATACCGTGCAAAAAAAGGCCTAAAAAGAGGTAAAGAGGCAAGTGACAGAAGGAGGTCTCAAACAAAGAAAAACCCTTAATCAAACATGAAAAGGGACTCAAAATATGACTATTTCTAGTTTGGGTCGGAGCCCAACAATGCTTGCAAGTAAGGCTCGGGGGCCAAAACGCGCAGTCCGGGCCCCGAAAACTGACTGCTGGGCACCGGGAGTGGTGTTCGACCACGAAGTTGGTCTCTCGGACCACAGTGTCCCTCAAAAGGGAGGACATAAGGTATGTGCCAAAAACCGGAGCAAACGGAGGTGGTTAAGCGGTCCCGAACCGAGGCACACGGCCGTCGGCTCCGAAAAATCGGAAACCGGGCTCCAAACGGGAAAAATGGCCTACGACCACGAAACGTAGCCTACGGCCACTGAGAGATGATCTACGAGACCTCTCCCTCCCTTCGGGAAGAGAAAACAGAGAAAACAGGGCCTAGTTCGCAAACCGAGGCAAAGCACGAAAGAGTCCGGAAGTCCGGAGACAAGGCTCGCAGCCGAGACTCTGAAACCTCTGAACGAGCACGATATGCAATATCACCAAGCGCTCAATCGGTGACGTCTGAGTCTTAAGGTCGGTCAAAAATGGGGTGTCTACAAGTATGATAGCATGTTTGCATTCATTCATCTGTTTTGCATGCACCGGGCTCGGCGCATCATACTAATTGCATTTGTACTTCAATTCCGAGTTGAATACATGTTAGCTATAGCATTCCATATGCCATGTTTAGAATAGCCGCGCCTGCTATAGTTGCATTATTGCATGTGTTACATTAGGCATTTCCGTATAATTAGGATCATGCATGATTTCTAATCAGTTTCTGTTTTGGCTTGGAGTACTCGGTAAGTTTTTACGCTTTAGCATCCCTACATGCGTGTGAGTGATTGCCATGATAGCATGCTTACCATGAGGCTATTTGCTTATGTGATATATCTGCCTGAATGCCTGTGGGTGAAGGTTGGGTTGTTTGGATTGGGACAAATCATCAATTGTGAGTTTTAAGCCCACTAGATAGTGGCAAAACCATTTTTTTTTCTAAGCTCACCTGAGGGTGGCAAAATCTGCATTTTAAGCCTACTTGCGAGTAACAAACCATCTTTCAAAAACAAACATGAAATGTTTTGTTCCAATTCAGGCGGCCCGGTCTATACTTGTATGCTGTGCGCATCACATAGTAAATCTAGGCTAATAACCGAAATAAGAACACATAATGTTTTCAAAACTTGATATCATGATTAGTAGAGGCCGATCTTTGATCGGGCGAGCGGGGGTGCTCACGAAGTGACCTTCCCCAATCGTACCCAAGTTCCCGAGCCGAGGCAACTTTGGTGATGACGGACACGTGGCCTTAGGCACGAGTCAGGGAGCCTTTGCATTTGTACTTCTAGGGAGTCCTCCTTCTCAGTAGACAGACTGAACAGCCTTGGGAATTCATCTTTAAGCTTCATATTCCTCAACCATTTATCCAGCCAGAAGAACACTCGTTTACCATCACCCAAATTGATTTCTGTTCTAGATAGGAAAAAATTAAGTAAATCTGAATGGACTTCTACCCTAGATAGAATACCATTCCACACAGCAGACACCCTCCCAGAAGGCTCCAACTTAGGTAGCCAACCCCCTCCTATGGCTCCATACCTACTATTAATAACCTTCTTCCATAATGCCTTATCCTCCTCCCCATATCTCCACCACCATTTCAATAGAAGACTGTTATATATTCATTTATTTCAGATTCACAATGCCTAAACCTCCTTGCTTCTGCTAATGTATCTCTTCCATTTAACAAGGTGTACTTTTCTTTTTGTTCAGAGCTCCCCCACCAAAAAGCTTCTTGCAAACCGTCATAGTTTTTCGCCACACCTTCAGGTAGTTTAAAACAGATAAATAATAACATGGTAAATTGGATAGGACAGACTAATCAATGTTACTCTATCCACCACAAGAGAGCAACTTTTTTTCCAAAAGGCCAATTTTGACTTCACTTTGTCCACCACAGTTGCCAAGACTTTCGTGACTTGATATTAGCCCCAAGCAATAGTCTTAATACTTAATAGGTAATTTTTGGCATTGACAATGAGTTGATGCAAATACCTAAGCAAGAGCTTCCTCATTCCTACTTCCACACAGTACACTCTTATGAAACTTATTTTCAGGCCTGATACAATCTCAAAGCATCTCAAATTCTTTTGATAGTTCACCACCCTCTGCCTCTTCTTCTGCTTCACAAAATATAAAGTATCATCCGTAATTGTATAGTGTGAGTTGAATCTCGAATGACCCCTGAAACACCCTTTAATTAACCCAAATCTTTTGCTCTAGCCAAACAACAAATTTAAACCCTCCACTACAATATTAAATAGGAATGGAGAAAGACGATCTCCTTGCCTTAACCCTTTACTAGGAAAGAATTCATCCGTCAGGAACCATTCACAAGGACAGAAATTCTGGCTGTAGTCACACCACTCTTTCATCCAACTAACCCATAAGTCCCCAAAACCAAAATTTGATAGCATAGACCCACAAAAAATTCCAGTTAACTGAGTCATATGCTCTTTTAAAATCCAATTTCAGAATCAACCCCCTCTTTTTATGTTTCTTCCCACCAATCCACTACCTCATTGGCTATCATGATGCCATCAAAAATTTGACGACCACCTATGAATACAAATTGAACTTCACTAATAATATTTGGCAACACCAAACTCAGTCTACGAGATAAAACTTTGGAAAGGATTTTGGAAGAGGTTCAATAAACTAATAGGTCTGAACTCCCCAAGGCTCAAGGCTAACCACCTTAGGAATAAGGGCAATAATCTGTTCAGGCCTTTAACCAATCTGCCATTGGAGTGGAACTCTTGCAAGAATGGAATACATCTTCCTTCATCACTTTCCAACACTTTTGTATACAAGCCATGTTAAAAACCATCCGCCCCGAGGCTTTGTTCCCATTACTTTCCCACCACCCTCCAAATTTTCTTCCATGGTAAAAGGAGCTTCCAAAACCTCACTACCCTCATTGAAACTAAAGTCACAAACGAACCACCTAATTTTGGTCTACAAACCCAATTTTCAGCAAAAGCTGAGGAAAAATGCCTTAAAACTTCTTGTTTAATTGCTAGAGGATCATCATATCTATTATCATAACCAGCACTGAATCCAACAAATTTCTACTTTGCCTTTTACTAGCAATGATATGAAAAAATTTGGTGTTCTTATCCCCATTATGGTCCCAATTCAACCTCGATTTTTGGAACCAAATCCGATCATTCCACTTCTTAGCTTCCAGACCAGATTCCTCACTTCCCTCCTATTTATTATTTCTGGAGTACTAAGTGGTTGAACTTCACTACTATATCTAGAGCATGGAGATCATCTTCAGCCTTCTTCGATTGGTTCACACATTCCAAATACTTAACGTTCCATTTTTTCAGCTCCAATTTCAAGGAATTGAGCTTCCTCATCAGTTTGTAACCGGCCCCTCCTTGGACAGAGAATTCACCCAGCACTTCTCCATTGTTGATAAAAAGTTGGAATGAAGAAGCCAAGCATTTATAAATTTAAAAGGCCTGGGACCCCAACTTCTCAAATCCTCCATAAGCAGCAAGGGGCAATGATCAGACACTCCCCTAGGTAAGCCCCAAAGTTTGAAACAATATTCTCCAACCATACAGGCTCCACAAGAAATCGGTCAATTTTACTCCATCTCTCACCTTCCAATGAGTTGCAAACCAAGTAAACTTTCTACCCAGCAGAGGAATATCAACTAATGCCAATTGGCCAATGAAATTATTAAAATCTAGCATACCTCTGTCTCTCCTAGTATAACCTTTTCTGTTAGACATGATCCGAATCTCGTTGAAATCCCCTCCCATACCCAGGGCTTCAAGAAATGTTGCTTTAGATTGATGATTAAATCCCAAAGCCATTCTCCTAACAGCATCAGTCGGTGCATAAATGTTAAGAACAACACATTCAAACAGGTCATGAGTGGTACCTAATAGGATGATGAGATTTCTGATGCTGCAACAATCTGACAAAACGAATACCTCAGGATTCCAAATACACAATAGACCCCTGAATTCCCTTCAGCATCCACTGCCAAAACTCCATATGATCCCATGGCCATACTGATTTTGCATCTCTAACTTGAATATGCTTCTCTTAGTCTCTTGAATAAGAAGGATATCAATTTGCCTATCCTTAACCATCCTTTTGATTGGACTGGACCTTTTCTTCGACCTTCCCAAGCCTCTAATTTCCTGATAACAACTTCATAACAAACATATTTGTTGCAATAACCCCCAGCTGACAAATCTACTAAGTGCTACCATCCACCAAACCTAGATCCACACCTGCTACTCTTTGTGCATCTCTAACTTCTACATCAACCAATTTGCTCGTCACTTCTGAATCCTTGCCTTCAAAATTGATGCCCATGGATTTGCCAAGAGTAATAGTGCCTTGTGCTTCCTCCAGTAACTTTCTTCTTCTTCTACTGAGTCTACTGGCTTGACTTTTTTGCAAAAATGACTGAGATATAGCCGCAGCAGCAGCCCTAAAGATGGCTCTCCTTTGGAAGAAATTGGGATATGGATGACCTTTGTGATTAAGTCTTCGCTTCCCTAAGCCTCTGCCACCTGTTCCACTACTTTGTATTCGAATAGAGGAGCTGACAAAAGAACCTTGAGAGGAACCAGACCCGTCTCCATTGTTCCGGCCTTGGGCCATCCGGTTACTAAGGAAATTAGATGCATGTGCTGAAAGGTTACAACTGGGAATAGGCACAACAGAAGGCCCACACCAGCCATCATTTGCTGGGCTTCACCTATAACCACCTCTAAATTTATATTGGGCCTCTCCCTTTCAGACCCATTAATACTTTTCATGAAGCCCGGAGTAGAGATGCCTTCATCTATTATAATGGGTTTAGCTACATGCATTTGTACTGCTTCCTCTTCCAACCTCCCTCCCCTCAGTCTACTGATAGGCCCTTTGAGTGGTATTTCAAAACTATTGCCTACTACATCAACTACAGTCTCTGACACCCAACTTTTCTGATCAGCTTCATCTGCTTTGGTGCTCTGTGATATGACTTTTTTGCCGTTAGCCACCTCCTCCTCCACACCTACTCCCACCCATGTCCCCTCATCATTACCTCTTCCACCGCCTTTTACCACCGGCCCATGGTCAACTCTTCGCTTCTGGTCATCCCATTTACAGATGCTCCTTCACCCATCGGTCTACAAGCACAGTGGGACAAGCTTCTTTCCATAACCACAGAGGAATCAAGATTTTCGCAAACTCTCACCGGGTAATCCTGGCCTTTATTTTTTACCATCACTACCCCTGATAAACTCCATACACCTGGTAATAATCCTCACCTTCCCATATTGAAAAGAAGTACCTCTGGTACTATTTTCATCAAATTAGACCACTTCACCCCACAACGCTCCTATACTTCTGAAGGTTTCAACATTCCATAAATTAAGAGGCATACCAAAGCAACTAAGCCAAACACACCTCTCTTGAACAAAATCTACTCCAACTTTCCATTCTTGTAGTGAATCACACCAGTCGAAGATCCACTCCTTTAAACTCTCTTTACAACTTTTCATCTCTTGTATTGAGTTAAAGGTTAGCACGTCTCCTCTCCCACTACCCATACGGATAACAGTGTCCTTGAGCCCTCTTCGACTGCATTCTTGCACAAATTCAGCAAAAGCAAAGAAGGATTTAAGCTTTAGAAATACGCTCTCATACAGCCAAGCATTCCCAGCTTCCTTAGCATGGATGGACAACATGCTGTTTTGACAGGGGTTCCCTCTTTTCACCACCTCGGTATAGGACTTAAACTCTGCTGTTGGGAATCTCTGATGAGGGCCCTGCTCTAGTATGGACCTGTCATGCAGATGACTCGCTCTATTCCAAAAAGGAAGCTTCTTTTTGTTTGTCTGCAATCCTTGCCCTTTTTGATACTCTGCCCCTTTTACTTTGAGTTCCTTGTTATCCCACCATAGTCCATTTGCTTTTTGCACAGCCACTTCAGCAGCGACAGGGCAATCAAAACGCACAAACCCGAACCTTGATCCAGTAGCCTTCCTTCTCTTCATGGGTATATACACATCTTTCACCACTCTGAACTGAGAGAAAAGCCCAAACAACTTCTTTGGATTCATGGACTCGGGGATCTCATCCACAAAAACCGTAAACAATCCTTGATGCTGGGTATCGAAGAATGGCCTCCGAAATCCTTGCTTCCTAATTGCTGGCCTCCATCCTCCTAGATCTCTCAAACTTTGTTCCTTCTCCCTCGGATTGGTCGCATCCATCATCTTGAGTGACTTAAAATTTCTCTCTCTCTTACAAATCAATCTTATTTAGATTAAATTGTACAGTTTAATTTGATTTTCTCACTACATAGCTTGACATTGGTTGTTAAAATTGGCAAATTACAACTTCACATTTTGGTCCAAAATAACATTACGCAATTTTACTGAGATTACATTAATAAATTCTAGGATTTGACTATTATAATAAAATAAATTTTAAAATTTTAATTTTATGAATTTAAACCTGTAGACACCTCATTTTTGACCGACCTTAAGACTCAGACGTCACCGATTGAGCGCTCGGTGATGTTGCATATTGTGCTCGTTCAGAAGTCTCAGAGTTGCGGCCGTGAGCCCTGCCTCCGGACTTCCGAACCCTCTTCTGTACCTTGCCTCGGTTTGCGAACCAGACTCAGTTTCCTTTGTTTCTCTTCCTGAGGAGAGGGAGAGGTCTCGTAGACCATCTCTCAATGGCCGTGGGCTCCATTTCGTGGCCGTAGGCCATTTTGCCCATTTCGGAGCCCGGTTTCCGGTTTTCGGAGCCGTCAGGCCGTGTGCCTCGGTTCGGGACCGCCCAACCATCTCCGATTCCTCTGATTTTTGGCATGCATCTCATTTACTCCCTTTCGAGGGACACTGGGGTCTTAGATACCCACTTCGTGGCCGAATGCCACTTTTGGTGCTTAACGGCCTATTTTCGGGATCCCAAACTGCGCGTTTTGGCCCCCGAGCATTCGTTTTGCATCGATTTTTGTTCATTTTTGGCAGGTACCTCTGTTTTATCACCAGGAAGGTCACTGGAGGGTGGGAGGCCAGCAATTGTCTCAGCAACCAGTTATGCTCCTCTGGCGCCCCCCGGCGCCCGTTTTTCTCACTTCCGGGCTAATGTTGAACACCTAGGGCCATTTTCTTCGAGCCAAAACCACATATTTGTGTTGTACACACATGGGAGGATCCTAAAAACACATGGCCGGCCAGTAACTCTAATTGACCCTTTTGAACCCCTTCTAAAAGTGGCTTGTTGTCTCTCTTGTTCCAGAGTTGCCAATTTCCAACCATAGGGTCTTGTTGTACACACATGGGAGGACACCAATCTTTGGTGGCCGGCCAGAAATTCTCATTGACCCTTTTGACCCCTAGCCGGCCGGCCATAGGGGGTGGCCGGCCGGCCACCTGCAGCAAAAGCACATGGCCGGCCTGCTTCCTCAGTGTGAGTCCATTCCAGCTGTGTCTTGGTTTTCCCCCAAAAATATCTCTATCCGGGGGAACCTTTTGGAGGGAAATAAGAGCTCATTTCCCTCCATTTTGAGGAGGAGTCTTCTCTCCCTCTCTTGTCTATATTGCTGTCCTCCCAACTCAAGAAAGAGGGTTACAAGAATTGGTTTGAGGATATCTCTACATACCACTCCATTTCCTTCAAGTTTTGGTTCCATTTCTTCATCATCTTCAAGCTCTACCCTCATCACTCCATTCCAGCAGCAAAGGAAGGGATTCCAGCAGCTTAGAGTCATCAAATCTGGTCCAAGAAGCAACAAAAGTATTGGTCTTCAAGGGTAAGTAGACTTTCCCCCTTTTGTAGCCCATTTTTGCACCAACTTCTTAGCCTATTTGCTTATTGTTTTGGGCTCCAACCTTAACTGAAACTAGGTCTATTTTGAGCTATTCTTCATTTTTGTTCAAGGGCTCAACCCTGTTTGAGCCCTCCATTTGGCACTTGCTTCAATATCATCTTATATGCCAATATTTTGCATGAAATTTGTAGCCCATGTGTGATCTGTTTTCGAGCATAATGTAAAATTTAAGAGGGCCTATTTTGAGCCCCTCTTCAACATTGAAGAAGGGCTAAACCCTTTTTGGGCCCCCTATCTTGCACTTGCTTCATAATCTCTCCTATTTACCGTACATTTGCATGATTTGTTTGGCCTATATTTAAATTGTTTTGGAGCATGTCATGAACTGTGAGTAAACTTATTTTGTGTCCCTCTACAACATTGTAGAAGGGATCAACCTTGTTTGGGGCCTCCATGTTGTACCTACCATTATACCCCTCTTTGGCCCCCATTTTTGTATGCCTTTTTAGGCTTATCTAGCTTCTGTTTTCGGCTATCATCAGAACTGGAAATGGTCATATTTTGACCCCCTAGATATATTTCATGAAGGGTCTTTTCTTGTTTGATGAATGTTTGGCCTACTTCATGTTATACCCTCTTGTGGCCTATTTCTTGCATGGCATTGTTAGCATGTTTACCTACTGATTTGGGGGATGTCTTCTACTGTAAATGTTCATATTTTTAGTCCCTATTCAGTGTTGTATAAGGGTGTTTTTCCATTTGGGCTTTGCATATACCACTTGCTTCATAGCCTCCCTTGTGGAGCCATTTTTGTATGCCATGTTAGCCCTATTTATGATTGCTGTTTGGCCATGTTTTGTGCTGGAAAAATGCTAGTTTTGGGGTTGCCTTGCTTCTTCCTTTTCATGTCATGTATCAGTTATGCATGTTTGGTGTAGCTATAGGCCATTTCGGGTGCCAAAATTCATGTTTCGGGATCATTCCATGCATCGGGTACACTTTGGCCATGTTTCGGGACTGTTTTGCCCCCACATTTCAGTGTTGAAGTTCATTTGCATGTTTGCATATCATATTTTCATGCCCTTGCATTGCATATGCCATTGCCTCGGTTTGCGTGCCCGTGTGCACGCATTTCGAGGCATCTCATTTTCATCTATTGGCCTCTTATATGAGTGTGGCTGAGGTCCTCTCATGTTAGTGTAAGCCCATATTTCATTGTTTATGCCATTTTAGTCTCATTGCATTGCGTATGCCATTGCCTCGGTTTGCGTGCCCGTGTGCACGCATTTCGAGGCATCTCATTTTCATCTATCGGCCTCTTATGTGAGTGTGGCTGAGGTCCACTCGTGTTAGTGTAAGTCCAATTTGCATTGCGTATGCCATTTCATGCCTTAGGATCATCGCCTCGGTTTGCGTGCCCGCGTGCACGCATTGTGCATGCTAGGATTGTATTTTAGTTGCATTTCATGCATATCATGCATATTGCATCGTGTTCGGGATAGGAGTTAGCCCGGGCACGGGAAACGAGGCACGTTTCGTACTCCGAGCGGAACGGGTCTCAATTCCCAAGTCACCGACACTCCGGATTACCCATGATGGAGTTAGGTTTTGTTGTAGCATTCATGCATTCATTATATTGAGTTGTGCAATCCGATTCCTCGGCCATCATGCATCGAATGCGTGATTGGTGGCACGAGGATCGAGGCATGCATATATTTGTGAAATACATTGCTATGCCCCTTTCCTGCTCTCTGTTGCAGCAAAATGAAGAATCAGCAACTTTTCGGAGTTGGCACGCATTTCGAGAAATTGCAAACAGAGGCTAATTGGGCATCCCAGTGGATTTCTGCGCAAGGCAGCCCAAATGCATTCATCAGAATCAAGGCAGCCCCTGGCTTGCATGCCAGTTTACAGTTTTTCTTAGTTAATTTGTTAATTAATTAGGATCTATATTATTTGGACTGTAATTCTTTATTCGGACTGTATTATTTATTCGGACCCTCTGCGCAGGGCATAATTGTAATAAGTGTGGGTGAGTGTGATGTATGTCTTCCAACCCCACGTCTTTCTTCCCTTTTATTTACCCGCTTATGATGGTTAGATATAGGGCATATTTCAATTAGCATACAGTATGACAGCATGTTTGCATCATTCATCTGTTTTGCACGCACCGGGCTCGGCGCATCATACAAACTGCATTTGTATTTCAATTCCAAATTGAATACGTGTTAGTTGTAGCATTCCATATGCCATGTTTAGAATAGCCGAGCCTGCTATAGTTGCATTATTGCATGTGTTGCATTAGGCATTCTGTATATTAGGATCATGCATGATTTCTAATCGTTTTCTGTTTTGGCTTGGAGTACTCGGTGAGTTTTATGCTTTAGCATCCTTGCATGCGTGTGAGTGTTGCCATGAATAGCATGCTTACCATGAGGCTATATGCTTATGTGATATAACTGCCTTGAATGCCTGTGGGTGGAGGTTGAGTTACTTGGATTGGACAATTCATCAAATGTTTGTTTTAAGCCCACTAGATAGTGGCAAAATCATGTTTTCTAAGCCCACCTGAGGGTGGCAAATCCACGTCTTAGCCTACCTGCGGGTAGCACCATCAAACCATTTTCAAACAAACAAACATGAAATGTTTTGTTCCAATTCAGGCGACCAGTCTATACTTATTTGCTGCGAGCATCACATAGTAACCTAGGCTAATAACCGGAATAAGACTCACAATGTTTTCAAAATAAGATATCATGGTTAGTAGAGGCCGGTCTTTGACCGGGCGAGCGGGGGTGCTCACGAAGTGACCTTCCCCAATCGTACCCAAGTTCCCGAGCCGAGGCAACTTTGGTGATGACGGACACGTGGCCTTTGGCACCGAGTCAGGGTTTCCTAAATTTCCCATTTAAAAAAACATTTAGGTGGCGACTCTGTATCTGGCGAAGCAGTCCATGTTTGGCACTTCTTTCAAAAAATCTGTTTTCAAAACGATTTGCCGGATTTGGACTCTTTGGTTCAAGATTAAGAACCGTGACATTTGAGTCCTTCGAACTGTAGTGACCCCAATATCGAACCAGAACGGGGGGACTCGCACTCCTCCCGGGATGCGTTCGGGGACGTCTACAGTTTCTGGCAACTCTGCTGGGGATTTGGAGAACTTGACTCGAACTCATGATATCTGGTTTTGACTACACTTGTGTGTTTCTTTGCATTGCATTTGCATTGGTGCGCCTAGGACACCGTGTTTGCCATCTGCTATTCCTGAGCGATTTGCCGGAGGCTTGTCTTGTCAAGGCATGTCCATAAGGCTGACCGATTACGGGCTCTGCCAGTATGGGAACACAAACCCCGGTTTTACCGGGGCACCCTTTTTGACCATTCGACCTAGTGCATATTCGGATCCATAGTGACCATTCCAAACTAGGACAGGTTGCTTACCCGTTTATAGGTTGTTTGAAACCGCTGCGTGCGTAGTGAAACCCTAGCTCCTGACAAAATAGGACAGGGAAACCCTACCCCAACATAGGGGTGTTTTGGCTCTCACTTATCTGTTATGTGCTTTTAGAGTGCGTCTCTACAGGAATGCATGTATCAGTCTATGAGTTTGGGCATCAGGCCTGCGGGCATCAGTCAGTATCTGAGAATCAGTTGTCTGCGGATATCGATTCAGTTTTGGGGAACAGTGATACAGGAACAGTGATCAGTGATTGAGGACAGTGTATTTTCAGCTTATCAACTGCATGTTGTATGCCCGACTGTGTGTTGTGTGTATTTAATTAAGCTGTTATGCTGCTCGTTTATCTGGTTATTTATTTCCTTTTCGCTTTATTATCTTTTTGCTATGGCAGTTTTTAGCACGATTGCTTCCGAACCAGTAGATACCCCCCCAAGCACTTTAGACACGAGGTCGCCGACTCAACCGATCCGAGGATCTCGTTGACGGACATCCAGTGTTCCACTCCTACCCCCAGTTGCCAGAAGAAGGCCAAGGAGGCGCAGTGTGTCAGAGCAGGGATTACCAGGACAGAGGGCTACTTTGACAGTAAACAGTCAGGTTGAGATTTCTGTGTCTGCCATAGAAGTACATTTACCGGTCATCCAGATGGAACAGCAGAATACATCAGTGGAGGCGATGATGCGCCAGATGCAAGAGAGCATGAGAGATGCAAGAGGATGCCATCCGCCAAGCGGAATTTTCTAAACAACAAGCCGCAGTCATGGCCCAGCAGGCCGAGCTGATTACTAGGCTGCAACAGCAGAATGCAGCGTCTGCTTCACATCAGGTCCTCCTCCACCAGCGGCTCCACTACCCGAGCAGGCACCTACTGGTCAGAACACCTTGCCAAATCCTCCAAATCCTCAGAATACCCTCCCGAACACCCAGAACACCCTACCCAATGTCCAAATATCCAAGAGGACACCAACTTCCAACGGGGCTGGCTCCGCCCCCGCTTCTGCCGCAACTGTCCAAGAATCTTACACCCAACCACCCGGACTCTCCATTTGAGTTCGAGGTAGATCATACAGCTCTGAAACTGAGTAAGTTGGAGAAGCTTTTCAAGAAATCGCAGGGGGTGAAGGCCATCCCAGACATCGAAGATGGGTACACCGATGTGGCCGTAACATTGCCAGACAGATTCAAGATGCCACAGATTGACCGTTTTGATGGGTCCGGGGATCCTATGGTCCATCTCCGGCTATTTTCAGACATCTGAGGCCAATGGGCCTAACCCGACCACAAAAGCTTTCTGTTTGGCAGAACTTTGTCGGGTGGCGGCCATCTGGTACGCAAGTTAGAAGATGATGTGAAAGAAATTGGGATGAGATGGCTGAGGCCTTCGTTGCACAGTACTCGTATAATACACAGATCGAGATTACAACACGTGATCTCGAAACGACGAGGCAGAAACCCAAGGAGTCTTTCTCCGATTTTGTAACTAGATGGAGGGCAAAGGCGTCGATGATGACCTTGAGGCCTACAGATAAAGATCAAATCGGATGATTGTGCGCAATCTCCAACCGAAGTTAATGCAGAAGAATGTCGTACTCCCTTTCCACTTTCTCAGATTTACACGAGATGGGGGTACAGATCGAGGATGCGATGAAGCAAGGTTGATCGACCAGGACCGGAGCAGCCCCGAAGGACATTCAACCGCAATAACAACGCAGGCCCGAGTGGCGCTGCAAACACAAGGACTTCTGAGGTCGGTATGGTCACCACCACTCCCCCTTCCCCCAAGGCCCGCGGCCACACCCTTTTCCAGTACATCCGGAGCAGTAACCAAGCCCGAGATTTCAGCCCAGAGGCCAAAGAACCTTCACTCCACTATACATGCCTTTGTCCAAGGCTCTCGGGGTGTTAATCAAAAGAAGCATCTGACACCTTTAGAGCCGAGGCCACTGCCAAATCCACTCCCTCCCTCTCATGACCCAGCAAAGTACTGTGCGTACCACCAACAGCACGGTCATGACACCGACCGTGTTTCAGATGCGTCACGAGATCAAGATCTTATCGACAAGCATGATCGCCCTCCCGAAAAACCCAACGTCACAACAAATCCCTCCCACCACACAACCAAGCCCCTCCTCCCAAAAGAGTCAACCTCATCCAAACTGGGGTCGTGTCCTACGATCCTAGTATCTATATTACTCCCTCTCACCTACCCAAGCCGGAGGTGATCCTTCCTGATTGCACTGACTTGTGCATGTTGGACACCTTCACAACCCAATCTGAGCCAGTGGTGGTGACCACCGAAGATGGAACGGGGCAGGTTTCAGAGGAGAGCAGAATTGTTGAGTCTGGGATGGAACAGCTGGGAATCTATGCTGGAAGAGCCTATGATCCAAGCGATACATCTTATCAGTGGCCAGTCTGAGCTGAGTGTGGGGCTGCCAGAAAAAGCTGAATGTGCATGATTCGGGGGGACAGACTTGAACAAGGGGCAGATGATCTGACAACAGTGGAAGAGATTTTGCCAACTTCCAGTTCTTCAACGACCAAGAATCAGGGGATGCTGCAATCAACTGGTTCGACTATGAGGAGTCGGCAGAAGTCCGGTGGTTAGATGATCAGCCAGATGTTGGAATTTCAATCAGAGCAGGGCCCGGCAGGGGCAAGTATCAATGATGGCCGGAAGGGCCGAGAGTCAGAATGATTGCCGGAGAGCGCCGGTACAAAGAATTTCGCTCGGGATCAAGATATTGTGAAACGAACAACAAACCTACTAACACAGGAGAGCAAAGAAGAATTGGGATTCTGAGAGAATCCGAAAGCCAAGAACCATGAAGAGGTTGAAAGTGCTGCGAGCACAAGAGCAGGACATGCTGTGGCATGTGGGATGAAAGTACCGAGAGTACGAACTTGCGGAACCAGATAGGTGTGTTGTTGAATGCATGGAATGTGGTGGGAAGACGACGACTTATGTCTTGCCCACACAGATGAAGATTGGGCAGGTGCTCAACCAGATGATACTTGGTACCTCGATGAGGTGACCATATGACCAGGAGTGGGCGGTATTTCAAGCCCCCACACTTGACCAACCTGAGGCATCTGGAAAGATAAAGAGGCTGAGAAACAGAGAGAGAAACAGATTGAAGAAGAAGCTGTGCTCAAGCAATTGAAGAAGATACAAGCAGACATCTCCATCTGGGGACTGCTTATGGCATCAAGGGTGCACAGACAGGCCGTCCTATCTGCCATGGACAAGGCCAAACTCTCATAGACACTACACCAGAGCAGCTGGTTGGGTGGTTTTTCCGGGAGGAGGTTCCCCGGCATTAACCTTTTCAGACAAGGAGTTACCGCCTGAGGGCACAAACCATAACAAACCTCTCTACGTCTCCGTGGAGTGTAGAGATAAATGGATACCGGTGGTACTTGTTGATACCGGGTCGCCATCAATGTCTGCCCAGTCAGAACAGCATATGCAGTTGGGTTGAAGCCCGCGACTTCACACCAACAACTCAGGTGATCAAAGCTTACGATAATACGAGTAGGGAAGTGATGGGGATTGTCAAGATTCAAACCAAGGTTGGTCCAGGACAACACGACATCGAATTTCATGTCTTGGACGTTCCCGCAACCTTCAACTTACTCTTGGGGCGGCCGTGGCTGCACCAAGTAAAGGCAGTCTCTTCCACTCTACATCAGATGGTGAAATACCCCTATGGAAAGGGAGTAGCCACTGTGTTCGGGAACTCATCAATCCATCTGCCTCCGGAGGTATCTACGCCAGTCCTGGAAATCGAGCATGGCACAGAAGATGTATTCTTATCAGGATTCACTTTGGCTGAGGCCCGGGTAGTACAAAATATTATGGCTGTGAATGAAGGTGTGTACGTCAGTGCTCAATCCGTCTACCTCATGAACAAGCTACAACATATTCCCGGGATGGGATTAGGAAGGAGCGGCAGGAAAGGAGTCGCAGCGTTGGCCGAAGTGCCACACAACCCATACCTTTGGACTGGGTTATCTGCCCACCAAAGAGGACTGGGTGAGGAAAGGAAAGGAAATGGCCGGCAGAGCCAGAGCGAAGCAGGCTGGGAAGCCTTTTGACCTAATACACAGGCCCATTCAGGGTACCCTGAACGGACGCTTCGTCCGGGAGGGGGAGGATTTTCCATTTTGCGGCTTCCCAGAGCCATGGATAAACGCGGAGAAGAAGCGCGTACCAGGTTTCGAAATCTTCTTCGACCTGCAACTATCCGGGGATGACGTTGCCACAGAGCAGACAGACCCAACAACTGAGGTTGAGCAGAATAAGCAGGGATCCTGAGGGCACAGAATTTGAAATGGGGGTAGCACTGGCATGTCTCCTCTCTGATCCTCCGATCGACCAAGAGTGCTTGGGGGATAACTTCGTGTTTCCATGATTGGGGATGAAACGGCTGCGAGCCGACCAGCAGCTATCTTGGATGCATCAATCGCACCCTCTCTCACTTGGCAGTACGAGGAGGGATTTTTGTCCAGCAGCACCGGGTCAGGTAGTGAGCCGGAATCTGATTCCACCGAGTCTTGAGTCGGAATCAGGTTCCAGCTCGACTGAGTCTGAGTCTGGTACTCCTGGGGATGTTAACCCGGATGCCACAGTCCTGTCTAGGTCGTCTTTTTCCTTTTCTTTTGAGTCTGTTGTAACAAAGAATTGGACGATTTGGATGCTTAATGAGAATGAGGTGAATGTGGTTTCCGAGTATTTCTCTGTGCCCTTGATTTATTGCATTAATTCAGACTTTCAAAACTTTGATGAAAACGACGAGGACGAAGTTCCTCCGGTTTTACAACGTTTAATTGAGCAAGAGCAAGAGAGATTTGTTAAACCATTAATGGATGAAATCATTACCGTGAACATTGGTACTGAGGAGGACCCGCGGCTGGTCCAGATCGGGTCCACGTTGTCTTCGGAGGAACGCGAGCGCTTAGTCGCTTTATTAAAAGATTTCAAAGATGTTTTCGCGTGGTCCTACGAAGACATGCCTGGAATCGATCCTGAGATTGTACAGCATCGGATCCCCCTTGACCCCGAGGCCCGACCTGTCAAGCAGAAACTCAGAAGGATCCGCCCGGATTGGGCTCTCAAGATTAAGGAAGAGGTCACCAAGCAAATCGACGCAGGCTTCCTGCTGGTATCTGAGTATCCGACTTGGTTGGCCAACATTGTTCCGGTGCCGAAGAAAGATGGCAGGATCCGGGTGTGTGTGACTTCAGGGATTTGAACAGGCTAGTCCGAAGGACGACTTTCCCTTACCGCACATCGATGAGTTGGTAGACTTCACAGCAGGGCATGCATTGCTCTCATTCATGGATGGCTTCTCAGGATACAACCAGATAGTGATGGCACCAGAAGACCGGGAAAAGACTGCATTCACCACCCCGTGGGGGACATACTGCTACCGGGTAATGCCGTTTGGGTTGAAGAACGCTGGAGCTACTTATCAACGGGCCGCGACCACAATACTACATGATATGATCCACAAAGAGGTTGAGGTGTATGTGGACGACATGATTGTCAAGTCCAAGGAAAGAGAGGGCCACTACACCGCCTTGCATAAGTTTTTCCAAAGGATCAGGGAATTCCGGTTGCGGCTAAACCCTCAGAAATGTACATTTGGTGTTACAGCGGGAAAAATGCTGGGGTTTCTGATTACACAAAGAGGCATCGAGGTCGATCCTTCCAAAATCAAGGCCATCTTAGAAATGCCACCACCAAGGACTGAAAAGGAGGTGCGAGGCTTTCTGGGTAAAGTGCAATTCATAAGACGGTTTATCTCAAAATTAACCTTGACTTGTGAACCACTTTTTGGTCTCCTGAAGAAAGGAAAAGTTCCAATGGGACGGCCGATGTCAAGCTGCATTTGAACAGATTAAAGAATATTACAGAACCCGCCCGTGTTGTCACCGCCAGAACCAGGGAAACCGTTGATTTTGTATCTGTCAGTACTGAAACTACAATGGGCTGCATGCTTGCACAAGAATCAGAAGACAAGGTGGAGAGAGCCATCTACTATCTCAGCAAGAAGATGCTGGAGTATGAGACCCGATATACACCGCTGGAAAAGGCTTGCTTAGCTTGGTATGGGCTACCAGGAAGCTGCGGCACTACCTGTTAGCTCACTCTGTAATGTTGGTTTCACGACTTGATCCCATCAAATATCTCTTCGAGAAACCAGCGCTTACGGGTAGGCTAGCTCGTTGGTTGCTGTTGCTCTCCGAATTTGATCTCACGTACGTGACACGCAAGTCAGTGAAAGGAAGAGCAGTGGCAGAGTTCCTTGCCGACCACCCGGTTGAGGGGGATGAAGCAGTTGAGTACCTGTTCCCGGATGAATCAATTCTGCATATCGACGATGAAACTTGGACGATGTACTTTGACGGAGCGTCAAATCAACACGGGTATGGGATAGGAGTGTTGCTGATAGCACCCGACAATTCCCGTATCCCTCTAGCCTTCAAACTCCGATTCAAAGTCTCGAACAAAAGCAGAATACGAGGCGTGTATCGCTGGTCTAGAAGCAGCCCTGGAACTAGGGGCAAGACGGTTGGACGTCATTGGGGATTCGAACCTTGTTGTGTCTCAAGCTAAAGGAGACTGGAAAGTAAAGAGGAAAAGATGATGATGTATCACCAAACCTTGGATTTGCTGATTCCTCGGTTTGAGAAGCTAAGTTTTACTCATCTACTAAGAGAGAACAACAGGTTCGCAGATTCTTTAGCAACTCTATCTTCTATGATAGACATCCCGTGTGGAGTCCGATGCGTCCAGTCATCACCAGAAATTTGCACCTGCCTATGAGTCGATTGCAGCCATAGATGAAGTTCAGGACGAACACCCCTGGTATTACGACATCTGGAATTTCTTGGAGAAAGAAGCATACCCGCCAGGGGTAAATGCCAAAGACAAAAGAGCAATCAGGAGAATGGCAGTTCAGTTCATCATCTGCGGGGGTAAACTGTATAAACGGGGTCATCTGGGAATGCATAAACTGTGCGTTGATGCCGAAGAGTCAAAGCGTCTGATGGAAGCCATCCACGGGGGTGAATGTGGTGCACACATGAATGGGGTAATGTTGGCACGGAAGATCCTCAGACAGGGTTATTACTGGTCCACCATGGAGGAAGATTGTATTAGTTTCGTCCGGCGATGCCACAAATGTCAGATTCATGCAAATCGTATGAACATCCCGCCAACAAAGCTGTACAACATGACTTCGCCATGGCCATTTTCAGTCTGGGGAATTGATGTAATCGGAGCAGTCACGCCGAAGGGGTCGAATGGGCATGAGTTCATCTTGGTAGCGATAGATTATTTCACAAAGTGGGTTGAGGCCCAATCTTATGCGGTGTTGAAGGCTTCGCACGTCGCGAAATTCATCAGAAACAACATTATCTGTCGCTACGGAGTCCCAAACGAAATAATTTCAGACAATGGTTCCCATTTCAAGAAGGAGGTGATTGATTTGTTGGAGAAATACAATGTGGCTTTTCATAAGTCATCTACCTATCGGCCGCAAACCAATGGAGCGGTTGAGGCCGCCAACAAGAATATCAAGCGCATACTGCAGAAGATGGTGGAAACCTACCGGGACTGGCCAGATAAGCTGCCGTTTGCTTTGTGGGGCTACAGGACTTCAATCAGAACTTCTACTGGGGCGACTCCGTACTCGTTGGTTTATGGGATGGAGGCCGTTCTACCTATTGAGATTGAGGTTCCGTCATTACGAGTATTGGCCGAGTGTCAAATAGCTGAGGCAGACTGGCAACAGAGCAGATTTGAGGAACTCATGCTTTTTGATGAAAGAAGGCTGAAAGCACTGTACCGCATTCAAGGCTATCAACGCAGAATTGCCCGGGCTTTCAACAAAAAGGTTAAGTCCAGGAATTTGAAAGAAGGAGATTTGGTACTCAAAGACAACCGAGCTCCCATCCACGACCCAAGGGGCAAGTTCAGACCCAATTGGACTGGTCCCTATATTATCAAGTCAATCTGGTCAGGTGGAGCTGTGGTTCTAATGGATCTAGATGGCTTAGAGTTCTCCCAACCGATCAACATGGACAAGTTGAAGAAATATTACCCCTGAGAGGCTCGCTAGGCCGAAAACCCGAAAGGGCGACCTAGGCAAAACTCAGAGCATAGAAAATTTGAAATTATAAAAACTGAGCTCGCAAGGTTGAAAACCCGCAAAGGGCGGCCTTGGCAAAAGTTAGAGCGCAAAAGGAGAGTGAAAATACCCGAGCGAACCTGAGCCTGAACTACGTAAGGCTTGATTCCCATCTTTGGGATACGTAGGCAGCTTCATCTTGAAGTTCAGCCACAATCTTTTCCCCGATCAACTTTGTCCATTTGATCATCTCAGTCATCTTTGTCCATCAGCATTTATCGTGATCTCCGGTACAGTGCTATTCAGACTAGGGGTAACTTTCCGTTGCAATGAAGTGCTACGATACCATTTCAGACTAGGGGCAACTTTCCAGTTGCTAGGATCCGGGGTTGTGCATCTCAGTGACAGATCTCAGGCGTGTCCAGTTCTGATCCATATCGAAAATAGTTTTGAAAAGTTTTAATAAAAGTTGACTTTGCTCAAAATTAATCTTTTTACAACTAAGACCATTTTTGGACCAAAGCGGAAAATTTTCAGTACCACAACCTTCAATTTCATTGATTTCAAAACAGAGTTCTCTTGCTCTTACATACAATTGAAGTTGCTTTTTATTACACTCATGATGAAAACTTGAAAGTACTAATAAAACAATAAATCTGGGGCATAGTCGAGTCAGGTGTCCCTGCGCCCCCTGCCAGAGCTAGTCGAAGCCTCTGACGCCAACCTAGGCCCAATCTGTGCCTCCTCATTGAGCCAATCCCAGCACTCGTCAGATAAAGTGCAACTGAAAATAGGGGCGGGGGGCAGGAGCTCTCTAGTCCTCCAGGCCGTAGTATGTCGGGCAAGGTGTGCACCTCGAACCGGGAAAGTGACCGGGTACTCAATCCCCTCCGGAGGGCAAGTCTGGTCATGACCAAATTGGCGCAGAATACGGAATGGGAAATAGAATACACAATGGGTCAAGCCGATCAAACGGATCCCAGTATCCTGGAACATGCTATAGCTCATCGCCGGAAGGTTAAGCCAAGGACAGCGCCAAGCAATGCGTTCAGTTGACAAGTTGCACATCCATTCAAACCACCATCTCTCATCAAGGGCGTCAACTAGGCGTTGTCGAAAGAAGTAGCCGCGGGCTGAGTAAGCAGGGCAAGAGTCCACAACTTGCAATTTATCCATCAACCATATCTGGGGAGGGATGAAAAATGAGAGAATAAAGAATAGAGAGATGTGCGATGAGAGAAAAGTGAGATGAGGGTCTTGTGAGAAAAACCGAGCCTGAGGGCCGAGTGATGTGAGCAAATACATATGTGAGCTTGGGTGGGAAACATTACCTGCAGCAGTAGTGGACTCCCTGCAAATCTAGTCGTCTCCCGGCGATAGAAGGCATCCAAACCTAGCAGCGTTTCGGCCAATGTCATGGCGATACAGCTCTTTCCTTCCCTCAAGCCTTGAGCGACTTCAATCAAACGGATGCCAGCTCCCCCGGAGCCCGAGACAAACAGGAAATAAGATAGCATGCACAAGCAGAGGGCATGTTGTCGGAAACCTTGCCAATGATGGTCGCTGCGATCACCAGCATCAGAGAATCGGTAAATCAGGCTCGGGACATCCAACATCCCGTTACAGGTCAGAGGTCGAGCATCATGCGCGTTAAGACCGCACATCCGCCCTAAAGCTTGGGCGTGGCCAAAGCGGGACTGAGGCAAAATCTCTTCTGAGCGTTCAGACTCCATCAAGACTTGAAAATCTTCGAAAGTGGGACATACCTCTTGCCCTCCGAAGCTGAAGACATGCGTCACCGGGTTCCAAAACCTTGCCGCGGCATAGAGGAAAGGAAGATGTAGCGGAGTCCGACCCAGCGTGAATAGTGCATTCAAGCCGAAACCCCGGAAGTTCAACTTTTCCGAGCCATCTAGAGAAGAGATCCAAGATGTGAGATTTTCTGCGAAAAATGCCTCCATTTTTGTGTGAAACAGTGATGAAATGAATAAGTTCCAAGGTTGGGGCTTTTATAGAGGGTGAAACACTATTCAAAGGACACGTGTCACAATTCTGGGAGCTGCAGGGAGAGGTGGCCGGCCGACCACCTATTCTAGCAGGCCGGCCACCCTTGATTCAAAAACCTGGCCGGCCGGCCACCCTCCAATCCCCAAAAGCAAATGTGGCCCACCATGCTCATTGGTCCTGTTTTGCCCTCCGGAAGGAAGTTTGAGGCACTTTCACGCATCGGGAACGTCGAAGGCCTCCATTTCTCTTAGTTTCGGATACATTCCATCATCCAGATCGTCCGTCCGAAGTACGCTTTGTTGTACTTTTGCTTATCGAGTTGTTGCTTTGTTTATCGAGTTGTAAGTTCTGTCGAGCTGTCGCATTTTGTGTTTTGAGTTATTACCTTTTGTTTATGCAATTTTATTATGTCTTGTTTATCGAGTCATTAACATTGTTGTATTTTTGCTTATCGAGTTGTGAACTGGCTAAGATTCTATTATTTCTTAGTGAGTCGAGTTGTTTGATTTGTTGCGTCGGTTCATTACCTGACCCGGTAAATACACAAGGCACATTCCCATTCAATTCCATTTTTTTTTTTGCAAAATGATGCGTTGCGATGCTAAGAATTTCAAATACAAACATCTTTTCAAAGGCTGTTTCATTCCATTATGTTTTACAACAAAATAAAGGTACAAGTTTTACAGGAAATAAAACTGCCTAACAATATGCAAAGTGCTACAAACTACTAGCAAAAAGTAAAATAAAGCAGGAAATAACATCAATATCCTCGGGAACGGGAATGAGGAGGTGTAGACGTCCCCGAACGCATCCCAGGGAAAGGGAGTGCGAGTCCCTCCCGTTTTGGTTCGATATTGGGTCACTACAGTTCGAAGGACTCAAATGTCACGGTTCTTAATCTTGAACCAAAGAGTCCAAATCCGGCAAATCGTTTTGAAAACAGATTTTTTGAAAGAAGTGCCAAACATGGACTGCTTCGCCAGATACAGAGTCGCCACCTAAATGTTTTTTAAATGGGAAATTTAGGAAACCCTGACTCGGTGCCAAAGGCCACGTGTCTGTCATCACCAAAGTTGCCTCGGCTCGGGAACTTAGGTACGATTGGGGAAGGTCACTTCGTGAGCACCCCCGCTCGCCCGGTCAAAGACCGGCCTCTACTAACCATGATATATTATTTTTAAAACATTGTGAGTTCTTGTTCCGGTTATTAGCCTAGATTACTATGTGATGCGCACAGCATACAAGTATAGACTGAGTCGCCTGAATTGGAACAAAACATTTCATGTTTGTTTGTTTGAAAATGGTTTGATGGTGCTACCCGCAAGTAGGCTAAGACGTGGATTTGCCACCCTCGGGTGGGCTTAGAAAACATGACTTTGCCACTATCTAGTGGGCTTAAAACAAACATTTGATGAATTGTTCCACTTCAAGTAACTCAGCCTCCACCCACAGGCATTCAAGGCAGTTATATCACATAAGCACATAGCTTCATGGTAAGCATGCTATTCATGGCAGCACTCACACGCATGCGAGGATGCTAAAGCATAAAACTCACCGAGTACTCCAAGCCAAAACAGAAACTCTTTAGAAATCCATGCATGATCCTAGATACACAGAATTGTCTAATGCAACACATGCAAAAATGCAACTATAGCAGGCTCGGCTATTCTAAACATGGTATGTGGAATGCTACAACTAACACGTATTCAATTTGGAATTGAAATACAAATGCAGTTTGTATGATGCGCCGAGCCCGGTGCGTGCAAAACAGTTGAATGATGCAAACATGCTATCATACTGTATGCTAATTGAAATATGCCCTAATCTAACCATCATAAGCAGGTAAATAAAATGGAAGAAAGACGTGGGGTTGGAAGACATACATCACACTCACGCACACTTATTACAATTATGCCCTCGCGCAGAGGGTCCGAATAAATATACAGTCCGAATAAAAGAATAATATAGTCCGAAATAATATACAAATCCCTAATTAATCAACAAATTAACTAAGAAAAACTGTAAACTGGCATGCAAGCCAGGGGCTGCCTTGATTCTGATGAATGCCGCATGTTTGGGCCGCCTTGCGTGGAAATCCACTGGGATGCCCCAATTAGCCTCTGTTTGCAATGTTTCTCGAAATGCGTGCCAGACTCCGAAAAGTTGCTGATTCTTCATTTTGCTGCAACAGAGAGCAGGAAAGGGGCATAGCAATGTATTTCACAGATATATGCATGCCTCGATCCTCGTGCCACCAATCACGCATCTCGATGCATGATGGCCGAGGAACCGGATTGCACAACTCAATATAGGATGAATGCGTATGAATGCTACAACGAAACCTAACTCCATCATGGGTAATCCGGAGCGTCGGTGACTTGGGAATTGAGGCTCGTTCCGTCACTCGGAGTACGAAACGCGCCTCGTTTCCCGTGCCCGGGCTAACTCCTATCCCGAACACGATGTAATATGCATGATATGCATGAATGCGACTAAAATACAATCCTAGCATGCACAAGGCTATGAAAATGAGATGCCTCGAAATGCGTGCACACGGGCGCGCAAATCGAGGCGATGATCCGAAGGCATGAAATGGCATACGCAATGCAAATTGGACTTACACTAACACGAGTGGACCTCAGCCACACTCACATAAGAAGCCGACAGATGAAAATGAAGCGCCTCGAAATGCGTGCACACGGGCGCGCAAACCGAGGCGATGACATAAAGGCATAAAACGGCCTTAAATATGGTATACAATGAGACTAAAATGAGATGTCTCGAAATGCGTGCCCACGGGCATGCAAACCGAGAAAATGGCATACGGAATGCAACAGGATTAAAATGAGATATGCGATGCAATATGGGCTTACACTAACATGAGAGAGCCTCAGCCACACTCACGTAAGAGGCCGAGAGATGAAAATGAAGTGCCTCGAAATGCGTGCACACGGGCACGCAAACCGAGGCAATGGCCTAAAGGCATGAAATGGCATGGAATATGATATGTAAACATGCAAATGAATTTTGGCACTGAAATGTGGGGAAAAACAGCCCCGAAATGAGGCGAAAGTACACCCGATGCATGAAATGATGTCGAAATGCGATATTAGGCGCCCGAAATGGCCTATAGCTATGCAATGCATGCACAATATGGACATGGAATGAAAATACAGTAGCAAGACAGCCCCAAGAAAATCATTTTTCAGTCATAAAAAGGGTTAAACAGAAAGCACACATAGGATTAAGCAAGAATGCAAAAATGGCCCCGCAAGAGGGGTATTGAAGCAAGTGATACATACGATGCCCAAATGGAAACGTACCCTTCTACAACACTGATGAGGGACTAAAAATATGAACATTTACAGTGGATGACATCCCCCAAATCAGTATGAAAACATGCTAAAAATGTCATGCAAGAACTAGGATACATAAGGCTATAACATGAGGTACCCCAAAAATTCATCAAACCAGCAAAGACCCTTATTGAAATATGTCAAGAAGATCAAAATATGACTCTTTCCAGTTCTGATGATGGCCGAAAACAGAAGCTAGATAAGCTTAAAAAAGCATGCAAAAATGGGGGTCAAAGAGGGGTATAATGACAAGTATAACATGGAGACCCCCAACAAGGTTGATCCCTTCTACAATGTTGTAGAGAGACACAAAATAAGCTTACTCACAGATCATGACATGCTCTGAAACAGACTTCATGTAGGCCAAACAAATCATGCAAATTTACGGTAAATTGGAGGAATTGTGAAGCAAGTGCAAGATGGGGGGCCCAAACAGGGTTGAGCCCTTCTTCAATTTTGAAGAGGGGCTCAAAATAGGCCCACTTAAAGTTTAAATTATGCTCGAAAACAGATCACTCATAGGCTAGAAATTTCATGCAAAATATTGGCATATAAGATGATATTGAAGCAAGTGCCAAATGGAGGGCTCAAACAGGGTTGATCCCTTGAACAAACATTAAGAATAGCTCAAAATAGACCTAGTTTCAGTTAAGGTCGGAGCCCAAAACAATAAGAAAATAGGCTTAAGAAATGAGGCAAGAAAATGCTACAAAAGAGGGAAATGGAAGCTTACCCTTGTAGACAAGTCTTGGCTGCCTTTTGCTTGAAGAATGGATGCCTTCTAGCTGCTGGAAAGCTCTCCTTGCTGCTGAAAATGGAGTGGTGGTGGTGGTGCTTGATGATGATGAAGAAATGGAACCAAACTTGAGAGAAAAGAGAGAGATAGAGATGGATATGTATATGTGAGCTTGAGAGCAATTTTCTAACCCTTTCTCTTGAGTTGGGAGGCCAACTATATGGGCAAGAATGGGGGAATCAAGAGGAGGAAAAGAAGGGAGGAAACTTCCTCCAAGCTTCCCTCCAAAAATATCCCCCCGGATATAGATCTTTTTGGAAAAAAAAGGTGCACAGTTGTAAAGTACACAGCATGGGGATCATGGCCGGCCATGTGTTTTTGCTGCAGGTGGCCCGCCGGCCACCCCCTATGGCCGGCCGGCCAAGGGTCAAAATGGGCCAAATGAATTAGTGGCCGGCCACTAGGTATTGGTGTCCTCCCAGGTCTTCTCAACACAACCATGTGGTTCAAATTTGGCAACTATGAAACAGGAGAAACAACAAGCCACTTTTCAAAGAGGGTTCAAAATGGACAAAAGAATTACTGGCCAGCGATGTTTTTTTAGGATCCTCCCATGTGTGTACAACACAAATATGTGGTTTTGGCTCGAAGAAAATGGCCCTAGGGTGTTCAACATTAGCCCGGAAGTGAGAAAAACGGGCGCCGGGGGGCGCCGGAGGAGCATAACTGGTTGCTGAGACAATTGCTGGCCTCCCACCCTCCAGTGATCTTCCTGGTGATAAAACAGAGGTACCTGCCAAAAATGAACGAAAACTGATGCAAAACGAATACTCGGGGACCAAAACACGCAGTTCGGGGTCCCGAAAATAGGCTGTTAAGCACCGAAAGTGGCATTCGGCCACGAAGTGGGTATCTAAGACCCCAGTGTCCTTCGAGAGGGAGTAAATGAGATGCATGCCAAAAACCGGAGGAATCGGAGATGGTTGGGTGGTCCCGAACCGAGGCACACGGCCTGACGGCTCTGAAAACCGGGACCCGGGCTCCGAAATGGGCAAAATGGCCTACGGCCACGAAATGTAGCCCACGGCCACTGAGAGATGGTCTACGGAACCTCTCCCTCCCCTCAGGAAAGAAAACAGAGAAAATCGAGTCCGGTTCGCAAACCGAGACAAGGCACAAAAGAGGGTTCGGAAGTCCGGAGGCAGGGCGTACGACCGCGACTCGGAGACTTCTGAACGAGCACAATAGGCAACATCACCGAGCGCTTAATCGGTGACGTCTGAGTCTTAAGGTCGGTCAAAAATGGGGTGTCTACAGGAGGCCCTCTCATCCTCTTCTGCGGGACAACCTCTGCACCATCATCACCATCCGGGTTAGAGCTATCATCCTCCGGATCCCCCTCAGCCTCGTCTCCACTCCCAAAACCAAGACCGGAGCCTCCCTCCCCAGCAGATGTCTCTGACTCACGGTCTGCGACCTCCTCCTCCTCCTCCTCAATAATGGGTGCCCTGCGTCTGCGAGACGACCTTGCTCCTCTAGCTCCTCGGACAGGCCTAGATGGCCCTGCTCCCTGAGAAGGCCTGGATGGCCCAGCTCCTCGAAAGGGCCCAGATGGCCCAGCACCTCGACCTCTCTGAGAAGGCCCGGGTGGCCCGGCCTGCGGTGGTGCGTATACAGGAGGCATCTGAAAGTGAAGAGTTCAATACATCAGTTCAAATATGAAAAGCAGAATGTTCGAGAGTGGGGTGTGTGTCAGATGCGCTCTACACAGCCTATCAATACAACAGAATGTTCAAAACCAGCAGGTCATCAGAAATATGCTAAATACGGGAAAGATGGACAGTACCTGCACGCCCATGATGGCTAGCTGTGCCTCCCTCCGTAGGATCATGCCCTCGAATGTGGCCAGCATCCCAAGCATCTCATCCATATACTCAACTGGAGGCTACAGATACAAATGCAAAACTATCAGTAAAGGAATGAATGTCCAAATATCTAATTGATAAATCAAAACTGAAAAAAACGTACCGGGGGTGAATCAGGGTCTCTGACATATCTGTGGTCAGGAAGAGGAGGCTCTAGCGAGACCTGGTAAGGAGTCCCGAACCGCCAACTCGTCAATTCGGTCGGCATGTCTGGCCACCCAGGATGATGAAGAGTCGGAGGGATCGGAGGAATCGAACTACCTCTACCCCTAGATGCACCAGCCCTGCTAGAGGAGGGGATATCCGTAGCACGGGCACGACTCGAAGATGGTACATCAGTAGGCCTCAGTGGCGGAGCACGCACTCCCGTCAAGGGGGGCATCAGATATATACGACGATAGGTGGCGTAGTCCCCCTCCATGAGATATAACAAAGCATCGGTGCCCTGCATATCATTAATGACCTCCTGGGAAGATAGTCTATCGGCAGTCCGCATAGTGGCTGGAGGTACAGCAGGAGGGTCCTGAGAATCGTACCCCCACACCTGACGCAGAAAGCGTTCCCCCAGGAACCATGCCCTACCAACTGGTCCTTCGAGCAGGAACCTATACTAGGAATTACCCGATCCTCCGGGATACTGATATCGGAGACCATCACCTAAGACCGCCCAGGGCTGCCAAGTAATCTGCGGATAGCCAGTGCATAAATCAATCAGAAATCAGGAATATACAGGGCAGATCAAAGATGAAAATGAAAGGAACTGAGAGTTCTGAAATACCTCTGTCGTCCGCACAGTATCAAAATACTGTCGCAGGTAGAAGAGAGTCTCTCGAGGTCTCGGTCGGTGCTCGCCCTCGAATACCAGTGAAAACGGAGTCATAAGGAGTCCTGCCACCTCCATCTCCGGGGCTAATGTGGGAAAATATACGTACACCCATAGCTGAGAAAAGCAGTGCGGAATGTGAATACAAAGTGCTAAAGGCAGAATACAGAGTACAAAGTGCGCCGTGTGTGCAATGAACAAGTAATGAGGAGCAGAAATGTAAATCAAGAGGACAGAACGTACCTCCCAGGCTCTCCAATAGCCGCCAAGTAAGTCTCCCTGCCCGCGAGAGGCTGCACTCATGTAACAATAGAAGGTAGCCAGGCCAGCGCCACCCCAGTCATACCGACTGACCTGTGATAGGTCCACTAGGGCACTCAGAAGATACAACCCGACAGTGTTCCCCCTATCAGCAAACAGAGTGGTGCCAAAGAGGAACATAAGGAAACCTCGGGCGTACTGCTCCGCCTCCTCAGGAGACTCGGGCTCCATCTCCGGTCTCCGAAAACGGGAAGAGAACCAGGTGTACCGAACTCTCCTAGACGCTCTGTCCACAGGTGGGCGGGCCCCCAACAGATGTACCCAAGCGGCCTCCCACTCGCCCATATCCTCGTCATAAGGAATAGGCCAGCCTCCTATGTCTAAACCGGTGAGTACGGAAAAATCTAGCGGAGTCATGGTCATATCCCCGGTGGCAGAAAAATGGAAAGAATTTGTGGTGTCCCACCATCTCTCCACCAAAGCGGCTAACAGTGTCCTACTGGCAGGACAATGTGATAACCCTATGCAGAAGGCCCCGAACCCTGCTGAGTCAACCAAATCCCGGACAGCCTCCGGGAGCTCGGCGTACCACTCTCTCGCAGCAGTGGAGCCGTATCCTCGCACGGCGCGAGAGCCAACCTGCATTCAGAATGAATACATGTGTTCAGTACACAATAAAATGCAAGCCGTATGCAAGTAACAAGCTGTGTGCAAATGAAATAAAGTAGCAGTGTGCAAATGAAACGAAGCAGTGGGCTGCGTGTTCAGTAAATCTGTGTTTTGAGCTGCGTGTTCAAATCCTAATCAGTAGGCTGTGTGTTCACTTCAAACCTGGGCTGCGTGTTCAGTAAATTTGGTATTTGGGCTGCGTGTTCAAATCCTAATCAGTGGGCTGTGTGTTCACTTCAAACCTGGGCTGCGTGTTCAGTAAATTTGGTATTTGGGCTGCGTGTTCAAATTTCAAGAAAATTAGTGGGCTGTGTGTTCGCTTTAATCTGGGCTGCGTGTTCAGAAAATTTGGTATTTGGGCTGCGTGTTCAAATTTCAGGAAAATTAGTAGGCTGTGTGTTCGCTTTAATCTGGGCTGCGTGTTCAGTAAATTTGGTATTTGGGCTGCGTGTTCAAATTTTAGGAAAATTAGTGGGCTGTGTGTTCGCTTTAATCTGGGCTGCGTGTTCAGAAAATTTGGTATTTGGGCTGCGTGTTCAAATTTTAGGAAAATTAGTGGGCTGTGTGTTCGCTTTAATCTGGGCTGCGTATTCAGAAAATTTGGTATTTGGGCTGCGTGTTCAAATTTCAGGAAAATTAGTGGGCTGTGTGCTCACCATCTACTTGGGCTGTGTGTTCAGAAAATCGGAGTTTGGGACTGTGTGTTCTACTCTTAATCAGTCTGTGCGGTGTGCTCACCTTCAAATTCGGGCTGTGTATTCGACAAATCAGTGTATGAGCCGTACGTTCAATTCTTAACTAATGTGTACCGTGCGATCACAATCAATCAGTCAATGAGCCGTGTGTTTAGCAATTCAAGTGTTTAAGTCACATGTTCAGAATGCAAACAAAGTACTATGTCATAAGCTAAAACTGTGTGTTCAAGCATGGCAAAGATACAAAATGCACGAAAAATGCAGAAAATAAAGTAAAATACCTCTCGTGCATCGTGAGAGAGGTGCTGCTCCGGCTCTCGCAGAAGTAAATCCCCGGGTGCTCGGTCATTGAACTCATTGAAACGACGAAAAACGGCCCGCGGAAGCATATGTACCAGTGGGGCGTATCTCCCGGGAATAAAAGGGCGGACTCTCGGGGGCAGTGTCATGATATCAAAATCATCCCCGGCACCTGGAGGACCTCCACCATGAGGGTAATCATCCGCCATTTCAAGAAATCTGCAAAAGGAGCAAAAATGAGCAAAAATGAACCAAAATTGGAAAAAGTCAACAAAAGTCAACTCCCGGGAAACGAAAAGTCAACAAAAGTCAACTCCCGAGAAAATCTTCCAAATATTGAGACAAACTTACCTCAAGTGGTGAAAATGAGAAAAGAAGCCCCGAAATCAAAATTTAATCGATTCAAAGTGCTTAAAACTGCAAGATCTCGCGAAAACAACTTGCGTGGGAGGCTGAAAAGCGCATATAAAGTGCAGATCTGAAAGAAAAAATGGTTTGGGAGGCAAGGGGAGAAGTTTTCGCAGCTGTGGGTGTGGTCTTGGATTGAATGGATGAGGATATATATAGAAAATGAGGCAAAAGACAAAATTGCCCCTTATTTTGTGCAGGTGGCCGGCCGGTCACCTTTCCTAGCTGGCCGGCCATTTGCTTTTTGGTTCCTGGCCGGCAGCCTCCTCTAGGGCAACCACCTGGCCGGTGGTGTTCCCCACATCCCCCCCTAGCTCTCTGCAAATTTTGAGGAAGATCGGAGTTCCCGGGACCTGAAAAAGTTCAAGAAAGGTGCACTTTCCGGCGCGAAATTGCTCCGCCGAAACTTCAGCTGCAATTTCTGACATGTGTCTCATCATTACTCATCAAAATCAAGGTGTATCCTTTTTGAACGTGTTGTAACCTCTCCGAGAGGTGAATCAGAGGCCGCGATCAAGTTACCTTCACCGAAATGCGCGTTTTCTTACTCGTTATTTTGCAACAAACTGGCACCCTGATTCGTGCTCATTTTGCATTGTTTTGCATATAACTTGCATTCTTATGAACATTTTGCATTGTCATGCATGATTTCTTGGTGTACCATCCCTCTGTGCTTGATCGTGCGTTGTCACGCGTGTTCCTTTCTCGCATTGCGATGCATTCACTCGCCTACACTGCGTGTGTCAAACTTTCGGAACCACAGGAATCACATTGAATATATGTTGTTAGCATATTGTTCTTGTTGAATTTCTCTCTTTTGCAGGCACGATATTGTATGTACAGCTCATTTGAGGCTGGTGCGACCAGACGAATCGCGCAGGTATCGTATCTTTTCTGTGTGAGACGCGACGAGAATCGAATGATTCTCCGCATTCCTAACTGCATGAAATGTAGTTGTTGCTTTGCATTCTTGCTTAAAACTGTTGCATCTATTTGCGAATACTTGCCTCATTACAGCTTGCTGCATTTGCATGATCATTTGGCTCTGTGCATGTCGCTTTGCATTTTGCCCCCCCCTGCCTGCGGGCACATATCTCTGTTCATCTTGTATGATTGTCTAAGTCTTCGGCCTTGTCAAAAATGGGTCGTCTCTGGGCTTTGACATTCACTCCCGTCACTTGTGACTTCCGAGTTCTGTCAAAGAGCGGCAACTGTAGACACCCCATTTTTGACCGACCTTAAGACTCAGACGTCACCGATTGAGCGCTCGGTGATGTTGCATATTGTGCTCGTTCAGAAGTCTCAGAGTCGCGGCCGTGAGCCCTGCCTCCGGACTTCCGAACCCTCTTCTGTACCTTGCCTCGGTTTGCGAACTAGACTCGGTTTCCTTTGTTTCTCTTCCTGAGGGGAGGGAGAGGTCTCGTAGACCATCTCTCAATGGCCGTGGGCTCCATTTCGTGGCCGTAGGCCATTTTGCCCATTTCGGAGCCCAGTTCCCGGTTTTCGGAGTCGTCAGGCCGTGTGCCTCGGTTCGGGACCGCCCAACCATCTCCGATTCCTCCGGTTTTTGGCATGCATCTCATTTACTCCCTTTCGAGGGACACTGGGGTCTTAGATACCCACTTCGTGGCCGAATGCCACTTTCGGTGCTTAACGGCCTATTTTTAGGATCCCGAACTGCGCGTTTTGGCCCCCGAGCATTCGTTTTGCATCGGTTTTTGTTCATTTTTGGTAGGTACCTCTGTTTTATCACCAGGAAGGTCACTGGAGGGTGGGAGGCCAGCAATTGTCTCAGCAACCAGTTATGCTCCTCCGGCGCCCCCCGGCGCCCGTTTTTCTCACTTCCGGGCTAATGTTGAACACCCTAGGGCCATTTTCTTCGAGCCAAAACCACATATTTGTGTTGTACACACATGGGATGATCCTAAAAACACATGGCCGGCTAGTAACTCTAATTGACCCTTTTGAACCCCTTCTAAAAGTGGCTTGTTGTCTCTCTTGTTTCAGAGTTGCCAATTTCCAACCATAGGGTCTTGTTGTACACACATGGAAGGACACCAATCTTTGGTGGCCGGCTAGAAATTCTCATTGACCCTTTTGACCCCTAGCCGGCCGGCCATAGGGGGTGGCCGGCCGGCCACCTGCAGCAAAAGCACATGGCCGGCCTGCTTCCTCAGTGTGAGTCCATTCCAGCTGTGTCTTGGTTTTCCCCCAAAAATATCTCTATCCGGGGGAACCTTTTGGAGGGAAATAAGAGCTCATTTCCCTCCATTTTGAGGAGGAGTCTTCTCTCCCTCTCTTGTCTATATTGCTGTCCTCCCAACTCAAGAAAGAGGGTTACAAGAATTGGTTTGAGGATATCTCTACATACCACTCCATTTCCTTCAAGTTTTGGTTCCATTTCTTCATCATCTTCAAGCTCTACCCTCATCACTCCATTCCAGCAGGAAAGGAAGGGATTCCAGTAGCTTAGAGTCATCAAATCTGGTCCAAGAAGCAATAAAAGTATTGGTCTTCAAGGGTAAGTAGACTTTCCCCCTTTTGTAGCCCATTTTTGCACCAACTTCTTAGCCTATTTGCTTATTGTTTTGGGCTCAGACCTTAACTGAAACTAGGTCTATTTTGAGCTATTCTTCATGTTTGTTCAAGGGCTCAACCCTGTTTGAGCCCTCCATTTGGCACTTGCTTCAATATCATCTTATATGCCAATATTTTGCATAAACTTTCTAGCCCATGTGTGATCTGTTTTCGAGCATAATGTAAACTGTAAGAGGGCCTATTTTGAGCCCCTCTTCAACATTGAAGAAGGGCTCAACCCTTTTTGGGCCCCCTATCTTGCACTTGCTTCATAATCTCTCCTATTTACCGTAAATTTGCATGATTTGTTTGGCCTATATTTAAATTGTTTTGGAGCATGTCATGAACTGTGAGTAAGCTTATTTTGTGTCCCTATACAACATTGTAGAAGGGATCAACCTTGTTTGGGGCCTCCATGTTGTACCTACCATTATACCCCTCTTTGGCCCCCATTTTTGCATGCCTTTTTAGGCTTATCTAGCTTCTGTTTTCGGCCATCATCAGAACTTGAAATGGTCATATTTTGACCCCCTGGATATATTTTATGAAGGGTCTTTTCTTGTTTGATGAATGTTTGGCCTACTTCATGTTATACCCTCTTGTGGCCTATTTCTTGCATGGCATTGTTAGCATGTTTGCCTACTGATTTGGGGGATGTCATCTACTGTAAATGTTCATATTTTTAGTCCCTCTTCAGTTTTGTAGAAGGGTGTTTTTCCATTTGGGCTTTGCATATACCACTTGCTTCATAGCCTCCCTTGTGGAGCCATTTTTGTATGCCATGTTAGCCCTATTTATGATTGCTGTTTGGCCATGTTTTGTTCTGGAAAAATGCTATTTTTGGGGTTGCCTTGCTTCTTCCTTTTCATGTCATGTATCAGTTATGCATGTTTGGTGTAGCTATAGGCCATTTCGGGTGCCAAAATTCATGTTTCGGGATCATTCCATGCATCGGGTACACTTTGGCCATGTTTCGGGACTGTTTTGCCCCACATTTCAGTGCTGAAGTTCATTTGCATGTTTGCATATCATATTTTCATGCCTTTGCATTGCGTATGCCATTGCCTCAGTTTGCGTGCCCGTGTGCACGCATTTCGAGGCATCTCATTTTCATCTATTGGCCTATTATATGAGTGTGGCTGAGGTCCTCTCATGTTAGTGTAAGCCCATATTTCATTGTTTATGCCATTTTAGTCTCATTACATTGCGTATGCCATTGCCTCGGTTTGCGTACCCATGTGCACGCATTTAAAGGCATCTCATTTTCATCTATCGGCCTCTTATGTGAGTGTGGCTGAGGTCCACTCGTGTTAGTGTAAGTCCAATTTGCATTGCGTATGCCATTTCATGCCTTAGGATCATCGCCTCGGTTTGCGTGCCCGCGTGCACGCATTTCGAGGCATCTCATTTTCATAGCATTGTGCATGCTAGGATTGTATTTTAGTTGCATTCATGCATATCATGCATATTGCATCGTGTTCGGGATAGGAGTTAGCCCGGGCACGGGAAACGAGGCACGTACTCCGAGCGACGGAACGAGTCTCAATTCCCAACTCACCAACACTCCAGATTACCCATGATGGAGTTAGGTTTTGTTGTAGCATTCATATGCATTCATCCTATATTGAGTTGTGCAATCCAATTCCTCGGTCATCATGCATCGAGATGCGTGATTGGTGGCACGAGGATCGAGGCATGCATATATTTGTGAAATACATTGCTATGCCCCTTTCCTGCTCTCTGTTGCAGCAAAATAAAGAATCAGCAACTTTTCGGAGTCTGGCATGCATTTCGAGGAAAGGTGCAAACAGAGGCTAATCGGGGCATCCCAGTGGATTTCCGCGCAAGGCAGCCCAAACTTGCAGCATTCATCAGAATCAAAGCACCCCTTGGCTTGCATGCCAGTTTACAGTTTTTCTTAGTTAATTTGTTAATTAATTAGGGATCTGTATTATTTGGACTGTAATATTCTATTATTCGGACTGTATTATTTATTCGGACCCTCTGCGCAAGGGCATAATTGTAATAAGTGTGGGTGAGTGTGATGTATGTCTTCCAACCCCACGTCTTTCTTCCCTTTTATTTACCCGCTTATGATGGTTAGATATAGGGCATATTTCAATTAGCATACAGTATGACAGCATATTTGCATCATTCATCTGTTTTGTACGCACCGGGCTCGGCGCATCATACCAACTGCATTTGTATTTCAATTCCAAATTGAATACGTGTTAGTTGTAGCATTCCATATGCCATGTTTAGAATAGCCGAGCCTGCTATAGTTGCATTATTGCATGTGTTGCATTAGGCAATTCTGTGTATCTAGGAGCATGCATGATTTCTAATCGGTTTTCTATTTTGACTTGGAGTACTCGGTGAGTTTTATGCTTTAGCATCCTCGCATGCGTGTGAGTGTTGCCATGAATAGCATGCTTACCATGAGGCTATATGCTTATGTGATATAACTGCCTTGAATGCCTGTGGGTGGAGGCAGAGTTACTTGGATTGGACAATTCATCAAATGTTTGTTTTAAGCCCACTAGATAGTGGCAAAATCATGTTTTCTAAGCCCACCCGAGGGTGGCAAATCCACGTTTTAGCCTACCTGCGGGTAGCACCATCAAACCATTTTCAAACAAACAAACAAACATGAAATGTTTTGTTCCAATTCAGGCGGCCCAGTCTATACTTATTTGCTGTGAGCATCACATAGTAACCTAGGCTAATAACCGGAATAAGAACTCACAATGTTTTCAAAGTAAGATATCATGGCTAGTAGAGGCCGGTCTTTGACCGGGCGAGCGGGGGTGCTCACGAAGTGACCTTCCCCAATCGTACCCAAGTTCCCGAGTCGAGGCAACTTTGGTGATGACGGACAAGTGGCCTTTGGCACCGAGTCAGGGTTTCCTAAATTTCTCATTTAAAAAAAACATTTAGGTGGCGACTCTGTATCTGGCGAAGCAGTCCATGTTTGGCACTTCTTTCAAAAAATCTGTTTTCAAAACGATTTGCCGGATTTAGACTCTTTGGTTCAAGATTAAGAACCGTGACATTTGAGTCCTTCGAACTGTAGTGACCCAATATCGAACCAGAACCGGGGGGGACTCGCACTCCCTTCCCCCGGGATGCGTTCGGGGACGTCTACAAAACCCTATGATTTTGATTTATTTTTAATCTAAATCATTTGCCTATTTTCAATCTAATTGAGTATTTTAGATATTTTATGAAAACCTACATTGAGTTTAATGGCTAAAATGCTTATTTTTCCACAGTTGTGTTGTAAATTTAGTACCGGTTGAAAATCTGCATACATTAGGCAACATTGCTTGTCGTAGAAATATATATATATATATATATATATTTATATAAAATTAACTTAAAAAATAATGAAAATGTGCCATTTTCTTAATAATTTTTTTTCAAATTTCTTAACAAATATTTTAACTTTTAGGTGCATCTGTATGTGCTTATAAAAATTTTAAAAATTTAATTAAACTATGAAAAATTTACTAAAGAGAAAAAATAAGGAAAAAAACTGAAAGATATCTTTCAAAAATTTAACCAAACATACTGATTTTTTTAAACAAAATTCTACCATACATCTTGTCTAATATATGTAGATTTTCAACTCGTACCTTGTACTAGAGGTGAACAAAGCTTGGACTAGGCCATGTTCGATCCCGTCTTTTATTATATAATAAGATGATATGTGTCATCTCAAGCTCTACCCGACCCGACATCAAGCTTTATCTAGCCATTCCAAGTCTAGTCTCTAAAAAAATTTCAAATCCTAAGATTGCCCACTTAACCCAATAGATATGAGTTATTAAACTTTTTAATTTCTTTTTTTTTTCTCTAATGGATATTAAATAGTTTACATTTTTTAACTTATTATTTGAATTTAGAATGTTAACCAAATTCAATAGTAAAATAATTATAATTTTAACAAAATGCTTTAATTTAGACCCTGAAAGAAGTATATATATAATTTTTGTATATTTTATTTACTATATTTTATAATTAAAATAATATAAAATTATAATTAATATTTTATAAATGAGCGGGCTATCGCGATGATGCTACTCGTACCTTATACTAACTTTTTATATCAGTTAAATTATTTCCTTACATAATGAAAAATAAAAAAATTATACTAACTGTGCAATATAACTGTGGAACAATTTTATAATGCAAAAAACTAAATAAATAAAAATAAAAATAAATTAATAAATAGGAAAATTGCCAACATTGAATTTATATTTTTAGATAATAATTTAATTACAAAAGCATAAACAAGTTACCTAAAATAATTAGAATTCAAAATACAAGTTTTCTTAAGTTATGTAATCTCCCAATCATACAATGCCACATTAGTTGAATTGTAGGAACTCATACATCATGAAAACGTTTTCCTTAAAATATTAGAACACTAGTCTAATTTTGTGACAGCTTCTCTGAAATCATAATTAATGTAGAGAAAGTAGAGTAAAAATTAGCAGAATTAAAATTGTTGAACGATATCACATTTATTAATAAGTAAAAACAAACGGAGACTCTCTTCTCCTTATTTCAGAAGCCATTATTACAACTTATTATAAAAAGTTCAACTCACAATCTGTAGGAGTGAACCATGTTGTATGTATACATGGCTTCTAGTTAACTTAACTAAAAGTAGAAGTATTCATCCATGCACAAAGCAAAGCATACAGCAAAGCAAAGCATGTGCATGGATATATATAGCAGCAGTGTTATGAAAATCAAACAACACGATTAAATATTTGGAAAGTGAACGAGGCAACTGGACGAGCGGCTCCTAGTACAAAGCTTTCAAAGGTAACAAGAGAACGTAGGGTTCCGATGCGAGGGAAAACTCTGCAAGTGGCGATGGGGAGTTTCACATAGACAAAGCATTGCAATGGACGAAAGAGATCAACATTTCCAGCTGGTAGGGTCAAATGCACCGATCCTCTATTGTTTGTGATGGCCTGTGCAAGGATTGTTTGGCCTCCATTGCACGACAAAGTCACGTTAACCCCAGCAATCCCTGGGCAGGTAGTACAGTTAGTTCCCGGGACAGTGCAAACCACCAGACCTGCTACTGACACGTCCACTATGGGGATGCTGTGGGCTACGGATGCTGCTGTGGCAATAACAAAGAGGAGGGAAAGGATGAGCTTTGAAGGATAGAAGGCCATGCTTCTTGTTTTGTTTTGTAAGAAGGGAAATGGTTGGTTTTGTTTTGAAGGACGGAGTGTGTGTCTTGAAATGCATGGGAAAGGCCCTTATTTATAGTCTCTTTTCTACACCTACAGTCCACAGATCAAAGTAATGTTCATTTCTCCCAACCCAACGGTATAGCTTTAACTCTAAGTTAGGTTTGTTTTACTTTTTGTTTTCTGTTTTTTATTTTTTTATTTTTTAAATATGTGTGAAATGTATGATTGAATTCAAATTTTAAAATTAAAACATTTTATGAATCTAAAAAGACTAATAATTGAGAGAGTTGAAAAAAAAAAAAAAAAAACTTAAAAATTGGATTCATAATTGCCTATATAACTGGCAAGAAAAAAAAAAAAAAAGAAACTAAATATAATGCATAATCGCTATTGGAATATTTAGAGAAAACTAAAAAAAAAATGAGACATAAATACTAACTCTAGACTTCTCTTTATAATAGTATAGAATTATTTTAATTTTTTTTTTGTTTTTTTTTTTGTTTTTTTATAGAATATTAGTTTGTTAGTAAAGTTCGCTTGTGTTCTATTACAGTTTGAACCATTGACATTTTCTTTACCACACTCTAAGGTGTGGCTATAAGACCACTGAGCCAAACCCAGGGCCTTCCTATTTATTTTCAATTATTTTTTTATCAGCAAATTTTTTTTTACTAATGTAATGAGAATTACATGTCAGTGTTACATCGATAAACTGCTAAAGGAAATTGCATCATGACCAAATCAAACACATTCTAATTAAGTTGCCACTCAAAATCCAACAAAATCATATGCACTACAACAATCTCTCCGACTTTTCACGGACCGCTGGGGAGAAGGTCCCTATTGTGCCCATAAGATGCTATTGTGATGGTTTTAGTGGGTCCATCCATAGTGTATTTTGATGATAAGAATAATTTATTTTTCTAAAATTGTTGAACATATCAATAATAAATAAAAAAATCAAATTATTTGAATATCCGTAGTTATATAACCAGATCATTTTTGTTTCTAAAAAAGAATGGCAATCATGAATTTGAGCTATGGATTGTGCTAGCAAAGGATTGTGCTTCCTTATCGGTGCCAACCTAGTTGGGATCGGTAAGGTTAGTTATGATGCTATTTGCACTTCCCTTCTTTATTGTTATAAGTTTTCGCATGTTTCTTGCTTTCTTCTTCAACAAAGTTTATTTTTACTGATCAAAAAAAAAAAAAAAAAAAAAGAATTTGAGCTATGGAGGTGGGATTATTCGGGACTGTTTGGGCCAATGAGTAGTAGGGTTCTAGTGAAATATAAGATCAGTTTCAGCTATGGAGGTAAAACTCTGGGCCCTTAAAGATGGCTTGAAGCTAGCTCTGGATCTGAATTTTTTGGGAATTCATGTGGAATCGGATGCAAAAGCCATGATCAGTTTGATTACTCAAGAACATTCTGTGCGACATCATTTTAGTAATCTTATATGTGATTGCTGGTACCTCATGAGATAGCTAAGGATCACGAAGATTGATCACATCTTAGCGAATCAAGGCAGACATGCCATAGATGGATTTCATGCTTTTAATTTTGTTCCTTTTTGTTTAGCTAAACAATTGTATGATGATACTAAAGGGGTTTCATACCCTAGAACCTTATTTTCTTAATCTATTTTAGTTCACTAATCACCTGAAATATATATATATATATGATCAATTTTATTTATTTTACATGGGTGACCAACTCGATGAGTTCTATATGATGAATGTTTTGGATCATCAAAATAGGTTTTGGAATGTCATCACATAAGCCTGTTACGCCTGGCTGTTGTGTTATTTGTTTGGACTCACTTCGATTATATTAAGATGATTTGAATGGTTCGACATGTATAACAAGACAAATAGATTATTTAAACAAAAACTCAAATTGATCAGATATTAATAGTCATACAATTGAATCACACTTGTATGTCAATATGATTTTTCTTTAATTATATTTTTTATTATCACAAATTGAAGTTGGTAAAGCATTCTAATATTCTAATATACTTTTATGAGAAAATTACTAAAAAGTACACTTCAATGGATGTCTATGCATTCATTCTAAGAATTAATCCCAAGGGATTGGAGGTATGCACTTTTCGAGGTTTCAAGTTCGAAACTTTCTCCAAACGGGGCTTTGCCCCTACTTTGATTGAACCCTACCAGAAAAAAAAAAAAAATAAATGATCACTTTTGTTAGTAAGGACATGATAATAAAAGGTTTTGTTAAAAACAACAAATTAATGTTTTGAATATGTTTTCTTTCTAATTTCACCCTTGCATTGTTATATATCACCGTTGGACTATCGCTGCACAGTTATTAGACTACTGCCACAAATTTATTGGCACCAGGAAAAATTGCCGTAAAAGTCGTCACTAATGGTTTTGATGATTTGGACAAATAGACTGATTAGATGAATGACACAGAAAAAAATAGATAAATAAGGTGACACGTGAACAAATAGATGATATTTGGACAGAAGATGAAGAATAGACAATTCTAAGGCACTTTCTAAGCCTGATGAAGACTCAAATAAGTGGCTAAGCAAGCCTAAACAAACATGCAATTTTACGGTAAAATTGAAGGATTACAAAACAAGTACCAAAACCAGTCATCAAATGGACTAAGACCCTTAACAAAGAATGAAAAATGGACCAAAATAAGGCACTCTCTAGGCCTGATGAAGGCCAAAAACAGAAGGCAAAATAGTCTAACAAAGCATGCAAGATAGGCATAGAACATGGATTCAAAGCAAGTGTATGATAGAGGAGGCAAACATGGTTGAGCCCTTCTTCAATGTTGAAGAGGGGCTCAAAATGAGCACAATATCAGTAGGTTTCATACTCCAACTCAAATCACAAATAGGCTAATTAACTCATGCAATTTTACGGTAAAATTGAAGAATTTCAAAGGAAGTGCATGCTAGAGTCACCAAACATGATGGAGCCCTTCTTCAATGTTGAAGAGGGGCTCAATACAAGCCCACTAACAGTTTACATCAGTCTCGAAATCAGATCACTCATAAGGCAAATAAAGCATGCAAATTAATGGCCTAAAGAGTGCTATTGAAGGAAGTATATGAAGGAGACACCAAACAGGGTTGAGCCCTTCTACAATGTTGTAGAGGGGCTCAAAATAAGCACAAAATCAGTAGGGGTCGGAGCCCAAAACAGAAAGCAAATAGGACTAAGAAAAGACTCAAAAAAATGCAAGAAAAATGGATTTAGGAACTTACCCTTGAAGACAAGTCTTTTGCCTCTTCTTGCCTTGATGAAAGTTGTTTCTAAGCCTTTGAAGATCACTCTCTTGCTGCTGGAATGGAGTTGATGGAAGTGGTGCTTGGAGTTGGTGAAGGATTGGCCTAGGAAGCTTGAAGTTTTTCAAGGTTTTGGCTATGGAGAAGGAGGCTATGGAGGAGGGGCTCTTAGAAAAAGTTTGTAACCCTAGCAAAGGGGCTGTCCAGCCCTTTAAATAGATCAACAAAAGATGTAAAAGGGGAGGGAATTGCATCCAAGCATTCCCTCCCAAAATATCCCCCGGATGGGGGAGATATTTTGGAAAGCAGCTGGACAGCTGGAATGAGCTGGAAAGCAGAAAGCTGGCCGGCCAGGTGTTTTTCTTGAAGGTGGCCGGCCAGCCACCCCCCATGGCCGGCCAGCCACCTCCCATGGCCGGCCAGCCACCCCAAAAAAATGAAGTTGAAAATTTCGGGCCGACCACCATGGTTTAGGGTCCTCCCAAGTGTGTAGAATAAGGCCCCAGGGTTGGAATCTGGCAACTCTGAAACAGGAGTCACAACATAGAGCTTGAAGGAGAGGCTCAAAAATGAAATCAACAATTGCTGGCCGACCACCACTTTTTTGTGTCCTCCCAGATGTGTAGAACAAGGTTCCAAGGTCGGAAATTGGCAACACTGAAGCAGGAGTCACAACATAGAGCTTGAAGAAGAGGCTCAAAAATGAACTCTTGAATTGCTGGCCGACCAGTACTTTTTGTGTCCTCCCATGTCCCCTGATCACAGATATGTAGCTTTGGTTGGAAGAAAATATCCCCAGGGTGTTCAACATTGGCCCGGAAGTGAGCAAAACGGGCGCCGGAGGAGCGAAACTGGTTATCTGGGATAATTGCTGGCCTCCCACCCTCCAGTGATCTTCCCAATGTTGAAACAGAGGTACCTGCCAAAATTGAACAAAAACTAATGAGAAATGAACGCTCGGGGCCAAAACCGAGCCATTCGGGATCCCGAAAATGGGCTGCGGGTGCCGGAAGTGGTGTTCGGCAGCGAAGTGGGTATCTGCAACTCCAGTGTCCTTCGGAATGACAAAACAGAGGTTCCTGCCAAAAATCAGAGAAAACTGATACAAAATGAATGCTCGGGGCCCAAACCGCGCAATTCGGGGTCCCGAAAACCGGCTATGAGCACCGAAAGTAGCATACGGCCACGAAGTGGGCATCGGGGGCCCCAGTGTGCTCTGTTATGATGAAACAGAGGTACATGCCAAGAACCGGAGAAACCTGATGCGAAATGAAAGCTCGGGGCCCAAATCACGCAGTTCGGGGTCCCGAAAACCGGCTGTAGGCACCGGAAGTAGCATACGGCCACGAAGTGGGCATCGGGGGCCCCAGTGTGCTCTGTTATGATGAAACAGAGATACTAGCCAAGAACCGGAGAAATCGGAGATGGTTGGGCGGTCCCGAGCCGAGGCACACGGCCTGACGGCCCCGAAAACCGGGAACCGGGCTCCGAAATGGGCAAAATGGCCTACGGCCACGAAATGTAGCTCACGGCCACCGGGAGATAGTCTACAGGACTACTCCCTTCCCTCAGGAAAGAAAACAGAGAAAACCGAGTCTGGTTCGCAAACCGAGACAAGGCACAGAAGAGAATTCGGAAGTCCGGAGGCAGGGCACACGGCCGCGACTCTGAGACTTCTGAACGAGCACAGTATGCAACATCACCGAGCGCTCAATCGGTGACGTCTGAGTCTTAAGGTTGGTCAAAAATGGGGTGTCTACAACGAGTCAGGGAGCCTTTGCATTTGTACTTCTAGGGAGTCCTCCTTCTCAGTAGACAGACTGAACAGCCTTGGGAATTCATCTTTAAGCTTCATATTCCTCAACCATTTATCCAGCCAGAAGAACACTCGCTTACCATCACCCAAATTGATTTCTGTTCTAGATAGGAAAAAATTAAGTAAATCTGAATGGACTTCTACCCTAGATAGAATACCATTCCACACAGCAGACACCCTCCCAGAAGGCTCCAACTTAGGTAGCCAACCCCCTCCTATGGCTCCATACCTACTATTAATAACCTTCTTCCATAATGCCTTATCCTCCTCCCCATATCTCCACCACCATTTCAATAGAAGACTGTTATATATTCATTTATTTCAGATTCACAATGCCTAAACCTCCTTGCTTCTTGCTAGTTGTAATCTCTTTCCATTTAACAAGGTGTACTTTTCTTTTTTGTTCAGAGCTCCCCCACAAAAAAGCTTCTTGCAACCTGTCAATAGTTTTCGCCACACCTTCAGGTAGTTTAAACACAGATAAATAATAACATGGTAAATTGGATAGGACAGACTTAATCAATGTTACTCTACCACCAAAAGAGAGCAACTTTCTTTTCCAAAAGGCCAATTTTGACTTCACTTTGTCCACCACAGGTTGCCAAGACTTTCGTGACTTGATATTAGCCCCAAGCAGTAGTCTTAAATACTTAATAGGTAATTTTTGGCATTGACAATTGAGTTTGGATGCAAATACCTAAGCAAGAGCTTCCTCAATTCCTACTTCACACAGTACACTCTTATGAAAATTTATTTTCAGGCCTGATACAATCTCAAAGCATCTCAAAATTCTTTTGATAGTCACCACCTCTGCCTCTTCTGCTTCACAAAATAGTAAAGTATCATCCGTAAATTGTAGATGTGTGAGTTGAATCTCGGAATGACCCACTGAAACACCTTTAATTAACCCCAAATCTTTTGCTCTAGCCAACAACAAATTTAAACCCTCCACTACAATATTAAATAGGAATGGAGAAAGACGATCTCCTTGCCTTAACCCTTTACTAGGAAAGAATTCATCCGTCAGAGAACCATTCACAAGGACAGAAATTCTGGCTGTAGTCACACACTCTTTCATCCAACTAACCCATAAGTCCCCAAAACCAAAATTTGATAGCATAGACCACAAAAAATTCCAGTTAACTGAGTCATATGCTCTTTTAAAATCCAATTTCAAAATCAACCCCCTCTTTTTATGTTTCTTCCACCAATCCACTACCTCATTGGCTATCATGATGCCATCAAAAATTTGACGACCACCTATGAATACAGATTGAACTTCACTAATAATATTTGGCAACACCAAACTCAGTCTACGAGATAAAACTTTGGAAAGGATTTTGTAAGAGAGGTTCAATAAACTAATAGGTCTGAACTCTCCAAGGCTCAAAGGACTAACCACCTTAGGAATAAGGGCAATAAATGAACTGTTCAGGCCTTTAACCAATCTGCCATTGGAGTGGAACTCTTGCAAGAAATGGAATACATCTTCCTTCATCACTTTCCAACACTTTTGTATACAAGCCATGTTAAAACCATCCGGCCCCGAGGCTTTGTTCCCATTACTTTCCTTCACCACCCTCCAAATTTCTTCCATGGCAAAAGGAGCTTCCAAAACCTCACTACCCTCAATTGAAACTAAAGTCACAAACGAACCACCCAATTTTGGTCTACAAACCCAATTTTCAGCAAAAGCTGAGGAAAAATGCCTTAAAACTTCTTGTTTAATTGCCAGAGGATCATCATATCTATTATCATTAACCAGCACTGAATCCAACAAATTTCTACTTTGCCTTTTACTAGCAATGATATGAAAAAATTTGGTGTTCTTATCCCCATTATGGTCCCAATTCAACCTCGATTTTTGGAACCAAATCCGATCATTCCACTTCTTAAGCTTCCAGACCAGATTCCTCACTTCCCTCCTATTTATTATTTCTGGAGTACTAAGTGGTCGAACTTCAGCTACTATATCTAGAGCATGGAGATCATCTTCAGCCTTCTTCGATTGGTTCACCACATGTCCAAATACTTTAACGTTCCATTTTTTCAGCTCCAATTTCAAGGAATTGAGCTTCCTCATCAGTTTGTAACCGGCCCATCCTTGGACAGAGGATTCACCCAGCACTTCTCCATTGTTAATAAAAAGTTGGAATGAAGAAGCCAAGCATTTATAAATTTAAAAGGCCTGGGACCCCAACTTCTCAAATCCTCCATAAGCAGCAAGGGGCAATGATCAGACACTCCCCTAGGTAAGCCCCAAAGTTTGAAACAATATTTCTCCAACCATACAGGCTCCACAAGAAATCGGTCAATTTTACTCCATCTCTCACCTTCCAATGAGTTGCACCAAGTAAACTTTCTACCCAGCAGAGGAATATCAACTAATGCCAATTGGTCAATGAAATTATTAAAATCTAGCATACCTCTGTCTCTCCTAGTATAACCTTTTCTGTTAGACATGATCCGAATCTCGTTGAAATCCCCTCCCATACACAAGGGCTTCAAGAAATGTTGCTTTAGATTGATGATTAAATCCCAAAGCTTCATTCTCCTAACAGCATCAGTCGGTGCATAAATGTTAAGAACAACACATTCAAACAGGTCATGAGTGGTACCTAATAGGATGATGAGATTTCTGATGCTGCAACAATCTGACAAAACGAATACCTCAGGATTCCAAATACACAATAGACCCCCTGAATTCCCTTCAGCATCCACTGCCAAAAACTCCATATGATCCCATGGCCATACTGATTTTGCATCTCTAACTTGAATATTGCTTCTCTTAGTCTCTTGAATAAGAAGGATATCAATTTGCCTATCCTTAACCATCCTTTTGATACTGGACCTTTTCTTCGACCTTCCCAAGCCTCTAATGTTCCATGATAACAACTTCATAACAAACATATTTGTTGCAATAACCCCCAGCTGACAAATCTACTAAGTGCTACCATCCACCAAACCTAGATCCACACCTGCTACTCTTTGTGCATCTCTAACTTCTACATCAACCAATTTGCTCATCACTTCTGAATCCTTCCCTTCAAAATTGATGCCCATGGATTTGCGAAGAGTAATAGTGCCTTGTGCTTCCTCCAGTAACTTTCTTCTTCTTCTACTGAGTCTACTGGATTGACTTTTTTGCAAAAATGACTGAGATATAGCCGCAGCAGCAGCCCTAAAGATGGCTCTCCTTTGGAAGAAATTGGGATATGGATGACCTTTGTGATTAAGTCTTCGCTTCCCTAAGCCTCTGCCACCTGTTCCACTACTCTGTATTCGAATAGAGGAGCTGACAAAAGAACCTTGAGAGGAACCAGACCCGTCTCCATTGTTCCGGCCTTGGGCCATCCGGTTACTAAGGAAATTAGATGCATGTGCTGAAAGGTTACAACTGGGAATAGGCACAACAGAAGGCCCAACACCAGCCATCATTTGCTGGGCTTCACCTATAACCACCTCTAAATTTATATTGGGCCTCTCCCTTTCAGACCCATTAATACTTTTCATGAAGCCCGGAGTAGAGATGCCTTCATCTATTGTAATGGGTTTAGCTACATGCATTTGTACTGCTTCCTCTTCCAACCTCCCTCCCCTCAGTCTACTGATAGGCCCTTTGAGTGGTATTTCAAAACTACTGCCTACTACATCAACTACAGTCTCTAACACCCAACTTTTCTGATCAGCTTCATCTGCTTTGGTGCTCTGTGATATGACTTTTTTGCCGTTAGCCACCTCCTACTCCACACCTACTCCCACCCATGTCCCCTCATCATTACCTCTTCCACCGCCTTTTACCACCGGCCCATGGTCAACTCTTCGCTTCTGGTCATCCCCATTTACAGATGCTCCTTCACCCATCGGTCTACAAGCACAGTGGGACAAGCTTCTTTCCATAACCACAGAGGAATCAAGATTTTCGCAAACTCTCACCGGGTAATCCTGGCCTTTATTTTTTACCATCACTACCCCACTGATAAACTCCATACACCTGGTAATAATCCTCACCTTCCCATATTGAAAAGAAGTACCTCTGGTACTGTTTTCATCAAATTAGACCACTTCACCCCACAACGCTCCTATACTTCTGAAGGTTTCAACATTCCATAAATTAAGAGGCATACCAAAGCAACTAAGCCAAACACACCTCTCTTGAACAAAATCTACTCCAACTTTCCATTCTTGTAGTGAATCACACCAGTCGAAGATCCACTCCTTTAAACTCTCTTTACAGCTTTTCATCTCTTGTATTGAGTTAAAGGTTAGCACGTCTCCTCTCCCACTACCCATACGGATAACAGTGTCCTTGAGCCCTCTTCGATAGCATTCTTGCACAAATTCAGCAAAAGCAAAGAAGGATTTAAGCTTTAGAAATACGCTCTCATACAGCCAAGCATTCCCAGCTTCCTTAGCATGGATGGACAACATGCTGTTTTGACAGGGGTTCCCTCTTTTCACCACCTCGGTATAGGACTTAAACCCTGCTGTTGGGAATCTCTGATGAGGGCCCTGCTTTAGTATGGACCTGTCATGCAGATGACTCGCTCTATTCCAAAAAGGAAGCTTCTTTTTGTTTGTCTGCAATCCTTGCCCTTTTTGATACTCTGCCCCTTTTACTTTGAGTTCCTTGTTATCCCACCATAGTCCATTTGCTTTTTGCACAGCCACTTCAGCAGCCACAGGGCAATCAAAACGCACAAACCCAAACCTTGATCCAGTAGCCTTCCTTCTCTTCATGGGTATATACACATCTTTCACCACTCTGAACTGAGAGAAAAGCCCAAACAACTTCTTTGGATTCATGGACTCGGGGATCTCATCCACAAAAACCGTAAACAATCCTTGATGCTGGGTATCGAAGAATGGCCTCCGAAATCCTTGCTTCCTAATTGCTGGCCTCCATCCTCCTAGATCTCTCAAACTTTGTTCCTTCTCCCTCGGATTGGTCGCATCCATCATCTTGAGTGACTTAAAATTTCTCTCTCTCTTACAAATCAATCTTATTTAGATTAAATTGTACAGTTTAATTTGATTTTCTCACTACATAGCTTGACATTGGTTGTTAAAATCGGCAAATTACAACTTCACATTTTGGTCCAAAATAACATTACGCAATTTTACTGAGATTACATTAATAAATTCTAGGATTTGACTATTATAATAAAATAAATTTCAAAATTTTAATTTTATGAATTTAAACCCTATGATTTTGATTTATTTTTAATCTAAATCATTTGCCTATTTTCAATCTAATTGAGTATTTTAGATATTTTATGTAAACCTACATTGAGTTTAATGACTAAAATGCTTATTTTTCCACAGTTGTGTTGTAAATTTAGTACCGGTTGAAAATCTGCATACATTAGGCAACATTGCTTGTCGTAGAAATATATGTATATATATATATTTATTTATATAAAATTAACTTAAAAAAATAATGAAAATGTGCCATTTTCTTAATAATTTTTTTTTTTCAAATTTCTTAACAAATATTTTAACTTTTAGGTGCATCTGTATGTGCTTATAAAAATTTTAAAAATTTAATTAAACTATGACAAATTTACTAAAGAGAAAAAATAAGGAAAAAAACTGAAAGATATCTTTCAAAAATTTAACCAAACATACTGATTTTTTTTAACAAAATTCTACCATACATGTTGTCTAATATATGTAGATTTTCAACTCGTACCTTGTACTAGAGGTGAACAAAGCTTGGACTAGGCCGTGTTCGATCTGGGCTTTTATTATATAATAAGATGATATGTGTCATCTCAAGCTCTACCCGACCCGACATCAAGCTTTATCTAGCCATTCCAAGTCTAGTCTCTAGAAAAATTTCAAATCCTAAGATTGCCCACTTAACCCAATAGATATGAGTTATTAAACTTTTTAATTTCTTTTTTTTTTCTCTAATGGATATTAAATAGTTTACATTTTTTAACTTATTATTTGAATTTAGAATGTTAACCAAATTCAATAGTAAAATAATTATAATTTTAACAAAATGCTTTAATTTAGACCCTGAAAGAAGTATATATATAATTTTTGTATATTTTATTTACTATATTTTATAATTAAAATAATATAAAATTATAATTAATATTTTATAAATGAGCGGGCTATCGCGATGATGCTACTCGTACCTTATACTAACTTTTTATATCAGTTAAATTATTTCCTTACATAATGAAAAATAAAAAAATTATACTAACTGTGCAATATAACTGTGGAACAATTTTATAATGCAAAAAACTAAATAAATAAAAATAAAAATAAATTAATAAATAGGAAAATTGCCAACATTGAATTTTATATTTTTAGATAATAATTTAATTACAAAAAGCATAAACAAGTTACCTAAAATAATTAGAATTCAAAATACAAGTTTTCTTAAGTTATGTAATCTCCCAATCATACAATGCCACATTAGTTGAATTGTAGGAACTCATACATCATGAAAACGTTTTCCTTAAAATATTAGAACACTAGTCTAATTTTGTGACAGCTTCTCTGAAATCATAATTAATGTAGAGAAAGTAGAGTAAAAAAGCAGAATCAAAGTTGTTGAACGATATCACATTTATTAATAAGTAAAAACAAGCAGAGACTCTCTTCTCCTTATTTCAGAAGCCATTATTACAACTTATTATAAAAAGGTTCAACTCACAATCTCTAGGAGTGAACCATGTTGTATGTATACATGGCTTCTAGTTAACTTAACTAAAAGTAGAAGTATTCATCCATGCACAAAGCAAAGCATACAGCAAAGCGAAGCATGTGCATGGATATATATAGCAGCAGTGTTATGAAAATCAAACAACACGATTAAATATTTGGAAAGTGAACGAGGCAACTGGACGAGCGGCTCCTAGTACAAAGCTTTCAAAGGTAACAAGAGAACGTAGGGTTCCGATGCGAGGGAAAACTCTGCAAGTGGCGATGGGGAGTTTCACATAGACAAAGCATTGCAATGGACGAAAGAGATCAACATTTCCAGCTGGTAGGGTCAAATGCACCGATCCTCTATTGTTTGTGATGGCCTGTGCAAGGATTGTTTGGCCTCCATTGCACGACAAAGTCACGTTAACCCCAGCAATCCCTGGGCAGGTAGTACAGTTAGTTCCCGGGACAGTGCAAACCACCAGACCTGCTACTGACACGTCCACTATGGGGATGCTGTGGGCTACGGATGCTGCTGTGGCAATAACAAAGAGGAGGGAAAGGATGAGCTTTGAAGGATAGAAGGCCATGCTTCTTGTTTTGTTTTGTAAGAAGGGAAATGGTTGGTTTTGTTTTGAAGGACGGAGTGTGTGTCTTGAAATGCATGGGAAAGGCCCTTATTTATAGTCTCTTTTCTACACCTACAGTCCACAGATCAAAGTAATGTTCATTTCTCCCAACCCAACGGTATAGCTTTAACTCTAAGTTAGGTTTGTTTTACTTTTTGTTTTCTGTTTTTTATTTTTTTATTTTTTAAATATGTGTGAAATGTATGATTGAATTCAAATTTTAAAATTAAAACATTTTATGAATCTAAAAAGACTAATAATTGAGAGAGTTGAAAAAAAAAAAAAAAAAACTTAAAATTGGATTCATAATTGCCTATATAACTGGCAAGAAAAAAAGAAAAAAAAGAAACTAAATATAATGCATAATCGCTATTGGAATAATTAGAGAAAACTAAAAAAAAAAATGAGACATAAATACTAACTCTAGACTTCTCTTTATAATAGTATAGAATTATTTTATTTTATTTTATTTTTTTTTTATAGAATATTAGTTTGTTAGTAAAGTTCGCTTGTGTTCTATTACAATTTGAACCATTGACATTTTCTTTACCACACTCTAAGGTGTGGCTATAAGACCACTGAGCCAAACCCAGGGCCTTCCTATTTATTTTCAATTATTTTTTTATCAGCAAATTTTTTTTTACTAATGTAATGAGAATTACATGTCAGTGTTACATCGATAAACTGCTAAAGGAAATTGCATCATGACCAAATCAAACACATTCTAATTAAGTTGCCACTCAAAATCCAACAAAATCATATGCACTACAACAATCTCTCCGACTTTTCACGGACCGCTGGGGAGAAGGTCCCTATTGTGCCCATAAGCTGCTATTGTGATGGTTTTAGTGGGTCCATCCATAGTGTATTTTGATGATAAGAATAATTTATCTTTTTAAAATTGTTGAACATATCATTAATAAATAAAAAAATTAAATTATTTGAATATCCATAGTTATATAACCAGATCATTTTTGTTTCTAAAAAAGAATGGCAATCATGAATTTGAGCTATGGATTGTGCTAGCAAAGGATTGTGCTTCCTTATCAGTGCCAACCTAGTTGGGATCGGTAAGGTTAGTTATGATTCTATTTGCACTTCCCTTCTTTATTGTTATAAGTTTTCGCATGTTTCTTGCTTTCTTCTTCAACAAAGTTTATTTTTACTGATCAAAAAAAAAAAAAAAAAAAAAAGAATTTGAGCTATGGAGGTGGGATTATTCGGGACTGTTTGGGCCAATGAGTAGTAGGGTTCTAGTGAAATATAAGATCAGTTTCAGCTATGGAGGTAAAACTCTGGGCCCTTAAAGATGGCTTGAAGCTAGCTCTGGATCTGAATTTTTTGGGAATTCATGTGGAATCGGATGCAAAAGCCATGATCAGTTTGATTACTCAAGAACATTCTGTGCGACATCATTTTAGTAATCTTATATGTGATTGCTGGTACCTCATGAGATAGCTAAGGATCACGAAGATTGATCACATCTTAGCGAATCAAGGCAGACATGCCATAGATGGATTTCATGCTTTTAATTTTGTTCCTTTTTGTTTAGCTAAACAATTGTATGATGATACTAAAGGGGTTTCATACCCTAGAACCTTATTTTCTTAATCTATTTTAGTTCACTAATCACCTGAAATATATATATATATATGATCAATATTTATTTTACATGGGTGACCAACTCGATGAGTTCTATATGATGAATGTTTTGGATCATCAAAATAGGTTTTGGAATGTCATCACATAAGCCTGTTACGCCTGGCTGTTGTGTATTTGTTTGGACTCACTTCGATTATATTAAGATGATTTGAATGGTTCGACATGTATAACAAGACAAATAGATTATTTAAACAAAAACTCAAATTGATCAGATATTAATAGTCATACAATTGAATCACACTTGTATGTCAATATGATTTTTCTTTAATTATATTTTTATTATCACAAATTGAAGTTGGTAAAGCATTCTAATATTCTAATATACTTTTATGAGAAAATTACTAAAAAGTACACTTCAATGGATGTCTATGCATTCATTCTAAGAATTAATCCCAAGGGATTGGAGGTATGCACTTTTCGAGGTTTCAAGTTCGAAACTTTCTCCAAACGGGGCTTTGCCCCTACTTTGATTGAACCCTACCAGAAAAAAAAAAAAAATAAATGATCACTTTTGTTAGTAAGGACATGATAATAAAAGGTTTTGTTAAAAACAACAAATTAATGTTTTGAATATGTTTTCTTTCTAATTTCACCCTTGCATTTTATATATCACCGTTGGACTATCGCTGCACAGTTATTAGACTACTGCCACAAATTTATTGGCACCAAAAAATTGCCGTAAAAGTCGTCACTAATGGTTTTGATGATTTGGACAAATAGACTGATTAGATGAATGACACAGAAAAAAATAGATAAATAAGGTGACACGTGAACAAATAGATGATATTTGGACAGATATAATAATAGGATCTTTATCATTGTTGTTGTCTTTATGGTCTCAAAAAATTTAAGCGGCCTAACAGCCCAAAAGATTTAAAAATAGACCTCTTAATATATATATATATATGTTTCTCAAATGGAATTCTTTCTTATACTATTTTCGTGTTTAGGCTTGCAAGTACATATTGTTGAATTTTCCTACATTAATTAATTGTTCACTTTAATGTAATTTTTATCATATTTCTAAATAATTTTTTGCAAATTAAAAAAGGACAAATTTTTTCCCTTATAGTTTGAAACCGAAGTACTTTATCTCCTATAATTCAAATATAACCAAACAATTTTCATATGATTTTAGACCAAAATGTAACTTTTAATTCTGTTAACTATAGATGTGAAATGACTATAATAGCCCTAGTCCTATGCCTATTTTGTTATTTTCTTTCTTTCTCCTCTCTCACATTAATTCTATTAGATCACAATTAATCATAAATACTTAATTATTTATTGTAATTCTTAACTTTTTATGTAATTATATTTTAGATCGTAATTAATTATAATATCTTAATTATTTATTATAAATCTTAACATTTTAATCTAATTTTAATTTAAGAGCAAATTACACCACTAGTTCATGTGCTTTGGCCCTTGCATCAATTTGGTCTCTATAATTTCAATTTGTTCGATTTTGACTTTAAATTTTTTACTTTGACTTAGATTGGTTTAATTGATTCCAATTGTTCGCAGTTTTCATAGCAAATGCACAAATGAGTGACTTGTGTCATGTTTTTGGAGAAAAAAAAAATTATAAATTAGATCAATTTAGTGATGTAACCTTAACCAATTTAGTAATCATTTTTTTTTTTTTTATCAAAATCGCAATTGAACCAAATTAACGCATGATATAAAATTAAGAGTTAAAATTGAGCCAATTAAAACTGTAGGGACCAAAATGACATAAGTGACAAAATATAAGGACTACTAGCATAATTTGTTTTTAATTTAATTATATTTTAAATCACAATTAATACTAAATCGTTAATTATTTATTATAATTCCTAACATCTTAATTTAATTATATTTTAGATCAATCCTTAATTATTTTATATTTTAATTTAATTATATTTTAAATCAATTCTTCATTATGTTTTTATTTTATTTTATTTTAATTAACATCTTAATCTAATTTTAGATTTAAAGAAGATGGGGTAAAATTATCTTTGTGTTGTGTTAATTTCATTTTATTTTTTCAAAAATCAGGCTCACTCTAAAAATTAGTGTGTGTGTGTGTGATACACCTTTCATTAGTTTAAATGAAAAAAATTTACCCGTAAAACTTTAGTCCAAAATCGCATGAGAATTTTTTTGACTATTTTGGAAGCATATTATATAGAAAATAAAGTGCTCCAATTTCACATAAGGAGGGGTAAAAATGAATTTTGTTTATAAAAAAAATATATAGATATATATATACATTTTCAGTAATTGTTGTTTGATCTTCAATGGTATTTATTAGTTGTTCATTAAATTATTTCTATTTCTTTTCGGTTACTTCCTTTTAATCCAAATTTCTCAAAAATATTTTCACATACAACATTTTTGACAAATGAATTAGCCCATGAAAGTTTGGTAGGCAGCTTTTGAGTGGATTTAAAGGTCCAAGCCATGGCCCCCTCTAGGAGATACGTTAGGTTGCAACCGAGTATTTACTTCATTAGGGAATAACTAAGAGATATTCATTACATTGACATATAACAAATGGGCTAATACTATGTATACGATTGTGTATACCATATATAAATGATCATATTTAAGAGATTTATTATTATAAATGTCATAATTCAAAAAAAAAAAAGAAGTTAAAATTAAAATAATATTATAACTAATATTATAATAAGTTAAAATTAACACTCCAATAAATCATAATTAAAATTACAAATATCATAACTAAAAGTATATATGGTACAATTTTCCAAATGGGGATAACAGAAAGAGCTACTATTGGCCCATTACCTCCCTCCAAGTTAGTGGGGGTACCATAGAATTTTTCAAATGGAATGACAGAAAGAGCCACTATTGGTCCATTACCTCCCTCCAAGTTGGCTTTTAATGTGCGAAATCTAGAGAGCTATACGTAGGTGTGAGTATGGTTCGATTTTCAAATAACTATTTATGACTTTATAGAATTTAAAACTAAATTGAAGCATAAAATTTTTGAAATCAAACTAAATCAAACTGGAAACTCGATTTGGTTTAGAATTATGATTTTTATAAGTGGTCATTTTTTACTATATGATTAAAGATCAATCAATATATTATCATTTTTTACAAATATCATTTTTTACAATTTTCTCAAAGATCAATCAATATATTATCATTTTACAAACAAAATTTTTTACATAATTGTTTGAAACTAGTTCTACTATTACATAATAGGATACTTACAAGAACAAAGGGTTAACAATTTATGAATATATATGAGATATTCATAAGGTACTTGAGTATCTACTATAAATAAGAAATTATATTTATGTATATATCTAAATAGTCTAGTTCGGTTATAAATCGAAACTATAATTACAAAATCACAAATCATACCATGAAGTACAATTTGCTTATTTCAAGAATTAGAATCAAATTATGTATTGAGAAAATGAAATCAAACTATATGATTTGATCTAAATTGAACTAATTTATAATTTTGTTCTTTTTTTTTTCTTTTTTTGTTTTTTTCCCTAAGCCATGCAACTTGATCCGTTCACGCCCCTGTGTACATAGTGCCTAATTCGAAAAGAGGTTTTAAAGCCCCTTATCCTATATATATTGCCTATTAAAGAACTTCAAGAGTGTTATTTGGAACAACAATGTTAGGTGGCTCGAATTTTCTTAGCTCGAATGTCTTAAAACGACGTTGTTTTGACACATTCGAGCCATTCATGCCACACAAATTCGGGTAACCAAGTATTTTTCTATTTGGAATTATTTATGTGATATTATTAGCTAATAAAAAATTACAATAAATATTAAACGAATATCCATTAGACTAAAAGGTAAATTCTATAGAATGGCTATTAGACCAGCAATGTTGTATGGGACGGAGTGTCAGATAACCAAGAAACATATAGATAAGATGAGTGTGGCAGAGATGAGAATACTCATGTGGATGTATGACAAGACTAGACAAGAATTGAGATATTTGAAAAAAAAAATTAAAAAATTGAGTTCATAACTGCCTATATAACTGGCAAGAGAACAAAATAGAATATAGTGCATAACCGCTATTGAAATATTTTGAGAAAACTAAAAAAAAAATGAGACATGAATACTAACTCTAGACTTTTCTTTATAATTGCATAGATTTATTTATTTGTTTATTTATTTTTGTAGAATATTAGTTTGTTAGTAAAATTCTCTTGTGTTCTATTGCAGTTTGAACCGTTGACATTTTCTTTACCACACTCTAAGGTGTGGCTATAAGACTAGTGGGCCAAACCCAAGGTCTTCCTATTTATTTTTAATTATTTTTTTATCAGCAAATTTTTTTTTACTAATGTAATAAGAATGGTACATGTTTGTGTTATATTAATAAACTGCTAAAGGGAATTGCATCATGACCAAATCAAACACATTCTAATTAAGTTGCCACTTGAAATCCAACAAAATCATATGCACTACAACAATCATGTGGAATCGGATGCAAAAGCCATGATCAGTTTGATTTCTCAGGAGCATTATGTGGGACATCATTTTAATAATCTTAGATGTGATTGTTGATACCTCATGAGGTAGCTAAGGATCACGAAGTTTGATCGCATCATAGCGAATCAAGGCAGACATGCTAAACAATTGTATGATGATACTAGAGGGGTTTCATACCCCAGAACCTTATTTTCTTAATCTATTTTAGTTCACTGTTCACCATAAATTAAAAAAAAAATAGACCTGATCAATTTTATTTTCTTACATGGAAGACCAACTTGATGAGTTCTATATGATGAATGTTTTGGATCATCAAAATAAGTTTCGGAATGTCATCACATAGGCCTATTGTGTTTGGCTATTGTGTTATTTGTTTGGACTCACTTCGATTATATTAAGATCATGTGAATGGTTCAACATGTATAACAAGACAAATAGATTATTTATACAAAAGTTCAAATTGATTAAATATCGTGTAACGCCCTCAAAATAAACCCACAATATACACAAGGTTGACATACATTGATATAAGAAAAACAAAACATTATTCCATTCATCAGAGTATTCTTATTGAAAAACATCACATGTAACATCGAAAGTAAATGCCCTACGGGCTTACAGCTTTCCAAGCTAACACTTGGACACAAAATGTGAGTACTAACTCAACTACAAATTAAGCCCTTGGCTTGAGTTTACATGTAATATCAAATAACAACTAACTAAAACAAGTCTTCAAATCCAAATCCTTCCAAGCTAAGTCCTTGGAGGTAGCATATCACCTGGACCTGAAAATGATTTCCCGTATAGGGTGAGCCACAGCCCAGCAGAAATATACTAAACCAAATATAAGAATTGACTAAAGTAATAGCATTCGATAGATGATTAACACTATTAAATCCATTATATCACTATACAGTTTCATGACAATAATGTCCATGACATGTTTCACTTTACGTTATTATTCAACTTTCCAATTATACAAACATGGCTCAGAACCTGGCCAAACTATAAAATGAGACTACATCTCACATCAACATTACTTCTAATATCAATAATTCAAATGAGACTAAGGCTCATGCTAAAGCACTTCCATAATTCAATAAGTACACATATTTGCTGCACTAAAACACTTCCAATAATCAATAAGTACACACATTTGTTGTACTAGTGGAGTCCATCCCCTTTCTCCTCTAAACAGGTTTGAGAGTCCATCCCCTATCTTCCCTCAAACCATGGAGTACATCCCCTATCTCCTCCCAAACAATATTCAATCAATACACGTATTTGCTGTATTAATTCAACTGTCATACTCAATGACTCATTCAATGTGATTAGTTTTTGTTTTCCCTAATCAGCATGCAATGTCTACAACAATCACGACTATCCTCCACCGATAGCCTAAAACAGTTATTTCTAAACAGGAAATAAATGTATCAACAAATATAAACTCAACATTTTCATAGGTGAGTGATTAAACTATCCAACTATACCATTCAATCAATAAATTCCTCAATTCCATGAATTTAACTTAATTCTACATTTTTTCCAAAATTAATTATACAAATTAATTTATTACAACAATTAGGGCTTTTCCCCCTTTCCTCAAAATTAACCCTAAGGTTCAATTTTCTCAATTTAATACTATCAATATCGTTTTCATGACTTACAAACATATGACGTTTAATAGATGAAAAACCCCCTTTTTAAATTATAAATCAAACCTTAAAATTACCAAATGATACCAACATATCAAAATGACCAAAACTTAGGACAAAACCTATAATATGGAGTAGGGTATCCCTACCTCGAAGTTAGAACCCAAACGGAGATGAAGACCAAAGACCAACGTGCTCCAAATCCCAAGTTCTTCAGATTAAAACAAAGCCCTCGCGACCCTCTATCTTTTTAACAAAGAACCTAGGATAGAAACACCCTAACAATAGATGAAACCTAAGAGAGAAGGTGAGTGGAGGGAGAGAAAACACGGACCTAGGGTTTTTAAAACAAAAGAGGATGAAAAAAAAGATGTTTAAAGCCGCTGCTACGTATTTATATAAAACAGGCTCGCTCGAGCAAAGGATTGGTCACTCGAGCAACCAGACACAAGAAAGACTCGCTCGAGTGAAGAAAGTCTCGCTTGAGCCAAGAATGCAAAGCTTCAGGTCTGCAACCAGAAGCACGCTCGAGCAACAGAATGCTCGCTCGAGCTAAGAACTCGAAAACATACACCTCTCTCGCTCGAGCGAAGGAAAGCTTGCTCGAGCCAAGAAACATAGCTCTTAGGTCTAAGCCCAGACGCAGTCGCTCGCTCGATCGAAGAAACCCTGGCTCGAGCGAAGGACTAAAAACAAAGAGCTCGCTCGAGCGACAAACTGCTCGCTCAAGCGAAGGACTAAAATTCTGGGCAGCAACCCTTTGCTCCCAAACAGTCCCAACCTGTAACAAACCTGCCCAATACATCTCATAACTCAAAAATAAGAAATTAAAGGATGACAACAACAAATATATAATAACAGGATCCACGGAACCTAAATCCGGATACAACAACCAAATGGGAAAAGACCGGGGTCGCTATATATCGATAGTCACATGATGGATGTAATTTTGCATGTACTTTGCTTTTGTCATCAAAAAATCTTTTATTTTGCTGATAAAAAAAAAGAATCACACTTGTATGCCAATATGATTTTTCTTTAATTATATTTTTTATTATCACAAATTGAAGTTGGTAAAGCATTCTAATATTATAATATACTTTTAAGAGAAAATTTGTGAAAATTACACTTCTATGGATGTCTATGCATTAGGTCTAAGAATTGATCCCAAGGGATTGGAGGCGTGCACTTTCCGAGTCTCAAGTTCAAAACTTTCTCTAGACGGGGCTTTGCCCCTACTTTGATTGAGCCCAACCACTTGTGGATGGTGGGATTGGTGTCTCGAATTAGTAGGTATAATGGGTCGAATACTGATTTATCCAAATAAACTAAAATAAAATAAAATAAAATTGATCACTTTTGTTAGTAAGAACATGATAATAAAAGGTTTAGTTAAAAGCGACATATTAATGTTTTGAATATGTTTTCCTTTTATTTTCACCCTTGCATTGTTATATCACTATTGAACTATTGTTGGACAGTTATTGGACCACTGCCAGAAATTCGTTGGCACGGGAAAAATTGCCGTAAAAGTCATCGTCGGTGGTTTTGATGATTTGGACAAATAAACTGATTAGGTGAACAGATGAAAGACACAGGAAAAAATAGGTAAGTAAGGTGACACGTGGACAAATAAATGATATTTGGACAGGTATGAATAACGGGGTCTTTACCATTGTTGTTATCTTTATGGTCTCAAAAAATTTAAGCGGCGTAATAGCCTAAAAGATTTAAAATAGACCTCTGTGCACTCCGAGCTGATTAATTCTTAAGTAACTGCAAAAACTTAGAGCTGTTTCTTAATATATATATATATATATATATATTTCTCAAATGGAGTTCTTTCTTGTATTATTTTCGTGTTTAGGCTTGCAAATACATATTCTTGAATTTTCTTTCATTAATTAATTGTTCGCTTTAATGTAATTTTTATCATACATCTACATAATTTGTTACAAATTAAAAAAGGACAAATTTCTCCCCTTATAGTTTGAAACTTGAGTACTTTATCTCTTATGGTTCAAATATAACCAATCAATTTTCATGTGATTTAAGTCCAAAATCTAACATTTAATTCTGTTAGCTACGGATGTGAAATGACTATAATACCCCTAGTCCTATGCCTATTTTGTTATTTTCTTTCTTTCTCCTTTCTCACATTAATTCAATTAGATCACAATTAATCATAAATACTTAATTATTTATTGCAATTAACTTTTTATGTAATTATATTTTAGATCATAATTAATTATAATATCTTAATTATTTATTATAATTCTTAACATTTTAATCTAATTTTAATTTAAGAGCAAATTACACCTCTAATTCATGTACTTTTGCCCTTGCATCGGTTTGGTCTCTACAATTTTAATTTGTTCGATTTTGACTTTAAATTTTTTACTTTGACTTAGATTGGTCTAATTGATTCTAATTGTTTGCAGTTTTCATAGCAAATGCACAAATGAGTGATATGTGACATGTTTTTTGGAGAAAAAAAAATTATAAATTTGATCAATTTAGTGATGCAACCTTAACCAATGTAGTGATCATTTTTTTTTTTTTAATATCAAAAACCCCAACGACAATATCAATTGAACCAAATTAACGCATGATACAAAATTATTAAAATTGAGTCAATTAGAATTGTAGGGACCAAAATGACATAAGTATAATTTGTTTTTAATTTAATTATATTTTAGATCACAATTAATCCTAAATCTTTAATTATTTATCATAATTCCTAACATCTTAATTTAATTATATTTTAGATCAATCCTTAATTATTTTATATTTTAATTTAATTACATTTTAAATCAATTTTTAATTATGTTTTTATTTTATTTTATTTTAATTAACATCTTAATCTAATTTTAGATTTAAAGAAGATGGGGTAAAATTATCTTTTTGTTGTGTTATTTTCATTTTATTTTTACAAATAATCAGGCTCACTCTAAAAGTTAGTGTGTGTGATATACCTTCTATTAGTTTAAATGAAAAAACTAACGGTAAGACTTTATTCCAAAATCGCATGAGAATTTTTTGACAATATTGGAAGCATATTATGGAGAAGATAAAGTGCTCCAATTTCACATAACGAGCGGTAAAATGAATTTTGATTACTAAATATATATACATATTTTCAGTAATTGTTGTTTGATCTTCACGGGTATTTATTAGTTGTTCATTAAATTATTTCTATTTTTTTTTCGGTTACTTCCTTTTAATCCAAATTTCTCAAAAATATTTTCATATACAACGTTTTTTACAAGTGAACTAGCCCATGAAAGTTAGGTCAGGCCATGGCCCCTTCTAGGAGATACGTTAGGTTGCAACCGAGTATTTGCTTCATTAAGGAATAAATAAGAGATATTCATTACATTCCATGACATATAACAAATGGGCTAATACTATCTATACGACTGTGTATGATATAGAAATTATGATATTTATGAGACTGATCATTATAAATGTCAAAATTTAAAAATAAAATAAAAAAATAAAAAAAGAAAAAGAAAAAGAAAAAGAAAAAGAAAAACACTACATAAGGTGTAACTAAAATAATGCTATAACTAATATTATAATGAGTCAAAACTAACATTCAAATAGGTCATAATCAAAATTACAAATATCATAATTATATACCCCAAATGTGTATCATAGAATTTCCCAAATAGGGGTAACTGAAAGAGCTACCATTGGTCCATTACCTCCCTCCAAGTTGGTAGGGGTACCATAGAATTTTTCAAATGGAATAATAGAAAGAGCTATTATTGGTCCCTTACCTCCCACCAATTGCTTTGTGGGCTTATACCCAAGGCCAGCCCTGTAGCTACCTCTAGGGCCAAGCTTGGCTAATGACGTGCTTATTTGGTGTTTTACTGTTAAATCTATGTATCATGTGGATTGTAACATGGTAAGCGTTGATGCATCATCTTTTGATCCTCAGAACATGGGCAAGCTTATCTATGTGTGTAGCTAACAAAATCAAGCACTTTATATGAAAGTGTTGTTCAAGTGTCATACCAATAAAAGCTCTTTTATATAGATGCAAAACTGTTATTTATGCTCATTGTGGATTAAGTGGAGTTGGGTATGAAACTAATGTTCATATTGTGGGTGTTGATTTCTGACTTCACAACCAAACAGAGAACTTAGCTAGAGAGCACCCAGCAGAATAAATTAAACCAAAACGCTTGCACACAAGAAGTAGGAATACCACAGTGGATCGTCCACCCGGGGCACTTTGACGATCAAGTCAGTCACTTATCTCTTAAAGATAACAACTCAATTAACAGTGTACACGTAAAAGCATACTTTGAACCCATGGGGTGCCTTACGTTTATAATATACAATGCCCTTGTCCCCTACAAGTATCATTTCATAGGACTCAAGTATAACACTTATCTCGAACTCTTAGCTAGAAAAGAATGAATCTCATAATACCCTCATCTTTATCTGAACTAAGCGCCTTAACTTATTTAGGACTCTTGTCCTCTATTCGAATATCTCAGGCTTTGGTATTACCGCACCATATCTCGGCAATATCACAACAATATCGGTGACATGGCTCGTTTACGTGATACCTCAACCACGTGGCGCAACCCTAAAAATATGTCTCCATAATTGCTCCCTAGCTTCTATTACCTTGACAACCTGAGGTGATGGAACCTATATCGTCTGATCTCTCAACATGTCGACTAAACAACATACTAGAGACACTATTCTGACCGAGATCATAACTCGTCGGCATCAAGAAATAGGGACTCAATAGCGTCTACTCTTCAAGAACCAAGAACCAATATGTTCTGTAACATCCCAAAATACATTTACTTAATCTTTCAAAAAAAAAAAATGTAATTATAACATTTTGTTGGGCCATTGTCAAATTTCGAAAAATGTAATTTGTTGTGTATTCTTTTTGGAAAAAAATTATTCAGTATGTGTAGACGCCCCATTTTTGACCGACCTTAAGACTCAAACGTCATCGATTGAGCGCTCAGTTATTGCACATGTTGCGCTCGTTCTGAGGTCACAGAGTCTCGGCTGAGAGCCTTGCCTCCGGACCTCAGGACTCTTTTGTGCTTTGCCTCGGTTTACGAACTAGGTTCTGTTTTCTCTTCCCGAAATGAGGGAGAGGTCTCGTAGACCATCTCTCAGTGGACGTATGCTACTTTTCGTGGTCGTAGACCACTGTTCCCGTTTGGAGACCAGTTTCTGATTTTCGGAGCCGTCGACCGTGTGCCTCGGTTCGGGACCGCTTAACTTTCTCTGTTTGGCACGGTTTTTGGAGAGCTTGAACCTTTTGAACCCTTCATTTTAGCTTCTTGAGGAAGCTTGAACCTTTTGAACCCTTCATTTTAGCTTCTTGAAGAAGCTTGAACATTTTGAACCTTCGTTTTAGCTTCTTAAGGAAGCTTGAACATTTTGAACCTTCGTTTTAGCTTCTTGAGGAAGCTTGAACCTTTTGAACCCTTGTTTTAGCTTCTTGAGGAAGCTTGAACCTTTTGAACCTTCGTTTTAGCTTCTTGAGGAAGCTTGAACCTTTTGAACCCTTGTTTTAGCTTCTTGAGGAAGTTTGAACCTCTTGAACCTTTTGCTCTAGCTTCTCCAAGAAGCTTGAACCTTTGCCCTAGCTTCTCCAAGAAGCTTGAACCCTCATGTTTCTCTATAAAATAGGGCCTCCCTCTCCTTTAGAGAGGTTGAAAAAAATTTTGTCTAAAGAAAAGCACATATATCTCTCTATATCTCTACATTTTAGGCTTAGAAAGGGTTTTTGTTCTTGGCCTTTAACACCACACCTCATAGCCACACACCTCCACCATTGTTCTAAGGTTCTTGGAGGGTCTTGAGAGGTCTCAAAGAGCTAGTTTTTGGTCCAAGAAGCTGCTGGTTTTGCTGAAGCTACAAGGGTAACACACTATTCCCTCTTTTAAGCTTTATTTTGCTCCATCTTTTAGCCATACTTGAAAGCATATTTGAGCTTCAGTGTAAACTGAAAAAAGTCTTATTTTGAGGCCCTTAACATGTTTGTTTAAGATCATTTTTCTGTTGGGGGTCATCTACCCCCTTGCATGCTTCATTTTACCTTGTTTTGAGCCATGCCTTAGAGCATTTGTGTTGGCCTTTGTTTGGCCTTTTAGCCACTGAAATCTAGTGGATTTTCAGTGGCTAGCATGCTATTTTGAGTGCCAAAATTAGATAGGGGTGACCCTCTCTCTCTCCTTGTTTTGTTTTCTAGCATTTTTGGCCTTACAAAGTAGCCCTTATTTGCATGCTTCCAAGCCATGTTTCAGGCCATTTTTGATGAGGTTTAGGACCTGCATAGGCTCTGTCCAGATCTTGTTTTGCCATATTGGATGTCCATCTTGCATCTGTAGAATAACCCTCTTCATAGCATATCAAATGAGCATCTCATTCCTGCATGCATTAACCATGCTTCAATGGGTTTTTGGGCTTTATTTGGCATGTCATACCTCTAACTTTTGATGGTTTAGTGGCCTCTTGATTGCCTCACAAGCTTGCAGTGCAAATCCTCTTTACTGGCTTACATTGCATGCTATTTTGGCCTTTGGTTCTAGCACTTTTTGGCCATGCCCTAAACTGATTTTGTGCATGTTTTGGACTGCCTTAGCTCTGTTTTTGGGCCTCATGGTTGAATGATGTTTTCTATGCATGGTTGTAGTTCAATACCCTTGCCTAGCTTTGAGTTTTGAAGCCTATTGCATGCTTATATTGAGGTGTTTGCATGTTTTGAGGTCATTGTGCATGGTATTTCAGAGCATGTAAGGTTGTCATGTTCCCATGTTTTCCACTCCTTAAATGTATTTGAACGTTGTGCTTGTATGCCTCATTGATGGACTATTGCATGAGCTTCATTTCCATGCCTTTTGAGCCACCATTTCAGTCCATTTTCCTACTGTTTTGGGCCTGCATAGGGACTATTTAGGGCTGGTTTGGTCATTTGAGTATTGCTTTGCATGCCTATAGTGTAACCTGCTTCACTAGTTTTGGTATTTGGGCCATCGAGCATGCATTGTGTAAGGTGTTTGCATGATTCGGGACCATCTTGCATGTCATTTCAGAGCTGGAAAATGTGTCATTGCATGCCATGTTTCATCCCTTGCCATGCCTTAGTAGAGTTGCACTTTGTGCCTTAGGTTTGGCCCCTCGCATTGTGCATGTTTGCATAAGTGTTGTTGCCTTAATTTCATCATGTTTGGCCACTGATTTGGGTGTGGCTAAGGCTCACCCATTTTGGTTTAAGTCCATCTTTCATTGTATATGCCATTTAGTCCATGTTGTTGCATGATTGACCATTGCATTGTGTATGCCTTGATCATTTCATTGTTAGTCTCCATGTGTGCATTGCGTATGCCATATAGTTTTCATGTGCATTGAGTATGCCATTGATTATTTTATAGCATTGTGTATGCTAGTAGCATGTTTGCATATCATCTTTTACATGTTTGCATCATTTAGTGGCATTATGTTTAGGTTGCATGTTAGAGTTGCATTCATGCATGCCATGCATATTGCATTGTGTTTGGAGTAGGGTTTAGTCCAAACACGGGAAACGAGGGATGTTTCGTACTCCAAGTGACGAAACGTGCCTCGATTCTCGGTCGCCGACACTCCGGATTACCCATGATGGAGTTTAGGCGTTGTTGTGTTTATACGTGCATTCATTTTACATTGAGTCGTGCAATTCGATTCCTCGGCCATCATGCATCGGGATGCGTGATTGGTGGCCCGAGGATCGAGGACTATACTCCCTAGCGCTTATACGATGATGGGGGAGAGTGGTCATGCACACATTTGTTGAAAACACCTTGCCATGCCTCTTTCTTGCTTTGTGTTGCAGAAAACCAGAATCCAAGGGCAGAAAGTGGCCGGCCGACCAGGTTCTCTGGTAGGCCGACCACCTTTTTTGGTCTCCACCACAAAGGGTGGTCGGCAGGTGGTCTCCCATGCCATTGGCTGGTCGGCAGCCCTCCCACAGCTTCTCAGAGTGGAGTTTCAGCCTCTTGGAGCTTTGTGCAACTTTCTGAAATCAATTGCAAACAAAGCGAGTCGAGGTGTCGCGAGGGATTTCCGAACAAGGCAACTCGAGCATGCATGCATCCTTTACCATTCAAAATAGAGCTGAGGCAGTCCATTCCACATAGTTTACATGATAGTTTATTTGCTTCCTTAGTTAATTCGTTAATTAGCTAGTGTTGTGTAATAATTATTTGTAATTCATTATTCATTCAGGTTGTGTATTATTTATTCAGACCCTCCGAGAGAGGCCAATGTTGTAATAAGTGTGCGTGTGTGTGATGTATGTCTTCCAACCCCACGTCTTTCTCCCTTTTATTTACCAGCTTATGATGGTTAGTTTAGGGCATGTTTAAATTAGCATACTTATGCTCACATGTTTGCATCCATTCATTTGTCTTGCATGCACCGGGCTCGACGCATCATACTAACTGCATTGTATTTCAATTCCAAGTTGAATACGTGTATCGGTTGTAGCATTTCACATGCCATTTTAGAATAGCCGAGCCTATCTTAGTTGCATTTTGCATGTGTTGCATTAGGCATCTTAGCATAGTTAGGATTCATGCATGATTTCTAACTAGCTTCTTGTTTTGGTTTGGAGTACTCGGTAAGCTTTTATGCCTTAGCATCTTGCATGCGTGTGAGTGTTACCATAATAGCATGCTTACCATGAGGCTAATTGCTTATGTGATATAACTGCCCGAATGCCTGTGGGTGAAGGTTGGATTACTTGAATTGGAACAATTCATCAAAGTGCGAGTTTTAAGCCGACTTGCGAGTGGCAAAATCACCATGTTTTCTTAAGCCCACCCGAGGGTGGCAAAATCCGCATTTTAGCCTACTTGCGAGTAGCAAACCACTTTCAAAAACAAACATGAGATGTTTTGTTCCAATTTAGGCGATCTAGTCTATACTTGTGTGTTGTGCGCATCACATAGTAATTCTAGGCTAACAATCGGAATAAGAGCACATGTGTTTTCGAAAACAAGATATCATGTTTAGTAGTGGCCAATCTGTGATCGGGCGAGCGGGGGTGCTCATTGCATGACCTTCCCCAATCGTACCCAAGTTCCCGAGCCGAGGCAACTTTGGTGATGACGGACACGTGGCCTTAGGCACGACTTAGGGTTTCCTAAATTTCCCAAAATAAAACATTTAGGTGGCGACTCTGTATCTGGCAAAGCAGTCCATGTTTGACACTTCTTTCTAAAATTTCCCCCCGGGACGTTCGGGACGTCTACAATTTCTGGCGACTCTGCTGGGGATTTAGAGAACTTGACTCGAACTCATGATATCTTGTTTTGACTACACTTATGTGGTTCTTTGCATTGCATTTGCATTGGTGCACCTAGGACACCGTGTTTGCCGTCTACTATTCCTGAACGGTTTGCCAGAGGCTCGCTTTGAGAAGCGTGCCACAAGGCTGACCAGTTACGGGCTCTGCCACGATGGGAACACAAACCCCGGTTTTTACCAGGGCACCCTTTTTGACCATTCGACCTAGTGCATATTCGGAATCCGTAGTGACCATTCCAAGCTAGGACAGGTTGCTTACCCGATTATAGGTTGTTTGAAACCGCTGCGTGCATAGTGAAACCCTAGCTCCTGACAAAATAGGACAGGGAAACCCTACCCCTCCATAGGGGTGTTTTGACTCTCACTTGTTTGCTATGTGCTTTTAGAGTGTGTCTCTACAGGAATGCATGTATTAGTTTGCAAGTTTGGGCACAGGCTTGCGGGCATCAGTATCGGTCTTTGAGAATCAGTCATATCTGCGGGTATCAGATTCAGTTTTTGGGGCAGTAATTTGGGAAACAGTGATCAGTGATCGAATACAGTTATTCAGTTATGCTTATATCTGTTATGGTGAAATTGGGCTGAGATGCTGCCTGTTTTCTCTTTCAAGGGTTCAAAGATTCAATTCAGAGCAACCAGTGTTCTCCTTAGCTGAGGCAAAGCAGAAAGAGCTCAATCAAGGCTCACCGGTTCATCAAATCCTTCAGTCACCAGTCACATCACTTCTATTCAGTTCGGCAAACTCATGATGATGCAGAATTCAGAAGAAATGGTGGTCATGGCGGCAGCATTGAACCAGGGAATCACCATGCAGGGCGAGACCGATGTTGATATGCCACATCCACCCAGGTCACCTACCGCACGTCTAATCTAGGAACCGCAACTATTCCACACCCGTGAGCCCACCACTTTTGACCTGATGGGAATGATTGGCGATCTTCAGAGATCTGTGGCTGATCTAGCCTACGGAATGTCGGCCCCGCCGCCGACCACATCATATGCCGGAAACTTCATGCCAAAAGAGCCCCCGCTATTGGGGCAAATTGTAATTGAACTCAGCCAACCTGAAGCCATCCCAAGTTCTGGCAATGACAGGTTAACAACAACCAGGCTCCGCTCAGACGCAGCAACCCAAACCTTTGACCAAGCTGAAGTGAGGGATAAGAACAAAGTGGGGGCAGACACTGATCCCTATGAACAACTTCTACAGGCTGTTGAGGCTTTGAAAGCCGGGGGACTGAACAAACAACAAGTACTCGCAGTTGCCGCAAAAACTGTGGATGACATTTTTCCCACTCAGACCGAGGGTAGTTCAAGCCAAGGGGAAAACCGAGAGAAGGGCCGTCATACCAAAAACAATCTTGTTAGATCTAATCCTGCACCCGAAAAAGATCAGAGAACCAAGCCAGTACCTGCTGACCCCTTTTCTAGTGCACCTAGCAAAAATCCACAAACCTCGAAGTATCTACCCCACAGGCATTCAGGCAGTTATATCACATAAGCACGTAGCCTCATGGTAAGCATGCTATTCATGGCAGTCACTCACACGCATGCAAGGATGCTAAAGCATAAAACTCACCGAGTACTCCAAGCCAAAACAGAAACCGATTAGAAATCCATGCATGATCCTAATTATACAGAAATGCCTAATGCAACACATGCAAAAATGCAAACTATAGCAGGCTCGGCTATTCTAAACATGGCATATGGAATGCTACAGCTAACAAGTATTCAACTTGGAATTGAAATACAAATGCAGTTAGTATGATGCGCCGAGCCCGGTGCATGCAAACAGATGAATGAATGCAAACATGCTATCATACTGTATGCTAATTGAAACATGCCCTAATCTAACCATCATAAGCAGGTAAATAAAAGGGAAGAAAGACGTGGGGTTGGAAGACATACATCACACTCACGCACACTTATTACAATTATGCCCTCGCGCAGAGGGTCCAATAAATAAATAGTACAGTCCAAATAATACAGTCCAAATATGTACAAATTCCTAATTAATTTACAAATTAACTAAGAAAAATAATAAACTGGCATGCAAGCCAGGGACTGCCTTGATTCCCTTGATGATGAATGATGCATGTCCGGGTTGCCTTGCGCGGAAATCCACTGTGATGCCCCAATTAGCCTCTGTTTTGCAATGGTTTTTTGGAAAGCGCGCCAAGCCTCGGAAGACTGCTGATTCTTGATTTGCTGCAATAGAGAGCAGGAAAGGGGCATAGCAATGTATTTTCACAAATGTATGCATGCCTCGATCCTCGTGCCACCAATCACGCATCTCGATGCATGATGGCCGAGGAGTCGAATTGCATAACTCGATATGGAATGAATGCACATGAAAACACGACAAAACCTAACTCCATCATGGATAATCCGGAGTGTCGGCGACTGGGAATTGAGACACGTTCCGTCACTCAGAGTACGAAACGCACCTCGTTTCCCGTGCCCGGGCTAACTCCTACCCCGAACACAATGCAATATGCATGACATGCATGAATGCAAACTAAGATACAACCCTAACATACATAATGTTATGAAATGGTATACACAATGCACGAGGTAATCATGGCATACACAATGCACTAACATACACCTAGCATACACAATGCTATGAAATGAAATGGCATACACAATGCATAATGGACTTACACCAACACAAGTGGACCTCAGCCACACTCACATAGGAGGCCATAAGATGAAAATGAGACAACTCGAGATGCGTGCACGCGTGCACGCAAACCGAGGACCGAACCTACAGCACAGAATGCCACTCTAACAAGACATGGCAAGGACATGTAATATGACATACTAGCATATAAATTTTAGAGGCAAAATGAGATGCAAAACAGCCCCGAAAGATGGCAAAATGACACCCGATGCATGGGACGAGTCCCGAAACATGAAATTAGGCATACGGAATGACCTATAGCTATGCAATGCATGCATAATTTGAACATGAAGTGTAAATACAGAAGCAAGGAAGCCCCAAAACAAGCATATTTACAGTTTAAAGAAAGGCCAAACAGTGGGCACAAATAGGGCTAAATTAGCATGCAAAAATGGCCCCGAAAGCGAGATAATGAAGCAACTAACAAATGCTGGCCCCAAACAGAGAAGGGCCCTTCTAAAATGTTGAAGAGGGGAGCAAAATATGATGTTTTACAGTTTATGACAAACCACAAAAACAAACACAAGTATGGAAAAATTCTCATGCAAGAAAGGGGCCAAAATGGAGACAAAGAAGCAACTGATGCATGCTGGTCCCAAACAGGTGAGGGCCCTTCAAAAATGTTGAATAGGGGCCCAAAATATGACTTTCTATGGTTTAGTACCAGACCCAAAACAGTATACAAGTATGCTCAAAATACCATGCAAAAATGAGGCCAAAAAGAGAGCTACAACACAAAGTATACAAAAGATGCCTCAAATAGGAAAAGACCCTTAATGAAACATGAAGAGGGGGTCAAAATATGGCCATTTTCAGTTCGGACCAAAGTCCAAAAACAGAAGCACAATAGGCTAATAAATCATGCAAAAAATGGGGCCAAAAGTGGATATCAAAGCAAGTGACACATGGAGGATTCAAACAGTGATGAGCCCTTCTAAAATGTTGAAGAAGGGCTCAAAATAAGCCTATTTATAGTTTACAACATGCTTCAAAACAGATTATACACAGGCCTAAAATGCTACACAAGAAATAGGCATACAAGAGGGATAATGAAGCAAGTGCAAAATGGGAGCCTCAAACAGTGAGAGGTCCTTAATGAAAGATGAAATAGACCTAAAAAAAATGCTACTTTCAGTTATGGCCGGAGCTCAAATATACAAGCAAGAAGGGCTAAGAAAACTTGCAAAAATGAGCTAGAAAAGAGGGAAATGTTGCTCACCCTTGTAGACCAAGTCTTTGGCTGCCTTTGGACCAAGAAATGCTGCCTCCTAGCCTCTGAGAAGACCCTCCTAGCTGCTGGAATGGAGTGGTGGTGTGGTGCTAGGTGGTGGTGAAGAAAAGGGTGTAGAACTTGGGTATTTTGGTGCTTGAAGAGAGAGAGATAGGGGAGATATGCATATAAGGCTTAAAGGCAATTTTTTTCAACCCAAAAACCAGAGCTGGAGGCTGGTTTTTATAGACAAATGAGGGGGAGAAAGAGGGGGAAAAATGGGGGGGAAATGAATTCAAGTTTCCCCCTAAAATTTTGGCCCCCCGGATACAAAATCTGGGGGGGAAAAGGATACATATTTGAAATGTACCTGTAGCAAGGAGCAAGGTCGGCCAGGTATTGGGCTTGAATGTGGCCGGCCGGCTCTCCCCATGGCCGGCCGGCCAAGGGTCAAAAGGGCCAAGTGTGATTAGTGGCCGGCCACCACAGATTGGTGGCCTCCCATGTGTTCTCAACACAACCCTGTGGTCAAAAATTGGAAACAGTGAACCAGGAGAGAGAACAACCCACTTTTCAAAGGGGTTCAAAAGGGTCAAAAGCAATTACTGGCCGGCCACCAAATATTGGTGGCCTCCCAGATGTGTACATCACAAATATGGGGTTTAGGGTGCAAGAAAATGGCCCAAGGGTGGTCAACATTGGCTTTGAAGTGAGAGAAAACGGGCGACGGAGAGCGATGAAGGAATATAACTGGTTGCTGAAACAATTACTGGCCTCCCACCCTTCTATGACCTTCTGGGTGATGAAACAGAGGTCCCTGCCAAAAATGAACCAAAACCGATGCAAAATGAAGGTTCGGGGGCCGAAACGCGCAGTCCGAGACCCAAAAAATCGACTGTTAGGCACTGGGAGTGGTGTTCGACCACGAAGTTGGTCTCTCGGACCACAGTGTCCCTCAAAAGGGAGTAAATAAGATGCATGCCAAAAACCAGAGCGAACGGAGGTGGTTAGGCGGTCCCGAACCGAGGCACTCGGCCTGACGGCTCCGAAAACCGGGAACCGGGCTCCAAAATGGGCAAAATGGCCTACGACCACGAAATGTAGCCCGCGGCCACCGAGAGATGATCTACGAGACCTCTCCCCCCCTTTGGGAAGAGAAACAGAGAAAATCGAGCCTGGTTCGCAAACCGAGGCAAGGCACAGAAAAGCCCGGAAGTCCGGAGGCAAGGCTCACGGTCGAGACTCTAAAACCTCTGGACAAGCGCGATATGCAACATCACCAAGCGCTCAATCGGTGACGTCTGAGTCTTAAGGTCGGTCAAAAATGGGGTGTCTACAGTTGCCCCTCTTTGACAGAACTCGAAAGTCATAAGTGACGGGAGTGAATGTCAAAGCCCAGAGACGACCCATTTTTGACAAGGCCGAAGACTTAGACAAACAGGCGAGATAAACAAAGGTGTGCCCGCAGGCGTGCCCGGAGGCAAAGGGGCAAAATGCAAAATGATATGCACAAGGTCAAATGTAACTTGATGTTCATGCAAGCGCAGCAAGCTGTAATGAAGCAAATATTCGCAAACAGATGCAACAGTTTTAAGCAAGAATGCAAAGCAACAACTACATTTCATGCAGTTAGGAATGCGGAGAATCATTCAATTCTCGTCACGTCTCACACGGAGAAGATACGATACCTGCGCGATTCGTCTGGTCACACTAGCTTCAAATGAACCGTACATACAATATCGTGCCTGAAAAAGAGAGAAACTCAACAAACACAACATGCTAACAACATATGTTCAATGTGATATCGAAAGTTCGACAAGCGCGGTGTCGGTGGATGAGTGCATCACAATGCGAGAAAGGAGTGTGCGTGATAACGCGAGCTTAAACACAGAGGCATGGTAATATCAAAGAGACGTGCATAACTATGCAAGTATGTTCATGAGAATGCAAGTTAGATGCACAATAATGCAGAACAAACGCAAATCAGGATGCGTGTTCGTCACAAAACGGCGAGCAAGGAAATGCGCGTTTCGGCGAGAACGATTCGATCGCGGCCTTCGGTTCACCTCCCGGAGAGGTTACAACATGTTCAAAAAGGATACACCTTGATTTTGATGAGTAATGATGAGACACATGTCAGAAGTTTGAAGCTGAAGTTCCGGTGGAGCGATTTCGCGACAGAACGTGCACTTCTCTTGTACTTTTTCAGGTCCCGGGGACTCCAATTTTTCTCAAAATTTGCAGAGACCTTGGGGGGGGGGTGTGGAGAACACCACCGGCCAGTTTTATTTCCCAGGGGAGGCCACCGGCCACTTTTCAAAAAGGAGATGGCTGGCCAGCCTGAAAAGGTGGCCGGCCGGCCACTTGTCCAAATCCGTGGGCATTTTTGTCTTTTCACCCTCTTTTCTTTAAAACCATTCGGCCAAACTCTTTGAGCTCACAACCTCAGCTCCAAAATCATCTCCTCTAGCTTCCCAAACCATTTTTCTCCTCAGATCTGAGCTCTATACGCGTTTTCCAACGCCCCACGCAAGTTGTTTTCACGAAAACTTTCAGTTTTAAGCACTTTGAACTGATTAAATTTTGATTTCGGTGCTTCTTTTCTCATTTTCGCCACTTGAGGTGAGTTTATCTCAACATTTGGAAGATTTTCTCAGAGAGTTGACTTTTGTTGACTTTTTCATTTCCCGAGAATTGACTTTTGTTGACTTTTTCCAATTTTTGCTCATTTTTGCTCGTCTTTTCTCCTTTTTGCAGGTTTTCTGAAATGGCCGGTCATTTTCCTCGCGGTGGAGGTCCTGCGGATGCCGGAGGTGATCCTGATATCATGGCTCTGCCTCCGAGGGTTCGACCCTTCATACCCGAGAGGTATGCCCCACCAGCACACATTCTTCCGCGAGCTGTTTTCCATCACTTCACTGACTTTGATGAGCGGGCACCCGGGGATCTCCTTCTGCGGGAGCCAGAGTATCACCTCTCTCATGAGGCGCGAGAGGTATTTACTTCGTTTTTATCTTTTCTGCAACGTACTCTGCATTTTTCGTGCATTCTGTTTACATTCTGAACACACGGTTCAATCACTTGAGTTTCTGAACACTTAGCCCATAAATTGATTGTGAACACACGGCACACACTGATTGAGAGTTGAATACGCAGCCCAAACACTGATCTTCTGAACACACAGCTCAAATTGAAGGTGAACACACGGCGCACACTGATTGAGTTTTGAACACACAGCCCAAACACTGATTTTCTGAACACGCAGTCCGAATTGAAGGTGAACACACGGCACACACTGATTGAGAGTTGAACACGCAGCCCAAACACTGATTTTCTGAACACACAGTTCGAATTGAAGGTGAACACACGGTACACACTGATTGAGAGTTGAACACGCAGCCCAAACACTGATTTTCTGAACACACAGTTCGAATTGAAGGTGAACACACGGCACACACTGGTTGAGATTTGAACACGCAGCCCAAACACTAATTTTCTGAACACACAGCTCGAATTGAAGGTGAACACACGGTACACACTGATTGAGAGTTGAACACGCAGCCCAAACACTGATTTTCTGAACACACAGTTCGAATTGAAGGTGAACACACGGTACACACTGATTGAGAGTTGAACACGCAGCCCAAACACTGATTTTCTGAACACACAGTTCGAATTGAAGGTGAACACACGGCACACACTGATTGGGAGTTGAACACGCAGCCCATTCATTTGCACACAGCTCATTCATTTCATTTGCACACAGCTCATTCATTTTATTTGCACACAGCTCACTCATTTTATTGAAGCGTGTATTCATTCTGAATGCAGGTGACTTCTCGCACTGTGCGGGGATACGGCTCCACCGTAGCTAGAGATTGGTACGCCGAGCTCCCGGAGGCTGTCCGGGATTTGGTTGATTTGGCAGGGTTTGGGCCTTTCTGTACTGGGCTTTCTCGTTGTCCCGCCAGGAGGACGCTGATGGCAGCTTTGGTGGAGAGATGGTGGGACACCACCAACTCCTTTCATTTTTCCGCCACGGGGGACTTGACTATGACCCCGCTTGACTTTGCTGTGTTGACCGGCCTTGACGTGGGAGGTTGGCCCATTCCTTATGACGAGGACATGGGCCAGTGGGAGGCCGCTTGGGTATATTTGCTGGGGGCTCACCCGCCTGTTGATAGAGCTTCGGGCAGAGTCCGATACACTTGGTTCTCTTCCCATTTTCGGAGGGTGGAGATGGAGCCCGGGACTCCTGAGGAGGCAGCACAGTATGCCCGTGGTTTTCTGATGTTCCTCTTTGGGACCACTTTGTTTGCCGACAGGGGAACACTGTTGGGCTGTATCTGTTGAGCGCCTTGGTGGACCTATCACAGGTCAGACGGTATGACTGGGGTGGCGCCGGCCTGGCTACCCTTTACTGCTACATGAGCGCGACCTCCCGCGGACGGGGGGACTTACTTGGTGGTTACTGGAGAGCCTGGGAGGTACTTTCTGCCCTCCTGATTTACATTTCCGCTCTTCATTACTTGTATATGGCACACACGGCGCACTTTACACTCTGTATTTTGCCCTCAGCATTTTGCATTTACATTCCGCACTGTTTTCCACAGTTATGGGTCTATGTGTATTTCCCGGTATTAGCCCCAGAGATGGTGGTGGAGGGGCCCCTTGTGACCCCGTATTCATTGGTATTCGAGGGCCAGCACCGGCCAAGACCTCGAGAGTCTCTCCTTTATCTACGGCAGTATTTTGACACGGTGCGGTCGACGGAGGTATTCTAGAACTCTCAATTCTTTGTGTTTTCATCTTTGATTTGTCTTGTACCTTCCTGATTCTTGACTGATTGGTTATCCGCAGATTACATGGGAGCCCTGGGCATCCTTAGGTGAGGGTCTCCGATACCAGTTTGCTGGAGGGCGGGGTGTTTCCCAGTACAGGATCCTATTCGAGGGGCCAGTTGGTAGGGCCTGGTTTCTGGGGGAGCGCTTCTTGCGTCAGGTATGGGGCTATACTTCTCAGGACCCTCCCTCAGCACCCCCAGTCGAGATGCGGATTGCCGATAGGCTCTCTTCTCGGGATGTTGTCAATGCTATGCTGGGTACTGATGCCTTACTCCATCTTGAGGAGGGGGATTATGCCACTTACCGTCACGTATATCTGATGCCTCCATTGACGGGAGTCCGTACTCCGACGATGAGGCCTGCCAGTATGCCATCTTCGAGTCGGGCCCAGGCTCGGGCTGCAGACGCCCCTTCTACCAGCAGGGCTGGTACGTCTAGAGGTGGGAGTGGATTCGTTCCCCCGATTCCTCCGACTTATCATCATCCTGGATGGCCGAATATGCCGACTGAGCTGATGAGGTGGCAATATGGGACTACTTCTCCGATTCCGATCCCGATAGAGCCTCCAGTACCTAGCCACCGCTACGTCAGAGACCCTGAGTCACCACCGGTATGTTTTACAGCTTTGATTCATCACTCAGATATTTGAACGTTCATTCCTTTACTGATACCCTTGCCTTTTGCATCTGCAGCCCCCTGTTGAGTACATGGATCAGGTGCTCGAGATGGTAGCCTCACTCGAGGGGATGGTACTGCGGAGGGAGGCGCAGTTATCCATTATGGGCTTCCAGGTACCCTTTAGTTTTTCTAGCACTGTATTTTCTGATAACATGCTGATTTTGGACATTTTACTGCATTAATAGGCTACTTGCGTAGAGCACATCTGACACACACCACCTTCATGCATTATTCCTGTGTATATCCACCCTGCGTAGCGTGTTTGCATTTGTATCTGATATACATGTTTTGGCTGATGTATTCAAAATGCATTTTTCATTTTAAGATGCCTCCAGTATATGCTCAGTCGCAGGCCGGGCCACCTGGGCCTTCTCGGGGAGCTGGGCCATCCAGGCCTTTTCAGGGAGCTGGGCCATCCATGCCTTTTCGAGGAGCCCGAGGAGAAGGGTCGTCTCGCAGACGCAGAGCACACATTATAGAGGAGGAGCCTGGTGAGGATGAGGAGGAGGAGGCTGCAGATCGTCAGTCGGAGACATCTGCTGACAGAGAGGAGGGCTCCGGTCTTGGCTCCGAGAGTGGAGGCGAGGCTGAGGGGGATCCTGAGGATGACAGCTCCGACTCGGACGGTGATGGGGGTGCAGAGGCTATTCCGCAGAAGAGGATGAAAAGGGCCTCTTATTCCCGTTCTCGAGAGCATTGATGTTGCGGTTCCCTGTTTTATTTACCTTTGTACTAGTAGTTTGTAGCACATTGCATTTTGTTAGGCAGTTTTATTACTTTTGTAAAACTTGTGCCCTTTTGTTTGTGAAATGTTGTAACAAACGAAGCATGATGGAATGAAACAGCTTTTGAAAAAGTGTTGTATTTTAAACTCTTAGCATCATATCGCGTCGTTTTGCACTATAATGAGATTGAATGAAAATGTACATTGTGCATTTGCCCAGTCAGGTAATGAACCGACGCAACAACTTAACTTACTGAGATACAACAAAACCTTAGCAAGTTTACAACTCGATAAGCAAAATACAACAGTGTTGACAACTTAATAAACAAGACAACAAACATTGCTTAAACAAAGAGTAAACTCAAAAACACGAAACACGACAGCTCGACAAACAACTCGATAAGCAAAACGACAACTCGATAAGCAAAACAACAACTCGATAAACAAAACTTTAACAAAACAGAGTGTGCTTCGGACGATCTGGGCAACGGAATGCATCCGAAATAGAGGGAAATGGAGGCCTTTGACATACCCGTTGCATGGAAATGCGAAATGTGAAACTTCCTCCCGGGGGGTAAAACAGGGCCAAGGACACACATGGGAGCATGGCCGGCCACTTTTGGGGCCGGCCGGCCAGCTTTTTGTATGTGGGGGGAAAAATGTGGCCGGCCTGCTAGAAAAGGTGGCCGGCCACTTAATCCAGCAACCATCAACTTTTTGACACGTGTCCCCCGAATAGTGTTTTCTCCTCTTTAAAAGCTCAACTTCGGGACTCATTCATTTCATCACTCCTTTGCACAAAAAATGGAGGCATTTCTCGCAGAAAATCTCACATCTTGGATCTCTTCTTTAGATGGCTCGGAAAAGTTGAACTTCCGGGGTTTCGGCTTGAATGCACTATTCACGCTGAGTCGTACTCCACTGCACCTTCCTTTCCTCCATGCCGCAGCAAGGTTCTGGAACCCCGTGACGCACGTCTTTAGCTTTGGCGGGCAAGAGGTATGTCCAACTTTTGAAGATTTTCAAGTTTTGATGGAGTCTGAACGTTCGGAAGAGATCTTGCCTCAGTTCCGCTTTGGCCACGCCCAAGCTTTAGGGCGGATGTGTGGACTTACCGCGCATGATGCTCGATCTCTGATCTGTAATGGGGAACTAGATATCCCCGGTTTGATCCATCGCTTTTCTGGTGCTGGTGACCGCGGCGACCACCATTGGCAAGGTTTTCGACAACATGCGCTCTGCTTGTGCATGCTATCTCACTTCCTGCTTGCCCCGGGCCTGGGTGGACCCAGCATCCGTTTGATTGAAGTTGCTCAGGGCTTGAAGGAAGGGAAGAGCTGTATTGCTATGGCGTTGGCCGAAACACTGATGGGCTTGGACGCTTTCCACCGTCAGGAGACGACCAGATTTGCGGGGAGTCCACTACTGCTGCAGGTAATGTTTCCCACCCAATCTCACATATGTATTTGCTCACATCACTCGGCCCTCAGGCTCGGTTTTTCTCACAAAACCCTTGTCTCACTGTTTTCTCATCGCACATCTCTCTATTCTTTATTCTCTCATTTTTCATCCCTCCCCAGGTATGGTTGATGGATAAACTGCAGGTTGTGGACTCTTGCCCTGCCTACTCAGCCCGCGGCTACTTCTTTCGGCAACGCCTGGTTGATGCGCTTGATGAGGGATGGTGGTTCAACTGGATGTGCAATTTGTCTGCTGACCGCATTGCTTGGCGCTGTCCTTGGCTCAATCTTCCGGCAATGAGCTATAGCATGTCCCGGCAGACTGGGGTCCAGCTGATTGGTCTGACTCACTGTGTGTTCTATTTTCCGTTCCGGTTCCAGCGTCAGTTTGGCCATGATCAGACTTGCCCGCCAGAGGGGATTGAGTACCCGGCTGCTTTTCCGGTCCGAGGCGCACAGCTTGCCCGATATGCCACAGCATGGAGGACTAGAGAGCTCCTGGCCCCTGCTCCCACTTTCAGTTGCACTTTGTCTGACGAGTGCTGGGATTGGCTCAATGAAGAGGCACAGATTGGGCCTAGCTTGGCATCAGAGGCTTCGACTAGCTCCGGGAGGGGGCGCAGGGACACCTGACTTGACTATGCCCCGGACTTATTGCTTTATCAGTACTTTCAAGTTTTCTTTATGAGTGTAATAAAAAGCAACTCCAATTGTATGCAAGAGCAAGAGAACTCTGTTTTGAAATCAATGAAATTGAAGGTTGTGGTACTGAAAATTTTCCGCTTTGGTCCAAAAATGGTCTTAGTTGTAAAAAGATTAATTTGAACAAAGTCAACTTTTATTAAAACTTTCCAAAACTATTTTCGATATGGATCAGAACTGGACACGCCTGAGATCTGTCACTGAGATGCACAACCCCGGATCCTAGCAACTGGAAAGTTGCCCCTAGTCTGAATAGTACTGCGGCACTGTGTGGCAACGGAAAGTTGCCCCTAGTCTGAATAGCACTGTACCGGAGATCGCGACGAATGCTGATGGAAAAAGATGACTGAGATGATCAAAATGGACAAAGTTGATCGGGGAAAAGTTTATGGCTGAACTTCAGGATGAAGTTGCCTACGTATCCCAAAGATGGGAATCAAGCCTTACGTAGTTCAGGCTCAGGTTCGCTCGGGTATTTTCACTCTCCTTTTACGCTCTAACTTTTGCCAAGGCCGCCCTTTGCGGGTTTTCAACCTTGCGAGCTCAGTTTTTATGATTTCAAATTTTCTGTGCTCTGAGTTTTGCCTAGGTCACCCTTTCGGGTTTTCGGCCTAGCGAGCCTCTCAGAGGTAGTATTTCTTCAACTTGTCCATGTTGATCGGTTGTGAGAACTCCAAGCCATCTAGATCCATCAGGACCACAACTCCACCTGACCAGATTGACTTGATGATGTAGGGACCAGTCCAATTGGGTTTGAACTTGCCCCTTGGGTCGTGGATGGGAGCTCGGTTGTCCTTAAGCACCAAATCTCCTTCTTTTAAATTCCTGGACTTAACCTTCTTGTTGAAAGCTCGGGCGATTCTGCGTTGGTAACCCTGAACATGGTACAGTGCTTTCAGCCTTCTTTCATTAAAGAGCATGAGTTCCTCAAATCTGCTCTGCTGCCAATCCGCTTCGGCTATCTGACACTCAGCCAATACTCGTAATGACGGGACCTCAATCTCAATAGGCAGAACGGCCTCCATCCCATAAACCAATGAGTACGGAGTCGCCCCAGTAGAAGTTCTGATTGAAGTCCGGTAGCCCCACAGAGCGAACGGCAGCTTATCTGGCCAGTCCCGGTAGGTTTCCACCATCTTCTGCAGTATGTGCTTGATATTCTTGTTGGCGGCCTCAACCGCTCCATTGGTCTGCGGCCGATAGGTAGATGACTTATGAAAAGCCACATTGTATTTCTCCAACAAATCAATCACCTCCTTCTTGAAGTGGGAACCATTGTCTGAAATTATTTCGTTTGGGACTCCGTAGCGACAGATGATGTTGTTTCTGATAAATTTTGCGACGTGCGAAGCCTTCAACACCGCATAAGATTGGGCCTCAACCCACTTTGTGAAATAATCTATCGCTACCAAGATGAACTCATGCCCATTCGACCCCTTCGGGTGACAGCCCGATCACATCAATTCCCCAGACTGAAAATGGCCATGGCGAAGTCATGTTGTACAGCTTTGACGGCGGAATGTTCATGCGATTTGCGATCTGACATTTGTGGCATCGCCGGACAAACCGATACAATCCTCCTCCATGGTGGACCAGTAGTAACCCTGTCTGAGGATCTTCCGTGCCAGCATTACCCCATTCATGTGCGCACCACATTCTCCCCGTGGATGGCTTCCATCAGACGCTTTGACTCTTCGGCATCAACACAGTTTATGCATTCCCAGATGACCCCTTTTATACAGTTTACCCCCACAGATGATGAACTGAACGGCCATTCTTCTGATTGCCCTTTTGTCTTTGGCATTTACCCCTGGCGGGTATGCTTCTTTCTCCAAGAAGTTCCAGATGTCGTAATACCAGGGGTTTTCGTCCTGAACTTCATCTATAGCGGCAATCGACTCGTAGGCAGGTGCAAATTTCTGGTCGATGATGACTGGACGCATCCGGACTCCACACGGGATGTCTATCATAGAAGATAGAGTTGCTAAAGAATCTGCGAACCTGTTGTTCTCTCTTAGTAGATGAGTAAAACTTAGCTTCTCAAACCGAGGAATCAGCAAGTCCAAGGTCTGGTGATACATCATCATCTTTTCCTCTTTACTTTCCAGTCTCCTTTAGCTTGAGACACAACAAGGTTCGAGTCCCCAATGACGTCCAACCATCTTGCCCCTAGTTCCAGGGCTGCTTCTAGACCAGCAATGCACGCCTCATATTCTGCTTCGTTGTTCGAGACTTTGAATCGGAGTTTGAAGGCTAGAGGGATACGGGAATTGTCGGGTGCTATCAGCAACACTCCTATCCCATACCCGTATTGATTTGACGCTCCGTCAAAGTACATCGTCCAAGTTTCATCGTCGATATGCAAAATGCTCATCTGGGAATAGTACTCGACTGCTTCACCCCCTTCCACTGGATGGTCGGCTAAGAACTCTGCCACTGCTCTTCCTTTGACGACTTGTGTTACATATTTAGATCAAATTCGGAGAGCAACAGCAACCAACGAGCTAGCCTACCCGTAAGTGCTGGTTTCTCGAAAAGATATTTGATGGGATCAAGTCGTGAAACCAACATTACAGAGTGAGCTAACAGGTAGTGCCGCAGCTTCCTGGTAGCCCATACCAAAGCTAAGCAAGCCTTTCCAGCGGGTATAGCGGGTTTCGTACTCTAGCATCTTCTTGCAGATAGTAGATGGCTCTCTCCACCTTGTCTTCTGATTCTTGTGCAAGCATGCAGCCCATTGTAGTTCAGTTACTGACAGATACAAAATCAACGGTTTCCCGGTTCTGGCGGTGACAACACGGGCGGGTTCTGTAAATATTCTTTAATCTGTTCAAATGCAGCTTGACATCGGCCGTCCCATTGGAACTTCTTGCCTTTCTTCAGGAGAAAAAGTGGTTCACAAGTCAAGGTTAATTTTGAGATAAACCGTCTTATGAATTGCACTTTACCCAGAAAGCCTCGCACCTCCTTTTCAGTCCTTGGTGGGGCATTTCTAGGATGGCCTTGATTTTGGAAGGGTCGACTTCGATGCCCTTTGTGTAATCAGAAACCCAGCATTTTTCCCGCTGTAACACCGAATGTACATTTCTGAGGATTTAGCCGCAACCGGAATTCCCTGATCCTTTGAAAAACTTGTGCAAGGCGGTGTAGTGGCCCTCTATTTCTTTGGACTTGACAATCATGTCGTCCACGTACACCTCAACCTCTTTGTGGATCATGTCGTGTAATATTGTAGTTGCGGCCCGTTGATAAGTAGCTCCAGCGTTCTTTAACCCAAATGGCATGACTCTATAGCAGTATGTCCCCCACGGGGTGGTGAATGCAGTCTTTTCCCGGTCTTCTGGCGCCATCACTATCTGGTTGTAGCCTGAGAAGCCATCCATGAATGAGAGCAAAGCATGCCCTGCTGTGAAATCCACCAACTCATCGATATGCGGTAAGGGAAAGTCGTCCTTCGGACTAGCTCTGTTCAAATCCCTGAAATCCACACATACCCGGATCCTGCCATCTTTCTTCGGCACGGAACAATGTTGGCCAACCAAGTCGGGTATTGATACCAGCAGGAAGCCTGCGTCGATTTGCTTGGTGACCTCTTCCTTAATCTTGAGAGCCCAGTCCGGGCGGATCCTCTGAGTTTCTGTTTGACAGGTCGGGCCTCGGGGTCAAGGGGGATCCGATGCTGTACAATCTCAGGATCGATTCCAGGCATGTCTTCGTAGGACCACGCGAAAACATCTTTGAAATCTTTTAATAAAGCGACTAAGCGCTCGCGTTCCTCCGAAGACAACGTGGACCCGATCTGGACCAGCCGCGGGTCCTCCTCAGTACCAATGTTCACGGTAGTGATTTCATCCATTAAAGGTTTGACAAATCTTCTCTTGCTCTTGCTCAATTAAACGTTGCAAAACCGGAGGAACTTCGTCCTCGTCGTTTTCATCAAAGTTTTGAAAGTCTGAATTAATGCAATAAATCAAGGGCACAGAAAAGTACTCAGAAACCACAGTCACCTGATTCTCATTAAGCACATCCAAATCGTCCGATTCATTTACAACAGACTCAAATGAAAAGGAAAAAGACGACCTAGACAGGACTGTGGTATCCGGGTTATCATCCCCAGGATTACCAGACTCAGACTCAGTCGAGCTGGAACCTGATTCCGACTCACAAGACTCGGTGGAATCAGATTCCGGCTCACTACCTGACCCGGTGCTGCTGGACAAAAATCCTCCTCGTATTGCCAAGTGAGAGAGGGTGCGATAGATGCATCCAAGATAGTGCTGGCAGGCTCGCAGCCGTTTCATCCCCAATCATGGAAACCGAGAAGTTATCCCCCAAGCACTTATGGTCGATCGGAGGATCTGAGAGTAGACTTGCCAGTGCTACCCCCATTTCAATTTCAGCGCCTCGGATCCCCTGCTTTATACTGCTCAACCTCAGCTGATGGGTCTGTCTGCTCTGTGGCAACGTCATCCCCGGATAGTTGCAGGTCGAAGAAGATCTCGAAACCTGGCACGCGCTTCTTCTCCGCGTTTAGCCACGGCTCTGGGAAGCCGCAAAATGGAAAGTCTCCCCCTCCCGGACAAAGCGTCCGTTCAGGGTACCCTGGATGGGCCTATGCATTAATTCAAAAGGCTTCCCAGCCTGCTTTGCTCTGGCTCTTCCGGCCATTTCTTTTCCCTTCCTCACCCAGTCCTCTTTGGTGGGCAGATAACCCAAGCCAAAGGTATGAGGGTTGTGTGGCACTTCGGCCAATGCTGCGACGCCTTTTCGGCCGCTCCTTCCAATCCCATCCCGGGGATGTGTTGTAGCTTGTTCATGAGGTAGACGGATTGAGCACTGACGTACACCCCTCATTCACAGCCATAATATTCTGCACTACCCGGGCCTCAGCCAAAGTGAACCCTGATAAGAACACGTCTCTGTGCCATGCTCGATTTCAGGACTGGCGTAGATACCTCCGGAGGCGGATGGATTGATGAGTTCCCGAACACAATGGCTACTCCCTTTCCATAGGGGTATTTCACCATCTGATGTAGAGTGGAAGAGACTGCCTTCACTTGGTGCAACCACGGCCGCCCCAAGAGTAGATTGAAGGTTGCGGGAACGTCCAAGACATGAAATTCGATGTTGTGTTGTCCCGGACCAACCTGGTCTGAACCTTGACAGTCCCCATCACTTCCCTGCTAGTATTATCATATGCTCTGATCACCTGAGTAGTTGGTGTGAAGTCCGCGGGCTTCAACCCGATTGCATACGCTGTTCTGGCTGGGCAGACGTTGATGGCGGATCCGGTATCAACAAGTACCACCGGTATCCACTTGTCTCTACATTCCACGGAAACGTAGAGGGGTTTGTTATGGTTTGTGCCCTCAGGCGGTAGTTCCTTGTCTGAAAAGGTTAATGCCGGGGAACCTCCTCCCGGAAAAAAAGCCCAACCAGCTGCTCTGGTGTAGTATCTATAGAGAGTTTGGCCTTGTCCATGGCAGATAGGACGGCCTGTCTGTACCCGCGATGCCATAAGCAGTCCCCAGATGGAGATGTCTGCTTGTATCTTCTTAATTGCTTGAGCACAGCTTCTTCTTCAATCTGTTTCTCTTCTGTTTCTCAGCTTCTTTGTCTTTCCCAGACGCCTCAGGTTGGTCTAAGCGGGGGCTTGAATACCGCCCACTCTTGTCATATGAGCGACCTCGTCAATATACCAGGTATCATCTGGTTGGTTACTCCCCATCCTCATCTGTGTGGGCAAGACATAAGTCATCGTCTTCCCACCACATTCCGTCGGCAGCCGACAGACACCTGTCCGGCTCCGGTATGATCGTACTCGCAGCACCTTCAGTCTCATGCCCGCAGCATTTCTGTTCCCGTGCACACAGCACTCTCGACCCCCACATGGGCCTTAGCTTTTCTGATTCTCTCGGAATCCTCAAATTTTGTTGTTCCAACTGCGTCAGTACAGCTGGTTGTTCAATATTCCCTGCATTTACAATCCCCAAATTCTGAGCGAAATTCTTAGTGCCGGCGCTCTCCGGCGGTGTATTCTGACTCTCGGCCCTTCCGGCCACCATTGATACTCTCGCCCCTGCCGGGCCCTGTTCTGGTTGATATTCTACGACGTCTGGTTGATCATCTAACCATCCGGTAACTTCTGCCGACTCCTCATATTCGAACCAGTTGATTGCGCATCCCCTGATTCTTGGTCACTGAAGAACTGGAGGTTGGCAAAGTCCTCTCCACAGCTGTTAGATCATCGTTCCCCGTTCAAATCTGTCCCCCTGAATACACATAACTCTGCTCTTTCTGGCAGCCCTACTCAGCTCAGACTGGCCCACTGACTGGATGTATTCAGTTGGATCATAGGCTCCTTCAGCAAGATTCCCAGACTGTTCAATCTCAGACTCACAACCCCACTTTCCTCTGAAATCTGCCCTGTCCCATCTTCGGTGGTCACCACCATTGGCTCAGATTGGGTTGTGGAGATGTCCATCATGCACAAGTCAGTGCAGACAGGAAGGATCACCTCCGGCTTAGGTAGGTGGGATGGGGTGATATAGATACTAGGATCGTAAGACACGACCCCAGTTTGGATGAAGTTGATTCGTTGTTGGAGGGAGGAGGGGCTTGTTGGTTATGTGGTGGGAGAGGATTTGGTGACGTTGGGTTTTTCGGGAGGCGCGATCACCTGCTTGTCAATAAGATCCTGGATCTCATGACGCAATCTAAAGCAACGGTCGGTGTCATGACCGTGCTATTGGTGATACGCACAGTATTTTGCCGGGTCATGAGTGGGAGGGAGTGGATTTGGCAGTGGCCTCGGCTCTAGGGGCGTCAAATGCTTCTTCCTGATTAGTACCCCCAGAGCTTTGGACAGGGGCATATATAGGGGTGTGAAGGTTCTTTGGCCTCTGGGTTGATATTTGGTGTTTTGGGTATTGCTTCCAGATGCGCCAGAGAAAGGCGTGGCTGCCATGGGTCTTGGGGGGGGGGAATGGTGGTGACCATGCTCACCTCTGAAGCTCGTGCAGTTGCAGCGCCACTCGGGCCTGCGTTGTTGTTACGGTTGAAAGTCCTTCTAGGTTGCTCCCTATCCTGGTCGATCAGACCTTGTTTCATGGCATCCTCGATCTGTACCCCCATCTCGTGTAAATCTGAGAAGGTGGGAAAGGGGAGTACAATCATCTTCTGCATCAATTTTGGTTGGAGATTGCGCACAATCATCCTGATTTGATCTTTGTCTGTAGGCCTCAAAGTCATCATCGATGCCTTCGCTCTCCATCGAGTTACGAAATCTGAGAAAGTTTCTTTAGGCTCCTGCCTCGTTGTTTCGAGATCACGAGTCGTAATCTCGATCTGGGTATTGTACGAGTACTGTGCAACAAAGGCCTCAGCCATTTCATCCCAGCTTCTTTTTACCTCATCTTCTAACTTCGCGTACCAGATGGCGGCCACACCCGACAGGGTTCGGCCGAACAGCGAAAGCTTTTGTGGTCGGGTTAGGCCCATTGGCCGCAGGATGTCTGAGAATAGCCGAAGATGGACCATGGGGTCCCCGGACCCGTCGAAGCGGTCAATTTGCGGCATCTTGAATCTGTCTGGCAATGTCACGGCCACATCGGTATATCCATCTTCGATGTCCGGAATTGCCTTCACTCCTTGTGACTTCTTGAAAAGCTTCTCAAGCTTGCTCAGTTTCAGAGCTGTATGGTCTATTTCGAACTCGAAGGGAGAGTCCGGGTGGTTGGGTGTGTGGGTCTTGGACAGTTGAGGCGGAAGCGGGGGCGGAGCTGGCCCCGTTGGAAGGTTTGTGTCCTCTTGGATGTTCTGGGCATTTGGCACGGTGTTCTGGGTGTTTGGCAGAGCATTCTGGACAGTAGGTGCCTGCTCGGGTAATGGGGCCCCTGGTGGAGGAGGAACTTGATGCGAAGCAGATGCCGCATTCTGCTGTTGCAGTCTGGTGATTAGCTCGGCCTGCTGGGCCATGATTGTGGCTTGTTGCTTGGAGAACTCCGCTTGGCGGGCAGCGTCCTCTTGCATCTGTTTCATGCTCTCATGCATTTGGCGCATCAGGGCTTCCACCCCCGATGTATTTTGCTGATCCATCCGACTGACCGGTATCTCTATTTCTATAGCAACAATTGAGACCTCAGTCCTACCGTCCTCTGATGGAGTAACCCACTGTTCTGGCAACCTCTGTTCTGACACACTGCGCTTCCTTGGCTTTCTCCTGACAACGGGGGGTAAAGAATAGAACACTGGATGTCCGTCAACCAGATCCTCAGATCGATTGAGCCGGCGACCTCTTTTCCAAAGTGCTTGGGAAATATCTACTGGATTGGAAGCAATGGTGCTAAAACTGCCCTAGCAAAAGATAAATAAAGCAAAAAGGAAATAAATAACCAGATAAATGAACAGCATGACAGCTTAAAATAAATACACAACACACAGTCGGGTATACAACACACGGTTGATAAGCTGAAAACACACTGTCCCCAAATACTGATCACTGTCCCTGAATCACTGTTCCCCAAAGGCTGAATCCGATACCCGCAGATAACCGATTCTCAAATACTGACTGATGCCCGCAGGCCTGATGCCCAAACTCATACACTAATACATGCATTCCTATAGAGACGCACTCTAAAGCACATAACAGATAAGTGAGAGCCAAAACACCCCTATGTTGGGGTAGGGTTTCCTGGTCCTATTTTGTCAGGAGCTAGGGTTTCACTACGCACGCAGCGGTTTCAAACAACCTATATCGGGTAAGCAACCTGTCCTAGTTTGGAATGGTCACTACGGATTTCGATATGCACTAGGTCGAATGGTCAAAAAGGGTGCCCCGGTAAAACCGGGGTTTGTGTTCCCATACTGGCAGAGCCCACAACTGGTCAGCCTTATGGTCATGCCTTGACAAGACAAGCCTCCGGCAAACTGTTCAGGAATAGCAGATGGCAAACACGGTGTCCTAGGCGCACCAATGCAAATGCAATGCAAAGAAACACACAAGTGCAGTCAAAACCAGATATCATGAGTTCGAGTCAAATTCTCTAAATCCCCAGCAGAGTCGCCAGAAACTGTAACAAGCCCGCGGGGGACCTCACTACAGCTCGGACTCGAATTTGTTGTCACGGTTCTTAATCTTGAACCAAAGAGTCCAAATCCGGCAAATCGTTTTGAGAAAACAGATTTTTTTGAAAGAAGTGCCAAACATGAACTGCTTTGCCAGATACAAAGTCACCACCCAAATATTTTATTTTGGGAAATTTAGGAAACCCTGACTCGTGCCTAAGGCCACGTGTCCGTCATCACCAAAGTTGCCTCGGCTCGGGAACTTGGGTACGATTGGGGAAGGTCACTTCGTGAGCACCCCCGCTCGCCCGATCAAAGATCGGCCTCTACTAACCATGATATCGAGTTTTGAAAACCATATGCATTCTTATTCCGGTTATTAGCCTAGATTTACTATGTGATGCGCACAGCATACAAGTATAGACCGGGTCGCCTGAATTGGAACAAAACATTTCATGTTTGTTTTTGAAAGATGGTTTGCTACTTACAAGTAGGCGTAAAATGCAGATTTTTCCACCCTCAGGTGGGCTTTAGAAAACATGATTTTGCCACTATCTAGTGGGCTTAAAACAAACATTTGATGAATTGTCCCAATCCAAATAACCCAACCTTCACCCACAGGCATTCAGGCAGTTATATCACATAAGCACGTAGCCTCATGGTAAGCATGCTATTCATGGCAGTCACTCACACGCATGCAAGGATGCTAAAGCATAAAACTCACCGAGTACTCCAAGCCAAAACAAAAACCGATTAGAAATCCATGCATGATCCTAATTATACAGAAATGCCTAATGCAACACATGCAAAAATGCAAACTATAGCAGGCTCGGCTATTCTAAACATGGCATATGGAATGCTACAGCTAACAAGTACTCAACTTGGAATTGAAATACAAATGCAGTTAGTATGATGCGCCGAGCCCGGTGCATGCAAGGCAGATGAATGAATGCAAACATGCTATCATACTGGATGCTAATTGAAATATGCCCTAATCTAACCATCATAAGCAGATAAATAAAAAGGAAGAAAGACGTGGGGTTGGAAGACATACATCACACTCACCCACACTTATTACAATTATGCCCTCGCGCAGAGGGTCCAAATAAATAGTACAGTCCAAATAATACAGTCCAAATATGTACAAATTCCTAATTAATTTACAAATTAACTAAGCAAAAAATAATAATACTGGCATGCAAGCTAGGGACTGCCTTGATTCCGCTTCGGATGATGAATGATGCATGTCCGGGGTTGCCTTTGCGCGGAAATCCACTGTGATGCCCTAATTAGCCTCTGTTTTGCAATGGTTTTTTGGAAAGCGCACCAAGCCTCGGAAGACTGCTGATTCTTGATTTGCTGCAACAGAGAGCAGGAAAGGGGCATAGCAATGTATTTTCACAAATGTATGCATGCCTCGATCCTCGTGCCACCAATCACGCATCTCGATGCATGATGGCCGAGGAGTCGAATTGCACAACTCGATATGGAATGAATGCACATGAAAACACGACAAAACCTAACTCCATCATGGATAATCCGGAGTGTCGGCGACTGGGAATTGAGACACGTTCCGTCACTCGGAGTACGAAACGCACCTCGTTTCCCGTGCCCGGGCTAACTCCTACCCCGAACACAATGCAATATGCATGACATGCATGAATGCAAACTAAGATACAACCCTAACATACATAATGTTATGAAATGGCATACATGATGCACGAGGTAATCATGGCATACACAATGCACTAACATACACCTAGCATACACAATGCTATGAAATGAAATGGCATACACAATGCATAATGGACTTACACCAACACAAGTGGACCTCAGCCACACTCACATAGGAGGCCATAAGATGAAAATGAGACAACTCGAGATGCGTGCACGCAAATCGAAAACCGAACCTACGGCACGGAATGCCACTCTAACAAGACATGGCAAGGACATAGAATATGGCATACTAGCATATAAATTTCAGAGGCAAAATGAGATGCAAAACAGCCCCGAAAGATGGCAAAATGACACCCGATGCATGGGACGAGTCCCGAAACATGAAATTAGGCATACGGAATGACCTATAGCTATGCAATGCATGCATAATTTGAACATGAAGTGTAAAGACAGAAGCAAGGAAGCCCCAAAACAATTATATTTACAGTTTAAATCAAGGCCAAACAGTGGGAAAAAATAGGGCTAAATTAGCATGCAAAAATGGCCCCGAAAGCGAGATAATGAAGCAACTAACAAATTATGGCCCCAAAAAGAGAAGGGCCCTTCTATAATGTTGAATAGGGGCCCAAAATATGATGTTTTACAGTTTATGACAAACCACAAAAACAAACACAAGTATGGCAAAATTCTCATGCAAGAAAGGGGCCAAAATGGAGACAAAGAAGCAACTGATGCATGATGGTCCCAAACAGGTGAGGGCCCTTCAACAATGTTGAAGAGGGGCCCAAAATATGACCTTTTACAGTTTAGTACCAGACCCAAAACAGTATACAAGTATGCTCAAAATACCATGCAAAAATGAGGCCAAAAAGAGAGCTACAACACAAAGTATACAAAAGATGCCTCAAACAGGAAAAGACCCTTAATGAAAAATGAATAGGGGGTCAAAATATGGCCATTTTCAGTTCGGACCAAAGTCGAAAAACAGAAGCACAATAGGCTAATAAATCATGCAAAAAATGGGGCCAAAAGTGGATATCAAAGCAAGTGACACATGGAGGATTCAAACAGTGATGAGCCCTTCTACAATATTTAATAAGGGCTCAAAATAAGCCTATTTACAGTTTACAACATGCTTCAAAACAGATTATAAACAGGCCTAAAATGCTACACAAGAAATAGGCATACAAGAGGGATAATGAAGCAAGTGCAAAATGGGGGCCTCAAACAGTGAGAGGTCCTTAATGAAAGATGAAATAGAGCTCAAAAAAATGCTACTTTCAGTTATAGATGGAGCTCAAATATACAAGCAAGAAGGGCTAAGAAAACTTGCAAAAATGAGCTAGAAAAGAGGGAAATGTTGCTCACCCTTGTAGACCAAGTCTTTGGCTGCCTTTGGACCAAGAAATGCTGCCTCCTAGCCTCTGAGAAGACCCTCCTAGCTTCTGGAATGGAGTGGTGGTGTGGTGCTAGGTGGTGGTGAAGGAAAGGGTGTAGAACTTGGGTATTTTGGTGCTTGAAGAGAGAGAGATAGGGGAGATATGCATATAAGACTTAAAGGCAATTTTTTTCAACCCAAAAACCAGAGCTGGAGGCTGGTTTTTATAGACAAATGAGGGGGAGAAAGAGGGGGAAAAATGGGGGGGGGGAAATGAATTCAAGTTTCCCACCAAAATTTTGGCCCCCCGGATACAAAATCTGGGGGGGAAAATGATACATATTTGAAATGTACCTGTAGCAAGGAGCAAGGCCAGCCAGGTATTGGGCTTGAATATGGCCGGCCGGCTCTCCCCATGGCCGGCCGGCCAAGGGTCAAAAGGGCCAAGTGTGATTAGTGGCCGGCCACCACAGATTGGTGGCCTCCCATGTGTTCTCCACACAACCCTGTGGTCAAAAATTGGAAACAGTGAACCAGGAGAGAGAACAACTGTAGACGTCCCCGAACGCATCCCGGGGAAAGGAGTGCGAGTCCCCCCCCCCGTTCTGGTTCGATATTGGGTCACTACAGTTCGAAGGACTCAAATGTCACGGTTTTCAATCTTGAACCACAGAGTCCAAATCCGGCAAATCGTTTTTTGAAAACAGATTTTTTGAAAGAAGTGCCAAACATGGACTGCTTCGCCAGATACAGAGTCGCCACCTAAATGTTTTTTAAATGGGAAATTTAGGAAACCCTGACTCGGTGCCAAAGGCCACGTGTCCGTCATCACCAAAATTGCCTCGGCTCGGGAACTTGGGTACGATTGGGGAAGGTCACTTCCTGAGCACCCCCGCTCGCCCGGTCAAAGACCGGCCTCTACTAACCATGATATCTTATTTTGAAAACATTGTGCGTTCTTATTCCGGTTATTAGCCTAGGTTACTATGTGATGCTCGCAGCAAACAAGTATAGACTGAGTCGTCTGAATTGGAACAAAACATTTCATGTTTGTTTGTTTGAAAAAAATGGTTTGATGGTGCTACCCGCAGGTAGGCTAAGACGTGGATTTGCCACCCTCAGGTGGGCTTAGAAAACATGATTTTGCCACTATCTAGTGGGCTTAAAACAAATATTTGATGAATTGTTCCAATTCAAGTAACTCAACCTCCACTCACAGGCATTCAAGGCAGTTATATCACATAAGCATATAGCCTCATGGTAAGCATGCTATTCATGGCAACACTCACACGCATGCGAGGATGCTAAAACATAAAACTCACCGAGTACTCCAAGTCAAAACAGAAAACCGATTAGAAATCATGCATGATCCTAATTATACAGAAATGCCTAATGCAACGCATGCAATAATGCAACTATAACAGGATCGGCTATTCTGAACATGGCATATGGAATGCTACAACTAACACGTATTCAATTTGGAATTGAAATACAAATGCAGTTTGTATGATGCGCCGAGCCCGGTGCATGCAAAACAGATGAATGATGCAAACATGCTGTCATACTGTATGCTAATTGAAATATGCCCTAACCTAACCATCATAAGCAGGTAAATAAAAGGGAAGAAAGACGTGGGGTTGGAAGACATACATCATACTCACCCACACTTATTACAATTATGCCCTCGCACAGAGGGTCCGAAATACAGTCCGAAATGAAAGAATAATACAGTCCAAAATATACAAATTCCTAATTAATTAACAAATTAACTAAGAAAAACTGTAAACTGGCATGCAAGCCAGGGGCTGCCTCACTTCCGCTGAACGATGTATGCTGGGCTGCCTTTTTGGAAATCCACTGGGATGCCCCAATTAGCCTCTGTTTGCAATGTTCCTCGAAATGCGTGCCAAGCCTCGGAAAAGTTGCTGATTCTCCATTTTGCTGCAACAGAGAGCAGAAGATGGGCATAGCAATGTATTTCACAAATATATGCATGCCTCGATCCTCGTGCCACCAATCACGCATCTCGATGCATGATGGCCGAGGAGTCGGATTGCACAACTCAATATAGGATGAATGCAGATGAATGCTACAACAAAACCTAACTCCATCATGGGTAATCCGGAGTGTCGGTGACTTGGGAATTGAGACCCGTTCCGTCACTCAGAGTACGAAACGCGCCTCGTTTCCCGTGCCCGGGCTAACTCCTATCCCGAACACGATGCAATATGCATGATATGCATGAATGCAACTAAAATACAATCCTAGCAGGCACTATGCTATGAAAATGAGATGCCTCGAAATGCATGCACGCGGGCACGCAAACCGAGGTGATGATCCTAAGGCATGAAATGGCCTTAAATATGATATACAATGAGACTAAAATGAGATGTCTCGAAATGCGTGCCCACGGGCACGCAAACTGAGAAAATGGCATACGGAATGCAACATGACTAAAATGAGATATGCGATGTAATATGGGCTTACACCAACATGAGAGAGCCTCAACCATACTCACACGGGAGGCCGACGGATGAAAATGAGATGCCTCGAAATGCGTGCACAAGGGCACGCAAACCGAGGCAATGGCATATGCAATGCGATGAGACTAAAATGACATACAGAATGCAAAATGGACTTACACTAACATGAGTGAGCCTCAGCTACACTCACATAAGAGGCCGATAGATGAAAATGAGATGCCTCGAAATGCGTGCACACGGGCACGCAAACCGAGGCAATGGCATACGCAATGCAATGAGACTAAAATGGCATAAACAATGAAATATGGGCTTACACTAACATGAGAGGACCTCAGCCACACTCATATAAGAGGCCGATGGATGAAAATGAAGCGCCTCGAAATGCGTGGACACGGGCGCGCAAACCGAGGCGATGGCCCTAAGGCATGAAATGGCATGGAAATGATATGCAAACATGCAAATGAATTTTGGCACTGAAATGTGGGGGAAAACAGCCCCGAAATGAGGCGAAAGTACACCCGATGCATGAAATGGCCCCGAAACATGAATTTAGGCACCCGAAATGGCCTATAGCTATACCAAACATGCACAATATAGACATGGAATGAAAATACAGTAGCAAGGAAGCCCCAAGAAAAGCATTTTTCAGTCATAAAAAGGGCTAAACAGCAAGCACACATAGGATTAAGCAAGAATGCAAAAATGGCTCCCCAAGAGGGGTATTGAAGTAGGTGATATATGCAATGCCCAAATGGAAAAATACCCTTCTACAACACTGAAGAGGGACTAAAAATATGCACATTTACAGTAGATGACATCCCCCAAATCAGTATGAAAATATGCTAAAAATGCCATGCAAGATTGAGGCCACAAGAGGATATAACATGAAGTAGGCCAAACATTCATCCAACAAGAAAGAACCTTAATGAAATATGTCCAGAGGGTCAAAATATGACTCATTCCAGTTCTGATGATGGCCGAAAACAGAGGCTAGATAAGCCTAAAAAAGCATGTAAAAATGAGGGCCAAAGAGGGGTAGAATGGTAGGTACTACATGGAGACCCCAAACAAGATTGATCCCTTCTACAATGTTGTAGAGGGACACAAAATAAGCTTACTCACAGTTCATAACAAACTCCAAAACAATTTAAATATAGGCCAAACAAATCATGCAAATTTACGGTAAATAGGAGAGATTATGAAGTAAGTGCAAGATAGAGGGCCCAAAAAGGATTGAGCCCTTCTTCAATGTTGAATAGGGTCTCAAAATAGGCCCACTTACATTTTACATTATGCTCGAAAACAGATCACTCATAGGCTAGAAATTTCATGCAAAAAAATGGCATATAAGATGATATTGAAGCAAGTGCCAAATGGAGTGCTCAAACAGGGTTGAGACCTTAAACAAACATGAAGATAAGCTCAAAAGAGTGACCCTTTAAGTTAGGGTCGGAGCCTAAAACACTGAGAAAATAGGCTTAAGAAATGAAGCAAGAAAATGCTACAAAAGAGGGAAATGGAGACTTACCCTTGTAGACCTTTTCTTTTCTACCTCTTGGCTTGAGGAATGTTGCTTCTAAGCCTCTGAGAACCTCTCCTTGCTGCTGGAAATGGAGTGGTGATGGGGATGCTTGATAGTGATGAAGAAATGGCACCAAACTTGAAGAAAAATGACTTTGGAGCTTGGAAATGGAGAGAAATAGGAGGTGGAAGGTATAGCTCTCTCTCAAATGTGTCTAACCAATGTCTAACCTTGAGCCAAGAAGCCAAGCCTCTCCTTTATAGAGGAGAGGCATGAAAAATATCTAAGGGACCTCTCTAATCCTCCATACACGTGTATGGAGGATGGTCCAATTGGCAACCAGCTGGCACAGCTGGAATACACTGAGGGAGAGGAACATGGCCGGCCAGCTTAAAGGGGCAAAAAGGTCATTTCACAAAAGGGGTGGCCGGCCAGCTAGATTTTCTGGCCGGCCAGCTACTTTTCAGGAGCTGTCGGGAAGAAAACTGGCCGGTGGGTGCTAGGGAAGTCCAAATATGGCCACTAAAGTGTCCAAATTGAAGCCCCGGAAGTTAGCTTTCCAATGGCGTAAACCTTGCATCAAAATTCCTCCTGTGGAAAAAGTTATGCCAGTTTCCGTGAAGCCGCGCAGATTTCGGTTCAACCGGAGTGATGCCTTACTTCAATCAACCATATCTCCTCCGTCCGGAATTGAATTTAGGAGATTCTTGAGTGAAAAATGAAGTCCCAGGAGTAAGCTTTCCAACGATGGTGGCCTCATACTTTAATTCCTCTTGTGCAAAGAGTTACGCCCGTTTCGGTGAAGCCGCGCAGACTTTTCTCCTTCCCGAATTCATGCTGAACCACTTTTGACCAAACAAAAAGTTGGTTGTCAAAACAATTGCTGGCCTCCCACCCTCCTACAAGCTTCCTAACCATGAAAATAAGGCCTCCACCAAAAATGAACCCAAACCGATGCGAAATGAAGGTTCGGCGGCCGAAACGCGCAGTTCGGGACCCCAAAAACTGACTGTTGGGTACCGGGAGTGGTGTTCAACCACGAAGTGGGTATCTAAGACGCCAGTGTCCCTCGAAAGGGAGTAAATAAGATGCATGCCGAAAATCGGAGGAATCGGAGATGGTTAGACGGTCCCGAACTGAGGCACACGGCCTGACGGCTCTGAAATGGGCAAAATGGCCTACGGGCACGAAATGTAGCCCACGGCCACTGAGAGATAGTCTACGGGACCTCTCCCTCCCCTCAGGAAAGAAAACAGAGAAAACCGAGGCAAGGCACAGAAGAGGGTTCGGAAGTCCGGAGGCAGGGCGCACGGCCGCGACTCTGAGACTTCTGAACGAGCACAATATGCAACATCACCGAGCGCTCAATCGGTGACGTCTGAGTCTTAAGGTCGGTCAAAAATGGGGTGTCTACAGTTGCCCCTCTTTGACAGAACTCGGAAGTCAAGAAGTGACGGGAGTGATTGTCAAAGCCTAGAGACGACCCATTTTTGATAAGGCCGAAGACTTAGACAATCATACAAGATAAACAGAGATATGTGTGCCCGCAGGCAGGGGCAAAATGCAAAATGATATGCAGGGAGATTTTGATAATTGGACTTATACGCTACGCGAAGCCGGTTTGACAATTAGACTTATACGCTACACGAAGCCGGTTTGAAAATTGGACTTACACGCTACGCGAAGCCGGTTTGACGATTGGACTTACACGCTAAGCGAAGCCGGTTTGACGATTGAACTTATACGCTACGCGAAGCCGGTTTGACAATTGGACTTATCGCTACGCGAAGCCGGTTTGAAAATTGGACTTACACGCTACGCGAAGCCGGTTTGACGATTGGACTTACACGCTAAGCGAAGCCGGTTTGACGATTGGACTTACACGCTAAGCGAAGCCGGTTTGACGATTGGACTTATACGCTACGCGAAGCCGGTTTGAAAATTGGACTTACACGCTACGGAAGCCGGTTTGACGATTGGACTTACACGCTAAGCGAAGCCGGTTTGACGATTGGACTTATACGCTACGCGAAGCCGGTTTGACGATTGGACTTATACGCTACGCGAAGCCGGTTTGAAAATTGGACTTACACGCTACGCGAAGCCGGTTTGACGATTGGACTTACACGCTAAGCGAAGCCGGTTTGACGATTGGACTTATATGCTACGGGAAGCCGGTTTGACGATTGGACTTATACGCTACGCGAAGCCGGTTTGAAAATTGGACTTACACGCTACGCGAAGCCGGTTTGACGATTGGACTTACACGCTAATCGAAGCCGGTTTGACGATTGGACTTATACGCTACGCGAAGCCGGTTTGACGATTGGACTTATACACTACGCGAAGCCGGTTTGAAAATTGGACTTACACGCTACGCGAAGCCGGTTTGACGATTGGACTTATACGCTACGTGAAGCCAATTATCACTCATGATCATGCAAAGAGAGCTGTAATGAAGCAAATATGCAAAATAAATGCAACATTTTAAGCGAAAGCTAGGCAAGAAGTAAACTCGAGACAAATTACATCTTGTGCAGAAAGGATGCAAGAAAAATTATGCAATGCTCACTGCGTCTCACGCGGAGAAGGCTAAAAGCGACTACCGAGAATACCCGTAGTCTCGCACAAGACATCTCTCTGCGTATCACACACAAGAGAGGGAGAAGGTAAACCTCTCAGCGTATCACACGCAAGAGAGGGAAGGTAAGTTTCTCAGCGTATCACACGCAAGAGAAGAAAGGTGAACCTCTTAACATATCATATGCAAGAGAGGAAAGGGTCGTCTCTCAGCGTATCACACGCGAGAGAGGAAAGGGTCGTCTCTCAGCGTATCACACGCAAGAGAGGAAAAGGTAGAAACCGGGTAAACAATGGTGTAACCAACAGGCGTATCTCAACGCATTCCATACGGAGAGAGGGAAGGTTTTAACCGGGGAAACAATGGTGTAACCAACAGGCGTATCTCAACGCATTTCATACGGAGAGAGGGAAGGTTTTAACCGGGGAAACAATGGTGTAACCAACAGGCGTATCTCAACGCATTTCATACGGAGAGAGGGAAGGTTTTAACCGGGGAAACAATGGTGTGAGTGTGTGTGATCGATACACAAAGTAGGCAAAGCGAGTGTGTGATAGATACACTATTTGAGCAAAGTGTAATTGATGTACAAAGGGTGAAGTGAGCAAAGTGTGATAGATGCACTAAGTGAACAAAGTATGATTGATATACTGAATGTGAACACAAAGTGTGATAGATGCACTAAGTGAATAAGTGTGATGGATACACTAAAGGTGAACACAAAGTGTGATAGATGCACTTAAGTGAGAATGTGTGTGATAGATACACTAAAGCAAATGAAGTGTGTTAGATACACTGAGTGAAGCAAATAAAGTGTGATTGATACACTAAGTGAATGAAGTGTGATTGATACACTAAGTGAATGATCTCAAACGGAACTTCTTTGAATGAACCGTACATACAATATCGTGCATGACTGAGAAAGAAACTTAACAGGTACAATGCATTACAATGCATGATGCTTAAGGAAAGCAATAAATGGACAAAGCGGCGCTTTAGAAAGCACCTCATGAGGTGAGTGGCGGTGAGCTGCTCTACTCTGATGGGGATCTCCCCTCGTGCTCTTCGAACACTTACCTTCAACTCACAGTACAAAGGTTCCGGAATGCTAACAAGTAACAATATCTGCATGTAGGAGCCACGGCTGCCGCTTGTCTTCCTGATCATACTCACAACTTTCCCTATTCTCCAACGGGGTGACAGACTAGGTTGGTTCAGTATCCAGAATTGAGGTGCATACACGCTATCTCAACCTATGGGGCTTCCATACAGATTTCAAGCCAAGGGCACGCCTCTGGGTATTTAAACTAGACTTTAGTCTCGGAAATTCCGAACCTTTGCGTTCTAGGCAACAGCCATTCGAACTCTAATTTCCACCGTCGTAGTTGGTCTCCTAGGAACTCATCGCAAACACGGCCAAGATGCATCTGGCAGGGGCTGGTATTCAGAGAGAGCATTTCTGATCGCCATTCTGGCTTGAAGTAGACTTGATCTCGAGCTTGAGGTAGAGGCACACTCATACTTCAGAGCATTGGCAAGACCTGAAGAGGTACACACGGAATATAGTCTCGGAACTTACTGAAGTTGGAACAAACTCAGATGCCTGATATTTTCCTCTTTTGCTTTTGCTTTGCAGCCCGAAACTCATAGCTTTAGATAGGTCCTGGTTTCACTGTTCTCATATGACCTGGGTTGAACCCTGCGGTTTTCTGAAAGAACAAATTCTGTTTTGCACAAATGTGGAGAACGGCACAGCACTCATAGCACAAAACGATTTTATTTTTTTGAAAATGAGAAAAGGATTCTCAACCGGGTATTAAGCCTACAACTGACCACAGCCAAAACAACTCAACACAGAAAAACAAAAGGTAAACGACCTAAACACAACGAGACACGCTCGGGATGAAATGAGACAAACGAAAAGACACGACACTCAGACGTGCACAAGGAGCCTGTTTCACCGGGTAGTGTTTCCCACCCTTTCTCACTTGTGATTCTCACATCACTTGGCACTCAATCTCTAGTTTTCTGAAAAAGCCCTTTTCTCATTTTTTTCTCATCGCACATCTCTCTATTCTTCAATCTCTCATTTTTCAATCCCTCCCCTGGGTGGTTGATGGATAAGCAGAAAGTTGTGGGCTTTTGCCCCTGGTATTCTACCAGATTCTTCTTCTTCTGCATGCAGCTAGTGAATTCCTCCCACAGAGGGGTTGTGCTACAAATGAGTGTGTAGCGAATCTGCAGCTGACACCGGTTGATGATGCTCTGCCGGGGAGCTTGGACGTGATCAGATCTGTCAAGATGAGGGAGTGGAATATCTTGATCCATTCCCGTTCGTGCTTCGCACTTGGCTTGATACCTCGCTGCTTGGAGGGTGAGAGAGCCTTCAGCACTTTGTTGTTAGCTTCAATTGTGCCCTTTTTCTTGGCATGTAGAGTGCCCTTCTTGGCAAATGCATTGATAACGGGGAAAAGACAGAACACCTGACTCCACTGTGCCCCTAGTTCATCGTTTTGACCATTTTTTGTTTTTGCTTTCTACTAAAACAATTTTGACCAACATGAGGGTTAGATTAACATGCTTGTTCAATTTTTGATTTGAAATCACGCAAGTCAGGCTATGAGCACTGAAAATTTTCCTTTTTTGGGTCCAAGAAATGGTCCAGTTTTTGGAAAAGATGGAACAATTTTCGAGAAAATAGTCAACCTCAGTAAAAATTCTCAAAAACTATTTTTGCACACGGCCACTTGCTCAACGAGCATGAAACTTACTCCTGAGATGCACAACCTCGGATCCAAGGGAAAACTGCCCCGTGCTTGAAGAGAGCTGCATGGCAACGGAAAGTTGCCCCTTGTTTGAACGGCACTGCAGCGCATTGAATGGCAACGGAAAGTTGCCCCTTGTTTGAAAGGCACCGCAGCGCATTGAATGGCAACGGAAAGTTGCCCCTTGTTTGAAAGGCACCGCAGCGCATTGTAGTCAGTCCTCAGAGCGATGATTGCAATCGAACTCTCGGATACAGAGGAGGTAAGGATGGTCAAAACCATTACATGGACACACTTGATTTGGAAGTGTTTATGGCTGGACTTCAGAATGAAGTTGCCTACGTATCCCAAAGATGGGAATCAAGCCTTACGTAGTTCGGGGTAAACCTCTCCTTTTTATGCTCTAACTTTTGCCAAGGCGCCTGTTGCAGGTTTTCGACCTTGCGAGCTTTGTTTTTTTTTTCTTTTCTTTTCAATTCTTTTCTTCTTTTTTCTTTTCTTCTTTTTTTCTTTTCTTCTTTTTTTTTTTCTTTTCTCTTTGTTTTTTTTTCTCTTTTTTTTTTTTTTTTTCTTGCTCTAACTTTTGCCTGGGTCGCCCTTCCGGGTTTTCGGCCCAGCGAGCCTCTCGAAGGGTAAAAGTGTAACAAGTCCATGCCAAATGGTTTTGAGATTGAAGCCCTCTGTATCCAGGAGAGTGGCTGTTGTATTGATTTGCAAAGATCCATCTGGCTCTTCGAGCACATCGGACATTTTTGCCCCTAGTTCGAGGGGTGCTTCTGATCTAGCTTTGCAAGCTTCTTCTGACGATCTGACCTTCTTGATCTGACTTTGGTGCCTCTTGTTCGAGGGCTGCTTCAAATCTGGCCACACAGGCCTCATTGTGTTGACCGTTGAACATTCTGAATCCAAGTTCAAGGTTTGAAAGCAAAGGGGTTGAGTCTCGAGGCAGAGCGATCCTAAGCTGCACAATCTCAAGAGCGATTCCACACATGTCTTCGCAGGACCGCGCAAAACATTTTTTTGAAAGTTTTTAATAAAACGACAAATCGCTCGCGCTGAAGACAGTGTAGGACCAGTCTGGATCAAAGCTAGGGTCCTTCTCAGTACTCATATTAACAAGCATGATCTCAATCATTAAGGGCTTAGCATGCCTCTCTTTCTCTCATTTGATCAAAGTTTTGCAAATCCCGAGGAATTCCTTCCTCTTCGTTTTCACCGCAGTGTTCAAAAAGTTTTGAAAAACTTAGGTCGTTACAATGACTTCAGGGCACAGGAGAGCAGGTGGAATGCACTGCCATTTCATTCAAATCCCGGCACAACTAGCACACGGCAGAAGCAAATGCGAGAGCGTGGAAATCACTGCTGTTTCATTCAAAATCTGTTGGCATAACTGGCTCCCTGGCAGAAACAGACTCAAAACAAAACAAAAAGACAAACGCAAAACAAAATGGTGACGCCCGAGGTAACACCCCCGGAATCACCCGACTCCTATACAACAGGACTGACTCGATACAACAAGACAGACCCAAAACAAAAGAGACTGACTCAAAACAAAAAGACAGACTCAAAACAAAACAAAAGACTGACCCAATACCCAAGTCAAAATGCAAAATTAACAGCACTTGTACATTGCTCAAACAGTGCGTGCCATTCCCACGTCTGGAGTTAATCGAGCGCCACCGCAGTGGTTCATCCCCCTAATCACATCGCATTATCCCCCAAGTTCACGATCCAGTGCCGATAGACTTTGCAGAGCTGGCGGGAGGACAACTCCGTTGTCAAATAGATCCTGTACTTCATGGCGAAGACGGAAGCAGTCGTCGGTAGTATGGCCAGTTTGCTGATGGTACGCGCAGTACTGGGTAGCATCATGTGTAGCCGGAAGAGGGTTCGGGAGAGGCCGAGGCTCAAGGGGTTTGAGATGGCCTTGTCCAACAAGGATTTGGAAAGCTTTGGACAAAGGCATGTGGAGGGCATGGAAGACCCTCTGACCTCGGGTTGGTACTTGGGTTTGTGGATTTTTTGGGCGCACCAGCAAAGGATTGGTAGGTGCTGGCCTGGTTTGCTGATCTCTTCTGAGTGCAGGATTAGAGCTAACAGGATCATTTCTGGTACAACGGCCCTTTTCCCGGCTTGCCTCTTGATTCAAACTGCCCCTGACTTGAGTAGCGAAAGTGTCATCCACAGTTTTTGCAACAACTGCGAGCACTTGCTCTTTGTTCAGTCCCTCGGCTTTCAAAGCCTCAACAGCGAAGAGCTCATGGGGATCCATGTCCGCCCCTATCTTGTTCTTTCCACTCGCCTCCACTTTGCCAAGGGATTGCCTTTCCCAATGCAGCCCGTCCCAAGATTGGGGAGCCTTTTGACATGAACTCCCTGGTAGGCGATGTGGTTGATGATGGAGCCAAAACTTCAAGGTTAAATCTGCCACTGTTCTTGAAGATCTTCAATCATGCTCCCCAGCTCAGAAGTAGTGGGTTCACGGGTTTGAGATGATTGGGGTTCAAGTGCATCTATCGTGCTTAAGGCCATGCTTTCTGGGATAAACATCTCGGGCTTGAGTATATGGGTGGGGGGTATATACTGGGGTTGTAGGTGGGTGGCAGTGTATGGCTGAGGTTGAGATGTGGATGAGGTACTTGGTCCTTGGGGTTTTGAAATGGAGCTATTGTCCGGTTGTCAATGAGATTCTGGATCTCATGACGAAGGCGGTAGCAATCATGGTGCCATGGCCGCGCTGCTGATGATATACACAGTATTTGCTGGGGTTATGTCTGGCAGGGAGTGGGTTTGGCAAAGGTTGAGGATTAAGGGGTTTGAGATGCCCTCTTTCCATCAGGACTTTGAATGCGCTGGTTAGGCTCATATGGAGGGGGGTGAAAAATCTACCCTGAGCTCGGGCTGGGCTGGCTATTCGTAGGCTGGCCTTGGAAAAAGGGTCGGCTATGGCGACTGTGTTGACTTTAGCAGGTTTGGAAAGGCCCTGCGAATCTTCAGCTGGCAAAAGTGGGTCAAAGTTCGGCTGGGGTCCCGAAGCTGGGTGTGAGGCAGATGCCCCAGATGGGCGTTGCGTTTCAGCACTGGTCTTATCTGCATTGCAGTTCCCTGATTTACTGCTATGGCCACAAATTCTTCCGAACCCTGTGCCATCACGGGTCTACTAATGATGTGACTGGTGACTGTCGGATCAGATGAACCAATGAGCCCTGTCTGGCCCTTCTTTGCCTTGCCTCAGCGAAAGAACACTGGTTGCCCTTGAATTGAATTCTGACTAACAAAGTCTATCAGCACTAGTCCAATGTACCCGGGGGATTCGGAGCCTTCTGAAGCTATGGTTCCAGACTACCTAGCAAAAGAGAAAACATGCAGCATCTCAGCCTGATTTATCAAAACAGATAGGCTAGCAGGATGACTGTGCCCTCTACTGAATTCCCCCAAATTCTGCCTCAAACTGAATCTGATACCCGCAGATAACTGATTCCTAAAATACGATACTGGTGCCCGCAGGCCGATGCCCAAACTTGCAAACTGATACATGCATTCCTGTAGAGACGCACTCTAAAGCACATAACAGATAAGTGAGAGCCAAAACACCCCTATGTTGGGGTAGGGTTTCCCTGTCCTATTTTGTCAGGAGCTAGGGTTTCACTACACGCAGCGGTTTCAAACAACCTATAAACGGGTAAGCAACCTGTCCTAGTTTGGAATGGTCACTATGGATCCGAATATGCACTAGGTCGAATGGTCAAAAAGGGTGCCCCAGTAAAACCGGGGTTTGTGTTCCCATACTGCAGAGCCCGTAACCGGTCAGCCTTATGGACATCTTGACAAGACAAGCCTCCGGCAAATCGTTCAGGAATAGCAGATGGCAAACACGGTGTCCTAGGCGCACCAATGCAAATGCAATGCAAAGAAACACACAAGTGTAGTCAAAACAGATATCATGAGTTCGAGTCAAGTTCTCTAAATCCCCAGCGGAGTCGCCAGAAACTGTAGACGTCCCCGAACGCATCCCGGGAGGAGTGCGAGTCCCCCCCCGTTCTGGTTCGATATTGGGTCACTACAGTTGAAGGACTCAAATGTCACGGTTTTCAATCTTGAACCAAAGAGTCCAAATCCGGCAAATCGTTTTTGAAAACAGATTTTTTGAAAGAAGTGCCAAACATGGACTGCTTCGCCAGATACAGAGTCGCCACCTAAATGTTTTTTAAATGGGAAATTTAGGAAACCCTGACTCGGTGCCAAAGGCCACGTGTCCGTCATCACCAAAGTTGCCTCGGCTCGGGAACTTGGGTATGATTGGGGAAGGTCACTTCGTGAGCACCCCCGCTCGCCCGGTTAAAGACCGGCCTCTACTAACCATGATATCTTATTTTGAAAACATTGTGCGTTCTTATTCCGGTTATTAGCCTAGATTACTATGTGATGCTCGCAGCAAACAAGTATAGACTGAGTCGTCTGAATTGGAACAAAACATTTCATGTTTGTTTGTTTGAAAAAAATGGTTTGATGGTGCTACCCGCAGGTAGGCTAAGACGTGGATTTGCCACCCTCAGGTGGGCTTAGAAAACATGATTTTGCCACTATCTAGTGGGCTTAAAAGAAATATTTGATGAATTGTTCCAATTCAAGTAACTCAACCTCCACCCACAGGCATTCAAGGCAGTTATATCATATAAGCATATAGCCTCATGGTAAGCATGCTATTCATGGCAACACTCACACGCATGCGAGGATGCTAAAACATAAAACTCACCGAGTACTCCAAGTAAAAACAGAAAACCGATTAGAAATCATGCATGATCCTAATTATACAGAAATGCCTAATGCAACGCATGCAATAATGCAACTATAACAGGCTCGGCTATTTTGAACATGGCATATGGAATGCTACAACTAACACGTATTCAATTTGGAATTGAAATACAAATGCAGTTTGTATGATGCGCCGAGCCCGGTGCATGCAAAACAGATGAATGATGCAAACATGCTGTCATACTGTATGCTAATTAAAATATGCCCTAACCTAACCATCATAAGCAGGTAAATAAAAGGGAAGAAAGACGTGGGGTTGGAAGACATACATCACACTCACCCACACTTATTACAATTATGCCCTCGCACAGAGGGTCCGAAATACAGTCCGAAATGAAAGAATAATACAGTCCGAAATATACAAATTCCTAATTAATTAACAAATTAACTAAGAAAAACTGTAAACTGGCATGCAAGCCAGGGGCTACCTCACTTCCGCTGAACGATGTATGCTGGGCTGCCTTTTTGGAAATCCACTGGGATGCCCCAATTAGCCTCTGTTTGCAATGTTCCTCGAAATGCGTGCCAAGCCTCGGAAAAGTTGCTGATTCTCCACTTTGCTGCAACAGAGAGCAGAAGAGGGGCATAGCAATGTATTTCACAAATATATGCATGCCTCGATCCTCGTGCCACCAATCACGCATCTCGATGCATGATGGCCGAGGAGTCAGATTGCACAACTCAATATAGGATGAATGCAGATGAATGCTACAACAAAACCTAACTCCATCATGGGTAATCCGGAGTGTCGGTGACTTGGGAATTGAGACCCGTTCCGTCACTCGGAGTACGAAACGCGCCTCGTTTCCCGTGCCCGGGCTAACTCCTATCCCGAACACGATGCAATATGCATGATATGCATGAATGCAACTAAAATACAATCCTAGCATGCACTATGCTATGAAAATGAGATGCCTCGAAATGCGTGCACGCGGGCACGCAAACCGAGGTGATGATCCTAAGGCATGAAATGGCCTTAAATATGATATACAATGAGACTAAAATGAGATGTCTCGAAATGCGTGTCCACGGGCACGCAAACTGAGAAAATAGCATACGGAATGCAACAGGACTAAAATGAGATATGCGATGCAATATGGGCTTACACCAACATGAGAGAGCCTTAACCATACTCACACGGGAGGCCGACGGATGAAAATGAGATGCCTCGAAATGCGTGCACACGGGCACGCAAATCGAGGCAATGGCATACGCAATGCGATGAGACTAAAATGACATACAGAATGCAAAATGGACTTACACTAACATGAGTGAGCCTCAGCTACACTCACATAAGAGGCCGATAGATGAAAATGAGATGCCTCGAAATGCATGCACACGGGCACGCAAACCGAGGCAATGGCATACGCAATGCAATGAGACTAAAATGGCATAAACAATGAAATATGGGCTTACACTAACATGAGAGGACCTCAGCCACACTCATATAAGAGGCCGATGGATGAAAATGAAGCGCCTCGAAATGCGTGGACACGGGCGCGCAAACCGAGACGATGGCCCTCAGGCATGAAATGGCATGGAAATGATATGCAAACATGCAAATGAATTTTGGCACTGAAATGTGGGGGAAAACAGCCCCGAAATGAGGCGAAAATACACCCGATGCATGAAATGGCCCCGAAACATGAATTTAGGCACCCGAAATGGCCTATAGCTATACCAAACATGCACAATATAGACATGAAATGAAAATACAGTAGCAAGGCAGCCCCAAGAAAAGCATTTTTCAGTCATAAAAAGGGCTAAACAGCAAGCACACATAGGATTAAGCAAGAATGCAAAAATGGCTCCCCAAGAGGGGTATTGAAGTAAGTGATATATGCAATGCCCAAATGGAAAAATACCCTTCTAAAACACTGAAGAGGGACTAAAAATATGCACATTTACAGTAGATGACATCCCCCAAATCAGTATGAAAATATGCTAAAAATGCCATGCAAGATTGAGGCCACAAGAGGATATAACATGAAGTAGGCCAAACATTCATCCAACAAGAAAAGACCCTTAATGAAATATGTCCAGAGGGTCAAAATATGACTCATTCCAGTTCTGATGATGGCCGAAAACATAGGATAGATAAGCCTAAAAAAGCATGTAAAAATGAGGGCCAAAGAGGGGTAGAATGGAAGGTACTACATGGAGACCCCAAACAAGATTGATCCCTTCTACAATGTTGTATAGGGACACAAAATAAGCTTACTCACAGTTCATAACAAACTCCAAAACAATTTACATATAGGCCAAACAAATCATGCAAATTTACGGTAAATAGGAGAGATTATGAAGCAAGTGCAAGATAGAGGACCCAAACAGGATTGAGCCCTTCTTCAATGCTTAAGAGGGGCTCAAAATAGGCCCACTTAAAGTTTACATTATGCTCGAAAACAGATCACTCATAGGCTAGAAATTTCATGCAAAAAAATGGCATATAAGATGATATTGAAGCAAGTGCCAAATGGAGGGCTCAAACAAGGTTGAGCCCTTAAACAAACATGAAGATAAGCTCAAAAGAGTGACCCTTTAAGTTAGGGTCGGAGCCTAAAACACTGAGAAAATAGGCTTAAGAAATGAAGCAAGAAAATGCTACAAAAGAGGGAAATGGAGACTTACCCTTGTAGACCTTTTCTTTTCTACCTCTTGGCTTGAGGAATGTTGCTTCTAAGCCTCTGAAAACCTCTCCTTGCTGCTGGAAATGGAGTGGTGATGGGGATGCTTGATAGTGATGAAGAAATGGCACCAAACTTGAAGAAAAATGACTTTGGAGCTTGGAAATGGAGAGAAATGGGAGGTGGAAGGTATAGCTCTCTCTCAAATGTGTCTAACCAATGTCTAACCTTGAGCCAAGAAGCCAAGCCTCTCCTTTATAGAGGAGAGGCATGAAAAATATCTAAGGGACCTCTCTAATCCTCCATACATGTGTATGGAGGATGGTCCAATTGGCAACCAGCTGGCACAGCTGGAATACACTGAGGGAGAGGAAAATGGCCGGCCAGCTTAAAGGGGCAAAAAGGTCATTTCACAAAAGGGGTGGCCGGCCAGCTAGATTTTCTGGCCGGCCAGCTACTTTTCAGGAGCTGTCGGGAAGCAAACTGGCCGGTGGGTGCTAGGGAAGTCCAAATGTGGCCATTCAAGTGTCCAAATTGAATCCCCGGAAGTTAGCTTTCCAATGGCGCAAACCTTGCATCAATATTCCTCCTGTGGAAAAAGTTATGCCAGTTTCCGTGAAGCCGCGCAGATTTCGGTTCAACCGGAGTGATGCCTTACTTCAATCAACCATATCTCCTCCGTCTGGAATTGAATTTAGGAGATTCTTGAGTGAAAAATGAAGTCCCGGGAGTAAGCTTTCCAACGATGGTGGCCTCATACTTTAATTCCTCTTGTGCAAAGAGTTACGCCCATTTCGGTGAAGTCGCGCAGACTTTTCTCCTTCCCGGATTCATGCTGAACCACTTTTGACCAAACAAAAAGTTGGTTGTCAAAACAATTGCTGGCCTCCCACCCTCCTACAAGCTTCCTAACCATGAAAATAAGGCCTCCACCAAAAATGAACCCAAACCGATGCGAAATGAAGGTTCGGGGGCCGAAACGCGCAGTTCGGGACCCCGAAAACTGACTGTTGGGTACCGGGAGTGGTGTTCAACCACGAAGTGGGTATCTAAGACCCCAGTGTCCCTCGAAAGGGAGTAAATAAGATGCATTCCAAAAACCGGAGGAATCGGAGATGGTTAGACGGTCCCGAACCGAGGCACACGGCCTGACGGCTCCGAAATGGGCAAAATGGCCTACGGGCACGAAATGTAGCCCACGGCCACTGAGAGATAGTCTACGGGACCTCTCCCTCCCCTCAGGAAAGAAAACAGAGAAAATCGAGTCTGGTTTGCAAACCGAGGCAAGGCACAGAAGAGGGTTCGGAAGTCCGGAGGCAGGGCGCAGGGCGCACGGCCGCGACTCTGAGACTTCTGAACGAGCACAATATGCAACATCACCGAGCGCTCAATCGGTGACGTCTAAGTCTTAAGGTCGGTCAAAAATGGGGTGTCTACAACAACCCACTTTTCAAAGGGGTTCAAAAGGGTCAAAAGCAATTACTGGCTGGCCACCAAATATTGGTGGCCTCCCAGATGTGTACATCACAAATATGGGGTTTAGGGTGCAAGAAAATGGCCCAAGGGTGGTCAACATTGGCTTTGAAGTGAGAGAAAACGGGCGACGAAGGGCGATGAAGGAATATAACTGGTTGCTGAAACAATTACTGGCCTCCCACCCTTCTATGACCTTCTTGGTGATGAAACAGAGGTCCTTGCCAAAAATGAACCAAAATCGATGCAAAATGAAGGTTCGGGGGCTGAAACGCGCAGTCCGAGGCCCCGAAAATCGACTGTTAGGCACCGGGAGTGGTGTTCGACCACGAAGTTGGTCTCTCGGACCACAGTGTCCCTCAAAAGGGAGTAAATAAGATGCATGCCAAAAACCGGAGCGAACGGAGGTGGTTAGGCGGTCCCGAACCGAGGCACTCGGCCTGACGGCTTCAAAAATCGGGAACCGAGCTCCGAAATGGGCAAAATGGCCTACGACCACGAAATGTAGCCCGCGGCCACCGAGAGATGATCTACAAGACCTCTCCCTCCCTTTGGGAAGAGAAACAGAGAAAATTGAGCCTGGTTTGCAAACCGAGGCAAGGCACAGAAAAGCCCGGAAGTGCGGAGGCAAGGCTCACGGCCGAGACTCTAAAACCTCTGGACAAGCGCGATATGCAACATCACCAAGCGCTCAATCGGTGACGTCTAAGTCTTAAGGTCGGTCAAAAATGGGGTGTCTACACTCTCCCTAGTCATCTTCTACCTAGTCATGACGCTACCCAGTACTGTGCGTACCATCAGCAAACTGGTCATACCACTGACAGTTGTGTACGTCTTCGCCACGAGATACAAAATTTGATTGACAACAAGGTCATCGTTACGCCAGCTCTGCAAAGTCTATCGGCACTTGATCAGTGAACTTGTGGGGGATAATGTGATGTGAACAAGGGATGAACCACCTGCGGGTGGCACTCAGTTTACTCCAGATGTGGCGTATGGCATGCACTGTCTTGAGCATTTGCGAATGCTATTTATTTTACTTTCTGACTTGGGTATTGAGTCAGTTTTGTCGTCATGTATTGAGTCAGTCTTTTTATCCTAAGTCTGTCGAGTCTGTCTTGTTGTATCGAGTCAGTCCTGTCGTGTTAGAGTCGGGTGATTTCGGAGGTGTTACCTCGGGCATCACTGTTTTGTTTTGTGTTTGTCTTTTCGCTTCCTTTTGAGTCTGTTTCTGCCGTGGAGCCAGTTACACTAGAAGATCTGAATGAAACAGCAGTAAATTTTCACACTCTTGTGTTTGCTTCTGCCTTGCGCCAGTTGTACCAGAAGTTTGAATGGAACGTCAGTCCTTTTCGCCTACTTTTCTGTGCCTTGAAGTCATTACATTTGACCTAAGTTTTTCAAAACTTTTTGAACACTGCGGTGAAAACAAAGAGGGAGGAATTCCTCGGGATTTGCAAAAATTTGATCAATTGAGAGAAAGAAATGCATGCTAAGCCCTTAATGAATGAGAACATGTTTGTTAATGTGAGTACTGAGAAGGATCCTGGCTTGATCCAAATTGGTTCTACCTTGTCTTCAGTGCGAGCAATTAGTCGCTTTCTTAAAAAATTTCAAAAAATATTTTGCGTGGTTCTGCGAAGACCTGTGTGGAATCGCTCTTGAGATTGTGCAGCTCAGGATCGCTCTCAACCTCGAGACTCGACCCCTTTACTTTTAAACCTTGAACTTGGATTCAGAATGTTCAATGGTCAACCACAATGTGAGGCCTGTGCGGCCAGATGTGAAGCAGCCCACGAACTAGGGGCAGGAAAGTCAGATCAAGAAGATCAGATGTGATCAAAAGAAGCTTGCGAAGCTAGATCAGGGGCATCCCTCAAACTAGGGGCGAAAGATGTCAGATTATGCTCGAAGAGTCAAAGATAAAGATCGGCAAGAATGCCAAACCCCAGAAGGGAGGAAAGAAGAAGACATTGCTGAAGGACAACCGAGTTCCTATCCACAACATTAGGGGCAAATTCAGCCCCCCGTTGGGTGGACTCCTACATCGTCAACGAACACCAGCCATTCTCCTAGATTCAGATGACTTCAGGATCTCAAAACCATTTGGCATGGACAAAGCTACACTTTTACCCTTGAGAGGCTCGCTAGGCCGAAAACCTGGAAGGGCGACCTAGGCAACAGTTAGAGCAAAGAAAAGAACAAACAAAAAAGAAAAAAAAAAGAGAAAGAAAAAAAAAAGAAATGAAATGAACAAAGAAAATGAAAAAATGAAAAAAGAAAAGAATTGAAAATAAAAAAAAACAATGCTCACAAGGTTGAAAACTCAGAAGGGCGGCCTTGGCAAAAGTTAGAGTGCAAAAGGAGAGGTTAATACCCGAGTGTACCTTAACCCTCGAACTACGTAAGGCTTGATTCCCATGTTTGGGATACGTAGGCAACTTCATTCTAAAGTCCAGCCATAAACACTTCCAATTCGACTGTGTCCATGTGATGGTTCTGGTCATCTTTGTCTTCTTTGTATCCAAGAATTTGGTTGTAATTGTCACTGTGAGGACTGGTTGCCACGTGCTGCGGCACTATTTAGACTAGAAGCAACTTTCCGTTGCCGTGCAGTGTTGTGGTGCTATTTAGACTAGGGGCAACTTTCAGTTGCCATGCATTGCCGTTCAAACGAGGGGCAATTTTCCATTGTCATGGATCTGAGGTTGTGCATCTCAAGAGTAGGTTCCATGCTCGTTGAGTAGTGGCCATTTGCAAAAATAGTTTTTAAGAATTTTTACTGAGGTAGACTAATTTTCTCAAAAATTATTCCATTTTTTTTCCAAAACTGGACCACTTTCTTGGACCCAAAAAGGAAAATTTTCAGTGCTCATAGCCTGACTTGCATGATTTCAAATCAAAAGTTAAACAAGCATGTTAATCTAACTCTCATGCTGGTCAAAATTGTTTTAGTAGAAAACCAAAAAAAAAATGGTAAAAATTATAAACTAGGGGCACAGTTGAGTCAGGCTTCTGTCTTTTCTCCATTGTCAAAGGCATTTTCTAGAAAGGCATTCTACTTGCCAGAAAGGGCACTTCACCTGCCAGAAAAGGCACAACTGAAGCTAACAACAAAGGGCTGAAAAGCTCTCAACATCTTCCAAGCAACGAGGTATCAAGCCAAGTGCGAAGCATGAATTGGAATGGATCAAGAAATTCCACTCCCTCGTCCGGACACATTTGTTCATGTCCAAACTCCCCAGCAGAACATCGTCAACCGATGTCAATTGCAGATCTGCTGCACATCTGATCGCATCGGAATCCCTCTGTGGGAGAAGTTCACTGTTGTGAGCGGAAGAAAGAGAAACTAGAGGAATGCTAGGGGAAGAGCCTGTGACGTCCTGCTTATCCATCAACCACCTAGGAGAGGGATAAAAAATAAGAGATTGAAGAATAGAGAGGTGTGCGTTGAGAGAAAAAGTGAGAAAAGGTTTTGAGAGAAAAATAGAGCTTAAGGGCCGAGTGACGTGAGAATCACAAATGAGAAAAGGGGTGGGGGGGAAACAATACCTGAAGAAACTGGGCTCCCCATCAACTTAGAGGTCTCTCACCTTTGTAACACGTTTGAGTGTCGTGTCTTTCGTTTTGTGTGTCTCGATTCTCGTTTTGAATCGTTTCGAGTGTGTCTAGATGTGTTGGGTTGTTTACCTTTGTTTTTCCTTTGTTGAGTCATTTTGACTATGGTCAGTCGTAGGCTCAATACCCGGTTAAGAACCCATTCCTTAATTTCAAAATGAATCGTTTTGTGCTCAGAGTGTCGTGCTGTTCTCCACATTTGTGCAAAATAGGATTAGTTTTTTCATAAAACTGGGGGGTTCAACCCGGGTCATGTGAGAACAGTCAAACCAAGACCTATCTGAAGCTGTTTGGATTTCAGACTGCAAAGCAAAAGAAAGTAGGGAAAATTCGGAGCATCTGAGTTTGTTTCGACTTCTGCGAGTTCCGACTTTGCATCCCGTGTGTTCAAAATGAACGGAGTACTGTGTCATGAGCTGCGTGTTCAGAATCAAATGTGAGCTGCGTGTTCTGATTGAAATGCATGAGCAGCGTGTTCAGAATCAAAATATGGGCTGCATGCAAAATCCAAATATGAGCTGCGTGTTTAGAAATTTGAAAATTTTGAGCTATGTGTTCAGAAATTTGAAAATTTTGAGCTGCGTGTTCAAAAGTTGAAGAGACTGAGCTGCGCGTTCAGAAATTTGAAAAATTTGAGCCGCGTGTTCAAAAGTTGAAGAGACTGAGCTCCGTGTTCAGAAATTTGAAAAATTTGAGCTGCGTGTTCAAAAGTTGAAGAGATTGAGCTGCGTGTTCAGAAATTTGAAAAATTTGAGCTGCGTGTTCAAAAGTTGAACAGACTGAGCTGAGTGTTCAAAAATTTGAAAAATTTGAGATGCGTGTTCAAAAGTTGAAAAATATGAGCTACGTATTCAGAAGTGAAAAGTTTGAGTTGTGTGTTCAGATTACAAGAGTTTGGGCTGCGTGTTCAACTTTCAAAAACTGTGGGCTGTGTGTTCACCACCAAGAGTTTGGGCTGCGTGTTCAACTTTCAAAAACCGTGGGTTGTGTGTTCACCATCAAGAGTTTGGGCAGGGTGTTCAACTTTGAAAAACTGTGGGCTGTGTGTTCATCATCAAGAGTTTGGGCGGCGTGTTCAACTTTCAAAAACCGTGGGCTATGTGTTCACCATCAAGAGTTTGGGCTGCGTGTTCAACTTTCAAAAACCGTGGGCTATGTGTTCACCATCAAGAGTTTGGGCTGCGTGTTTAACTTTCAAAAACTGTGGGCTATGTATTCACCATCAAGAGTTTGGGCTGCGTGTTCAACTTTCAAAAACTGTGGGCTATGTATTCACCATCAAGAGTTTGGGCTGCGTGTTCAACTTTCAAAAACTGTGGGCTATGTGTTCACCATCAAGAGTTTGGGCTGCGCGTTCAACTTTCAAAAACTGTGGGCTGTGTGTTCACCATCAAGAGTTTGGGCTGCGTGTTCATGACAAAAAATTTGAGCTGGGTGTTCAGATTTCAGAAATGTGGGCTGCGTGTTCACGACAAAATTTTGAGCTGCGTGTTCACTTAGGTTGCATTATCATGCACCTCTCCACTTGCGTTGTCACGCACTTTTCACTTGCATTGCTATGCATGTTTCTAACGATATTGTACCTGTTAAGTTTCTTTCTTATGCAGGCACGATATTGTATGTACGGTTCATTTGAGGCTGGCGCGACCAGACGGTATTGTATGTACTCCACGTGAGACGTAGCGAGAATTGTATAATTCTCTTACATCCTTTCTGCATGGCAATGTAGTTAGATTTGTGTATGATTGCTTAAACTTTGCGTGATATGCCTCGTTACAGCTTTCTTTGCTTGATCATAAGTTATGTTCGACATCTTGCATGTCCTTTGCATTCTGCCCCTGCCTGCGGGCACATCTCTTTGTTATCTTGCCTGCTTGTTTGAGTCTTTGGCCTTGTCAAAAATGGGTCATCTCTGGGCTTTGACACTCACTCCCGTCACTTGTGACTTTCAAGTTCTGTTAAAGAGGGGCAACTGTACACACCCCATTTTTGACCGACCTTAAGACTCAGACGTCATTGATTGAGCGCTCGGCGATTGCACATGTTGCACTCGTTCTGAGGTCACAGAGTCTCGGCTGAGAGCCTTGCCTCCGGACATCGGGACTCTTTTGTGCTTTGCCTCGGTTTGCAAACCAGGTTCTGTTTTCTCTTCCCGAAAGGAGGGAGAGGTCTCGTAGACCATCTCTCAGTGGCCGTAGCTTACTTTTCGTGGTCGTAGACCACTGTTCCCGTTTCGAGACCAGTTTTCGGTTTTCGGAGCCGTCGGTCGTGCGCCTCGGTTCGGGACCGCTTAACTTTCTCCGTTTGGCACGGTTTTTGGAGAGCTTGAACCTTTTGAACCCTTCGTTTTAGCTTCTTCAGGAAGCTTGAACCTTTTGAACCCTTCGTTTTAGCTTCTTAAGGAAGTTTGAACATTTTAAACCTTCGTTTTAGCTTCTTGAGGAAGCTTGAACCTTTTGAACCCTTCGTTTTAGCTTCTTGAGGAATCTTAAACCATTTGAACCCTTCGTTTTAGCTTCTTGGGGAAGCTTGAACCTTTTGAATCTTCGTTTTAGCTTCTTGCGGAAGCTTGAACCTTTTGAACCTTCGTTTTAGCTTCTTGAGGAAGCTTGAACCTTTTGAACCTCTGTTTTAGCTTCTTGAGGAAGTTTGAACCTCTTAAACCTTTTGCTCTAGCTTCTCCAAGAAGCTTGAACCTTCGCTCTAGCTTCTCCAAGATGCTTGAACCCTCTTGTTTCTCTATAAGAGAGGGCCTCCCTCTCCTTTAGAGAGGTTGAAAAAAATTGTCTAAAGAAAAACACATATATCTCTCTATATCTCTACATTCTAGGCTTAGAAAGGATTTTTGTTCTTGGCCTTTAACACCACACCTCATAGCCACACACCTCCACCATTGATCTAAGGTTCATGGAGGGTCTTGAGAGGTCTCAAAGAGCTGGTTTTTGGTCCAAGAAGCTACTTGTTTTGCTGAAGCTACAAGGGTAACACACTATTCTCTCTTTTAAACTTTATTTTGCTCCATATTTTAGCCATACTTGCAAGTATATTTGAGCTTCGGTGTAAACTGAAAAAAGTCTTATTTTGAGGCCCTTAACATGTTTGTTTAAGATCATTTTTCTGTTAGGGGTCATCTACCCCCTTGCATGCTTCATTTTACCTTGTTTTGAGCCATGCCTTAGAGCATTTGTGTTGGCCTTTGTTTGGCCGTTTAGCCACTGAAATCCAGTGGATTTTCAGTGGCTAGCATGCTGTTTTCAGTGCCAAAATCAGAGAGGGGTGACCCTCTCTCTCCTTATTTTGTTTTCTAGCATTTTTGGCCTTACAAAGTTGCCCTTATTTGCATGCTTCCAAGCCATGTTTCAGGCCATTTTTGATGAGTTTTAGGACCTGCATAGGCTCTGTCCAGAGCTTGTTTTTCCATATTGGATGTCCATCTTGCATGTGTAGAATAACCCTCTTCATAGCATATCAAAGGAGCATCTCATTCCTGCATGCATTAACCATGCTTCAATGGGTTTTTAGGCTTTATTTGGCATGTCATACCTCTAACTTTTGATGGTTTAGTGGCCTCTTGATTGCCTCACAAGCTTGCAGTGCAAATCCTCTTTACTGGCTTACATTGCATGCTATTTTGGCCTTTGGTTCTAGCACTTTTTGGCCATGCCCTAAACTGATTTTGTGTATGTTTTGGACTGCCTTGGCTCTGTTTTTGGGCCTCATGGTTGAATGATGTTTTCTATGCATGGTTGTAGTTCAATACCTTTGCCTAGCTTTGAGTTTTGAAGCCTATTGGATGCTTATATTGAGGTGTTTGCATGTTTTGAGGTCATTGTGCATGGTATTTCAAAGCATGTAAGGTTGCCATGTTCCCATGTTTTCCACTCCTTAAATGAATTTGAAGGTTGTGCTTGTATGCCTTATTTATGGACCATTGCATGAGCTTCATTTCCATGCCTTTTGAGCCACCATTTCAGTCCATTTTCCTATTGTTTTGGGCCTGCATAGGGACTATTTGGGGCTGGTTTGGTCATTTGAGTATTGCTTTGTATGCCTATAGTGTAACCCGCTTCACTAGTTTCGGTATTTGGGCCATCGAGCATGCATTGTGTGAGGTGTTTGCATGATTCGGGACCATCTTGCATGTCATTTCAGAGCTGGAAAATGTGTCATTGCATGCCATGTTTCATTCGTTGCCATGCCTTAGTAGAGTTGCACTTTGTGCCTTAGGTTTGGCCCCTCGCATTGTGCATGTTTGCATAAGTGTTGTTGCCTTAATTTCATCATGTTTGGCCACTGATTTGGGTGTGGCTAAGGCTCACCCATTTTGGTTTAAGTCCACCTTGCATTGTATATGCCATTTAGTCCATGTTGTTGCATGATTGACCATTGCATTGTGTATGCCTTGATCATTTCATTGTTAGTCTCCATGTGTGCATTGCGTATGCCATATAGTTTTCATGTGCATTGAGTATGCCATTGATTATTTTATAGCATTGTGTATGTTAGTAGCATGTTTGCATATCATCTTTCGCATGTTTGCATCATTTAGTGACATTATGTTTAGGTTGCATGTTAGAGTTGCATTCATGCATGCCACGCATATTGCATTGTGTTTGGAGTAGGGTTTAGTCCAAACACGGTAAACGAGGGACGTTTCGTACTCCGAGTGACGAAACGTGCCTCAATTCTCGGTCGCCGACACTCCGGATTACCCATGATGGAGTTTAGGCCTTGTTGTGTTTATACGTGCATTCATTTTACATCGAGTCGTGCAATTCGCTTCCTCGGCCATCATGCATCGGGATGCGTGATTTGTGGCCCAAGGATCGAGGACTATACTCCCTAGAGCTTATGCGATGATAGAGGAGAGTGGTCATGCACACATTTGTTGAAAACACCTTGCCATGCCTCTTTCTTGCTTTGTGTTGCAGAAAACCAGAATCCAAGGGCGGAAAGTGGCCGGCCGACTAGGTTCTCTGGCAGGCTGACCACCTTTTTTGGTCTCCACCACAAAGGGTGGTCGGCAGGTGGTCTCCCATGCCATTGGCTGGTCGGGAGCCCTCCCACAGCTTCTCAGAGTGGAGTTTCAGCCTCTTGGAGCTTTGTGCAACTTTCTGAAATCAATTGCAAACAAAGGCGAGTCGAGGTGTCGCAAGGGATTTCCGAACAAGGCAACTCGAGCATGCGTGCATCCATTACCATTCAAAACAGAGCTGAGGCAGTCCATTCCACGTAGTTTACATGCTAGTTTATTTGCTTCCTTAGTTAATTCGTTAATTAGCTAGTGTTGTGTAATAATTACTTGTAATTCATTATTCATTCAGGTTGTGTATTATTTATGCGGACCCTCCGAGAGAGGGCAATGTTGCAATAGGTGTGCATGTGTGTGATGTATGTCTTCCAACCCCACGTCTTTCTCCCTTTTATTTACCAGCTTATGATGGTTAGTTTAGGGCATGTTTAAATTAGCATACTTATGCTCACATGTTTGCATCCATTCATTTGTCTTGCATGCACCGGGCTCGACGCATCATACTAACTGCATTGTATTTCAATTCCAAGTTGAACACGTGTATCAGTTGTAGCATTTCACATGCCATTTTAGAATAGCCGAGCCTATCTTAGTTGCATTTCGCATGTGTTGCATTAGGCATCTTAGCATAGTTAGGATTCATGCATGATTTCTAACTAGCTTCTTGTTTTGGCTTGGAGTACTCGGTAAGCTTTTATGCCTTAGCATCTTGCATGCATGTGAGTGTTACCATGATAGCATGCTTACCATGAGGCTAATTGCTTATGTGATATAACTGCCCGAATGCCTGTGGGTGAAGGCTGGATTACTTGAATTGGAACAATTCATCAAAGTGCGAGTTTTAAGCCCACTTGCGAGTGGCAAAATCACCATGTTTTCTTAAGCCCACCCGAGGGTGGCAAAATCCGCATTTTAGGCTACTTGCGAGTAGCAAACCACTTTCAAAAACAAACATGAGATGTTTTGTTCCAATTTAGGCAATCTAGTCTATACTTGTGTGTTGTGCGCATTACATAGTAATTCTAGGCTAATAATCGGAATAAGAGCATATGTGTTTTCGAAAACAAGATATCATGTTTAGTAGTGGCCGATCTTTGATCGGGCGAGCAGGGGTGCTCATTGCATAACCTTCCCCAATCGTACCCAAGTTCCCGAGCCGAGGCAACTTTGGTGATGAGGGACACGTGGCCTTAGGCACGGGTCAGGGTTTCCTAAATTTTCCAAAATAAAACATTTAGGTGGCGACTCTGTATCTGGCAAAGCAGTCCGTGTTTGGCACTTCTTTCTAAAAAATCAGTTTTCCAAAATGATTTGCCGGATTTGGACTCTTTGGTGATTTATTATTCTTGCATTGCACTTTGCAAGATTAGATTCAGAACCGTGAGACATTGAGTCCGCTACTGTAGTAAGCCCAATATGAACAAAACGGGGGGATTTCCCCCTGGGACGTTCGGGACGTCTATAGTTTCTGGCGACTCTGCTGGGGATTTAGAGAACTTGACTCGAACTCATGATATCTTGTTTTGACTACACTTATGTGGTTCTTTGCATTGCATTTGCACTAGTGCACCTAGGACACCGTGTTTGCCGTCTGCTATTCCTGAACGGTTTGCCAGAGGCTCGCTTTGAGAAGCGTGCCACAAGGCTGACCAGTTATGGGCTCTGCCACGATGGGAACACAAACCCCGGTTTTTACTGAGGCACCCTTTTTGACCATTCGACCTAGTGCATATTCGGAATCCGTAGTGACCATTCCAAGCTAGGACAGGTTGCTTACCCGATTGTAGGTTGTTTGAAACCGCTGCGTGCGTAGTGAAACCCTAGCTCCTGACAAAATAGGACAGGGAAACCCTACCCCTCCATAGGGGTGTTTTGACTCTCACTTGTTTTGCTATGTGCTTTTAGAGTGTGTCTCTACAGAATGCATGTATAGTTTTGCAGTTTGGGCACAGGCCTACGGGTATCAATATCGGTCTTTGAGAATCAGTCATATCTGCGGGTATCAGATTCAGTTTTTGGGGCAGTAATTTGGGGAACAGTGATCAGTGATCGAATACAGTTATTCAGTTATGCTTATATCTGTTATGGTGAAATTGGGCTGAGATGCTGCCTGTTTTCTCTTTCAAGGGTTCAGAGATTCAATTTAGAGCAACCAGTGTTCTCCTTAGCTGAGGCAAAGCAGAAAGAGCTCAGTCAAGGATCACCGGTTCATCAAATCCTTCAGTCACCAGTCACATCAACTCTGTTCAGTTCAGCAGACTCATGATGATGCAGAATTCAGAAGAAATGGTGGTCATGGCGGCAGCATTGAACCAGGGAATCACCATGCAGGGCGAGACCGATGTTGATATGCCACATCCACCCAGGTCACCTGCAGCACGTCCAATCTGGGAACCGCAACTATTCCACACCCGTGAGCCCACCACTTTTGACCTGATGGGAATGATTGGCGATTTTCAGAGATCTGTGGTTGATCTAGCCTACGGAGTGTCGGCCCCACCGCCGACCACATCATATGCCGGAAACTTCATGCCAGAAGAGCCCTCGCTATTGGGGCAAATTGTAATTGAACTCAGCCAACCTGAAGCCATCCCAAGTTCCGGCAATGACAGGTTAACAACAACCAGGCTCCGCTCGGACGCAGCAACCCAAACCTTTAACCAAGCTGAGGCGAGGGATAAGAACAAAGTGGGGGCAGACACTGATCCCTATGAACAATTTCTGCAGGCTGTTGAGGCTTTGAAAGCCGGGGGACTGAACAAACAACAAGTACTCGCAGTTGCCGCAAAAACTGTGGATGACATTTTCCCCACTCAGACCGAGGGTAGTTCAAGCCAAGGGAAAAACCGAGAGAAGGGCCGTCATACCAGAAACAATCCTATTAGATCTAATCATGCACCCGGAAAAGATCAGAGAACCAAGCCAGTACCTGCTGACCCCTTTTCTAGTGCACCCAGCAAAAATCCACAAACCTCGAAGTATCTACCTCAAGGTCACAGGGTCTTCCATGCCCTCCACATGCCTTTGTCTAAGGCTCTTCAAATCCTTGCCAAAAATGGGTATCTCAAACCCCTCGAGCCTCGGCCTCTCCCTAGTCGTCTTCTACCTAGTCATGACGCTACCCAGTACTATGCGTACCATCAGCAAACTGGTCATACCACCGACAGTTGCGTACGTCTTCGCCACGAGATACAAAATTTGATTGACAACAAGGTCATCGTTGCGCAAGCTCTGCAAAGTCTATCGGCACTTGATCAGTGAACTTGTGGGGGATAATGTGATGTGAACAGGGGATGAACCACCTACAGGCGGCAATCAGTTTACTCCAAATGTGGCGTATGGCACGCACTGTCTTGAGCATTTGCGAATGCTGTTTATTTTACATTCTGACTTGGGTATTGAGTCAGTTTTGTTGTGTTGTATTGAGTCAGTCTTTTTGTCCTGAGTCTGTCGAGTCTGTCTTGTTGTATCGAGTCGGTCCTGTCGTGTTAGAGTCGGGTGATTTCAGAGGTGTTACCTCGGGCATCACTGTTTTGTTTTATGTTTGTCTTTTCGCTTCCTTTTGAGTCTGTTTCTGTCGTGGAGCCAGTTATACTAGAAGATCTAAATGAAACAGCAGTAAATTTTCACACTCTTGTGTTTGCTTCTGCCTTGCGCCAGTTGTACCAGAAGTTTGAATGGAACGTCAGTGCTTTTCGCCTACTTTTCTGTGCCTTGAAGTCCTTGCATTTGACCTAAGTTTTTCAAAACTTTTTGAACACTGCGGTGAAAACAAAGAGGGAGGAATTCCTCGGGATTTGCAAAAATTTGATCAATTGAGAGAAATAAAGGCATGCTAAGCCCTTAATGAATGAGAACATGTTTGTTAATGTGAGTACTGAGAAGGATCCTGGCTTGATCCAGATTGGTTCTACCTTGTCTTCAGTGCGAGCGATTAGTCGCTTTCTTAAAAAATTTCAAAAAATGTTTTGCGTGGTTCTGCGAAGACCTGTGTGGAATCGCTCTTGAGATTGTGCAGCTTAGGATCGCTCTCAGCCTCGAGACTCGACCCCTTTACTTTTAAACCTTGAACTTGGATTCAGAACGTTCAATGGTCAACCACAATGTGAGGCCTGTGCGGCCAGATTTGAAGCAGTCCACGAACTAGGGGCAGGAAAGTCAGATCAAGAAGATCAGATGTGATCAAAAGAAGCTTGCGAAGCTAGATCAGGGGCATCCCTCAAACTAGGGGCGAAAGATGTCAGATTATGCTCGAAGAGTCAAAGATAAAGATCGGCAAGAATGCCAAACCCCAGAAAGGAGGAAAGAAGAAGACATTGCTGAAGGACAACCGAGTTCCTATCCACAACATTAGGGGCAAATTCAGCCCCCTGTTGGGTGGACTCCTACATCGTCAACGAACAATAGCCATTCTCCTAGATTCAGATGACTTCAGGATCTCAAAACCATTTGGCATGGACAAAGCTAAACTTTTACCCTTGAGAGGCTCGCTAGGCCGAAAACCCGGAAGGACGACCTAGGCAAAAGTTAGAGCAAAGAAAAGAACAAACAAAAAAGAAAAAAAAAAAAGAGAAAGAAAAAAAAAGAAATGAAATGAACAAAGAAAATGAAAAAATGAAAAGAAATGAAAAAAGAAAAGAAAAGAATGAAAAGAATTGAAAAGAAAAGAAAAACAATGCTCGCAAGGTTGAAAACCCAGAAGGGCGGCCTTGGCAAAAGTTAGAGCGCAAAAGGAGAGGTTAATACCTGAGTGTACCTTAACCCCCAAACTACGTAAGGCTTGATTCCCATGTTTGGGATACGTAGGCAACTTCATTCTAAAGTCCAGCCATAAACACTTCCAATTCGACTGTGTCCATGTGATGGTTCTGGTCATCTTTGTCTTCTCTGTATCCAAGAATTTGGTTGTAATTGTCACTGTGAGGACTGGTTGCCACGTGCTGCGGCGCTATTTAGACTAGGAGCAACTTTCCGTTGCCGTGCAGTGCTGCGGTGCTATTTAGACTAGGGGCAACTTTCAGTTGCCATGCATTGCTGTACAAACGAGGGGAAATTTTCCATTGTCATGGATCTGAGGTTGTGCATCTCAAGAGTAGGTTCCATGCTCGTTGAGCAGTGGCCATTTGCAAAAACAGTTTTTGAGAATTTTTACTGAGGCAGACTAATTTTCTCAAAAATTATTCCATTTTTTTTTCCCAAAACTGGACCACTTTCTTGGACCCAAAAAGGAAAATTTTCAGTGCTCATAGCCTGACTTGCATGATTTCAAATCAAAAGTTGAACAAGCATGTTAATCTAACTCTCATGCTGGTCAAAATTGTTTTACTAGAAAACCAAAACAAAAAATGGTCAAAATGATGAACTAGGGGCACAGTTGAGTCAGGCTTCTGCCTTTTCTCCATTGTCAAAGGCATTTTCTAGAAAGGCATTCTACTTGCCAGAAAGGGCACTTTACCTGCCAGAAAAGGCATAACTGAAGCTAACAGCAAAGGGCTGAATGCTCTCAACATCTTCCAAGCAACGAGGTATCAAGCCAAGTGCGAAGCATGAATTGGAATGGATCAAGATATTTCACTCCCTCGTCTGGACACATTTGATCATGTCCAAACTCCCTAGCAGAACATCGTCAACCGATGTCAATTGCAGATCTGCTGCACATCTGATCGCACCGGAATCCCTCTGTGGGAGAAGTTCACTGTTGTGAGCGGAAGAAAGAGAAACTAGCGGAATGCTAGGGGCAAGAGCCCGCGACGTCCTACTTATCCATCAACCACCCAGGAGAGGGATAAAAAATGAGAGATTGAAGAATAGAGAGGTGTGCGTTGAGAGAAAAAGCGAGAAAAGGGTTTTGAGAGAAAAACAGAGCTTGAGGGCCGAGTGACGTGAGAATCACAAATGAGAAAAGGGGGGAGGGGGGAAAACAATACCCGAAGAAACTGGGCTCCCCGTCAACTTAGAGGTCTCTCACCTTTGTAACACGTTTGAGTGTCGTGTCTTTTGTTTTGTTTCTCTCGATTCTCGTTTTGAATCGTTTCGAGTGTGTCTAGATGTGTTTGGGTTGTTTACCTTTGTTTTTCCTTTGTTGAGTCATTTTGACTATGGTCAGTTGTAGGCTCAATACCCGGTTAAGAACCCATTCCTTAATTTCAAAATGAATCGTTTTGTGCTCAGAGTGCCGTGCTGTTCTCCACATTTGTGCAAAACAGGATTAGTTCTTTCATAAAACTGGGGGGTTCAACCCAGGTCATGTGAGAACAGTCAAACCAGGACCTATCTGAAGCTATTTGGGTTCCGAACTACAAAGCAAAAGAAAGTAGGGAAAATTCGGAGCATCTGAGTTTGTTTCGACTTCTGCGAGTTCCGACTTTGCATCCCGTGTGTTCAAAACAAACGGAGTACTGTGTCATGAGCTGTGTGTTCAGAATCAAATGTGAGCTGCGTGTTCAGATTGAAATGCATGAGCTGCGTGCTCAAAATCAAAATATGGGCTGCGTGCAAAATCCAAATATGAGCTGCGTGTTCAGAAATTTGAAAAATTTGAGCTGCGTGTTCAAAAGTTGAAGAGACTGAGCTGCGCGTTCAGAAATTTGAAAATTTTGAGCTGCGTGTTCAAAAGTTGAAGAGACTGAGCTGCGCGTTCAGAAATTTGAAAAATTTGAGCTGCGTGTTCAAAAGTTGAAGAGACTGAGCTACGTGTTCAGAAATTTGAAAATTTTGAGCTGCGTGTTCAAAAATTTGAAAAATTTGAGCTGCGTGTTCAAAAGTTGAAGAGACTGAGCTGCGTGTTTAGAAATTTGAAAAGTTTAAGCTGCTGTGTTCAAAAGTTGAAAAGATTGAGTTGTGTGTTCGAAAATTTGAAAAATTTGAGCTACGTGTTTAAAAGTTGAAAAGACTGAGCTGCGTGTTCCGAAATTTGAAAAATTTGAGCTGCGTGTTCAAAAGTTGAAAAGTATGAGCTACGTATTCAGAAGTGAAAAGTTTGAGCTGTGTGTTCAGATTACAAGAGTTTGGGCTGCGTGTTCAACTTTCGAAAACTGTGGGCTGTGTGTTCACCATCAAGAGTTTGGGCTACGTGTTCAACTTTCAAAAACCATGGGCTGTGTGTTCACCATCAAGAGTTTGGGCTGCGTGTTCAACTTTAAAAAACCGTGGGCTGTGTGTTCACCATCAAGAGTTTGGGCTGCGTGTTCAACTTTCAAAAACCGTGGGTTGTGTGTTCACCATCAAGAGTTTGGGTTGCGTGTTCAACTTTCAAAAACTGTGAGCTGTGTGTTCACCATCAAGAGTTTGGGCTGCGCGTTCAACTTTCAAAAACTATGGGTTGTGTGTTCACCATCAAGAGTTTGGGCTGCGCGTTCAACTTTCAAAAATTGTGGGCTGTGTGTTCACCATCAAGAGTTTGGGCTGCGCGTTCAACTTTTAAAAACTGTGGGCTGTGTGTTCACCATCAAGAGTTTGGGCTGCGTGTTCACGACAAAAAGTTTGAGCTGTGTGTTCAGATTTCAGAAATGTGGGCTGCGTGTTCACAACAAAAGTTTGAGCTGCGTGTTCAGATTTCAAAAGTGTGGGCTGCGTGTTCACGAAAAAAGTTTGAGCAACGTGTTCAGATTTCAAAAATGTAGGCAGCGTGTTCACAACCAAAAGCATGAGCTGCGTGTTCAGAAATTCAAGTGCTTGAGCTGTGTGTTCAAAAATGCGAACAGAACGCTGTGTTATGGACTGTGTGTTCAAAAATGCGAACAGAACGCTGTGTTATGGACTGTGTGTTCAAATTGAGCAGTATAATTTGCTGTGCGCCAACTAAACCGAATGCCGTGTCATGGACTGCGTGTTCAGATTGAGCAGTGTTATGTGCTGTGTGCCTAAAATATGAGCTGCGTGCCCGAAATGAACTGTGTGTTCAGAGAATGATGTGTGCCCGAAATGAACTATGTGTTCAGAAATTGAGCTGTGTGCCTGAAATGAGCCGCATGCCCGAAATGAGCTATGTGCTTGAAAAATGAGCCGTGTGCCCAGAATGTGCTGTGTGCCCGAAATGAGCTGTGTGTTCAGAATGAGCTGTGTGCCCAAATAAGCGGTGTGCCCAAATAAGCTGTGTGCCAGATAAACAGAGTGCTGTGTTTTGAGCTGCGTGCCAAATGAACAAAATATTGTGTTGTGAGCTATGTGCCAAATGAATGGAATGCCATGTCGTAAGCTGTGTGCCAAATCTTGCATTGTGCATGCATTTCATCGCGCTATTTTGCGCATCGCACTGTTTTGTGCACTTTACTTGCATTGTGCATGCATTTCGTCGCACTGTTCTGCGCATCGCACTGTTTTGTGCACTTTACTTGTATTGTGCATGCATTTCGTTGCACTGTTCTGCGCATCGCACTGTTTTGTGCACTTTACTTGCATTGTGCATGCATTTTATCGCGCTGTTCTGCGCATCGCACTGTTTTGTGCATTGCATCATTCGCGCTATCTTGCGCACCCCATCTGCACTTGTTAGTGCATTGCATTTCATTCGCGCTCTCTCGCGCATCTTATCTACACTTGCATCCTTTCCGCATTGTTATGCGTCACACTTAGGTTGTATTGTCATACACCCATCCGCATTCTTATGCATCACACTTAGGTTTCATTGTCATGCACCTCTCTCACATGCATTGTCATGCACCTCTCTCACTCACATTGTTATGCCCAATTTACCTGCGTTGTCACGCACCTTCCTTGCATTGTTATGCACGTTTTGCTCGCATTGTTATGCGCACACTTAGGTTGCATTATCATGCACCTCTCCACTTGCGTTGTCACGCACTTTTCACTTGCATTGCTATGCATGTTTCTAACGATATTGTACCTGTTAAGTTTCTTTCTTATGCAGGCACGATATTGTATGTACGGTTCATTTGAGGCTGGCGCGACCAGACGGTATTGTATGTACTCCGCGTGAGACGTAGCGAGAATTGTATAATTCTCTTACATCCTTTCTGCATTGCAATGTAGTTAGATTTGTGTATGATTGCTTAAAACTGTTGCGTGATATGCCTCGTTACAGCTTTCTTTGCATGATCATAAGTTATGTTCGGCATCTTGCATGTCCTTTGCATTCTGCCCCTGCCTGCGGGCACATCTCTTTGTTATCTTGCCTGCTTGTCTGAGTCTTCGGCCTTGTCAAAAATGGGTCGTCTCTGGGCTTTGACACTCACCCCCGTCACTTGTGACTTTCGAGTTCTGTCAAAGAGGGGCAATTGTAGACACCCCATTTTTGACCGACCTTAAGACTTAGACGTCATCAATTGAGCGCTCGGTGATTGCACATGTTGCACTCGTTCTGAAGTCATAGAGTCTCGGCCGAGAGCCTTGCCTCTGGACCTCGGGACTCTTTTGTGCTTTGTTTCGGTTTGCGAACCAAGTTCTGTTTTCTCTTCTCGAAAGGAGGGAGAGGTCTCGTAGACCATCTCTCAGTGGCCGTAGGCTACTTTTCGTGGTCGTAGACCACTGTTCCCGTTTGGAGACCAATTTCCGATTTTCTGAGCCGTCGGCCGTGTGCCTCAGTTCGGGACTGCTTAACTTTCTCCGTTTGGCACGATTTTTGGAGAGCTTGAACCTTTTGAACCCTTCGTTTTAGCTTCTTGAGGAAGCTTGAACCTTTTGAACCCTTCGTTTTAGCTTCTTAAGGAAGCTTGAACATTTTGAACCTTCGTTTTAGCTTCTCGAGGAAGCTTGAACCTTTTGAACCCTTCGTTTTAGCTTCTTGAGGAAGCTTGAACCTTTTGAACCTTTCGTTTTAGCTTCTTGAGGAAGCTTGAACCTTTTGAACCCTTCGTTTTAGCTTCTTAAGAAACCTTGAACCTTTTGAACCTTTGTTTTAGCTTTTTGCGGAAGCTTGAACCTTTTGAACCTTCGTTTTAGCTTCTTGAGGAAGCTTGAACCTTTTGAACCCTTGTTTTAGCTTCTTGAGGAAATTTGAACCTCTTAAACCTTTTCTCTAGCTTCTCCAAGAAGCTTGAACCTTTGCTCTAGCTTCTCGAAGAAACTTGAACTTTGCCCTAACTTCTCCAAGAAGCTTGAACCCTCTTGTTTCTCTATAAGAGATGGCCTCTCTCTCCTTTAGAGAGGTTGAAAAAAATTTTGTCCAAAGAAAAGCACATATATCTCTCTATATCTCTACATTCTAGGCTTAGAAAGAGTTTTTGTCCTTTAGAGAGGTCTCAAAGAGCTGGTTTTTGGTCCAAGAAACTGCTGGTTTTGCTAAAGCTACAAGGGTAACACATTATTCCCTCTTTTAAGCTTTATTTTGCTCCATCTTTTAGCCATACTTGTAAGCATATTTGAGCTTCGGTGTAAACTGAAAAAAGTCTTATTTTGAGGCCCTTAACATGTTTGTTTAAGATCATTTTTCTGTTGGGGGTTATCTACCCCCTTGCATGCTTCATTTTACCGTGTTTTGAGCCATGCCTTAGAGCATTTGTGTTGGCCTTTGTTTGGCCTTTTAGCCACTGAAATCCAGTGGATTTTCAGTGGCTAACATGCTATTTTGAGTGCCAAAATCAGAGAGCGGTGACCCTCTCTCTCCTTGTTTTGTTTTCTAGCATTTTTGGCCTTACAAAGTAGCCCTTATTTGCATGCTTCCAAGCCATGTTTCAGGCCATTTTTGATGAGTTTTAGGACCTGCATAGGCTCTGTCCAGAGCTTGTTTTTCCATATTGGATGTCCATCTTACATGTGTAGAATAACCCTCTTCATAGCATATCAAAGGAGCATCTCATTCTTGCATGCATTGACCATGTTTCAATGGATTTTTGGGCTTTATTTGGCATGTCATACCTCTGATTTTTGCTGGTTTAGTGGCCTCTTGATTGCCTCACATGCTTGTAGTGCAAATCCTCTTTACTAGCTTACATTGCATCCTATTTTGGCCTTTGATTCTAGCACTTTTTGGTCATGCCCTAAACTGATTTTGTGCATGTTTTGGACTGCCTTAGCTCTGTTTTTGGGCCTCATAGTTGAATGATGTTTTCTATGCATGGTTGTAGTTCAATACCTTTGCCTAGCTTTGAGTTTTGAAGCCTATTGCATGCTTATATTGAGGTGTTTGCATGTTTTGAGGTCATTGTGCATGGTATTTCAGAGCATGTAAGGTTTCCATGTTCCCATGTTTTCCACTCCTTAAATGAATTTGAAGGTTGTGCTTGTATGCCTCATTTATGGACCATTGCATGAGCTTCATTTCCATGCCTTTTGAGCCACCATTTCAGTCCATTTTCCTACTGTTTTGGGCCTGCATAGGGACTATTTGGGGCTGGTTTGGTCATTTGAGTATTGCTTTGCATGCCTATAGTGTAACCCGCTTCACTAGTTTCGGTATTTGGGCCATCGAGCATGCATTGTGTGAGGTGTTTGCATGATTCGGGACCATCTTGCATGTCATTTTAGAGCTGGAAAATGTGTCATTGCATGCCATGTTTCATCCCTTGCCATGCCTTAGTAGAGTTGCACTTTGTGCCTTAGGTTTGGCCCCTCTCATTGTGCATGTTTGCATAAGTGTTGTTGCCTTAATTTCATCATGTTTGGCCACTGATTTGGGTGTCGCTAACCCATTTTGGTTTTAGTCCATCTTGCATTGTATATGCCATTTAGTCCATGTTGTTGCATGATTGACCATTGCATTGTGTATGCCTTGATCATTTCATTGTTAGTCTCCATGTGTGCATTGCGTATGCCATATAGTTTTCATGTGCATTGAGTATGCCATTGATTATTTTATAGCATTGTGTATGCTAGTAGCATGTTTGCATATCATCTTTTGCATGTTTGCATCATTTAGTGGCATTATGTTTAGGTTGCATGTTAGAGTTGCATTCATGCATGCCACGCATATTGCATTGTGTTTGGAGTAGGGTTTAGTCCAAACACGGGAAACGAGGGACGTTTCATACTCCAAGTGACAAAATGTGCCTCGATTCTCGGTCGCCGACACTCCGGATTACCCATGATGGAGTTTAGGCCTTGTTGTGTTTATACGTGCATTCATTTTACATCGAGTCGTGAAATTCGTTTCCTCGGCCATCATGCATCGGGATGCGTGATTGGTGGCCCGAGGATCGAGGACTATACTCCCTAGAGCTTATGCGATGATGGGGAGAGTGGTCATGCACACATTTGTTGAAAACACCTTGTCATGCCTCTTTCTTGCTTTGTGTTGCGGAAAACCAGAATCCAGGGGCAGAAAGTGGCCGGCCGACCAGGTTCTCTGGTAGGCCGACCACCTTTCTTGGTCTCCACCACAAAGGGTGGTCAGCAGGTGGTCTCCCATACCATTGGCTGGTCAGCAGCCCTCCCACAGCTTCTCAGAGTGGAGTTTCAGCCTCTTGGAGCTTTGTGCAACTTTCTGAAATCAATTGCAAACAAAGGCGAGTCGAGGTGTCACGAGGGATTTCCGAACAAGGCAACTCGAGCATGCATGCATCCTTTACCATTCAAAACAGAGCTGAGGCAGTCCATTCCACATAGTTTACATGCTAGTTTATTTGCTTCCTTAGTTAATTCGTTAATTAGCTAGTGTTGTGTAATAATTACTTGTAATTCATTATTCATTCAGGTTGTGTATTATTTATTCGGACCATCCAAGAGAGGGCAATGTTGCAATAGGTGTGCGTGTGTGTGATGTATGTCTTCCAACCCCACGTCTTTCTCCCTTTTATTTACCAGCTTATGATGGTTAGTTTAGGGCATGTTTAAATTAGCATACTTATGCTCAGATGTTTGCATCCATTCATCTGTCTTGCATGCACCGGGCTCGGCGCATCATACTAACTGCATTGTATTTCAATTCCAAGTTGAATACGTGTATCAGTTGTAGCATTTCACATGCCATTTTAGAATAGCTGAGCCTATCTTAGTTGCATTTCGCATGTGTTGCATTAGGCATCTTAGCATAGTTAGGATTCATGCATGATTTCTAACTAGCTTCTTGTTTTGGCTTGGAGTACTCGGTAAGCTTTTATGCCTTAGCATCTTGCATGCGTGTGAGTGTTACCATGATGGCATGCTTACCATGAGGCTAATTGCTTATGTGATATAACTGCCCGAATGCCTGTGGATGAAGGTTGGATTACTTGAATTGGAACAATTCATCAAAGTGCGAGTTTTAAGCCCACTTGCGAGTGGCAAAATCACCATGTTTTCTTAAGCCCACCCGAGGGTGGCAAAATCCACATTTTAGCCTATTTGCGAGTAGCAAACCACTTTAAAACAAACATGAGATGTTTTGTTCCAATTTAGGCGATCTAGTCTATACTTGTGTGTTGTGCACATCACATAGTAATTCTAGGCTAATAACCGGAATAAGAGCACATGTGTTTTCGAAAACAAGATATCATGTTTAGTAGTGGCCAATCTTTGATCGGGCGAGCGGGGGTGCTCATTGCATGACCTTCCCCAATCGTACCCAAGTTCCTGAGCCAAGGCAACTTTGGTGATGACGGACACGTGGCCTTAGGCACGAGTCAGGATTTCCTAAATTTCCCAAAATAAAACATTTAGGTGGCGACTCTGTATCCGGCAAAGCAGTCCATGTTTGGCAATTCTTTCTAAAAAATCAATTTTCCAAAACGATTTGCCGGATTTGGACTCTTTGGTGATTTATCATTCTTGCATTGCATTTTGCAAGATTAGATTAAGAACCGTGACACATTGAGTCCGCTACTGTAGTAAGCCCAATATGAACAAAACGGGGGGATTTCCCCCCGAGACGTTCGAGACGTCTACAGTATGTTTGGTTTTAGTTTTCTTATTTCAGTTTTTTGAAAAATGAGTTTTTTGTTTATCGTGTTTTTTATTTTTAGTGAATATTTTTAAAATTTTACGAATTTTTTTTTCAGTTTTTTAGGTGCACCTTACTTAGATGTATCTACATAGTAAAATATTTGTGAAAAAATATTTTAAAAAATTAAGAAATACACAAAAATACAAAAAAAAAAAAATTGTACTTAATTTTTGTATTTTTTAAATATTTTTGGTATTTAGTAAGTTTGTTGAAAAAAATTTCCCTAAATATTATATTTTTTTTAAGTGAATTTATGTTAAGTGCGTCTAAAAAAAAAAAAAAAAAAAATTGCTTAAAATATTAAAAAAAAATTCATTGAAAACAAGGAAAATAAAAAAGTAGAATTTTTTTAAAAGTTTTTTTGAAAATCAAAACCAAACAAACTGGTTAATATTAAATAATAATACTAATAAAAAATATATAATGAAAAATCAGTACACGTTTGAATTTATAAAAAGTTTTTACCAATATTTTACTTTTTAATTATTTAGATTATTAGATATTAGATTTTCATAAAAAGAATAATTTAAATATAAAATATGAAGAAATTACAGTATCTTTAATTACAAAAATTGAGAAAAATATGAAAAATTAAAAACTAAAACACAAATTTAAAAATTAAAACCGACGAAAATGGTTCTTGTTTAGAATTTTGACATCATACCTTGATTATTAAAGTATTATGTAAAATATTACAGTTCATAAAATATAATTTAAACAAAAATAAAGTATATAAAAATAACCTGGTAATTTTTTGGAAGCAGCACAAATCTCTATTTTAAAAATCCATGTGCTTTCCTCTATTTGGATTCAAACTATAATGCATATAATTTTAAGATTCAATCAAATTATTCATAGTGATTTGATCTATGATTGACAATAGTAAGTGTTATGTAAATAAAAAAGAGTAATCGTTTTTTGTTTTTCAATCATTATCAATGTAAAAAATAAAGAGATGGTTTATTCTGTTTTAGAAAATTTAGCCAAAACCCCTCTATTAGACCCTTGTTTGGTGAAAATGATAGTCCAATTTATTTTGCTTCATAAACCACTTAAGGAGAAAACACATATTTATGCAAGGACAAAATAAAATATCTCTTTTTTTTTTTTTGTTCCTTAGACAATATTGCTAAAGTAACATATTACTACGAACCAGAGTGATATATTATTGTCAAACAGAGTAACATGTTACTGTGAATCAAAATAATATATTATTGCCAAACAGAGTAACATGTTACTATCAAAGATAGTAACATGTTACTATCAAATATAGTAACATGTTACTGTCAAACAGAGTAATATGTTATTGTGAGATAGAGTAACATGTTACTGTTATTATTTACATCAATTTCGACGGTAATAATATTTTTTAAATTTTTTAAAAGAGTTTTATAGTCAACATGGATTTTATTTTATAGTTATTGATGAGAGAATTCTAAAAATACTAATTTTATTAAAAACCAACGTCTACATAAAAAATTATATTATTTTAAAGTTTAATATTTTGATAATAGTGGTACGTATTGGACTTTTAAAGAAAACTTTTTATGCTTGTCTTTAATGCATTAAATTTTATCATGAGGGGGCTTTGACTAAATCCCTCCCCCTCATTTTTTTATTTATAAGAAAGGAGACAGTTTGTTTATATTTATATAGGACTTTTAGAAGCAGATATATCATTTTTGAGTATTCAACTCCAAAAATAACGAGATAGTTTATGTGGGCCTTTTCATAACTTTTAGAAAATATAGTAGATTTGAAAGGGTCAAATTGAAATTTTAAAAAAGTAAAAAATATAGCAGACTCTTCACACTTTTGTAATAGTAGTAGATTTAAACTTAATTGAGATTTAAATTTTTAATTTTAAAAATTATTAATACTATATTTTAAAAAAATCATAAGTAATAATTAGATCGAAACAACTATAGTATAAAGTACATTATTCTCTATTATTTCAAATTAGGAATTTTTTTAGAGTAAACAATCTAAAGGAGTTAAATTCTATTAACAAAAAGTTATGAAATTTATATATTGCTCAATGCATAAGATGGTTGATGAATCTCATACTTATGCATTTGTTTATAAATTGTTCATTTAATTTCAACAATTAAAAACAATTTTAATATAAAATTGTAAATAAATTAAATTTGTTTATAAATTTTTTATTCATTTTTAATGAGAAGGATAAATTTAAAATAACACATACTATTATGAATAATTGGACCTTTTTTTTATAACAATTTATAAAATAAAAAAGAAAATAGAACTTATTTGTTAATATTGAAATTTGAGATACAACTATTAGTAATTTTTATTTTTATTTATTTATTTATTTATTTTATCAGCAAAAGAAGAACCTTTATTGATGAAAAAAAATGATTATATCAATAAAGAAAAGGGAGAAATTGAATGGGTGCAAAAGCATCTAAGTGAACAGAAAGATCCTGGCTAGGTTGGCACCCAGAAACACGTCCAATCATATACTAGCACCCCAAGAAGTTAATGAGAAACCAACCTACACGAAAATACAACCAAAATACGACTAAAACTCCAAAGAGAAAACCCTGCAACCTGATCAAAGGCCCCAGCAACAAAGACAGAGCAATAGAGCCAAAGCAGATCAGCAAACAGAAAAGAACAGATCAGAAACAGAGCCAAAGCGGATTAGCATCAAAGATTAACAACAGAAAACCAGAACAACCAAACAACAGCCAGATCAGAGTGATCGTAGCAGTTCAGCTCAAAAACCAGAACGTTCAAAAAACCAAAACAAAACAAAACATACCAGCAGCAGAAACAAAGCAACCAAATCCGAAGCATAACAAACTAGTAGCACAAAACCCATCATAGCCCCAAAAACCAGAACAAATAGAGTGAACAACAACCAGCTATAGCAGAGAAACAACATAGATAACATCCAACCAAGCATGAACAAGAACCAATCACCTCTAACACTTAGAGGTGTTGACTCACCCATTTTATATTTGAGACAATCTCTTGAATGGAGTAGAAATATCCCATATCATATGACTTCAACCACATAGCCACTCTAATTTTTATTAGCTCACACACTTCATCAATATTAGGCTGAGTATTGTTAAAAATACAGTCATTTCTGTATATCCATAGAGACCAAACAATAGAAAAGAAGACAACTCTCCAAACTTGTTTTTCCTTTTTCCTGAACTTCTACCCCAACCACCATTGCATCAAGTCTTCGAAAGATCCTGGAATTATCCATTGAATTCCCCACCAGGCCATGATTTTAGACCAAACATAGCACGCAAAATACCAAGACAAAATGAGGTGATTGGCAGTTTCCACCTTAACTTTGCACAACACACAGTCAATACTTCAATTATACTAAGGAATGAAGATGTTTTCATCCTACCCCTCCAAGCAACCAAGGTAATAAACTTAGCCTTAGGAGGAGGAAAATTATTCCACACTAAATCTGTTGAGCTATGGTTAAAGCCAGAACTTTGCTTGCACCAGTGATATACAGCTCCAATTTTAAACAACCCTGACTATCGAGCCTTCCACCTAGTGGAATCCTTTTGATTAATATGTAGGCAAGGCCCTGCTCCTAACATATTTTGCAGCCTTAGCATCTCATCTTCTTCCCAACCAAAAAGGGGCCTTCTAAAATTAAAACATCAATTGTTGGTGCTGTCTCTACAAGAAAGTAGCATTTTCAGGGTGATCTCTTCATCTAAAGTCAGCTGAAACAACCTAGGAAATTGGAATTTAAGACTTGAGGATCCCTCCAGATATCATCCTAGAACTTTACTCTATTCCCATCACCAATCCTAAGCTCCACATTTTACACAAAGAAATTATACAACCTAGGATTTACATGTACCACAACAAGAATATCTCTGTAGATAATAGAAGCAGACCCAAAACCATTCAATGAAGGGAACCAACTACCTCCAGATATACCATATTGGGCACAAATCACTGATTTCCACAAAGTCTCATCTTTCAAGGCATATCTCCACCACCACTTGAGTAATAAGCACTCATTAGTCACTCAGAGATCTCGGATTCCAAAACCTCATTGATCCCTATTCAGCTGCACCTCATTCCATTTTACCAAATGAATTGTCCTTCTAGATTCATCTCCTCCCTACAGAAACCTAGCTTGAATCTTATCAATTTCTTTCGCAACACACACAGGCATTTTAAACAAAGACATATAATAGATAGGTAGGGAAGACAAAATAGACTAAATAAAAGTGACTCTACTAGCATAAGAGAGCATCCTACGCTTCAATCCAGATAATTTCTTTTTAAACCTGTCCACCACTAGTTGCCATGCTTGTTTCCTACCTGGATTGGCACCAAGTGGCAACCTAAGATACTTTAATGGAAGTTTATGACTTAGACAATTCAGTTTGGCTGCAAATTTTGTCACCAACCCAACTATTAGTAATTTTCAAAACAAAATAGAACTTGATGATCATTTTTTCATTCTAATTTATGGTGCTTTTAAGAGAACATTGGTCAAAAGTTCATTCCAAAGTGGGTATAAAAGAAAAAATCTTATTTGGTGATAAGGACATGTCGAAAAAATGTGGCAGTGCTAAAAACAAGTTGCCCAAAAATTGGCCAGAAAAATCGCTGGCGACTGGCGGCAGTAGGTGGTGGTGGTGTGTAAAGAAATGTGTGATATTCAACCGATATGTTATTGAATGAGTAGCATGTGGCATATTTTAACAGATAGTTAGCTTGGTGAATTTTAATAGATATAGAGATATGTTGATTTCAACAGATAGGTTGATTTTAAGATATAGGTAGACAGGTTGATTTTAACAGATAGTTATCCTTTTAAACAAATTGTGTTGTTTTGACCTAAAAAGATTAGAGTGTGGACCTAATGACTCAAATGATTTAAAAATTTATTTATGGCTCGAGTGTCATTTATTTAATATGATATTATAATTTTTACAATTAAGAAACATAATTTTACTTAGATTACATAACAAATCCTAAGATTTGACTCTTATAATAAAATAAATTCAAAATTTTTAAATTTATGAAATTAAACCTTAATATTTTGATTTATTTTTAATGTAAATAATTTTCCTATTTTCAATCTAATTGAATATTTTAGATATTTTATACATACCAACATTGAGGTTAATGACTAAAATGCCTATTTTTGCACAGTTGTATTGTAAATTTAGTACCAGTTGAAAATCTACATACATTAGGCAACATTGCGTGTCGTAGAAATATTAAAAAAAACAAAAAAAAATTAACTTAAAAAAATGAAAATGTGCCATTTTCTTAATAATTTTTTTTTTCAAATTTCTGAACAAATATTTTAACTTTTAGGTGTATCTATATGTGCATCTAAAAATTTTAAAATTTTAATTAAAATATGAAAATTTTATCAAAGAAAAAACATAAGGAAAAAAAACTCAAATCTCAAGGCCGTCCAAATCTCAAGCTTATCCACTTAACCCAATACATATGAGTTATTAAATTTTTTAATTTTTTTTCTTTAATGGATATTAAATTGTTTAGATTTTTTTATTTTACTTGTTATTTGAGTTTAGAATGTTAACCAAATTCAATGGTAAAAGAATTATAATTTTAACAAATGCTTTAATTTAGACCCTAAAAAGTAGTATATATATAATTGTTGTATATTTTATTTACTATATTTGATAATTAAAATAATATAAAATTATAATTAATATTTTATAAATGAGTGGGCTATCGCGATGATGCTACTCGTACCTTGTACTAACTTTTTATATCAATTAAATTATTTCCTTATATAATGAAAAATAAATAAATTATACTAATTGTGCAATATAACTGTGGAACAATTTTATAGTGCAAAAAACTAAATAAATAAAAATAAAAATAAATTAATAAATAGGAAAATTGCCAACATTGAATTTTATATTTTTAGATAATAATTTAATTACACAAACCATAAACAAGTTACCTAAAATAATTAGAATTCAAAATACATGTTTTCTTGAGTTATGTAATCTCCCAATCATACAATGCCACATTAGTTGAATTGTAGGAACTCATACATCATGAAAACGTTTTCCTTTAAAAATTAGAACACTAGTCTAATTTTGTGACAGCTTCTCTGAAATCATAATTAATGTAGAGAAAGTAGAGTAAAAATTAGCAGAATCAAAGTTGTTGAACGATATTACATTTATTCATAACTAAAAACAAACGGAGACTCTCTTCTCCTTATTTCAGAAGCCATTATTACAACTTATTACAAAAAGTTCAACTCACAATCTGTAGGAGTGAACCATGTTGTATGTATACATGGCTTCTAGTTAACTAAAAGTAGAAGTATTCATCCATGCACAAAGCAAAGCATAAAGCAAAGCAAAGCATGTGCATGGATATATTTAGCAGTAGTGTTATGAAAATCAAACAACACGATTAAATATTTGGAAAGTGAAGATAGCAATTGGACGAGCGACTCCTTGCACAAAGCTTACAAAGGTAACAAGAGAACGTAGGGTTCCGATGCGAGGGAAAACTCTGCAAGCGGCAATGGGCGTACAGAATTTAAAAATATTTTTCCTTGCCCTAAAAAAGTTTGAGTTGGGCACGGGTGCTCAGGTTAAGCCCACTTAAGTTGCATCCCTAAATTTTAACAAGGGCAACAAAGTTCTATTTTTCATAAAATGTTTCCAAAATGTTCATTTCCCCATAATTGTGTTCTTATCCCAGTTTTACCATTCTCACAATAATTTTATAAACAATTTAAACTTAATTAAGATTTAAATTTTTAATTTTAAAAATTATTAATATTATATTTAAAAAATCAAAAATAATAATTAGATCGAAACAACTATAGTATAAAGTTCATTATTCTCTGTTATTTCAAATTATGAATTTTCTTAGAGTAAACAATCTAAAGGGGTTAAATTCTATTAAAATTACAAAAAGCTATGAAAGATAGTACTATGAATAATTTATACATTTCTTAATGCATAAGATAGTTGATGAATCTCATACTTATGCATTTTGTTTATAAATTATTCATTTAATTTTGAACAATTAAAAATATTTTTAGTATAAAATTTTAGATAAATTAAAATTGTTTATAAAATTTTTGGTTCATATTTTAATGAGAAAGGTAAATTTAAAATAACCTATACTATTATGAATAATTGAACCTTTTTTTTTGTATTTTATTATTTATAACAATTTATAAAATAAAAAAGAAAATAGAGCGTATTTGTTAATATTGAAATTTGATATATAACTATTAGTAATTTTCAAAACAAAATAGAACTTGATGATCATTTTTTCATTCTGATTTATGGCGCTTGTAAGAGAAAATTGATGAAAAGTCAATTCCAAAGTGGGTATAAAGAATTAGATCTAAGGCTAAATTTTATTTGGTGATAAGGACACGTTGGAAAAGTTGTCGGTGCTAAAAAAAAGTTGCCGAAAAATTGGCTTGAAACATCACTAGCCACTGGCGGCAGTAGGTGGTGGTGGCGAGTAAAGAAATACGTAATATTCAACAGGTAAGTTTTTGAATGAATAACATATGTCATATTTTAACAAATAGTTAGCTTGGTGAATTTTAATAAATACAGTGATAGGTAGATTTCAACAGATAAATTGATTTCAAGAAATAGATAGATAGATTGATTTCAACATATAGTTGTCCTTTTGGTCATGTTTGTTTGGCTCTATAGGTGAGGGGATTGGACCATCAATCCTGTTGGTCCTACATAGCCCATCTTTGGTTGACAAAAATAGAAGAAGACTAGTGTAGACATCCCATTTTTGACCGACCTTAAGACTCAGACGTCACCGATTGAGCACTTGGTGATGTTGCATATCGTGCTCGTTCAGAGGTTTCAGAGTCTCGGCTGCGAGCCTTACCTCCGGACTTCCGGACTCTTTCATGCTTTGCCTCGGTTTGCGAACCAGGCTCTGTTTTCTCTGTTTTCTCTTGCCGAAGGGAGGGAGAGGTCTCGTAAATCATCTCTCAGTGGCCGTAGGCTACGTTTCGTGGTCGTAGGCCATTTTGCCCGTTTGGAGCCCAGTTTCCGGTTTTTCGGAGCTGTTGGCCGTGTGCCTCGGTTTGGGACCGTTTAACCACCTCCGTTTGCTCTGGTTTTTGGCACATACCTTATTTCCTCCCTCTTGAGGGACACTGTGGTCCGAGAGACCGACTTCGTGGTTGAACACCACTTCCGGTGCCTAACAGTCAGTTTTCGGGGCCCCGGGCTGCACGTTTCGGCCCCCGAACCTTCATTTTGCATCGGTTTGAGTTCATTTTTGGCAGGGACCTCTGTTTCATTGTTAGGAAGGTCGTAAAAGAGTGGGAGGCCAGTAATTGTTCTGACAACCAGTTTTATTCCTTCATCGCCCTCCGTCGCCCGTTTTTCTCACTAGAAAGCCAATGTTGACCACCCTTGGGCCACCTTTTCTAGCCCTAAACCACATATTTGTGTTGTAGACACCTGGGAGGCCACCAATATCATATGGCCGGCCAGTAATTGTGTTTGACCCTTTTGAACCCCTCCAAAAACTGGGCCTTTCTCTCTCCTGGTTCACTTTCTCCAGTTTTTGACCACATGGTTGTGTTGTGCACACATGGGAGGCCAGCTTTTTGGCATGGCCGGCCACTAATCAGTCTTGACCCTTTTGACCCTTGGCCGGCCGGCCATGGGGAGGGCCGGCCAGCCACCTAAACCCTAAATAACCAGCCGGCCTTGCTCCTCTCTCCTGGTACTTTACAAATATACCCTCTGTTTCCCCCCAGATTTTGTATCCGGGGAGCTAACTTTTTGGGGGGAAATTTGAATTTCATTTCCCCCATTTTTCCCCCACTCTTGTGCCTATATAACCAGGCCCTCCAGCTCCCTTTTGAAGGGTTAGAAAATCCTCTTAGAGCTTTGCATACGTACATCCTCCATCTCTCTCTTTCAAAGCTTCAAAGTCCATTGTTCTTGGACCATTTCTACACCACCTCATAGCACCACACCACCACCATCCTTTCCAACACTTGGAGCTGGTTTTTCAGAGCTTAGGAGCGCCTTTTCTCAAGCCAAGGGCTGCTGAAGTTTGGTCTACAAGGGTGAGTTCTCATTCTCCCTCTTTTGTGCTTTATTTTGTTCTATATCTAAGCCATACTTGCTTACATTTTTGGGCTCCGACCCTAACTGAAAATAGTCATGTTTTGAGGCCTTTTTCATGTTTGATTAAGGGTCCTTCCATGTTTAAGGTCTCCAGCTACCACTTGCTTCTTTACCTCTCTTGTATGCCTCTTTCTTGCATAGTATTTTAGGCCTATTTGTGAAATGTTTTGAGCTTGGTCATAAACTGCAAAGAGGCTTGTTTTGAGCCCTTCTTCAACATTTTTGAAGGGCTCTTCACTGTTTGAGGCTTCCATCTGTCACTTGCCTCTTTATCTCTCTTTTGGCCCTATTTTTGCATGCTTTTTTAGCTCATTGTGCTTGTATTTTTGGGCTCTGGTCCGAACTGTAAATAGTCATATTTTGACCCACTCTTCATGTTTGATCAAGGGTCTTTCACTGTTTGAGGCTTCCTCTTTGCTCTTTGTGTTAAAGCTCTCTTTTATGCCTTATTTTGTATAGTATTTTAAGCTTGATTGTGTACTGTTTTGGGCTTGGTCATAAACTGTAAAATATCATGTTTTGGGCCCCTATTCAACATTGTTGAAAGGCCCTCCTCCGTTTGAGGCCAGCAGCCATCACGTGCTTCTTTGTCCCTCTTTAGGCCCATTTCTTGCATGATAGTTTAGCTATACTTGTGTTTGTTTTCGTGGCTTGTTGTAAACTGTAAAGTGCTTCATTTTGAGCCCCTCTTAAACTTTGTTGAAGGGCTCTTCACCTTTTGGGGCCAACAGCTGCTACTTGCTTCTTTATCTCTCTTTCGAGGCCATTTTTGCATGTTGGTTTAGCCCTATTTGTGTTCACCTTTTGTCCTTGCTTAAAACTGGAAATATGCTTGTTTTGGGACTGTCTTGATTCTTTCTTCATACTTCATGTTCAAATAATGCATGCTTTGTATAGCTATAAGTCATTCCATGCGCCTAGTTTCGAGTATCGAGTCTCATTTCATGCATCGGGTGCCATGTTTCCATGTTTCGGGGCTGTTTTGCATCATATTTTGGTACTGAAATTTGCATGCTTGTATGTCATATTCCATGCCTTGCCATGCTTTGGTAGAGTGGCATTCGTGCCCTAGGTTCGGTCCTCGATTCGCGTACACGCGTGCACGCATTTCGAGTGTCTCATTTTCATCTAATGGCCTCTTATGTGAGTGTGGCTGAGGTCCACTCATGTTGGTGTAAGCCCATCATGCATTGTGTATGCCATTTCATTCCATAGCATTGTGTATGCTAGGCTGTATGTTAGCGCATTGTGTATGCCATGTTACCTCGTGCATCGTGTATGCCATTTCATAATATTGTGCATGTTAGGTTGTATCTTAGTTGCATTCATGCATGTCATGCATATTGCATTGTGTTTGGGATAGGAGTTAGCCCGAGCACGGGAAACGAGGGGCGTTTCGTACTCTGAGTGACGGAACGTGTCTCAATTCCCCAGTCACCGACACTCCGGATTGTCTATGATGGAGTTAGGTCTTAGTTGTATTCTCATGTGCATTCATTCCATATTGAGTTGTGCAATTCGACTCCTCGGTCATCATGTATCGAGATGCGTGATTGGTGGCACGAGGATCGAGGCATGCATACATGTGTGAAAATACTTTGCCATGCCCCTCTGTTGCTCTCTGTTGCAGCAAATCAAAAACCAGCAGCCTTTCGGAGTTTGGAGCGCTTTCCAAGAACAATTGCAAACAAAGGCTAATTGGGGCATCGCGATGGATTTCCACGCCGAACATGCATCATTCATCATCCGGAACGGAGTCGAGGCAGTCCCTAGCTTGCATGCTAGTTTTAATGCTTTCCTAGATTAATTTGTAAATTAATTAGGATTTTGTATTTATTCGGACTGTACTATTCATTTGGGACTGTATATTATTTATTCGAACCCTCTGCGCGAGGGCAATGTTGTAATAAGTGTGCGTGAGTGTGATGTATGTCTTCCAACCCCACGTCTTTCTTTCCTTTTATTTACCAGCTTATGATGGTTAGATTAGGGCATGTTTCAATTAGCATACAGTATGATAGCATGTTTGCATTCATTCATCTATTTTGCATGCACCGGGCTCGGCGCATCATACTAATTGCATTTGTACTTCAATTCCGAGTTGAATACATGTTAGCTATAGCATTCCATATGCCATGTTTAGAATAGCCGAGCCTACTATAGTTGCATTATTGCATATGTTGCATTAGGCATTTCCGTATAATTAGGATCATGCATGATTTCTAATCAGTTTCTGTTTTGGCTTGGAGTACTCGGTAAGTTTTTACGCTTTAGCATCCCTGCATGCGTGTGAGTGATTGCCATGATAGCATGCTTACCATGAGGCTATTTGCTTATGTGATATATCTGCCTGAATGCCTGTGGGTGAAGGTTGGGTTGTTTGGATTGGGACAAATCATCAATTGTGAGTTTTAAGCCCACTAGATAGTGGCAAAACCATTTTTTTTTCTAAGCCCACCTGAGGGTGGCAAAATCTGCATTTTAAGCCTACTTGCGAGTAGCAAACCATCTTTCAAAAACAAATATGAAATGTTTTGTTCCAATTCAGGCGGCCCGGTCTATACTTGTATGCTGTGCGCATCACATAGTAAATCTAGGCTAATAACCGGAATAAGAACACATAATGTTTTCAAAACTTGATATCATGATTAGTAGATGCCGATCTTTGATCGGGCGAGCGGGGGTGCTCACGAAGTGACCTTCCCCAATCGTACCCAAGTTCCCGAGCCGAGGCAACTTTGGTGATGACGGACACGTGGCCTTAGGCACGAGTCAGGGTTTCCTAAATTTCCCAAAATAAAATATTAGGTGGCGACTACTGTATCTGCAAAGCAGTCCATGTTTGGCACTTCTTTCAAAAAATCTGTTTTCTCAAAATGATTTGCCGGATTTGGACTCTTTGGTTCAGATTAAGAACCGTGACACAAATCGAGTCCGAACTGTAGCGAGGTCCCCCGCGGGCCTGTCTACAGTTTCTGGCGACTCTGCTGGGGATTTAGAGAACTTAACTCGAACTCATGATATCTGGTTTTGACTACACTTGTGTGTTTCTTTGCATTTGCATTTGCATTGGTGCGCCTAGGACATCGTGTTTGCCATCTGCTATTCCTGAACGGTTTGCCAGAGGCTTGTCTTGTCAAGGCATGACCATAAAGCTGACCGGTTGTGGGCTCTGCCAGTATGGGAACACAAACCCCGGTTTTGCCGGGGCACCATTTTTTGACCATTCGACCTAGTGCATATCGAAATCCGTAGTGACCATTCCAAACTAGGACAGGTTGCTTACCCGATATAGGTTGTTTGAAACCGCTGCGTGCGTAGTGAAACCCTAGGTCCTAACAAAATAGGACAGGGAAACCCTACCCCAACATAGGGGTGTTTTGGCTCTCACTTATCTGTTATGTGCTGTTAGAGTGTGTCTCCACAGGGAATGCATGTATCGGTGTATAAGTTTGGGCATCAGGCCTGCGGGCAACAGTCAATGTTTGAGAATCAGTTATCTGCGGGTATCAGATTCAGTTTTCGGGGACAGTGATTCAGGGATAATGACCAGTGTTGGAGGACAGTGTGTATTCAGCTTATCGATCGTGTGTTGTTATGCCCAGCTGTGTGTTGTGCATTTATTTTAAGCTGTTATGCTGTTCATTTATCTGGTTGTTTATTTCCTTATTGCTTTATTTATCTTTCTGCTAGGGCAGTTTTAGCACAATTGCTTCCGACCCAGTAGATATTCCCCAAGCACTTTGGACGAGAGGTCGTCGGCTCAATCGATCTGAGGATCTGGTTGACGGATAGCCAGTGTTCCATTCTCTACCCCCGGTTGTCAGGAGAAGACCGAGAAGGCGTAGTGTGTCTGAACATAGGTTACCAGAGCAGTGGTCTACCCAAGCAGTAAAGAGTCGGGTTGAGGTCCCAGTTTCTGCCATAGAGATACACATACCGGTCAGTCATCAGGATCAGCAGAACATAGCCGAGATGGAAGAAATGATGTGCCAAATCCAAGAGAGTATGAGGCAAATGCAAGAGGACGCTGTCCGCCAGGCGGAGTTCTCTAAACAACAAGCCACAATCATGGCCCAGCAGGCCGAGCTCATCACTAGACTGCAACAATAGAATGCGGCATCAGCCTCACACCCAAACCCTCCTCCACCAGGGGTTCCACTACCCGAGCAGGCACCAGTTGCCCAGAACACCTTGCCAAATATCCAGAACGTCCAGGAGGACACAGACCTTCCAACGGGGCAGGCTCCGCCCCTGCTTCCGCCTCAACTGTCCAAGGCACCTACACCTGTCAACCACCCGAACTCTCCCTTCGAGTTCGAAATAGACCCAACAGCATTGAAATTGAGCAAGCTCGAGAAGCTATTCAAAAAATCACAAGGGGTAAAGGCTATTCCAGATATCAAGGACGGATATACCGATGTGGCTGTGACTTTGCCAGATAGATTCAAGATGCCGCAGATTGATCGCTTCGACGGATCTGGTGATCCCATGGTCCACCTCCGACTATTCTCAGATATACTACGACCAATGGGCCTCACCAGACCCCAAAAGCTTTCGCTATTCGGCCGGACCCTATCGGGTGTGGCCGCCATCTGGTATGTGAAGTTGGAGGATGACGTCAAGCGGAGTTGGGACGAAATAGCTGAGGCCTTTGTGGCGCAATACTCTTACAACACCCAGATTGAGATTACAACTCGTGATCTCGAAACAACGAGGCAGGAGCCCAAGGAGAGTTTTTCAGATTTTGTAACCCGGTGGAGGGCAAAGGCCTCGATGATGACTTTAAGGCCCACCGATAAAGACCAGATTCGGATGATTGTGCGCAATCTCCAGCCAAAATTGATGCAAAAGATGATTGTACTCCCCTTCCCCACCTTTTTGGATCTGCACGAGATGGGGGTACAAATCGAAGATGCAATGAAACAGGGTCTGATTGACCAAGACAGGAAGCAACCCCGAAGAACATTTAACCGCAACAACAACGCAGGCCCGAGTGGCGCTACAACTGCAAGAGCTTCGGAGGTCAGCATGGTCGCCACCATTCCCCCTCCCTCACCAAGGCCCATGGCAGCTACACCCTTCTCCGGTGCATCCGAAAGCAATACCCAAACCACTAAGTACCAACCCAGAGGCCAAAGAGCCTTCACCCCACTGTACATGCCTTTGTCCAAGGCTCTAGGGGTCTTAATCAGAAAGGGGCATCTAAAACCCCTGGAGCCGAGGCCATTACCAAATCCACTTCCCCCCTCTCACAACCCAGCCAAGTACTGCGCATATCACCAGCAGCACGATCATGATACCGACCAATGTTTCAGGCAGCGTCAGGAGATTCAAGACCTCGTTGACAAAAATGTGATTCTACCTCCAGAGAGACCTAACGTCACAACCAATCCACTCCCTACACACAACCAAGCTCCACCTCCCAAAAGAATCAACTTCATCCAGACTGGGGTCGTGTTTTACGATCCTAGCATCTATATCACTCCCTCCCATCTACCTAAGCCAGAGGTGCTCCTTCCCGACTGCACTGACTATTTGTGCATGATGGACATCTCTACAACCCAACCTGAGCCAATGGTGGTGGCTGTTGAGGAAACTACAGAGGAGGTTGCAGAGGAGGATAGAATGGTTGAATCAAGGTTTGAGCAATCTGAGGATTTTCCTGGGGAGGCCTACGATCCAAGTGAGTACATCCTGTCAGTAGGTCGGTCTGAGCTGAGTGTAGGGTTACCAGAAAGAGCAGAACTGTGTGTGATTCAGGGGGACAGATTTGGACAGGGAAACCGTTGATATTGTACCTGTCAGTGACTGAGACTACAATGGGCTGCATGCTCGCACAAGAATCGGAGGATAAGGTGGAGAAGGCCATCTACTATCTGAGCAAGAAGATGTTGGATTACGAGACCCGCTACACTCCGCTGGAGAAGGCTTGCTTAGCTTTGGTATGGGCTACCAGGAAGCTGCGGCACTACCTGTTAGCTCACTCCGTAATGTTGGTTTCACGACTCGATCCCATCAAATATCTTTTTGAGAAACCAGCACTTACGGGTAGGCTAGCTCGTTGGTTGCTGTTGCTCTCCAAATTTGATTTGAAATATGTAACACGCAAGTCTGTCAAAGGAAGAGCAGTGGCAGAGTTCTTAGCCGACTATCCAGTGGAAGGGGGTGAAGCAGTCGAGTACCTATTCCCAGATGAAGCTATTTTGCACATTGACGATGAAGCTTGGACGATGTACTTTGACGGATCATCCAATCAATACGGGTATGGGATAGGAGTGTTGCTGATAGCACCCGACAATTCCCGTATCCCTCTAGCCTTCAAACTCCGGTTCAAAGTCTCGAACAACGAAGCAGAATATGAGGCGTGCATCGCCGGTCTAGAAGCAGCCCTAGAACTAGGAGCAAGACGGTTGGACGTCATCGGGGACTCAAACCTTGTTGTGTCTCAAGCAAAAGGAGACTGGAAAGTCAAAGAAGAGAAGATGATGATGTATTACCAAACCTTGGACTCGTTAATTCCTCGGTTTGAGAAGCTAAGCTTTACTCATCTACTGAGAGAGAACAACAGGTTCGCAGATTCTTTAGCAACTCTATCATCCATGATAGACATCCCGTACGGATTCCGGATACGTCCAGTCATCATTGACCAGAAATTTGCGCCAGCCTACGAGTCGATTGCTGCCATAGATGAGGTTCAAGATGAAAACCCCTAGTATTATGACATCTGGAATTTCCTGGAAAAGGAAACATACCCGCCAGGGGTGAATGCCAAGGATAAGAGGGCAATCAGAAGAATGGCCGTTCAGTTCATCATCTGTGGGGGTAAGCTGTATAAAAGAGGCCATCTGGGAATGCATAAGCTGTGTGTCGATGCCGAAGAATCAAAGCGTCTAATGGAAGCCATCCATGGGGGGGAATGTGGTGCGCACATGAATGGAGTAATGCTAGCACGGAAGATCCTCAGATAGGGTTACTACTGGTCCACCATGGAGGAGGACTGTATCGGTTTTGTTCGGCGATGCCACAAATGTCAAATTCATGCAAATCGCATGAACATTCCGCCGTCAAAACTGTACAATATGACTTCGCCATGGCCGTTTTCAGTCTGGGGAATTGATGTGATCGGGGCTGTCACTCCGAAGGGGTCGAATGGGCATGAGTTCATCCTGGTCGCGATAGATTATTTTACGAAGTGGGTCGAGGCCCAATCTTATGCGATGTTGAAGGCTTCGCATGTTGCAAAGTTTATCAGAAATAACATCATCTGTCGCTACGGAGTCCCAAACGAGATAATTTCAGATAACGGTTCCCACCTCAAGAAGGAAGTGATTGACTTGTTGGAAAAATAAAATGTGGCTTTTCATAAGTCGTCTACCTATCGACCGCAAACCAATGGAGCGGTTGAGGCCGCCAACAAGAATATCAAGCACATACTACAGAAGATGGTGGAAACCTACCGGGACTGGCCAGATAAGCTGCCGTTTGCTCTGTGGGGCTACCGAACTTCAATTAGAACTTCTACCAAGGCGACTCTGTATTCTCTGGTTTATGGGATGGAGGCTGTTCTACCCATCGAGATTGAGGTTCCGTCATTGCGAGTATTGGCGGAATGTCAAATAGCCGAAGCAGATTGGCAGCAGAGCAGGTTTGAGGAACTCATGCTCTTTGATGAGAGGAGACTGAAAGCACTGTACCATGTTCAAGGCTATCAACACAGAATTGCCCGGGCTTTCAACAAGAAAGTGAAGTCCAGGAATCTAAAGGAAGGAGATTTGGTACTCAAGGATAACCGAGCTCCCATCCACGACCCAAGGGGCAAGTTCAGACCTAATTGGACTGGCCCCTACATCATTAAGTCTATCTGGTCAGGTGGAGCTGTGGTTCTGATGGATCTGGATGGCTTGGAGTTTTCGCAACCGATCAATATGGACAAGTTGAAGAAATATTACCCTTGAGAGGCTCGCTAGGCCGAAAACCCGAAAGGGCGACCTAGGCAAAACTTAGAGCGCAAAAAAAATTGAAATTATAAAAACTGAGCTCGCAAGGTTGAAAACCCGCAAAGAGCGGCCTTGGCAACAGTTAGAGCGTAAAAGGAGAGCAAAAATACTCGAGTGAACCTCGGCCTGAACTACGTAAGGCTTGATTCCTATCTTTGGGATACGTAGGCAACTTCATCCTGGAGTTCAGCCATAAACTTTTCCCCGATCAACTTTGTCCATTTGATCATCTCGGTCATCTTTGTCCATCAGCATTTATCGCAATCTCCGGTACAGTGCTATTCAGACTAGGGGCAACTTTCCAGTTGCTAGGTTCCAGGGTTGTGCATCTCGGTGACAGATCTCAGGCGTGTCCAGTTCTGATCCATATCGAAAATAGTTTTGAAAAGTTTTAATAAAAGTTGACTTTGTTCAAATTAATCTTTTTACAACTAAGACCATTTTTGGACCAAAGCGGAAAATTTTCAGTACCACAACCTTCAATTTCATTGATTTCAACACAGAGTTCGCTTGCTCTTGCATACAGATTGAAGTTGCTTTTTCTTACAATCATAAAGAAAACTTGAAAGTACTAGTAAAGCAATAAATCCGGGGCATAGTCAAGTCAGGTGTCCCTGCGCCCTCTCCCAGAGCTAGTCGAAGCCTCTGATGCCAAGCTGGGCCCAATCTGTGCCTCTTCGTTGAGCCAATCCAAGCACTCGTCAGACAAAGTGCAACTGAAAATGGGAGCGGGGGCCAGGAGCTCTCGAGTTCTCCATGCTGTGGCATACCGGGTAAGCTGTGCGCCTCAGACCGGGAAAGCAGCCGGGTACTCAATCCCCTCAGGCAGGCAAGTCTGATCGTGACCGAACTGGCGTAGAAACCGGAACGGAAAGTAGAACACACAGAGAGTCAGACCAATCAATTGGATCCCGATCAGCCGGGACATGCTATAACTCATTGCCGAGAGATTGAACCAAGGACAGCGCCAGGCGATGCGATCTGCCGACAAATTGCACATCCAGTCAAACCACCATCCCTCATCAGGCGCATCGACTAAGCGTTGTCGGAAGAAGTAGCCGCGGGCTGAGTAGGCTGGGCAAGAGTCCACAACCTGCAATTTATCCATCACCCAACCTGGGAAGAGATGAAAAATGAGAGGAATAAAGAATAGAGACGTGCGATTGAGAAAAAAATAAGAAAAAAGGGTTTTGTGAGAAAAACGAGCCTGAGGGCCGAGTGATGTGAGCAAGATATATGTGAGGTTTGGGTGGGAAACATTACCTGGCAGTAGTGGACTCCCCGCGAATCTGGTTGTCTCCCTACGATAGAAAGCGTCTAAGCCCATCAGTGTCTCGGCCAAGGTCATGGCGATGCAGCTCTTTCCTTCTTTCAAGCCTTGAGCAACTTCAATCAGACGAATGCTAGATCCGCCAAAGCCCAGGGAAAGCAGAAAGTGGGATAGCATGCACAAGCAGAGGGCGTGTTGCCGAAAACCTTGCCAGTAATAGTTACCACGGTCGCCGGCATCAGAAAAGCGATGAATCAGGCCGAGGATGTCCAGTTCCCCGTTGCAGATCAGAGACCGTGCATCATGCATGGTGAGCCCACACATCCGCCCTAAAGCTTGGGCATGACCAAAGCGAAACTGAGGCAAAATCTCTTCATGACATTCAGATTCCATCAAAACTTGAAAATCTTCGAAAGTTGGACATACCTCTTGCCCGCCGAAGCTAAAGACATGCATCACCGGGTTCCAAAACCTCGCCGCGGCGTGGAGAAAAGGAAGGTGCAGCGGAGTATGGCTCAGCGTGAATAGTGCATTCAACCCGAAACCCCGGAAGTTCAACTTTTCCGAGCCATCTAGAGAAGCAATCCAAGATGTGAGATTTTCGACGAGAAACGCCTCCATTTTTGTGCAAAACTAAGATGAATTGAATGAACCACGGAGCTAAGGCTTTTAAAGAGGAGAAGACACTATTCGGGCGACACGTGTCAAAAATTTGACAGTTGCTAAGCTAAGTGGCCGGCCGGCCACCTTTTCTGGCAGGCCGGCCATTTCCTTTTCAAAAAACTGGTCGGTGGCCTCCCCTTTGCAATAAAGCTGGCCGGCCGGCTCCCAAAAGTGGCCAGCCATGCTCCAATGTGTGTCTTTGGCCCTGTTTTTACCCTCCAGGAGGAAGTTCCAAGCATTTCCATGCATCGGGGTGTCAAAGGCCTCCATTTCCCTCGGTTTCGGATGCGTTCCGTCACCCAGATCGTCCGAAATGCACCTTGTTTCTGGAGTTGTTATTAAGTCTTGCTTATCGAGTTGTTGTCTTGCATATCGAGTTGTTGTCTTGTTTATCGAGTTGTTGTTTTGCTTATCGAGTTGTTAAGTTTGTCGAGCTGTCGAGTTTCGTGCATCGAATTGTTGCTTTTTGTTTAATTTTGTTGTGCCTCATTTGACGAGTCGTTGTAGACACCCCATTTTTGACCGACCTTAAGACTCAGACGTCACCGGTTGAGCGCTCGGTGATGTTGCATATTGTGCTCGTTCAGAAGTCTCAGAGTCGCGGCCGTGAGCCCTGCCTCCGGACTCCCGAACCATCTTCTGTACCTTGTCTCGGTTTGCGAACCAGACTCAGTTTTCTTTGTTTCTCTTCCTGAGGGGAGGGAGAGGTCTCGTAGACCATCTCTCAGTGGCTGTAGGCTACATTTCACGGCCGTAGGCCATTTTGCCCATTTCGGAGCCCGGTTCCCGATTTTCGGAGCCGTCAGGCCGTGTGCCTCGGTTCGGGACCGTCTAACCATCTCCGATTCCTCCGGTTTTTCGCATACATCTTATTTACTCCCTTTTGAGGGACACTGGGGTCCGAGAGACCCACTTCGTGGCCGAATGCCATTCTCGATGCTTAACAACCTATTTTCGAGCCCCCGAACTGCGTGTTTTGGCCCCCGAGCATTCGTTTTGCATCGGTTTTTGTTCATTTTTGGCAGGTACCTCTGTTTTATCACCAGGAAGGTCACTGAAGGGTGGGAGGCCAACCATTGTCTCAGCAACCAGTTATGCTCTTCCGGCGCCCTCCGACGCTTGTTTTTCTCACTTCCGAGCCAATATTGACCACTCTAGGAGCATTTTCTTCAAGCCAAAACCACATATTTGTGTTGTACACACATGAGAGGACCCTAAAAGTCCATAGCCGGCCAGTAATTCCATCTTTCACTTTTGAACCCCTCTTTAAAATGGCCTATTCTCTCTCATGTTTTAGAGTTGCCAAATTTGAACCACAGGGTTGTGATGAGGAGACATGGGAGGACACCTTTCTCCTATGGCCGGCCATTAATTCTTCTGGACCATTTTGCCCCTTGGCCGGCCATTAATTAATGCCTCGAAATGCGTGCACACGGACACGCAAACCGAGGAGATGGCATACACGATGCTTGTTGCATTTTCATAATCACTAAGTTACATCCGGCTTCGTGCATATCGCTTTGCATTTTGCCCCCTGCCTTGCGGGCATGCCTGCGGGCACATCTTCTTGCTTATCTTGTATACTTGTTTAAGTCTTCGGCCTTGTCAAAAATGGGTCGTCTCTGGGCTTTGACATTCACTCCCGTCACTTGTGACTTTCGAGCTCTGTCAAAGAGGGGCAACTGTAGACACCCCATTTTTGACCGACCTTAAGACTCAGACGTCACCGATTGAGCACTTGGTGATGTTGCATATCGTGCTCGTTCAGAGGTTTCAGAGTCTCGGCTGCGAGCTTTGCCTCCGGACTTCCGGACTCTTTCATGCTTTGCCTCGATTTGCGAACCAAGCTCTGTTTTCTCTGTTTTCTCTTCCCGAAGGGAGGGAGAGGTCTCGTAGATCATCTCTCAGTGGCCGTAGGCTACGTTTCGTGGTCGTAGGCCATTTTGCCCGTTTGGAGCCCAGTTTCCGGTTTTTCGGAGCTGTTGGCCGTGTGCCTCAATTCGGGACCGTTTAACCACCTCCGTTTGCTCCGGTTTTTGGCACATACCTTATTTCCTCCCTCTTGAGGGACACTGTGGTCCGAGAGACCAACTTCGTGGTCGAACACCACTTCCAGTGCCTAACAGTCAGTTTTCGGGGCCCCGGGCTGCGCGTTTCGCCCCCCGAACCTTCATTTTGCATCGGTTTGAGTTCATTTTTGGCAAGGACCTCTGTTTCATTGTTAGGAAGGTCGTAGAAGAGTGGGAGGCCAGCAATTGTTCTGACAACCAGTTTTATTCCTTCATCTCCCTCCGTCGCCCGTTTTTCTCACTAGAAAGCCAATGTTGACCACCCTTGGGCCACCTTTTCTAGCCCTAAACCACATATTTGTGTTGTGGACACCTGGGAGGCCACCAATATCATATGGCCGGCCAGTAATTGTGTTTGAACCTTTTGAACCCCTCCAAAAAATGGGCCTTTCTCTCTCCTGGTTCACTTTCTCCAGTTTTTGACCACATGGTTGTGTTGTGTACACATGGGAGGCTAGCTTTTTGGCATGGCCGGCCACTAATCAGTCTTGACCCTTTTGACCCTTGGCCGGTGTAGACACCCCATTTTTGACCGACCTTAAGACTCAGACGTCACCGGTTGAGCGCTCGGTGATGTTGCATATTGTGCTCGTTCAGAAGTCTCAGAGTCGCGGCCGTGAGCCCTGCCTCCGGACTCCCGAACCCTCTTCTGTACCTTGTCTCGGTTTGCGAACCAGACTCGGTTTTCTCTGTTTCTCTTCCTGAGGGGAGGGAGAGGTCTCGTAGACCATCTCTCAGTGGCCGTGGGCTACATTTCGTGGCCGTAGGCCATTTTGCCCATTTCGGAGCCCGATTCCCGGATTTCGGAGCCGTCAGGCCGTGTGCCTCGGTTCGGGACCGCCTAACCATCTCCGATTCCTCCGGTTTTTGGCATACATCTTATTTACTCCCTTTCGAGGGACACTGGGGTCCGAGAGACCCACTTCGTGGCCGAATGCACTTTCGGTGCTTAACAGCCTATTTTCGGGACCCCGAACTGCGTGTTTTGGCCCCCGAGCATTCGTTTTGCATCGGTTTTTGTTCATTTTTGGGCAGGTACCTCTGTTTTATCATAAGGAAGGTCACTGGAGGGTGGGAGGCCAGCAATTGTCTCAGCAACCAATTATGCTCTTCCGGCGCCCTCCGACGCCCGTTTTTCTCACTTCCGAGCCAATGTTGACCACCCGAGGAGCATTTTCTTCAAGCCAAAATCACATATTTGTGTTGTACACACATGGGAGGACCCTAATATCACATGGCCGGCCAGTAATTATTATTGCCTCTTTTGAACCCCTCTTTAAAATGGCCTATTCTCTCTCCTGTTTTAGAGTTGCCAAATTTGGACCACAGGGTTGTGATGAGGAGACATGGGAGGACACCTTTCTCCTATGGCCGGCCATTAATTCTTCTGGACCATTTTGCCCCTTGGCTGGCCGGCCATAGGGGGTAGCCGGCCGGCCACCTGCAAGAAAGGTAGCAGGCCGGCCATGCTCCTTGGGATGTGTGCTCTACAGCTGTGTAACTTTTTCCCCCAAAAATATCTCTATCCGGGGGACCCTTTTGGAGGGAAATAAGGGTTCATTTTCCCTCCACTTTTGCCTTGATTCTCCTCTCCCTCTCTTGTCTATATAGAGGGCCTCCCAACTCTAGAGAAAGGGTTACAAGAATTGGTTTGAGCATATACATACATATCATTCCATTTCCTTCAAGTTTAGGCTCCATTTCTTCATCATCTTCAAGCTCTACCATCACCACTCCATTCCAGCAGCAAAGGGAGGAATTCCAGCAGCTTAGAGTCATCAAATTTGGTCCAAGAAGTAGTCAAAGTATTGGTCTTCAAGGGTAAGTAGACTTTCCCCCTTTTGTAGCCCATTTTTTGCACCAATTTCTTAGCCTGTTTTCTTATTGTTTTGAGCTCCAACCTTAACTGAAACTAGGTCTATTTTGAGCTATTCTACATGTTTGTTGAAGGGCTCAACCCTCTTTGAGAGCCCCATCTCACACTTGTTTCAATATCTCTTTGTATGTCAATATTTTGCATGCTTTATCTAGCCTATGTGTGATCTGTTTTGGAGCATCTCATGAACTGATATTGTGCTTTTTTTGAGCCCCTCTTCAATATTGAAGAAGGGCTCAACCTTGTTTTCATGCTCCATATGCCACTTGCTTTGAATCCATGTTTTACCCTTGTTTTTGCATGCTTTGCCAGCTCATTTTGCTTCTGTTTTTGGACCATGATCAGAACTGAAAGTGGCCTTTTTTTGACCTTCTTGACATGATTTATTAAGGGTCTTTGGCTGTTTTGTGTTTATTTTGTATACCTCATGTTATAGCCTCTTTTGAGCCTCATCTTGCATGACATTTTGAGCACATTTGTATACTGATTTTGGGGCTGTCATAAACTGTAAATGTTCATATTTTTGGTGCCTCTTCTGTGTTGTAGAAGGGTATTTTGTTTTTTGGGCTTTTCATTTACCATCTACTTCAATACCCCTTTCCTGGCCCCTATTTTTGCATGCCTTTGTTGCCCTATCTATGCTTGCTGCTTAGCCATGTTTTAGATTGGAAAATGCTTGTATTGGGGCTGCCTTGCTACTTTATTTTCATTCCATGTCCATATTGTGCATGCATCGCATAGCTATAGGCCATTTCGGGTGCCTAAATTCGCATTTCGGGACCATTCCTTGCATTTGGTGTCATTTCGCCATCTTTCGGGACTGTTTTCCCCCATATTTCAGTGTCGAAATTCCATTGGCATGTTTACATATCATTTTCTATGTCATTTCATGCCTTAATACCATTGTCTCGGTTTGCGTGCCCGTGTGCACACATTTCGAGGCACTTCATTTTCATCCATCGGCCTCTTATGTGAGTGTGGCTGAGGCTCACTCATGTTAGTGTAAGTCCATTTTGCATTCTGTATGCCATTTTAATCTCATTGCATCGTGTATGCCATCTCCTCGGTTTGTGTGCCCGTGTGCATGCATTTCGAGGCACCTCATTTTTCATCAATCGGCCTCTTATGTGAGTGTGGCTGAGGCTCACTCATGTTAGTGTAAGTCCATTTTGCATTCTGTATGCCATTTTAATCTCATTGCATCGTGTATGCTATCTCCTCGGTTTGCATGCCCGTGTGCACGCATTTCGAGGCACCTCATTTTTCATCCATTGGCCTCTTATGTGAGTGTGGCTGAGGCTCACTCATGTTAGTGTAAGTCCATTTTGCATTCTGTATGCCATTTTAATCTCATTGCATCGTGTATGCCATCTCCTCGGTTTGCGTGCCCGTGTGCATGCATTTCGAGGCACCTCATTTTTCATCCATCGGCCTCTAATGTGAGTGTGGCTGAGGTCCACTCATGTTAGTGTAAGTCCAATTGCATTGCGTATGACATTTATGCCTTAGGATCATTCCTCGGTTTACGTGCCCGTTGGCACGCATTCGAGCATCTCATTTTCATAGCATTGTGTATGTTAGGATTGTATCTTAGTTGCATTTCATGCATATCATGCATATTGCATGTGTTCGGGATAGGAGTTAGCCCGGGCACGGGAAACGAGGTGCGTTTCGTACTCCGAGTGACGGAACGGTCTCAATTCCCAGTCACCGACACTCCGGATTATCCATGATGGAGTTAGGTTTTGTTGTAGTTCATATGCATTCATCCTATATTGAGTTGTGCAATCGGCTCCTCGGCCATCATGCATCGATGCGTGATTGGTGGCACGAGGATCGAGGCATGCATATATTTGTGAAATACATTGCTATGCCCCTTTCCTGCTCTCTGTTGCAGCAAAATGAAGAATCAGCAACTTTTCGAGCTTGGCACGCATTTCGAGAAACATTGCAAACAGAGGCTAATTGGGGCATCCCAGTGGATTTCCGCGCAAGCAGCCACATACATCATTCATCAGAGCGGATCAAGGCAGTCCCTGGCTTGCATGCCAGTTTTACAGTTTTCTTAGTTAATTTGAATTAATTAGGAATTTGTATATTATTGGACTGTATTATTCTTTCATTCGGGACTGTATTATTTATTCGGACCCTCTGCGCGAGGGCATAATTGTAATAAGTGTGGGTGAGTGTGATGTATGTCTTCCAACCCCACGTCTTTCTTCCCTTTTATTTACCGCTTATGATGGTTAGATATAGGGCATATTTCAATTAGCATACAGTATGACAGCATGTTTGCATCATTCATCTGTTTTGCACGCACCGGGCTCGGCGCATCATACAAACTGCATTTGTATTTCAATTCCAAATTGAATACGTGTTAGCTGTAGCATTCCATATGCCATGTTTAGAATAGCCGAGCCTGCTATAGTTGCATTTTGCATGTGTTGCATTAGGCATTTCTGTATATTAGGATCATGCATGATTTCTAATGATTCTGTTTTGGCTTGGAGTACTCGGTGAGTTTTATGCTTTAGCATCCTTGCATGCGTGTGAGTGACTGCCATGAATAGCATGCTTACCATGAGGCTATGTGCTTATGTGATATAACTGCCTTGAATGCCTGTGGGTGGAGGTTGGTTTTTGGATTGGAACAATTCATCAATGTTTGTTTTAAGCCCACTAGATAGTGGCAAAATCATGTTTTCTAAGCCCACCGAGGGTGGCAAATCCATCTTAGCCTACCTGCGGGTAGCAAACCATTTTCAAACAAACAAACATGAAATGTTTTGTTCCAATTCAGGCGACCAGTCTATACTTGTATGCTGTGCGCATCACATAGTAACCTAGGCTAATAACCGGAATAAGAACTCACAATGTTTTCAAAAAAGATATCATGGTTAGTAGAGGCCGGTCTTTGACCGGGCGAGCGGGGGTGCTCACGAAGTGACCTTCCCCAATCGTACCCAAGTTCCCGAGCCGAGGCAACTTTGGTGATGACGGACACGTGGCCTTTGGCACCGAGTCAGGGTTTCCTAAATTTCCCATTAAAAAACATTTAGGTGGCGACTCTGTATCTGGCAAAGCAGTCCATGTTTGGCACTTCTTTCAAAAAATCTGTTTTCAAAACGATTTGCCGGATTTGGACTCTTTGGTTCAAGATTAAGAACCGTGACATTTGAGTCCTTGAACTGTAGTGACCCAATATGAACGGAACGGGACTTAACCCTCCCGGGGCGTTCGGGGACGTCTACAGTTTCTGGCGACTCTGCTGGGGATTTAGAGAACTTGACTCGAACTCATGATATCTGGTTTTGACTACACTTGTGTGTTTCTTTGCATTGCATTTGCATTGGTGCGCCTAGGACACCGTGTTTGCCATCTGCTATTCCTGAACGGTTTGCCGGAGGCTTGTCTTGTCAAGGCATGTCCATAAGGCTGACCGGTTCGGGCTCTGCCAGTATGGGAACACAAACCCCGGTTTTACCGGGGCACCCTTTTTGACCATTCGACCTAGTGCATATTCGGATCCATAGTGACCATTCCAAACTAGGACAGGTTGCTTACCCGTTTATAGGTTGTTTGAAACCGCTGCGTGCGTAGTGAAACCCTAGCTCCTGACAAAATAGGACAGGGAAACCCTACCCCAACATAGGGGTGTTTTGGCTCTCACTTATCTGTTATGTGCTTTAGAGTGCGTCTCTACAGGAATGCATGTATCAGTTATGAGTTTGGGCATCAGGCCTGCGGGCATCAGTCAGTATCTGAGAATCAGTTGTCTGCGGATATCGATTCAGTTTTGGGGAACAGTGATACAGGAACAGTGATCAGTGATTGAGGACAGTGTATTTTCAGCTTATCAACTGCGTGTTGTATGCCCGACTGTGTGTTGTGTGTATTTAATTTAAGCTGTTATGCTGCCCGTTTATCTGGTTATTTATTTCCTTTTCGCTTTATTATCTTTTTGCTAGGGCAGTTTTTAGCACGATTGCTTCCGAACCAGTAGATACTCCCCAAGCACTTTGGACACGAGGTCGCCGACTCAATCGATCGAGGATCTGGTTGACGGACATCCAGTGTTCCACTCTCTACCCCCAGTTGTTAGAAGAAGGCCAAGGAGGCGCAGTGTGTCAGACAGGGATTACCGGGACAGAGGGCTACTTTGACAGTCAAACAGTCAGGTTGAGATTTCTGTGTCTGCCATAGAGATACATTTACCGGTCATCAGATGGAACAACAGAATACATCAGGGATAGAGGCGATGATGCGCCAAATGCAAGAGAGCATGAGACAGATGCAGAGGATGCCATCCGCCAAGCGGAATTTTCTAAACAACAAGCCGCAGTCATGGCCCAGCAGGCCGAGCTGATTACTAGGCTGCAACAGCAGAATGCAGCGCTGCTTCACATCAGGTTCCTCCTCCACCAGCGGCCCCTACCCGAGCAGGCACCTACTGGTCAGATACTGCCAAATCCTCAGAATACCCTCCCGAACACCCAGAACACCCTACCCAATGTCCAGAATATCCAAGAGGACACAACCTTCCAACGGGGCTGGCTCCGCCCCCGCTTCTCCAACTGTCCAAGAATCTTACACCCAACCACCCGGACTCTCCATTCGAGTTCGAGATAGATCATACAGCTCTAAAACTGAGTAAGTTGGAGAAGCTTTTCAAGAAATCGCAGGGGTGAAGGCCATCCAGACATCGAAGATGGGTACACCGACGTGGCCGTAACATTGCCAGACAGATTCAAGATGCCACAATTGACCGTTTGATGGGTCGGGATCCATGGTCCATCTTCGGCTATTTCAGACATCCTGCGGCCAATGGGCCTAACCCGACCACAAAAGCTTTCCCTGTTTGGCCGAACTTTGTCGGGTGTGGCAGCCATTGGTACGCGAAGTTAGAAGATGAGGTGAAAAGAAGCTGGGATGAGATGGCTGAGGCCTTCGTTGCACAGTACTCGTACAATACACAGATCGAGATTACAACCCGTGATCTCGAAACGACGAGGCAGGAACCCAAGGAGACTTTCTCGATTTTGTAACTAGATGGAGGGCAAAGGCATCGATGATGACCTTGAGGCCTACAGACAAAGATCAAATCGGATGATTGTGCGCAATCTCCAACCGAAATTGATGCAGAAGATGATTGTACTCCCTTTCCCACCTTCTCAGATTTACACGAGATGGGGGTACAGATCGAGGATGCATGAACAAGGTCTGATCGACCAGGAGGGAGCAGCCCCGAAGGACATTCAACCGTAACAACGCAGGCCCGAGTGGCGCTGCAAAACAGGACTTCGAGGTGGTATGGTCACCACCACTCCCCCTCCCCCAAGGCCCGCAGCCACGCCTTTTCCAGTACATCGGAGCAGTACCCAAGCCCAAATATCCCCAGAGGCCAAAGAACCTTCACCCTATACATGCCTGTCCAAGGCTCTGGGGTGTTAATCAGAAAGAAGCATTTGACACCCTTAGAGCCGAGGCCACTGCCAAATCCACTCCCTCCCTCTCATGACCCGGCAAAATACTGTGCGTATCACCAACAGCATGGTCATGACACCGACCGTTGCTTTAGATTGCGTCATGAGATCCAGGATCTTATTGACAAGCAGGTGATCGCGCCTCCCGAAAACCCAACGTCACAACAAATCCCCTCCCACCACATAACCAAGCCCCTCCTCCCAACAGTCAACTTCATCCAAACTGGGGTCGTGTCTTACGATCCTAGTATCTATATCACCCCATCCCACCTACCTAAGCCGGAGGTGATCCTTCCTGTCTGCACTGACTTGTGCATGATGGACATCTCCACAACCCAATCTAAGCCAGTGGTGGTGACCACCGAAGATGGGACAGGCAGATTTCAGAGGAAAGAGGGGTTGCTGAGTCTGGGTTGAACAGTCTGGGAATCTTGCTGAAGGAGCTATGATCCGAGTGAATACATCCAGTCAGTGGGCCAGTCTGAGCGAGTGTGGGCTGCCAGAAAGAGCAGAGTTATGTGTGATTCAGGGGGACAGATTTGAAGGGAACAATGATCTGCAGCTGTGGGAAGGACTTTGCCAACCTCCAGTTCTTCAATGACCAAGAATCGGGGGATGCAGCAATCGACTGTTTCGAATATGAGGAGTCGGCAGAAGTTGTCGGATGGTTAGATGATCAACCAGACGTCATAGAATATCGATCAGAACAGGGCCCAGCAAGGGCGAAAGTATCAATGGTGGCCGGAAGGGCCGAGAGTCAGAACAAACCGCTGGAGAGCGCCGGCACTAAGAATTTCGCTCGGAATTTGGGGATTGTAAATGCAGGGAATATCGAACAACCAGCTGTACTGACGCAGTTGGAACAACAAAGATTTGAGGATTCCGAGAGAATCAGAAAAGCTAAAGCCCATGTGGGGATCGAGAGTGCTGTGTGCACGGGAACAGGAAATGCTGCGGGCATAAAGACGGAAGGTACTGCGAGTACGATCACACCGGAGCCGGACAGATGTCTGTCGGCTGCCGACGGAATGTGGTGGGAAGACGATGACTTGTGTCTTGCCCACACAGATGAAGACTGGGTAGGTAACCAACCAGATGATACCTGGTATATTGACGAGGTCACTCATATGACAAGAAGTGGGCGATATTTCAAACCCCAACACTTAGACCAACCCGAGGCGTCTGGAAAAGATAAAGAGGCTGAGAAACAGAGAGAGAAATAGATTGAAGAAGAAGTTGTGCTTAAGCAATTGAAGAAGATACAAGCAGACATCTCCATCTGGGGACTGCTTATGGCATCAAGGGTGCACAGACAGGCCGTCCTATCTGCCATGGACAAGGCCAAACTCTCTATAGACACTACGCTAGAACAGCTGGTTGGGCTGGTTTTTTCGGGAGGAGGTTCCCCGGCATTAACCTTTTCAGACAAGGAATTACCGCCTGAGGGCACAAACCATAACAAACCCCTCTACGTTTCCATGGAATGTAGAGATAAGTGGATACCGGTGGTACTTGTTGATACCGGGTCCGCCATCAATGTCTACCCAGCCAGAACAGCATATGCAGTTGGGTTGAAGCCCGCGGACTTCACACCAACCACTCAGGTGATCAAAGCTTACGATAATACTAGCAGAGAAGTGACGGGGACTGTCAAGATTCAAACCAAGGTTGGTCCAGGACAACACGACATCGAATTTCATGTCTTGGACGTTCCCGCAACCTTCAGCCTACTCTTGGGGCGGCCGTGGCTACACCAAGTGAAGGCAGTCTCTTCCACTCTACATCAGATGGTGAAATACCCCTATGGAAAGGGAGTAGCCATTATGTTCGGGAACTCATCAATCCATCCGCCTCTGGAAGTATCTACGCCAGTCCTAGAAATCGAGCATGGCACAGAAGATGTATTCTTATCAGGATTCACTTTGGCTGAGGCCCGGGTAGTACAGAATATTATGGCTGTGAATGAGGGGGTGTACGTCAGTGCTTAATCCGTCTACCTCATGAACAAGCTACAACATATTCCCAGGATGGGATTAGGAAGGAGCGGCAGGAAAGGAGTCGCTGCGTTGGCCGAAGTGCCGCACAACCCGCATACCTTTGGACTGGGTTATCTGCCCACCAAAGAGGACTGGGTGAGGAAAGGAAAAGAAATGGCCGGTAGAGCCAGAGCGAAGCAGGCTAGGAAGCCTTTTGAATTGATGCACAGGCCCATCCAGGGTACCCTGAACGGACGCTTTGTCCGGGAGGGGGAGGACTTTCCATTTTGCGGCTTCCCCGAGCCGTGGCTGAACGCGGAGAAGAAGCGCGTCCCAGGCTTCGAGATCTTCTTTGACTTGCAACTATCCGGGGATGACGTTGCCACAGAGCAGACAGACCCACCAGCTGAGGCTGAGCAGTGTAAAGCAGGGGATCCTGAGGGCACAGAACTTGAAATGGGGGTAGCACTGGCATGTCTACTTTCTGATCCTCCGATCGGCCATGAGTGCTTGGGGGATAACTTCGCGGTTTCCATGATTGGGGATGAAACGGCTGCGAGCCAACCAGCAGCTATCTTGGATGCATCTATCGCACCCTCTCTCACTTGGCAATACGAGGAGGGATTTTTGTCCACTAGCACCGGGTCAGGTAGTGAGCTGGAATCTGATTCCACCGAGTCTTGTGAGTCGGAATCAGGTTCCAGCTCGACTAAGTCTGAGTCTGGTACTCCTGGGGAAGCTCACCCGGATGCCACAGTCCTATCTAGGTCATCTTTTTCCTTTTCATTTGAGTCTGTTGTAACCAATGAATCGGACGATTTGGATGAACTTAATGAGAATGAGGTGAATGTGGTTTCTGAGTATTTCTCTGTGCCCTTGATTTATTGCATTAATTCAGACTTTCAAAACTTTGATGAAAACGACGAGGACGAAATTCCTCCGGTTTTGCAACGCTTAATTGAACAAGAGTAGGAGAGGTTTGTCAAACCATTAATGGATGAAATCACTACCGTGAACATTGGTACTGAGGAGGACCCGCGGCTGGTCCAGATCGGGTCCACGTTGTCTTCGGAGGAACGCGAGCGCTTAGTCGCTTTATTAAAAGATTTCAAAGATGTTTTCGCATGGTCCTACGAAGACATGCCTGGAATTGATCCTGAGATTGTACAGCATCGGATCCCCCTTGACCCCGAGGCCCGACCTGTCAAGCAGAAACTCAGAAGGATCCGCCCGGATTGGGCTCTTAAGATTAAGGAAGAGGTCACCAAGCAAATCGACGCAGGCTTCCTGCTGGTATCTGAATATCCGACTTGGTTGGCCAACATTGTTCCGGTGCCGAAGAAAGATGGTAGGATCCGGGTGTGTGTAGACTTCAGGGATTTGAACAGAGCTAGTCCGAAGGACGACTTTCCCGTACCGCACATCGATGAGTTGGTAGACTTCACAGGAGGGCATGCATTGCTCTCATTCATGGATGGCTTCTCAGGATACAACCAGATAGTGATGGCACCAGAAGATAGGGAAAAGACTGCATTCACCACCCCGTGGGGGACATATTGCTACCGGGTAATGCCGTTTGGGTTGAAGAACGCTGGAGCTACTTATCAACGGGCCGCGACCACAATACTACATGATATGATCCACAAAGAGGTTGAGGTGTATGTGGACGACATGATTGTCAAGTCCAAGGAAAGAGAGGGCCACTACACCGCCTTGCAAAAGTTCTTCCAAAGGATCAGGGAATTCCGGTTGCGGCTAAATCCTCAGAAATGTACATTTGGTGTTACAGCGGGAAAAATGCTGGGGTTTCTGATTACACAAAGAGGCATCGAGGTCGATCCTTCCAAAATCAAGGCCATCTTAGAAATGCCACCACCAAGGACTGAAAAGGAGGTGCGAGGCTTTCTGGGTAAAGTGCAATTCATAAGACGGTTTATTTCAAAATTGACCTTGACTTGTGAACCACTTTTTGGCCTCCTCAAGAAAGGCAAGAAATTCCAATGGGACGGCCGATGCCAAGCTGCATTTGAACAGATTAAAGAATATTTACAGAACCCGCCCGTGCTGTCACCGCCAGAACCGGGGAAACCGTTGATTTTGTATCTATCAGTAACTGAAACTACAATGGGCTGCATGCTTGCACATGAATCAGAAGACAAGGTGGAGAGAGCCATCTACTATCTCAGCAAGAAGATGTTGGAGTACGAAACCCTACACTCCACAGGCTTGCTTAGCTTTGGTATGGGCTACCAGGAAGCTGCGGCACTACCTGTTAGCTCACTCTGTAACGTTGGTTTCACGACTTGATCCCATCAAATATCTCTTCGAGAAACCAGCGCTTACAGGTATGCTAGCTCGTTGGTTGCTGTTGCTCTCCGAATTTGATCTCACGTACGTGACACGCAAGTCAGTGAAAGGAAGAGCAATGGCAGAGTTCCTTGCCGACCACCCGGTTGAGGGGGATGAAGCAGTTGAGTACCTGTTCCCGGATGAATTAATTCTGCATATCGACGATGAAACTTGGACGATGTACTTTGACGGAGCGTCAAATCAACATGGGTATGGGATAGGAGTGTTGCTGATAGCACCCGATGATTCCCGTATCCCTCTAGCCTTCAAGCTCCGATTCAAAGTCTCGAACAATGAAGCAGAATACGAGGCGTGTATTGCTGGTCTAGAAGCAGCCCTGGAACTAGGGGCAAGATGGTTGGACGTCATTGGGGACTCGAACCTTGTTGTGTCTCAAGCTAAAGGAGACTGGAAAGTAAAAGAGGAAAAGATGATGATGTGCCAGTGGGGTGTGTGTCAGATGTGCTCTACACAGCCTATCAATACAACAGAATGTTCAAAACCAGCATGTCATCAGAAATATGCTAAATACAGGAAAGATGGACAGTACCTGTACGCCCATGATGGCCAGCTGTGCCTCCCTCCGTAGGATCATGCCCTCGAATGTGGCCCGCATCCCAAGCATCTCATCCATGTACTCAACTGGGGGCTACAGATACAAATGCAAAACTATCAGTAAAGGAATGAATGTCCAAATATCTGACTGATAAATCAAGGCTGTAAAACATACCGGTGGTGAATCAGGGTCTCTGACATATCTGTGGTCAGGAAGAGGAGGCTCTAGCGAGACCTGGTAAGGAGCCCCAAATCGCCAACTCGTCAACTCGGTCGGCATGTCTGGCCACCCAGAATGATGAAGAGTCGGAGGGATCGGAGGAATCGACCCACCCCCACCTCGAGACGTACCAGCCCTGCTGGAGGAGGGGATATCCGTAGCACGAGCCCGGCTCGAAGATGGTACATCAGCAGACCTCCGTGGCGGAGCACGCACTCCCGTCAAGGGAGGCATCAGATATGTATGACGATAAGTGGCGTAGTCCCCGTCTGTAAGGTGTAGCAAAGCATCGGTGCCCTGCATAGCACTAATGACCTCCTGGGTAGAGAGTCTATCAGCAGTCCGCATAGTGGCTGGAGGTGCAGCAGGAGGGTCCTGAGAAATGTACCCCCACACCTGACACAAAAAACGTTCCCCCAGGAACCATGCCCTACCAACCGGCCCCTCGAGCAGGATCCTATACTGGGAAGTACCCGATCCTCCAGCATACTGAAATCGCAGACCATCACCCAAGACTGCCCAGGGCTGCCACGTAATCTGCGGATAACCAGTGCATAAATCAATCAGAAATCGGGAATATACAGGGCAAATCAAAGATGAAAACAGAAAAGAACTGAGAGTTCTGAAATACCTCTGTCGTCCGAACAGTGTCAAAATACTATCGCAGGCCGAAGAGAGTCTCTCGAGGTCTCGGTCGGTGCTGGCCCTCGAATACCAATGAGAACGGGGTCATAAGGGGCCCTGCCACCTCCATCTCCGGGGCTAACGTCGGAAAATATACGTAGACCCATAGCTGAGAAAAGTGGTGCAAAATGTAAATACAAAGTGCTGAGGGCAAAATACAGAATGTAAAGTGCGCTGTGTGTGCAATGAACAAGTAATGAGGAGCAGAAATGTAAATCAAGAGGACAGAACGTACCTCCCAGGCTCTCCAATAGCTGCCGAGTAAGTCTCCCCGCCCACGAGAGGACGCGCTCATATAGCAATAGAGGGTAGCCAGGCTGGCGCCGCCCCAGTCGTACCGACTGACCTGTGATAGGTCCACTAGGGCACTCAAAAGATACAACCCGACAGTGTTCCCCCTATCGGCAAACAGAGTGGTGCCAAAGAGGAACATAAGGAAACCGCGGGTGTACTGCTCAACCTCCTCAGGAGACTCGGGCTCCATCTCTGGCCTCCGAAAACGAGAAGATAACCAGGTGTACCGGACTCTCCCAGAAGCTCTGTCCACAGGCGGGCGGGTCCCCAACAGATGTACCCAGGCGGCCTCCCATTTGCCCATATCCTCGTCATAAGGAATGGGCCAACCTCCTATGTCTAGGCCGGTAAGTACAGCAAAGTCTAGCAGGGTCATGGTCAAATCCCCGGTGGCGGAAAAATGGAAGGAATTGGTGGTGTCCCACTATCTCTCCACCAAAGCGGCTAACAGTGTCCTACTGGCAGGACAATGTGATAAACCCCAATGCAGAAGGCCCCGAACCCTGCTGAATCACACAATCCCGGACAGCCTCCGGGAGCTCGGTATACCACTCTCTCGCGGTAGTGGAGCCGTATCCTCGTACAGTACGAGAGCCAACCTGCATTCAGAATGAATGCATGTGTCAGTAATGAAATGAACAAGCCGCGTGCAAATGAAACGAATGAGCTGTGTGCAAATGAAATGAACAAGCCGCGTGCAAATGAAACGAATGAGCTGTGTGCAAATGAAATGAACAAGCCGCGTGCAAATGAAACGAATGAGCTGTGTGTAAATGAAATGAACAAGCCGCGTGCAAATGAAACGAATGAGCTGTGTGCAAATGAAATGAACAAGCCGCGTGCAAATGAAATGAATGAGCTGTGTGCAAATGAAATGAACAAGCCGCGTGCAAATGAAATGAATGAGCTGTGTGCAAATGGAATGAATGAGCCGTGTGCAAGCGCAAGTAAATAAGCTGTGTTAGATATCAATCAGTGGGCTGTGTGTTCACCATCAATTTGAACTGTGTGTTCAGAAAATCAGAGTTAGGGCTGCGTGTTCTACTCTCAATCAGTGGGCTGCGTGTTCGCTTTAATCTGGGCTGTGTGTTCAGAAAATCAGAGTTTAGGGCTGCGTGTTCTAATCTTAATCAGTGGGCTGTGTGTTCACCATCAATTTGAACTGTGTGTTCAGAAAATCAGAGTTAGGGCTGCGTGTTCTACTCTCAATCAGTGGGCTGCGTGTTCGCTTTAATCTGGGTTGTGTGTTCAGAAAATCAGAGTTTAGGGCTACGTGTTCTAATCTTAATCAGTGGGCTGTGTGTTCACCATCAATTTGAACTGTGTGTTCAGAAAATCAGAGTTAGGGCTGCGTGTTCTACTCTCAATCAGTGGGCTGCGTGTTCGCTTTAATCTGGGCTGTGTGTTCAGAAAATCAGAGTTTAGGGCTGCGTGTTCTAATCTTAATCAGTGGGCTGCGTGTTCGCTTTAATCTGAACTGTGTGTTCAGAAAATCAGAGTTAGGGCTACGTGTTCTACTCTCAATCAGTGGGCTGCGTGTTCGCTTTAATTTGAACTGTGTGTTCAGAAAATCAGAGTTAGGGCTGCGTGTTCTACTCTCAATCAGTGGGCTGCGTGTTCGCTTTAATCTGGGCTGTGTGTTCAGAAAATCAGAGTTTAGGGCTGCGTGTTCTAATCTTAATCAGTGGGCTGCGTGTTCGCTTTAATCTGAACTGTGTGTTCAGAAAATCAGAGTTTAGGGCTGCGTGTTCTACTCTCAATCAGTGGGCTGCGTGTTCACTTCAATCTGGGCTGTGTGTTCAGAAAATCAGAGTTTAGGGCTGCGTGTTCTACTCTCAATCAGTGGGCTGCGTGTTCGCTTTAATCTGGGCTGTGTGTTCAGAAAATCAGTGTTTTGGGCTGCGTGTTCAAATCTTAATCAGTGGGCTGCGTGTTCGCTTTAATCTGGGCTGTGTGTTCAGAAAATCAGTGTTTTGGGCTGCGTGTTCAAACCTTAATCAGTGGGCTGCGTGTTCGCTTTAATCTGGGCTGCGTGTTCAGAAAATCAGAGTTTAGGGCTGCGTGTTCTACTCTCAATCAGTGTGGGCTGTGTGTTCACCATCAACTTGGACTGCGTGTTCAGAAAATCAGAGTTTAGGGCTGCGTGTTCTACTCTCAATCAGTGTGGGCTGTGTGTTCACCATCAACTTGGACTGTGTGTTTAGAAAATCAGGGTTTGGGACTGCGTGTTCTACTCTCAATCAGTGGGCTGTGTGTTCACCATCAACTTGGACTGTGTGTTCAGAAAATCGGGGTGGGCTGTGTGTTCACCATCAACTAGAACTGTGTGTTCAGAAAATCAGAGTTTAGGACTGTGTGTTCTACTCTTAGTTAGTGTGCGCTGTGTGTTCACCTTCAAATTCGGGCTGTGTGTTCAACAAATCAGTGCTTGAGCCGTGTGTTCAATTCTTAACTAGTGTGTACCGTGCGTTCACAATCAATCAATGAGCCTAGTGTTCAGAAATTCAAATGTTTAAGCCACATATTCAGGATGCAAGCGAAGTACTATGTTATAAGCTAAACTGTGTGTTCAAGCATGGCAAAGGTATGAAATGCACGAAAAATACAGAAAATGAAGTAAAATACCTCTCGTGCTTCATAAGAAAGGTGGTGCTCCGGCTCTCGTAGAAGTAGATCTCCGGGTGCCCGATCATTGAAGTCTGTGAAATGACGAAAAATGGCCCGCGGAAGAATGTGTTCCGACGGAGCGTATCTCTCGGGAATAAAGGGGCGGACCCTCGGGGGCAGCGTCATGATATCGAAATCATCCCCGGCACCTGGAGGACCTCCACCATGAGGGAAATTACCCGCCATTTCAAAAAATCTGCAAAAGGGGCAAAAATGAGCAAAATGAGCCAAAAATTGGAAAAAGTCAACAAAAGTCAACTCTCGGGAAATGAAAAAGTCAACAAAAGTCAACTCCCGAAAAAATCTTCCAAATATTGAGACAAACTTACCTCAAGTGGTGAAATGAGAAAAGAAGCCCCGAAATCAAAATTTATCGGTCCAAAGTGTCTTAAAATCGAATGTTTTGCGAAAACAACTTGCGTGGGAGGTTGAAAAACGCGTATAAAGTGCAGATCTGAAGAAAAAAATGGTTTGGGAGGCAAGAGGAGAAGATTTCGCAGCTGTGGGTGTGGTCTCGGATTGAATGGATGAGGGAATATAAAGAAATTGAGGCGAAAAGACAAAGTTGCCCCCAGATTTGGGCAGGTGGCCGGCCGGCCACCTTTCCTGGCTGGCCGGCCATTTGCTTTTTGAAAGATGGCCGGCAGCCTCCCCTTGGGCAACCACCTGGCCGGTGGTGTTCTCCACATCCTCCCCTAGCCCTCTGCAAATTTTGAGGAAGATTGGAGTTCCCGGGACCTGAAAAAGTTCAAGAAAAGTGTACTTTCTGGCGCGAATTTGCTCCGCCGGAACTTCAGCTGCAATTTCTGACATGTGTCTCATCATTACTCATCAAAATCAGAGTGTATCCTTTTTGAGCATGTTGTAACCTCTCCAGGAGGTGAACCAGAGGCCGCGATCGAGTCGCCTTCGCCGAAATGCGCGTTTCCTTACTCGTTGTTTCGCAACAAACGGGCGCTCTGATTTATGCTCGTTTTGCATTGTTGTTCACATAACTTGCATTCTCATGAGCATTTTGCATTGTCATGCATGTTTTCTTGGTGTACCATACCTCTGTGCTTGAGCATGCGTTGTCACGCACATCCCTTTCTCGCATTGCGATGCATTCACCCGCCGACACTGCGTGTGTCAAACTTTCAGGAATCACATTGAATATATGTTGTTAGCATATTGTTCTTGTTGAATTTCTTTCTTTTGCAGGCACGATATTGTATGTACGGTTCATTTGAGGCTGGTGCGACCAGACGAATCGCGCAGGTATCGTATCTTCTCCGTGTGAGACGCGACGAGAATTGAATAAATTCTCCGCATTCCTAACTGCATGAAATGTAGTTGTTGCTTTGCATTCTTGCTTAAAACTGTTGCATCTATTTGTGAATACTTGCTTCATTACAGCTTGCTGCACTTGCATGATCATTAAGTTACATTTGGCTCCGTGCACATCGCTTTGCATTTTGCCCCCTGCCTGCGGGCACGCCTGCGGGCACATATCTCTGTTCATCTTGTATGATTGTCTAAGTCTTCGGCCTTGTCAAAAATGGGTCGTCTCTGGGCTTTGACATTCACTCCCGTCACTTGCGTCGGTTCATTACCTGACCCGGTAAATACACAAGGCACATTCCCATTCAATTCCATTTTTGTGCAAAATGATGCGATACGATGCTAAGAGTTTCAAATACAAACACCTTTTCAAAAGCTGTTTCATTCCATCATGTTTTACAACAAAATAAAGGCACAAGTTTTACAGAAAATAAAACCGCCTAACAATATGCAAAGTGCTACAAACTACTAGCAAAAAGTAAAATAAAGCAAGAAATAGCATCAATATCCTCGGGAGCGGGAATGAGGGGGCCCCCTCATCCTCTTCTGCGGGACAACCTCTGCACCATCATCACCATCCGGGTCGGAGCTGTCATCCTCAGGATCCCCCTCAACCTCGCCTCCACTCCCGGAACCAAGGCCGAAGCCCTCCTCCTCGGCAGATGTCTCTGACTCACGATCTGCGACCTCCTCCTCCTCCTCATCGGGCTCTGCCTCTATAACATGTGCCCTACGTCTGCGAGACGACCCCGCTCCTCGAGCTCCTCGGACGGGCCTAGATGGCCCTGCTCCCTGAGAAGGCCTAGATGGCCCTGCTCCCTGAGAAGGCCTGGATGGCCCAGCTCCTCGAAAGGGCCCAGATGGCCCAGCACCTCGACCTCTCTGAGAAGGCTCGGGTGGCCCGGCCCGCGGCGGTGCATATACAGGAGGCATCTGAAAAGTGAAGAGTTCAATACATCAGTTCAAATATGAAAAGCAGCTGCAAGTACAATATGCGAGTGGGGTGTGTGTCAGATGTGCTCTACACAGCCTATCAATACAACAGAATGTTCAAAACCAGCATGTCATCAGAAATATGCTAAATACAGGAAAGATGGACAGTACCTGCACGCCCATAATGGCCAGCTGTGCCTCCCTCCGTAGGATCATGCCCTCGAATGTGGCCAGCATCCAAGCATCTCATCATGTACTCAACTGGGGCTACAGATACAAATGCAAAACTATCAGTAAAGGAATGAATGTCCAAATATCGACTGATAAATCAAAGCTGTAAAACATACCGGTGGTGAATCAGGGTCTCTGACATATCTGTGGTCAGGAAGAGGAGGCTCTAGCGAGACCTGGTAAGGAGCCCCAATCGCCAACTCGTCAACTCGGTCGGCATGTCTGGCCACCCAGGATGATGAAGAGTCGGAGGATCGGGGGAATCGACCCACCCCACCTCGAGATGTACCAGCCCTGCTGGAGGAGGGGATATCCGTAGCACGAGCCCGGCTCGAAGATGGTACATCGAGGCCTCCGTGGCGGAGCACGCACTCCCGTCAAGGGGGCATCAGATATGTGTGACGATAAGTGGCGTAGTCCCCGTCCGTGAGATGTAGCAAAGCATCGGTGCCCTGCATAGCACTAATGACCTCCTGGGTAGAGAGTCTATCAGCAGTCCGCATAGTGGCTGGAGGTGCGGCAGGAGGGTCCTGAGAAACGTACCCCCACCTGACACAAAAACGTTCCCCCAGGAACCATGCCCTACCAACCGGCCCTCGAGCAGGACCTGTACTGGGAAGTGCCCGATCCTCCAGCATACTGAAATCGGAGACCATCGCCCAAGACTGCCCAGGGCTGCCACGTAATCTGCGGATAACCAGTGCATAAATCAATCAGAAATCGGAATATACAGGGCAAATCAAAGATGAAAACGGAAAGAACTGAGAGTTCTGAAATACCTCTGTCGTCCGAACAGTGTCAAAATACTGTCGCAGGTAGAAGAGAGTCTCTCGAGGTCTCGGTCGGTGCTGGCCCTCGAATACCAATGAGAACGGGGTCATAAGGGCCCTGCCACCTCCATCTCCGGGGCTAACGTCGGAAAATATACGTAGACCCATAGCTGAGAAAAGCAGTGCGGAATGTAAATACAAAGTGCTGAGGGCAAAACAGAATGTAAAGTGCGCCGTGTGTGCAATGAACAAGTAATGAGGAGCAGAAATGTAAATCAAGAGGACAGAACGTACCTCCCAGGCTCTCCAATAGCCGCCGAGTAAGTCTCCCCGCCCCGAGAGGCCGCGCTCATATAGCAATAGAGGGTAGCCAGGCCGGCGCCACCCCAGTCGTACCGACTGACCTGTGATAGGTCCACTAGGGCTCAAAGATACAACCCGACAGTGTTCCCCCTATCAGCAAACAGAGTGGTGCCAAAGAGGAACATAAGGAAACCGCGGGTGTACTGCTCAACCTCCTCAGGAGACTCGGGCTCCATCTCCGGCCTCCGAAAACGGGAAGAGAACCAGGTGTACCGGACTCTCCCAGAAGCTCTGTCTACAGGCGGGCGGCCCCCAACAGATGTACCCAAGCGGCCTCCCATTCGCCCATATCCTCGTCATAAGGAATGGGCCAACCTCCTATGTCTAGGCCGGTGAGTACGGCAAATCTAGCGGGGTCATGGTCAAATCCCCGGTGGCGGAAAAATGGAAGGAATTGGTGGTGTCCCACCATCTCTCCACCAAAGCGCTAACAGTGTCCTACTGGCAGGACAATGTGATAACCCCATGCAGAAGCCCGAACCCTGCTAAATCAACCAAATCCCGGACAGCCTCCGGAGCTCGGTATACCACTCTCTCGCAGCAGTGGAGCCGTATCCTCGCACGGTACGAGAGCCAACCTGCATTCAGAATGAATGCATGTGTCAGAATCAGAATGAACAAGCCGTGTGCAAATGAAATGAAAAGCTGTGTGCAAATGAAATGAATGAGCTGTGTGCAAGCGCAAGTAAATAAGTTGTGTTCGATCAGTGTGGGCTGTGTGTTCACCATCAAATCTGGGCTGTGTGTTCAGAAAATCAGTGTTTTGGGCTGCGTGTTCAAATCTTAATCAGTGGGCTGCGTGTTCGCTTTATGACTGGGCTGTGTGTTCAGAAAATCAGTTTGGGCTGCGTGTTCTACTCTCATCAATCTGTGCTGTGTGTTCAGAAAATCAGTGTTTTGGGCTGCGTGTTCAAATCTAATCAGTGGGCTGCGTGTTCACTTTATACTGGGCTGTGTGTTCAGAAAATCAGAGTTTGGGCTGCGTGTTCTACTCTCAATCAGTTGGGCTGTGTGTTCACCATCAACTTGGACTGCGTGTTCAGAAAATCAGAGTTTGGGCTGCGTGTTCTACTCTCAATCAGTGTGGCTGTGTGTTCACCATCAACTGGACTGGTGTTCAGAAAATCAGAGTTTGGGCTGCGTGTTCTACTCAATCAGTTGGGCTGTGTGTTCACCATCAACTTGGACTGTGTGTTCAGAAAATCAGAGTTTGGGACTGCGTGTTCTACTCTCAATCAGTGTGGGCTGTGTGTTCACCATCAACTTGGACTGTGTGTTCAGAAAATCAGAGTTTGGGACTGCGTGTTCTACTCTCAATCAGTGTGGGCTGTGTGTTCACCATCAACTTGGACTGTGTGTTCAGAAAATCAGAGTTTGGGACTGCGTGTTCTACTCTCAATCAGTGTGGGCTGTGTGTTCACCATCAACTTGGACTGTGTGTTCAGAAAATCAGAGTTTGGGACTGTGTGTTCTACTCTTAGTCAGTGTGGGCTGTGTGTTCACCATCAACCTGGACTGTGTGTTCAGAAAATCAGAGTTTGGGACTGTGTGTTCTACTCTCAATCAGTGGGCTGCGTGTTCGCTTTAACTTGGACTGTGTGTTCAGAAAATCAGAGTTTGGGACTGCGTGTTCTACTCTCAATCAGTATGGGCTGTGTGTTCACCATTAACTAGAACTTTGTGTTCAGAAAATCAGAGTTTGGGACTGTGTGTTCTACTCTTAGTCAGTGTGTGCTGTGTTCACCTTCAAATTCGGGCTGTGTGTTCGACAAATCAGTGTTGAGCCGTGTGTTCAATTCTTAACTAATGTGCCGTGCGTTCACAATCAATCGATGAGCCTAGTGTTCAGAAATTCAAGTGTTTAAGCCACATGTTCAGGATGCAAGCAAAGTACTATGTCATAGGCTAAACTGTGTGTTCAAGCATGGCAAAGGTATGAAATGCACGAAAAATACAGAAAATGAAGTAAAATACCTCTCGTGCCTCGTAAGAAAGGTGATGCTCCGGCTCTCGTAGAAGTAGATCTCCGGGTGCCCGATCATTGAAGTCAGTAAAATGACGAAAAATGGCCCGCGGAAGAATGTGCACCGACGGGGCGTATCTCTCGGGAATAAAGGGGCGGACCCTCGGGGGCAGCGTCATGATATCGAAATCATCCCCGGCACCTGGAGGACCTCCACCATGAGGGAAATTACCCGCCATTTCAAAAAAATCTGCAAAAGGAGCAAAAATGAGCCAAAATTGGAAAAAGTCAACAAAAGTCAACTCCGGGAAATGAAAAGTCAACAAAAGTCAACTCCCGAGAAAATCTTCCAAATATTGAGACAAACTTACCTCAAGTGGTGAAAATGAGAAAAGAAGCCCCGAAATCAAAATTTAATCGGTCCAAAGTGCTTAAAATCGAATGTTTTTGCGAAAACAACTTGCGTGGGAGGCTGAAAACGCGTATAAAGTGCAGATCTGAAGGAAAAAATGGTTTGGGAGCAAGGGAGAAGTTTCGCAGCTGTGGGAGTGATTTCGAATGAATGGATGAGAGTATAAAGAAAATGAGGCAAAAGACAAAACTGCCCCTGTTTTGGACAGGTGGCCGGCCGGCCACCTTTTCTGGCTGGCCGGCCATTTGCTTTTTGGTCTGGCCGGTGGCCTCCCCTAGGGCAACCACTGGCCGGTGTCCCCACATCCCCACCTAGCTCTGCAAATTTTGAGGAAGATTGGAGTTCCCGGGACCTGAAAAAGTTCAAGAAAAGTGTACTTTCTGACGCGAAATTGCTCCGCCGGAACTTCAGCTGCAATTTCTGACGTGTGTCTCATCATTACTCATCGAAATCAGAGTGTATCCTTTTTAAACATGTTGTAACCTCTCCAGGAGGTAAACCAGAGGCCGCGATCGAGTCGCCTTCGCCGAAATGCGCGTTTTCTTACTCGTTGTTTAGCAACAAACGGGCACCCTGATTTATGCTCGTTTTGCATTGTTGTGCATATAACTTGCATTCTCATGAACATTTTGCATTGTCATGCATTTTTCTTCTTGGTATACCATACCTCTGTGCTTGAGCATGCGTTGTCACGCACGTTCCTTTCTCGCATTGTGATGCATTCACTTGCCGACACTGCGTGTGTCAAACTTTCGGAATCACAGGAATCACATTGAATATATGTTGTTGGCATATTGTTCTTGTTGAATTTCTCTCTTTTGCAGGCACGATATTGTATGTACGGTTCATTTGAGGCTGGTGCGACCAGACGAATCGCGCAGGTATCGTATCTTCTCCGTGTGAGACGCGACGAGAATTGAATAATTCTCCGCATTCCTAATTGCATGAAATGTAGTTGTTGCTTTGCATTCTTGCTTAAAACTGTTGCATCTATTTGTGAATACTTGCTTCATTACAGCTTGCTGCACTTGCATGATCATTAAGTTACATTTGGCTCCGTGTACATCGCTTTGCATTTTGCCCCCTGCCTGCGGGCACGCCTGCGGGCACATATCTCTGTTCATCTTGTATGATTGTCTAAGTCTTCGGCCTTGTCAAAAATGGGTCGTCTCTGGGCTTTGACATTCACTCCCGTCACTTGTGACTTCCGAGTTCTGTCAAAGAGGGGCAACTGTAGACATCCCATTTTTGACCGACCTTAAGACTCAGACGTCACCGGTTAAGCGCTCGGTGATGTTGCATATTGTGCTCGTTCAAAAGTCTCAGAGTCGCGGCCGTGAACCCTGCCTCCGGACTCCCGAACCCTCTTCTGTACCTTGTCTCGGTTTGCGAACCAGACTCGATTTTCTCTGTTTCTCTTCCTGAGGGGAGGGAGAGGTCTCGTAGACCATCTCTCAGTGGCCGTGGGTCTACCATTTCGTGGCCGTAGGCCATTTTTGCCCATTGCGAGCCCGGTTTCCTCGGTTTTCGGAGCCGTCAGGCCGTGTGCCTCGGTTCGGGACCGCCTAACCATCTCCGATTCCTCTGGTTTTTTGGCATGCCTCTTATTTACTCCCTTTCGAGGGACACTGGGTCCGAGAGACCCACTTCGTGGCCGAATGCCACTTTCGGTGCTTAACAGCCTATTTTCGGGACCCCGAACTACGTGTTTTGGCCCCCGAGCATTCGTTTTGCATCGGTTTTTGTTTCATTTTTGGCAGGTACCTCTATTTTATCACAAGGAAGGTCACTGAGGGTGGGAGGCCAGCATTGTCTCAGCAACCAGTTATGCTCTTCCGACGCCCTCCGACGCCCGTTTTTTCTCACTTCCGAGCCAATGTTGACCACCCTAGGAGCATTTTCTTCAAGCCAAAACCACATATTTGTGTTGTACACACATGGGAGGACCCTAATCACATGGCCGGCCAGTAATTGTTATTGCCTCTTTTGAACCCCTCTTTAAAATGGCCTATTCTCTCTTCTGTTTTAGAGTTGCCAAATTTGAACCACAGGGTTGTGATGAGGAGACATGGGAGGACACCTTTCTCCTATGGCCAGCCATTAATTCTTCTGGACCATTTTGCCCCTTGGCCAGCCGGCCATAGGGGGTAGCCGGCCGGCCACCTGCAAGAAAGGTAGCAGGCCGGCCATGCTCCTTGGGATGTGTGCTCTACAGCTGTGTAACTTTTTCCCCCAAAATATCTCTATCCGGGACCCTTTTGGAGGGAAAGGGCTCATTTTCCCTCCACTTTTGCCTTGATTCTCCTCCTCTCTTGTCTATATAGAAGGCCTCCCAACTCTAGAGAAAGGGTTACAAGAATTGGTTTGAGCATATACATACATATCATTCCATTTCCTTCAAGTTTAGGCTCCATTTCTTCATCATCTTCAAGCTCTACCATCACCACTCCATTCCAGCAGCAAAGGGAGGAATTCCAGCAGCTTAGAGTCATCAAATTTGGTCCAAGAAGTAGTCAAAGTATTGGTCTTCAAGGGTAAGTAGACTTTCCCCCTTTTGTAGTCCATTTTTTGCACCAATTTCTTAGCCTATTTTCTTATTGTTTTGAGCTCCGACCTTAACTGAAACTAGGTCTATTTTGAGCTATTCTACATGTTTGTGAAGGGCTCAACCCTCTTTGAGAGCCCCATCTCACACTTGTTTCAATATCTCTTTGTATGTCAATATTTTGCATGCTTTATCTAGCCTATGTGATCTGTTTAGAGCATCTCATGAACTGATATTGTGCTTGTTTTGAGCCCTCTTCAACATTGAAGAAGGGCTCAACCTTGTTTTCATGCTCCATATGCCACTTGCTTTGAATCCATGTTTTACCCTTGTTTTTGCATGCTTGCTAGCCCATTTTGCTTCTGTTTTTGGACCATGATCAGACTGAAAGTGGCATTTTTTTGACCTTCTTGACAATTTATTAAGGGTCTTTGGTTTTTGTGTTTATTTTTTGTATACCTCATGTTATAGCCTCTTTTGAGCCTCATCTTGCATGACATTTTGAGCACATTTGTATACTGATTTTGGGGCTGTCATAAACTGTAAATGTTCATATTTTTGGTCCCTCTTCAGTGTTGTAGAAGGGTATTTTGTTGTGTTGGGCTTTGTATTTACCATCTACTTCAATACCCCTCTCTTGGCCCTATTTTTGCATGCCGTTGTTGCCCTATCTATGCTTGCTGCTTGGCCATGTTTTAGACTGGAAAATGCTTGTCTTGGGGCTGCCTTGCTACTGTATTTTCATTCCATGTCCATATTGTGCATGCATCACTAGCTATAGGCCATTTCGGGTGCCTAAATTCGCATTTCGGGACCATTCCTTGCATTTGGTGTCATTTCGCCATCTTTCGGGACTGTTTTCCCCATATTTCAGTGCCAAAATTCCATTGGCATGTTTGCATATCATTTTCTATGTCATTTCATGCCTTAATACAATTGCCTCGGTTTGCGTGCCCGTGTGCACGCATTTCGAGGCACTTCATTTTCATCCATCGGCCTGTTATGTGAGTGTGGCTGAGGCTCACTCATGTTAGTGTAAGTCCATTTTGCATTCTGTATGCCATTTTAATCTCATTGCATCGTGTATGCCATCTCCTCGATTTGCGTGCCCGTGTGCACGCATTTCGAGGCACCTCATTTTTCATCCATCGGCCTCTTATGTGAGTGTGGCTGAGGCTCACTGATGATAGTGTAAGTCCATTTTAATCTCATTGCATCGTGTATGCCATCTCCTCGGTTTGCGTGCCCGTGTGCACGCATTTCGAGGCACCTCATTTTTCATCCATCGGCCTCTTATGTGAGTGTGGCTGAGGCTCACTCATGTTAGTGTAAGTCCATTTTGCATTCTGTATGCCATTTTAATCTCATTGCATCGTGTATGCCATCTCCTCGGTTTGCGTGCCCGTGTGCACGCATTTCGAGGCACCTCATTTTTCATGGGGAGGGCCGGCCGGCCACCTAAACCCTAAATAACCAGCCGCCCTTGCTCCTCTCTCCAGGTACTTTACAAATATACCCTCTGTTTCCCCCCAGATTTTGTATCCGGTGGGCTAACTTTTTGGAGGGAAATTTGAATTTCATTTCCCCCCTTTTTCCCCCACTCTTGTGCCTATATAACCAGGCCCTCCAGCTCCCTTTTGAAGGGTTAGAAAATCCTCTTGGTGCTCTGCATACATACATCCTCCATCTCTCTCTTTCAAAGCTTCAAAGTCCATTGTTCTTGGACCATTTCTACACCACCTCATAGCACCACACCACAACCATCCTTTCCAACACTTGGAGCTGGTTTTTCAGAGCTTAGGAGCACCTTTTCTCAAGCCAAGGGCTGCTGAAGTTTGGTCTACAAGGGTGAGTTCTCATTCTCCCTCTTTTGTGCTTTATTTTGTTCTATATCTAAGCCATACTGTAGACACCCCATTTTTGACCGACCTTAAGACTCAGACGTCACCGATAGAGCGCTCGGTGATGTTGCATATTGTGCTCGTTCAGAAGTCTCAGAGTCGCAGCCGTGAGCCCTGCCTCCGGACTTCCGAACCCTCTTCTGTACCTTGTCTCGGTTTGCGAACCAGACTCGGTTTTCTCTGTTTCTTTTCCTGAAGGGAGGGAGAGGTCTCGTAGACCATCTCTTAGTGGCCGTGGGCTACATTTCGTGGCCGTAGGCCATTTTGCCCATTTCGGAGCCCGGTTCCCGGTTTTCGGAGCCGTCAGACCGTGTGCCTCGGTTCGGGACCGTCTAACCATCTCCGATTCCTCTGGTTTTTGGCATACATCTTATTTACTCCCTTTTGAGGGACACTGAGGTCTGAGAGACCCACTTCGTGGTCGAATGCCACTTTCGGTGCTTAACAGCCTATTTTCGGGACCCCGAACCGCGTGTTTTGGCCCCCGAGCATTCGTTTTGCATCGGTTTTCGTTCATTTTTGGCAGGTACCTCTGTTTTATCACCAGGAAGGTCACTAAAGGGTGGGATGCCAGCAATTGTCTCAGCAACCAGTTATATTCCTCTGGCGCCCTCCGACGCCCGTTTTTCTCACTTCCGAGCCAATGTTGACCACCCTAGGGCCATTTTCTTCAACCCCAAACCACATATTTGTGTTGTACACACATGGGAGGACCCTAATATCATATGGCCGGCCATTAATTCCATTTGACCCTTTTGAACCCCTTGGAAAAGTGGGTTGTTCTCTCTCCTGGTTCACAGTTGCCAATTTGCGACCACATATTTGTGTTGTACACACATGGGAGGACCCTAATATGCTATGGCCGGCCACTAATTCTTTTGACCATTTTGCCCCTTGGCCGGCCGGCCATAGGGGGTGGCCGGCCGGCCACCTGCAGCCCAAAAAGCTGGCCGGCCCTGATCCCCATACTGTGTACTTTACAGCTGTGTAACTTTTTCCCCCAAAAGATCTGATTTCGGGGGACTTTTGTAGAAGAAGGGAACTTAATCCCATTTCTCTACACATTTTTCCTCCCTTTCTCCTCCATCCTTGCATACACACAGCAGCTCTAGCTCTCCCTCAAGGGTTAGAAAATTGCTCTCAAGCTCATATACACATATCTCTCTCATTTCCTCTCAAAATCTCTAAGTTTTGCACCATTTCTCCATCACTACCAAGCACCACCACCACCACTCCATTTCCAGCATCTTGGGGAGCTTTCCAGCAGCTAGGAAGCAACATTCCTTGGTCCAAGAGGTAGCAAAGAAGTGGTCTTCAAGGGTAAGTGTAAATCTCCCTCTTTTGTAGCACTTTTTTGCACCATTTCTTAGGCCCATTTTCTTGCTGTTTTGGGCTCCGACCCTAACTGAAAGGGTCATTATTTTGAGCCATTCTTCATGTTTGTTTAAGGGCTAAACCCTGTTTGAGCCCTCCATTTGGTACTTGCTTCAATACCCCCTTGTATGCCATTATTTTGCATGGTATTTCTAGCCTATGTGTGATCTGTTTTTGAGCATGATATAAACTGTGAGTTGGCTTATTTTGAGTCCCTCTACAACATTGTAGAAGGGCTCAACACTTTTGGGGGCCTCCATGCTGCACTTACCATTATACCCCTCTTTGGCCCCCATTTTTGCATGCTTTTTTAGGCTTATCTTGCTTCTGTTTTCGGCCATGATCAGAACTGAAAGTGGACATATTTTGACCTTATTGGCATATCTCATTAAGGGTCTTTGGCTGTTTGGTGAATTCTGTGTATACCTCATGTTATACCCTCTTGTGGCCTTAATCTTGCATTGCATTTTGAGCATGTTTTCATATTGATTTGAGGCTTGTCATCTACTGTAAATGTTCATATTTTTAGTCCCTCTTCAGTGTTGTAGAAGGGTATTTTTCTGTTTGGGCTTTGCATCTATCACTTGCTTCATAGCCTCCCTTACGGAGCCATTTTTGTATGACATCTTAGCCCTACTTGTGATTGCTGTTTGACCATGTTTTATACTGTAAAAATGTGAGTTTTGGGGCTTCCTTGCTTCTGCATTTTCATGTCATGTATCAATTATGCACGTATGGTATAGCTGTAGGCCATTTTATGCATTGAAATCCATGTTTCGGGATCATTTCATGCATCGGGTATTATTTCGCCTCATTTCGGGGCTGTTTTGCCCCTCATTTTGCCACTGATTTTTGCATGTTTGCATATCATATTCCATGTCTTTGCCATGTCTCATTAGAGTGGCATTTCGGTGCCTGAGGGTCCGTTCTCGGGCACGCACTTCGAGGTCTCTTGTTTTCATCTGATGGCCTCCTATGTGAGTGTGGCTGAGGCTCACTCATGTTAGTGTAAGTCCATTTTGCATTCTGTATGCCATTTTAATCTCATTGCATCGTGTATGCCATCTTCTCGGTTTGCGTGCCTGTGTGCACGCATTTCGAGGCACTTCATTTTCATCCATCGGCCTCTTATGTGAGTGTGGTTGAGGCTCACTCATGTTAGTGTAAGTCCAATTGCATTGCGTATGACATTTTATGCCTTAGGATCATTTCCTCGGTTTACGTGCCCGTCTGGCACGCATTCCGAGGCATCTCATTTTCATAGCATTGTGTATGTTAGGATTGTAACTTAGTTGCATTTCATACATATCATGCGTATTGCATTGTGTTCGGGATAGGAGTTAGCCCGGGCACGGGAAATGAGGTGTGTTTCGTACTCCGAGTGACGGAACGGGTCTCAATTCCCAGTCACCGACACTCCGGATTATCCATGATGGAGTTAGGTTTTGTTGTAGTTTCATATGCATTCATCCTATATTGAGTTGTGCAATCGGCTCCTCGGCCATCATGCATCGATATGCGTGATTGGTGGCACGAGGATCGAGGCATGCATATATTTGTGAAATACATTGCTATGCCCCTTTCCTGCTCTCTGTTGCAGCAAAATGAAGAATCAGCAACTTTTCGGAGTCGGCACGCATTTCGAGAAACATTGCAAACAGAGGCTAATTGGGGCATCCCAGTGGATTTCCGCGCAAAGCAGCCCAAGCATACATCATTCATTATCCGGAGCGGAATCAAGGCAGCCCCTGGCTTGCATGCCAGTTTACAGTTTTTCTTAGTTAATTTGTTAATTAATTAGGAATTTGTATATTATTCGGACTGTATTATTTCGGACTGTATTATTCTTTCATTCGGGACTGTATTATTTATTCGGACCCTCTGCGCGAGGGCATAATTGTAATAAGTGTGGGTGAGTGTGATGTATGTCTTCCAACCCCACGTCTTTCTTCCCTTTTATTTACCTGCTTATGATGGTTAGATATAGGGCATATTTCAATTAGCATACAGTATGACAGCATGTTTGCATCATTCATCTGTTTTGCACGCACCGGGCTCGGCGCATCATACAAACTGCATTTGTATTTCAATTCCAAATTGAATACGTGTTAGTTGTAGCATTCCATATGCCATATTTAGAATAGCCGAGCCTGCTATAGTTGCATTTTGCATGTGTTGCATTAGGCATTTCTGTATATTTAGGATCATGCATGATTTCTAATGAGCTTCTGTTTTGGCTTGGAGTACTCGGTGAGTTTTATGCTTTAGCATCCTTGCATGCGTGTGAGTGCTGCCATGAATAGCATGCTTACCATGAGGCTAACTGCTTATGTGATATAACTCCTGAATTGCCTGTGGGTGAAGGTTGGGTTATTTGGATTGGAACAATTCATCAAATGTTTGTTTTAAGCCCACTAGACAGTGGCAAAATCATGTTTTCTAAGCCCACCGAGGGTGGCAAATCCACGTCTTAGCCTACCTGCGGGTAGCACCATCAAACCATTTTCAAAACAAACATGAAATGTTTTGTTCCAATTCAGGCGATCCAGTCTATACTTGTATGCTGTGCGCATCACATAGTAAATCTAGGCTAATAACCGGAATAAGAACACACAATGTTTTCAAAAAAGATATCATGGTTAGTAGAGGCCGGTCTTTGACCGGGCGAGCGGGGGTGCTCACGAAGTGACCTTCCCCAATCGTACCCAAGTTCCCGAGCCGAGGCAACTTTGGTGATGACGGACACGTGGCCTTTGGCACCGAGTCAGGGTTTCCTAAATTTCCCATTAAAAAAACATTTAGGTGGCGACTCTGTATCTGGCAAAGCAGTCCATGTTTGGCACTTCTTTCAAAAAATCTGTTTTCAAAACGATTTGCCGGATTTGGACTCTTTGGTTCAAGATTAAGAACCGTGACATTTGAGTCCTTGAACTGTAGTGACCCAATATGAACAGAACGGGACTTACCCTCCCGGGGCGTTCGGGGACGTCTACAGTTTCTGGCGACTCTGCTGGGGATTTAGAGAACTTGACTCGAACTCATGATATCTGGTTTTGACTACACTTGTGTGTTTCTTTGCATTGCATTTGCATTGGTGCGCCTAGGACACCGTGTTTGCCATCTGCTATTCCTGAACGGCCGGAGGCTTGTCTTGTCAAGGCATGTCCATAAGGCTGACCGGTTGGGCTCTGCCAGTATGGGAACACAAACCCCGGTTTTACCGGGGCACCCTTCTTTGACCATTCGACCTAGTGCATACTTGGATCCGTAGTGACCATTCCAAACTAGGACAGGTTGCTTACCCGATAGGTTGTTTGAAACCGCTGCGTGCGTAGTGAAACCCTAGCTCCTGACAAAATAGGACAGGGAAACCCTACCCCAACATAGGGGTGTTTTGGCTCTCACTTATCTGCTATATGCTTTTAGAGTGCGTCTCTACAGGAATGCATGTATCAGTTTGCAAGTTTGGGCATCAGGCCTGCGGGCACCAGTTCAGTATTTTGGAATCAGTTTACCGAGGGTATCAGTTTAGGCAGAATTTTGGGGCAGAATTCAGTAGAGGGCACAGTCATCCTACTATGCTCGTATCTGTTTTGGTGAAGTTAGGCTGAGATGCTGCATGTTTTCTTTTGCTAGGTAGTCCTGGAACCATAGCTTCAGAAGGCTCCGAATCCCCCGGGTACATTGGACTAGTGCTGATAGACTTTGTTAGGTCAGAGATTCAATTCAAGGGCAACCAGTGTTCTTTCGCTGAGGCAAGGCAAAGAAGGCCAGTCAGGGCTCATTGGTTCATCTGATCCGTCAGTCACCAGTCACATCATCAGTAGACCGTGATGGCACAGGGTTCGGAAGAATTTGTGGCCGTGATAGCAGCGCAAATCAGGGAACTGCCATGCAGGCTGAGACCAGTATTGAAACGCAGCGCCCATCTGGGGCATCTGCCTCACATCCAGCTTTGGGACCCCAGCCGAACTTTGACCCACTTCCGCCAGCTGAAGATTTGCAGGGTCCAGATCCTCGAGAAGGGTTGGCTCAAGCCCGAGTTTTCAGACCCCTGGTGCAGCCTAATGAGAGGCGTTTCCCCTTGATGCTAATGACCTCGATCTGACCGCAGTGAAAATTGCGAACCTTGAGAAGCAATTCAAAAAGGCACAGGGCCTTAACTCCATTCCCGACATTGAGGATGGGCACACCGAGTCTGCCGTCGGCTCCCAGACAGATTCAAAATGCCACATATTGACCGTTTCGACGGGTCTGGGGATCCAATGGTACATATCCGACTTTTCTTGGATGTCCTAAAGCCGATGGGTCTGACTAAGCCACAGAAACTCTCTCTGTATGGAAGAACCCTGTCGGTGTAGCAGCCACTTGGTACGCTAAGTTGGAGGACAAAGTGAAGCAAAACTGGGAAGAATTGGCTGAGGCCTTTGTCGATCAGTATTCCTACAATACCCAAGTTGAAATGACCATCCAAGAGCTTGAAGCAACCCGCCAAAACCCAAAAGAGCCTTTTGTGAATTTGTTGCGAAGGTGGAGAGCAAAGGCAGCACAGATGACAGATCGCCGCCCTTCTGAGAGGGATCAAGTGCAGATGATGGTGCGAAACCTCGAGCATGATATGTTGCAAAAGTTGATAGTGGCTCCGCTATTCACTTTCAAAAGTTTGCATGAACTGGGGGTTCAGGTCGAGAATGCGTTCAACAGCGGGATCATTCCCAGAACAAGTGAACCGACAAGGAGGGCGATTTCAAGGAGTACCAATGCCGGAAGTAGCACTATTCCCGAACCCACTGAAATCAATACAGTCGCCAAGCCAACCCTTTTCCAAACCAAGCCTACGACCAACCAGCCCAGCCCGAGCTCAGGGCAGAACTTTCACCCCCCTCTATATGAGCCTGACTAGCGCACTAAAACTCCTGATGGAAAAGGGCATCTCAAACCCCTCGATCCTCAACCTCTTCCTGACCCACTCCCAGCCAGACATAACCCCGCCAAGTACTGTATGTACCATCAGCAGCGCGGTCATGGCACCGACCGTTGCTACCGCCTTCGTCATGAGGTCCAAAATCTCATCGACAACCGGACGATAGCTCCACCTTCAGACCCCAATGACCAAACATCTCCTGCCTACCTCAATCTCATCCATACTGCCATCCACCTATGACCCCAGCATATACATCACCCCGGCCCATCTACCCAACCTGAGGTGTTTATCCCAGAAAGCATGGACTTATGCATGATGGTGCACCTGACCCCAATCATCTCAAACCCGTGAGCCCACTACTTCTGAGTTGAAGAGAATGATTGAAGATCTTCAAAGAAATGTGACGATCTGGCCTCCGGACATTGGCTCCGTCATCAACCACATCCATACCAGGGATTTCATGTCAAAAGGCTCCCCATCTTGGACGGGCTATTTGAGGAAGGCCAATCCCTTGGCAAAGTGGAGGCGAGTGGAAAGAACAAGATAGGGGCGGCATGGATCCCCATGACATCTTCTGTTGGCTATTGAGGCTTTGAAAGCCGAGGGACTGAACAAAGAGCAAGTGCTCGCAGTTGTTGCAAAAACTGTGGACGACATTTTCGCCACTCAAGTCGGGGCAGTTTGAATCAAAGGGCAAGCCGGGAGAAGGGTCGTTGTATCAGAAACGTTCCTTTCAGCTATAATCCTCCACTCAGAAGAGATCAGCAAACCAGGCCAGCACCTGCCAATCCCTTTGCTGGTGCGCCCAGCAAAATCCACAAACCCAGAAGTACCAACCCCGAGGTCAGAGGGTCTTCCATGCCCTCCACATGCCTTTATCCAAAGCTTTCCAAATCCTTGTTGGACAAGGCCATCTCAAACCCCTTGAGCCTCGGCCTCTCCCGAACCCTCTTCCGGCTACACATGATGCTACCCAGTACTGCGCATACCATCAGCAAACTGGCCATACTACCGACAACTGCTTCCGTCTTCGCCACGAAGTGCAAGATTTGATTGACAACGGGGTCATTGTCGCGCTAAGCTCTACAAAGTCTATCGGCACTGGGTCAATGAACTTGGGGGATAATGTGATTATGTGATCGAGGGATGAACCACCTGCGGATGGCGCTCAGATTACTCCAGCTGTGGTGGATGGCATGCACTGTTTTGAGCAATATACAAGTGCTGTTAATTTTGCATTCTGGCTTGGGTATTGGGTCAGTCTTGTTGTTTTGTTTGAGTCTGTCCTTTTTTTTGAGTCAGTCTTTTTGTTTTGGGTCTGTCTTGTTGTATCGAGTCAGTCCTGTTGTATAGGAGTCGGGTGATTCCGGGGGTGTTACCTCGGGCATCACCATTTTGTTTTGTGTTGTCTTTTTTTGTTTGTTTTGAGTCTGTTTCTGCCAGGGAGCCAGTTGTGCCACAGATTTTGAATGAAACACAGTGATTTTCACGCTCTCGCATTTGCTTCTGCCGTGTGCCAGTTGTGCCGGAATTCTGAATGAGATGGCAGTATTGACTAGAACTCTGTCTTTCTGTGCCTTGAAGTCATTGTAATGACCTGAGTTTTTCAAAACCTTTTGAACACTGCGGTAAAAACAAAGAGGGAGGAATTCCTCGGGATTTGCAAAACTTTGATCAAACTGAGAGAAAGAGAGGCGTGCTAAGCCCTTAATGAATGAAATCATGCTTGTTAGTGTGAGTACTGAGAAGGACCCTAGCTTTGATCCAGACTGGTTCTACACTGTCTTCAGCGCGAGCGATTTGTCGCTTTCTTAAAAACTTTCAAAAGATGTTTTGCGCGGTCCTGCGAAGACCTGTGTGGAATCGCTCTTGAGATTGTGCAGCCTAGGATCACTCTCAGCCTCGAGACTCAACCCCTTTGCTTCCAAACCTCGAACTTGAATTCAGAAGGTCCAACGGTCAACTGCGATGTGAGGCTTGTGTGGCCAGATTTGAAGCAGCCCTCGAACAAGAGGCACCAAAGTCAGATCAAGAAGATCAGACCTCATCAGAAGAAGCTTGCGAAGCTAAATCAGAAGCACCCCTCGAACTAGGGGCAAAAATGTCCGATATGCTCGAAGAGCCGAAGATGGATCCTTCTGCAAATCGATACAACAGCCACTCTCTTGGATACAGATGGCTTCGAGATCCTAAAACCATTTGGCATGGACTTGTTACACTTTTACCCCCTTTGAGAGGCTCGCTGGGCCGAAAACCCGGAAGGGCGACCTAGGCAAAAGTTAGAGTAAGAAAAAAAAAACAAAACAAAAAAACAAAACAAAAAAAAAATGCAAAAAATATACAAAGAAAAGAAATGTGATAAAAAAAGAAGAGAAGAAGAAAAGGAAATAAAAATGAAAATGAAAAGAAAAGAAAGACAAAGCTCGCAAGGTTGAAAACCTGCAACAGGCGCCTTGGCAAAAGTTAGAGCATAAAAAGGAGAGGTTAAATACCCGAGTATACCTTAACCCCGAACTACGTAAGGCTTGATTCCCATCTTTGGGATACGTAGGCAACTTCATTCTGAAGTCCAGCCGTAAAACAATTCAAAATTGGATTGTGTCTATGCGATGGTTCTGGTCATCTTTGTCTTCTCTGTATCCGAGGATTTGATTGTGTTCATCACTCTGAGGACTGCCTACAATGCGCCGCGGTGCCATCCAAACAAGGGGCAACTTTCCGTTGCCATTCAATGCGCCGCGGTGCCGTTCAAACAAGGGGCAACTCTTTGTTGCCATTCAGTGTGCCGTGGCGCCATTCAAACAAGGGGCAACTCTTCGTTGCCATTCAGTGTGCCGTGGCGCCATTCAAACAAGGGGCAACTTTCCGTTGCCATTCAATGCACAGCGGTGCCGTTCAAACAAGGGGCAACTTTCCGTTGCCATGCAGCTCTCTTCAAGCAAGGGGCAATTTTCCTTCAGATCTGAGGTTGTGCATCTCAGGAGTAGGTTTCATGCTCGTTGAGCAAGTGGCCGTTTGCAAAAATAATTTTTGAGAATTTTTACTGAGGTTGACTAATTTTCTTGAAAATTATTTTCCGAAACTGGACCCTTTTCATGGACCCAAAAAAGGAAAATTTTCAGTGCTCATAGCCCAACTTGCATGATTTTAAATCAAAAATTGAACAAGCATGTTGATCTAACTCTCATTTTGGTCAAAACTGTTTTAGTAGAAAGCAAAAACAAAAAATGGTCAAAAATGATGAACTAGGGGCACAGTTGAGTCAGGTGTTCTGTCTTTTCCCCTTTGTCAAAATACTTGCTAGAAAAGGGCACTCTACTCGCCGGAAAGGGCACCGTATTCGCCAGAAAAGGGCACAACAAAGGGCTGAAAGCTTTCTCACCCTCCAAGCAGTGAGGTATCAAGCCAAGTGCGAAGCATGAATTGGAATGGATCAAGATATTCCACTCCCTCATCTGGACAGATCTGATCACGTCTAAACTCCCCAGCAGAGCATCGTCAACCGATGTCAGCTGCAGATTTGCTACACACCCAGTTGTAGCACAGCCCCTCTGTGGGAGAAACTCACTAGCTGCGTGCAGAAGAAGAAGAATCTAGCGGAATGCTAGGGGCAAGAGCCCACAACTTTCTGTTTATCCATCAACCACCTAGGGGAGGGATTGAAAAATGAGAGATTGAAGAATAGAGAGATGTGCGATGAGAGAAAAAGTGAGAAAAGGGCTTTTTCAGAAAACAAGAGATTGAGTGCCGAGCGATGTGAGAGACATAAATAAGAAAGGGTGGGAAACAATACCCGGTGAAACAGGCTCCCTGTATACATCTGTGTGTCGTGTCTTTTGTTTTGTTTGTCTCGATTCCTGCTTTGAGTCGTCCCGAGTGTGTCTCGTTGTGTTTAGGTCGTTTACCTTTTGTTTTTCTGTGTTGAGACGTTTTGGCTGTGGTCAGTTGTAGGCTCAATACCCGGTTGAGAATCCTTTTCTCATTTTCAAAAGAAAAATCATCCTGTGCTCAGAGTGCTGTGCCATTCTCCACATTTGTGCAAAACAGAATTGGTTCTTTCATAAAGCCGCAGGGTTCAACCCAGGTCATGTCAGAATAGTAAAACAAGGGCCTATCTGAAGCTATTTAGGTTCCGAACTGCAAAGCAAAAGAAAAGAGGGAAAATTTGGAGCATCTTAGCATGTTTCAATCTTAGCAAAATCCGAGACTGCATTCCAGGTGCATCTTCTCAGGCCTCGCCATTTCTCTGGAGTATGAGTGTATCTCGACCCCAAGTGTAAGCCTGCTTCAAGTCAGAATGGCAGTCCAAGCAGCACCCGAGGGTTTCACATGCAGATGTTATCTCTCGCCAATATGAACAGGGTGTGCCCTTTTTGAGCTGAGTGTGTTGCAAAGTCCTCTAAGAGTTAAATCAGAGGCACCAGAGTACATATTTGATGCTCCTCTATTGCATAGAATGTGAACTTTCATATACACTGTTGTTGCATGCGTGCCGCGCATCGTTATGATTCATGCATAGAATATGCTTGCTTTCGATTCCGCATAGAATATGCTTTCAATATTGCATAGAATATGCTTTCAATGTTGCATAGAATGTGCTTCCATACTTGCATAGAAAATGCTCGTATCTTTTGCGTAGAAAATATCCCCATACTTGCATAGAAGATGCATTTTATCGCACTTTCCTGTGCATTTTATCTCACTCGCACTGTCTTGTGCACTTACACTTTGTATCTCACTTGCACTATCTTGTGCATCTTGTGGTTGTATCTCACTCGCACTATCTTGTGCATTTCAAATCAATCGCGCTGTTTAGCGTATCGCACTGTCTTGTGTATTTCAAATCACTCGCGCTGTTTAGCGTATCGCACTGTTTTGTGCATTTCTAATCACTCGCGCTGTTTAGCGTATCGCACTATTTTGTGCATTGTATCATTCACGCTATTTTGCGCACCACAATCGCACTGTTTTGTGCAGTTTATCATTCGCGCTATTTTGCGCACCTCCATTGCACTGTCTTGTGCATTGCATTCATCGCGCTGTTTTGTGCTTTGCATATCACATCGCACTATCTTGTGCATTTCAAATCAATCGCGCTGTTTAGCGCATCGCACTATTTTGTGCATTGTATCGTTCGCGCTATCTTGCGCGTCTCACCTGTACTTGTTAGTGCATTACATTTCACTCGCGCTATTTTGCGCATCGCACTATTTTGTGCACATTACTTGCATTGTGCATGCATTTTATCGTGCTATCTTGCGCATCTCACCTACACTTGTTAGTGCGTTGCATCGCGTTATCTTGCGCACTTTACCTGTATCACACTGCTTTATGCATTCACCCTACTCACACTGTCTTGTGCACTCTTTGGTCTAGGAGACCTTAAATCCTCTAAAGGTGCAATTCCTTTGGTGTTTGTCGTGCCTGAACGACTTCCGGTGGTCTGGTATAGCCACCTGCCTGTGTTTGCAGTGAGTTCCTAGGAGACCAACTGAGACGGTGGAAACTAGAGTTCGAATGGCTCATGCCTAGAACGCAAAGGTTCGGGATTTCCGGGACTAAAGTCTGGTTTAAATACCCAGGGGTATATCCTCGGCTTGAAATCTGTATGGCAGCCCCATAGATTGAGATAGCATCTGTATGCACCTCAATTCTGGATACTGATCCAACCTAGTCTGTCACCCTGTTGGAGAATAGGGAAAGCTGCGACCATAGTCAGGGAGAAAAGTAGAACCTGCGGTTCAATCAAGAAGAAGCGAGAGATCCCCAGCAGAATGAGGTAAGTCATTGCCAATTACCCTTGTAAGGTACCTTTACCTCTTAGCTATTACATTGCATTTTAGCCACCACATTACAGTGTATTGCATGAATCCTCAATTTTCAAACTGGCTTCGCGTAGCGTGTAAGTCCAATTTTCAAACCGGCTTCGCGTAGCGTATAAGTCCAATTTTCAAACCGGCTTCGCGTAGCGTATAAGTCCCATTTTCAAATCGGCTTCGTGTAGCGTGTAAGTCCAATTATCAAAATCTTCCCGCATATCATTTGCATTTTGCCCCTGCCTGTGGGCACGCCTGCGGGCATATCTCTGTGTATCTTGTATGATTGTCTAAGTCTTCGACCTTGTCAAAAATGGGTCGTCTCTGGGCTTTGACATTCACTCCCGTCACTTGTGACTTCCGAGTTCTGTTAAAGAGGGGCAACTGTAGACACCCCATTTTTGACCGACCTTAAGACTCAGACATCACCGATGGAGCGCTCGGTGATGTTGCATATTGTGCTCGTTCAGAAGTCTCAGAGTCGCGGCCGTGTGCCTTGCCTCCGGACTTCCGAACCCTCTTCTGTACCTTGTCTCGGTTTGCGAACCAGACTCAGTTTTCTCTGTTTCTTTTCCTGAAGGGAGGGAGAGGTCCCGTAGACCATCTCTCAGTGGCCGTGGGCTACATTTCGTGGCCATAGGCCATTTTGCCCATTTCGGAGCCCGGTTCCCGGTTTTCGGAGCCGTCAGACCGTGTGCCTCGGTTCGGGACCGTCTAACCATCTCCGATTCCTCCGGTTTTTGGCATACATCTTATTTACTCCCTTTTGAGGGACACTGAGGTCTGAGAGACCCACTTCGTGGTCGAATGCCACTTTCGGTGCTTAACAGCCTATTTTCGGGACCCCGAACCGCGTGTTTTGGCCCCCGAGCATTCGTTTTGCATCGGTTTTCGTTCATTTTTGGCAGGTACCTCTGTTTTATCACCAGGAAGGTCACTAAAGGGTGGGAGGCCAGCAATTGTCTCAGCAACCAGTTATATTCCTCCGGCGCCCTCCGACGCCCGTTTTTCTCACTTCTAAGCCAATGTTGACCACCCTAGGGCCATTTTCTTCAACCCTAAACCACATATTTGTGTTGTACACACATGGGAGGACCCTAATATCATATGGCCGGCCATTAATTCCATTTGACCCTTTTGAACCCCTTGGAAAAGTGGGTTGTTCTCTCTTCTGGTTCACAGTTGCCAATTTGCGACCACATATTTGTGTTGTACACACATGGGAGGACCCTAATATGCTATGGCCGGCCACTAATTCTTTTGACCATTTTGCCCCTTGGCCGGCCGGCCATAGGGGGTGGCCGGCCGGCCACCTGCAGCCCAAAAAGCTGGCCAGCCCTGATCCCCATGCTGTGTACTTTACAGCTGTGTAACTTTTCCCCCCAAAAGATCTGATTTCGGGGGACTTTTGTAGAAGAAGGGAACTTAATCCCATTTCTCTACACATTTTTCCTCCCTTTCTCCTCCATCCTTGCATACACACAGCAGCTCTAGCTCTCCCTCAAGGGTTAGAAAATTGCTCTCAAGCTCATATACACATATCTCTCATTTCCTCTCAAAATCTCTAAGTTTTGCACCATTTCTCCATCACTACCAAGCACCACCACCACCACTCCATTTTCAGCAGCTTGGGGAGCTTTCCAGAAGCTAGGAAGCAAAATTCCTTGGTCCAAGAGGTAGCAAAGAAGTGGTCTTCAAGGGTAAGTGTCAATCTCCCTCTTTTGTAGCACTTTTTTGCACCATTGGTTAGGCCCATTTTCTTGCTGTTTTGGGCTCCGACCCTAACTGAAAGGGTCATTATTTTGAGCCATTCTTCATGTTTGTTTAAGGGTTCAACCCTGTTTGAGCCCTCCATTTGGTACTTGCTTCAATACCCCCTTGTATGCCATTATTTTGCATGGTATTTCTAGCCTATGTGTGATCTGTTTTTGAGCATGATATAAACTGTGAGTTGGCTTATTTTGAGTCCCTCTACAACATTGTAGAAGGGCTCAACACTATTGGGGGCCTCCATGCTTCACTTACCATTATACCCCTCTTTGGCCCCCATTTTTGCATGCTTTTTTAGGCTTATCTTGCTTCTGTTTTCGGCCATGATCAGAACTGAAAGTGGACATATTTTGACCTTCTTGGCATATCTCATTAAGGGTCTTTGGCTGTTTGGTGAATGCTTTGTATACCTCATGTTATACCCTCTTGTGGCCTTAATCTTGCATTGCATTTTGAGCATGTTTACACATTGATTTGAGGCTTGTCATACTGTAAATTTTCATATTTTTAGTCCCTCTTCAGTGTTGTAGAAGGGTATTTTTCTGTTTAGGCTTTGCATCTATCACTTGCTTCATAGCCTCCCTTACGGAGCCATTTTGGTATGACATCTTAGCCCTACTTGTGATTGCTGTTTGACCATGTTTTATACTGTAAAAATGTGAGTTTTGGGGCTTCCTTGCTTCTACCTTTTCATGTCATGTATCAATTATGCACGTATGGTATAGCTGTAGGCCATTTTATGCATTGAAATCCATGTTTCGGGATCATTTCATGCATCGGGTATTATTTCGCCTCATTTCGGGGCTGTTTTGCCCCTCATTTTGCCACTGATTTTTGCATGTTTGCATATCATATTCCATGTCTTTGCCATGTCTCATTAGAGTGGCATTTCGGTGCCTGAGGGTCCGTTCTCGGGCACGCACTTCGAGGTCTCTTGTTTTAATCTGATGGCCTCCTATGTGAGTGTGGCTGAGGCTCACTCATGTTAGTGTAAGTCCATTTTGCATTCTGTATGCCATTTTAATCTCATTGCATCGTGTAGGCCATCTTCTCGGTTTGCGTGCCTGTGTGCACGCATTTCGAGGCACTTCATTTTCATCCATCGGCCTCTTATGTGAGTGTGGCTGAGGCTCACTCATGTTAGTGTAAGTCCAATTGCATTGCATATGACATTTTATGCCTTAGGATCATTTCCTCGGTTTGCGTGCCCGTCTGGCACGCATTCCGAGACATCTCATTTTCATAGCATTGTGTATGTTAGGATTGTATCTTAGTTGCATTTCATACATATCATGCGTATTGCATTGTGTTCGGGATAGGAGTTAGCCCGGGCACGGGAAACGAGGTGCGTTTCATACTCCGAGTGACGGAACGGGTCTCAATTCCCCAGTCACCGACACTCCGGATTATCCATGATGGAGTTAGGTTTTGTTGTAGTGTTCATATGCATTCATCCTATATTGAGCTCTGCAACTCGGCTCCTCGGCCATCATGCATCGATATGCGTGATTGGTGGCACGAGGATCGAGGCATGCATATATTTGTGAAATACATTGCTATGCCCCTTTCCTGCTCTCTGTTGCAGCAAAATGAAGAGTCAGCAACTTTTCGGAGTCCGACACGCATTTCGAGAAACATTGCAAACAGAGGCTAGTTGGGGCATCCCAGTGGATTTCCGCGCAAAGCAGCCCAAGCATACATCATTTCATTATCCGGAGCGGAGTCAAGGCAGCCCCTGGCTTGCATGCCGGTTTTACAGTTTTTCTTAGTTAATTTGTTGATTAATTAGGAATTTGTATATTATTCGGACTGTATTATTCTTTCATTCGGGACTGTATTATTTATTCGGACCCTCTGCGCGAGGGCAAAATTGTAATAAGTGTGGGTGAGTGTGATGTATGTCTTCCAACCCTACGTCTTTCTTCCCTTTTATTTACCTGCTTAGGATGGTTAGATATAGGGCATATTTCAATTAGCATACGGTATGACAGCATGTTTGCATCATTCATCTGTTTTGCACGCACTGGGCTCGGCGCATCATACAAACTGCATTTGTATTTCAATCCCAAATTGAATACGTGTTAGTTGTAGCATTCCATATGCCATGTTTAGAATAGCCGAGCCTGCTATAGTTGCATTTCTACATGTGTTGCATTAGGCATTTCAGTATATTTAGGATCATGCATGATTCCTAACGAGCTTCTGTTTTGGCTTGGAGTACTCAGTGAGTTTTATGCTTTAGCATCCTTGCATGCGTGTAAGTGACTGCCATGAATAGCATGCTTACCATGAGGCTAACTGCTTATGTGATATAACTGCCTGATTGCCTGTGGGTGAAGGTTGGGTTATTTGGATTGGAACAATTCATCAAATGTTTGTTTTAAGCCCACTAGACAGTGGCAAAATCACGTTTTCTAAAGCCCACCCGAGGGTGGCAAATCCACGTCTTAGCCTACCTGCGGGTAGTACCATCAAACCATCTTTCAAAAACAAACATGAAGTGTTTTGTTCCAATTCAGGTGATCCGGTCTATACTTGTATGCTGTGTGCATCACATAGTAAATCTAGGCTAATAACCAGAATAAGAACACACAAGGTTTTCAAAAACAGATATCATGGTTAGTAGAGGCCGGTCTTTGACCGGGCGAGCGGGGGTGCTCACAAAGTGACCTTCCCCAATCGTACCCAAGTTCCCGAGCCGAGGCAACTTTGGTGATGACGGACACGTGGCCTTTGGCACCGAGTCAGGGTTTCCTAAATTTCCCATTAAAAAACATTTAGGTGGCGACTCTGTATCTGGCAAAGCAATCCATGTTTGGCACTTCTTTCAAAAAATCTGTTTTCAAAACGATTTGCCAAATTTGGACTCTTTGGTTCAAGATTAAGAACCGTGACATTTGAGTCCTTCGAACTGTAGTGACCCAATATCGAACCAGAACGGGGGGGACTCGCACTCCTTCCCCCGGGATGCGTTCGGGGACGTCTACACATACTTGCTTACATTTTTGGGCTCCGACCCTAACTGAAAATAGTCATGTTTTGAGGCCTTTTTCATGTTTGGTTAAGGGTCCTTCCATGTTTAAGGTCTCCAGCTACCACTTGCTTCTTTACCTCTCTTGTATGCCTCTTTCTTGCATAGTATTTTAGGCCTATTTGTGAACTGTTTTGAGCTTGGTCATAAACTGCAAAGAGGCTTGTTTTGATCCTTTCTTCAACATTGTTAAAGGGCTCTTCACTGTTTGAGGCTTCCATCTATCACTTGCCTCTTTATCTCTCTTTTGGCCCTATTTTTGCATGCTTTTTTTGCTCCTTGTGCTTGTATTTTTGGGCTCTGATCCGAACTATAAATAGTCATATTTTGATCCACTCTTCATGTTTGATCAAGGGTCTTTCACTGTTTGAGGCTTCCTCTTCGCTCTTTGTGTTAAAGCTCTCTTTTATGCCTTATTTTGTATAGTATTTTAAGCTTGGTTGTGCACTGTTTTGGGCTTGGTCATAAACTGTAAAATATCATTTTTTGGGCCCCTATTCAACATTGTTGAAGGTCCCTCCTCTATTTGAGGCCAGCATCCATCACGTGCTTCTTTGTCCCTCTTTAGGTCCATTTCTTGCATGATAGTTTAGCCATACTTGTGTTTGTTTTCGTGGCTTGTTGTAAACTGTAAAGTGCTTCATTTTGAGCCCCTCTTCAACTTTGTTGAAGGGCTCTTCGCCTTTTGGGGCCAAAAGCTGCTACTTGCTTCTTTATCTCTCTTTCGAGGCCATTTTTGCATGTTGGTTTAGCCCTATTTGTGTTCACCTTTTGGCCTTGATTAAAACTAAAAATATGCTTGTTTTGGGACTTTCTTGATTTTGTATTCATACTTCATGTTAAAATAATGCATGCTTTGTATAGCTATAAGTCATTCCATGCGCCTAGTTTTCGAGTATCGAGTCTCATTTCATGCATCGGGTGCCATGTTTCCATGTTTCGGGGCTGTTTTGCATCATATTTTGGTACTGAAATTTGCATGCTTGTATGTCATATTCCATGCCTTGCCATGCTTTGGTAGAGTGGCATTCGTGCCCTAGGTTCGGTCCTCGGTTCGCATACACGCGTGCACGCATTTCGAGTGTCTCATTTTCATCTAATGGCCTCTTATGTGAGTGTGGCTGAGGTCCACTCATGTTGGTGTAAGCCCATCATACATTGTGTATGCCATTTCATTCCATAGCATTGTGTATGCTAGGCTGTATGTTAGCGCATTGTGTATGCCATGTTACCTCGTGCATCGTGTATGCCATTTCATAATATTGTGCATGTTAGGTTGTATCTTAGTTGCATTCATGCATGTCATGCATATTGCATTGTGTTTGGGATAGGAGTTAGCCCGAGCACGGGAAACGAGGGGCATTTCGTACTCCAAGTGACGGAACGTGTCTCAATTCCCCAGTCACCGACACTCCGGATTGTCCATGATAGAGTTAGGTCTTAGTTGTATTCTCATGTGCATTCATTCCATATTGAGTTGTGCAATTCGACTCCTCGGCCATCATGCATCAAGATGCGTGATTGGTGGCACGAGGATCGAGGCATGCATACATGTGTGAAAATACTTTGCCATGCCCCTCTGTTGCTCTCTGTTGCAGCAAATCAAAAACCAGCAGCCTTCCGGAGCTTGGCGTGCTTTCCAAGAACAATTGCAAACAAAGGCTAATTGGGGCATCGCGATGGATTTCCACGCCGAACATGCATCATTCATCATCCGAAACGGAGTCGAGGTAGTCCCTAGCTTGCATGCTAGTTTTAATGCTTTCCTAGATTAATTTGTAAATTAATTAGGATTTTGTATTTATTCGGACTGTACTATTCATTTGGGACTGTATATTATTTATTCGGACCCTCTGCGCGAGGGCAATGTTGTAATAAGTGTGCGTGAGTGTGATATATGTCTTCCAACCCCACGTCTTTCTTCCCTTTTATTTACCAGCTTATGATGGTTAGATTAGGGCATGTTTCAATTAGCATACAGTATGATAGCATGTTTGCATTCATTCATCTGTTTTGCATGCACCGGGCTCAGCGCATCATACTAATTGCATTTGTACTTCAATTCCGCGTTGAATACATGTTAGCTATAGCATTCCATATGCCATGTTTAGAATAACTGCGCCTGCTATAGTTGCATTATTGCATGTATTGCATTAGGCATTTCCGTATAATTAGGATCATGCATGATTTCTAATCAGTTTCTGTTTTGGCTTGGAGTACTCGGTAAGTTTTTACGCTTTAGCATCCCTGCATGCGTGTGAGTGATTGCCATGATAGCATGCTTACCATGAGGCTATTTGCTTACGTGATATATCTGCCTGAATGCCTGTGGGTGAAGGTTGGGTTGTTTGGATTGGGACAAATCATCAATTGTGAGTTTTAAGCCCACTAGATAGTGGCAAAACCATTTTTTTTTTCTAAGCTCACCTGAGGGTGGCAAAATCTGCATTTTAAGCCTACTTGCGAGTAACAAACCATCTTTCAAAAACAAACATGAAATGTTTTGTTCCAATTCAGGCGGCCCGGTCTATACTTGTATGCTGTGCGCATCACATAGTAAATCTAGGCTAATAACCGAAATAAGAACACATAATGTTTTCAAAACTTAATATCATGATTAGTAGAGGCCGATCTTTGATCGAGCGAGCGGGGGTGCTCACGAAGTGACCTTCCCCAATCGTACCCAAGTTCCCGAGCCGAGGCAACTTTGGTGATGACGGACACGTGGCCTTAGGCACGAGTGTAACAACGCCCGCGGGGGACCTCGCTACAGTTCGGACTCGATTTTGTTGCGGTTCTAAATCTCGAACCAAAGAGTCCAAATCCGGCAAATCGTTTTGAGAAAAACTGATTTTTTGAAAGAAGTGCCAAACATGGACTGCTTTGCCAGATAACAGAGTCGCCACCTAAATATTTTTTAAATGGGAAATTTAGGAAACCCTAACTCAGTGCCAAAGGCCACGTGTCCGTCATCACCAAAGTTGGCTCGGGAACTCGGGTACGATTGGGGAAGGTCACATCGTGAGCACCCCCGCTCGCCCGGTCAAAGACCGGCCTCTACTAACCATGATATCTGTTTTTGAAAACTTTGTGAGTTCTTATTCCGATTATTAGCCTAGGATTACTATGTGATGCTCGCAGCAAACAAGTATAGACTGAATTGCCTGAATTGGAACAAAACATTTCATGTTTGTTTGTTTGAAAATGGTTTGCTACCCTCAGGTAGGCTTAAAATGCGGATTTGCCACCCTCGGGTGGGCTTAGAAAACATGATTGATGAATTGTCCCAATTCAGATAACTCAACCTCCACCCACAGGCATTCAAGGCAGTTATATCACATAAGCACATAGCCTCATGGCAAGCATGCTATCATGGCAACACTCACACGCATGCAAGGATGCTAAAGCATAAAACTCACCTAGTACTCCAAGCCAAAACAGGAACCGATTAGAAATCATGCATGGATCCTAAGTATACAGAATGCCTAATGCAACACATGCAAAATGCAACCATAGCAGGCTCGGCTATTCTAAACATGGCATATGAAATGCTACAGCTAACATGTATTCAATTTGGAATCGAAATACAGATGCAGTTTGTATGATGCGCCGAGCCCGGTGCGTGCAAAACAGATGAATGATGCAAACATGCTGTCATACCGTTATGCTAATTGAAATATGCCCTATATCTAACCATCGTAAGCAGGTAAATAAAAGGGAGAAAGAAATGGGGGTTGGAAGACATACACACACACACGCACACTTATTACATTTGTGCCCTCGCGCAGAGGGTCCGAATAAATAATACAGACCCAATGAAAGAATAATACAGTCCGAAATAATACAGTCCGAATAATATACAAATTTCTAATTAATTAACAAATTAATTACAGAAAAGTAAAACTGGCACGCAAGCCAGGGACTGCCTTGCTTCTGATGTATGATGTATGTTGGGCTGCCTGGCGCGAAAATCCACCGGGATGCCCTGATTAGCCTCTGTTTGCAGTGTTTCTCAAAATGCGCGCCAGACTCCGAAAGTTGCTAATCTCTGAATTTTGCTGCAACAGAGAGCAGGAAAAGGGCACAGCAGTGTATTTCACAAATATATGCATGCCTCGATCCTCGTGCCACCAATCACGCATACCGATGCATGATGGCCGAGGAGTCGAATTGCACAACTCAATATAGGGATGAATGCAGATGAATGCTAAAACAACACTTAACTCCATCATGGATAATCCGGAGTGTCGGTGACTGGGGAATTGAGACACACTCCGTTACTCGGAGTACAGAATGTACCTCGTTTCCCGTGCAACACGCATGATATGCATGAAATGCAATCAACATGTGATATGGCATGCACAATGCTATGAAAATGAGTAACCTCGAAATGCGTGCACACGGACACGCAAACCGAGGTAATGCATGAATGCAATCTAAGATACAACCTAGTATGCACAATTCGGATGAAAAATGGAGATGCCTCGAAATGCGTGCCCACGGGCACGCAAACCGAGGAATGCGGAACGACATGCGAAGTGCAATGGTGGGCTTATACCAACATGAGGGAGCCTCAGCCACACTCACATAGGATGCCGGAATGATAAAAAGAGATGCCTCGAAATGCGTGCCCGCGAACACGCAAACCGAGGAACACGGAATGACATGATGGGCTTACGCCAACATGAGGGAGCCTCAGCCACTCTCACATAGGCTGCCGAGAGACGAAAGTGAAGTGCCTCGAAATGCGTGCACACGGGCACGCAAACCGAGGCGATAATGTGAGATGCAAACCGGATAAAACCGAAATGCCTCGAAATGCGCGCCCACAGGCACGCAAACCGAGGCGATGACGAAATGAGAAAATCGGATAAAACCGAAGTGCCTCGAAACGCGTGCCCACAGGCGCGCAAGTCGAGGCGATGATGAAAGATGAAAATCGGATAAAACCGAAGTGCCTCGAAACGCGTGCCCACAGGCGCGCAAATCGAGGCGATGATAAAATGCAATGAAAATCGGATAAAACCGAAGTGCCTCGAAACGCGTGCCCACAGGCGCGCAAATCGAGGCGATGATAAAATGCAATGAAATGACACACGGAATGCCGCGATGGGCTTATACCAACATGGGAGAGCCTCAGCTCACTCACATAGGAGGCCGTCGGATAAAACAGAGGTGCCTCGAAGTGCGTGCCCACAGGCACGCAAACCGAGGCAATGCATTAAGGCACGAAATGACATGAGAAATGATATGCAAGCATGGCAAAGGAATTTCAGCACTCACAAATGATGTAAAATAGCCCCGAAATGATACGAAATGACAACCGAAGCATGCAATCATCCCGAAAATGTGAAATTAAGCCCCGAGATGGCCTATAGCCATGCTATACATGCAAAATATGATCATGGAAGCAATAACAGTAGCAAGGCAGTCCCAAATATGGCATTTTTTCAGTACAAAACAAGGCCCAATTATGATCACAAGTATGGCAACAATAGCTTGCAAAAATATGGAAAAAGAGAGGAATTACAAAGCAAGTGGTATCTACAATGCTTAAACCCAAAAACTCAGTTCTACAAAATTAAATAGGGGCCAAAAACATGCATATTTACAGTATATGAGATCCTCTAATTCAGTGTGTGGATATGCTCAAAATGGCATGCAAAAATGAGCCAATAAGGGGCTACAACATGAGGTACCATAAGAAATGCTCAAACAACTTTAAACCCTTAACAAAAGATGAAGAATAGACAATTATAAGGCACTTTCTAAGCCTGATGAAGACTCAAATCAGTGGCTAAGCAAGCCTAAACAAACATGCAATTTTACGGTAAAATTGAAGGATTACAAAACAAGTACCAAAACCAGTCATCAAATGGACTAAGACCCTTAACAAAGAATGAAAAATGGACCAAAATAAGGCACTCTCTAGGCCTGATGAAGGCCAAAAACAGAAGGCAAAATAGTCTAACAAAGCATGCAAGATAGGCATAGAACATGGATTCAAAGCAAGTGTATGATAGAGGAGGCAAACATGGTTGAGCCCTTCTTCAATGTTGAAGAGGGGCTCAAAATGAGCACAATATCAGTAGGTTTCATACTCCAACTCAAATCACAAATAGGCTAATTAACTCATGCAATTTTACGGTAAAATTGAAGAATTTCAAAGGAAGTGCATGCTAGAGTCACCAAACATGATGGAGCCCTTCTTCAATGTTGAAAAGGGGCTCAATACAAGCCCACTAACAGTTTACATCAGTCTCGAAATCAGATCACTCATAAGGCAAATAAAGCATGCAAATTAATGGCCTAAAGAGTGCTATTGAAGGAAGTATATGAAGGAGACACCAAACAGGGTTGAGCCCTTCTACAATGTTGTAGAGGGGCTCAAAATAAGCACAAAATCAGTAGGGGTCGGAGCCCAAAACAGAAAGCAAATAGGACTAAGAAAAGACTCAAAAAAATGCAAGAAAAATGGATTTAGGAACTTACCCTTGAAGACAAGTCTTTTGCCTCTTCTTGCCTTGATGAAAGTTGTTTCTAAGCCTCTGAAGATCACTCTCTTGCTGCTGGAATGGAGTTGATGGAAGTGGTGCTTGGAGTTGGTGAAGGATTGGCCTAGGAAGCTTGAAGTTTTTCAAGGTTTTGGCTATGGAGAAGGAGGCTATGGAGGAGGGGCTCTCTTAGAAAAAGTTTGTAACCCTAGCAAAGGGGCTGTCCAGCCCTTTAAATAGATCAACAAAAGATGTAAAAGGGGAGGGAATTGCATCCAAGCATTCCCTCCCAAAATATCCCCCGGATGGGGGAGATATTTTGGAAAGCAGCTGGACAGCTGGAATGAGCTGGAAAGCAGAAAGCTGGCCGGCCAGGTGTTTTTCTTGAAGGTGGCCGGCCAGCCACCCCCCATGGCCGGCCAGCCACCCCAAAAAAATGAAGTTGAAAATTTCGGGCCGACCACCATGGTTTAGGGTCCTCCCAAGTGTGTAGAATAAGGCCCCAGGGTTGGAATCTGGCAACTCTGAAACAGGAGTCACAACATAGAGCTTGAAGGAGAGGCTCAAAAATGAAATCAACAATTGCTGGCCGACCACCACTTTTTTGTGTCCTCCCAGATGTGTAGAACAAGGTTCCAAGGTCGGAAATTGGCAACACTGAAGCAGGAGCCACAACATAGAGCTTGAAGAAGAGGCTCAAAAATGAACTCTTGAATTGCTGGCCGACCAGTACTTTTTGTGTCCTCCCATGTCCCCTGATCACAGATATGTAGCTTTGGTTGGAAGAAAATATCCCCAGGGTGTTCAACATTGGCCCGGAAGTGAGCAAAACGGGCGCCGGAGGAGCGAAACTGGTTATCTGGGATAATTGCTGGCCTCCCACCCTCCAGTGATCTTCCCAATGTTGAAACAGAGGTACCTGCCAAAATTGAACAAAAACTAATGAGAAATGAACGCTCGGGGCCAAAACCGAGCCATTCGGGATCCCGAAAATGGGCTGCGGGTGCCGGAAGTGGTGTTCGGCAGCGAAGTGGGTATCTGCAACTCCAGTGTCCTTCGGAATGACAAAACAGAGGTTCCTGCCAAAAATCAGAGAAAACTGATACAAAATGAATGCTCGGGGCCCAAACCGCGCAATTCGGGGTCCCGAAAACCGGCTATGAGCACCGAAAGTAGCATACGGCCACGAAGTGGGCATCGGGGGCCCCAGTGTGCTCTGTTATGATGAAACAGAGGTACATGCCAAGAACCGGAGAAACCTGATGCGAAATGAAAGCTCGGGGCCCAAATCACGCAGTTCGGGGTCCCGAAAACCGGCTGTAGGCACCGGAAGTAGCATACGGCCACGAAGTGGGCATCGGGGGCCCCAGTGTGCTCTGTTATGATGAAACAGAGATACTAGCCAAGAACCGGAGAAATCGGAGATGGTTGGGCGGTCCCGAGCCGAGGCACACGGCCTGACGGCCCCGAAAACCGGGAACCGGGCTCCGAAATGGGCAAAATGGCCTACGGCCACGAAATGTAGCTCACGGCCACCGGGAGATAGTCTACAGGACTACTCCCTTCCCTCAGGAAAGAAAACAGAGAAAACCGAGTCTGGTTCGCAAACCGAGACAAGGCACAGAAGAGAATTCGGAAGTCCGGAGGCAGGGCACACGGCCGCGACTCTGAGACTTCTGAACGAGCACAGTATGCAACATCACCGAGCGCTCAATCGGTGACGTCTGAGTCTTAAGGTCGGTCAAAAATGGGGTGTCTACAGTTGCCCCTCTTTGACAGAACTCGGAAGTCACAAGTGACGGGAGTGAATGTCAAAGCCTAGAGACGACCCATTTTTGACAAGGCCGAAGACTTAGACAATCATACAAGATAAGCAAAGATATGTATGCCCGCAGGCAGGGGGCAAAATGCAAAACGACATGCACGGAGCCAAATGATCATGCAAATGCAGCAAGCTGTAATGAAGCAAGTATTGACAAATAGATGCAACAGTTTTAAGCAAGAATGCAAAGCAACAACTACATTTCATGTAGTTAGGAATGCGGAGAACTATCCAATTCTCGTCGCGTCTCACACGGAGAAGATACGATACCTGCGCGATTCGTCTGGTCGCACCAGCCTCGAATGAACCGTACATACAATATCGTGCCTGCAAAAGAGAGAAATGCAACAAGAACAATATGCTAACAACATATATTCAATGCGATTCCTAAGATTCTGAAAGTTTGACACACGCAGTGTCAGCAGGTAAACACATCGCAATGCGGAAAAAGGGACGTGCGTGACAACGCACACTCAAGTATAGAGGTATTGTACACCAAGAGATCATGCATGACAATGCAAAATGTTCATGAGAATGCGAAGTATATGAAAAACAACGCAAAATGAGCACAAATCAGGGTGCCCGTTTGTTGCGCAACAATGAGTTGGAAAACGCGCATTTCGGCGATGACAACTCGATCGCGGCCTCTGATTCACCTCCCGGGAGGGTTATAACACATTCAAAAAGGATACACCTTGATTTTGGTGAATAATGATGAGACACATGTCAGAAATTGCAGTTAAAGTTCCAACGGAGCAATTCCGCGCCAGAAAGTGCACTTTTCTTGAACTTTTCAGGTCCCGGGAACTCCAAAATTCCTCAAAATTTGCAGAGAGGTAGGGGAGGGGGTGGGGAGTATGGTCGGCCAGCCCTTGGCCCTAGGGGAGGCCGTCGGCCAGGGCAAAAAAGTGAAGGGGCCGGCCAGCCAGGTTAGGTGGCCGGCCGGCCACTTGCCCAAAGTAGGGGCATTTTGGTCATTTTCAGCATTTCTATATATATGCACCTCCATTGCCTCCGAAATTGCACCCCCAAGTGTGGAATTCTCTCCTCTTGCTCTCTAAGCCACTTTCTTGCTCAGATCTGCATTTTATACGCGCCCCTCGGCCTCCCACGCAAGTTGTTTCTGCGAAATCCTTCAGTTTTAAGCACCTTGAGCCTACTAAAATTTGATTTCGGAGCTTCTCATCTCATTTTCACCACCTGAGGTAAGTTTATCTCAATATTTGGAATATTTTCCCGGGGGTTGACTTTTGTTGACTTTTTCATTTCCCGGGAGTTGACTTTTGTTGACTTTTTCCAATTTTGGCTCATTTTGCTCATTTTTGCTCCTTTTTGCAGATTCCTCGAAATGGCCGGCAATTTCCCCCACGGCGGAGGTTTCCCTGGTGCCGGAGACGACTTTGACTTTATGACTCTACCTCCGAGGGTCCGGCCTTTCTTCCCCGATCAATACGCTCCAGCGGTACACAGGCTTCCGCGAGCTGTTTTCCGTCATTTTACCGATTTCAACGATCGGGTTCCCGGGGATCTGCTTCTACGAGAGCCGGAGCAGCACCTCTCTCATGATGCGCGAGAGGTATTTTACTTCATTTTCTGTATTTCTCGTGCACTGCATACCCCTGCCATGCTTTAGACACTTGAATTTCATGAACACTTGGCATATTGAATAATTGTGAATGCACAGTGCACATTAGTTAGAAATTGAACACACAGCTCAAACATTGATTCACCGAAGACAAAACCTGAAGTCAAAAATGAGCACACAGCACATACTGACTAAGAGTAGAACACACAGCCCCAAAACTCAGATTTTCTGAACACACAGCCCAGCCTTGAAGCGAACACACAGCCCACTGATTGAAAGGTAGAACACACAGTCCCTAACTTGAAGCGAACACACAGCCCACTGATTAGAAGTAGAACACACAGTCCCAAACTTGAAGCGAACACACGGCCCACTGATTGAAAGTAGAACACACAGTCCCAAACTTGAAGCGAACACACAGCCCACTAATTAGAAGTAGAACGCACAGTCCCAAACTTGAAGCGAACACACAGCCCACTGATTAGAAGTAGAACACACAGTCCCAAACTTGAAGCGAACACACAGTCCACTGATTAGAAGGGTAGAACACACAGTCCCAAACTTGAAGCGAACACACAGTCCACTGATTAGAAGGGTAGAACACACAGTCCCAAACTTGAAGCGAACACACAGTCCACTGATTAGAAGTAGAACACACAGTCCCAAACTTGAAGCGAACACACGGCCCACTGATTAGAAGTAGAACACACAGTCCCAAACTTGAAGCGAACACACAGCCCACTGATTAGAAGTAGAACGCACAGTCCCAAACTTGAAGCGAACACACGGCCCACTGATTGAAGTAGAACACACAGTCCCAAACTTGAAGCGAACACACAGTCCACTGATTGAAAGTAGAACACACAGTCCCAAACTTGAAGCGAACACACAGCCCACTGGTTAGAAGTAGAACGCACAGTCCCAAACTCTGATTCACTGAACACACAGTCCAAATTTGACGTGAACACGCAGCCCACTAATTTTTCTGAAATTTGAACACACAGCCCAAATACCAAATCCACTTCACTTGCACACAGCTCATTCACTTCATTTGCACACAGCTCATTCACTTCATTTGCACACAGCTCATTCACTTCATTTGCTGATAGCTGCATTCATTCTAAATGCAGGTTGGCTCTCGCACTGTGCGAGGATACGGCTCCACTGCCGCGAGGGAGTGGTATGCTGAGCTTCCGGAAGCTGTCCGGGACTTAGTTGACCTTGCAGGATTCGGACCATTCTGCAGAGGGTTATCTCATTGTCTTATCAGCAGGACATTATTTGCCGCTTTGGCGGAGAGATGGTGGGATACCACCAATTCATTCCATTTTTCTGCTACTGGAGATATGACTATGACCCCACTGGACTTCGCTGTACTCACCGGCCTAGACGTAGGCGGTGGACCCATTCCCTATGACGAGGATATGGGTGAGTGGGAGGCTGCTTGGATTTATCTGTTGGGGACTCGCCCACCCGTAGACAGAGGTACTGGGAGAGTCCGGTATACTTGGTTCTCTTCCCATTTTCGGCGGCCACAGATGGAGCCTGGGTCTCCCGAGGAGGTCGAGCAGTATACCCGTGGTTTCCTCATGTTCCTCTTTGGCACCACTCTGTTTGCCGATAGAGGGAACATGGTCGGACTGTATCTACTGAGTGCTCTGGTAGACCTATCACAGGTCCTTCAGTATGATTGGGGCGGCGCTGGCCTGGCTACCCTTTATTGTTACATGAGCGCAGTCTCTCGTGGGCGGGGGGACTTACTCGGCGGCTACTGGAGAGCCTGGGAGGTACATTCTGTCCTCTTGATTTACATTTTGCTCCTCATTACTTGTTCATTGCACACACGGCGCACTTTGCATTCTGTATTCTGCCTTTAGCACTTTACATTCACATCCCGCACTGCTTTTCTCAGCTATGGGTATATGCATATTTTCCCACATTAGCCCCGGAGATGGAGGTGACAGGACCTCCCATGACCCCGTTTTCATTGATGTTTGAGGGCGAACACCTGTCGAGGCCTCGAGAGACTCTCTTCTCTCTGCGACAGTACTTCGACACTGTGAGGGCGACAGAGGTATTTCAGAACTCTCAGTCCTTTTCATTTTCATCTTTGATCTGCTTTGCATATTCCTGATTTCTGATTGATTTGTATCCCGGTTATCTGCAGATTACCTGGCAGCCCTGGGCAGTCTTTGATGATGTGCAAAATCTGTACCCCGGAGGGTCGAGTGGTTCCCAGTATAGGTTCCTGCTCGAGGGACCAGTCGGTAGGGCCTGGTTTCTGGGGGAGCGCTTTCAGCGTCAGGTGTGGGGGTATAATTCTCAGGATCCCCCTGCTGTGCCTCCACCCACTATGCGGACTGCCGACAGGCTATCCGTCGAGGAGGTCATTAGGGATATGCAGGGCACTGATGCTTTGTTATATTTCGTTGAGGGGGACTACGCCACCTACCGCCGCATATATCTGATGTCCCCTTTGACGGGAGTGCGGGCTCCACCACTGAGGTCCGCTGGCGCAGCATCTTCGAGTCGCGCCCGTGCTGCAGACATCCCTTCTTCTAGTAGGGCTGGTGCTTCTAGGGGGAGAGGCAGTTCTATTCCTCCGATCCCTCCGTCTCTTCATCCTCATGCTGGATGGCCAGACATGCCGACCGAGCTGACGAGTTGGCGGTTCGGGGCTCCTTACCAGGTTCCACTAGAGCCTCCTCTTCCTGACCATAGATATGTCAGGGACCCTGACTCACCCCCGGTATGTTTTTCAGCTTTGATTCATCAGTCAGATATTTGGACGTAAATGCCTTTACTGATAGTTTTGCATTTGTATTTGCAGCCTCCAGTTGAGTACACGGATGAGCTGCTCGGGATGCTAGCCACATTCGAGGGCATGATCCTACGGAGGGAGGGACATCTAGCCCTCATGGGCGTGCAGGTACTGTCTATCTTTCCCGTTTTTAGCATAGTTCTGATAACATACTATTTTTGAACATTCTGCTGCACTGATAGACTGTGTAGAACACATCTGGCACACACCCTACTCACATACTGTACTTGCACCTGCTTTTCATTTTTGAACTGATGTATTGCACTTTCCATTTTCAGATGCCTCCCATATATGCACAGCCACGGGGCGGACCATCAGGGCAATCTCAGAGGGGTCGAGGTACTAGACCTGCCCGAGGTGCAGGGGCTCGAGGAGCTGGGCCATCCAGGCCTGTCCGAGGAGCTCGAGGAGCAGGGTCGTCTCGCAGACGCAGGGCACCCGTTGTCGAGGATGAGGAGGAGGAGGTTGCAGACCGAGTGTCAGAGACATCTCCTGGGGGGGGAGGTTCCGGTCTTGGTTCTGGGAGTGGAGGCGAGGCCGAGGGGGATCCGGAGGACGACAGCTCCGATTCGGATGGTGATGATGGTGCAGAGGTCATCCCACAGAAGAGGATGAGAGGGCCTCCTCCTTCCCGTTCTCGAGGATACTGATGCTATTTCCTGCTTTATTTTACTTTTTTAGCTAGTAGTTTTGTAGCACTTTGCACATTATTAGGTAGTTTTATATTCTGTAAAACTTGTACCTTTATGTTGTAAAACATGATGGAATGAAACAGCTTTTGAAAAGATGTTTGTATTTGAAATTCTCAGCATCGCATCGCATTGCATCGCATCATTTTGCACAAAAATGGAATTGAATGGAAATGTGCTTTGTATTTACCAGGTCAGGTAATGAACCGACGCAACAAAATCAAAACAAACTGACTTACTAAGGCGTAACAGGATCTTAGCAAGTTTACAACTCGATAAGCAAAACACAACAATGTTAACGACTCAATAAACAAGACTTAACAAAAATTGTGTAAACAAAGAGTAACAACTCAAAATACAAACAAAAGCGACAGCTCGACAAAACTTACAACTCGATAAACAAGACAACAACTCGATAAGCAAAAACACAACGAAGTGTACTTCAGACGGACGATCTGGATGATGGAACGTATCCGAAACTGAGAGAAATGGAGGCCTTCGACGTTCCCGATGCCCAGACCGATGGGTCTGGATGCTTTCTACCGTGGAGAGACAACCAGGTTTGCAGGGAGTCCACTACTGCTGCAGGTAATGTTTCCCACCCGATCTCACGTGTATTGGCTCACATCACTCGGCCCTCGGGCTCGATTTTTCTCACAAAACCCTTATCTCACTTTTCTCTCATCGTACATCTCTCTATTCTTTATTCTCTCATTTTTCATCCCTCCCCAGATATGGTTAATGGACAAATTGCAAGTTGTGGACTCATGCCCTGCTTACTCAGCTCGCGGCTATTTCTTTCGACAACGCCTAGTCAATGCCCCTGACGAGAGCTGGTGGTTTGAATGGATGTGCAACCTGTCAGCAGATCGCATTGCGTGGCGCTGCCCTTGGCTCAACCTCCCGGCGATGAGCTACAGCATGTCTCGTCAGGTGGGGATTCGGTTGATTGGCTTGACTCACTGTGTATTCTATTTCCCATTCCGCATTCTGCGCCAGTTTGGCCATGATCAGACTTGCCCGCCAGAGGGGTTGGAGTACTCAGCTACATTTCCAGTCCGAGGTGCACAGTTGGCTCGACAGGCCGCAGCATGGAGAATCAGAGAGCTTCTGGCCCCCGCTCCTGCTTTCAGTTGCACTTTGTCTGATGAGTGCTGGGATTGGCTCAACGAAGAAGCACAGGTTGGGCCTAGGTTGGCATCAGAGGCTTCAACTAGCTCTGGTAGGGGGCGCAGGGACACCTGACTTGACTATGCCCCAGATTTATTGCTTTATTAGTACTTTCAAGTTTTTTTATGAGTGTAATAAAAAGCAACTTCAATTGTATGCAAGAGCAAGTGAACTCTGTTTTGAAATCAATGAAATTGAAGGTTGTGGTACTGAAAATTCTCCACTTTGGTCCAAAAATGGTCTTGGTTGTGAAAAGATTAATTTTGAGCTAAGTCAACTTTTATTAAAACTTTTCAAAACTATTTTCGATATGGATCAGAACTGGACACGCCTGAGATCTGTCACTGAGATGCACAACCCCGAATCCTAGCAACTGGAAAGTTGCCCCTAGTCTGAAAAGGTGCCTCGGCAATCCATCGCAACGGAAAGTTGCCCCTAGTCTGAATAGCACTGTACCGGAGATCACGATAAATGCTGATGAATAGAGATGACTGAGATGATCATAATGGACAAAGTTGATCGGGGAAAAGATTATGACTGAACTTCAAGATGAAGCTGCCTACGTATCCCAAAGATGGGAATCAAGCCTTACGTAGTTCAGGCTCAGGTTCGCTCGGGTATTTTCACTCTCCTTTTGCGCTCTAACTTTTGCCAAGGCCGCCCTTTGCGGGTTTTCAACCTTGCGAGCTCAGTTTTTATGATTTCAAATTTTCTATGCTCTGAATTTTGCCTAGGTCGCCCTTTCGGGTTTTCGGCCTAGCGAGCCTCTCAGGGGTAATATTTCTTCAACTTGTCCATGTTGATCGGTTGGGAAAACTCCAAGCCATCTAGATCCATCAGAACCACAGCTCCACCAGACCAGATTGACTTGATGATGTAGGGACCAGTCCAATTAGGTCTGAACTTGCCCCTTGGGTCGTGGATGGGAGCTCGGTTGTCTTTGAGCACCAAATCTCCTTCCTTTAAATTCCTGGACTTAACCTTCTTGTTGAAAGCCCGGGCAATTCTGCGTTGATAACCTTGAATATGGTACAGTGCTTTCAACCTTCTTTCATCAAAAAGCATGAGTTCCTCAAATCTGCTCTGTTGCCAGTCTGCCTCGGCTATCTGGCACTCGGCCAATACTCGTAATGACGGAACCTCAATCTCAATAGGTAGAACGGCCTCCATCCCATAAACCAGAGAATACGGAGTCGCCCCAGTAGAAGTTCTGATTGAAGTCCGGTAGCCCCACAGAGCGAACGGCAGCTTGTCTGGCCAGTCCCGATAGGTTTCCACCATCTTCTGTAGTATGCGCTTGATATTCTTGTTGGCGGCCTCAACTGCTCCATTGGTTTGCGGCCGGTAAGTAGATGACTTATGAAAAGCCACGTTGTATTTCTCCAACAAATCAATCACCTCCTTCTTGAAGTGGGAACCATTGTCTGAAACGATTTCATTCGGGACTCCGTAGCGACAGATGATGTTGTTTCTGATAAACTTTGCGACGTGTGAAGCCTTCAACACCGCATAAGATTGGGCCTCAACCCACTTCGTGAAATAGTCTATCGCTACAAGGATGAACTCATGCCCATTCGACCCCTTTGGCGTGACTGCTCCGATCACATCAATTCCCCAGACTGAAAACGGCCATGGCGAAGTCATGTTGTACAGCTTTGACGGCGGGATGTTCATACGATTTGCATGAATCTGACATTTGTGGCATCGCCGGACGAAACTAATACAATCCTCCTCCATGGTGGACCAATAATAACCCTGTCTGAGAATCTTCCGTGCCAACATCACCCCATTCATGTGTGCACCGCATTCACCCCCGTGGATGGCTTCCATCAGACGCTTTGACTCTTCGGCATCAACGCACAGTTTATGCATTCCCAGATGACCTCGTTTATACAGTTTGCCCCCGCAGATGATGAACTGAACGGCCAACCTTCTTATCGCCCTCTTGTCTTTGGCATTCACCCCTGGTGGGTATGCTTCTGTCTCCAAAAAGTTCCAGATGTCGTAATACCAGGGGTGTTCGTCCCGAACTTCATCTATGGCTGCAATCGACTCATAGGCAGGTGCGAATTTCTGGTCAATAATGACTGGACGCATTCGGACTCCACGTGGGATGTCTATCATGGACGATAGAGTTGCTAAAGCGTCCGCGAACTTGTTGTTCTCTCTTAGTAGATGAGTAAAACTTAACTTTTCAAACCGAGGAATCAGCAAATCCAAAGTTTGATGATACATCATCATATTTTCCTCTTTTACTTTCCAGTCTCCTTTAGCTTGAGACACAACAAGGTTCGAATCCCCAATGACGTCCAACCGTCTTGCCCCTAGTTCCAGAGCTGCTTCTAAACCAGCAATGCACGCCTCATATTCTGCTTCGTTGTTCGAGACTCTGAATCGGAGTTTGAAGGCTAGAGGGATACGGGAATTGTCGGGTGCTATCAGCAACACTCCTATCCCATACCCATGTTGATTTGATGCTCCGTCAAAGTACATTGTCCAACTTTCTTCGTCGATTTGCAGGATTGCTTCATCTGGGAATAGGTACTCAACTGCTTCATCCCCCTCAACCGGATGGTCGGCAAGGAACTCTGCTACTGCTCTTCCTTTTACTGACTTGCGCGTCACGTATGTAGATCAAATTCGGAGAGCAACAGCAACCAACGAGCTAGCCTACCCGTAAGTGCTGGTTTCTCAAAAAGATATTTGATGGGATCGAGACGCGAAACCAGCATTACAGAGTGGGCTAACAGTAGTGCCGCAGCTTCCTGGTAGCCCATACCAGAGCTAAGCAAGCCTTCTCTAATGGCGTATACCGGGTCTCGTATTCTAGCATCTTCTTGCTCAAATAGTAGATGGCTCTTTCCACCCTATCTTCTGATTCTTGTGCAAGCATGCAGCCCATTGTGGTCTCAGTCACTGATAGATACAAAATCAACGGTTTCCCTGGTTCTGGCGGTGACAACACGGGTGGGTTCTGTAGATATTCTTTAATCTGTTCAAATGCAGCTTGGCATCGGCCGTCCCATTGGAACTTCTTGCCTTTCTTCAGAAGACCAAAAAGTGGTTCACAAGTCAAGGTTAGTTTTGAAATAAACCGTCTTATGAATTGCACTTTACCCAGAAAGCCTCGCACCTCCTTTTCAGTCCTTGGTGGTGGCATTTCTAAGATGGCCTTGATTTTGGAAGGGTCGACCTCGATGCCCCTTTGTGTAATTAGAAACCCCAGCATTTTCCCGCTGTAACACCAAACGTACATTTCTGAGGGTTTAACCGCAACCTGAATTCCCTGATCCTTTGGAAAAACTTGTGCAAGGCGGTGTAGTGGCCCTCTCTTTCTTTTGGACTTGACAATCATGTCGTCCACATACACCTCAACCTCTTTGTGGATCATATCGTGTAGTATTGTGGTCGCGGCCCGTTGATAAGTAGCTCCAGCGTTCTTCAACCCAAACGGCATGACCCGATAGCAGTATGTCCCCCCCACGGGGTGGTGAATGCAGTCTTTTCTCTGTCCTCTGGTGCCATTACTATCTGGTTGTAGCCTGAAAAGCCATCCATGAATGAGAGCAATGCATGCCCTGCTGTGAAGTCCACTAACTCATCGATGTGCGGTAGGGGAAAATCGTCCTTCGGACTAGCTCTGTTCAAATCCCTGAAGTCTACGCACACCCGGATCCTGCCATCTTTCTTAGGCACCGGAACTATGTGGCCAACCAAGTCGGATATTCAGATACCAGCAGGAAGCCTGCGTCAATTTGCTTGGTGACCTCTTCTTTGATCTTAAGAGCCCAATCCGGGCGGATCCTTCTGAGCTTCTGCTTGACAGGTCGGGCCTCGGGGTCAAGGGGGATCCGATGCTGTACAATCTCAGGATCGATTCCAGGCATGTCTTCGTAGGACCACGCGAAAACATCTTTGAAATCTTTTAATAAAGCGACTAAGCGCTCGCGTTCCTCTGAAGACAACGTGGACCCGATCTGGACCAGCCGTGGGTCCTCCTCAGTACCAATGTTCACAGAAATGATTTCATCCGTTAAGGGCTTAACAAATCTCTCTTGCTCATGCTCAATTAAACGTTGTAAAACCGGAGGAATTTCGTCCTCGTCGTTTTGATCAAAATTTTGAAAGTCTGAATTAATGCAATAAATTAGGGGCACAGAAAAGTACTCGGAAACCACATTAGTTCATTCTCATTAAGTTCATCCAAATCGTCTGATTCATCGGTTACAACAGACTCAAAAGAAAAGGAAAAAGACGACCTGGACAGGACTGTGGCATCCGGGTTAACATCCCCAGGAGTACCAGACTCAGACTCAGTCGAGCTGGAATCTGATTCCGACTCACAAGACTCGGTGGAATCAGATTCCGGCTCACTACCTGACCCGGAACTGCTGGATAAGAATCCCTCCTCGTACTGCCAAATGAGGGAGGGTGCGATTGATGCATCCAAGATAGCTGCTGGTTGGCTCGCAGCCGTTTCATCCCCAATCATGGAGACCACGAAGTTATTCCCCAAGCAATCTTGGTCGATCGGAGGATCAGAGAGGAGACATGCCAGTGTTACCCCCATTTCCAATTCCGCGTCCTCAGAATCCTCTGCCTTATTCTGCTCAGTCTCAGTTGTTGGGTCTGTCTGCTCTGTGGCAACGTCATCCCCGGATAATTGCAGGTCGAAGAAGATTTCGAAACCTGGTACGCGCTTCCTCTCCGCGTTAAACCATGGCTCTGGGAAGCCGCAGAATAGAAAATCTTCCCCCTCCCGGACGAAGCGTCCGTTCAGGGTACCCCAGATGGGCCTATGCATTAGATCAAAAGGCTTCCCAGCCTGCTTCGCTCTGGCCCTGCCGGCCATTTCCTTTCCCTTCCTCGTCCAATCTTCTTTGGTGGGCAGATAACCCAATCCAAAGGTATGTGGATTATGTGGCACTTCGGCCAACGCTGCGACGCCTTTCCTGCCGCTTCTTCCTAATCCCATCCCCGGGATATGCTGTAGCTTGTTCATGAGGTAGACCGATTGAGCGCTGACATACAAACCCTCATTCACAGCCATAATGTTTTGTACCACCCGGGCCTCAGCCAAAGTAAATCCTGATATGAACATGTCTTCCATGCCGTGTTCGATCTCCAGGACTGGCGTAGATACCTCGGGAGGAGGATGGATAGATGAATTCCCAAAATAATGGCTACTCTCCCTTTCCATAGGGGTACTTCACCATTTGATGTAGAGTAGATGAGACAGCCTTCACCTGATGCAACCAGGGTCGCCCCAAAAGCATGTTAAAAGATGCAGGGACCTCCAGGACGTGAAAATCTATCTCTTGTTGTCCAGGCCCAATCTTGGTTTGGATTTTTACCGTCCCCAGGACATCCCTGCTTGTATTGTCATAGGCTTTGATCACTTGAGAAGTTGGGGTGAAGTCCGCAGGCTTTAACCCAATTGCATAGGCCGTCCTGGCCGGGCAGACATTAATAGCGGATCCGGTATCAACCAGTACCACCGGAATCCATTTGTCCCTGCATTCTACAGAGATGTAGAGAGGTCTGTTGTGATCCACGCCCTCAGGCGGCAGCTCCTTATCCGAAAAGGTCAACGCCGGGGAACCTCCTCCCGGGAAGACCAAACCAACTAGCTGTTCCGGGGTAGTTTCAATGGAAAGTTTGGCTTTGTCCATAGCAGAAAGGACAGCCTGTCTGTGTACCCTGGAAGCCATAAGCAGTCCCCAGATGGAGATGTCTGCTTGTATTTTCTTTAGCTGCTTCAGTACAGCCTCTTCTTCAACTTGTTTCTCTTTCTGTTTTTCTGCCTCCTTATCTTTCCCTGATGCCTCGGGTTGATCAAGGTGTGGGGGCTTGAAATACCGCCCACTTCTAGTCATATGGTCCACTTCCTCGAGGTACCAGGTGCTGTCTGGTTGGCCACCTGCCCAGTCTTCGTCTGTGTGGGCCAGATACAAGTCGTCATCCTCCCACCACATTCCATTAGCATCTAGCAGGCACCTGTCTGGTTCCGGCTTGTTTGTGCTCTCAGCATTTTCATTCGACACGCTCACAGCATGTTCAGTTTTCGTGCCCACAGCACTCTCAACTTCCTCATGATTCTTTGCTTTTCGGACTCTCTCAGAATCCCATCTCCTTTCTTGCTCCTCTAGTGTCAGTTGTTCAGCTTTCAAATTGTCTTGGTCCCGAGCGGAATTCTTCGTACCGGCGCTCTCCGGCAACTCAATCTGATCCTCGGCCCTTCCGGCCACAAATGGTACAACGTCAGGCTGATCATCCAACCACCCGACGACTTCTGCTGACTCCTCGTATTCGAACCAGTTAATTGATGCATCACCCGATTCCTGATCGTTGAAAAATTGAAGGTTGGCGAAGTCCTCTTCCGCCGCAGTCAAATCATCCCCCGCTGATTCAAGTTTATCCCCCGGATCATACACAACTCAGCCTTCTCTGGCAACCCCATACTCAGCTTAGGTTGGCTTATTGGCAAGATATATCGACTCGGATCATAAGCTCCGCCAGCTAAATTCTCAAATTGCTCCACCCCAGACTCAACAGTTTTGCTCTCCTCGGAAGCCTGCCCCGTTCCATTCTCGGTGGTCACCACCTTTGGCTCAGGTGGGTTGTGGAGGTGTCCACCATGCACAAGTCCGTGCTATCAGGGAGGATCACCTCCGGCTTGGGTAGGTGGGAGGGAGTAATGTAGATACTAGGGTCGTAAGATACGTCCCCGTTTTGGATGAGGTTGACTCTTTTGGGTGGATCTTGGTTGTGTTTGGGGAGTGGGTTGTTTGTGACATTGGGTCCCTCAGGGGGTAGAATGATATTTTTGTCAATGAGGTCCTGAATCTCATGACGCAGCCGATAACACTGGTCTGTGTCATGACCATGCTGCTGGTGGTATTTGCAATATTTGGCTGGGTTATAGGAAGGGGGGAGTGGATTTGGTGGGGGCCTCGGTTCCAAGGGTTTCAGATGCCCTTTTCTAACTAGAACCCCGAGGACTTTGGATAAAGGCATATGTAGTGGAGAGAAGGTTCGTTGACCCCTGGGTTGGTACCTTGAAGCTTGGTTACCGCTCCCAGAGGCATCAGAAAAAGGTGTGGCCGCTGTGGGCCTTGTTTGGGAAGGGGGATTGGTGGTGACCATTCCGACCTCTGAAGTTCTTGTATTGGCAGAGCCACTCGGGCCTGCATTGGTATTCCGATTAAATGTTCTTCGGGGCTGATCCCGATCTTGGTCAAACAGACCCTGCTTCATCGCATCCTCTATTTGCATCCCCATATCATGTAGATCTGCGAAAGTGGGGAAAGGGACTACAATCATCTTCTTCATTAACGCCGGCTGGAGATTGCGCACAATCATCCGGATCTGATCTCTATCTGTTGGTCTTAAGGTCATCATCGATGCCTTCGCCCTCCACCGGGTTACAAAGTCAGAAAAAGATTCTTTGGGCTCCTGCCTCGTTGTCTCGAGATCACGCGTGGTAATCTCGATCTGCGTGTTATATGAATATTGTGCCACGAAGGCCTCGGCCATCTCATCCCAGTTTGTCTTCACATCGTCCTCCAGCTTTGCATACCAAGTGGATGCCACGCCCGATAAAGTTCGACCGAACAAGGAAAGCTTTTGCGGTCGGGTTAGGCCCATTGGTCTTAAGATGTCTGAAAATAGCCGGAGGTGGACCATGGGGTCCCCGGATCCATCAAAGCGATCGATCTGGGGCATCTTAAATCTGTCCGGCAATGTCACGGCCACATCAGTATAGCCGTCTTCAATATCTGGGATGGCCTTCACCCCCTGTGATTTCTTGAAGAGTTTTTCCAACTTGCTCAATTTCAGAGCTGTCTGGTCTACCTCAAACTCAAATGGAGCGTCCGGGTAGTTAGGTGTAATGTTTTTGGACAGTTGTGGTAGAAGCGGGGGCGGAGCCAGCCCCGTTGGAAGACCCGTGTCCTCTTGGGTGTTTTGTGGGTTTGGCAGAGCATTTTGTGGATTTGGGAGGGTAGCTTGGGTATTCTGCAGATTTGGAGGGGCATTCTGGCCAGTAGATATCTGTTCAGGTAATGGGCCCCGGGTGGTGGAGGAACCTGCTGTGCCCCTGGTGGAGGAAGGACTGTGGTGTGAAGCAGATGCAGCGTTCTGCTGTTGTAATCTGGTGATCAACTCAGACTGTTGGGCCATGACAGCGGCCTGCTGTTTGGAAAATTCCGCCTGGCGGATAGCATCATCTTGCATTTGCTTCATACTTTCACTCATCTGGCGCATCATCGCCTCCATTGCTGTATTCTGTTGTTCCATCTGAGTAACCGGCAAGTGTACCTCTATAGCAGAAACAGGAATCTCAACCCGACTGTCTGACACTAGAGTAGACTGCTGTTCCGGTGATCTGTGCTCTGACACACTGTGCCTTTTCGGCCTTCTCCTGGTGATTGGGGGTAAAGAGCGGAACACTGGATGTCCGTCAACTAGATCCTCGGATCGGTTGAGTCGGCGACCTCGTGTCCAAATTGCTTGGGGAGTATCTACGGGTTCGGAAGCAATTGTGCCACAAACTGCCCTAGCAAAAAAAGATAATAAAGCAGAAATAAATGACCAGAAAAACGGACAGCATAACGGCTTAATTTAAATACACACAACGCACAGTCGGGCATACAACACGCAGTTAATAAGCTGGAAATACACTGTCCTCAACCACTGATCACTATTCCTGTATTACTGTTCCCCAAAACTGAATCGTGATACCCTCAGATACCTGATTTCTCAAATAACTGACTGATGCCCGCAGGCGTGATGCCCGCAGGCCTACTGCTCAAAACTGGTGAACTGATGCCCGCAGGCCTGACGTCCAAACTCACAAACTGATGCCCGCAGGCCTGATGCCCAAACTCATAACTGATGCATGCATTCCCTGTAGAGACGCACTCTAGCAAGCACATAGCAGATAAGTGAGAGCCAAAACACCCCTATGTTGGGGTAGGGTTTCCCTGTCCTATTTTGTCAGGAGCTAGGGTTTCACTACGCACGCAGCGGTTTCAAACAACCTATAAACGGGTAAGCAACCTGTCCTAGTTTGGAATGGTCACTATGGATCCGAATATGCACTAGGTCGAATGGTCAAAAAGGGTGCCCCGGTAAAACCGGGGTTTGTGTTCCCATGCTGTCAGAGCCCAGAGCCGATCAGCCTTACGGACATGACTTGACAAGACAAGCCTCCGGCAAATCGTTCGGGAATGGCATATGGCAAACACAGTGTTCCTAGGCGCACCAATGCAAATGCAATGCAAAGAAACACACAAGTGTAGTCAAAAGCAGATATCATGAGTTCGAGTCAAGTTCTCTAAATCCCCAGCAGAGTCGCCAGAAACGAATGTAACAACGCCCGCGGGGACCTCGCTACAGTTCGGACTCGATTTTGTTTGCGGTTCTAAATCTCGAACCAAAGAGTCCAAATCCGGCAAATCGTTTTGAGAAAAACTGATTTTTTGAAAGAAGTGCCAAACATGGACTGCTTTGCCAGATAACAGAGTCGCCACCTAAATATTTTTTAAATGGGAAATTTAGGAAACCCTAACTCAGTGCCAAAGGCCACGTGTCGTCATCACCAAAGTTGGCTCGGGAACTCGGGTACGATTGGGGAAGGTCACATCGTGAGCACCCCCGCTCGCCCGGTCAAAGACCGGCCTCTACTAACCATGATATCTGTTTTTGAAAACTTTGTGAGTTCTTATTCCGATTATTAGCCTAGGATTACTATGTGATGCTCGCAGCAAACAAGTATAGACTGAATCGCCTGAATTGGAACAAAACATTTCATGTTTGTTTGTTTGAAAATGGTTTGCTACCCGCAGGTAGGCTAAAATGCGATTTTGCCACCCTCGGTGGGCTTAGAAAACATGATTGATGAATTGTCCAATTCAGATAACTCAACCTCCACCCACAGGCATTCAAGGCAGTTATATCACATAAGCACATAGCCTCATGGCAAGCATGCTATCATGGCAACACTCACACGCATGCAAGGATGCTAAAGCATAAAACTCACCTAGTACTCCAAGCCAAAACAGGAACCGATTAGAAATCATGCATGATCCTAAGTATACAGAATGCCTAATGCAACACATGCAAAATGCAACTATAGCAGGCTCGGCTATTCTAAACATGGCATATGAAATGCTACAAGCTACATGTATTCAATTTGGAATTGAAATACAGATGCAGTTTGTATGATGCGCCGAGCCCGGTGCGTGCAAAACAGATGAATGATGCAAACATGCTGTCATACTGTATGCTAATTGAAATATGCCCTATATCTAACCATCGTAAGCGGGTAAATAAAAGGGAGAAAGAAATGGGGGTTGGAAGACATACACACACTACACGCACACTTATTACATTTGTGCCCTCGCGCAGAGGGTCCGAATAAATAATACAGACCCATGAAAGAATAATACAGTCCAAATAATACAGTCCGAATAATATACAAATTTCTAATTAATTAACAAATAATTACAGAAAAGTAAAAACTGGCATGCAAGCCAGGGACTGCCTTGCTTCTGATGTATGATGTATGTTGGGGCTGCCTGGCGCGAAAATCCACCGGGATGCCCTGATTAGCCTCTGTTTGCAGTGTTTCTCGAAAATGCGCGCCAGACTCCGAAATCGTCGTCTTCCCACCACATTCCATTAGCGTTCAACAGGCACCTATCTGGTTCCGACAAGTTCGTACCTCGGTACTTTCATCCCACATGCTCACAGCATGTCTTGCTTTCGTGCTCGCAGCACTTTCAATTTCTTCATGGTTCTTGGCTTTGCGAATTCTCTCAGAATCCAATTCTTCCTTTGCTCTCCTGTGTTAGTACGGTCTGTTGCTCAGTTTTCACAATATCTTGGTCCTGAGCGAAATTCTTTGTACCGGCGCTCTCCGGCAATCCTTTCTGATCCTCGGCCCTTCCGGCCATCATTGATACTCTCGCCCCTACCGGGCCCTGTTCTGATTGAAATTTTGCAGCATCTGGCTGATCATCTAACCACCCAGTGACTTCTGCGACTCCTCATAGTCGAACCAGTTGATTGCAGCATCCCCTGATTCTTGGTCGTTGAAGAACTGGAAGTTGGCAAAGTCCTCTTCCACTGTTGTCAGATCATCTGCCCCTTGTTCAAGTCTGTCCCCCCGAATCATACACAGCTCAGCTTTTTCCGGCAGCCCCACACTCAGCTTAAACTGGCCTACTGATAAGATGTACTCGCTTGGATCATAGGCTCTTCCAGCTAGACCCCAGACTGTTCCATCCCAGACTCAATGATTCTGCTCTCCTCTGAAACCTGCCCCGATTCCATCTTCGGTGGTCACCACCACTGGCTCAGATTGGGTTGTGAAGGTGTCCAACATGCACAAGTCAGTGCAATCAGGAAGGATCACCTCCGGCTGGGTAGGTGAGAGGGAGTAATATAGATACTAGGATCGTAGGACACGACCCCAGTTTGGATGAGGTTGACTCTTTTGGGAGAGGGGCTTGGTTGTGTGGTGGGAGGGATTTGTTGTGACGTTGGGTTTTTCGGGAGGTAGAATGATATTCTTGTCGACGAGGTCTTGAATCTCGTGACGCAGTCTGTAGCAACGGTCGGTGTCGTGACCGTGCTGTTGGTGGTACGCACAGTACTTTCTGGGTCATGAGAGGGGAGGGAGTGGATTTGGCAATGGCCTCGGCTCTAAAGGTGTCAGATGCTTCTTTTTGATTAACACCCCGAGAGCCTTGGACAAAGGCATGTATAGTGGAGTAAAGGTTCTTTGGCCTCTGGGCTGAAATCTCGAGGCTTGGTTACTGCTCTCGGATGTACTGGAAAAGGGTGTGGCCGCTGCGGGCCTTGTTTGGAAGGGGGAGTGGTGGTGACCATACCGACCTCAGAAGTCCTTGTGTTTGCAGCGCCACTCGGGCCTGCGTTGTTATTGCGGTTGAACGTCCTTCGGGGCTGCTCCCGGTCCTGGTCAATCAACCCTTGCTTCATCGCGTCTTCGATCTGTACCCCCATTTCGTGTAAGTCTGAGAAAGTCGGAAAGGGAGTACGATCATTTTCTGCATTAACTTCGGTTGGAGATTGCGCACAATCATCCGATTTGATCTTTATCTGTAGGCCTCAAGGTCATCATCGACGCCTTTGCCCTCCATCTTGTTACAAAATCAGAGAAAGATTCCTTGGGTTCTTGCCTCGTCGTTTCGAGATCACGTGTTGTAATCTCGATCTGTGTATTATACGAGTATTGTGCAACGAAGGCCTCAGCCATCTCATCCCAATTTCTCTTCACATCATCTTCTAATTTGGCGTACCAGATGGCCGCCACCCTCGACAGAGTTCTGCCAACAAAGAAAGCTTTTGCGGCCGGGTTAGGCCCATTGGCCTCAAGATGTCTGAAAATAGCCGAAGATGGACCATGGGAGTCCCCGGACCCATCAAAACGGTCGATCTGTGGCATCTTAAATCTGTCTGGCAATGTCACTGCCACAGTCGTGTACCATCTTCGATGTCTGGGATGGCCTTCACCCCCTGCGATTTCTTGAAAAGCTTCTCCAGTTTACTCAGACTTCAGAGCTGTATGATTACCTCGAACTCAAAGGAGAGTCCGGGTGGTTGGGTGTAAGATTCTTGGACAGTTGCTGGCAGAAGCGGGGGCGGAGCCAGCCCCGTTGGAATGTTGGTGTCCTCCTGGATATTTTGGACATTGGGTAGGGTGTTCTGGGTGTTGGGGAGAGTATTCTGAGGATTTGGAGGGTTGGCAAGGTATTCTGACCATAGGTGCCTTGCTCGGGCAGCGGACCGCTGGTGGGATGGAATCTGATGTGAAGCAGAGGCTGCATTTCTGTTGTTGCAGCCTAGTGATCAGCTCGGCTGCTGGGCCATGACTGCGGCTTGTTGTTTAGTAGCAGTATGTCCCCCACGGGGTAGTGAATGCGGTCTTTCCCGGTCTTCTGGTGCCATTACTATCTGGTTGTATCCTGAGAAGCCATCCATGAATGAGAGCAATGCATGCCCTGCTGTGAAGTCTACCAACTCATCGATGTGCGGTAAGGGGAAGTCGTCCTTCGGACTAGCCTTGTTCAAATCCTTGAAGTCTACACACACCCGGATCCTGCCATCTTTCTTCGGCACCGGAACAATATTAGCCAACCAAGTGGGGTACTCTGATACCAGCAGGAAGCCTGCGTCAATTTGCTTGGTGACCTCTTCCTTAATCTTGAGAGCCCAATCCGGGCGGATCCTTCTGAGTTTCTGCTTGACAGGTCGGGCCTCGGGGTCAAGGGGGATCCGATGCTGTACAATCTCAGGATCGATTCCAGGCATGTCTTCGTAGGACCACGCGAAAACATCTTTGAAATCTTTTAATAAAGCGACTAAGCGCTCGCGTTCCTCAGAAGACAACGTGGACCCGATCTGGACCAGCCGCGGGTCCTCCTCAGTACCAATGTTCACGGTAATGATTTTCATCCGTTAATGGCTTAACAAATCTCTCTTGCTCTTGCTCAATTAAACGTTGTAAAACCGGAGGAACTTCGTCCTCGTCGTTTTCATCAAAGTTTTGAAAGTCTGAATTAATGCAATAAATCAAGGCACAGAGAAATACCCGGAAACCACATTCACCTCATTCTCATTAAGTACATCCAAATCGTCCAATTCCTCTGTTACAACAGACTCAAAAGAAAAGGAAAAAGACGACCTAGACAGGACTATGGCATCCGGGTCAACACCCCCAGGAGTACCAGACTCAGACTCAGTCGAGCTGGAACCTGATTCCGACTCACAAGACTCGGTGGAATCAGATTCCAGCTCACTACCTGACCCGGTGCTGCTGGACAAAAATCCCTCCTCGTACTGCCAAGTGAGAGAGGGTGCGATCGATGCATCCAAGATAGCTGCTGGTTGGCTCGCAGCCGTTTCATTCCCAATCATGGAAACCACGAAGTTATCCCCAAGCACTCTTGGTCGATCGGAGGATCAGGAGGAGACATGCCAGTGCTACCCCCATTTCAAATCTGTGCCCTCAGGATCCCCTGCTTTATTCTGCTCAACCTCAGTTGTTGGGTCTGTCTGCTCTGTGGCAACGTCATCCCCGGATAGTTGCAAATCAAAAAAAAATCTCGAAGCTGGGACGCGCTTCTTCTCCGCGTTTATCCATGGCTCTGGGAAGCCGCAAAATGGAAAATCTTCCCCCTCCCGGACAAAGCGTCCGTTCAGGGTACCCTGAATGGGCCTGTGTATTAGGTCAAAAGGCTTCCCAGCCTGCTTCGCTCTGGCTCTGCCGGCCATTTCCTTCCTTTCCTTTCCTCACCCAGTCCTCTTTGGTGGGCAGATAACCCAGTCCAAAGGTATGCGGGTTGTGTGGCACTTCGGCCAACGCAGCGACTCCTTTCCTGCCTTCCTGCCTTCTTCCTAATCCCATCCCGGAATATGTTGTAGCTTGTTCATGAGGTAGACTGATTGGGCACTGACGTACACACCTTCATTCACAGCCATAATGTTCTGTACTACTACGGGCCTCAGCCAAAGTGAATCCTGATAAGAAGACATCTTCTGTGCCATGCTCAATTTCCAGGACCGGCGTAGATCACCTCGGAGGGGGATGGATTGACGAGTTCCCAAATACAGTGGCTACTCCCTTTCCATAGGGGTATTTCACCATCTGATGTAGAGTTGAGGAGACTGCCTTTACTTGGTGCAGCCACGGCCGCCCCAAGAGTAAGTTGAAGGTTGCGGGAACGTCCAAGACGTGAAATTCGACGTCGTGTTGTCCTGGACCAACCTTGGTTTGAATCTTGACAATCCCCATTACTTCCCTACTCGTATTATCATAAGCTTTGATCACCTGAGTTGTTGGTGTGAAGTCCACGGGCTTCAACCCAACTGCATATGCTGTTCTGACTGGGCAGACATTGATGGCGGACCCGGTATCAACAAGTCCACCCCGGTATCCATTTCTCACTCTACACTCCACGGAGACGTAGAGAGGTTTGTTATGGTTCACGCCCTCAGGCGGCAACTCCTTGTCTGAAAAGGTTAATGCCGGGGAACCTCCTCCCGGAAAAACCAGCCCAACCAGCTGTTCTGGTGTAGTGTCTATTGAGAGTTTGGCTTGTCCATCCATGGCGGATAGGACGGCCTGTCTGTGTACCCTTGATGCCATAAGCAGTCCCCAGATGGAGATGTCTGCTTGTATCTTCTTCAATTGTTTGAGCACAGCTTCTTCTTCTATCTGTTTCTCTCTCTGTTTCTCAGCCTCTTTATCTTTTCCAGATGCCTCAGGTGGTCAAGGTGTGGGGGCTTGAAATACCGCCCACTCCTGGTCATGTGAGCCACCTCATCAGGTACCAGTATCATCTGGTTGAGCACCTGCCCAATCTTCTGTGTGGGCAAGACATAAGTCGTCGTCTTCCCACCACATTCCATTAGCGTTCAACAGGCACCTATCTGGTTCCGACAAGTTCGTGCCCTCGCACTTTCAGTCCCACATGCTCACAGCATTCTTGCTTTCCTGTGCTCGCACGCACTTTCAACCCCCACATGGGCCTTGGCTTTGCTAATTCTCTCAGAATCCCAATTCTCCTTTGCTCTCCTGCGTTAGTACAGTCTGTTGCTCAGTTTTCCACAATATTTTGGTCCCGAGCGAAATTCTTTTACCCGCGCTCTCCGCAATGCCTTTCTGATCCTCGGCCCTTCCGGCCATCATTGATACTCTCGCCCCTGCCGGGCCCTGCTGATTGAATTTTGCAGCATCTGGCTGATCATCTAACCACCCAGTGACTTCTTCTGCTGACTCCTCATAGTCGAACCAGTTGATTGCAGCATCCCCTGATTCTTGGTCGTTGAAGAACTGGAAGTTGGCAAAGTCCTCTTCCACTGTTGTCAGATCATCTGCCCCTTGTTCAAGTCTGTCCCCCCGAATCATACACAGCTCAGCTTTTCCGGCAGCCCCACACTCAGCTTAAACTGGCCCATTGATAAGATGTACTCGCTTGGGATCATAGGCTCTTCCAGCTAGACCCCCAACTGTTCCATCCCAGACTCAATGATTCTGCTCTCTCTCTCTCCTCTGAAACCTGCCCCATTCCATCTTCGGTGGTCACCACCACTGGCTCAGATTGGGTTGTGAAGGTGTCCAACATGCACAAGTCAGTACAATCAGGAAGGATCACCTCCGGCCTGGGTAGGTGAGAGGGAGTAAATATAGATACTAGGATCGTAGGACACGACCCCAGTTTGGATGAGGTTGACTCTTTTGGGAGGAGGGGCTTGGTTGTGTGGTGGGAGGGATTTGTTGTGACGTTGGGTTTTTCGGGAGGTAGATGATATTCTTGTCGACGAGGTCTTGAATCTCGTGACGCAGTCTGTAGCACGGTCGGTGTCGTGACCGTGCTGTTGGTGGTACGCACAGTACTTTGCTGGGTCATGAGAGGGAGGGAGTGGATTTGGCAATGGCCTCGGCTCTAAAGGTGTCAGATGCTTCTTTTTGATTAACACCCCGAGAGCCTTGGACAAAGGCATGTATAGTGGAGTAAGGTTCTTTGGCCTCTGGGCTGAAATCTCGAGGCTTGGTTACTGCTCTCGGATGTACTGGAAAAGGGTGTGGCCGCTGCGGGCCTTGTTTGGGAAGGGGGGAGTGGTGGTGACCATACCGACCTCAGAAGTCCTTGTGTTTGCAGCGCCACTCGGGCCTGCGTTGTTATTGCGGTTGAACGTCCTTCGGGGCTGCTCCCGGTCCTGGTCAATCAACCCTTGCTTCATCGCGTCTTCGATCTGTACCCCCATTTCGTGTAAGTCTGAGAAAGTCGGAAAGGGAAGTACAATCATCTTCTGCATTAACTTCGGTTGGAGATTGCGCACAATCATCCGATTTGATCTTTATCTGTAGCCCTCAAGGTCATCATCGACGCCTTTGCCCTCCACTTGTTACAAAATCAGAGAAAGATTCCTTGGGTTCTTGCCTCGTCGTTTCGAGATCACGTGTTGTAATCTCGATCTGTGTGTTATACGAGTATTGTGCAACGAAGGCCTCAGCCATCTCATCCCAATTTCTCTTCACATCATCTTCTAATTTGGCGTACCAGATGGCCGCCACCCTCGACAGAGTTCTGCCAAACAAAGAAAGCTTTTGCGGCCGGGTTAGGCCCATTGGCCTCAAGATGTCTGAAAATAGCCGAAGATGGACCATGGGGTCCCCGGACCCATCAAAACGGTCGATCTGTGGCATCTTAAATCTGTCTGGCAATGTCACTGCCACGCCCGTCGTGTACCCATCTTCGATGTCTGGGATGGCCTTCACCCCTGCGATTTCTTGAAAAGCTTCTCCAGTTTACTCAGCTTCAGAGCTGTATGATTCTACCTCGAACTCAAAGGGAGAGTCCGGGTGGTTGGGTGTAAGATTCTTGGACAGTTGTGGCAGAAGCGGGGGCGGAGCCAGCCCCGTTGGAATGTTGGTGTCCTCCTGGATATTTTGGACATTGGGTAGGGTGTTCTGGGTGTTGGGGAGAGTATTCTGAGGATTTGGAGGGTTTGGCAAGGTATTCTGGCCCATAGGTGCTTGCTCGGGCAGCGGAGCCGCTGGTGGAGGAGGAATCTGATGTGAAGCAGAGGCTGCATTCTGTTGTTGCAGCCTAGTGATCAGCTCGGCTTGCTGGGCCATGACTGCGGCTTGTTGTTTAGAAAATTCCGCTTGGCGGATGGAATCCTCTTGCATCTGCCTCATGCTCTCTTGCATCTGGCGCATCATTGCCTCTACCACTGATGTATTCTGCTGTTCCATCTGGATGACCGGTAAATGTACTTCTATAGCAGACACAGAAATCTCAGCCTACTGTTCACTGTCAAAGTAGCCCTCTGTACTGGTAGTCCCTGCTCTGACACACTACGCCTCCTTGGCTTTCTTCTAGCAACTGGGGTAGAGAGTGAAACACTGGATGTCCGTCAACAGGATCCTCGGATCGGTTGAGTCGGCGACCTCGTGTCCAGAGTGCTTGGGGAGTATCTACTGGTTTGGAAGCAATCGTGCTAAAAAACTGCCCTAGCAAAAAGATAATAAAGCAGAAAGGAAATAAATAACCAGAAAAACGGGCAGCATAACAGCTTAATTTAAATACACACAACACACAGTCAGGCATACAACACGCAGTTTATAAGCTGGAGATACACTGCCCTTGATCACTGATCACTGTTCCTATTTCACTGTTCCCCAAAACTGAATCGGATATCCGCAGACAACTGATTCTCAGATACTGACTGATGCCCGCAGGCCTGAACGATGCCCGCAGGCCTGATGCCCAAACTTACAGACTGATACATGCATTCCTGTAGAGACGCACTCTAAAGCACATAACAGATAAGTGAGAGCCAAAACACCCCTATGTGGGGGTAGGGTTTCCCTGTCCTATTTTGTCAGGAGCTAGGGTTTCACTACGCACGCAGCGGTTTCAAACAACCTATAAACGGGTAAGCAACCTGTCCTAGTTTGGAATGGTCACTATGGATCCGAATATGCACTAGGTCGAATGGTCAAAAAGGGTGCCCCGGTAAAACTGGGGTTTGTGTTCCCATACTGGCAGAGCCCGTAACCAGTCAGCCTTATGGACATGCCTTAACAAGACAAGCCTCCGGCAAACCGCTCAGGAATAGCAGATGGCAAACACGGTGTCCTAGGCGCACCGATGCAAATGCAATGCAAAGAAACACACAAATGTAGTCAAAACCAGATATCATGAGTTTGAGTCAAGTTCTCTAATTCCCCAGCAGAGTCGCCAGAAACTGTAGACGTCCCCGAACGCCCCGGGAGGGTTAAGTCCCGTTCTGTTTCATATTGGGGTCACTACAGTTCAAGGACTCAATGTCACGGTTCTTAATCTTGAACCAAAGAGTCCAAATCCGGCAAATCGTTTTTGAAAACAGATTTTTGAAAGAAGTGCCAAACATGGACTGCTTCGCCAGATACAGAGTCGCCACCTAAATATTTTTAAAATGGGAAATTTAGGAAACCCTGACTCGGTGCCAAGGCCACGTGTCCGTCATCACCAAAGTTGCCTCGGCTCGGGAACTTGGGTACGATGGGGAAGGTCACTTCGTGAGCACCCCCGCTCGCCCGGTCAAAGACCGGCCTCTACTAACCATGATATCTAGTTTTGAAAACAATGTGAGTTCTTATTCCGGTTATTAGCCTAGGTTACTATGTGATGCTCGCAGCAAACAAGTATAGACTGGGCCGCCTGAATTGGAACAAAACATTTCATGTTTGTTTGTTTGAAAATGGTTTGATGGTGCTACGCAGGTAGGCTAAGACGTGGATTTGCCACCCTCAGGTGGGCTTAGAAAACATGATTTTGCCACTATCTAGTGGGCTTAAAACAAACATTTGATGAATTGTCCAATCCAAGTAACTCAACCTCCACCCACAGGCATTCAAGGCAGTTATATCACATAAGCATATAGCCTCATGGTAAGCATGCTATTCATGGCAGTCACTCACACGCATGCAAGGATGCTAAAGCATAAAACTTACCGAGTACTCCAAGCCAAACAGAAAACCGATTAGAAATCATGCGTGATCCTAATATACAGAATGCCTAATGCAACACATGCAATATGCAACTATAGCAGGCTCGGCTATTCTAACATGGCATATGGAATGCTACAACTAACACGTATTCAATTTGGAATTGAAATACAAATGCAGTTTGTATGATGCGCCGAGCCCGGTGCATGCAAAACAGATGAATGATGCAAACATGCTGTCATACTGTATGCTAATTGAAATATGCCCTATATCTAACCATCATAAGCGGGTAAATAAAAGGGAAGAAAGACGTGGGGTTGGAAGACATACATCACACTCACCCACACTTATTACAATTATGCCCTCTCAGAGGGTCCGAATAAATAATACAGTCCGACATAAAAGAATAATACAGTCCGAATATACAGATTACTAATTAATTAACAAATTAAACTAAGAAAGCTGTAAACTGGCATGCAAGCCAGGGGCTGCCTCGCTTCTGATGAATGATGTATGCCGGATTGCCTTTGCGTAGAAATCCACTGGAATGCCCAATTTAGCCTCTGTTTGCAATTGTTTCTCGAAATGCGCGCCAGACTCCGAAAAGTTGCTGATTCCTTATTTTGCTGCAACAGAGAGCAGGAAAGGGCATAGCAATGTATTTCACAAATATATGCATGCCTCGATCCTCGTGCCACCAATCACGCATAACGATGCATGATGGCCGAGGAGTCGGATTGCACAACTCAATATAGGGTGCAAAGCAGATGAATGCTACAACAAAACCTAACTCCATCATGGGTAATCCAGAGTGTCGGTGACTGGGGAATTGAGACCCGTTCCGTCACTCGGAGTACGAAACGTGCCTCGTTTCCCGTGTCCGGGCTAACTCCTATCCCGAACACGATGCAATATGCATGATATGCATGAAATGCAACTAAGATACAATCCTAGTATGCACAATGCTATGAAAATGAGATGCCTCGAAATGCGTGCACACGGGCACGCAAACCGAGGCAATGATCCTAAGGCATGAAATGGCATACGCAATGCAATTGGACTTACACTAACATGAGTGAGACTCAGCCACACTCACATAAGAGGCCGTCGGATAAAAAAAAGTGCCTCGAAATGCGTGCCCACAGGCGCGCAAACCGAGGCGATGGCCCTAAGGCATGAAATGACATGAAATATGATATACAATGAGACTAAAAATGAGATATCTCGAAATGCGTGCCCGCGGGCATGCAAACCGAGAAAAATGGCATACGAAATGCAATGATGCAAAAATGGCATACAGAATGCAGAATGGACTTATACCAATATGAGAGGACCTCAGCCACTCACACGGGAGGCCGTCGGATAAAAATGAAGTGCCTCGAAATGCGTGCCCACGGGCGCGCAAACCGAGGCGATGCATTAAAGCGTGAAATGACATACGAAATGTGAAATGGACTTATACTGACATGAGTGAGCCTCAGCCACAGTCACATGAGAGGCCGGAGATGAAAATGGGGTGCCTCGAAATGCGTGCACACGGGTGCGCAAACCGAGGCGATGCATTTAAGCATGAAATGGCATGGAATATGATATGCAAACATGCAAATGGAATTTCAGCACTTACAAATGATGCAAAATAGCCCCGAAAGGTGGGAAATGATACCGAATGCCCGGAATGGTCCGAACGCGACAATAAGCACCCGGAATGGCCTATAGCCATACTAAACATGCATAATTGGTATATGGTATGAAAAACAGTAGCAAGGCAGCCCCCAAAATAGCATTTTTCAGTCACAAAAAGGGCTAAATAGCAAGCATGGATAGGGCAACAATATCATACAAAAATACGAGCCAAGAGAAGGGTATTGAAGCAAGTGATACATGTGATGCTCAAATAGAAAAGTACCCTTCTACAACCCTGATGAGGGACTAAAAATATGCACATTTTCAGTAGATGACATCCCCCAAATCAGTATGAAAACATGATAAAAATGCTATGCAAGAATGAGGATATATAAGGCTATAACATGAAGTACCCCAAACATTGATCAAACCTACAAAGACCCTCAATGAGATATGTCAAGAAGATCAAAATATGAATATTTTCAGTACTGATGATGGCTGAAATGAGAAGCTAGATAAGCTTAAAAGGCATGCAAAGTGGGGTCAAAGAGAGTATATAAGGCAAGTATAATATGGAGACCCCAAACAAGGTTGATCCTTCTACAATAATGTATAGGACACAAAATAAGCTTACGTACAGTTCATGGAATGTTCTAAAACAGACTTCATGTAGGTCAAACAAACCATGCAAGTTTACGGTAAATTGAAGGATTTGTGAAGCAAGTGCATGATAGAGAGGCAAAACAGGGTTGAGCCCTTCTTCAATGTTGAAGAGGGGATCAAAATAAGCCCACTCAAAGTTTACCTCATGCTCGAAATCAGATCACTCATAAGCCTAATATTTCATGCCAAAAACAAGGGTAAAACATGGATTCAAAGCAAATTGCACATGGAGCATGAAAACAAGGTTGAGCCCTTCTTCAACATTGAATAGGGTCTCAAAATAAGCACAATATCAGTTCATGAGATGCTCCAATTCAGATCACACATAGGCCAAATATTCAATGCAAAATATTGACATAGAAGATGCTATTGAAGCAAATGTGCCATAGAGGGCTCAAACAGGGTTGAGCCCTTAATCAAAGATCAAAATGAGCTCAAAAGGGGACCACTTTCAGTAGGGGTCGAAGCTCAACACAATATGGAAATAGGATTAAGAAAGGAAGCAAGAAAATTGTACAAAAGAGGGATTTGAGATTTACCCTTGAAGACAAGACTTTTGCTACCTCTTTTTGCTTGATGAAAGTTGCTTCTAAACCCTCAAGAACTCCTCCTCCTCCTTGCTGCTGGAAATGAAGTGGTGTTGGTGGTGCTAGGAGATGATTTAGAAATGGCACTAAACTTCTAAGATTTGAGAGAAATGGAGATGGATTGGTGTATGTATGCTTGAGGACTATTTTTCTAACCCTAGACACAAGTTTTTGGCTGCCTTATATGGACAAAAGGAGGGGTGTAAAGGTGGAGGAAATGCACCCAAGCATTCCCCTCCAAATATCCCATCCCCGGATACAGATCTTTTCTAGGGGAAAAGTGCATAGCTGGAATGCACACAACCCAAGGAAGCTGGCCGGCTAGCCCCCTTTATTGGAGGTGGCCGGCCGGCCGGCCAAGGGCAAAAAAAGAAAGATGGAATTGCTGGCCGAGCCCCATATGATGGTGTCCTCCCAGGTTTCCTCAACACAACCCTGTGGTTCAAAACTTGCAACTCTGAAACAGGAGAGAGAATAGGCCAATTCAAAGAGGGGTTCAAAAGGTTCAAAGAGAGTTACTGGCCGGCCATGTATTTTTAGTGTCCTCCCATGTGTGTACATCACAAATATGTGGTTTTGGCTCGAAGAAAATGGCCCTAGGGTGTTCAACATTAGCCCGGAAGTGAGAAAAACGGGCGCCGGGGGGCGCCGGAAGAGCATAACAGGTTGCTTGGACAATTGCTAGCCTCCCAACCTCCAGTGATCTTCCTGATGATAAAACAGAGGTACCTGCCAAAAATGAACAAAAACTGATGCAAAACGAATGCTCGGGGACTAAACCGCGAGGTTCGGGGCCCGAAAACCGGCTGTAAGCACCGAAAGTGGCATTCAGCCACAAAGTGGGTATCTAAGACCCCAGTGTGCCTCGTTATGATGAAACAGAGGCACCTGCCAAGAATGAACAAAAACCGATGCAAAACGAATGCTCGGGGGCTAAACCGCGAGGTTCGGGGCCCCGAAAACCGGCTGTAAGCACCGAAAGTGGCATTCAGCCACGAAGTGGGTATCTAAGACCCCAGTGTACCTCGTTATGATGAAACAGAGGCACCTGCCAAGAATGAACAAAAACCGATGCAAAACGAATGCTCGGGGGCTAAACCGCGAGGTTCGGGGCCCGAAAATCGGCTGTAAGCACCGAAAGTGGCATTCAGCCACGAAGTGGGTATCTAAGACCCCAGTGTGCCTCGTTATGATGAAACAGAGGCACCTGCCAAGAATGAACAAAAACCGATGCAAAACGAATGCTCGGGGGCTAAACCGCGAGGTTCGGGGCCCGAAAACTGGCTGTAAGCACCGAAAGTGGCATTCAGCCACGAAGTGGGTATCTAAGACCCTAGTGTGCCTCGTTATGATGAAACAGAGGCACCTGCCAAGAACCGGAGGAATCGGAGACGGTTGGGCGGTCCCGAACCGAGGCACACGGCCTGACGGCTCCGAAAACTGGGAACCGGGCTCCGAAATGGGCAAAATGGCCTACGGCCACGAAACGTAGCCCACGGCCACTGAGAGATAGTCTGCTAGACCTCTCCCTCCCTGCAGGAAAGAAAACAGAGAAAACCGAGTCCGGTTCGCAAACCGAGGCAAGGCACAAAAGAGAGTTCGGAAGTCCGGAGGCAGGGCGCACGGCCGCGACTCTGAGACTTCTGAACGAGCACAATATGCAACATCACCGAGCGCTCAATCGGTGACGTCTGAGTCTTAAGGTCGGTCAAAAATGGGGTGTCTACAAGGGCACACTCATTCAAACTATGCTCGTATCTGTTCAGGTGAAATTAGGCTGAGATGCTGTCCATTTTCTTTTTTTCTAGGTAGTCTGGGAACCATAGCTTCAGAGGGCTCCAATATCCCCCGGGTACACCGAACTTGTGTTGATAGACTTTGTCGGGTCAGAGATTCAGTTCAAGGGCAATCAGTGTTCCTATACCAGAGGTAGGGTGAAGAGGGCCAGTCAGGCACAGATCACCAGTTCAGTAGTTACCAGATCAGTGGCCCTTATCCACTCCACCAGTGAACAGTCAGGCTGAGGTCTCAGTTTCTACTGCAGGGATAGATATACCAGTCAGTCAGATGGATCAGCAGAACACGTCAGGGATGGAGGCAATGATGCGTCAGATGCAAGAAAGTATGAAACTCATGCAGCAAGACGCTGTCCGCCAAGCGGAATTTTCCAAGCAGCAGGTTGCAATCATGGCTCAGCAGGCTGAGCTCATCACCAGGCTGCAACAGCAAAGCGGCGCGTCTGCTTCCCAACAAGTTCCTCCTCCAGCAGGAGCCCTCGCACCCGGGGAAACGACGGATGTTCAGAATACCCAGGAGGGTACAGACATTCCTACAGGGGCAGTTCCGCCCCCGATTTTACCCCAGCTGTCTAAAGCACCTACCAATCTACCGGACTCTCCCTTCGAGTTCGAGGTCGATCCTACAGCGTTGAAATTGAGCAAACTTGAGAAGATGTTTAAGAAATCTCAGGGAGTCAACTCCATCCCGGACATTGGAGATGGATATACTGATTCGGTGGTGACATTGCCGGACAGGTTCAAGATGCCTCACATCGACCGTTTTGACGGGTCAGGAGATCCCATGGTCCACCTGAGTTTGTTTTCAGATGTTCTGCGCCCGATGGGCTTGACAAGATTACAGAAGCTCTCCCTTTTTGGCAGGACCCTGTCGGGTGTTGCGGCCATCTGGTACGCCAAATTGGAGGATTCAGTGAAACGAAGCTGGGAGGAGATGGCCGAGGCCTTCGTCGCACAATATTCATACAATACCCAGATTGAGATCACAACCCGTGATCTCGAGACGACCAGGCAAGAGCCGAAAGAGGGTTTCTCTAACTTTGTAGCCCGCTGGAGGGCCAAGGCCTCAATGATGACCATTAGGCCAACGGATAAGGATCAAATACGGATGGTTGTGCGCAACCTCCAGCCCAAACTAATGCAGAAAATGATCGTGCTCCCCTTCCCTACCTTTTCAGATTTGCATGAGATGGGAGTACAGATCGAGGATGCCATGAAGCAGGGCCTTATTGACCAGGAGAAAGAGCAGCCTAGGCGGGCGTTTTCCCGCAGTTCGAATGTGACCACCAGTGGTGATGCAGCTGCAAGATCTTCTAAAGTGGGCATGGTCACTACCACCACATCAAGAAAGGCTACCCCATTCACCGGTGCGTCCGGGAGTAACTCACAGTCGGCCAAATATCCACCCCGAGTCAAGAGGGTTTTCACTCCACTTCATATGCCTCTGTCAAAGGCTCTAGAGGTCTTACTCCGGGAAGGACATTTGAAACCGTTGGAACAACGGCCCCTACCCGATCCTATCCCTGCAAAGCATGACCAGACTAAATACTGTGCCTACCATCAGCAAACCGGTCATGACACCGACAGTTGCTTTCGTCTGCGCCATGATGTACAAGATCTGTTTGACAAAGGGGTCATTGCTGCACCAGGTCCTGCAAAGTCTATCGGCACTTGATCAGTGAACTTGTGGGGGATAAGGTGACTATGTGATCGAGAGATGAACCACCTGCGGGCAGCGCTCGATTAACTCCAGACGTGGGAATGGCACGCACTGTTCTGAGCAATGTGCAAATACCAGTTTTTGTGCTTTCTGACTTGGGTGTTGGGTCAGTTTTGTTGATTTGTTTTGAGTCTGTCTTTTTGTTTTGAGTCAGTCTCTTTTAGGTCTGTCTTGATGTATCGAGTCAGTCCTGTTGTATAGGAGTCGGGTGATTCCGGGGGTGTTACCTCGGGCGTCACCATTTTGTTTCGCGTTTGTCTTTTTGTTTTATTTTGAGTCTGTTTCTGCCAGGGAGCCAGTTATGCCAACAGATTCTGAATGAAACAGCAGTGGTTTTTCACGCTTTTGTGCTTGCTTCTGCCTTGTGCCAGTTGTGCCAGAGAGTTTGAATGAACCGGCAGTACTTTTCACCTGCTCTTCTGTGCCTTTTAAGTCATTGTAATGACTTGAGTTTTTCAAAACTTTTTAAACACTGCGGTGAAAAACGAAGGGGAAGGAATTCCTCGGGATTTGCAAAAATTTGATCAATTGAGAGAAAGAGAGGCGTGCTAAGCCCTTAATGAATGAAATGATGCTTGTTGGAGTGAGTACTGAGAAGGACCCTGGCTTGATCTAGACTGGTTTCACACTATCTTCAGCGCGAGCGATTTGTCGCTTTCTTAAAAATTTTCAAAAGCAAAATGTTTTGCGCGGTCCTACGAAGACCTGTGTGGAATCGCTCTTGAGATTGTGCAGCCTAGGATCGCTCTCAGCCTCGAGACTCAACCCCTTTTGCTTCCAAACCTTGAACTGGGATTCAGAATGTTCAACGGTCAACTATAATGTGAGGCCTGTGTGGCCAGATTTGAAGCAGCCCTTGAACAAGAGGCCAGGAGAGTTGGATCAAGAAGATCAGAAGATCAGAAGAAGCTTGCAAAGCTAGAACAGAAGTACCCTTTGAACTAGGGGCAAAGATGTCAGATGTGCTCGAAGAGCCGAAGATGAATCCTCTTGCAAAACAACAGCCACTCTCTTGGATACAGATGGCTTCGAGATCCTAAAACCATTTGGCATGGACTTGTTACACTTTTACCCTTTGAGAGGCTCGCTGGGCCGAAAACCCGGAAGGGCGACCTAGGCAAAAGTTAGAGCAAGAAAAAGAGAAAGAAAGAACAAAAAAAAAAAACAAGAAAAAAAAATGCAAAAAATATACAAAGAAAAGAAATGTGATGAAAAGAAAATGAAAAAATGCAAAAAAAAAAAAAAAGAAGAAGAAGAACTAGGAATGAAAAGAATAGAAAAAAAAGAGAAAAGAAAGAAGAACAAAGCTCGCAAGGTTGAAAACCTGCAACGGGCGCCTTGGCAAAAGTTAGAGCCTAAAAAGGAGAGGTTAATACACGAGGGTACCTTAACCCCGAACTACGTAAGGCTTGATTCCCATCTTTGGGATACGTAGGCAACTTCATTCTGAAGTCCAGCCGTAAAACACTTCAAATTTGATTGTGTCCATGCAATGGTTCTAGTCATTTTTGTCTTCACTGTATCCGAGAGTTTGGTTGCGTTCAGCACTCTGAGGACTGACTACAATGCGCTGCGGTGCCATTCAAACAAGGGGCAGCTTTCCGTTGCCATTCAACGCGCTGCGGTGCCATCCAAACAAGGGGTAGCTTTCCGTTGCCATTCAACGCGCTGCGGTGCCATCCAAACAAGGGGCAACTTTCCGTTGCCATTCAATGCGCTGCGGTGCCGTTCAAACAAGGGGCAACTTTCCGTTGCCATGCAGCTCTCTTCAAGCACGGGGCAGTTTTCCTTTGGATCCGAGGTTGTGCATCTCAGGAGTAGGTTTCGTGCTCGTTGAGCAGTGGCCGTTTGCAAAAATAGTTTTTGAGAATTTTTACTGAGGTTGACTAATTTTCTCGAAAATTGTTCCATCTTTTCCAAAAACTGGACCATTTCTTGGACCCAAAAAAGGAAAATTTTTAGTGCTCATAGCCTGACTTGCATGATTTCAGATCAAAAATTGAACAAGCATGTTAATCTAACTCTCATGTGGGTCAAAATTGTTTTAGTAGAAAGCAAAAACAAAAAATGGTCAAAATGATGAACTAGGGGTGCAGTTGAGTCAGGAGTTCTGTCTTTTCCCCTTTGTCAAAATACTTGCCAAAAAGGGCACTCTGCCTGCCAGAAAAGGCACAACTGAAGGGCACAACTGAAGGGCTGAAAGCTCTCACATCCTCCGAGCAACGAGGTATCAAGCCAAGTGCGAAGCACGAACTGGAATGAGACCAGAGATTCCACTCCCTCATCTGGACAGATCTGATCACGTCCGAACTCCAAGCAGAGCATCATCAATCGATGTCAGCTACAGATTTGCTACACACCCAGTTGTAGCACAGCCCCTCTGTGGGAGAAACTCACTAGCTGCGTGCAGAGGAAGAAGAATCTAGCAGAATGCTAGGGGCACGAGCCCACAACTTTCTGTTTATCTATCAACCACCCAGGGGAGGGATGAAAAATGAGAGATTGAAGAATAGAGAGATGTGCGATGAGAGAAAAAGTGAGAAAAGGGCTTTTTCAGAAAAACAGAGCTTGAGGGCCGAGTGATGTGAGAACCACAAATGAGAAAGGGTGGGAAACACTACCCGGTGAAACAGGCTCCCTGTGCACGTCTGAGTGTCGTGTCTTTTTGTTTTATCTCGATTTTGTTTTTGGTCGTTTCGAGTGTTACTCGATGTGTCTAGGTTGTGTGCCTTTTATTTCCTTATTGAGTCGTTTTGCTGTGTTCAGTCATAGGCTCAATACCTGGCCAAAAATTCATCTCTCAATTTCGAAAATAAAATCATTTTGTGCTCCGAGTGCCGTGCCGTTCTCCACATTTGTTCAAAATAGTATTTGTTCTTTCATAAAACCGCAGGGTTCAACCCAGGTCATATGAGAACAGTGAAACCAAGACCTATCTGAAGCTATAATGGTTCCGGACTGCAAAGCAAAAGCAAAAAAGGAAAATGTCGGGCATCTGAGTTTGTTTCAACTTCAGTAAGCTCCGAGATCGCATTCCGTATACACCTTGTCAGGTCTTGTCAATGCTCCGAAGTATGAGTGTGCCTCTACCTCAAGCTCAAGATCAAGTCTGCCTCAAGCCAGAATGGCAATCAGAAATGCTCTCTCTGAATACCAGCCCCTGCCAGATGCATCTTGACTGCGTTTGCAATGAGTTCTTAGGAGACCAACTGCGACGGTGGAAACTAGAGTTCGAATGGCTGTTGCCTAGAACGCAAAGGTTTGGGATTTTCGAGATTAAAGTCTGGTTTAAATACCCAGAGGCGTGCCCTCAGCTTGAAATCCGTATAGAAGCCGCATAGGTTGAGATAGCGTGTATGCACCTCAATTCTGGATACTGAACCAACCTAGTCTGTCACCCCGTTGGAGAATAGGGAAAGTTGTGAATATAATCAGGAAGAAAGGCAGCATCCAAAGTATTCTACATTCCAGAGCCTTTGTACTGTGAGTTGAAGGTAAAGTGTTCGAAGAGCACAAGGGGAGATCCCCGTCGGAGAAGAGCGGTTCACCGCCACTCACCTCATGAGGTGCTTTCTAAAGCGTCGCTTTGTCCATTTATTGCTTTCCTTAGACATCATGCATTGTAATGCATTGTACCTATCAAGTTTCTTTCTCAGTCATGCACGATATTGTATGTACGGTTCATTCAAAGAAGTTCCGTTTGAGATCATTTATTAGTGTATCGATCACACTTCATTCGTTTTGTGTATCTATCACACACATTATCATTTTGTGTATCTATCACGCATATATTCACTTTAGTGTATCAATCACACTATGCTCACTTTGTGTAGCTATCACACTTTCTTTATTCGCTTAGTGTATCAATCACACTTTCTTCACCTTAGTGTGTCAATCACACTTCATTCATTCTGTGTAGCTATCGCCACATCCTCATTTTGTGTATCTATCATGCACATATTCACATCATCACCTTTAGTGTATCCATCACACTCGTTCACTAAGTGCATCTATCACACTTTGTGTTCACATTCAGTATATCTATCATACTAGTTCACTAAGTGCATCTATCACACTTTGTGTTCACATTCAGTATATCTATCATACTCTGTTCACTAAGTGCACCTATCACACTTCGTGTTCACTTTTAGTGTATCAATCACACTCTGTTCACATAGTGCATCTATCACACTTTGTGTTCACATTCAGTATATCCATCATACTTGTTCACTAAGTGCATCTATCACACTTCGTGTTCGCTTTTAGTGTATCCATCACGCTTGTTCACTAAGTGCATCTATCACACTTCATGTTCACATCCAGTATATCAATCATACCTTGTTCACTAAGTGCATCTATCACACTTCGTGTTCACCTTTAGTATATCCATCACACTCTGTTCACTTAGTGCATCTATCACACTTTGTGTTTGCCTTTTGTGTATCCATCGCACTTTGCTCACTTCATTCATTTAGTGTATCAATCACACTTTGTTCATATAGTGTATCTATCACACACTCGCTTTGTATCAATCACGCACGCTCATACTATGCCTACTTTGTGTATCAATCACACACACTCACTTTGCCTACTTTGTGTATCAATCACACACGCTCGCTTTGTGTATCAATCACACACACTCGCTTTGTATCTATCACACTATGTCTACTTTGTGTATCTATCACACGTTCGCTTTGTGTATCGATCACACACTCACCTGGTGTATCCATCACACTTTCCTTCATATAGTGTATCCATCACACTCGCTTCACTTTGTGTATCTATCGTACATGTTCGTGAAGATTCCATGATTTTCTTACATCCTTTCTGCATGAGGTATAGTTTGGTTCGAGTTTACTTGCTTGCCTAGCATTCGCTTAAAATGTTGCATTTATTTTGCATAATTGCTTCATTACAGCTCTCTTTGCATGATCATGAGTGATAACCGGCTTCGCGTAGCGTATAAGTCCAATTTTCAAACCGGCTTCGCGTAGCGTATAAGTCCAATTTTCAAACCGGCTTCGCGTAGCGTGTAAGTCCAATTATCAAAATCTTCCCGCATATCATTTGCATTTTGCCCCTGCCTGCGGGCATGCCTGCGGGCACATCTTTGTCTATCCTGTCTGCTTTGTCTAAGTCTTCGGCCTTGTCAAAAATGGGTCGTCTCTGGGCTTTGACATTCACTCCCGTCACTTGTGACTTCCGAGTTCTGTCAAAGAAGGGCAACTGTAGACACCCCATTTTTGACCGACCTTAAGACTCAGACGTCACCGATTGAGCGCTCGGTGATGTTGCATATTGTGCTCGTTCAGAAGTCTCAGAGTCACGGCCGTAAGCCCTGCCTTCGGACTCCCGAACCCTCTTCTGTGCCTTGTCTCGGTTTGCGAACCAGACTCGGTTTTCTCTGTTTCTTTTCCTGAGGGGAGGAAAAGGTCCTGTAGACCATCTCTCAGTGGCCGTGGGCTACATTTCGTGGCCGTAGGCCATTTTGCCCATTTCGGAGCCCGGTTCCCGGTTTTCGGAGCCGTCAGGCCGTGTGCCTCGGTTCGGGACCGTCTAACCATCTCCGATTCCTCCGGTTTTTGGCATACATCTTATTTACTCCCTTTTGAGGGACACTGTGGTCTGAGAGACCCACTTCGTGGTCGAATGCCACTTTCGGTGCTTAACAGCCTATTTTCGGGACCCCGAACTGCGTGTTTTGGCCCCCGAGCATTCGTTTTACATCGGTTTTCGTTCAATTTTGGCAGGTACCTCTGTTTTATCACCAGGAAGGTCACTAAAGGGTGGGAGGCCAGTAATTGTCTCAGCAATCAGTTATGCTCCTCCGGCGCCCTCCGACGCCCGTTTTTCTCGCTTCCGAGCCAATGTTGACCACCCTAGGGCTACCTTCTTCAACTCCAAACCACATATTTGTGATGTACACATCTGGAAGGCCACCAATATGTGGTGGCCGGCCAATAATTCCATCTTCCACTTTTGAGCCTCTTTGAAAAGTGGCTTGTTCTCTCTCCTGTTTTACAGTTGCCAATTTCCAACCACAGGGTTGTGTTGAGGAGACATGGGAGGCCACTAATATGTGGTGGCTGGCCAGAAATTCAACTTTTCATTTTTGCCCTTGGCCGGCCGGCCATGGGGGGTGGCCGGCCGGCCACCTGCAACCCCAAAAGCTGGCCGGCCTTCTTCCTTACACCTGCTGTACCTCAGATATGACCTTTGTTTCCCCCCAGACTCTGTATCCGGGGGGATAACTTTTGGAGGGAAATGTTAGGGTGTTTCCCTCCCCTTTATTCCCTTGCTACTCCCCTCTTTGGTCCATATAACCAGCTGCCCAAGTCATATTTTGGGTTGGAAAAAAAATTGCTAAGAGCTCTTGCATTGCCTCTCTCCATCTCTCTCATTTTCAAGCTCCAAATCTCCAAAGTCCTACCTCATTTCTTCATCACCACCTAGCACCACCACCACTACTCCATTTCCAGCAGTTTGGAGGGCTTTCCAGCAGCTAAGGAGCACCATTTCTCAAGCCAAAAGGAAGCAAAAGTTTGGTCTTCAAGGGTGAGTACTATTTCCCCCTTTTCTAGCTCATTTTTGCACCATTTTTCTAGCCTATTTTCTTGCTGTTTTGAGCTCCGACCAAAACTGAAAGGGTCATTTTTTTGAGCCATTCTTCATGTTTGTTTAAGGGCTCAACCCTGTTTGAGCCCCCTAGTTGGTACTTGCTTCAATACCCTCTTAAATACCATAATCTTGCATGATATTTCTAACCTATGTGTGATCTGTTTTTGAGCATGATATAAACAGTGAGTTGGCTTATTTTGAGCCCCTCTACAACATTGTAGAAGGGCTCAACACTGTTGGGGGCCTCCATGTAGCACTTATCATTATACCCCTCTTTGGCCCCCATTTTTGCATGCTTTTTTAGGCTTATCTAGCTTCTGTTTTCGGCCATGATCAGAACTTAAAGTGGCTATATTTTGACCTTATTGGCATGTTTCATTAAGGGTCTTTGGCCGTTTGATGTATATTTGGCCTACTTCATGTTATACTCTCTTGTGGCCTTAATCTTGCATTGCATTTTGCGCATGTTTGCATACTGATTTGAGGCTTGTCATCTACTGTAAATGTTCATATTTTTAGTCCCTCTTCAGTGTTGTAGAAGGGTATTTTTCCATTTGGGCATTGCATGTACCACTTGCTTCATGACCTCCCTTGCGGAGCCATTTTTGTATGCCATTTTAGCCCTACTTGTGATTGCTGTTTGGCCCTATTTTGTACTGTAAAAATGTGAGTTTTGGGGCTGCCTTGCTTCTGCTTTTTTTTCATGTCATGTATTAATTATGCATGTATGGTACAGCTGTAGGCCATTTTATGCATTGGAATCCATGTTTCGGGATCATTTCATGCATCGGGTATCATTTCGCCTTGTTTCGGGGCTGTTTTCCCCTTTATTTTGCCACTGATTTTTGCATGTTTGCATACCATATTCTACATCTTTGCCATGTCTCATTAGAGTGGCATTTCGGTGCCCGAGGGTCCGTTCTCGGTTTGCGTGCCCGCGGGCACGCATTTCGAGGTGTCTCGTTTTCATCTGATGGCCTCCTATGTGAGTGTGGCTGAGGCTCTCTCATGTTGGTGTAAGCCCATTATTGCATTGCGTATGCCATATCATCCGTAGCATTGTGTATGCCCGGTTGTGTATTACCTCGTATAGCGTGTATGCCATTCCATGACATTGTGTATGTTAGGAATGTATATTAGTTGCATTTCATGCATATCATGCATATCGCATCGTGTTCGGGATAGGAGTTAGCCCGGGCACGGGAAACGAGGCGCGTTTCGTCCTCCGAGCGATGGAACGGATCTCAATTCCCAAGTCACCGACACTCCGGATTATCCATGATGGAGTTAGGTTTTGTTGTAGCATTCATATGCATTCATCTTATATCGAGTTGTGCAATTCGACTCCTCGGCCATCATGCATCGATATGCGTGATTGGTGGCACGAGGATCGAGGCATGCATATATTTGTGAAATACATTGTTATGCCCCTTTCCTGCTCTCTGTTGCAGCAAAAAGAAGAATCAGCAACTTTTCGGAGTCTGGCACGCATTTCGAGAAACATTGCAAACAGAGGCTAATCGGGGCATCCCAGTGGATTTCCGCGCAAAGCAGCCCAAACATGCATCATTTCATTATCCGGAGCGGAGTCAAGGCAGTCCCTGGCTTGCATGCCAGTTTACAGTTTTCTTAGTTAATTCGTTAATTAATTAGGAATTTGTATATTATTCGGACTGTATTATTCGGACTGTATTATTTCGGACTGTATTATTCTTTCATTCGGGACTGTATTATTTATTTGGACCCTCTATGCGAGGGCAAAATTGTAATAAGTGTGGGTGAGTGTGATGCATGTCTTCCAACCCCACGTCTTTCTTCCCTTTTATTTACCTGCTTATGATGGTTAGATATAGGGCATATTTCAATTAGCATACAGTATGACAGCATATTTGCATCATTCATCTGTTTTGCACGTACCGGGCTCGGTGCATCATACAAACTGCATTTGTATTTCAACTCCAAGTTGAATACTTGACAGCTGTCGCATTTCATATGTCATGTTTAGAATAGCCGAGCCTCCTATAGTTTGCATTTTTGCATGTATTGCATTAGGCATTTCTGTATAGTTAGGATCATGCATGGATTTCTAATCAGTTTCTGTTTTGGCTTGGAGTACTCGGTGAGTTTTATGCTTTAGCATCCTTGCATGCGTGGGAGTGTTGCCATGAATAGCATGCTTACTATGAGGCTATTTGCTTATGTGATATAACTGCCTGAATGCCTGTGGGTGAAGGTTGGGTTAGTTGAATTGGAACAAATGCATTGACTGTGAGTTTTAAGCCCACTAGATAGTGGCAAAATCATCTTTCTAAGCCCACCTGAGGGTGGCAAAATCTGCATTTTAAGCCTATCTGCGGGTAGCAAACCATTTTTCAAACAAACAAACATGAAATGTTTTGTTCCAATTCAGGCGACCTAGTCTATACTTGTACGCTGTGCGCATCACATAGTAAATCTAGGCTAATAACCGGAATAAGAACTCACAATGTTTTCAAAATAAGATATCATGGTTAGTAGAGGCCGGCCTTTGACCGGGCGAGCGGGGGTGCTCACGAAGTGACCTTCCCAATCGTACCCAAGTTCCCGAGCCGAGGTAACTTTGGTGATGACGGACACGTGGCCTTTGGCACCGAGTCAGGGTTTCTTAAATTTCCCATTAAAAAACATTTAGGTGGCGACTCTGTATCTTGCGAAGCAGTCCATGTTTGGCACTTCTTTTCTAAAAATCTGTTTTCAAAACGATTTGCCAGATTTGGACTCTTTGGTTCAAGATTGAGAACCGTGACATTTGAGTCCTTCGAACTGTAGTGACCCAATATCGAACCAGAACGGGGGGGACTCGCACTCCTTTCCCCGGGATGCGTTCGGGGACGTCTACAGATGCGATGTTGTAATTGTAGATGAGAGTGTTAGGGGACGAGGTAGGCCTAGATTAACGTTGGTTAACGTTGGCCTAGACTAACGAAATGGCCTTTGATAGGGCCGCATGGAGAAAAAGGATTCATGTAGCCGATCCCATTTGATGACACTTAAGGTTTGGTTTGGTTTAATTATTTTTTTTAAAAAAAAAGTGAAAAAGTGAGTTAATATTTCTCAATTGTAAAAAACTTCCCCCATGTAATTGGTTTGACATATCACGTTGCATATTTTACATGGTATTTTGACTTGGGCCAATTCTCAACCTTTAGGGACCCAAAGTGAACTTTCAAGTTGGGACCGTTATACCTCTCACACACAAAATAAAAATTAAAAAAATAATTATTAATCAAATAATAAGTATACTCACAATATATATATATATATATATATTTTCACCCTAGCATCCACAAAATTTGTTGAATATACTTAATAAAATTTAGTTACAAAGACAAAAAAAATAATTACAAAGACTTAAAAAAACGAAATTTTAATTTTGTTGCTTCATAGTTTAGCAAAATTTAGTTTATACAATTTTAAAAAAATAATAAAAAATTAAAAAAAAACTTCATATTCTTCATTATCAAGATGAAATCTTAATGAAATTTGAAATTACAAACAAGATCAATAAATAAAATATGAAAATCACAAGTCTCAAATAAAAAATATTAATCTAAAACTTAAATATATTTTATATACGGTATATAAAAATCTTTGAATGATCAAGTTTACAATAGTAGGACTTCTTTTCTTTCTTTAATTGCTTAGATGTTTTCTTTCCTTTTCTTTTGGGCGTTTTGCCTTTAGTTTGGGCTTTGAGTGAGTATTGTAATTTTTGGATTCGGCTTGTCTCTAATTGAAAATTGAATTGGACTAAACAATTGAGATTTTTGATCAGTAATAGTCATTAAACGAAAAACTCTTATCAATACGAGTTTATGAAAAATGGCCCAATTGAACTTTTTCAAAGTTTCTTACCGGTAAGCGTCTTCCATTTAATGACTCTTACCAGTCAGAGACCTTAACTATCTGGTCCAGTTGAAATTTTAACTGAAGACAAGCCATTCATTTAATTTTGGATCATATATAAAAGTTGGAAAATTTAAAGCCCTAACTTTAGTCTAATTTTAGGGTCCCATAACAATTGCTTTGTGGGCTTATGCCCAAGGCCGACCCTGTAGCTACCTATAGGGCCAAGCATGGCTAATGATATGCTTATTTGGCGTTTTACTGTTAAATCTATGTATCATGTGGATTGTAACATGGTAAGTGTTGATGCATCATCTTTTGATCCTTAAACGTGGGCAAGCTTGTCTATGTGTGTAGCTAACAGAATCAAGCACTTTACATGAAAGTGTTGCGCAAGTGTCATACTAGTAAAAGTTCTTTTACATAGATGCAAAACTGTTATTTATTTTCATTGTGGATTAAGTGGAGTTAGGTATGAAACTAATGTTCATATTATGAGTGTTGATTTTCGACCTCACAACCAAATAGGGAACTTAACTGAAGAGCACCTGGTAGAATATATTAAAACCAATCGCTTGGACACGAAAAGTAGGAATATCACAGTGGATCGTCCACTCGGGGGCACTCTGACAATCAAGTCAGTCACTTATCTCACAAAGATATCCACCTTTGACAACTATCAGAGTAGACAAACTTAGAAATGGTTGGCTATACGAAAGCATGATTATGAGACTCAAAGTATATTACTCTGTTCAGCAGGTGAAAAATGAACTCATACAAAGAGGGGTGAAGAATGTGTTGGTCAGAGAGGGAGGCGGGTGAGATGCTATCATCTCATTCAGCTCAAAGGAAGAGTTGTTGAGCAAAATGACTCTGCTCAAGTCTTGGTTCCAAGACTGGTGTGAATATGTCGTAGAATGGAGAACAGGTATGTATCTTCCGCAGGAGAAGTGTGTCTGGATCAGTTGTTATGGAGTGCCTCTTAATCTATGGAACTCAGATTCCTTCTGCAAGATAGGAAGGCTTTAAAGAGAGATGGTTCTCTTAGATGGTGATGTCTGTGCCCCTAAATCATTTCTTTGTGGTCGGTTCAAGATAGTTACAAGTGTTATGGAACCAATTAATACAAGCCTACACCTGGAGTGCAAAGGAAGAGTTTACCTTGAAAAATCTAGAAATCCCCTAGATATTGATTTGTGATTATGTAACAATTTTAAGCAGTATATAACAATCCCAATCAAACAATCAAGACAAATCAACACAACGATTTTAACGTGGAAAAACCACAATTGGACAACTCCAACTGTGATTAAAAAACCATAGGCAACAGCCACAAAACAATCCACTAAGAAGATTTAAAGGAATTACACAGGTATACTCTCAATTACCTAGCGAATCCACGCCTAATTGAACCAACCTCTATGTGCATCTTCCAACCCCGTCTTCACCTCGAAATTGTCTTTACGATGAGCCACTCCAGAATCCACCGAAGCTTCAGGCTTGAATTCTTCAGAATCCACCGAAGAACAACTCTCTCTCTCTCTCTCTCTCTCTCTCTCTCTCTCTCTTGTGTATAACAAACAAAACCTTTGATATACTCTCTTTAAACCATGAGTTGAATACTCAATAAAATATCAAAGAAAACTAACAAAATATCCCCAGATATAAACTTTAAGAACCAAAAAGAAGATCTGGAGGAATTAAATAGTTTTGGGAGAAAACCAACTATTTATAGAAAATCCAAAAGTAATCCTAGTTTTGGAAGAAATCCAATTACTTATAGAAATCCAAAAGTAATCCTTGTCAAACGGGATTGCCAATAATAAAACCTAACAATCTCCCCTTTTGGCAATGCCGTGACAAAACACACCTAACAAATAAAATCCTAATCACCCCAACCCATTTCAACCAACAAACACAAACTTCTTTCTCAAGATTAAGATCTGCAAAACAGCTATTAGTGCCACAATCTCCAAAACAACTATTAGTGCCACAAGAGTATATGAAAAAGCAATAAACATATGACAAGATTATCTTGAAGCATGAGATGGAAAACATGAATAGATGCGGCTTGAAGATTTTAAGAACATGTAAGAGTCTTTGAGGAGCAGAACACAGAAGAGGTTAGCATCAGTTGCAAAGGAATGAACTCTAATTCCACAGACAAAGATGTTTGTTCCAACATCAATGAAGTACTCCCTCTTCCTGTAGAAACTAACTTGGTGAATGAAGATGCTGACAAGGCAGCTGATGTGGCATCAGTATCTAATGTGACTTTAGGGATTTGGCATCTCAGATGAAGGTCAGAGCTGAGCTGAGCTGGCCAACGGAGGCAGTTGGAGTCATGCGTCGGTAGTGGAAGAGACCAAGGATTGTGCAGGCATTTCAAATGAAGAAGGCACAAGTGTAGTGGAGTCCACATTGCCAGCGGAAAGCCTGCACAAGAGACAGTGCAATCATGATACTCAAAAAGGTGTGAAGGCTCAGTTTGTGGAAAACATGCAACAAAGAGTAGGGGGCACTCATGAATCTCAAATAGGTGTAGTAGAACCTATAGTCCATGGTCAAACTTTCACCCCGGGTTTTATTAGAAGTCTAAGCCAACCTCTTAAGGAAAAGCGTGGCATCTGCTTGGAGGTAGCATTGGGCCATGACCCATTTGGGCTACAGTCTATTGGGCCCACTAGTGCTAGACTCAAACCTCCATCTGTAAGGCTAACATCAAGGGTGGACTCTTATACAAAAACAAGCGCCATTATCAACCCAGCAATCTCAGGCTCTATTACTCAATGTTTAAAGAAATGTAAGAGGAAAGGAATTAGAAGTGAAGGATTCAAACATTCCCTGCTAGCTAGTAGGTTTTCTGGATTTGCTAGAAGACTTAGGCAGAAGAGTGTATCTTCAAGCAAGGGAATTACTAAAGGCTCCATATTTGGATCCATAGCTGCACCTACATCAAAACATAGTCCAGAATTACAACAACTCTCCTCTGGTATTGGGTTTATTCAAGAGGCTCAATCAATACTGCAACTGGGGCAAAGATTGGGTTTAGACTTCAAGGGTCAGGAAACCGAGGTTATTAGGGAATTAGCACACATGGAGGAGAAGGATAAGGAGTGATTGGAAAGAGGAAAGGGGATTGTGAAATAATCTATTCCAACTGGGTGAGACCAGGGCCATATTTGTTCATATGAAGACTTTAAGTTGGAATATCAGAGGCCTAGGTAGGCATGAGAAGAGGAACAAGATCAAGAAACTGTTGCTAGAAAGAAAGATTGATATGGCTATGTTCCAAGAAACAAAAAAAAATCAAGCTTAACCAATTTGGTGGTGAAAAGTATCTGGCCTAGGGATAGACTTGGGTTCATGAATGTGGATGCTGAAGGGCTGGCTGGTGATCTACTATGTATCTGGGACCTTGGCATCTTCGAGCTTACAAAGTGTTGTTGCAACAGAAATTTCCTTCTCCTATCAGGTAAGCTTTACAACTCCTTTTGAATGCGTAATTGTGAATATCCATGCTCCCAATGATATCATAAAGAGAAGGAACTTCTAGGAGTCTTTGTTAAATCTGAAAACTTATTTCCCCAAGCCTTGGTGTCTTGGAGGTGATTTCAATGAGATCAGGAATATAGGGGAAAGAATAGGTGTATCACTTAGGGATAGGGGTATGAAGGAGTTCAATAATTGCATAGAGAGATGTGAGGTTGTAGATCTGCAAAAACTACACCTGGTGTAATGCCTTTGATGGAAATAAGTGGAGCAGAATAGATAGGTTTCTGCTTAGCCCTGAATGGTTGGAAAGATTTAAATTCAATTAGTGGGGTCTCCCTAGAATTACATTTGATCACTGTCCTATTGTGCTCATGGAAGATGCTAGGGATTGAGGGCCTAAACCCGTTAAGTTCTTGAATGCTTGGATGTTGCATTTGAATTTTGCAACTTTTGTGGATCAAATTTGGAGGGATTCACAATTCTCAGGGTCAGCTGGCTTCATTCTACAGAGGAAATTGCATACCCTCAAGGTGGCTTTAAAAAAATGGAGTAGAGAGGTATATGGTAATGTTTCAACTAAACTACAAGATACTGAATATGAGCTCCATCAGTATGATCTGAAAGCTAAATCTAAACATTTGGAGGAAGAAGAACTAAAGCATCAAAGAGATAAAAGAAATGAATTGTGGATGTTGAGCATGAAATTGGAATGGGAATGGCTTCAAAAGTCTAGGCAAGATTGGAATTTGAAAGGAGATAGGAATACAAGATTCTTTCACGTCGGCTACTAGTAGGCAAAATACAAATACTCTCAACTCCATTACAGTGGGGGATGTTGTATTTGAGCAGCCAAATCAAGTCAAAAAATGAAGTGTGGTCACACTTTTCAAATCACCTTTCTGAAGCTTGAAAGAATCAGCCTGCACTTGTTGGTGATTTCAAGAGTGTAAGATTTTTTGAATACTTTCATATGCTTGAAGCAGATTTCACTGAAGAAGAAATCTGCGTAGCAGTAATCGATTGCAATGGGAACAAAGCTCCTAGGACAGATGGATTTAACCTAATGTTTTTTTCAAAAATACTGGAAGATGCTTAAAGAGGAAGTGATTAACTTTATGAAGGATTTCCATATCAGTGGCAGATTAGTAACAGGTTTGAACAGTACCTTTATCACCCTGATTCCGAAGAAGGAGAAAACTATTAACTTAAATGAGTTTAGACCAATAAGTCTAGTTGGTTCTGTGTAGAAAATACTAGTCCTTGCATCCAGACTTAAAAAAGTTTTACACATGGTTATTGGAGACTCTCAATCAGCTTTTTTGGAAGGTAGACATATTTTGGATGGAGTGTTGGTTGCAAATGAAGTTGTAGATGGCTGGCATAAATCTAAGAAATCAGGGCTGTTGTTCAAGCTAGACTTTGGAAAGGCTTCTGACTTTATCAATTGGGATTTCCTTTTCTCAATGTTAGCAAACTTTAGGTTTGGATCCAAATGGATTTCATGGATTAACGAATGCGTTTCTACTGCAAGAATTTTAATTCTTGTTAATAGCTCTCTAGCTAAGGAGTTTAATCCTCAGAAAGGCCTTAGGCAAGGTGACCCCTTATCCCCACTCCTCTTTAACTTGGTTGTAGAAGCACTAAACATTCTTCTTTAGAGAGCTAAGGAGTTGAGTCTACTTAAAGGGGTTATCATTGGGAACAATTAAGTTCAGCTCTCCCATCTCCAATTTGCAGATGATTCTCTTCTGTTCTGTGAAACTGAGATATCAGAAGTTCTTAATCTGAAAAGGATTCTCAGGTGTTTTGAAATAGCATCAGGTCTCAAAATCAACTATCATAAGAGTGTGGTTTGTGGGGTTGGTATCTCTGACACTGCTCTTGAGGAGTTTGTATCCCTGTTGAATTGCAAGACTCAAAGTTTACCACTTAAGTACCTAGGACTACCTCTAGGTGCTAATCCAAGAAGAAAGAGGATGTGGAAGCTAGTTATTGAAAATTTTAAACTAAGGCTTGCTGGTTAGAAAATGGAGGTTCCTTTCTTTTGCAGGGCGATTGACCTTAGTGAAAGCAGTGTTGTCATGCCTTCCAGTGTTTTAGTTATCTCTATTCAGGTTACCTAAAAGAATAGCTAAGGAGACAGACAAAGTTCAAGATTCATTTTTATGGAGAGGCCCAGATCTAAAGAGGAAAATCCATCTTGTGAAATGGTTAAAGTTAACAAAAAGCATAGATCAAGGTGGGCTGGGCATCAAAAGAATTAGGGATGTGAATGTGTGTTTACTACTTAAGTGGTGGTGGAGGTTTGCTTCTGACCATGACTCCTTATGGAAGAGGGTCATATGTAGTAAATACAAAAGTCCCTCTTACTGTACTATGTTGGTAACTTACAATTAAAATTAGGGAATGGTTGTAGAATCAAGTTTTGGTATGATCACTAGTGTGGAGCTCTTTGCCTCAAAGATGAGTTCCCTAGGCTTTTTCAATTATCCAATGATAAGGATAAACCACTTAAGGATTTTGTGACTAACTCAATTGACAATTGGTTGCTCACCTTTAGGAGGTCTCTCTTTGAATAGGAAACGGAAGAGCTACTCAGACTCCTTGATATCTTAGCAGCATCACCTTCTCTGAATCTGGGTGTAAAAGACAGTGCAGTTTGGCTAGCATCAAAACCTGGGCAGTCCTTTGTATCCATTTTATATAATCAAACTAATCTTGGCTTTGGAAACACTGTCAGTTCTAGTAGTTTGGTTTGGCTCAATTATCTACCATCCAAAGTGCAATTTTTTGGTTGGCTTGCATGGAAAAACAAGGTTAAAACATCTGTGTTCTTGCAACAGATTGGTGTGTTGGATAGGTCTATCTCTACCTCATGTCTCTTCTGCAAAGCACATCAAGAAACAATTCACCATGTACTGATTCACTGCCCTATGGTGTGGAGGATTTGGACTGGGCTGTTACAATGGTGGGGGGGCTCTTTAGGTGGTTCTTGGTTCTATTGAGGGCCTGCTACAGTGGTGGGCAGGGTACACCTGTAGGAAAAGAGAGAGGAGAATTTGGCGTGCAATACCACTGGTCACTCTTTGGTCTATCTGGAAGCTCAGAAATGAGTGCCTCTTTCAAGCCTTCCAACAAAAAATTCAGGTGTTGCAGGAACTCATCATCACAAGGCTCGCAATTTGGCTAAAGTCCTTTTCCAAGGAATTCCACTTCTTCATTAATGATCTTCTCTTTAACATTTCAGGTGTGAGGCACTGTCTTTATTCATGAGATGTTCCGATCTAACCTGTTAGTTTTAGGTGTGAGACACTGTCTTTGTTCATGTGGTGTTCTGATCTAATCTGTTAGTTTTGATCTGTTCTAATCTAAGGTATTGTTAATGTTAATGTCATAATTGGTTAGCTTTGGTCTCATGCTTGCATTACCCCCTTGGTGAATTGATCTGTTAGTCTCGGTTTGATCGGTTGACTTGGTTGTATTGATCTGTTAGTTTGATGCTCACATTACCCTCTTGGTAGATTTGCTCTGTTAATCTGCATTGCTATGCTGATTAAAACCTTGGTGTATGAAGAAGCCTTGCTTTCAGCCTGTTTTGCTCTATTCTGATCAGCTGGGGCTGCTTTTGCTTTCTTGTTAGTTTTGTTTCTTCTGTTTTCTTGTTGGTTTCTCACCAACTGGAGCTTGGAACATGTGTTAGCTCCAAGCTCCTCTTTATTGATGTATTTTCCATTCTTTGTATGCTCCATCAATAAAGATCTCTCTTGCCGTTCAAAGAAAAAAAAAAATAAACTGCTAAAGGGAATTGCATCATGACCAAATCAAACACATTCTAATTAAGTTGCCACTCGAAATCCAACAAAATCATATGCGCTACAATAATCTCTCCTACTATTCTTGGACCACTGGGGAGAAGGTCCCTATTGTGCCAATAAGGTGCTATTGTGAGGGTTTTGGTGGGTTCATCCCTAGTGTATTTTGATGATAAGAATAATTTATTTTTTTAGAATTGTTGAACATGTCATTAATAAAAAAAATCAAATTATTTGAATATCTATAGTTATATGACCATATCATTTTTGTTTCTAAAAAAGAATGGCAATCATGATTGCTCAAGAACATTCTGTGCGACATCATTTTAGTAATCTTATATGTGAATCGTGATTGCTGGTACCTCATGTGGTAGCGAAGGATTACGAAGATTGATCGCATCATAGCGAATCAAGGCAGATATGCCATAGATGGATTTCATGCTTTTAATTCTGTTCCTTTTTGTTTAGCTAAACAATTGTATGATGATACTAGAGGGGTTTCATACCCCAGAACCTTATTTTCTTGATCTATTGTAGTTCACTGTTCACTACAAATATATATATATATATATATATTTGATCAATTTTATTTTTTTACATGGATCTAATACCGATTTATCAAAAAAAGAAAAAAAAAATTGATCACTTTTGTTAGTAAGAACATGATAATAAAAGGTTTTGTTAAAAATGACAAATTAATGTTTTGAATATGTTTTCTTTCTATTTTCACCCTTGTGTTGTCATATCACTACTGGACTATCGCTGGACAGGTATTAGACCACTGCCCAAAATTCGTTGGCACCAGGAAAAATTGACGTAAAAGTCGTCGTCAGTGGTTCTAATGATTTGGACAAATAGACTGATTAGGTGAATATATGAATGACACAGGAAAAAATAGGTAAATAAGGTGACATGTGGACAAATAGATGATATTTGAACAAATATGAGTAATATGGTCTTTACCATTGTTGTTATCTTTATGGTCTCAAAAAATTTAAGCGGCCTAACAGCCTAAAAGATTTAAAAATAGACCTCTGTGCACTTCGAGCTGATTAATTCTTAAGTGACTGTAAAAACTTAGAGCTCTTTCTTAATTTATATATATATATATATATATATATGTGTGTGTGTGAGTGGTTTTCCGATCACACTGCCCTCCTTAGTGATTCAGCTGTAGAACACAAGCAGAATAGATGGCACTTTGTCCTGCACAGAAAGAAAAGGGCTCCGGCGGTGGTTCTTCCAGCCGGGGGCACTCCGACGAACAAGTCAGTGTCTATCAAAGATAATTCAAGTGCTTAAATTACTGCTCAAGACTTAAAATTGCGTACGTTAGACCCGCCGGGGGTGCCTCTCTTTTATAGTTTTACTCCATCCTTGTCCCACTAGAAGTCTCACTTCCATGGACTCTAATTCCGGATTCACCTTGGACTCTTTAAGAGATAAGGATAGACTCCCTGAGAGTATTACCCATATCCATCTTGTAGTCTTTCTTCTTTCTAGGACTCTTGTCCCTTATCCACTCATCTCGGATTCCGGTATCTTCGGAGATAACCTCGGCAACCCCGAGATCACCTCGGCGTAACTGTCGTGACACGTGGCACATCGGCTGACACTTCGGTGTCACCTCGGCCACGTGTTGGTACTCAAAAAATATATCCCCACAACTGCCCCCTAGGTTCTATTACCTCGGCATTCTGAGGTGATGGAACCTACACTGTTTAGTTCTTTTCAGTACAAAAAATTCTGCAGCCGAGGTCATTCATTTCAGGCCGATATGTCTTTATCCAAGAACAAGAATTCAGATCAATTCTCCTAAGCGCATGAGCTGTCATGCACCATTTTTCAACCGTTCCACTGACGCGTTTTACCCTTATTGGTCCGTGCTGGTGACGCGCCTGTAGGCCGTCTTTTCTCTGTTTGCGCCGTCTGACGCGTGCGTTGCCCTAGGCACAATAATTGCCCTATTTTTGCCGCCGTTTCACCTTTTGGACAAAAACGTTTGCCTCTCTCTTCATTCTTCACTTTCGCATTTGAATTTCCCTGCTTTATTCTCTCTCTAAGGCTCTTTCTTCTTGAGTCTACCATTGTTCTAAGCTCGAAGTTTTGCGACTGTCTTCCATCTGTCATTTCTGCAAAGCTTTTCGCTACTGTTGCATCCGTCGTTTGTCCTCGGCGAGTTTCACTCTGGCCTCACCTTATCTGGTAAGCAACTAATCTTTCTCTTTCTCAGTTCTACTCTTGCATTTGATTTGTGAATCATTCATCTGAATGCATCTTTCTTCACGATTCTGCACATGCTATGAACATTTGTACTGTTTTACCTCAGTTCTTGGTCTTCCACCCTTTGTGTTCTTGAATCTGAGACTTCGTTTTTGTTTTCTGCTTTGTTGTATCTTTTCCAGATCTGTGCCCTTGATCTTTGTCTTCATAGCTCTTAGGTTTGGGATTTGCTTATAGAACCTTCAATCTTAAGGAAAAACTGAAACAAACTTTACCAATACATACCTAGGTTTAAGCCGAGGTCCCAACAACCTTCTAAGAACATCCTGTTTCTGTAGCCAAGTATCCTTATACCAAAATCATGGGTATGTGGAGAAATAGGGTTAACACCCCAACCAAATTAGAATTTTTTAGGCAAGAATTCTCCATCCCAGCTGATGTCCATCTGAGATTAGCTGGCGATGACGACTCCATTATGCCCAAGGATGATTCCATGCCTTTTCCCATTGTAGCCTTTGTTGAATGTGGGCTTCGGTTCCCCCTAGATCCCCTTTTTCGTGAAGTCCTTCACTACTACTCTTTGAACCCTATGCAACTCACCATCAACGCCCATCGAACGCTTAATGGTATCATAGCCTTAGCTCGGCAGGAGAATGTTAGGATCACTCTTGCCGACATCCAATATTGTTACACCATGTGTGCCCTCAACCTGAAGGAAAAAGGTTATGTTTATTACCTTAAGCCGAGGTCTACCGAATATAAGATCGTAGCCGACCTCCCAGACTCCAACAAAGGGGCTGGAGATGATTATCTCATTGCTTCTGGAAATTGGGAATTTGGCCCAGAAGAAGAAGTCCATCTCTTCCCTCTTCCTCGAACGGTCAAGGAGGGCAAGGGTAAGAGCCCAGTGTCAATTACTTAGCTGTTGCTTTCTTCTATTTTTCCAAAATTTTTTTTATTTGTTTCTGATGTTATGTTCTGTTTTGCAGACGTTCGCAAGCCTCCCAAGAATTTTCGCCAGTCTTATTTTCTCGGCAAAGACCTGAAAAAGCTCCTAAACCTTCCAATCCAGAAGCGCAAAGCTCCATTGGTGCTGAACTTTATCCCTACGTACAAATCCACCTTGCCCGACGTTCCCAAGAGGAAGAAGAAAAGCCTCTCTCCTTCTGCTTCCACTCTGCAAACTGCATCAACATCTCGGGCTGATCGAGGATTAACCTCTGATCCAGCTGATCAACCATCGACTTCTGCCCCATACTTAATCCCAATACCAGAAAGAAAACGTCGGAGACGACTTGTCAAAACAGCCGAGATGGTTCGCCCGAAGCCCGTTGCTCAAGATTTGCTAGCCGATCTTCCAACTGACGTCGACGCTGAACCAACTCAACCTTTGCCGCCACCAAAACCAAAAAGAGTCAAGAAGGCCCAGCCGAAGTCAAAGGCTACTGAGGCCGAGGTTGAGGATGCTTTGCCTATTTCCCAGTTAGCTGAGAGCAAGAAGACCTCCTCTGCACCTGTCAAGAGACCTGCTGAGGCCCAGCCATCAGGGTCCACTCAGTCAAAAAGGCCGAGGTCATCGTCTGCGACGACTTCGGGGTCCAGAGTTCCAAAAGTTCCCTGGGAGCCCAAAATTACCCTTGAAAACAGGCCTGTTTATGCCAATGAAAGTGCCAACGACGTTAATATCGGCGTGGCACTCAGTACTGCAGTTCTTCTCGAAGGTGATCTTGAGCGCAATGCCAAGATGAATGAATTTGAGAATTATGCCCTTATGCTGCAGCGCTCTGTCCAAGTAAGTCTTTGAATTTGATAACTTGTCTTCCTGCCACTTTCTTCATACTTGTAAAGTTTTGCAATATTTTGTAATAACTTTTGCCCTGTGTTCTTTCAGGCCATTCAACATGCCCACTCCTTCTCCATTCAAGCTTTTGAAACGAGGGAGGAGTTAGCCGATATGAGGAGGGAGTATGCTGCCCTTCAAAAACAAAATAAGAGTCTTCAAAATAAAATGAAGACTCTGGAAGATCAAGATGAGGCTGCAACCGAGGCTAAGCAAGAGGCTGATGAGAAGGCCGAGGCTGCTGAAGCCATCAAAACAGTTGCTGTTGCTCAACAAAAAGGGGCCGAGGAAAAAGCGGCCCAGGCCGAGAAAGAACTTCATGAGGCGCTGGCCACCAAGGACGCCGAAATCAAGGCGGCCGATGACAAGGCGTATGCCCAAGGCATCGCCGACGTTACAGAAGACTACAAGTTACAAGTTAAGCAGGCATGCAACAGGGGTTTTTCCCTTGGTTGGATGTCCTTAGCCAAAAAACTTGATCTTCCTGCTGATTCGCCATGGCGCAAGGTCGACGCTATTCCTCAGCCATTTCCTCCTCCTCCTCCTCCAAGTCAAACTGAGGAAGAAGCTGAGTCTGAATCTCAGGCCGAAGATGAAGATGAAGACAATAATGATGACGAAGCCTTGGTGAGGAAATCCAAGGATGTCACTGAGACCAAGTCCCTTCCTTCTACTGAACAGGTTATCAACTTAACCCAAGATGAAGAGGGTGATGAGGTTAAGGAGGTGTCCAAGGACACTGGCCCAGCCCAGTTATCATCCGACCTTCTTCTGGCTGAGAAAAGTGTTGATAAAACTCTGGCCGAGATTGACTCCGAGATTGAGGCAGACAAGGCGGCCGAAGTAATTCAAGAATCTGCTGAGGTAGTTTTTCAAGAAACTGCCGAGGTCCAGATCCAAACTGCTCCCGAAGCTGAAGAATCTTAGCTTTTTTCCTTTTATTTTTTGTACTTTGTTTTGTTCTCTAAACAATGCGAACTCTGTATACGGCCAATGTGCCTTTTTCCATTCTAATGCCAGATACAACTTTCTTCTACTGAGTGTTTGTACTTTTGTATTCTTATGACTGCTTCTGTATGATTCTATACTTAGAATATTTTGCAAGTCTCTCCTCCTTTGTACAATCTTCTCGGGGTTGCATACCTTGGGTATGTTTACCTGAAGATTTATCTCGGCCAGGACTTCACCTGTAAATTTTTCATAAATTTCAACAAGTATAAGGCATATAAACTAAATTTAACTTCATCTTGTAAATTGTTACGAATTTCAACAAGTGAAGATCAACAATTATTTCGGCTTAACTTTAACTTGTAAATTGCTACAACTTTCAACAAGTAAAGATAAGGAATTTATCTCGGCTTAACTTTAACTTGTAAATTGCTACAAATTTCAACAAGTAAAGATAAGGAATTTATCTCGGCTTAACTTTAACTTGTAAATTGCTACAAATTTCAACAAGTAAAGATAAGGAATTTATCTCAACTTAACTTCGGTTAAGCTTTATTGTCTTCTCTCTGCCCCCAATGTGAACCTAAGTTCCACTTGGGTTCTCATTATTCAAAAAACAATATTATGCATAGTTTCATAAGTTCTGGAAAATTCTGCTAAGATTTTATTGATCATATCGGCAAAAAATCAAACAGACATCTAATGATAGAAAAACTTTAAATTACAAGTGTTCCATGGTCTAGGCAATGCTTTGCCTTCACTATCCTCGAGCCGATATGCCCCATTTCCTAACACCGAAGTAATTCTGTAGGGACCTTCCCAGTTTGGGCCAAGCTTGCCCTCTCTGGGATCCTTCTTATTGCCGACGACTTTTCTCAAGACTAGGTCGTTGACTTGAAAATCCCTTGGATTGACCTTCTTGTTGTTAGCTTTGGCAAGCTGTTGCTGGTATGCTGCAAGCTGGATTGCAGCTTTCTCTCTTCTTTCTTCTAGTTGATCCAGATCTCGGGCTAAGAGCACATCATTAGTCCCGTTCTCAACTCCCTGTGTTCTGATCCCTGGGATGCCGATCTCCAATGGAATGACTGCTTCTGTGCCATAAGCCATGGCAAAGGGGGATTCCCCTGTTGATCTTCTCGGCGTAGTGCGATATGCCCAGAGTACGTTAGGCAATTCGTCTACCCACTTTCCTTTTGCTGCCTGCAGCCTCTTCTTTATCCCATCCAGAATTACTTTGTTGGATGCTTCGGCTTGCCCATTACTTTGGGAAAAGCTTGGTGTTGAAAAGTAATTCTTTATCTTGAACTTTGCACAAAAATTCTTGATGAGTTTGCTGTCAAACTGTGTTCCGTTGTCGGCAACTATTGCTCTTGGAATCCCAAATCTGGTGATGATGTTTTTCCAGATGAAGTTCTTCACATCCACATCTCGGATTTTGGCAAGAGGCTCTGCTTCTATCCACTTTGTGAAGTAGTCTGTTGCTACCAGTAGGTACTTCCGCTGCCCAGTTGCTTGGGGCAATTGTCCAACGAGATCCATGCCCCATTGGGCAAATGGCCAAGGGCTGGAAACCGGGTTCAGGTCAGCAGCTGGCTGATGTATCAAAGGTGCAAACCTCTGGCATTGTTCACACTTCTTCACATAGGCTTCGGCATCTTTTTGCATATAGGGCCACCAATACCCCTGGGTAATGGCCCTGTGAGCTAACGATCTGCCCCCTGCGTGGCTTCCACAAACTCCTTCATGAATTTCATATAAAAAGTCTTCGACCTGAAGAGGGTGTACACACCTTAAAAGAGGTCCAGTGAAGGATCTTCTGTAGAGATGTCCTTCTGCTGTCAGACTGAATCTTGCCGACTTCAATCTGACCTTATGCGCTTCCTTTCGATCTTCTGGCAGCTTTCCCTCTTTTAGGAATGCAATAATTGCATCCATCCAGCTTGGTCCCATGTCCACACATAATGCCTTTTGCATTGTGTTCGGTGGCTCTATGCTCGGGCTTGACAGGTAATCGATCATTATTGTCCTCGTCTTTCCGGTTTGCATTGAACTTGCTAAATTGGCCAACGCGTCGGCGTGGTTGTTATCATCTCAGCTAACTTGAAGAAGTCGGCAGTTTTGAAACAAGGCTGCCAGCCTGATGACTTCTTTTACGTATGCCGACATCCTTTCATCTCGGGCTGCAAACTCTCCTGTAGTTTGATTCACTATAAGTTGTGAATCACAAAAAACTATTACCTCATCCGCTTCTGCTGCAACTGCCAACTTCAGTCCCGCAATCAATGCTTCGTACTCCGCCTCATTGTTCGAGGCTTTGAACCCCAGTCGAATGGACTGCTCCAATATCTCTCCGTCGGGGATATTAACACTACTCCTGCCCCTGCCCCCTGCCGGTTTGAGCTCCCAACGACAAAAAGTTGAAAGGAGTCGCCGATGTAAATGCTGCAGGGTCTGAGTTTTTCCTTCCTTGGCTCTTTAGCCTTTGGCTGGTCTTTTCCTTCCTTGTTTGGACATCGTTCATCTCGGCTCAACGGAGCCCGATGTTCGATGTATTCTGGCGAGAATTCGGCCACGAAGTCGGCCAAGACTTGGCCCTTAATTGCTGTTCTCGGCCTGAACTCCAGGTCATATTGGCCCAAAATTACAGCCCATCTTGCTATTCTTCCAGTTAAATCTCCTTGTTGCAACAAGGATTTCAATGGGTGCTCTGTTAGTACCACAATCTTGTGAGCCTGAAAGTAATGGTTTAGCTTCTTTGAAGCCATTACCAAGGCCAACATTAATTTCTCCAGTGGTAAATACCTTGTTTCTGCATCAGCCAAGGTTTTACTGACATAGTAAACAGCCTTCTGCTCTCCCTTCTCTTCTCGGATTACCACAGCACTTACTGCGTGCTCCGAAACTGCTAAGTATAAAAACAGTTCCTCCCCAGGTTCAGGTGTTGAGAGGACTGGAGCCGTGGTAAGATATTTCTTTAGGTCGGCCAAAGCGGCCTCACGTTCTTCAGTCCATAGAAAATCCGTGGCCTTTTTCACCAGATTGAAAAAAGGTTTACATTTGTCCGAACTTCGGCTTATGAACCTATTTAGGGCTGCGGCCCTTCCAGTAAGCATCTGAACCTGTTTCGCCGATGTCGGACTCTGTAATTCCAGGATGGCCTTGATCTGATCTGGGCTGGCTTCAATGCCCCTTCTAGTGACTAAGTATCCCAAGAACTTACCAGATCCGACTCCAAACGCGCACTTCGATGCATTGAGTCGGAGGCGATATGTTTTGAGTATGTCAAAGACCTCTCTTAGGTCAGCAAGATGATCCTTTGGTTCCTTGGTCTTCACGACCATGTCATCGATGTAGACTTCTACTGTTCAGCCAATCAAGTGTTTGAACATCTTGGTTACCAGCCTTTGGTAAGTTGCTCCTGCGTTTTTCAACCCAAAAGGCATAACTCTGTAACAATACAGTCCTTTTGGGGTGATAAACGCTGTCTTCTCCTCATCCGGGGGGTACATGGCTATCTGGTGATACCCCCTATAAGCATCCAAGAAGCTTATCCTTCCATGTCCAGATGTGGCGTCCACCAACTGGTCGATCTTTGGTAGAGGAAAGCTGTCTTTGGGACAAGCTTTGTTCAAGTTTGTAAAATCTACACAGACCCTCCACTTGCCATTCTTCTTCTTTACTACCACGGTGTTTGACAGCTATGTCGGGTAATTGGCTTCTCTGATGGCCCTGGCCTCCAGAAGTCTGTCCACTTCCTCCTCCACTGCTTCGACATGTATCAACGTCGGTCTTCTAGCCTGTTGTATTACAGGTTTGGCCGACCTGTCAACATTGAGTCTGTGACATGTGACCTCGGGGTCAATGCCGGGCATTTCATAAGGCGTCCAGGCGAACACCTCAATATTTTTCCTTAGAAAGGCTTCCAACTCCCTCTCTTCTTCTTCGGCTAATCCTGTGCCGAGAAGAAAGAAGCGTTCCTCATCGTCCTCCTGGACGAAGATTTTCTTCAATGCTTCTTCACTTTTCTCGGCCGGCTCCTTGCCGACATCGTCTAGGACCTTCATGTCCTCTTCTTCAAATTCTGCCTTCCTTGGTTCCCGAATGCTGCAGGTTAACTTCATTGCTGTCATGGAGCAATTTTTTGCCTGCAACTGATCTCCTCTTACTTCTTCAATCCCATGTTCTGTTGGGAATCGTAGCAGTTGATGCAATGTTGAGGGAACTGCCCCCATTGCATGCAACCACGGCCTCCCTAAGATAATGTTGTAAGGCGAGGGCGTGTCAATCACAATGAATTCTGTCTTGATCTTTTTCGTGCCGGCCTGTATTTCCAAGCTTGTTGCGCCCAATGGCCATGTCGGCGTTCCATTAAAGCCGACCATCGGGCCGTTTGACTGCTCCATGTCATCAGGGTGAAGGCCTAGTTCCTTGTAACATCTGACATACATGATGTCGCAGGAGCTGCCTTGATCAATCAAGATGCGTTTCACTTGGCACTCCCCAACCTGGAGGGATACTACCAAGGCATCATTGTGCGGGTGCTGGACCATATCTAGGTCGGCTTCTGTGAAGGCTATCATTGGTCCTTGGCACTCTTCAGGCCGAGGTCTTTTCAATCCGACCTGGTTGACGTGCTGTAGGTGTTTTACCCTCTGTGTCTCTCCCCGTATGTCGTTTTCATTCACCTTTGAGTGGATCACATTAACCACCCGAGGTCTGCCTGCCTGTGGTTGCTGCGCTGGGGGAGGCGGGGCTGCTGGTGCTTGAGGCAGTCGTGCCTGTTCTTTCCTTGTTTTGGCCTCATCCACAAGGTCTCTCAGATGGCCTTGCCTCACCAAATCTTCTAAGTGTGCTTTAAGGGCTCTGCAACCCTGAGTTGGGTGCCCCTCTTCATTGTGGTAAGCACAACGCCTACCAAGGTTTCTTCCCATAAATTCTCCTGGTGCTCTTGCCGGTGCCCTGAAGTAGGGCTGATTTCGAATTTGATCAAGGACTTTGTGGACCGGAATTCGGAACACCGTCGTCACTGCTTGCTTAGCCCTCAACTCTGTCTCCTGTTTGTTGGGTCCATTGTTACCTCGGCCTCGCTTCGGCGAGCCGTTGCCTTTTTCTGGCTTTGTCTCCTTGTTTCCCGACGTATCTTCCTCGGTTCGTGCATACTTCTCAATTCTCGCCATGAGCTCTTCCATGCTCTTTGGCAGGGTTTTTGCCAAAGACTTCCGCAGTGGACAGTCATCCTTCAGGCCGTTCTTGAAAGATACGACCGCCACCTCCTGGTTGCATTCAAGTATTCGATTGAACACCTCATAGTACCTCTTTGCATAGGCCCTAAGGCTTTCATCTTTGCCGATCTTCAGAGCCATCAATGCATCCACCCTCAATGGCTGCAATTTGTTTGTTATGAACCTGGCCACAAACATCTCGGCCAGACCTTCCCAAGTCTTCATGCTCCCCTTCGGTAATTTGTGGAACCAATCTGATGCAATCTCCCCGAAGGATGAAGGGAACACTTTGCAGAGCAACGGCTTGTTCCCACTATATAATGCCATTGAATTCAAAAATAATCCAACATGGAAGTTAGGGTCTGACTTACCATCATATATTTGGAACCTCGGCATACTGAATCTTTTCGGCGCGGCGAATTTGTCCAATTCCACCGAGAATGGTGTCCTCGGTTTATCTGGGGATGTTACTTCGACTTTGGCATTTTCTCGCTTCCTCTTGAGGTAATCTCTCAAGTCTTCTTTACTTCTCCCTGCAGCCCTGCTATCTTTGGACTTCAGCCTTTTCGGCGCACTACTCCCGGCCTCATGGTGGCTCCTTTTCGACCCTTCCCCATTGGATGCATCGAAACACAATACCTGCCCCTGAACATGACGATGTTCTTTGGGGTCTGCCTCCTTCGCGCGAGCTATCCTTCGGGACTCTTCTCTTCTCGGCTCTTCTTGGCCGACTTCCCTGGAAGGTCGGTGAGAGTGCCTTCCACTCCTCGTGTGCTGAGGGGCTTCGGGGATTTCTTTCTGCCCCTTCTTCTGGGCGTTTGCTGCGGGCATTGGCGTGTCCTGTAGCGGGTATGGCGGCTGCATGACGTTATTTTGCATCATGAAGTTGATGACCGATTGAAGGTCTGCCAACTTGTTAGCCATCTCCTTTACTTCTTCATCCCTCCTCAGACATCTGTCTCTCCAGATCTGGAGGTTATCCTCGTTATAGTACTTGCCCTGGTCCGCTTTCTTTGATGTGTCGCCATCTTGGCCGACGCCTTTCTCTGCGTGATTCTGATCGCGAGTTTCTTCGTTGTGATCTCCTCCTTCAGCGTTAGGGTCGACGGGTCTTCCACTCCCAGCAGGAGTGTTGTCCCCAATCTTTTCCTTCTGCGTGTTACTGGCCATCTACTCTTCTTTCGTTCCCACAGACGGCGCCAAATTGTGTGAGTGGTTTTCCGATCACACTGCCCTCCTTAGTGATTCAGTTGTAGAACACAAGCAGAATAGATGGCACTCTGTCCTGCACAGAAAGAAAAGGGCTCCGGCGGTGGTTCTTCCACCCGGGGGCACTCCAACGAACAAGTCAGTGTCTATCAAAGATAATTCAAGTGCTTAAATTACTGCTCAAGACTTAAAATTGCGTACGTTAGACCCGCCGGGGGTGCCTCTCTTTTATAGTTTTACTCCATCCTTGTCCCACTAGAAGTCTCACTTCCATGGACTCTAATTCCGGATTCACCTTGGACTCTTTAAGAGATAAGGATAGACTCCCTGAGAGTATTACCCATATCCATCTTGTAGTCTTTCTTCTTTCTAGGACTCTTGTCCCTTATCCACTCAGCTCGGATTCCGGTATCTTCGGAGATAACCTCGGCAACCCCGAGATCACCTCGGCGTAACTGTCGTGACACGTGGCACCTCGGCTGACACTTCGGTGTCACCTTGGCCACGTGTTGGTACTCAGAAAATATATCCCCACAATATATGAGGGTTGCTATTAGCACTTACCTAATTTCTTTGGACCCCCCATTTCTTTGAACCCCTACCTTAAACCCTAAATTTTAATAAGATTTTTTTGAACACTCCACTCAATACCAATTTTACCCATATTCATAATATCATCACACCTAAGTGCACATCCACCTAATTTTGCACACCCTCTCTTCTTTTTCTCTTAGTAAATGATGAACGATTGAGACAAACAAACGATTGAGAGACGAATCGACTGTCCCTCTCTTCTCCTTCTCTCATAAACATTGGTCTCTTTCTCCTTGTCACCATGAACAACGGTATCTTAGCCGAAAATCTCATTGGAAATCTCTTCGACGGTCTCTTTCTCCTTTTCTTAGGTAACCTCCAACTCCCCATCACACCACACACATATATATATTGGTTTATTTCAGGCTAAAACCCTCGATACAGGGGGTTTTAGAGGGAAAAAAAACCATCAGAAAAACAAAAATAGGGGGAAAATCCTACAAAATGGAACTGTTCGGTACTCCAGTGCTGAACAAAATGTTTATGTTCACCTTCTATTAGTTCAAATGAAAAAACTAACGATAAGACTTTAGTCCAAAATCGCATAAGAATTTTTTGACTATATTGGAAGCATACTATATAGAAGATAAAGTGGTCCAATTTCACATAACGAGAGGTAAAATGAATTTTGTTTATAAAATTTACATATATATATATATATATATATTAAGTAATTGTTGTTTGATCTTCAATGGTATTTATTAGTTGTTCATTAAATTATTTCTATTTCTTTTTGGTTACTTCCTTTTAATCCAAATTTCTCAAAAATATTTTCATGTACAACGTTTTTGATAAGTGAATTAGCCCATGAAAGTTTGGTAGGCAGCTTTTAAGTGGATTTAAAGGTCCAGGCCATGGCCCCCTCTAGGAGTTACGTTAGGTTGCAACCGAGTATTTGCTTCATTAAGGAATAAATAAGAGATATCCATTACATTCCATGGCATATAACAAATGGGCTAATACTATGTATCCGATTGTGTATATCATATAGAAATTATGATATTTATGAGATTGATTATTATAAATGTCATAATTTAAATAATTAAAAAAAAAAAGAAAAAGAAAAAACACTAAATAAGATGTAACTAAAATAATGTTATAACTAATATTGCATTGAGTCAAAACTAACACTCTAATAAGTTATAATCAAAATTACAAATATCGTAACTAAAAATGTATATGATACACCCCAAATGTGTGTCATAGAATTTCCCAAATTGGGGTAACTGAAAGAGCTACCATTGGTCCATTACCTCCCTCCAAGTTGGGGGAGTACCATAGAATTTTTCAAATGGAATAATAGAAAGATCAACTTTTGGTTCATTACCACCCTCCAAGTTGGCTTTCTAATGTGCGAAATCTAGAGAGCTATACGTAGGTGTGAGTATGGTTTGATTTTCAAAGAACTATTTATGATTTTATAGAATTTAAAACTAGATTGAAGCATAAATTTTTTGAAACCAAACTAAATCACACTACAATAATTTGTACTTTTGGCGATCAAATTTAGCGATTAAAAGGAATTTAGTCGTCAAAAATTGTACAATGAGTAACTAAAAATTCCATTGGTCGGCATTTGTTGCAGGGTTTAGCTATTAAATTTTTTTAGTAGCTGTATATTAATTATTGGCGACTTAAACAAAAATTTAGTCGCAAAAAGTTCCACAATAGGTGACTCAAAAAATATTGGTCGGCGTTAGTTCAGGTTTTAGGCTACTAAAATTTGTTTTAGTTGCGGTATACTAATTTTTGTAGAGTAAATTAAATTTAGTAGCCAAATAACTAGCATATTCTTACTTTAAATCTTTAGTGACTACCTAATTTGGTCGGCAAATATGTTTCGGTGATCAAAAAATATTTAGTCGCTGTATACTAATTTTTGCCGACTAAAATAAATTTAGTTTCCAAATAACTACCATAATTTTACATTAAATCTTTGGTGACTACCTAATTTAGTAGCCAAATATTGATCTTCAATGACCAAAAAATATTTAGTCATTGTATAATAATTTTTGCCGACTAAAGAAATTTAGTCGCTAAAAAACTAACATAAATATTACTTTTAATTTTTGGCGACCAAAAAATTAGTCACAAAATATATATTTTCAGCGACAAAAAATATTTAGTCGGCAAAAGTATCAAATTTTTTGGTGTGTTTTCAAATTTTCCACCCATTCCACTAATTATGTTTTATTTTATTATTAATTTTTATTTCTGTCCATCAGTGTCTACACTACATACACCCAAACAAAAGCCTACAGTCACTTGCTTTCCCTCTTCTCACAGACTCACCATCTTTGCTAACAGCCACTGTTGCTGACCATTCCGACTCTCGTTACTGTCGTTCACCATCGCGGCTTCCCCATTTCATCCACATTTAGGTTTTTCTTTCTCGCAATTTGCTTGTGAAAACCCATAAGGGTAATGCAAAGATTTTGCATTACGTAATTTTATTTTATAATTTGAAATATGCCAATGCTATTCGGTCAATACTAATGATTAATTTTGCTTTTACAGATGATTTTTGGTGTGGAATTGTAGATATTCCTTTTTTGTTTACGGAGGACATTGTTTTTGTATAATAGAATATAGAAGATGTTGATCTTGATTTTCAATATCACAATTAGTAACTACAACAATGCTTTTATACAAGTGTTATACAATCCTAACCTAATCTTAACCTGACTTATAACTACCTAACCATCTCTAGTTAACTGCTCTAACAACGTAACAGCTTTGATTAATATCTATAACAAACTAACTGATCAGAGATACACGTGCAGGTGCAGCTGGTTGACCTTCTTGAATTGCTTGGTCTTGAGACTGAACAGATGAGACAGCAGTAGGTTCTTTTTTAGTCCCCTTCAAACTCATAGGACTGGGAAGGACTAAGAGTTTGCTTTGAAGATATTGAAAGCAAGCCACAGAGAGAGGTTTAGTGAAGATATTTGTAATTTGATCAGTAGTAGGAATATAAGCAATGTGTAGAGTCTTAACAACAACCTTTTCTTGAACAAAATGATAGTCCACCACAATGCGTTTTGTACGGGCATGAAAAATAGGATTATGAGCCATAGCAATAGTTGAAAGGTACACTTCTAGCCGATCGGCCACCATTGGTGGCTGATAATATACACTTTTGGCTGATCAGCCACTGGTGGAAAAGCTAGATATTTTTGTGCCAGTTGTCCCTCAAACGCTCCAACTGTCCAGGGTTTGATATTTTCGACCTGAGAGGCTTTTTTTCTATATATAGAAGGTCTCTCTTCTTGCTTTCAAGGTTAGAAAACATTAAGAGTGAAGAAATATTTTGAAAAATATCCTCTCTCTCTATAATCCTCTCTCTCTACAATTCTCTCTCTCTTTTGCAACTTGCATAGCCTATGCCCAAACACTCTAAACCAAACCTAGAGAGCTTCTTGCTGAGGTGAATTGAGCTTGGATTTGCGCTCTTGAAGCACTTGAGAGTGTGAAATTGGTTAGTTGTGACTTAAGGGTTCATTTCTCTCCAAGAGGTATACTTCTCTTTCTTTTGCACCATCTCTACAACACTTGTTTTCCATGGTTTCTTGCTGCTTTTAAGCTCTTTAAAACTTGTTTTTATGGGCTGAAGCTTGTGATTTAAGGCTATTAAAGATATGGGGTTAATCACCCTTCTTTGAACCTTGTTGTCTAAGCCTTTTCACTTGTGTTTCCCATTCTTTCATCAACTTTTTTTGTGCTTTTTACCACTGGTTTTCAGAGGTTTTTAGAGGCTAAAAAAGTGGTTTTGAAGTCCCAAAAATGGAGGGGTTAGCCACCCCTCCTTTGGCTTGTTTTCTAGCTTAAATTGCCATGTTTTAGCTTATTGTTTTAGCTAATTTTTGTTTTCATTCCAGCATGTTTTCCAACTGATTTTGGGCTATAAAAACTCTGTGTTTTTGGGCTGAAGCTTGGGTCCTAAGGGCATAAAGGTTGAGGGGTTAATAGCCCTTCTTTGTACCTTGTTTTGGAGGCCTTTGCCCTTGTGTTTCCCACTCTTCTACTATCTTTTTCCGAGCTTTTAAACACTGAATTTCAAATTATTTTCAGTGGCTAAAATCATATTTTGAAGTTCAAATTTGGAGGGGTTAGCCTCCCCTCCTTGTGTCTTGCTTACTAGCCTAGCATGCTTTATGTGTTAGCTTAATTTTCTATCTTTTGTTAGCTTAATTTCAGTATGTTTTAGGGCTGTTTTAAACCTGTTTGAAGACTATTTTGAAGTGTTGGTTACATTTGAGCTTTGTTTAGCATGCTTCTAGTGTAATAGTTCTCACAAGTTTGGTGTTCTAGGCCTTGAACACCTTTTTGTTTGAGTTGATAGCATTTGTTTATGCTTTTATCACTCATTTGCAGCATTTAATCATCTTTGCAACCTCCCTCCTTTCTTGGCTTTACTTTTGCTTTGAAAGTGGTTCAAACCATTTGCTTGTTTAAAGCATGAAATTGAGGTGTTTGTGCTTAATGGTTTAATCCCTTTGGGGGCTCATTACCGACGGCATGAGGTCTCTTTCATGCCTAAAATAACCTTTTGTTTGAGCCTTCTTTCCATTTAGAGGACTTAAATTCACCAATTGGATTTAATGGATTAATGCATGGAAAGGTAATTTAAAAGGAAGTAACTAAAACTTGGGACTAAAAGTGAGTAAGATAAGAATTTGGTGTGTTCAATCGGACGTTAATTGAACACATGAAACTTGAATCATTTCATACTTGTTAGTAATGAAATGATTCAAGTCTCCAAAGGTCAATCACATTCCCTTGATCTTTCATGAAATGAAGTGGGTTAGAGTCTCATTTTACATTTATTGAACTTGCAGAATTGGTTTCACAAGCCATCATACAATGAAATTGCTTGATTGATGGTTTATGAACCAAATTTTGTCCCTTTTATGATTTTCCCATGAAAATGAGAGGCAAAGTGTGCAAACAATCTGTGAGAATACACTGTTTTTCTCTCTGTTGCAACAAGAGGAAGGCCAGATCATTAGTGGCTGACGGCCGCCAGCAGTGGCCAAAGTCCACTAACAGTAGTCAACCGGCCACCATTGGTAGCCGACCAGCCACCAATGAAATTTACACAGTGTGTTGATAAGGTGGAGCAGAGGTGTTCTGGAAGTTAGCAGCATTGTTGGTGTTCAAATGTGCAAACAGAGGCTTACAGTAGCAAGGCAGTGGCTTTTCAGGTAGAAACTTGCACGTACTTGAGCAGTCGTCGCATACCGAGCCTTTTACTTAGCCAATTGTTATAACTAATTAGTTGTAACTAGTTAATTGTGCAGAGTGTTGTAATTAGTTAACTAGAGTACTTAATTAATTCGGTTTGTAATAATTAGTTAGCTAGTATAGTTAATTAATTCGTTCATTTTTGTTGTAATAAGTAGTTAAGTAGTTTAGCTATTTATTTCATTTGTGTTGTATTAGTTAGCTTAATTAGCATAGCTAGTTGGTTAGCTTATTCATTCGGACCCTTCTTCGCGAGGGCGTAATGTTATAATAAGTGTGCGTGTGCGTGCGCGTGCGCGTGTGTATGCCTTCCAACCCCACGTCTTTCTCCCTTTTATTTACCCGTTTTTGATGGTTAGATTCGGGACATTTTCAATTAGCATACCTTATGCTTGCATGTTTGCATCCATTTATTTGTCTTGCATGCACCGAGGCTTGGCGTATCATTCAAACTGCATTGCAATTTCAATTCCTTATTTGAATACGTGTTTAATCGCATGTTATCAAATCGAATCACATGTCATATTAGTGGCCGAGCCTATTAATTGCATTATTACATGTGTTGCATTAGACATCTTGTATAGTTAGGAATCATGCATATTTTTCTAACTTATGTCTTCCTAGCTTGGAGTATTAGGTGAGTTTTAGTGCTTTAACATACTTGCATGAGTGTGAGTGATTGCCATGTTTAACATGCTTGCCATGAGGCTATGTGCTTAAATGATAAACTGCATGAATGCCTGTGGATGAAGGCTTGTTGTTTGAATTGAAACGATTCAATGATTGTAAGTTTTAAGCCCACTTTGTTGAGTGACAAATCATGCTTTAAGCCCATTATGTTTGGTGGCAAATCCGCAATCTTTAAACCCACTTGAGGTGGCAAATTCAAACCATTTTCGCAAACAAACATGAGTTGAATTGTTTCAAATCTTGCAATTTTAGTCTATACTTGCTTGTGCGCATCACATAGTAAAGCTAGTCTAATAATCGGATAAGAGCACATAATGTACATAAAAATCATATCATGATTAGTAGAGGCCGATCTTTTGAACGGGCGAGCGGGGGTGCTCAATTCATGACCTTTCCCCTTCGTACCCAAGTTCCCGAGCCGAGGCAACTTTGGTGATGATGGACACGTGACCTTTAACACGAGTCAGGGTTTCCTAAATTTTTCCAAAACAAAAAATATTTAGGTGGCGACTCTGTATCTGGGAAATCAGTCAAATTTTGGCATTATTTGATTTAAAATCGATTTTCCAAAAAGATTTTCCGAATTTGGACTCTTTGGTGATTATCAATTTCATATTGTACTTGTGAGATTAAATTCAGAACCACGGGAGTCCGAACTGTGAGGCCTTCTTTTCAAACCTTCCGAAAGCGGGCGCGAAAAAGGCGAGTGCACAACACCCTCTCTTTTTTTTTTTTTTCTCTCAGCAAACGATGAACGATTGAGACCAGCAAACGATTGAGAGACGAATCAACTGTCCCTCCCTTCTCCTTCTCTCATAAATGTTGGTCTCTTTCTCCTTGTCACAATGAAAAACAGTATCTCAGCCAAAAATCTCATTGGAAATCTCTTCGACTGTCTCTTTCTCCTTTTCTTAGGTAACCTCCAACTCCCCATCACACACATATATATATTGGTTTATTTTGGACTAAAACCCTCGATACATGGGGTTTTAGAGGGAAAAAAAACCCTCAGAAAAAAAAAATAAGGGAAAAATCCTACAAAATGAAACCGTTCAGTACTCCAATGCTGAACAAAATGTTTATGTTCACCTTCTATTAGTTTAAATAAAAAAAACTAACGATAAGACTTTAGTCCAAAATCGCATGAGAATTTTTTGACTATATTGGAAGCATACTATATAGAGGATAAAGTGGTCCAATTTCACATAACGAGAGGTAAAATGAATTTTGTTTATAAAAATATATATATATATATATATATTTAGTAATTGCTGCTTGATCTTCAATGGTATTTATTAGTTGTTCATTAAATTATTTCTGTTTCTTTTCGGTTACTTCCTTTTAATCCAAATTTCTCAAAAATGTTTTCATATACAACATTTTTGACAAGTGAATTAGCCCACAAAAGTTTGGTAGGCAACTTTTAAGTGGATTTAAAGGTCCAGGCCATGGCCCCCTCTAGGAGTTACGTTAGGTTGCAACCGAGTATTTGCTTCATTAAGGAATAAATAAGAGATATCCGTTACATTCCATGACATATAGCAAATGGGCTAATACTAAGTATACGATTGTGTATATCATGTAGAAATTATGATATTTATGAGATCAATTATTATAAATCTCATAATTTAAATAAATAAAAAAAGAAAAAAAAAACACTACATAAGATGTAACTAAAATAATGTTATAACTAATATTGCATTGAGTCAAAACTAACACTCTAATAAGTCATAATCAAAATTACAAATATCGTAACTAAAAGTACATATGATACCCCCAAATGTGTATCATAGAATTTCCCAAATGGAGGTAACTAAAAGAGCTACCTTGGAGGGATACCATAGAATTTTTCAAATGGAATAATAGAAAGAGCAACTATTGGTCCATTACCTCACTCCAAGTTGGCTTTTTAATGTGCGAAATCTAGAGAGTTATCCGTATGTGTGAGTATGGTTTGATTTTCAAATAACTATTTATGATTTTATAGAATTTAAAACCAAATTGAAGCATAAATTTTTTGAAACCAAACTAAATCACACTACAATAATTTGTTCTTTTGGCGATTAAATTTAGCGATTAAAAGGAATTTAGTCGCCAAAAATTGTACAATAAGTGACTAAAAATTACATTGGTCGGCATTTGTTGCAGGGTTTAGCTATTAAATTTTTTTAGTGGCTATATATTAATTATTGGCGACTAAACAAAAATTTAGTCGCCAAAAGTGCCACAATAGGCGACCAAAAGTTCGGGTTTTAGGCTACTAAAGTTTGTTTTAGTTGCGGTATACTAATTTTTGCAAAGTAAATTAAATTTAGTGGCCAAATAACTGGCATATTTTTACTTTAAATCTTTAGTGACTACATAATTTGGTCGGCAAATATGCATTTTCGGTGATCAAAAAATATTTAGTCGCTATATACTAATTTTTGCCGACTAAAATAAATTTAGTAGCCAAATAACTACCATAATTTTACATTAAATCTTTGGTGACTACCTAATTTAGTAGCCAAATATTGATCTTCAATGACCAAAAAATATTCAGTCATTGTATAATAATTTTTGCCGACTAAAGAAATTTAGTCTCTAAAAAACTAACATAAATATTACTTTTAGTTTTTGGCGACCAAAAAATTAGTCACTAAATATATATTTTCAGTGACAAAATATTTAGTCAGCAAAAGTATCAAATTTTTTGGTGTATTTTCAAATTTTCCGCCCATTCGACTAATTTTGTTTTATTTTATTATTAATTTTTATTTCTGTCCATTAGTGTCTACGCTACATACACCCAAACAAAAGCCTACAGTCACTTGCTCTCCCTCTTCTCATAGACTCACCACCTCTGCTAACAGCCACCATCGCTGACCATTACGACTCTCGTTACTGTCGTCCACCACTACTACAAAAATAGTTAAAGATCACACTTTGAAAAAAAAAAAAATCTCACTTTTATTGAAAGTGTGATAAAAAAAATTAGATTGATATTTTAATCACACTTAATTTGATTGAGTGTGATAATATTTATTTTTTATGTCACTTTTCAATTAAGTGTGATTATATATATATATTTTTAATCATACCTTCTAATTAAAGTGTGATTATATATACATTACTACTTTTTAATCACACTTTTTAAACAAGTGTGATTATATATATATTTTTTAATCACACATTCTAATTAAAGTGTGATTATTTATATATTTTTTAATCACACCTTCTAATTAAAGTGTGATTATATGTACACTACTACTTTTTAATCACACTTTTTAAATAGGTGTGATTATATATATATATTTTTAACCACACATTCTAATTAAAGTGTGATTATTTATATATTTTTTAATCACACCTTCTAATTAAAGTGTGATTATATATACACTACTACTTTTTAATCACACTTTTTAAATAGGTGTGATTATATATATATTTTTTAACCACACATTCTAATTAAAGTGTGATTATTTATATATTTTTTAATCACACCTTCTAATTAAAGTGTGATTATATATACACTACTACTTTTTAATCACACTTTTTAAATAGGTGTGATTATATATATATTTTTTAACCACACATTCTAATTAAAGTGTGATTATTTATATATTTTTTAATCACACCTTCTAATTAAAGTGTGATTATATATACACTACTACTTTTTAATCACACTTTTTAAATATGTGTGATTATATATATATATTTTTAACCACACATTCTAATTAAAGTGTGATTATATATACACTACTACTTTTTAATCACACTTTTTAAATAAGTGTGATTATATATATATTTTTTAATCACACATTTTAATTAAAGTGTGATTATATATACATTACTACTTTTTAATCACACTTTTTAAATAAGTGTAATTATATATATATTTAATCACACTCCCTAAATATGTGTGATTGCATAAAATATTTTAATTTGATTTTTATATAAAATATACAATTCCCAAATCCGCACCTCTATTCTACCCATAAATGATAGAGACGACTCACTACTAGAAAAGAAGGCTTTAGACACGGAACTTTTTCACCTATTTTTTCATCTTCCTATCTCTCTATCTCTGTCTTTCTTCTTTCTCTCTCTCTCTCTCTCACTCACTCACTCACTCACTCATCACTCTTCTCTGTCTGTCTGTCTCTCTCTTTCTCTCTGTGTCTCTGTCTCTCTTATTTTTTTCTCTCTCACTCATCACTCTTCTCTGTCTGTCTGTCTGTCTCTCTCTTTTTCTCTGTGTCTTTGTCTCTCTTATTTTTCTCTCTCTCACTCATCACTTTTCTCTGTCTGTCTGTCTCTCTCTCTCTTTCTCTCGTCCATCTCTCTTCTGTCTATCTCTCTCATCTCTCTTCTCTCTCTGTCTCTCTTCTCTTTATCTCTCTCGCTCATCTCTCTCTGTCTCTCTCTCGTTTATCTCTTTTCGCTCTTTTTTTTTTCTCTCTCTCTCTTTGTCTATATCTTTTCACCCATTTTTTCATCTTTCTCTCTCTCTTCTCTTTCTCTCTCTCACTCATCACTCTTTTCTTTCTGTCTATCTATCTCTCTCTCTCTCTCTCTCTGTGTCTCTCACTCATCTATCTCTTCTCTCATCTCTTTTCTCTCTCTGTCTCTTTCGCTCATCTCTCTTCTCTCTATCTCTTTCATCTCTCTCTATCTCTCTTGATCATCTCTCTTCTCTCTATCTCTCTCTCTGTCTCTCTCGTTCATCTCTCTTCTCTCTATGTCTCTCTCGCTCATCTCTCTTCTCTCTATCTCTCTCTCTCTCGTTCATCTCTCTTCTCTCTCTGTCTCTTTTTCTGTCTCTTACTCTCTATCTCTTTATCTTTTTGTCCCTCTCTCTCTCTTCTCTTTCTATCTCTCTCTCTCTCTCACTGTGTTCGCGTTGCTCACTCTTTCCCTTCCGTCTTCTCTATTTACTGAGCTCCCTCTCGATTTATCTATCCACTACAAGAAAATGCACTTTTAGCGACCACTTTGTCTCTCTCTCGCTTATCACTCTGTCATTGTCTCTCTCTCTCTCTCTCTCTTCTATGTGTCTCTCACTCATTTCTTTCTCTCTCACCACCCATCTCCTTTACCACCTTCACCACTACTGCAAACGCCATTCCACTACCACCATTACTACCACTGTCTCCACTTCACCTCTACGACTACCATTACTACTATCATTGCCACCACTACCACTACTGCCACTACTACTACCATTACTTCTCCTTCACCCTTGCCACTTCATCTACTCTACCACTACCACAACTTCACCACTAATCTACTTCGCCACCGCCGCGCCGCCACCACCACCGCCGCCGCCACCATCATCTCTTATCCACCACATTCACCACTACTGCCACTACTACTACCATTACCTCTCCTTCACCCTTGCCACTTCATCTACTCTACCACTACCACAACTTCACCACTAATCTCCTTCGCCGCCACCACCGCCACCACCACCACCACCACCATCATCTCTTATCCACCACCTTCACCACTACTGCCACTCCTTCTCATCTACAAAAAAAATTCATTAACTACAAAAAATATATATTTTAACAAAGTATACACTTGAATATACCGAATTACATGGTGGTGCTATCATTGCCAAAGCTTCTTATCTAAAATGCTTTTCTGGTTGGAGATAGAGTATTAATGTGTTGAAAAACAGTTGTGCGATCAGGAAGGGTTTCGTATGCATGATCCTGTCCAGCTGTGACCTTCAAATATTGGATGAGAAGTGCCATGAGAACTTGCTTTTTTAACTTCCCAGTACTGTTTCCATAAGGCTTTTTTTTTTTTTTTTTTTTATTATAAAAAATTTTGTGATCTTTTTAAGCTACATTGAAAGAGAGCATGGCTATTTTGAATTTAAAAGCATCGTAATTATTGTTGATGCATTTCTTGCCTTGTCCAACATTCAATCATTGTGTCTATCAATATATAGAGTAATGCTATACAAACAAAAAATTCATATATAATGATGTGACTCATTGTAGACCTTTCACTTCCAAACAAAACACCATTGAAGATGGATTTATTTATAATAATGGCATTGCCATATCATTCTTATCAAGTTTTTTGTATGAATTTTATGTATGTTTATAATTGTCCCAATATATATGGTAGTCTTTGTCTGAGATTGCAGTGTCAAACATCTCTTACATGCATTGAACATTGTCTTTTGGGTATCTTTGTATGTTGAGTTGAGTGCGACAAAATGATGTTAACATTGCCACTACTGGTGCTATCGTTCTCATGTTGTTTCAAGGGAATTTATAATGGATAGTTTTCTGCAGCCTTCTTTCTGCCAACAATTTTATTGGAACAATTCCAGACACATTCAGCAAATTGAAGAACTTGATAGATTTGTAAGTGGTAATTATTTTGACATTTATTAGTCTTGAATTTTAGTAAATCTAAAACTTCTTCAACTAATTGCAGTAGGATAGATGGGAGTGTACTATCTGGGAAGATACCTGATCTGATTGGGAACTGGACAAAAATTAAAACACTGTGAGTATCATTAGTAGTTCCATGCATTAGCAATCTTTTCCCTACCTATGGAATTCTAACAAGCTTTCTCTTAATTTTTTAATTTTACCTAAGAACATCTCAAATAATTGTTAAATAATCTGTTTCAGGCACATGCAAGGCACATCCATGGATGGCCCCATTCCTTCTACCATATCCCAGCTGAAAAACATAACCGAGTTGTGAGGACTTATTTACATTTGTAATTACTTTTATCATATTTAGTAAATTGCCTAATTACTGGTCCAATCCCAGATTACATTGGTGAATTGGCTACACTTACATGCAAGGCACATCCATGCTTGGCTCTCTTAGGATCATTTAACAGAATGATGGCCTAGAGCAAGTAATCCATTTTGATGGATCTTGTCCCAATTGTTGATTGTTGAAGCTCTTGTTTTTGCTGCTGGTTGTATATGTCACTGTGTTGAAGAGTTGGCTGTCTGTATGCTGGTTCTTTTCTGTTACCTTTGTTGTTGCTTGGTTGCTGGTTCCTGCTGGTGTTGCTGTGTTCTTTGCTGTTGCCTTTTTTGGGTTTTGTTCTGGTTTTTGTTATTTTGGATCTTTTTAGTGGTTAAGTTGTGCCCAGGTTATGTTGTTTTAAGGCTTTTTGTTTGCCTTGTTCTTGCCCCTCATTTGCTTCTTGCTTATGTGTTGTTTGAACATGATGGTTCTTTTTCTAGTTTGTTCTTGTTTTTTTTTTTTTTGTTGGTTGCTGTGTCCCTGTATAGTTGGTTAGCTCTTGGGGTATACCCCTTGTAGTTTTTTTGTTGTTTAATTTATGACTTATTCACCAAAAAAAAAAAAAAAACAATTAGATATGGCAAATTCAGCTCAAGGCACCAGAAGCTTATATATATTGGTTGTCGGCTGTATTCCTTTCTACGGTTCTACAAAGAGTGGTCTTGTTAATGCTGGTATATTGTAAGAATATTGGAAAAGCTGGCAAATTATGCTCACCTCCAGTGTTGTGTTATTCTTTACTCGATTGATAATGTTTGTTAAATCACATTATTGCTTATTGCTGCTGCTCTCCAGGCTAAAGTTATTCCTCAGCAAGTATTACCCGTTTGAAAAACTTAAATAGGCAAACCATTGATGTTCTGGCTGCGAGACTCTACTTCTATTACTCTTTCACTTATGAGCTCACTGGTGATCTTGCTGAAATTCAGAGGTGAGTACTCTCCATTAATATCAATTCCTTACTTTTATTTGAAATCATTTGTATGTCCTTGCATCTGAGAGTAATGCACAAGTACGTATTTAACAAAAGAAATAGGAAGAAGGAACAAGATTAGAGAGGAATTAGTTGATGGCATGATAGTGAACTCTTATCTTTGATATAATATAACTGATTAGAGAGGAATTAGTTGAGCTCACTCATCAATAAACAGGTAAAGGGGAAGGCTCCACACAATTTTTTACTCACACCACTCAACCCACATTTAGTAACTTCACAATACTCATGCTCTGTATCTCCTTGCACCTGCAAAACAGATTCCACTTAATATAGACAAAAGTGTTAGTAAAAACCCACATATATATGGTCTCATAACACTCAACCCACATTTTTAGTGAACCTAAATTCTTCACATCCAGCAAATCCTGCAAAAGAACAGACATTAATAGAAATAAAACACTCCATATGAACTCTCATCACTCGACCCTTAGTTTAGAGAACTCACAACCCTGAACAATGAACCACTCAATATATACTCACAGCCACTCAACCCACACAACACAGAAACACCTCAATATGTGAGGATACTTCTTGGAAGCCTCCAAGAATTAAGGAACCACTCAGTATTATTTGATCTTTTGACATTTGAAAGAGCCATAGCTCTGCATTTAATCATTTGAAAGAGCCAGAGGCTTGTGACTCATGTATGGCCCTACGAGTTCATGAATTCAAGATTTAGCTTAACCAAGTAGCATGAAATGCCATAGAGCTGAGGGACAGTGATTTATAGGTCTTGGTGTAGCTTATTGACCTTGTGTCATATGCGCATGGCTTAGGAACAATTTAAGTGGCTTCTTTTGTCTCAGTCTTATCTTCATTACTTTAATTCCTTTTCTTTATTTTTGTTAATATGTATATATATATATATTTTATAATTTTTTTTCCAAGAGTTGTTCTGTTTCCAGAGGCTACCCTTCCTCTAAGAGTTATACAACCTACTTTATAGCTGCTATTGAAAGAGCTTTGTGCCAAGTTGATACTCCTTATACTATCGGCGTGGTTTGTGAAGTCATTGACAGCTCATAGTTATTTTCTCTGTGCCTAGGATTTGTTTCACTAGCCTTTTATCTCAAAGTAGCATTATTTGTAAAATTTTGTTCAGGTTCATAGGGATCCTGATAATGGGAGGATGAGGTTTGCAACTGTTGGGATGACTGCAGAGGTATGAGTCAAGAACCTGCCACTCAGGTCTTTTATTGCTTACTGCTTATTTATTTTTATGTTATAAAGTTTTATAACTTTTAAGTGGGCATATTTAATTTAGAACAAAATTTTAGCACCTCTAAAGTATTGACAACATCAAACTCAGTCTAGGTAGATGTTTATCAAATGTTAGACTCAATCCAAGATGCAAGGTGTATTTATTCATATGTATTTCTTTTAATATCTAATTAACAGTCAAATGGACAATGATTATTAAGTATCAAAGTAGAATCCCTGTGCTGAATTATGTTATTTCACAGAGGAGTTATATACCTTCTGTTGCAAAAACTTGCTCCTTTTGTAAAATATTGTGTTGGTTTACAATTCAATGTTTGTTATTGCGGTTTGCTATGTAGAGTGCATGACTATATGCTGTCATTTTTTTAAGTATGTCAAGACTCAGGAGCATTGTTTTATGCTGTCATTTTTTTAAGCATTGTCAAGACTCAGGAGCATAGTTTTACTCTTTACGAAATGGAACATACTTTCACTCTTGGCAGCATGTCTGGTTGAATTGATATGATTTGTTAATTGAGATTGGGAGATTGTTGGTGTTAGTGTTTCATACTAGGAAGCTTTTCGGGTAGTTCAAGAGGTGAGAATTAGCTATTTCTTGAGGACAACAAGTAGAGCTGATGTTATTTTGCTTTTCTGGGTTGAACTATTGGCAGTTTTATGTGTTTGGGTTGTTTAATTTTCTGTTAAAATTATTAGAGCAACTGATGATTGTAGTGCTCTGTTCGACTTTAGTCTCACCACACAACTTCCAATCTTCTTCTTCATCACTGTATATATATATATATATATATTGAAAGTACCCAGTTTCATTTTTCCTTTTTAACTTCGAGAGATTAGCTATACATGTTGCATATGTTTGATTGTTTGCTTTCAAATGCTTTATTTTTATTTTTATTTTTATTTTTTTCATTTCCTTTTGTTTTTGTTTTTGTTTTTGAACTAAATGTTGCGATTATTGAATATATAAAAATTTCATGGAGCTTTTTTGATATGTCAATAGAGATGCTTCGTCTCTGTAATTTCTTCATTTTTATAGAATCTTTATTGCTCATGAATGCTTGATCTACACAAAATGTGATTCAAATGCATGAAAATTGTAACTTTCTTATAGATTAGCAGTTCAAGCTCTTTAGTTTTGATGATTTTATTGTGTGTTGTTTAATGATTTTTATTTTTATATTTTTTCCCATTTTCTTGGGTGTAGAAGAAAGTTTGAAAATTTATAGCACTCCAATTGTTTGTTCTAAAGCCTAAAAAGAGACTCATTGATGACTTTGGTTTATCAAAATAACTTGTTTTAATTTTGAAACTATACCCTTATTTGGTCTGTGTTGTTCTCAGTTTTCGATTCGTTGATTTGATTGGCTAATGGTGATATTTGTTTGTAATAGGGGAATTTAGTGCTGTTCTAGGAAAAAAACCTGAACCTTGTACTGCTTTTTATTCTTCTTACCAGTACAGGTAACTCATGTTCATTGAATGATAAATTTTAGTGAAGGAATGCATTTTCAAAATTTTGGCATATTTATGAAGGGCTGCAGGCTAGGGTTGCCTAATTGTTAAGTGTTTTTGTATGGGATACGGACATTCAACACACCACAGATATCTGAAATGCACTCAAAGTATTTGCACAATCAACATTCAATTGTATTTCTTTTGTAGAACATTAAATATTTGAGATGGATAGAACCTCTTAAATTAAGTTGTTGGTTATAGTAAAATTTTTGTTGAACTTGCAATTTCTATGGGTAAAGTGACATTTTGTTTTTACATGCTTCATGTCATGGTAGAGGTATTTAATGTTAAGACATTTGAAGAGGTGTGATTAGTCGGACTTTATCTTTTGTATGACTAGAACAATCTTTACAAATAGTTATTTATTCATATGATTCTAGTGGTTTCTGAATTAATTTGTGTTTTTATTTTTCAGGTTAGAAATTTCTTGAAGAGATGCAAAATATGGTCAAAGAATTCAAGGACTTAGTTTTTCAAGTTTTTATTTTTTATTTTTTAATATATGTAAGCACAGTTTAAAATTTTTTATTTAATTCATTTGTATATACTTTTGAACATATTGAATTTTCATTTATGAAATATATGACGTTATTCTATTGAATATGTGGTTATATGACGTTATTTCATTGAATATGTGGTTGTGATTCAAAGTATAGTATATAGTGTGTATTACATTCTTGAAATGCGCGTACAAAAATAATATTGATTATTTTTCAAATATGTTGAATCTTTTTAGTAATTAATCACACTTAAAAGATGTGATGTAAATGTTATTAATCACACTTAAAAGATGTGATCTAAAGTTTATTATCACATGTTTTATTAGTTTTTAATCACACTTAAAAGATGTGATCTAAATGTTTTTAATCACACTTAAAAGATGTGATCTAAAGTTTATTATCACAGGTTTTATTAGTTTTTAATCACACTTAAAAGATGTGATCTAAATGTTATTAATCACACTTAAAAGATGTGATTTAAAGTTTATTATCACAGGTTTTATTAGTTTTTAATCACACTTAAAAGATGTGATCTAAATGTTTTTAATCACACTTAAAAGGTGTGATCTAAATGTTATTAATCACACTTAAAAGGTGTGATTAAAAATGAACCCTTTTAATCACACTCCCAAATATCACACTTTAATAAAACTTAAAAGGTGTGATTAAATAACAAACATCACACAAAAAAAGTGTGATCTTTATTTGTTTTTGTAGTAGTGCACCATCGCGGCTTCCCCCTCTCATCCATATTTAGGTTTTTCTTTCTCGCAATTTTCTTGTGAAAACTCATAAGGGTAATGCAAAGATTTTGCATTACGTAATTTTATTTTATAATTTGAAATATGTCAATGCTACTCGGTCAATACTAATGATTAATTTTGCTTTTACAGATGATTTTTGGTGTGGAATTGTAGATATTCGTTTTTTGTCTACGGAGGACATTGTTTTTGTATAATAGAATATAGAAGATGTTGATCTTGATTTTCAATATCACAATTAGTAACTACAGCAATGATTTTATACAAGTGTTATACAATCCTAACCTAATCTTAACCTAACTTATAACTACCTAACCATCTCTAGTTAACTGCTCTAACAACATAACAGATTTGATTAATATCTATAACAAACTAACTGATTAGATATACACGTGCAGGTGCAGCTGGTTGACTTTCTTGAACTGCTTGGTCTTGAGATTGAACAAATGAGACAACAGTAGGTTCTTTTTCAGTCCCCTTCAAACTCATAAGACTGTGAAGGACTAAGAGTTTGCTTTGAAGATATTGAAAGCGAGCCACTGAGAGAGGTTTAGTAAAGATATCTGTAATTTGATCAGTAGTAGGAATATAAGCAACGTGTAGAGTCTTAGCAGCAACCTTTTCTCGAACAAAATGATAGTCCACCTCAATGTGTTTTGTACGGGCATGAAAAACAGGATTATGAGCCGTAGCAATAGCTGAAAGGTTATCACACCACAGAGTAAGAACATGGACAGAAACATGAAGCTCAATAAAGAGCATCCCAAGCCAACAGAGTTCAATTGAAGTTTGAGCTAAGGCTATGTATTCGGCTTCTGAGGAAGATCTGGACACAGCAGGCTGCTTCTTAGCAGTCCAAGAAATGAGAGTTGTAGATCTTCTGTCAAGAGTACTACCAGCCTAATCTGAATCTGAGTAGGCATTAAGAAGAAGAGGGCCACGAAAGAAATGCAAACCATGAGCCAAGGTACCTTTCAAATATCTAAGCAACCTTTTCACAGCAGCAAAGTGACAATTTAAGGGAGACTGCATGAATTGACATGTAGTGTTGACTGCAAAAGCCAAATCTGGGCGAGTGATAGTGAGGTATTGAAGAACACCTCCCAAGCTTCGATAAAGAGAAGGTTGAGAAAATGGTGAGACATCTTCAGAAGAGAAAGTGGAGCATGTAGAAGCCATAGGAGAGGAATAAAGTTTGCAATTACTCATGCCAGCTTTGGCCAAAATCTCTGATGCATTCTTGTATTGAGAAAGAATATAACCTAAGGAAGACTGGATGGCAGAAATACCTAGGAAGTAATTAATAAAACCAAGTTCCTTCATGGTGAATGTAGTATGCATTTGCTGAATGAGAGTTTGAATGTAATGAGGATCACTACCTGTGAGTAGAATATCATCTACATAGATGAGAAGGATAGTTATGGAAGTGGAAGTCTTTTGGACAAACAATGAAGAATCGCAGTGACTTGCAACAAAGTTTTGAGAAAGAAGAAAGGTAGAAAATGTAGAAAACCAAGCTCTAGGAGCTTGCCTTAAGCCATAGAGAGCTTTGTGTAACTTGCAGACAAGAGAAGGTTGGGTGGAATGAATAAAACCTTGCAGCTGAGCCACGTACACCTCTTTCTCTAGAACACCATGCAAGATGGCATTGGAAATATCAAGTTGTTTAATGGGCCAATTATAATGAAGAGCAAAACAAAGAAGAACTCTGATAGTGGGCTGTTTGGCCATAGGACTAAAGGTTTCAAAATAGTCCACACCCTCTGTTTGAAGAAAACCTTTAGCTATTAGTTGAGCCTTATGTCTGGCTATGGTGCCATCTGAATTTTTCTTTAATCTGTAAACCCACTTACAACCTATAGCTTGTTTACTAGGAGAGAGAGAGAGAGGCCAAAGACCAAGTTCCTTGTCTTTGGAGGGCTGCATACTCATCTAACATAGCATTTTGCCAAGTAGGAGAAATAGCAGCTTTTTGATAGGTTTGAGGTTCAACAGTAGCAATGGAGTTAGTGGTAGAAGCAGCAGTGAAACAAGTGAGATTTTTGGTCTTAGATCTGGTAAGCATAGGATGAGTATGAGTAGGAAGACAAGGAAGATCAATAACAATAGAAGAGATAGGAATTTAAGGTGCAGAAAGAGGGATGGATGATTTAGAAGGAGTTGGAACAAATAATGGCAGAGGCAGAACAGGTGACTGCTGATGGATAAAAACAGGTGGTTGCTGAGACAGAGCAGGTGACTGTTGAGAGACAGAAATAGGAATTTGCTAAGGGATAGATATAAGAGTGGAGGAAGCTATAGGTAGATGAGAGGTGTTAGGAAATTTTGAAGCAAGAGATGGATGTGATTTAGAAGATAGTGGGAAAGGCTGCAGGTCTGAAGAAGCATGCTAAAAGAAATCAAGCAGAGTAGGAGAGACTGAGGAAGAAGGTTGAGATAAGGACTGAAAAAGAAAGAATGATTCATCAAAGACAACATGTCTAGAGGTATACACTTTCCCAATTTTAGGGTCAAGACATCTATATCCTTTGATAGAAGGCTAATAACCAATAAACACACAAGGGATAGACTTGGTTTGAAGTTTATATGAGGTTAGGAATGGCAACGGGGCGGGGCGGGGCCGGGGACTGCCCTCCCCGTCCCCGATCCCCGAAGATTCAAAACTCCCCGTCCCCGGCCCCGATCCCCGACGGGGAACCCATCATCCCCCCCGCCCCCGCACCCTAACGGGGATCGGGTTTCCCCGACCCCGAAAAATCCCCGATGACAGATTAAAAAAAAAAAACAGAGATGGAAGAAAGCATGGATAGATCTGATCTAAGCTAACAAACATAGATATATCAACAGAGATATATCAACAACATATCAAACAACATATAACATTTGGACTGAAATCATCAACATATAAAATATAAAACAGAGATATATCAACATTTTGGACATTTTGGACTGAAATCAGAGATATAAAACAGAGATATAAAACAAATCAACATTTTGGACTGAAATCGGTGAGAGCACTGTGCAGATCGGTGGAGATCGGTGCAGATCGACGATTTGGACTGAAACGGTGCAGATCGGCTCTGTGAAGAGAGCACTGTGCCTGTGAGGAAGAGGGACTGAGCACGGTGGAGGGAGGCACTGTGTCCGTCGTGTGTTTATAACCCTAAAATGAGGCCAATCGGCTGAGAGGAAGGAGAGGAGATCGCGGTAATGGGTGAGAGGAGGGAGATCGCGGTAATGGGTGAGAGGAGGGAGATCGCGGTAATGGGTGAGAGAGAGAGAGAGAGAGAGAGAGATAGACGAGAAGTGGATATGAGTGAGGAGAGAGAGAGGGAGAGAGGCTCTGAGATGAGAGTGATTTGAGTGAGATGAGAGAGGACCTAAACTAAACAAACAAATGATATAATACATATATATATTATAATATATATAGCAACCCTAAACAAATAATATAATATATATATATATATAATACAATTACTCAGCAGCGGGGGACAATCGGGGATTTGTCGGGCCGGGGCCGGGGCGGGGCGGGGTTGGAGAATTGATCCCCGTCCCCGGCCCGAATTTGTTCGGGGATTAAATTTTAAATACCATCCCCGTCCCCGCGGGGGTATTTTTCGGGGAAAACCCGCTTAAATCGGGGTCGGGATCGGGGATCCCCGTCGGGCCGGTTTCAAATTGCCATCCCTATATGAGGTATATGGCTTAAGCCACGGATAGCATCTATAACCAAATGTCCTCAACAGCTGATAATTAGGCTTATGTTTGAATAAAACTTCATAAGGAGTGAGATTATTCAACTTTAAGAGTTGGATGCCTATTAACAAGAAAAACAGTTGTAGCAAAAGCATCAAACTAATAAACCAAAGGAAGAGAAGAGTGATAGTGGTTTCTATGAGATGCTTATGTTTTCTCTCAACAACACCATTTTTTAGACAGAGTGTGAGGACATGACAATTGATGTTCAATCCCTTTTTGTTTAAGAAAATCTTGAAAAGCATGACTAAGATATTCACCTCCATTGTCACTTCTTAAAATTTGAAGTTTAGTGGTGAACTGAGTCTCAACAAATGCTTTGAATTCAAGAAATTTAGCAAACACTTCACTTTTATAATGAAGAGAAAAAAGCCAAGTAAATTTGCTAAAATCATCAATGAAGAGCACATAGTATTTAAAGCTAGAAACAGATGCTGAAAAGGGACCCCAGATATCAGTATGAATGAGGGCTAAAGATTTATTTACAGTAGAATTAGACAAAGAGAAAGGCAACCTATGGCTCTTAAAAACCCAACAATGTTCACATAGAGGAGAGCCTTTATTACCTAAAACAAAAGACTTAGGAACTAAGTGATGATGAGTTAATATGTGATGCAACTTCTTGGAAGAAGGATGACCAAGTCGAAAATGCCAATTTGTTGTGGTTGGAGAAGATGCAACAGTAGGAGAACAAGAAAGATAGATGTGAGAAGAAGAAGGCATAGCAGCAGGTAAGCCCCATCTGGTGTAGCCGTTAAAACAGATTATATATTATAGCTTAATAGATTATAGATTATGACTTTAATCAGAAGTTGTTAATATGTTTGGTGTAGCTGTTGGATTATAGATTTAAGTTGCTGAGTAGTGTTTGTTAAATAAGCTGTGAAGTAACTTTTTCAATTAACTTTTATTTTTTTGTTATTCACTACTTGTCTACATTTCTCATAAATAATAATAATAATAATAATAATAATAATAATAATAATAATAATAATAATAATAATAATAATAATAATAATAATAATAATAATAATAATAATAATAATAATAATAATAATAATCTATAGTCCACTTGGGTCTTTTTCTATTTTTAAAAAAATAAAAAAATCTAAGAGTATAACCGTAAATTAACATGTCCACAGCAGAAGTTGATAATCAGAAGCATGGGGTGAATAGCTTCACATAATCAGCTTTTTTGTGTTAAAATAAGTTGTTAGAATCAGAAGCTGTTTGAAATAAGTTTAACCAAACAGTCCAAAATAGCTTTTCCAAAGCTAGAAGCTATAAGTTAGCTAAAAAAAGCCCAAACAAACACCTCCGAAGAAGATGGCACAACAGCAGTTGAAGATGAGATGGGAGGATAAAGTCCTTGAGAATAGAAGCCTTTATACAAAATCTGCTGTGTAGCCTTGTCCTGAATGAGAAAGGAATGCTTATCAAATGTAACAGTACAATGGTTATCATTAGTCAATTGATGAACTGAAAACAAATTGGAAGAAAGAGTAGGAACATGGAGCATGCTGGTAAGATGAAAGGGAAATGAAGGTGTACGAAGAAGACCTTTACCAGTATAAACAATAGGAAGAGTGGATCCATCACCAATGGCTACTTGCTAATGTCCTTGATAAGTTGATAGAAGGAGAGATGATTAAGATCATTAGCCACATGATTAGTAGCTCCAGAGTCTGAAAACCAATTGGTATCAAAAGTGGAGGCCGGAGTAGATGCTACATAGGCTTTAGAGTGGCTGGAACTTTGTGAGGTTTGAGAACCAGTAGGCTGATCATTCTGAAAAGTTGTATCGATCATATGCCAACAGTCTAGGGCAATGTGATTGAACTTTCCAGAGATTTGACAGATCACTGAGGGAGTAGATGAACCGCTTGCAGGAGAATAGCTGTTGTAGCTATTATAGCCTTGTCTGCCCCTCTGAAAAGTGCTTAAGTTATTACCTCTTTGAGAATAACCAGATTGATGAGCTGGACCTCCTCAAAACCTGCCTCCATCTCTGCCTATGAAATTACCTTTGCCTCTATAATGGCCTCTATGACCTCCTCTGTTACAAAATTGCCTCTGTGTGTGTTGTAAGCAAAAGGACCAGGAGTTTCAGTAGCTTGCATGTGCTTAAGAGAAGCCTCTACATGAATAGATTTAGAACAAAGTAGAGAGCACAGTTGCTCTATAGAGATAGGACCTGATCTAGCACGTACAGTAGTCTTCAAGGCATTGTATTCATCAAGAAAACCATTCAAAATTAGAAGAATAAGATCCTCATCATCAATAGGTGAAGACACTAATGCAAGCTAATAAGCTATCACTTTGAATTGATTCAAATACTCTTCTATTGTGACTTATTTCTTAGTAATCTTACTCAATTTAGTCTTTATGAGATCTAGAAAGGGAGGTAAATATCTTGGCCAAAGTAATCCAGACTTCATGACTTGATTGACAATGAATCACAAATGTGAAAATAGATGGAGATAGTGTAGCGGTGATACAACTAGCAGGTGCGCATCAATAGTATTCCATATAGTGTAAGCTGGATTCAAGACTTCAAGGCTCTATGAATCAAGCACAGTGGATGAAGGACATACCTCAGATCCATTAACATAACCTAGAAGCTTTGTTGCCTTCAAAATGTTTTGAAGTTGATTCTTCCATGCTATGTAATTTGAGGAATCAAGTTTTGTAGTGACAAATGCACTGAGATTCGAGATTAACAGAGTCAGATTTGAAGGTAACGATGTAGAGACAAAAGAAGAAGTAGATTAAGCTACAACAATGGTGGAAGCCATTGATGAACTCCTCTAATGCTCGTGAGAGCCAACAGCTCTAATACCATAAAGAGAATATAGAAGATGTTGATCTTGATTTTCAGTATCACAATTAGTAACTACAGCAATGCTTTTGTACAAGTGTTATACAATCCTAACCTAATCTTAACCTAACTTATAACTACCTAACCATCTCTAGTTAACTGCTCTAACAACATAACAACTTTGATTAATAGCTATAACAAACTAACTGATCAGAGATACACGTGCAGGTGCAGCTGGTTGAGCTTCTTGAACTGCTTGGTCTTGAGACTGAACAGATGTGACAGCAGCAAGTTCTTTTTCAATGATGTCATCCTCTCTTTTTGTGTGGATTGCTATTGTTCATACAGAGAACTATTAACCAAGTACAAATTACTTTTGGCGAACAAATTATCTTTTTGACGTGGTATAGGTTATACTTGGTACAGAGGACATGATATTGAATTGATATTACTTTTTTTGTGTACAAAGGACATGGTTTTTGTATAATTCTCGAATTTTGTATGGAATTATTATTTTAGGTTGGATTATACTTGGTTTGTATGGAATTTTTATTACATTTGGAATTTGACGTTAAAGTTAAATTTTTTGGATAGTTAAAAGTAAAATATGTGCAGGTTGTGAAATGGTTGATAATATAATTGGTATATGTATTGTTTTGTTTATATAATCGGTTGCACTAGAATCAAATTATGTATTGAGAAAATCAAATGAAATGATATGATTTGATCTGAATTGAAATAATTTGTAACTTTGTTCATTTTTTAATTTTTTTTTTAATTTTTTAAATTTTTAATTTTTTGCCCTAAGCCATGCAACTTGATTCGCCCACGCCCCTGTTTACATAGTGTGTAATTTGAAAAGAGATTTTAAAGCCCTCCTATCCTATATATCTATTGCATATTAAAGTACTTCAAGAGTGTTATTTGAAATTATTTATGTGATATTATTAGCTAATAAAAAATCACAATACATATTAAATGATTCATTATTTGTCTCTTAATTATTTTTCTAAAAAAGTGAAAAAAGTGAGTTAATATTTCTCAATTGTAAAAACTTTCCCCATGTAATCGGTTTGACATACCATGTTGCATATTTCACATGGTACTTTGACTAGGGCCGATTCTTAACCTTTGGGGACCCAAAGCAAACTTTCAAGTTGGGGCTCCTATACCTCTCACATACAAAATAAAAATTAAAAAATATATATAATTATTAATGAAAAAGTAAGTATACTCACAATTTTTTATTTTTTATTTTTATTTTTTTTTCACCCTAGCACCCACAAAATTTGTTGAATATACTTAATAAAATTTAGTTACAAAGAAAAAAATCTCAAAAAATCATTACAAAGACTTTAAAAAAAAAAAAAGAAAAAAAAAAAAAGAAGAAGCTTAGTTTTGTTGCTTCATAGTTTAGCAAAATTCAGTTTATACAATTTAAAATATTAAAAAAAAATTCATATTCTTCATTTTCAAGATGAAATCTAATGAAATTTGAAATTACAAACAAGATCAATAAATAAAATATGAAAATCACAAGTCTCAAATTCAAAAAATATTAATCTAAAACTTAAATATATTTTATTTACGGTAAATAAAAATATTTAAATGATCAAGTTTACAATTGGTTTTGACTTTTTGTAAAGATAAGATTTGCATATATGACAAGGGTTTTTTTTTTTTTTTGATTGGCAACATAAACCTTTATTGATGAAAGAAAAAAAAAATTTATTACATCAAGAAAGGAAAACAGATGAGTGCAAAAGTATCATAGTGAGACATACCAATCCCAACTAGGTTGGCACCAATATGCCTGCCCAATCCCTTACTAGCACGCCATCAAAAGTTGGTGAGCAACCAACCAAAGCTAAGAAACAAACAGCAAAAACATAACAAACAACACCAAGATCAGCACCTAAATACCAAAATCAGAACCCAAAGACACCAAAATCAGCACCCAAACAACAACAACACCAACACCACCCAAAAAGCAATAGCAATAACACCAAAAAAACAGCTCTACAGCACCAAAAAGCAGCAGCAACTAGCAGCATTACCACCAACAATTAGCAGCAAGTAACGGCAGCAGCAACTAGCAAGGATAGCTCAAAGCCCAACCAACAACAGGGCAACAAACAACAAAGGTCAAGAATAACAACCTGCTACACACTCTACTTACAAGCATAGCAGACCTCACTCCAAAGCTCTAGACCATCTCAACCTCCACCAATGCATACTCTAACCTCCCTTATGTTTGAGACAATATGATGGATTGAAAAATTAACACCCTTCAAACTTGATTTGGCCCACATTGCCACTCTTACTTTTACAATCTTCTCCACATCAGCAAAATTCGGATTCAAGCCATTGAATACACATTCATTCCTTACCTTCCCAATGGACCACAACATTGCAAAAGGTAACAGTTTCCAAACCTACAACTCCAACTTTTTGAACTTAACCCCCATTCACCAATTCATCAGACCCTCAACATTTACAAGTGTTACCCAACTGATTCGCCACCAATCTAGCAAATTTGACCACACCTTCCATACTCTTGGGCAATGAATAAACACATGAGGACCTGTTTCAACCTCAGCTTTGCAAAAGGGGCACATAGAGTCTTCACTGCTTCTAATGACCCCAATGTTGTGCAAGAACCCTGCTATTTTAACCCTGTCTTTCCAAGCTAACTAGTCAAAAAAATGTACCTTTGGTGGAGCTACATTTTTCCACAACCACTTAGCTACTTTCAACCTATACCCACACCTAGCTTCACACCAATTTTGTACTGATGCCAAAAAAAAAAAAAAAAAAAGACCCGAAGAGGAAGCCCCCCAGATCAATGTATCATGGCTATTTTAACTATGATATGATGCATTTGATAGTATCCCCTGTAATCTAATAACCTCCTCCTTCTCCCAAGCTAAAAGGGGTCTTCTAAAGTTGAACACTTGTAGACACTCCATTTTTAACTGACCTCAAGACTTTGACGTCATCGTTTGTACACTCAATGATTGCGCATGTTTGTGCTCTTTGTTTTGTGCTTGTTTTTGGATCAAACCTTGGTGCCTCTTGCCTGGAGGGGGGAAAGGCCTTGTCGGCCACTTGAAGTGGTCGGTCGGCTAGAAGAGGTGGCCGACGGCCATTTTTCTCCTTTTTCAGCTATTGATCATTGAATGCCATCTCCATACACATGTATGGAAGGATGAAAGCAAGCTTTTGGCTTGCATTTCTATATAAGGGGAGGTCTCTCCCCTATTTGGGATGCTACACAATTTTGTGAGCAAAATTCCTGCCTCTCTCTCTCTAGAATCCTCTCTCTCTTCTTATTTTGTACTTAAAAGTGGGAATTCTCTACATATTTGCATACAACCCCTTAACCAAATTAGACTACCTTGCAGCTGAGGTTCTTGGAGATCTTATTTGAGCTCTCAAAGCTAGTTTTGGCTCAAAAAGTAGCTGTTTGTTGCTGTGCTTCAAAGGTATAGGCTTATCCCCTTTTAAGCTTATTTTTGCACACTTGTTTGGCCACCTTTGCATGCTGTTTTTGGCCTAGTTTTCAACTACAAAAACCTCTGTTTTTAAGGTTTAAAAATGATGGTTTAGGCCTTTTTGGAGTTAGGGGTGGTCCACCCTCTTTTGTAACTTGTTTGCTAAGTGTTGTGCCATCTTTTAAAGCTTTTCAAACAACTCTTTTTTTGGCCCTTTTACCACTGAATTCTAGGGAAATTTCAGTGGAAAAAACTTGGTTTTGAAGTCCAAAAATGGAGGGGTTAGCCTCCCCTCCTTGTCTCTCTCTTCCATGCCTAGTTAGCATTGCAAAGTAGCATGTTTTTGTGGCTTGTGTTAGCTTATTTCAAGCATGTTTTAGGCTATATTTTTCCATGTTTCAACTCTGTTTTTGGTTGGTTGGAGCACTTGTTGTTTGTTTTTCGCACTTGTAGTGCAATTATGCTTACTAGTCTAGCATGCTTAATGAGTTAGCCCATTATTCTTGCTTGTGTTAGCTTAACTCCAGCTTGTTTTAGCTAATGTTTTGACTTCTTTTGCCTCTGTTTTGGGTCGGTTAAGTCCTTCGAGGCTTGTTTTGCATGGCTATAGTGCAAATGCCTTCACTAGCTTAGTGTTTTAAGGCCTCTAACATGTTGTGCATGAGATGGTTGCATGTTGTAGCATCATTTTACATGTGATTTCAGTACTTATATCTCTGTCACACTCTCACTTAGTTCACTCTTTCATTGCTTTTTGAGAGTTGTGTTTTGAGCCTTACTTGCGAGCTAACAAATGAGCATGATTTTCTTGCCTTCTATGCTTCAATCTCAGCATGTTTTAGCTATTATTTTAGCATATTTTGGCTCTGTGCAAAGCTGGTTTGGTCATTTGAGCTTGATATTGCATGTCTCTAGTGTAATGCACTTCACTAGTTTAGTTTTTATGGCTTTTGAACATGTCTTGCATGCATTGCTTGCATGATTTAGTGTCTTTAGCATGCCATTTCAGCACTGAAATGTCTGCAACCTCCCTCTATTCTTCACTTTTTAATTTGTTTTGAAAGTGGTCTTGAGCCCCTTGTTGGCTTGAGTGTGAAATTGAGGCTGTCATGCCTAATGGTTTTAACTCTCTTTTGAGGGTTCCTCCTAATCAACAGTATGAGGCCTCTTTCATGCTCAATGCACTTGTGACTTAGACCATCTGTAGATGCGCTCCCGGGAACATTCCGACATCCGCGCTCGAAAGGGCGCGACTCTCGTTTTGTTCTGAGCTACTACAGTTCGGACTCAAATGTCACGGTTCTGAATCTAATCTTACAATGTGCAATGTAAGACTGATAAATCACCAAAGAGTCCAAATCCGACAAATCGTTTTGGAAAACTGATTTTTATAAAGAAATGCCAAACATGGACTGCTTTGCCAGATATAGAGTCGCCACCTAAATATTTTATTTTGAGAGAATTTAGAAAACCCTAACTCGTGCCTAAGGCCACGTGTCCGTCATCACCAAAGTTGCCTCGGCTCAGGAACTTGGGTACGATTGGGGAAGGTCATTTAATGAGCACCCCCGCTCGCCCGATCAAAAGATCGGCCCGTACTAAGCACGATATTTTATTTTTGAAAACACATGTGCTCTTATTCCGGTTAATCAGCTAGAATTATTATGTGATGAGCACAGCATACAAGTATAGACTAGATTGCCTAATTTGGAACAAAACATTGCATGTTCGTTTGAAAAATGGTTTGAAGTCTGCTACTCGCAAGTAGGCTAAAATGCGGATTTGATGAATTGTTCCAATTCAAGTAATCCAACCTTCACCCACAGGTATTCAGGCAGTTATAGCAAATAAACAGTTAGCCTCATGGCAAGCATGTTTTCGTGGCAGTCAATAACACACATGCAGTATGCTAAAGCGTAAACACTCACAGTGTACTCCGAGCCAAAACAAAGAACTAGTTAGAAATCATGCATGATCCTAGTTCATGTTAAGATGGCTAATGCAACACATGCGAAAATGCAACTAAAATAGGCTCAGCTACCTAGAATGTCATGTGAAATGCAACTTGATAACATGTTGTTGAACACGTATTCAAGTAAATGTATTGAAATACAATGTTAGTTTGTATGACGTGCCGAGCCCGTTGCATGTAAAACTGATGAATGGATGCACGCATGCGAGCATAAAATTATGCTAATCGAAATATGCCCTAAAACTAACCATCGTAAGCGGTTAAGTAAAAGGGAGAAAGAAACGGGGGTTGGAAGACATGCATCACACACACGCACGCTTATTACAACAGTTGACCCTCTCGAGGGAGGGACCGAATAAGAAGCTAACTAGCTAATCTAAGCTAATTAAACTAATTATTACAAAACAAATTAATCAACTAATCCTAGTTAACTAATTATTACAAAACAAATCGAATAGCTAACGCATTAACTAATTAAAGTACAAACCAAAGCAAAAGCAAGCTATCTAAGCATGACAGCTAAGGAAAGCTGTAAAACAGGAGGTTCTCGGAGGGAGAAGACTGGATGCATGCAAGCCTGGTCACCTCGTTCGGAAATCCAATGCGATGCCCCGATTTGCCTCTGTTTTCATTTGTTCTCAGAAACTTGCACCAAGCTCCAGAAAGTTGAAACTTCATCTTGGGAGTCCTGTGGGAGGGTGGACGACCACTTTTGGTCTCTCCAGACACCTGCCGACCACTTTTGGTTGTTGAAAAACCAGAAAAGTGGTCGGCCAGCTAGTTTTTCTGGCTGGCCGGCCAGTTGTTGCTGCTGAATTCCAGTTTGCTGCAATAGAGAGCAAGAAAGGGCATGGCAATGTATTTGCAAGATATGTGTGCACAACCACCGTCCCTATCATGTCATGAGCTCAAGAGAGTGTAGTTCTCGACCCTCGGGCCACCAATCACGTATTTCAATGCGTGATGGCCGAGAGGCGAAGTTGCACAATTCAATGTAAAATGAATGCACAAGTAAACACATAAAGCCTAGAACTCTATCATGTATGATCAAGAGCGTCGGCGACCGGGAATTAAGGCACGTTTCATCACTTTAAGTATGAAACGTCCCCCTTTTCCCGTGTTTGGACTAACACCTACTCCAAACACAATGCAACACATAACATGGCATGCACAATGCAATGTAATGCAACCTAGCATACGCAATGCAAAGAACAACTTGGCATGCACAATGCGAATAACAACATGGCATACTCAATGCTAAGAACATGGCATACACAATGCAATGAACAATATGGCATACACAATGCGATGTAACCTAAGCATACACAATGCAAAGTATATGGCATACACAATGCGATGAACATGGCATACACAATGCTAAATTAATCATGCAAACAACATGGCATACTCAATGCCATGAACTACATGGCATACACAATACACAATGGACTTAAACCAAAATGGATAAGCCTCAACCATGCCCAAATTAGTGGCCATTGGTGATGAAATGAAGGCACAAAACACAAAGCATGCATGCACAATGCATTGGCCAACCAAGTAGGCCTAAGAGTACAACCCTCAAGAAGGCTAAAAGTGTGACAAATGTACAAGTGTAACAACACCAAGTGCACTGAAATTAGACAAGAAATTAGGCCAAATCACTTAAACTAACACAAGTATGGCATGCTAGGGTCCTAAAGCATGAAAGCTAATGAGGAGGACTACAAAGGAGGCATGCAATACATGGCACAAAAGCATGAATTAAGCATGGACAGAGCTTAATTAGGTCTAAACAAGGACCAAACCATGCTGAGATGATGGCCCAAATACCTAGGCATGCAAGCATACATGCTAAGCCATAAACTAGGCAACAATGCATAACACTCAAAGGCACTTAAAGCATGATTGAGGTAGGAACATGGCAATGCTAAATGCTCTAAAATGTCATGTTAAGTGATGTCAAATCATGTACTTAATACAAATGAAGCATGCAATGGTGCTCAAAGCTTGAGGCAAGCAAGAGTATTTGTACTACAAGTATACAAAACATGAAGCATGTGACCAAGGCAACCTAAAAAATTCCTAGAACATGTCAAAATGAGTCTAAAACATATATGGAAGGAAGCCAAAACAAGCTAGCATGAAGGGCAAAAGGCATGATGCATACAAGGCAAATAAGGCGGATTACACTACACCTATTAAGACCAAGCATGGGATGACTTAACCAACAAAATTCAGAGTTATATCATGGCATAATAACCCTAAAAACGCATTGAAATGATGGCTCGCAAGCAAAGGCATGAAGGCATACACAATGGTTCATGTTAAGGCATAAAGGCGGAAACCCTCCAACTCATTGAATGAGTGATAAATGTGAATGCATAGCCATGAAATATGGACTGAAATCACATAATAAATGATGCCAAATCATTAAAATAGTCCAAGTAATGCATGCTAGAGGATTCAATACACAAGGCTAACACGCTAGATTGAACCAAGGCTATACAAAGCAAGTCATGGATGACCAATACAATACAAATTAGACCTTAAACAAGTTAAAACATGGACAAAAGCTTCATGAAGTTAAGCCAAAAGCATGCTAAAATGACACGTTACAACATGATGCATGTTAGGCTATTTCATGGGATTGCATTACAAGTGCATGGAGCATGCAAGGGCCAACCAAACCAAACCAAAATAGAGTCATGACATGGCAAAAAATCACCAAAAACATGATGAAATGGAAAGAAATCAAACTAGAATGACATGCTACTTCATGAAGCATATAAAGCTAGTTTGTGTGATTTACACTACAAGTGTATTAACCATGCATGGAGTGACCAAAGCAAGTAAAAACAGTGGTATGCCTCAGTAAAATAACCACAAATACTAGCTAAGAACAAGCTAACACAAGCTTATCAAAGGTGCTCAAACATGAGGCATATGAAGCTAGTAAACAAGACACAAAGGAGAGGGGATGACCCTCTCCTATTTAGGACACCAAAACCACCTTTCCACCACTGAAAATCCTCTAGATTTCAGTGGTAGAAAGGTCATGCAAAGGGTTCAACAAGAGCCTAAATGGATAGCTCAAAATAAGGCCTAACAAGGCCTAAGAGGGGGTAAACCACCCCAAACGAAAAAGTGACCTAAAACAACTATTTTAAGACTTAAAAATAGAACTTTTTCTAGTTGAAAGCTAAGCTCAAAACAGCATGCAAATAGGCTCAAAAGCTTAAGCAAGAATGGGGGTTTTAAAGGTCAAAGACTCACCCTTGAAGACCTTCTTTACTACTGCAACACTAGCAAGTTCTTTGAGCTTAAATCAGTCCAAGAACACCAAAAAAAACTCCTTAGGACCTCAGCTACCCAAGGATGGTGTTTGAGTGTGTGTTTGTGTGTTAAACTAAGACAAATCTACACTTTTGAAGCACAAAAATGAAGAACCAAGCAAGATAGATACAAAACTATATGTATCTCTCTAAGGCCAATTTTTTGAACCTAGAGGAGGGAGGAGGGGCCTCCCTCTTATAGAAAAGGAAAGGCAAAGCTTCTAAGAGAAGCTAAGCACGAAGGCAATCCCTCCATACACGTATGAAGGATGGCCCTAATGTCCTCCAGCTCAGCTGGAGGAAAATATCTCCAAAAAGGTGTCAAAAAGCAGCTGACCACTTAAAGTGGTCGGCCTACTACTTAAAGTGGTCGGCCGACCACTTCAAGTGGTCCACAAAGACAAAAACTAGTTGGCCATGGTGGGAGAGAGTCTAGGATATGAAAACAATGCAGTGGTGTAGTGGCCGACTAGAAAAGATGCCCCAAAGACCAAGAAAGCCAGTTGTCCGACTAGAAAACTGGCTTGCAGAGGAAAAAGTGGTCGGCCATGAGAAATACTGGTCTCCCACCCTTGGACCACCTTCCAAACAAGGAAAGCAAGGTTTTTACCAAAAACAAACCAAAGCGGATGCAAGACGAAAGATCAGGGGGCAAAGCACGCGGCCGAAAGTCTCGAAACTAGTCTACGAGCATCAAAAGTGGTATGCAACCACAAAAGTGGTCTCCTGGACCATAGTGTCCCTCTAGGCAAAGGCAACAAGGTGTGGTTCAAAAATCACGCCAAACGGAGAACGTTAAGCGGTCCCGAGACAAGGCGCGTGGCCAAAGGCTCCAAAAATAGGAAACTAGTCCCCAAACGGGAAAAATGGCCTATGACCACAAAAAGTGGTCTACGACCACAAAGAGATGGTCTACAAGACCTCTCCCTCCCTCCGGGAAGAAAAAACAAGATTCGGTCCACAAACCGAGCCAAAGCACAAAAATAATTCAGAGGCCCGGAGGCATGACTCTCAGCCAAAACTCCGAAACCTCAGAACGAGCACAACATGCACCATCACCGAGCGCTCAATCGATGACGCCTGAGTCTTGAGGTCGGTCAAAAATGGGGTGTCTACACCATCTTTCCAATTATATGACTTTTCACATTGGACTTAATCAGTTAAAGGGCTAATCGGTAATGTAAAATGTGTAAACAAAATGAGCAAAGTAAAACTTGTGCAAGATAAGCATGTGTGTTGCATTGCATATGTTTGAATCGGACGTTAATCCAAACACAAGAAATATGGGACGTTTCATACTCAAAGTGATGAAACGTGTCGCATTTCTTGGTCGTCATTACCCTTGATCATGCATGATAGGGTGGTGGCCCTTTGAGTCTTATTTGTGCATTCATTAAGCTTGTACAAGCTTGGTTCTTTGGCCATCATGCATTGAAAATGCTTGATTGGTGGCTTGAGAGCCAAATGCCATACTTCTTTGAGCTTGAGAAATGATAAGGAGGTTGGTAGTGCACACATTCCTTGAAAAATGCATTGCTTTGCCTCTGTTGCTCTCTGTTGCAGCAAAAGCAGGAGTCTGGAAAAAGCAGTGGCCGACAGCCATCTTCTGTGGCCGACCGGCCATCAGTCCATTTTTGTGCAAAAGTGTTCCAGTGTTGGAGCAGAAGCAGTCTGGAAGTTGGTGTAATTTTCAGAGATCAAGGGGAGTGCAAACAGAGGCAACTGGTGGCAAGGCGATGGATTTTCGGGAGGAAGCCAACCGAGCATGCATGTCTCCCTCGCCTCGAGGCCATTTATTTGCTTTATTTGAATTGCTTTAATTTGTTTAACATAGCTTATTATTCAATTCGTTTTGTAATATTTTAATTACCTTAGCATAACTAGTTATTCAATTATGTTGTAATAATTAATTAGTTAGAATAGTTAATTAGTTGGTTTGTAATAATTAGCTTAGCTTAGCTTAGAGTAGCTTAACTTATTTATTCGGACCCTCCTTCGCGAGGGCATAATGTTATAATAAGTGTGCGTGTGTGTGTGCATGTCTTCCAACCCCCACGCCTTTCTCTCTTTTATTTACCCGCTTTCGATGGTCAGATTAGGGCACGTTTTGATCAGCATACCTTATGCTCGCATGTTTGCATCATTCATTTATCTTGCATGCACCGGGCTTGGCGCATCATTCAAACTGCATCGCAATTTCAATACACTTGCTTGAATACGTGTTTAAAAACATGTTATCAAAGTATTGCAAATACCATGATTAGGTAGCTGAGCCTATTTAGTTGTATTATTACATGTGTTGCATTAGGCATCTAACATAGTTAGGATCATGCATTGTTTCTAATTAACTTTTGTTTTGGCTTGGAGTACACTGTGAGTTTTACGCTTTAGCATACTTGCATGAGTGTCAATGTTGCCATGATAGCATGCTTGCCATGAGGCTATTTGCTTAAATGTTAAACTGCATGAATGCTTGTGGATGAAAGCTTTGTTGCATGAATTGGAATAGTTCAACAAATGTGAGTTTTTTAAGCCCACTTTGCGAAATGGCAAATCATCATGTTTTAAGCCCACTTGAGGGTGACACTTTCAAACCATTTTCAAAAACAAATATGAGTTGTTTTGTTTCAATTCTTGCGATATAGTCTATATTTGTATGTGTGCGTCACATAGTAAAGTTAGCTAAATAACCGGATAAGAACACATGAGGTTTTTTAAAACAACATATCATGATTAGTAGAGGCCGATCTTTGATCGGGCGAGCGGGGGTGCTTATTTCAGGACCTTCCCCTCTCGTACCCAAGTTCCAGAGTCGAACAATTTTGGTGATGACAGACATGTTACCTTTGGCACGAGTCAAGGTTTCCTAAATTTCCCAAAAATAAATATTTAGGTGGCGACTTTGTAATCTGGCAAAACAATCCAATTTTGGCATTATTTGATTTAAAATCATTTTTCCAAAATGATTTTCCGGATTGGACTCTTTGGTGTTTATCAGTTTCACATTCCACTTTGTGAAATTAGATTCAGAACCGTGACAAATGTCCAAACTATAGGACCAATTCGAGCCACTCCGAAAGAGGGGGGGGGGGGGGGGCGAAGAAAGTCGAGTCTACAAACACCCACTCCCCAGAACTCTGCCTTCTTTGAGCAAACTCATTCAGAGATCCGTCCTTATCCATGGATAGGCTAAACAACTTAGGAAATTGCTCTTTAGTTAGAATATTCATGTGCCACATGTCATTCCAAAACTGAATTCTACAGCCATCACCAATCTCTAACCTTATATTACTTACATAAAAATCATACAGTGGATAGTTAGAACTTACTACATACAAAATGTCACTCCAAATCCTGGAAACCTTCCCTTCACAGTGATCAACTCAGGTAGCCATCTTTCCCTTGAGAACCAAACTTGCTAACCAACACTTGTTTCCACATAGCATTTTCATCCACCCTATACCTCCACCACCATTTCAATAGCAGAGCCTCATTCAATAGCAGAGCCTCATTCATATATGACAAGAGTTGATAGTAGGCCTTCCTATCTTTCTTTAATTGCTTAGATGTTTTATTTCCTTTTCTTTTCTTTTGGGCCCTTTGCCTTTAGTTTGGTCTTTGAGTGAATATTTTAATTTTGGGATTTGTCTTGTCTCCGATTGAAAGTTGAACTAGACTAAATAGTTGAGATCTTTGACTGGTAATAATCATTAAACGAAAAACTCTTATCGATAAGAGTTTATGAAAAATGGCCCAATTGAATTTTATAAATGAATGGGCTATCGCAATGATGCTACCCCTACCTTATACTAACTTTTATATCAATTAAATTATTTCTTTACATAATTAAAAATAAATAAATTATACTAATTGTGCAATATAACTGCGGAATAATTTTACAGTGCAAAAACTAAATAAATAAATAAAATTAATAAATAGAAAAATTGCCAACATTGAATATTATATTTTTAGATAATAATTTAATTACGAAAAAGATAAACAAGTTAGCTAAAATAATTAGAATTCGAAATACATATTTTCTTAAATTGTGTAATCTCCCAATCATACGATACCACATTAGTTGAATTGTAGGAACTCCTACATCATGAAAACGTTTTCCTTTAAAAAGTAGAACACAAGTCTAATTTTGTGACAGTTTCTTTGAAACCATAAAAGTTGTTGAACGATATGACATTTATTAATAAGTAAAAACAAGCAGAGACTCTCTTCTCCTTATTTCAGAAGCCATTATTACAACTTATTATAAAAAGGTTCAACTCACAATCTCTAGGAGTGAACCATGTTGTATGTATACATGGCCTCTAGTTAACTTAACTAAAAGTAGAAGTATTCATCCATGCACAAAGCAAAGCATAAAGCAAAGCGAAGCATGTGCATGGATATATATAGCAGTAGTGTTATGAAAGTCGACCAACAAGATGAAATATTCGGAAAATGAAGATGGCAATTGGACCAGCGGCTCCGTGTACAAGGCGCACAAAGGTAACGGGAGAACGTAGGACTCCGGTGGGAGGGAAAACATAGCAAGTGGCGATGGGGAGTTTCACATGGACAAAGCATTGCGATTGACCAAAGAGAGCACCAGCATCTGCAGATGATAGGGTGAAATTCACTGACCCTCCAGTGTTTGTGATGGCATGTGCAAGGGTTGTTCGACCTCCGTTGCACGACAAAGTCACGTTAACCCCAGCAATCCCTGGGCAGCAGGTAGTACAGTTAGTTCCCGGGACAGTGCAAACCACCCGACCTGCTACTGACACGTCCACTATGGGGATGCTGTGGGCTACGGATGCTGCTGTAGCAATAACAAAGAGGAGGGAAAGGATGAGCTTTGAAGGATAGAAGGCCATGCTTCTTGTTTTGTTTTGTAAGAAGGGAAATGGTTGGTTTTGTTTTGAAGGACGGAGTGTGTGTCTTGAAATGCATGGGAAAGGCCCCTACAGTCCACAGATCAAAGTAATGTTCATTTCTCCCAACCCAACGGTATAGCTTTAACTCTAGGTTAGGTTTATTTTACTTTTTGTTTTTCTGTTTTTTTAAACAAAAATGCTTCCTACCCCCAGTGACTCATCACCCCCACCACCCCCCAGTGCCATGTGGCACTGTGAGATTGGAAGAAAAAAAAAAAAAAAAACAGTTTTCTGGCCAGTGGGGGCGCCCCACGTCACTGGGGGGTCGACCCCCACTGGGGGTGCCAATCAGTGCTCTTTTTTAAATATGTGTAAAATGTATGATTGAATTCAAATTTTAAAATTAAAACATTTTTTGTGAATCTAAAAAGACTAATAATTGAGAGATTTGATAAAAAAAAAAATTAAAAAATTGAATCCATAATTGCCTATGTAACTGGCAAGAAAAAAAAATAATAAAATCTGAATATAGCGCATAATCGTTATTGGAATATTTTGAGAAAACTGAAAAAAAAGGAGATATAAATACTAACTCTAGACTTCTCTTTATAATAGTATTGAATTTTTATTATTATTATTATTATTATTATTATTATTATTATTATTTTGCAGAATATTAGTTTGTTAGTAAAGTTTGGTTGTGTTCTATTACAGTTTGAACCGCTGAGATTTTCTTTACCACACCCTATGGTGGCTACAAAACCACTGGGTCAAACCCAAAGTCTTCCTATTTATTTTTAATTATTTTTTTATCAGCAAAAAAAAAAAAAAATTACTAATGTAATAAGAATGGTACATGTCAGTGTTGCATCAATAAACTAATAAAGGAAATTGCATCATGACCAAATCAAACACATTCTAATTAAGTTGCCACTCGAAATCTAGCAAAATCATAAGCACTACAACAATCATGTGGAATCGGATACAAAAGCCATGATTAGTTTGATTACTCAAGAACAATCTGGGTGACATCATTTTAGTGATCTTATATGCGATTGCTAGTACTCATGAGGTAGCTAAGGATCACGAAGATTGATGGCATAGCGAATCAAGGCAGACATGCCCTAGATGGATTTCACGCTTTTAATTCCGTTCCTTTTTGTTTAAACAATTGTATGATGATATTAGAGGGGTTTCATACCCCAGAACCTTATTTTCTTAATCTATTTTAGTTCACTGCTCCCCACAGAAAAAAGAAAAAAAAGAAATATTTGATCAATTTTATTTTTTTTACATGGGTATGATGAATGTTTTGTATGATCAAAATTTTTGGAATGTCATCACATAAGCCTGTTACACCTGGATGTTGGGTTATTTGTTTGGACTCACTTCGATTCTATTAAGATCATTTGAATGGTTCAACATGTATAACAAGACAAATAGATTATTTATACAAAAACTCAAATTGATCAGATATCGATAGTCACACGATTGAATCACACTTTTTTGTCAATATGATTTTTCGTTAATTATATTTTTTATTATTACAAATTGAAGTTGGTAAAGCATTCTAATATTCTAATATACTTTTATGAGAAAATTAATGAAAAGTACACTTCTATGGATGTCTATGCAGGTCTAAGAATTAATCCCAAGGGATTGGAGGTATGTACTTTCCGAGGTCTCAAGTTCGAAACTTTCTCCAGATGGGGCTTTGTTCTTACTTTGATTGAGCCCTACCACTTGTGAATGGTGGGATTGATCTCTCGAATTAGTAGGTATAATGGGTCGAATGCTGATTTATCAACCAAAAAAAAAAAAAAATTTGATCACTTTTGTTAGTCAGAACATGATAATAAAAGGTTTTATTAAAAACGGCAAATTAATGTTTTGAATATGTTTTCTTTCTATTTTCACCCTTGCGTTGTTATATCACTATTGGACTATCACTGGACAGTTATTGGACCACTGCCCAAAATTCGTTGGCACGGGGAAAAATTGCAGTAAAAATCATCGTCGGTGGTTCTAATGATTTGGACAAATAGACTGATTAAGTGAATAGATGAATGACACAGGAAAAAATAGGTAAATAAGGTGACACGTGAACAAATAGATGATATTTGGACAAGTATGAATAATAGGGTCTTGTTATCTTTATGGTCTCAAAAAATTTAAGCGGCCTAACAGCCTAAAAGATTTAAAAATAGACCTCTGTGCACTCCGAGCTGATTAATTCTTAAGTAACTGTAAAAACTCTTCATTTATATATATATATATATATATATATATATTTCTCAAATGGAGTTCTTTCTTATATTATTTTCGTGTTTAGGCTTGCAAGTACATATTGTTGAATTTTCTTACATTAATTAATTGTTCACTTTGATGTAATTTTTATCATATATCTACATAATTTGTTACAAATTAAAAAAAGGACAAATTTCTCCCCTTATAGTTTGAAACCTGAGTACCTTATCTCTTATGGTTCAAATATAACCAAACAATTTTCATGTGATTTTAGACCAAAATTTAACTTTTAATTCTGTTAGCTACGGATGTGAAATGACTATAACACCCCCCAGTCCTGTGCCTATTTTGTTATTTTCTTTCTTTCTCCTTTCTCACATTAATTCAATTAGATCACAATTAATCATAAATAATTAATTGTTTATTGTAAGAGTTATGCTAGGGACCCCAAATGAATTATCAAATATTTTACCAAATCTCTCACATAGGTGTGGGACCCACGCAAATCACATGTGTATGGGTCCCACACCTATGTGAGAGGTTTGGTAGAATATTTGGTAATTCATTTGGGGTCTATAACATTTTCCTTATTGTAATTCTTTCCTGTTTGGTAACGTTTATGTTTTCAGTTTATATTTACAAAAATTTTATAAACTGGTTTTTGTTTATTTTTTGTTTATTTTTAGAAAAACATAAACTACAAACGCGTTTGGTTTAGACAAAATGTTTAAAAAAATTTAAAAATATAAAAAAGAGTGAGAAATGACGGGTGGTGGGTAGTGACAAGTGGTGGCGGCGGAAGACGGTGGTGGAAAATGATGGCGGGTGGTGGTGGTGGAAGACGGTGGTGGAAAATGGTGGCAGGTGGTGGGTGATGGTGGTAGAAGACGGTGGTGGAAAGTGGTGGCAAGTGGCGGGTGGGTGGGTGGTGGTGGCAGAAGACGGTAGTGGAAAGTGGTGACAAGTGGCGGGTGGTGGCGGCGGAAGACGGTGGTGGAAAGCGGTGACGGGTGGGTGGATGGTGGTGGCAGGTGGGTGGTGGATGGCGGGTGGTGGCAGGTGGGTGGGTGACGGTGGCTGGTGGTGGCAGGTGGGTGGGTGACGGTGGCTGGTGGTGGCTGGTGGTGGCTGGTGGTGGTGGCGGGTGATGGGTGGTGGTGGTGGCAGTGGCGGGTGGTAGGTAGTGGCGGTGGCGGGTGGTGGTGGCGGCGGCGACAGGTGGGTGGTGGTAGCGGTGGCGGATGGGTGATGGTGGTGGTGGTGGTGGTGGATGGTGGGTGGTGGTGACGGCGGGTGGGTGGTGGGTGGTGGTGTCTGGTAGTGGCGATGGTGGATGGTGGTGGTAGGTGGTTGGTGGCGGGCAGATGGATGGTGGTAACGGGTGGGTGGCAGATGGGTGGTGGTGGCCGGATGGATGGTAGTGGCAGGTGGTAGCTGGTGGGTGGCAGGTGAAGGGTGGGGGGTGGCGGCGAGTAGGTGGCAGGTGGGTGGTGGCTGGTAGGTGGCAGGTGGGTAGTGGTGGCGGGTGGTGGTGGCGGGTGGGTGGTAAGTGGTGGTGGCAGGTGGTGGTGGTGACAGAAGACGGTGGTTGAAAATGGTGGCGAGTGGTGGCTAGTGTTGGGTGGTAAAAAAAAAAAAACTCAAAACTCAAAACGGAAACGCATTTTTGAGTTTATATTTTTTGGCCAAATTTATAAACTGAGACCACTGATTTATAAATAAAAAATCTATCAAATAAGTTTTTATTTGAGTTTTTTAAATATTTATAAATATAAACTGAAAACTGAAAACGTAAGTATTACCAAACAGCACCTTACTTTTTATGTAATTATATTTTAGATCATAATTAATTATAATATCTTAATTATTTATTATAATTCTTAGCATTTTAATCTAATTTTAATTTGAGAGCAACTAACACTACTAATTCATGTACTTTTGCCCTTGTATCAATTTGGTCTCTATAATTTCAATTTGTTCGATTTTGACTTTAAATTTTTTACTTTGACTTAGATTGGTCAAATTGATTCCAATTGTTTGCAGTTTTCATAGCAAATGCACAAATGAGTGATATGTGTCATGTTTTTGGAGAAAAAAATTTATAAATTTGATCAATTTAGTGATGCAACCTTAACCAATTTAGTGATCATGTTTTTATGAAAATCCTGACGACAATATCAATTGAACCAAATTAACGCTTGATATAAAATTAAGAGTTAAAATTAAGCCAATTAAAACTTTAGGGACCAAAATGACATAAGTGACAAAATGTAAGGAAGGACTACTGGCATAATTTGTTTTTAATTTAATTATATTTTAGATCACAATTAATCCTAAATCTTTAATTATTTATTATAATTCCTAACATGTTAATTATATTATATTTTAGATCAATCCTTAATTATTTTATATTTTAAATCAATTCTTAATTATGTTGTTATTTTATTTTATTTTATTTTAATTAACATCTTAATCTAATTTTAGATTTAAAGAAGATGGGGTAAAATTATCTTTTTGTTGTGTTAATTTCATTTTATTTTTTTTCCAAAAATCAGGCTCACTCTAAAAATTAGTGTGTGTGTGTGAGATACACCTTCCATTAGTTTAATTGAAAAAACTAATAGCAAGACTTTAGTCCAAAATCGCATGAGAATTTTTTGGCTATATTGGAAGCATATTATATAGAAGATAAAGTACTCCAATTTCAAATAACAAGGTGAAAAATGAATTTTATTTATAAAAAATATATATATATATTTTTCAGTAATTGCTGTTTGATCTTCAATGGTATTTATTAGTTGTTCATTAAATTATTTCTATTTCTTTTCGGTTACTTCCTTTTAATCCAAATTTCTCAAAAATATTTTCATATACAACATTGTTGACAAGTGAATTAGCCCATGAAAGTTTGGTAGGCAGCTTTTAAGTGGATTTGAAGGTCCAGGCCATGGCCCCCTCTAGGACATACGTTAGGTTGCAACCGCGTATTTGCTTCATTAGGGAATAAATAAGAGATATTCATTACATCCATGAGATATAGCAAATGGGTTAATATACTATGTATGGACCATATATAAATTATGATATTTATAAGATTGATTATTATAAATGTTATGACTAAAATAAAATATGAGATAAGGTATAACTAAAATAATGTCATAACTAATATTATAATGAGTCAAAATTAATACTTCAATAAGTCATAATTAAAACTACAAATATCATAATTAAAGGTATATACAATACAATTTCCTAAATGGGGGTAACAGACAGGGCTATCACTGGTTCATTACCTCCCTCCAAGTTGGTGGGGGTACCATAGAATTTTTCAAGTGGAATAACAGAAAGAGCCACTATTGGTCCATTACCTTCCTCCAAGTTGGCTTTTTAATGTGCGAAATCTAGAGAGGTATACGTAGGTGTGAGTATGGTTCGATTTTCAAATAACTATTTCTGATTTTATAGAATTTAAAACTAAATTGAAGCATAAATTTTTTGAAATCAAACTAGATCAAACTGGAAACTCGATTTGGTTTAGAATTATGATTTTTATAAGTTGTCATTTCTTACTACATGATTACAACTTTCTCAAAGATCAATCAATATATTATCATTTTACAAACAAAACGGTTTAAATAATTTTTTAAAACTAGTTCTATTATTATATAATAGGATACTTACAAGAACAAAAGGTTTACAATTTATGAATATATATGAGATATTCATAAGGTACTTGAGTATCTACTATAAATAAGAAATTATATATATATATATATGTATATATCTAAATAGTCCAATTCGGTTATAAACCGAAACTGTAATTATAAAATCACAAATCATACCGTGAAGTACAATTTGTTTATTTTAAGAATTATAATCAAATTATGTATTGAGAAAATCAAATCAAACTATATGATTTGGTCTGAATTGAACTAATTAATAATTTTGTTCATTTTTTTATTTTATTTTTATTTTTTTCCCTAAGCCATGCAACTTGATCCGCCATGCCCGTATACATAGTGCGTAATTCGAAAAGTGATTTTAATGCCCCCTATCCTATATATCTATTGCCTATTAAAGTATTTCAAGAGTGTTATTTAGAACAACAATGTTAGGTGATTTGAATTTTCTTGACTCGAATGTCTTGAATGTCTTAAAACGACGTCGTTTTGGGTATAAAATGACGTCGTTTGGGATATAAAACGATATCATTTTGACACATTTGAGCCATTCAGGCCACACAAATTCGGGTCACCAAGTATTTTTCTATTTGAAATTATTTATGTGATATTATTAGCTAATAAAAAATCACAATAAATATTAAATGATTTATTATTTGTCTCTTAATTATTTTTTTTAAAAAAATTGAAAAAGCAAGTTAATATTTCTCAATTGTAAAAACAGCATTGATAGAGACCCCCTCCAATCACCACCCCTCACACACGTGGCGGGTGGTAATCGAAAAAAAAAAAAAAAAAAAAAGAAAAACTGGCCAATGAGAGGGAAAGAGAGTCAAAAGAGGTGGGAGCAAAAGGGGGTTTGAAACATTTTTCTTGTAAAAAACTTCCCCATGTAATTGGTTTGACGTATCACGTTGCATATTTGACATGGTACTTTGACTAGGGCTGATGCTCAACCTTTGGGGACCCAAAGCAAGCTTTCAAGTTGGGACCCTTATACCTCTCACACACAAAATAAAAATTAAAAAAATAATTATTAATGAAATAGTAAGTATACTCACAATTTTTTTTTTTTTCACCCTAGCATCCACAAAATTTGTTGAATATACTTAATAAAATTTAGTTACAAAGAGAAAAAAAAATAATTACAAAGACTTAAAAAAAGAAAGCTTAATTTTGTTGCTTTATAGTTTAGCAAAATTCAGTTTATACAATTTTAAAATAATAATAATAAAAAAAAAAACTTCATATACTTCATTATTAAGATGAAATCTAATGAAATTTGAAATTACAAACAAGATCAATAAATAAAATATGAAAATCACAAGTCTCAAATAAAAAATATTAAACTGAAACTTAAATATATTTTATATACGTTATTAAGATGAAATCTCATGAAATTTGAAATTACAAACAAGATCAATAAATAAAATATGAAAATCACAAGTCTCAAATAAAAAATATTAATCTGAAACTTAAATATATTTTATATACGGTAAATAAAACTCTTTGAATGATCAAGTTTACAATAGTAGGCCTTCCTTTCTTTTTTTAATTGCTTAGATGTTTTCTTTCCTTTTCTTTTGGGCCTTCTGCCTTTAGTTTGGGCTTTGAGTGAGTATTGTAATTTAAGATTCGACTTGTCTCTAATTGAAAATTGAAATGGATTAAACAGTTGAGATCTTTGACCGGTAATAATCATTAAACGAAAAACTCTTATCGATAAGAGTTTAAGAAAAATGGCCCAAATGAATTTTTTCAAAAATTCTTACCAGTAAGCGTCTTCCATTTAATGACTTTTATTGGTCAGAGACCTTAACTATCTGGTTCAGTTGAAATTTCAATTGAAGACAAGCCAGTCATTCAATTTTGGATCATATATAAAAGTTGGAAACTTTAAGGCCCTAACTTTAGTCTAATTTTAGGTTCCCAAAACAATTGCTTGGTGGGCTTATGCCCAAGGCTGGCCCTGTAGCTACCTCTAGGGCCAAGCATGGCTAATGATGTGCTTATTTGGTGTTTTACTGTTAAATCTATGTATCATGTGAATTGTAACATGGTAAGTGTTGATGCATCATCTTTTGATCCTTAAAACATGGGCAAGCTTGTCTATGTGTGTAGCTAACAAAATTAAGCACTTTACATGAAAGTGTTGCTCAAGTGTCATACCAATAAAAGCTTTTTTACATAGATGCAAAACTGTTATTTTCTATCATTGTGGATTAAGTGGAGCTAGGTATGAAACTAATTTTCATATTGTGGGTGTTGATTTTCGACCTGACAACCAAATAGGGAACTTAGCTGGAGAGCACTCGGTAGAATAGATTAAACCAAACGCTTGCACACAAGAAGTAAGAATACCACAGTGGATCATCCACCCGGGGGCACTCCGGCGATCAAGTCAGTCACTTATCTCACAAAGATATCAACTCAAGTAATCAGTGCACAAGTAAAAGCATACCTTAGATCCATGGGGGTGCCTTACTTTTATAATAAACAATGCCATCGTCCCCTAGAAGTATCACTACATAGGACTCAAGCATATACTTATCTCAGACTCTTAGTTAAAAATAAGAATGAACCCCTCAAGAGCCTCATCTCTATCCAAACTAAGCGTCTAGGACTCTTGTCCTCTATCCAAATATCTCATATTTCAATATTACTACACCATATCTCGGCAATATCACAACAATCTCGACGACATGGCTTGTCCACGTGGCACCTCGGTCATCACCTCAGCTATGTGGTGCGACCCTAAAAATATGTCTCCATAACCGCCCCATAGGTTCTATTACCTCGGCAACCTGAAGTGATGGAACATATATCATCTGATCTCTCAACATGTCGACTAAACAGCATACTAGAGATACTTTTCTAACCGAGATCATGACTCGTCAACATCAAGAAACAGGGACTCAAGCGTCTACTCATCGAGAACCAAGAACCAACATGTTTTGTCTTATCCAAATCCAACATCTCAACCAAGATCGCAATACTAGCAGAGATCGTGACTCGCTAGTTTCAAGAATATTGAGAACCCAAGGTACGTGTGAACTGTCACACCATAACTGTCTCATCCGTTTTATCCACGTGTTAATATTTCATTAGGTCGTACCTGTCATGCCTTAGACACATCGTGTCACTTCTGTACCACGTCGCCTGACGTCATCTAATGTTAGCTCAGCACGTCATCCAAGGGTTTGAAATTATGACCCTTGCCACTATTTCAACTTTCATCAAAAAAATTTGCCTCTCTCTTCGTCTCTTCACTTCTGCATTCACAACCCTCTCTCTACTTTCAAAGCCTCTCTCTATAAACCTCCATTACCAAATCTTTGAAGGTCTTTGCAACACCTCATGTTCATCATCTCCGGTGACTAGACCACCGTTCTACATCGATTATCCGAGGTGACTTACTCCGACAAACACGATTTCGACGTTTGTTTCTTCATTCTAGGCATGTAAGTCCATCGTTCTCACTTTTTCATTTTTAGTTTTGTATATGCACCATGCTCTTGAATACCTTTGCATTCTTTTGCACTTTTTAACCAATTTTTCCCTGAAGGTCAATTATAGTTTACACATCAATGCTTGATTTCATACACTTTTGCACATCCAATCTAGTATCTGCATCATACTTGGTTTTCAACCATTTGCACTTGTCCTTGCACCATCTCCATATCCCAAACGCAGTCTTGGTCTATATGTATTCTTGAAATCTGCCTGAATTGCATTCTTGGATTTAATTTTCTGGTTATTGCCATGCCTTGTTCACACCTCTATTTCAAACTCTGAGTCCATTTTTCTTGTTTCTTTACTATTTCCAGATTCCTCCATCCAATTCTTGCTCATTTCTGTTGTTCTTGCATAGTCGTAGTTTTAGTATTGGGATTTGCTAGAATGATAGAAAAACTAGAACATTCAACCTAGAACACCCTAGGGCTACGCCGAGGTTTCTAGGTCCATAAATGTATAACACGAAACACTTCTTCGAAGAAAACAATACCAAAACCACCTAGTCGAGGTCATGGGTATGCATAAGTGGGGGGTAGATAGCCCCACTAAGATAGAAAACTTTTGCCGAGAGTACAATATCCCACCCGACGTCTATATTAGACTCGCTAGTGAGAATGACTCCATTATGTCGGAAGACAATTACATGCCATTTTCTGTAGTGTCAATCCTTAAGGGCGGAATTAGATTCCTCCTTAACATCCTATTTAGGGAAATGCTTCATTTCTACAAACTGAACCTCATGCAAATAGTTGTCAGTACCTTTCGTATTATCAACAGTATAGTCGAGCTTAATTGCCAACATAGAGCCCAACTAAACCTTCAAGATGTCGAATACTACTATACGATGTGCGCCCTTCAATCCAAAAATGGCATAACCTACTATCTAAAATCGAGGTCCACAACTTACAAGATGATCGCCGACCTCCCTGATTCTAGTAAGGGTGCGAGAGATGACTACCTTATCATCTCAAGCAATTGGGAGTTTGCTTAAGACGACGACCTCCACCTCTTTCTACCCCCTAGAAGCGGCCTAGGAGATCGTAAAAGTAAGTCACCCTTCAGACTTACGCCTGTTGTCCATTATCTGCTTAAGTTCTTCATTTCATCATATTGTTAATCACTTAACATTTTTTTTTTAGATCTTTCCCATCTTAACAAGAATTTTCGAAAGTACTACATACCAAGAGCCGACTTCCAAAGGCTCCTGGACCTGCTAATCAACATCCACACAGCACCATTCTTTCTGAACTATACTGCCACATACAAGTCCCCACTCTCTGATATCCCGCCATCTGAAACCACACCCACTGCTTTATCAAGGGCGGACAAGGGATCAACATCATATCCAGCCGACCTGTAAGGTCCTGGTGTCCCACATCGGGAATGAAGGGGGAGTTCCTGGGCTATAAAAGTAAAAACTTGGACCCTTATATAGCATCGAGGCCTTTTCCCTAGTGGTGAAATCCCTATTAGAACTCCCCAGTTAAGCGTGCTTAGGCTGGAGTACTTCTAGGATGGGTGACCCATTGGGAAGAACAAATCCGTACGGGCATGGCCCAAAGCGGACAATATCGATGGCATGTGAAGGGTTTGGGCGTTACAAAATGGTATCAGAGCCGACTCTCCAGAGTACCAAGTGTGGGCCCCTGGCGTCTCTCGGTGCATGTGGGCGGGCTTGTGAGCTGGTAGGCTACTGCACGGGGACGTGCAGCCCTAAGGGGGGGTGATTGTAAGGCCCTGGTGTCCCACATTGGGAATGGAGGGGGAGTTCCTAGGCTAGAAAAGTAAAAACTTGGACCCTTATATAGCATCGAGGCCTTTTCCCTAGTGGTGAAATCCCTATTAGAACTCCCCAGTTAAGCGTGCTTAGGCTGGAGTAGTTCTAGGATGGGTGACCCACTGGGAAGAACAAATCCATACGGGCGTGGCCCAAAGCGGACAATATCGATGGCATGTGAAGGGTTGGGGCGTTACACGACTAGCCATCAACTTTGGCTCTCTCTTAGCAAGTTTCGCCTTCCAAGTGCTAATGTCGCCGACGTCCCTCTATGCCCCTACATGCAGAACGAGAAACATAAAACACTGAGGTTCTCACTTACAGGCGTACGATCCTGGAAACCTCGCTCTTCCAGCCTTTAGACTTGAAATCGGAGTTACCATCGCTGTTACCTCAGAAAAGATGGGTCACAAACCAGCTATCTCCGACGACCTCCTTGCAAGCCTTCCCAATGTCGTCAACGCCCAATCCTCTCATTCTCCTCAAACTAAAGAGAGTGAATAAGGACAAGGCCAAGGCTAAAGTCTATATCACCCCTTTTCCTTCAAAAAAGAACCCGAAAGACATAGTTTTCATCTCTAAATTGGCTAAAGCTAAGAAGAGGTAAGCCACCATTGATTCCGTCGACACCCCACCACTAAAGTGGTCAAAGTCCTTTACTGCCGATGATACCTCAGACGCCTTCATTCCCGATATCTTCATTGACAATCGCCCCATCAGGCTAAGTGAAAATGCCTCCTGCCAGCCCGAGATCGCTGCTGCTTTGCTAGTCGATGTGCTACTCCCCACAGACATAGAGGCTATCAGCGACTACAATGGCTATGAGCATTTCACATTCATGATGAAGAACACCATAGTGGTAAGCTACTATCTTGCTTTTAATTCCACATTTTATACATAGGATTATTTGTATTGTTGCACTAATTCATCTTTCCTCCTTTGCATACCATGAAGCATGCTCATGCCTTTGCCTACAAGGCTAAGTTACTGAAGAAGGACCTCACAAAGAAGACACAAGAGGCTACCGACCCTCCACCAACTCAACTAGGCCGAGGCGGCAAGAATAAAATTGCTAGACAAACTCCATATGACGAGAAAAATCGAGGAACAAGCCGAGGCCATAGCTAAGGCGTCTGCAGAAAAGGATGCTGTAAACACAAATTTTGTATCCTGCAATTAAGATGCGAAATAAATGCACAAATAAGTAATTTTATTGATTATAATAAATGGGTACAATTCTCTATGGTTTGCCCTATTACGAAAGAACAAGTCCTTTGATTCAATCTCCGAAATTGGCGTGATTCAACGACTATAAAAGCTTGTTGTTGAACTAGACAAATTGATGGATTTCTTCAAGTTTTCAAATGGAGAAACTTGGAGAAGAAAGGCTTGATCTCGAACGAGTCTTGAAATGATCTCTTTGAAAAGAGAGACAAAATTTGTATTTGTAATAACTTGAAAGGATTGGCACAAGCTTGAAGTGCCTAATAATCCTTTCTTCTAAGTTTGAGGAACTTTAGAGAGAATTTTAAGAAGAGAATTTGGCAGAGTCTCGAGATTGCTTAGGAGCTTGCAAGACTATTAGCCAAAAGAATCTGTCCCCTCTCCTCATGGTGAAGCCTCTATTTATAGGCTTAGGAGAGAAGGATCAATTTTGAAAACTCCAAAATTGATTTGAATTTCCAAGAAAATAACAATTTATTTATTAATTTATGGACATGATTTGCATTCTCCACCAAATTTTGACAAAATACTTTTGTGGGCGCCACACTTTTTTTTTTGGGGTTGACCCAATTATAAAAATAGGTTCACTTTTCTTTAGGCATGACCTATAACTTAAAATGGGTTGAGATTCATAATTTTAGTAGGACCCTCATTCATTTGAAAATTTTGACCATCTTAATTTTGATCAATCAAGAAAAATTATTTGCCCTGATTAATCAGACGGTGATCAAGACACGTGAAAGTTTAAGTGTCAACAAATTGCCCCCACTACAAAATTTTGGTTTGATGCTTGCTTACTAGCATCAAAGGTGAGGTTTGAAGTAGCATGGTCATGTTCACGAGGTAAGGATTTCAATCATGGAACAAATATAAAAACTAGCCATATATTGTTTCCAAAATAACAAAGTGTGGTTCTCTAAATATAACTTAAAGAGGCATTTTTTTTTTCCTGCTATGCGGGATCTGCCATTTCTCTTCATATGGAAGGTAATGACAAGGGTATTGCTAGGGTTTGCTAAGATTTGCGCAGTCCTAAAATACTTTTCTTGTTCTATTTATAACAACAAGCATAGCAATGAACGGCACTCTCAGAAGTAATTGAAGACTGTGAGACTGAATACGGCGAAGGTGAGTTTGCTAAAATTTGTCATAAATTTCTTATACATCTATGCTAATCTAATAGCTTTATAGACCTAGTCTTTGATGTTGATGATGTCACCTTACAGACCAAGGCTTTGTTGATGACAAACATGTGCAATACAAATTGGCAGCCTATACCTATACAAATTTATGAATTGATATGTATATTGCACGGAACCCGTGCAGAATTCAATTCGGTTTTTGTTTTCGTTTTTTTTTTTTTTTTTGTGGTGCCTACACAAGCATGTGTAGCACAAATTGGTGGCCTACACATATAAATACATATATGAATTGATAGCATGTATATATGTATATTGTAACTATATGTATAGGAACACGTGCAAATTTCCAATTCGTACATTCTTTTTTTTTTTTTGTAACCTTCTTTGGAAATTGCATTTTATTATTGCCTATAAGTGTAATGATTTTGTAAGAATAATTCAGTAATATACTCCACTACCCTTACACTATAATTGGTTATTTTGACTTATGTGGGGATGCGCCTTTCGAGCTAGCCGTCTGGATGTTGGGCTAGTGAAGTAGACACTTCCACCACCACCCATTCGACCATAGGTAATTAGTTTGACTCATGTAGAAGAATGTGCCTATCAAGCTAGCCGCCTGGATATTAAGCTAGTGAAGTAGACACTTCCACCACACCCATTTGACCATTGGTGATTAATTTTGACCTTTATGGGGGAATGTGCCTATCGAGCTAGCTGTTTGGATATTGGACTAGTGGAGTAAACACTTCCATCACCACCCATTAGACCATAGGTGATTAGGTTAACTGATGTAGGGGAATGCGCCTATTGAGCTAGCCGTCTGGATATTGTGCTAGTGAAGTAAACACTTCCACTACCACCCATTTGACCATAAGTGATTAGTTTGACTTATGTGGGGGAATGCACTTGTACATCGAGCTAGCCGCTTGGATATTGAGCTAGTGAAGTAGACACTTCCACCACCACTCATTGGGCCATAGGTTATTAGTTTGACTTATGCGGGGGAATGCGCCTGTCAAGCTAGCCGCTTGGATATTGAGCTAGTGAAGTAGACACTTACACCACCATCCATTCGACTATAGGTGATTAGTTTGACTTATGTGGGGAAATGAGCCTGTCGAGCTAGTCGCTTGGATATTGCGCTAGTGAAGCAGACAATTCCACCGCCACCCATTCGACCATAGGTGATTAGTTTGACTTATGTGGGAGAATGCGCTTGTCGAGCTAGTCACTTAGATATTGAGCTAGTGAAGTAGACACTTCCACCACCACCCATTCGACCATAGGTGATTAGTTTGACTTACGTGGGGGAATGCTCATGTTGAGCTAGCAGCTTGGATATTGGGCTAGTGAAGTAAACACTTCCACCACCACCCATTCGACCATAGGTGATTAGTTTGACTTACGTCATGATCATGTATCATATATGTCTCTCCACAATGCATGCTTTTTTCTTCTTCTGCTTCTTCTTTTTATTTTTTATTTATTTTTTATAATAATTGTTTGGCTTTGTCACTCAGTGATGGTGTACTTCAAGACTTTCAAGAAGGGACATTTGACTATTTTTAAAGACTCTAGTGATGCTATTGAAAAGGGGACTACTCTTCCAATTTGCTCTCCTTTCCTTAGTGCTTGAGGCTTAAAGTTCGAGCCACTTGATGGTTCTTTTCATTTGGTGCAATGGGTTCATGAGACTTCATGTCAATTGGTTGAAGGCCTGTCACACTCTAGGGTCTTATTATTAAAGTCATCTAACCATGAAGACATTGAGGATCATAGTTTATTTTCTACCCTTGGGAGTGCGGTTCGGGCTCAGAAGGTGGCATGGGGCACTATTTTTAAGGCCATAGCAGAATCTTCTTTTTGTGAAGGATATTGGGAGTGGTTGGAGGATGCACTGGCCAACACCATGAGGTACTACAACAGGCTGGCATTTACGATGCAATTTATACCTCATTGTTCTCATATGACCGACTACATAGTGTTATGCAGGCCTTTTGTGAGCTTTGGTGTCTGTCCAGTAATACCCTTCACACTTTCATAAGCGAAATGTTTATCTCGTTATGGGATTTGCGTTGGCTTGGTGGACTTTCTATTAAGGGTGCAATATACAATGAAATGGTGCCAAATGCCCAAGAGTTGGGCAGCAATATAAGGGATGAGAATTTCCTCCTTCCCGTCAGTTGCGGATATTTATTCCTTGTTACCATCGACTTTGTAAGGAGTCGAAGAAGAATGTAGTGAGGATTACTAGCTAGATAAAATTTTGGTTTAAAGGGGAAGTCAAGTACCATAAATCAACCAAGCGGGCTTCAAGGAACAAGATTCAACGCCCTAAGGATACTAGCAACGCTTTTGGTATTATTAGCATAACTCGATCTCGAACTATGCAAGGGGACAAAGTCTTCATTGACTTGGGGATTGTTGGTACGGCCAAGGATGAGACTTATCTGTTAGCTTTCCTTGTCTGTTGGTTGTACAAATTTGTTCAACCCTTGGAGATAGCGACTTGATTAGACCTGGGGTGTTTAAGGTTGCTAGTATGATGGCTCGTGGTCATTCATTCAGCCTTGCTAGTCCTGTACTTGCTAGCATCATTAAAGGGCTTAATAGAATTGTTTCTTCTTCTGATCCTGGAAAATGTGACGCCATCTTCCCGATCCATTATGTTTCTGCTTGGTTAGTGGAGTATTTCAACAAACACTTTAGTATTGAATCTTCTTTGAAGCCTCGAATGACGAGGTATGCTGGTAAGAGGATGGCCAAACATTTTGAGGCGTCTGAGGCCTATGATTTATTTCGATCATACAAAGATATGACCTTGCACTGGTTGGTGTATAGCGAGGGAAATCCCAAGGAATTGGTTGATGATGATTATCTTTCTAACTCAGACTTAGAGTATTTCATTAGCATCCGCTCGAGCTATTTGACTTTGCGAAGTTCATCCGCTATGGTCATTGAGCCATACAGTCCTCATAAGTTTAGCAGGCAATTTGGTTTTATTTAAGCCATCTTGGGTAAACTTTAGGTTGATCTTTGGGATGGTAGTTTATATAACATTATTCAGCATTGGGATTCTTGTGTTCGTGATGCTACCTATTCTATATTGAGGTTATTAGCACATTTTTATTTCCCATCTCATTCCATTACCAAGGCTTATTTGGAGTGGTGGTCCCAGCTTTATACGGAGCTGTTTCTCCAACAAAGAAAATTCTATCCCAAGGAACACTTGGCTTCACCAAATCAAGAGATGGTTAAAGCAAAGAAAATTACAATTGTCAAGCAAAATTCTAATCTCAAGACCAACGAAATGGTTCGAGGAAGTGTTGATGGGACTGTTGGTGGAGTAGCAGAAGAGGACCATAGTCACGGTGATCGTAATTGGTGTCACTTAGGAAGAAAATCTGGTACTGGCACCGTTGAAAGGAACACCAATACTTTTAATGATGCGGAGTCATTTTTGTTTAGCATTCCTAGCACTTTTCAACCATTGGCTAATGATGTTGTACCGGTAATGATAGAATCTATTACTTGTCATTTCAATTTTTTTTTTTTTTTTTTTTTTTGACTCCTCTTTAATTTTTTTGACAGTTGCCAAATGATGACTTTGATTTAGCATCTGGCAATGAGGATATGAGACTTCTTGATGAGTTCTCAGATAATGAAGAATTAGTTCATGGGTCATCAACCTTTGATTAGTGATTGGTCGTAAGAGTTGTCTCTCAGTTGACCCAACTCCAATTGTCCAAACTTCTTCCTTACCTACTGCTCCTACATTGAGTCAAGTTGCACCTTCTGTGGCTTCTACCATTGATACAAGAAGCATGATCCTTAATGCTCACTGCTCAGCAGCTTCAATATTTGATAACCATATTAAAGGCTTATTAAGTAAAACTCCTATTTAAAAATTTCCAGCATTGGGCCCAAAGCTCCAAGAGCTTTATGATGAGCTCTCAAAGCTTCAGATAGACTATTCTTCGTTGCAAAGCCAAATTAAGAAGTACGTACAAAATGCTACTACGTACATCTCTATGAAATCAACATTTGCTCAAGGAATGACTTCAGAGCTACAGGATCAACGTTTGGCAGATGTTAGTCAACGTGTTACTCATGCTCTAGCTCTTGAAAATGAAAGAATTGAGCAGGTTCACTTACTGAAGTCTGATTTGGGCGGCCTTGTAGCAAAGAAGGCATAATTGTTGAAGGCGTTGGAACATTTAGATGAACAATCATAACAATTAGAGACTACAATTAGTGTTGCTAAAGCTGAAGTAGTTTAAAAGCGAGCCATTGTTTCCACTTTAAGGGATGAACAAGCTACAATAGAAGCAGTTGAGGTGATAAGAAGTGAGGATATCGAAGTCACCAACAAGTTGGAGAAGCTCTTGAAGGTTGAACAAGGCGAGATCCAGATTTTATCATGGCTTCCATGATTTATTTATTTATTATCTTTTTTTTTCGTTTTTATTTTAATGAAATGTAGCTCGAAATGAAATACTTTATTATAAAATAATTGCTCTAGCAAACACTGGATTTATGAAATAAATATTATAGTTCGAAGCAAAATACTCTTATTGTAAAGCACATTTGGCTTATCAATTTATTAGCAGTTCACAGTTTATACTTGTGCGGGCCAGGAGTAGTAAATTTTATTTTATTTTTTAACAACTTTATTTCATATGGGCCAAAAACAACAAGCAGTTTATGCTCATGCGATTAGGAGCGTTACATTCTCATAGATAGTAGCGCTTTAAGAACATGCCATTGATTGGGCCAACTCTTATACCTTCTTCATCAACAATCTTGTATGCTCTATTAGTGTAGACTTCAGTCGCCACATATGGACCATCCCACTTGGACAAGAACTTGTTGCCGGTTTGGTGGGTAGTGATGATAGGTCTTCGAACAGCCAGCACCAATTCTCCAACTTGAAAAGACCGGGGTCTAACCTTCTTATTCAAAGCTTTGGAGAATCGAGCTTGGTAACACTCAAATTTTTGTTGTCCTTCCAATCTCTTCTCATCTAATGCTTCTAACTCAGCAAGGCTTAATTTTGCATTCTCATCATCAGTGAGACCTTCCTGTATAGCTATCCTTAATGAAGGAATCTGTTGTTCCAAAGGAAAAACCACTTCAACATCATACACAAGGGAGTATGGGGTGGCTTGTGTTGGGGTACAATGTGTCGTATGGTATGCCCAGAGTGCTTCTCCAATTCTTTCATGCCAATCCCGCTTTGATTTATCAACCACTTTTTTCAATAGGTTGCCCAAAGTTTTGTTAAACGCCCATGCGGGTCCGTTGGCAGGTGCATTGTACATTGAGGAATTGCATTGCTTAAATCCAAATCTTTCACAAAGTTTGTCCATTAGACTGTTATAGAAAGGTTTTCCGTTATTGGTGATAATGTAGCGAGGTACACCATACCAATAAATAATATGGGATTTGATGAAGTCCACAACAGTTTCTTTCTTGACTTCTTTAAGTGGAAAGACTTCAGCCCACTTGGAGAAGTAATCTGTGGTGGCCAAGATGTATAAGTGGCCTACAGAAGACTTGGTCAATGGGCCAACTACATCTAGACCCCATGCATCAAACGGCCACAAAGCAATTATCGGGTGTAAAGGTTCTGGTGGTTAATGGATAAAGTTTGCATGAAAATGGCAAGGTTGACACTTTCTTGAGTAGTCCAAGCAATCTTTAACCATCGTAGGCCAATAGTAACCCATCCTTTTTACTTGAAAGTGAAGTTTATGACCAAATTGATGCGCTCCACATATCCCGGAATGGGCTTCTTCCATGGCTTGTTGAGCTTCGTCATCCCCAAGGAAACGAAGAAAAATTCCTTCAAATGATCGTCAAAATAAAGTTCCCTTATAGTAGATGAATCGAGGAGCTCGACGTTATAATGGCTCGGATTTAAATACATATCGGATTGGTGTAAATTGGTGCTCGTCACCTTAAAATTTGTATGATTGTCGGACTCTTGGCATTAATGGGTTGGCAAGTGAACCTTAAATTTTATAATTGAGGACCCTTGGGTGATTTTCGAAACCTTGATTAAAGCCTTAACAAGGTATTTAGACAAGATTAGATCAAAAGCCCCAAATTTGAGTTTTTGTTTTTGACCAACTTTCACTCTTTCAGCCTTTTCTCTTTGCACACTTTGAATTTGAATATGAGGCTAGGGCCATTGGAAAGCTTGTTTCTAGGGCTTCGATTTGGACACAAGAACCACCCAAAACGGAGTCCGAACGAGAGAGTTATGCCTGTTTTAATTTTGAGTTTCTGTGCTGGAAGCATGCTTGCTTGAGCGAGCTTTTCTTCGCTCAAGCGAACTCTGCAATTTTCAAAGAGTTTGGGAGCTTCTTTCCTCCCCTCGAGCCAAGCTTTCTTCGCTCGAGCGAAGGGTACGAATTCAGCATATTTAAAAATCATTTTTGGTCCACTTTTTCTTTATTCTCTCTTGCTCTTTCTCTCTCTTCTTCTTCTTTTCCACCATTGCTGTGGGTTTCAAGCTTTCAAGCTTGAGTTTCATCTCTTTTCTTTCACTTTTCACCCCATGTTCCTCACATAAAAACGAAGAGCACACCTAGGGCTTTCTATCTATCTAGGTGGATCATGTTTTCGTTGAAGTCAAAATTTCGGATTTCTCTTTCTCCTTGCTTAAGGTAGGGATTTTCCTTGCTTCTCTTCAATAATATTTTTTGGATAGATGGGTGCTAATTTCTATTGCATGAAACCCTCATTTTGAGGAGATTTTTAAAACGGTATGTGAAGGAAGCTAGGGTTTTTAATTTATGGAAGTTGAATTGATGATTTAAGTGGAATATAAAATGTTTGAGTCATGAGAATGTGGTTTTGTGTCAAATAGTAAAAAGCCCTAATTTATGTTTAACCCTAGTTATGGAACCTATATTGGGGATGAAGGAAGCCTCAATTGACATTTGATTTATGAAATTAAGTTTATGTTTTGTAGAGATGAGAATAAATAATGATGATTAATGGTTGGAAAATAACTATTTTATAGAAAGGTTATATTGAAGAAATTAAGATGAGTAATTAAATTAATTAATCGGTGATAATTTATGATGATTATTGTGTTGTGAAATTTAGTATGAAGACTTGATAATAATGTGGAAAAGTAAAGAGACCGTTGGAATATAAGAATTGAGATGCTTCTAAAAATGCGCTATATGCTCTTAGTGGATGTGTCATTGGATGAATTTTGTGATAAAAATAATGAATGTTGTTATGGCTTTTGTTGGGATGGTAACAACGAATGACTTGATGAATACTAGAGATTGTTGTGGAACATAAGGAGTACGTGTTATTGAGCTAATAAGTAATGGAAACGATGAACGAATGTGTTGGCTTTGCCCACAAATCATAATGAGCAATGACTTAAGGAATTGATGGATTATGATGTTGCCTTGGGGTCCGTTTCCCGCCGTATTTGAGCCAGCAAAGCGTAGCGCTTAATAAAGGTTCTGCTTTCCTTCCGAAGTAGCTCCCGATAAAGTGTGTGGGCTAATGAAATGTGTAAAGGTTCTGCATTCCTTCCGGCTTGTGACCGGTAAAGCGTGAGGTTCTGCATTCCTTCCGGCTCGTGACCGGTAAAGTGTGTGGTGTGATGATGAGGCTTGGTAATGGAGCTAGTGTCCAATTGGATTGTGTGGAATGATTATAATGAGATTTGTACATGCGTTTGAGATAATGGAAAGTGAATAATCTTAATTGGGTAAAGTGAAATATATGGGATTGTGTGGGTTCTTCTTATGTGGATTACAATGGGTTATGATTTTGTTGTGACATGTAGAAGAATGACTCGATGTTATGTTTACACCTCTAGGTAATGTTAGCAAGGGATTCTTGAAAAGTCTTTTCTTTTTCTTTTTTTGAAAAATATATTTGATTAATACAGAAACAAAAGGAAGATTTTTTCTTTGAAAAATTTTCAGGAATTTCTTTATGAGAAAGCTATTACCTATATGTATTGTAATTTGAGTATGAAAAGAGCACAATGAATTTATGTTTATATCACTCTTTAGCATTCCATGATCACATGTATCTAGGGACCTTATTGTTTAGAATCAGGGAAGACTCATATTGGACTTCGTGTTCATCCTTATTATTTTAACCATTTTCAGGAACGAAGTTTGGAAAGCCGGATTTAGGATTGAAGAGTTCATTTTCTATTATATGTCATAGTGTAAATGAGATATGCTTGTTGTAATGAGAGATTCATGTGTATTTCAATGTGAATTTTGACATGTATTATTGTTGTATTTATTCGAGAGAGAATAATATTATTGTTACTCCATGTAATGGGTATTTGTAATTATAATTGTAGTTAATAAAATGGACTTGTATTGAAGGTTTTGGTTATATTTTTTAGTAATAAAACTTGGGACGTGATAGACGTCTTATTTCAGTTCTATGGCGAGAATCATCAGGGACCTTCCCATGTTCAAGGTAGTCTATAATTGACATTGTCCAATCTTCGACTTCGATGGCTAGTACTGAAATCGCATTTGTTTCTACAAGGCGACATTCTAACAATTGTGGCAATACCCATTGTTGGCATACAGGGACACTAATTTGTTCACCTTCTAACAATGCTAGTGTAGTTGCTAGATTGGCAAGTGCATCAGCCAATCTATTTTCTTTCCTTGGAACATGTTCGAGTACCACCCTCTCAAATTTTTCAATGAGATGAGTTATATATTGGAAATATGGGACTAAGTTGTCTTTCTTAACTTTATAATCCCCCCGGAGCTGATTAATTACTAACTTAGAATCCCCATAGACATCAAAGTCAACCATTTTTAGCTTTGTTACCATTTGTAAACCAATGATCAAGGCCTGGTACTCAGTAACATTGTTTGAGCAATTTTCACCAAGAATAAATGAGTAAGGCAAAATGTGCTTCCGTGGTGAAACAAAAATGACACATGCTCCTACCCTTTCCTTCCTGGTAGCCCCATCAAAGAACATCATCCAAGGTTATAGGACTTCTATGAACAATACATCTTCATTAGGGAATTCCTTAAAAATTTCTCAATCAGCAGGAATGGAATGGTCGGCCAAGAAGTCTGCAAGGGCCTATCCTTTCACCGCTTTTCTTGGCACGTAAATTATCTCAAATTCATCAAAGAGGAGCGACCATCTTGCTAAGTGTCCTGAGAGGATGGGCTTAGACATAACATACTTTATTGGGTCAGCTCTTGCAATGAGATGCATTGTATAGGCTTAGAAATAATGTCTCAATTTTTGAGAGGCAAAAACAAGCGCCAAATACATTTTCTCAACGGGTGAGTACTTGAGTTCATTTTCAGTTAATCAGGGACTCAAGTAATAGAGTGCTCACTTTGAATTTTCTTTGTTATTTTGGGCAGCATCACTCCAAGAGACTCTTTTTGAGCAACAATGTAAAGTATCAATGGTTTCGCTTAAATAGGAGCTCCTAATACTGGTGGATAAAGCAAGTATCTCTTAATACTGTCGAAAGCATTTTGACATGCCTGATCCCAAACAAATGGAGGCTCCTTTTTCATCAGTCGACTGAAAGGTTACAATGGCCTCCCAAGTTTGCAATGAATCTATGGATATATGCCAAGTGACCTTGCATGGCATGTTGATAGGTGGCACCGGCATTCTTGAGTCTGAAAGGCATCACTTTATAACAATAGATGCCTTTTATGCTATGAAATGCAATTAACTCTTCATCCTCAGGTGCCATCTGTATTTGGTTGTATCCTGAACACCCATCCATAAAAGACAACACCTCGTGTCCAGTAGTGGTGTTTATCATTAATTCCATAATAGGAAGTGGAAAGTCATCATTGGGACATGCTTCGTTCAAATTTCAAAAGTTGACACATATTCTAATATGTCCATTCTTCTTGACTACCGGGACCATACTTGATATCCATGTCGGATATTTTACTACACGTATGAACCCAGCTTCGATCAACTTGTTGACTTCTTCTTCCACTTTAAGGATATGCTCAGGTCTGATGTATCGATGAGCCTGCTTTACTGGTCGCATACCATGTTTGATCTGAAGACGATGGACAGCGACTTTTGGACTTGAACCTGGCATCTCCTTATGTGTCCATGCGAAGACATCTTTATATTCAAGCAGCAGTTCGAAAAATGTCTTTTCTTCCTCAAGCGTTAAGAGTGTTCCCACAAAGATTGGTCGAGGGTCATCAGGAGTTCCCAAGTTGAGTTCTTTCAAATTGTCAACAGTTGATTACCCCCATCTTCAAGTTCTGGAGAAGCTTCTTGGAGATCATCATCCTTCGAATCTAAGCTAGAATCTTCTTCAAATGTTATATGGTGAGAAGCAACATGTTCAATTTTTTATTCTCTTTTACTTTCCGCTTGAGTCTTAATTTCTCCAGTTAGTATGATAATGTGCGTTTTGACCTTAAGCGGACCTTCACCTCTAACTTCAAGTGACATCATGCGTTTCATACGAGAAGGAATCAAACTTCGAGTCTCATTATCCTCCTTTGTAGAATTCAACTCAATTGTTGTTGTGCTTCTCTTGTTCTTGCCCTTTCTAGGTGATGTATTCATATCGCCAAGTCGAGCAAAAACGGACTTTCGTGACCAAGAAGTTTGTTTTTCATCCACTTCCTTAGTAGTGCCTAATCTGTTAAAACCTGAAGGTTAAGAAGTTGTACCTTCATCTGTCTTATCAACAGTGCTCAACCTATTAAAAACCGAAGTTCAAGGTGCAGGAGCTTCAATGCAGTCAAACACTAAGACTCGAGGAGTTGGGCTTGGACTTTTGTCTTCCTTTACTTCTTCCACAGTGATATGTTATACGTCTTCTATCTTCCCTTTTCTTTTGGAAGAGATACGAATGGGTTCAGTTGGCATAAATCCGACTCCAGTCTTTGGGGGGCTCACCCTGTACCCTTGTTGCCTTAACTTTTTTTGAGTTTCGTTAAGACCGTGAATTTTCTCACCTGTAAGTTTAGGACTTAACTCTCCCAGTGATGAGGGATCAGCAAAGTCATAACCTGTCTTGACTAGAAGCTTGTAATATTGTGGATCAAACCTTTCCATTCGTCTTTCAGGTAAGGAGCCATGTTCGATAGAATTTTGTGTAGCCCTAACAAATCCCTTTAGTGGAGGTTTAATTAGGCTTGACAATCCCACATGTGGAATTGGTATTGTTGCATCTGCTCTTAGTATCTGCAGATCTTCTTTTATTGCGGGGTTAGCAAAGTCTCTAATTTTTGCAGTTGTCGTGACTTCTTCAAACGGTGATTGTCCTTCTTTCCGTTGAGACTTCGACACATACTTGAAGACTTTTGTCATTGCATGGCCTTTTGAGGATGAAGGTTGTTTTTGTGGTGACATGACCTCTGGTGCTTTTTTGCCACTTGATACGTCTTCCCTTGAGAAGTCCAACACAACTTGCTTTTCTTCATTCATTTTCTCTTTTCTTGCAGAAGGGATTTCAACTGTGATAACTTTAGGTATCCCATTGGAATTTAGATAAAATTTTGCATCAGCAAAATGAGCCTCAGTTTCTGTAAATGGCTTGTCATCTACTAGCACTGTCTTTATTCCACCTTGGTCAAATTTAAAACACTGATGGAGAGTTGACGCAACTACACCATTTCCATGGACCCAAGGTCACCCAAGCAACAAATTATAGGACGTTCTTGCATCGATGACGTGAAACAAAGTATGGGCTATGAGTTCTACAATGGTAAGGTTCAAACAAATCAACCAATCGCACGTTGCCCCCCTTGGTTGAAACCTTGAATAACCAAACGACTTCGGGCTAACTCGTCCACTGGGATTCCCAGTTTCTTCATGGTGAACTTTGGCAAGATGTTTACCACTCAGCCTCCATCAATAAGGATGCGGTTAACTTTTTGTTCACTAATAAAACCAGAGACAAACAATGGGCGATTGTGTGGCTTTGAACCTAGTTGAAGGTCTTCATCAGTGAAGGTTATTGTTGTGCAAGAAGGAACAGAAGTAATGGAGTTCACCTTGGGATAATCTAGCTCATTAACAACAAACTCATATTTTTCAGGATCTTCTAACACTCGAATAAGTGCAAGTTGTACAGATCTAAGGAGTTGAGACGCTTTACGCAAACTGAAGCATGGGGGTAGTTCTTTCAAGATTGTCAGGACGTCAATTTCCTCCTTATCTAGTGTCACCTTAATGGTGTGAACATTTTCCACATCTGTTTCAATGGTTGAAACCATGTAAGCTGCCTCAACCAACTCATCTCCAAAATACCCAATGGGGAAAAAGTCTCGCAGGATGATTGGGGTAGGCGAGTCTACTTCAAGAAATTTATGTACTTGTTGCATCTTCTTTTCACTTTTCTTTTTGTCCATCACCTCTTTTTTGGAATGTCGATTGGAATTCTTCTTTTCTTCTACCTTCTTGAGTGAAAAATGTTAAGTCTTGACTTACTTCTTTGTGACTTCCTTCGTGTCACAAGAGTCTAACATTCATCTTCTCCAATAGTTAAGACTTCTTCAAAACCATCATGGGCATACCTATCTTGATTTGGAACTTGAATAATGATAGGTTCAAGTGAACCAAACTAGATGACTTTGGGAATTGTTTTCACTATTGGGATTACAGACTATGACATTTCTATCTTGAATTTTGAGGATGGAGAATTTGGAGGTCCTATAATAATCATCGCATGGTTGGATTCTACCGATTTGTCAAGGTCCAAGAGGATTTTGTTCTTCCTAGCCAAGTCCACGAGCAATTCCTTTAACACAAAGCATTTTTCAGTAGGATGGCTAACTATCCGATGACAGTGGCAATACTTCAGGTCCTTCACAAGACCTATTTTATCAGGACATTTGCACTTAGGGAGTTGAATGAATTTCTTTTGAAGTAAATCTTCTAACATTGCTGATACATCAGAGTCAGAAAATGGATACTTCTTTTCTTGTAGTTCTTTCAGATATGGGCGTATTTCATTTCTTTCTTCTTTCTTCTTTTTTCTTGTCTTTTGTTGAAATCTTGATTGGAGCTATGGTTTCCACCATTGCTTCTTTGGTGGTACCTTTGAAAGGCTTGCCTTATTTTTTCACTTCTTTGTTATATTTCCTTTGTTTAAGAATAGGAAGGTCTTTCCCGCCATGGTTGGCTATGCTAATTTCCATGTCATATGAATGCGTAGCCAACTCTTCAAATGTTCATGGTTTTATCCCTTGAAGGATGTAAAGGAGTCCCCAATGCATGCCTTGCATGCACATCTCCACAGTTGAGATTTTAGAGAGTCAGTCTTTGCAATCTAGACTTAGAGCACACCAATGGTTGATGTAGTCTGCCACAGGCTCATCCTTCCATTGCTTGGTACTGCTTAATTCCATCACGCTTACCATACAATAGGTGCTATAGAAACGATTAAGGAATTCACATTCCATTTGCTCCCAACTGTCAATTGATGCAGCCTCCAAATCAGTGTACCAATCAAAGGCATTTCCTTTGAGTGACCAAACAAATTGTTTGGCAAGTAGATCTCTGTCTGTCTCGGCATTTTTGCAAGTTTCAACAAAGTGAGCGACATGTTGTTTAGGATTACCTTTTCTGTCGAACTATTGGAACTTGGAAGGTTGGTATCCACTAGGCATTCAAAGAATGTCTATCCTCTTTGTGTAAGGCTTGAAGTACATGAAAGCGCTATGTGAGGGCCTACCATATTATGCTCGGATGGTATTTGCAATCATGTCTTTGAGCTGTTGAACAGACAAAGAAGCAATGGATGTTGGTTGACTACTTATGACAATCGCTTGCCTCGCAATAGATGTATGGCAAGTTTCCTCACCAACAACTTGCTTGGACTTAGATGTAGCGTTCATTTTCTCAACAAACATGCCTTGTGGTGTAAAGCTAGGTGGATGAGAATTGTCTTGACTTGCCTTGTCAGCATTTTATGCTTCTAACTTGTTCATCATGGTGGCAATCTGAAGATCTTTCTCTTCCACAATTTTGGTGAGCTTGTCAATGGCAAGAGCCATGGTCGCCAATTGTTCTTCCCCTGAAGTGGTACCAGCGGTCATGACTTGCATAGCCACCGAGTGAGACAAATCTGAGTGATTCGATGAAATTGAATGTTAAGGACTACTAGGAGATGATCCCGAGTGTAAGCTTGTACTTGAGTTTGCATCAGAAGCTACAAGTGTTGGGAGAAATCTTTTGGCAGAGAATCCTTTGAGACAAAAGTGGACTTCTTACATTCCCTCACTTCCTTTTGCTTAACTTCAGAGGTGGATATCGTGATAGATTTGTGAGACTTGCCTTGCGCTTGCTTTGTTGCATTGGTGGTTGGCATGACCTCGTGAGTGGCGAGAGCAATGGTAGCATTGGTCTTGCTACGGGTGATCGGACCTGTAGAAGTGCCGTTGTTGCAAGTCGTGACAGCAGTATTCTTGCAGGCATTCTTATTGATTGGAGCAATTTGAACTTTCTTTGAAGCCATTATGCTTGATCAAACAAGGCTTTAGGAAAATGCTATAGGAGAAAGAGATGAGAGACAAAGAGGTCCCACTGGGCGTGCCAAAATTTGTAAACACAAATTTCGTATCCTGCAATTAAGACGCGAAATAAATGCACACATAAGTAATTTTATTGATTATAATAAATGGGTAATTCTCTGTGGTTTGCCCTATTACAAAAGAACAAGTCCTCTAATTCAATCTTTGAAATTGGCGTGATTCAACAGCTATAAAAGCTTGTTGTTGAACTAGACAAGTTGATGGATTTCTTCAAGTCTTCGAATGGAGAAACTTGGAGAAAAAAGGCTTGATCGATGGCTTGAATGGCTTGATCTCGAACGAGTCTTGAAATGATCTCTTTAAAAAGAGAGACCAAATTTGTATTTGCAACTTGAAAGGATTGGCACAAGTTTGAAGTGCTTGATAATCCTTTCTTCTAAGTTTGAGGAACTTTAGAGAGAATTTTAACAAGAGAATTTGGCAGAGTCTCGAGATTGCTTAGGAGCTTGCAAGACCATTAGCCAAAGAATCTGTCCCCCCTTCTCATGGTGAAGCCTCTATTTTTAGGCTTAGGAGAGAAGGATCAATTTTGGAAACTCCAAAATTGATTTGAATTTCCAAGAAAATAACAATTTATTTCTTAATTTATGGATACGATTTGCATTCAAATTTAAATTTAAATTTGAATTATTCCACCAAATTTTGACAAAATACTTTCGTGGACCCCACACTTTTTTTTTGGGTTGACCCAATTATCAAAATAGGTTCCCTTTTCTTTTGGCATGACCCATAGCTTAAAATGGGTTAAGATCCATAATTTTAGTAAGACCCTCATTCATTTAAAAATCTTGACCATCTTAATTTTGACCAATCAAGAAAATTTATTTGCCTCGATTAATAAGATGGTGATCAAGACACGTGAAAATTTAAGTGTCTACGGCTACCAAAATCGAGAATGATCTAGCTGTGGCCCTGGCTTCTACAGATGTTGATATCAAGGCCGCTGATGAGAAGGCGTATGCTGAGGGATGAGAAGATGTCAGAGAGCAATACAAAAAGCAAGTCAATCAGGCCTGCAACCAAGGCTACTATCTCAGCTGGGTTGTAACCTTGAAGAAACTCTCCATCCCTGAGGACTCCCCACTGAGAGATCTTGGCCAACTTGATGTACATTTCCCTTCATCCCAGTCCAATCCAAGAAGGAATGGGAGGAAGAACAAGACGAGGCTAACATCACTACTGTAGGAGCTAAGTCCGCAACTCTAAATGATCAAGTCCTGGACCAGACTGAAGAAAATGAGGATGAGGTCTCCAAGAGCACATCTTCAAAGAAGGTTGGCGCCTCTGGAGCCGACAAGAGCATTAAAGATACTCTCAAAGAGATAAACCAATAAGTCATAGTCGATACCGAGGCTAAGAAGGCTGCTACTCTATCCATCGAGCTAACACACCGCCAGTAGCTAAAATGGAACAGATTGAGAACATTACCCCAACATCTGATACTTAGAATGCTTTTCTTTTTTGGGTTGTACTTTTTTCTTTTTTCTTCTTGTACTTTACTTTTGAACAATTTTCCGCTTTTGCGAGGTCGAAATGCCATTTGTTGTACTAAAACAAGTTCCTCTTTTATGAATGCATGTCTATTTTTGACTAAGTGTTGGATGTTTGCTACTTTAAGCTGCTTTCATGTTCCTTGTATACTTTTGTTGTCTTTATGCTTTGTTTCTTACGAAATCTTCTAAGTATAACATCTTGGATAACACCTCATCTTGGGTAACATAACCACCTTGGATTACAACATCTCGAATAGAATGGTTATTTATCTTGGATAAATTCAACTCATAAAAAAAAAAAAAAAAATTGAAAATTTTAATAAGTATCAAATTCAAATTACTGGCTCAAACTTATCTATGCTCTCTAAATTTTTTCTGAAAATTTTAATAAGTATTACATTCAAATTACTAGCTGAAACTCATCCATTCTCTTTGCCCCCTAACGTGAATGTAAGTTCAACTTAGGTTCACATTAAGGATACATTATCTAAATCTTGCCCAAGTTTGACTTAGATATCCATGACCGGAGTCATCGTGTTTAGATCGTCTAAACAAAACACTTAAGGCTTAACCTTAGTGCACCGAGAGTACTAGCTACCTCGGTTTTTCGTACAAACTAGCCAGATCGTGGCTGGTTTCGTCTTGTTTCTCTTTGAAACATCTCTTTAACTTAGTTCAACTTTGTCATCCTGGGAAGTCTAAGTTAAACGTCATGTTTCTCTTTGGAACATCGGCCTAGGACTTTCTGTCTTATCTAACAGTTATTACGTAATACATGAATTTCAATCAACAATTTGTAAGGAACAAAATCGGACTAATATTTTATTAATCAGTGCTTTAACTAAACATCTTCTAAATTACATCAAAAGTAGAAAAAGGAAATTAGTGATAGAAGAACTTCGAATTACTAGTATTCCATGGTCTTGGCAATTCCTTGCCATCACTGTCTTCTAGCCAATATGCACAGTTGCTGACAACTGAGATAATTCTGTATGGTCTTTCCCAGTTTGAGCCAAGCTTATCCTTCCTAGGATCTTTCTTGTTGCCGACAACCTTTCTTATGATGAGATCCATAATTTGGAATTCCCCGGTGTAGACACCCCATTTTTGACCGACCTTAAGACTCAGACGTCACCGATTGAGCGCTCGGTGATGTTGCATATTGTGCTCGTTCAGAAGTCTCAGAGTCGCGGCCGTGCGCCCTGCCTCCGGACTTCCGAATCCTCTTCTGTGCCTTGCCTCGGTTTGCGAACCAGACTCGGTTTTTCTCTGTTTTCTTCCTGAGGGGAGGGAGAGGTCTAGCAGATCATCTCTCAGTGGCCGTGCGCTACTTTTTGTGGCCGTAGGTCATTTTGCCCATTTCGGAGCCCGGTTCCCGGTTTTCGGAGCCGTCAGGCCGTGTGCCTCGGTTCGGGACCGCCCAACCATCTCCAATTCCTCCGGTTCTTGGTAGGTACCTCTGTTTTGTCATAACGAGGAACACTGGGGTCTCAGATACCCACTTCGTGGCCGAACACCACTTTCGGTGCTCACAGCCTATTTTCGGGACCCCGAACTGTGCGGTTTGGGCCCCGAGCATTCATTTCGCATCGGTTTTTGTTCAATTTTGGCAGGTACCTCTGTTTTAGCACCAGGAAGATCACTGGAGGGTGGGAGGCCAGCAATTATCTCAAATAACCAGTTATGCTCCTCCGACGCTCGTTTTTCTCACTTCCGGGCTAATGTTGAACGCCCTAGGGCCATTTTCTTCCAACCACAACTACATATTTGTGATGAGGGCACATGGGAGGACCCTAAAAAATGGTGGTCGGCCAGTAATTCTGATTTTCATTTTTGAGCCTCTCTTTCAAGTTGAATGTTGTGTCTCCTGTTTCAGAGTTGCCGAATTCCAACCATGGAACCTTGTTCTACACACCTGGGAGGACACCAAAAATTGGTGGCCGGCCATTAATTGTTGACTTCATTTTTGGCCATGGCCGGCCGGCCATGGGGAGTGGCTGGCCGACCAGTGGGGTGGCCGGCCGGCCATCTTCAAGAAAAGTAGCTGGCCGGCCTGCTTTCTCCTTTTGAGCACTTTACAGCTGGGCAGCTGTATCTCCAAATATCTTTGCCCTCCGGGGGATATTTTGGGAGGGAAAGCTTGGGTGCATTTCCCTCCCCTTTTACACCCCCTTTTGGTCCATTTAAGGGGCTGACCTTCTTCTTTGTTAGGGTTACAAAATTTTCCCTCAAGAGCCCATCTCCCTTTGCCTCCATCTTCATCTCCAAAACCTTGAAAAACCTTCAAGTCTCTAGCTCCTTTGTTCATCAACACCAAGCCTCACCATCACCACTTCCATTCCAGCAGCAAAGGAAGGTTTTTTAGAGGCTAAGGACCAACAAATTCAAGCCAAGAAGCAACAAAAGCTTGATCTTCAAGGGTAAGTCTCAAATTCCCTTTTTCTAGCTTATTTTTGCTTCAATTTTCTACCCTATTTGCTCACTGTTTTGGGCTCCGAACCCTACTGATTTTGTGCTTATTTTGGGCCCCTCTACAACATTGTAGAAGGGCTCAACCTTGTTTGGCATCTCTATCATGCACTTGCTTCAATAGCATCTTCTATGCCAATATTTTGCATTGAATATCTAGCTTATGAATGATCTGATTTTGAGCCTGATATAAATTGTGAGTGGGCCTCTTTTGAGCCCCTCTTCAACATTGAAGAAGGACTCAACCATGTTTGGCCTCTCTATCATGCACTTTCTTTGTAATTCTCCATATTTACCGTAAAATTGCATGATTTATTTGGCCTGTTTGTGATCTGATTTGGAGCATCTCATGAACTGATAATATGCTTATTTTGAGTCCCTCTCCAACATTGAAGAAGGGCTCAACCTTGTTTTCATGCTCTGCATGTCACTTGCTTTGAATTCATGTTCTACTCTTACTTTTGCATGCTATTTTTAGCTCATGAGTGATCTGTTTTCGAGCATACAATATATTGTCAGTGGGCCTATTTTGAGTCCCTCTTCAACATTGAAGAAGGGCTCAACCATGTTTGGTAACTCCATCTTACACTTGCTTCACAATTCTTCCAATTTACCGTAAAATTGCATGCTTTGTTAGGCTTGCTTAGCTTCTGATTTCGGCCTTCATCAGGTCTAAAAAGAGCCTTATTTTGTCCTTCTTGTCATGTTTTGTTAAGGGTATTAGGCTATTTGGTGAATGCTTTTGGTATTTCATGTTATACCCCCTTTAGTCCCTTATTTTTGCATGTCTTGCTAGCTCACCATGCTTCTGTTTTTGAGCCTTCGACAGGCCTGAAAAGTGTCTTATTTTGATCTAATCTTCATATTTTGTTAAGGGTCCAAGGCTGTTTGGTCCATCCTTTTGGTATCTCATGTTATAGCCTTTGTTGGCTTTATTTTGCATGCTGTGTTAAGCATATCTACATACTGAATTGGAGGATGTCATCTACTGTAAATGTGCATATTTTTGGTCCCTCTTTAATGTTGTAGAACTGTTTTTTTCAGTTTGAGCATTGTACATATCACTTGTTTCATTATTCCCCTCATTTCCCCCATTTTTGCATGCTGTTTTTGCCATACTTGTGATTGTTGTTTGGCCATTCTTTGTGCTGGAAAAATGCTATTTTAGGGGCTGCCTAGCATCTGTCTTTACATGTCATGTCCATATTGTGCATGTTTGGCATAGCTGTAGGCCATTTCGGGTGCTTAGCATAGCATTTCGGGCATCGGGTGTAATTTTGCTACAATTCGGGGGCTGTTTTTGCATCATTTTGGCTGCTGAAATTTTCATTTCCCATATGCCATATGCCACGTCTCATTTCGCATGTCATTCTGTGCCTTAATACATTGCCTCGGTTTGCGCGCCCGCGAGCACGCGTTTCGAGGCACGTCATTTTTTATCCGACGGCCTCTTATGTGAGTGCGGCTGAGGCCCTCTCATGTTAGTGTAAGTCCATCTTGCATTTCGTATGACATTTCAGTCTCATTACATTCCGTATGCCATTTTCTCAGTTTGCGTGCTCATGGGCACGCATTTCGAGACATCTCATTTTTAGTCTCATTGCATATCATATTTCATGCCATTTCATGCCTTTATATCATTTTCTCGGTTTGCGCGCCCGTGTGCACACATTTCGAGGCATCTCATTCTCATAGCATTGTGCATGCTAGGATTGCATATTAGTCGCATTCATGCATATCATGCATATCGCATCGTGTTTGGGATAGGAGTTAGCCCGGGCACGGGAAACGAGGCACGTTTCATACTTCGAGTGACGGAACGGGTCTCAATTCCCCGGTCACCGACACTCCGGATTACCCATGATGGAGTTAGGTTTTGTTGTAGCATTCATCTGCATTGCACCCAATATTGAGTTGTGCAATCCGATTCCTCGGCCATCATGCATCGATATGCGTGATTGGTGGCACGAGAATCGAGGCATGCATATATTTGTGAAATACATTGCTATGCCCTTTTCCTGCTCTCTGTTGCAGCAAAATAAGGAATCAGCAACTTTTCGGAGTCTGGCGCGCATTTCGAGAACATTGCAAACAGAGGCTAAATTGGGCATCCCAGTGGATTTCTGCGCAAAGGCATTCCATCATACATCATTCATCAGAAGCAAGGCAGCCCCTGGCTTGCATGCCAGTTTAAAGCTTTCTTAGTTAATTTGTTAATTAATTAGGAATCTGTACTATTCGGACTGTATTATTTATTCGGACCCTCTGCGCGAGGGCAAAACTGTAATAAGTGTGGGTGAGTGTGATGTATGTCTTCCAACCCCCACTTCTTTCTCCCTTTTATTTATCCGCTTATGATGGTTAGATATAGGGCATATTTCAATTAGCATACAGTATGATAGCATGTTTGCATCATTCATCTGTTTTGCACGCACCGGGCTCGGCGCATCATACAAACTGCATTTGTATTTCAAATTCCAAATTGAATACGTGTTAGCTGTAGCATTCCATATACCATGTTTAGAATAGCCGAGCCTGCTATAGTTGCATTTTTGCATGTGTTGCATTAGGCATTACTGTATAATTAGGATCATGCATGATTTCTAATAAGTTTTCTGTTTTGGCTTGGAGTACTCGGTGAGCTTTATGCTTTAGCATACTTGCATGCGTGTGAGTGTTGCCATGATAGCATGCTTACCATGAGGCTATGTGCTTATGTGATATTACTGCCTTGAATGCCTGTGGGTGGAGGTTGTGTTACTTGGATTGGAGCAATTCATCAAATGTTTGTTTTAAGCCCACTAGATAGTGGCAAAATCATGTTTTTCTAAGCCCACCTGAGGGTGGCAAATCTGCGTCTTAGCCTACCTGCGGGTAGCACCATCAAACCATTTTCAAACAAACAAACATGAAATGTTTTGTTCCAATTCAGGCGACTCAGTCTATACTTGTTTGCTGCGAGCATCACATAGTAACCTAGGCTAATAATCGGAATAAGAGCATACAAGGTTTTCAAAAACAGATATCATGGTTAGTAGAGGCCGGTCTTTGACCGGGCGAGCGGGGGTGCTCACGAAGTGACCTTCCCCAATCGTACCCAAGTTCCCGAGCCGAGGCAACTTTGGTGATGACGGACACGTGGCCTTTGGCACCGAGTCAGGATTTCCTAAATTTCCCATTAAAAAATATTTAGGTGGCGACTCTGTATCTGGCGAAGCAGTCCATGTTTGGCACTTCTTTCAAAAAATCTGTTTTCAAAACGATTTGCCAGATTTGGACTCTTTGGTTCAAGATTAAGAACCGTGACATTTGAGTCCTTGAACTGTAGTGACCCCAATATGAACAGAACGGGACCTAACCCTCCCGGGGCGTTCGGGGACGTCTACACCCGGGATTCACCTTCTTGTTGTATGACTGGCAAGTCTCTGTTGGTATGGCCCCAGCCGAATTGCTAGTTTCTCCCTCCTTTCGTCAATCAAGTCTAGATCTCGGGCTAGGAATATAGGAATGTCTCATTTTTCCCATTATCTACTGCCTGAGTTTGAACTCCAGGGATGTCGATCTATAGTGGTATAACAACCTTTGTGCCATAAGCCATGGCAAAAGGTGATTCTCTAGTTGATCTTCTTGGCGTAGTATGATATGCCCATAGTACATTAGGAAACTTCTCCACCAACTTGCCCTTGGTAGCTTTTAGTGTCTTCTTTATTTCATCTAAGATGGTCTTGTTAGAGGCCTCAACTTGGCCATTGCTTTTGCGGGAAGCTTGTAGTAGTTCTTGCTATTTTATTTGTCGTAGAAATTCTTGATCAACTTGCTATCAAATTGCGTACCATTGTCTGCCATAATGGCTCTTGGGATCTTGAATCTGGTAATAAAGTTCTTCTAGATGAAGCTTCTCACATCCACATCTCGGATTTTGTCCAAAGGTTCAACCTCCACTCACATTGTGAAGTAGTCCATGGCTACTAGCAAGTATTTCCTCTGTCTAGTTGCCTTGGAAAACTGCCCAATTAGATCCATGGCCCACTGGGCAAATGACCAATGACTGGGATACTAGATTTAGATCTCCAACTGGCTAGTGTATCAAAGGTGCAAACCTTTGACACTTCTCGCACTTCTTGACATAGGCTTTTGCGTCTTTCTACATGTAGGGCCACCAGTACCCTTATGATATGGCTCTGTGGGCAAGAGATCTGCCCCCTACATGGCTTCCACAAACTCTTTTATGGATCTCTATAAAAAGTCTTCTACCTAGGAAGGATGCACACATCGCAATAATGGTCCAGTGAAGGACCTTCTATAGAAGTGGCCTTCTACTGACAAGCAGAACCTTGCCGACCTTAGTCTGATCTTGTGTGCCACCTTCTTGTCTTTTGGTAACCCACCATCTGTGATAAATTTGACTGAGGCATCTATCCAGCTTGGGCCTAACTCTATGCGCATCGTTTCATACTTTGTTATTAGGGGTTCAATGCTTAGGCTTGACAAGTAGTCCACCATGATTATTCTCGGTGAGTTCGACTTTATTGTTGAGACAACGTTTGCCAGTGCATCTGTGTGCCTATTGTCTTCTCAGCAGACTTGTTGAAGCTTACAACTTTGGAATTGTGCTATTAACTTGATGACCTCTTTGATATAGGCCATCATTCTCTCATCTCAGGCGATGTACTCCCCCGTCGCTTGGTTCACGATGAGTTGGGAGTCACAATAGACTACCACCTTATCGGCTTTGATTGCTGTTGCTAGCTTTAATCTAGTAATCAGTGCTTTGTACTTTGCTTCATTATTTGAGGCCTTGAACCCTAGTCGGATTGATTGTTCATCTGGTGAGACTAGCACCACACATGCCCTTGCTCCCTGTTGGTTTGAACTGCCGTTGACAAAGAGACCAAAGGACTCGCCTATATAAATATCGCAAGGCTTCGATTTCTCTTTCTTTTTCTTTTGTCCTACTAGCTGTGGGTTTTGTGTTTCTAGCTGTGTTTCCTCTAGTTTTTCTGCACATCTTAGGCTAAGGTTCATAGGTCTTGGCTTTAGGCTTGCGCTCACTGTAAACTCAGGAACAAAGTCAGCTAAAACTTGCCCTTTGATTGCTGTCCTTGGTCTCTATTCTATGTCATATTGACCTAGAACTACAGCCCATCATGATAACCTTCCCAAAAAGTCTCCATGTTGCAACAGAGACTTCAGTGGATGCTCTGTAAGCACCATAATTTTGTAAGTCTAAAATTAATGATTTAGTTTCTTTGATGCCATTACCAAAGTGAGTGTCAGTTTCTCCAGAGGCAGATACCTTGTCTCTACTATTGGCAAGGTTTTGCTCACATAATATACCGTCTTTTGTTCTCTTTCTTCTTATCGGACAACCACGGCGCTGACCACGTGGTCTGAGATTGCCAGGTACAAAAATAGTTCTTCTCTTGGAATTGGGTTTGACAATATAAGTGGGGTTGTCAAATACCTTTTCAAGTCGGCCAAAGTGACTTTACATGCTTCTGTCCATAAGAAATTTGTGGTCTTCTTCACTAGCTGGAAGAATGGCCTACATTTATCTGAACTCTGACTTATGAATTTGTACAACAACAAGAAGGAGACTTGCCAAGTCAAACCATGTGGTCGTGGGTTCAATTCCCAAAGATGACACCAAATTGTAGGTGTTGATTTTCGACTACACAACCAAACAAGGAACTTAGCTGAAGAGCACGAGGTAGAATAAATTAAACCAAGCACTTGCACACAAGAAGATAGGAATACCACAGTGCCTCGTCCACTCGGGGGCACTCTGACGATCAAGTCAGTCACTTATCTCACAAAGATATCGACTCAATTAATCAGTGCACAAGTAAAATCATACCTTAGACCCCTGGGAGTGCCTTACTTTTATAAGAAACAATGCCCTTGTTCCTTACAAGTATCACTTCATAGGACTCAAGCATAACACTTATCTCAAACTTAGTTAGATAAGTATGAACCCCTCAAAAGCCTCATCTCTATCTGAACTAAGCGCCTCAACTTATCTAGGACTCTTGTTCTCTATCCGAATATCTTAGATTTCGGTATTACTGCACGATATCTCAGTAATATAACAACAATCTCAACGTCATGGCTTGTCCACATGGCACCTCGGCCATCACCTTGGCCACGTGGCATGACCCTAAAACTATGTCCCCACACATATAAAAATATGTCCCCACATATATTTATTGCAAGATGGTGAATTTGGAATGTTCTTATGGAGGTTATGTGGTTTTAACAATTAGAACTCATTGCGAAATTGTGGGAATTTTCTATTATTGGGCTCTACATTTATCATTTCTAGACAACAGTTTGAACTATTTGTTATGATTGCTAAGTGCATTTGGAATCCCAAGAATGGGGTAAATTTTGGGCGTTAAAAGGAATCTATTGAAGATATTGCTAAGTTTGCAGACAAAACTTTGTTGAATTTTGAGAGACTCCAAAGGAAAGCTCATTCCCTATTTCTATGTAAGGTTCTGGGGGCATTTTGGGTTCAAATCATGTAGAAACCATTAGTGCTTGAAAAGTTAGAGATAATTCTATTTACCTCATTACACTTACGTTCTGATTATACCCATATACAAAATTTAAAAAAGTTAATTTATGTCTTCATTTACTCTAATTTTTTAAATGTAGACTTATCCCTAATTCTCTCTCTCTCTCTCTCTCTCTCCCTCTCTCTCATATAGATTTACTTGTTCCCTCTCTTAATTTTTCTCAAATGTATAGTTTCGAAGGTATTAGAAATGAGTGGCAACTAGGATATTGAAGGTGCTAGGGGTGGCAAGAGATGTGAGATGGAGAGAGAGAGAGGGGGGTTATAATGGTTGGAATGAGGGAAATAGTGGCAAATCTAGGGGTCAGGGTAAGGAAGAATGAGAGGTAAGGTGGTAGGTTTCAAATCTAAGAAGAGAGATTGGTCAAGAAGGGAAATGGCTAGGGTTGTAAATTTGGGAAAATAAAGGAAAATAGTAGGGAATTGTAGAAAGAAGGCAAGGATGTGGGTTACAATGATTGCATAGGCGTAATGAGAAAGGGTGATCGAGAAGGAGCCAATGAGGATTATAGAGAGGAGTAGTGAGGTAGAGTAATAGGAAGAGAAGATTATGGTGGGGAAAGGCAGGAGTAGTGTCGACAGTAGAGAAGGACGATAATTGGTGTCAAGTGGTGGAGAGGTGTTCGGTGGGTAGATAAATTAAGGTTTCAAAAGTTTAGGGTTTGAGGACTGAAAAATTATTTTTATGTAAGGATAAATGTATAATGAATTAAAAATAAAAAGTGTAATAAGTTGAAATTGTGGTGTAAATAGAATTAGTCAAAGCTAAATAAACAAATGTATATGTATTTATACCATATGCACCTTGTGGGGAAGTATTTTTAAGGATGTGTCACGTAGCCAAGATATATCCAATGTATTGGCCGAGGTGCCATATGGATGAACTAGGTTACCAAGGTAATTATGGTATTGCTGAGATCTGGTGCGGTAATACCAGAATTTGAGATATTTGGATAGAGGACAAGAGTCCTAGATAAGTGATGCACTTAGTTTAGATAAGGATGAGGCTTTTGAGGAGTCCATCCGTATCTAATTAAGAGCCCGAGATAAGCATTGTGCTTGAGTCATTTGAAATGAGACTTCTAGAGGATGAGGGCACTATTGGCTACAAAAGTAAGGCACCTTGTGGGTCTAAGGTATGCTTTTACTTGTGCACTGAATACTTGTTTGATATCTTTAAGAGATAAGTGACTAACTTAATCGTCAAAGTGGCCCCGGGTAGATGAGCCACCGTGGTATTCTTGTCTTCTTGTTGGAAAGTACTTGGTTTAATCTATTCTGTCACGTGCTCTCTAGCTAAGTTCCCTGTTTGGTTGTGAGGTCAGAAATCAACACCCACAATTTGGCGCCATTTGTGGGACTTAGTAGAATAAATGATTAATGCTGGACAAGAAGTGAGAGTCAAGGACGACATGCACAATGAAGAAAAGGAGTACATAGATCCCAACGCTGGAGTGAGAAATGATGGCGAAAAAGTGCAGGAAGTGAACCCTGAGGCCAACAATGGTGCAAGTGGTCGAAATGATCCGAGAAGAGGTAACCGGGAAGAATGCTACAACGAAAGTGATTGCTAGGTATAGAAAGAAAGATGCATGAGGAGAGATGACGAGCTGAAGGACTTGGCAAACAAGTTGACGGATTTGCAGATTATTGTGAACTTCATGATGCAAAGGAAGGTGATGTAGCTGGTGATGCCTTTACCGAAAATGCCAACCCTTGTAGGAAACACCAATGCTTAGAAGGAAAGACTGGCTATTGTGCTAACAATCCCCCATCATGAGAAGAGACCTGGGAATTCACATCGGCTATCCCATAATGTCGGGCGAACAAAGACACGGCGGGAAAAATCCCAAAGAACCTCAAGGACCAAACGAACCTAGGTTAGGAGATCTTGGCAAGTCCACAAGTAGGGCATCTGCTTTGACGATGGTCCAGACATAGAAAAGTCCAAAAGGACGTATCCTAACACGGGAAGTAGCACACCAAAGAGGCTAAAGTTGACCAATAGTCGAGCTCCTAGACGGTCAAAGGAAGACTTGCAAGATTAATTCCAGAGAAAGAGGCAAGATTCCGAGATCACATCCATCGCCCAACCGAAGACACCATTCTCAGTGGAGTTGGATGCGTTTGAGGCACCAAAGAGATTTAGCATACCGAGATTCTAGATCTATGATGGTAAGTTCGACCCAAGCTTCCATGTTAGTTTATATCTGAATGCGATGGCTTTGTGGAGTGGGAATGAACAATTACTATGCAAGATGTTCCCATTGACATTTGGGGAAATAGCATCGGACTAGTTCCACAAGTTGTCAAAAGGATGTATAAAGAGCTGGAAAGGCCTGACCAAGATGTTTGTAGCCAAGTTCGTTACAAACAGGCTACCACCATTAAGGTTAGATTCCCTACTGGCTTTGAAGATAAACGATGGCGAAGGCCTTAGGGCTTATGCCAACGTACTATGAGGTTTACAACTGGACCCCGGCTGGTAACCAGGAATGTACGGTCGTTTCTTATAAGAACGGCTTGGAAGACGATTGCCTGCTTCAGCAATCCCTTGTAAAAACCCTCCCAAAGAACATGGAGGATCTCGTGGCAAGGATTGAGAAGTACGCAAGGGTAGAGAAGGATAAGAAAGCAAAGAAGACAAGCGCAATAAAGTAGGAGAAGAGAAACGGTTCACCAAAGCGTAGCCGAAGAAATAACGATATCGACAAGTCAGAACTTGGATTGAAGGCTATGCAGGCCGCGAGCATAGTTTTCAAGATCCTTGTTCATAGGGTCTTGGAAAGGATCTAAAATCAGCCTTACTTTAGGCCACCGCAGAAGATCCCGGGAGAGTGTATGGGTAGAAACCCCAAGAAGAGTTGCGCCTACCATGATGAGAATGGGCACATGACTCAAGGGTGCAGGGCCTTGAAACAACACCTGGAAGATCTGGTCAGATAGGGACACCTGAGAGACTTGATAGACGAAGCAAGGACAAGAGAAGAACATAAGAAGTTGGCCCAGGTGGGCACCTCCACCTCTGCCACCACAGGTAGATGGACCACGGGTCATCAACGTGATCTATACGAAGGTCAATGAGAACGAGATCTGAGGTGAGACATAGAGGGTAAGACATCTACAGCATGTCTACCAAGTCTAGTAGAAGAAACCCCAGATAGAAGAACATCGAAGGCTGATGATCTCATTCACAAAAGAAACCTAGACATGGTACAACATCCGCACAACGATGCTCTAGTAGTAACTTTGAAGGTTAGAGAGTGCTAGGTAAGGCGCATATTGATAGATTAAGGCAGTTCCTATGACATCTGTACGTCAAACGTTACAAGAAACTTGATCTTCATAAAGACGATCTGGAGCATTCCGACAGCCTCATGGTCAGATTCAATGGAACCCCAACGTGGCCACTGGGGACCACAAACCTGAAGGCTCAGGTAGGAACCAAGACGGTAACCACAAAGTTTACCATAATAGACACCACCTCCCCATACAACATCATCTTGGAAAGACCTTGGCTGCATACGATGAGGGTTGTTCCCTTAAAGCTACACCAGCCACTTCTGTTCCCAAAAGAGTTCAGTGTTAAAGAGGTGACGAGAGACCAAGTGTAGGCAAAGAATTGATCCATGGCAGTAATAAAGTACACATGCACTGTTAGAGAAGCGAAGACGGCGAAAGTGGAAGACAGAGACCAAGAGGTCTTGGACGATGTCAGTAAAGAGCCCGCCAACAAGAGCCAGGAACCCTTGAAAAAGGTCTTGGTACAGAAAGATGACGAAGAATGATTCTTCCTCATCGGCTCAGGCTTGGCCAAGGAAGAAGAAAGAAAATTGGAAGCTTTTTTATGAGAAAACATAGAGGTGTTCGCTTGGACACCCTACGAGATACCGAGGATCAACCTCGAGGTCACCTGCCACAAGCTCAACGTGGACAGGATGGCCAAACATGTGGTCTTGATAGCCAAGCCACCAACTTTGATCCATGTACAAGCAGTTGAAGAAGAAGTAGAAAAGCTGCTGGAGGTCTAGATAATTCGAGAAGTAAACTACTCAGCATGGTTGTCCAACACAGTGGTAGCGAAAAAGAAGAATAACAAGTGAAGGATTTGTGTGGACTTCACAATCCTGAATAAGGTTTGCTCGAAGGACTGCTTCCCTTTGCCAAAGATAGACCAACTTGTGGATGCGACATCTAGCCATGGAAGGATGAGTTGCCTTGATGCATACTGAGGCTGTCATCAGATAGCCATGTATGTTCCAAATGAAGAGAAAACAACATTCATTACTCCAAAGGGACTTTACTGCTATAGAGTGATGCCCTTTGGAGTGAAGCCCTTTACTGCTGCAGGGGCAACATACTAGCGGCTAGTAACAAAAATGTTCAAATATTTGATCAGGAAGACCATGGAAGTCTATATCGACGACATGGTCGTGAAGAGTAAGGAACCTTCAGATCATTTAGCTGATTTAAAGGATGTTTTTGATATCCTGAAGGCATATCGGCTTCATTTGAATGCCTCAAAATGCATTTTCGTCATGGGATCTGGTAAGTTCTTAGGATATCTGGTGATCAAGAGAGGAATTGAACAAGTCCTGACCAAATCAAGGTCATCCTTGATCTGAAAAGCTCGACAACAGCAAAAGAAGTCCAAGTTTTGACTGGCAAGGCAGCTGCACTAAACAAATTCATCAGCCGTAGTTTGGACAAGTGGAAACCATTCTTCCAGCTATTGAAAAAGGCCACAAAATTTCTATGGACGAACGAATGCGAAGTTGCCAAGGCCAACTTGAAGAAGTATTTTACAACCCCATCGGTATTGTCAAGTCCAGTTCCGGAAGAAGATCTATTATATATTTGGTAGTCTTGGACCACGTCGTTAGTGTCGTGGTCGTCTGGGAAGAAGAAGGAGAGTAGAAGGCGGTGTATTACGTGAGCAAGACCTTAGCGAGCGCAGAAACGAGGTACCTATCTCTGGAAAAACTAACACTTGCCGTAGTAATGGCATCAAAGAAACTAAACCATTACTTTCAAGCTCACAAGATGGTGGTACTCACAAAGCATTCACTGAAGTCCCTACTGCGACATTGGGACCTAACAAGCAGAGTAGCATGATGGGCTATGGTTCTAGGCCAATATGATGTAGAATACAGACCAAAGACAGCAATCAAAGGTTAGGTTTTGGCCAACTTTGTTACTGAGTTCACACCTAGCGCAAGCCCGAAGCCCAGATCAGTAAACCTTGGCCTAGGGTGCGCAAAAGAACCAGAAAAAGCAAATCTGGCACCATAGAACTTTATAAGATAGAAGAAAGATCAAGGAAAATCGAAGCCTTGTGACATCTACATCGGCGAGTCCTTCTGCCTCTTTGTCGAAGGCAATTCAAATCGACAAGGAGCAGGGGTAGGAGTAGTGCTGGTCTCACCAGATGGACAGATGATAAAACAGTCAATTCGACTAGGGTTCAAGGCCTCAAACAATAAAGCAGAATACAAGGCACTAATTGTCGGATTAAAATTAGTAGCAGCAGTCGAAGCCAAGGAGGTGGTAGTTTATTGTGACTCCTAACTTATCATGAACTAAGCAATAGGAGAATACGCAGCCTGAGATGAGATGATGGTGGCCTATGTCAAAGTGGTCATCAAGTTTCTAGCACAATTCCAGAGTTAGCAGCTACAGCAGGTCTACCAAGAAGACAACTGCCACGTTGATGCCCTGCCTAACCTTGTCAGCACCATAACGTTAGATACGCTGACAACAATAATAGTAGATTATCTATCAAGACCAAGCGTAGAACCCCTAATAACATAATATGAGGAAATGTGCGTAAAGTTGGGTCCAAGCTGGACGGATGCCTTAGTCAAATTCATCAGAGATGGCCAATTGCCAGTAAACAAAAAAAAGGCATACAAGATTAGACTAAAGTCGGCCAAATTCTGCTTATCAGCATAAGGCCATTTGTACAGAAGGTCCTTCATTGGACCTTTGCTGCGATGTGTGCATCATTCCCAGGTGGAAAATTTCTTGTACGAGATCCACGAAGGAGTTTGTGAAAGCCATGTTGGGGGGAGATCCCTTTCCTACAGTGTCGTATCACAAGGGTATTGGTGGCCCTACATGCAAAAAGATACTGAAGCCTATGTCAGGAACTACGAGAAGTGTCAACGGTTTGCACCCTTGATACATCAGGCAATTGGAGATCTTAACCTAATATCCAGTCCCAGGTCATTTGCCTAGTTGGGCATGGATTTGATTAGGCAATTGCCCAAGGTGACTGGGCAAAGGAAGTTCTTATTGGTGGCCATGGATTACTTTACAAAATGGGTAAAGGCTGAAATTCTAGCCAAAATACGAGACGTGGATGTCAGGAATTTCATATGGAAGAACATTATTACTAGATTCGAGATCCCAAGAGCCATTATGGCAAATAATGGCACCTAGTTCAATAGCAAGCTGATCAAGAACTTTTATAAGATCAAGAACTACTAATCAACTCCCAGCTTCCATCAAAGCAATGGCCAAGCTGAGACCTCCAACAAGACTATCCTAGATGGAATAAAGAAGAGGTTGGAAGCTGCCAAGGGCAAATGGGTAAAGGAGTTGCCTAATGTTTTATGTGCATATCACACTACGCCGAGGAGATCTACTGGCCAATCATCTTTTGCCATGACTTATGGCACTGAGGCTATCATATCTCTGGAGATTGGCATTTCTGAAATCAGAACTCAAGGAGTAGAAAATGGGACAAAAGAGGAATTCCTCGAGATCTTGACTTAATTGAAAAAATTAGAGAAAGGGCAACAATTCGGCTGGGGGCATACCAGCAGAGACTTGCAAGGGTGTACAATCATATAGAGTTCCAAAGTGGGGACTTTGTGTAACAACCCTCATCACTGATCACTGATTGACTATTGGTTACTGCTAAACTAAGACTAATTATGATAAGTAATTGAACTGATCGGAATACTGAACTGACTGACTGAAACCTGAAACTGATTGATTGAGTATATCTGTTTGAATTGCATTCTATCTGTTTGACTGTTTGATTATCTGTTCATGTTTTTATGTTTAAACTGTAAATTAAAGGCCTTATCGGCAACCGAATCCGAAATTGACGGATGTTCTATGATCGTTGGAATTTATACGATTTTATGGCATATTCATTTGAAATGTGATTTGGTATGATTAAATTAGGTTAATTATTGATTAATTACATAACTTAGACTTAATTGCAATATTGCCATCCTTAGTGGCCCACTACCTCAACATATTGAGCCTTGTACACACTTAGACAAACATTTTCTTCAGCCATTTTGAGAGTTCTAGCCGACCAAGAGAGAGTGAGGGAGAGAATTGAATTGTTCTAGAGAATTGGCTTGATAGACTTGAAGAGATTGTAGGAGCTTTGCCTAATTGAACTTCTACACTTGTAATTGAAGATCTAGGTAAGGAATTCAACCTCTTAATTGTGTCTTTAAGTTGATTCTTGCATGGTTTATGTCAATTTGAAGAGCTAAGTCATGATTTAGTCCTAGCATGTGGTATTGTAGCTTAATTGTTGCATGCATGTGCATATCTCTCATTTTTGGAGGTTGTTCTTCATAAATTCCCACATGCATGTTCATGTTAATGTTAAGGACCATGATTTCATCTTGAATTTGAAAGAATGAGCTCATTTGAGCAATCCTTGAAGCTTTAAATTGGTTTAAATTCGTGCATGTCATGTTTGAAATTATGTTCATGCAATGTTGTTTGAAATTGAGTTGAATTAAACTACCCTTGGGCTTTGATTTTACAATTGAGCTTTGGAATCATGTTGTTCTATGAGTTTACAAATGTTTTCCAGAAAAATTGGCCCAAGAGGATCGAAAATTATGCATCAAAACTTGGTTTTTGGCTTGAATGTGCAATCTGGATTTTCCAGATTTTTGCCTCCCACTCGAGCAGGGGAAGTTGCGCTCGAGCGGGGAATTCGAGCTCCCAGCATCTTGCACTGTTTTACAGTCCGCTCGAGCGGAGGATTGCACGCTCGAGCGGAGTCTTGTGTCTCACGCTCGAGCGGGCGTCGAGCGGGGATTTCGCCTATCCAGTACTTTTACAGTCCGCTCGAGCTGGGGAGTTGCCGCTCGAGCGGGGACCTTTGTTGCATGACCGCTCGAGCGGGAAAACCTGCGCTCGAGCGAGGCTCTGTTTTTTCTGAAAATTCTGAAAATGTTTTCTGATTGCATCTTTGCATCCTCATCCCATCCTAGGCATTCTTAGGCCTAGTTTAAGACATCTTAATGAGGATATAGATGTAGAACACACTGAGGCAAATTAGGGACTAAGTTATTATCTTTCCCAACTGTGTAGCTTAGTGTGTGTTCAATCTGTAAACTGTGTAGGGTTGGCGACTGGGGACGTGCTCTAGCTAACTGCAGCCCAGAAGTCTGTGAGTAACAATTGTGTAAAGATATGTTCAACTGCGAATATTTCTGACTGTTTAACTGAACCGCTTTCTGAACTGATACTGTTAATTGAATGAATGTATGTCCTATATTCTGAACTGTATTGTGGCATCCTTAGCACCTCTGTCGGTTCCCTTGTTGGAACCACTACTGTTTACTGATTGATGGCCATCATTGATTGTTTGGTCTTTTAAGACCTACTGTTTACTGTATTGTTATGCTAATGGATGTACCACATATGACTGCACTGACTGAATGATTGAAATACTGATTTAATGAACTGTTTTCATTTACTATAAGGACATTCATTCTTAACCCCTTTACGCATTATGTTATTCACTGGGCTTTAGCTCACTGCTCATATATATATATATATATATGTAGGTGTTCAGGCACCGGACCACGGCTAGAAGCGTCGGGGTAACTCCAGTTTTGTCAAGCCAATCACTGTGCCTCACTGCGAGGTTCCGAGCCTGCCAAGCTTTGGCTTAGGGGTGTTTTATTTCCCCGTCTGTCTCTGCATCTGTTTTGTAATAACTGTATAGACTGATAGCACTGTACTGTACTGTTTAATAGGGATTTGGTCCCTGTTCTGTATGATTGTAAATATTGTGTATACTGTTTGGTCACTGACTGTATATATGTATGAAAATTCTTTTTGCATACAGACTATCACAGCTCATTGGACATTGTTTATTTACTGTATTGGCTTCTGCCATGCCCCTGTACTCTGTTTCACTGTATTACTGTTAAGCAAGCCTTCGGTAATCTCGGATTACTGGCCAGTTACGGTGCTAAACTCATAGGGGCGGGTTTGGGTCGTGACACTTTGTCCTAAGGAATGCTGTCGGCAACCAAGAAGATCCTAGGGAGGATAAGCTTGGATTAAACTGGGAAGGATCCTATAGAATTATCTCGGTCACCGGTAACGGCGTTTACCGACTAGAAGACAGTGATGGCAAGGAACTGCGAAGACCATGAAATACCAGCAATTTGAAATTCTTTTATCATTAAGTTTTCAAGTCTTCGATATGTAATCTGAATGATTTAGCCAAAGTATTAATAAAATACTAGTTCGATTATGTTCTTTACAAAATATTGTTGAAATTTATAACTATTAGATAAGACTGAAAAGTCTTAAACCGATGTTTATAAGGTGAACAAGATGATTAACTTAGACTTGCAATGATAAACTAAGTTAAAGAGATGTTTCAAAAAGAAACAACAGGAAACCGACCACGATCTGGCTAGTTTGTACGAAAATTCGAGGTAAGATAGTACTTTTAGTGCACTAAGGTTAAACCTTAAGTGTTTTGTTTAGATGAGCTAAACACGATGACCTCGGTCGTGGATGTCCAAGTCAGACTTAGGCAAAATTCAGACAATGCATACTTAATGCGAACCTAAGTGACACTTAGATTCACATTAGGGGGCAGAGTACATAAATAAGTTAAGTATGACACTTGTTAAAAAAAAAAAATCGAACAAGTTGAAGTTAGCCGAGATGGTCAATCCCAGATGATGGATAGTGGTTCTATCTGAGATAAAATTAGCTCAAGATATTGAGTCCAGAAAACATCATACTTAGAAGAATTCACAAAATTTTACAAGAAAGAAACAATCATAACACTTAGTGAAAAAAGGAAGCTAAACTTGCATTCAAAATAAAGAACTTGTTCCAATACATCAAAAGGCACCTCGACCAAGCAAGAAAAGTACAAACTAAAAGAAGGCAAAAAAAAAAATCCTCAATACTAGGTTCTGGAACATCGTCATTAGCTTGCTCTGCCACATTCCCAGCCTCGATCGCTATCTCTTTGTTAATTTCTTTCAGAGTCTCATCAAGACTCTTCTCGGCAGTGACGACCTTGGCGTTATTGGGGGAAGTGCCTTTGGAAACCTCATCCTCATCGTCTTTAGTCAAGTCTAGGACCTGATCATTCAGAGTTGGGGACTTGGCCCCAACAGCGAAATCAGTGGCGTCAGTAGTAGCCTCTTTATCTTGATCTTCCTCTTCCTCCTCTTCAAATTGGACTGGAGAAGGGGAAAGGGCACGTCCAGCTGACTGATGTCATGCAAAGGGGAGTCCTTGGGAATAGACAGCTTCTTTAATGCAATAACCCAGCCGATGTAGTAACCTTTATTGCAGGCTAGGTTGACTTTTTTTTTTTTTTGGTACTAGTCCCAAACGTCAGTCTGCCCCTCTGCATAAACCTTCTCATCGGCCACCTTGATCTCGACCTCCTTTGTTCCCAGGGCTTCCTTCAACACGACCTTGGTCTCGGCAACTCTGTCCTCGACAGCCTTGGCAGCCACCCTGGCTGCTTTAGCAACAGCCTCGACCTTATTTTTGGTTGCCTTAGCTATGTTGGCCGCATCCATCAAGCTCTTGATTTTAGCCTCGGCCTTGTTGAGTTGGGAGAGGATGCCTGCAGTCTCCTTTGTTTTTTTGGTGAGGTCCTTCTTCACCAACTCGGCCTTGACTGCGTGGGAGTACGCGTGTTGGATGATCTACAAAAAGAGAAGTGAATTAGTAAAATTTCACCAAGTGTAAGGAAAACATAAATTTAAAAGAGCATGAGTAGAGGAATATTACCAGGACATAGTGCCTCATCGTCAAGGCAAAATTCTCATATTGATTGTAATTGCTGATTTCATCCATGTTCATGGAGAAGAGTAGACCCGTTGTCAACGTGGCCCCGACCTCTATATCCTTGATTGTGCTATCATCAACCCTCAATAGTCGGTCGCCACTCTGATCTTGAGGAGCTAGGCATCCTCAGGTAGGACATCCTTTTCGCCAATAGGGCCGACGGACCTCTGCTTCTTGGTTGGCAAGGACTCGGTTAAGTCTGCCGAAGCAGACCTCTTCTCGACCTCAACCAATTTGGAGATTGGCACGGTGTTTTCTAGGTCCCTCTCTTTGTTTGAAGGGATGACTGTGACCTTGGCCTTGGCCTTGGCCCTATTCACCCTCTTTGGTTTTTGAATGGATTGAGGTGAATGAGTGGATTGAACGGTCACAATGTCGGGTAAACCAGTGAAAAGATCCTCGGCTACTGTTGGTTTACGACCCATCTCGACAGTGGTGGCAGCAACGGTCACTCCGATGCCGAGTCTAAATGCAAGTAGTGCAATCGGAGGATTGGTAGGATCATATGCCGGAGCATCTACACCTCGGCGTTTCTTGCTACGCGTCCTTCCAGCCGGTGCGTTTGGAGGTCGGCGACGACGTTGGCGCTGAGCTGGTGGAATGTGTTGTAATAGGGCAGATGTTGATGGTTGGCTTACTGGGTCAAAAATGGAAGCTTGATTTGTTCTGGCCGAGGATGCAACTAGTAGAGTTGTTATAGAGGGTGGAGTTTTGTTCCTGACAGGGATGTCGGGCAGAGGAAATCAATATGTTGCGATGTAGTTAAGAAAGATGAGGGCCTTGCGGTCTTGAGCAAGTAAGTCCAGAAACCGGGTTAAGTCAAGGCTCTGGACATACGATTTGCGAAAAGATTTGCTCGGCTGGAGAAGCATTGAAAAAAAAAAGTAAAAAGAAGAGAACATCAGAAAATGATTAAGTATGCAATGTGATGTTAAAAATGCATGTTTTGGGGTGACTAAATTCTTACCCTCATCTTCCCTTAAAACTGCTCGGCGCAAGGGGAAGAGATGGAGATCATCATCTGGTAAACTCTTAGTTGCTCGCGACAATGAAATAGTCTTCTCCAGCGCCCTTGTTGGAGTTTGGAAGGTCGGTTATCAGTTTGAACGCGAAAAATTGAGGTTTGAGGTAGTAAGTATAGCCACTGGTAGACTTGAGGCTACACGTGGTATAACAATACTGGATGTCGGCAAAGGTGATCCTAGCGTTGTGGCGATGGCATAGCTCGGCTATACCATTGATAACCCTAAAAGTGTTAATGGCCAACTGCATGGGGTTAAGTCTATAGAAGTGTAGCACTTCTTGAAAGAAGATGTCAAGGGAAAATCTGATTCCCCATTCAATAATCGATACCACAGGAAAGGGCATGTAATTCTCCCTAGGCATAATGGAGTCGTTTTCTCCAGCAAGCCTACGGTATTGGCTGGAATGTTGAATTCTTGATAGAAATACTCAAGTTTACTGGGGAAATCTACCCTTCATTTGAATATGCCCATGATCTCGGCTAAGAGGGCTTTATATGGTTCTTAGTACGGGATTCTTTCTAATGATAAAGGGACCTCGACGTAACCCTAAAGAGAATATGAGCATGGTAAAGATGCATTATAATCAAACAAATGATGAAGTCAAAATAGGGAAAATTCAAGGACTTACAGATGGAAGTTGTAAAAATGGACGCCAAAATCGCATTTGTCGAAGTTAGACGGTGCCTTTGATCGGAATAGAATGGTTGAGTGTTCACTAGAGGTGATGAACAGGAACAGTCACAGAAAAGCTTTAGAGGCCGTTAATGGAGGTCTAGAGAGAGAGAGTTATGAGAAGGGAGAGAAATCGGTAAAGGTAAAAGTAAAAAGACGGAAAGAGAGGAACGGGTTTTGTTGAAAAAGATGAAAAGGCGATAAAACCCTAAATAAACTTCTTAGGCAAAGCGTGGATCAGAGACGAGGCGACGCATCTGATGCATGATGAGTATGAACCAGTTGGACAATGCCACATGGGTGAAACGGTTGGAATAATCAAGCGTGACAACTTATGCGCATTTAGGATTCTTGGAATTCTTGAACTAGTGCATCATGATATCGGCTAGTAGTACGATCTCAATTGAGATGCTGATCTTGGATAAAAGAACACGTCGGTTTTTGACACTTGGTACTTTATTCTTGGTCTTTGACGAGTGGACACTTGAGTCCTTATTTCTTGACGCCAACGAGTCATGATCTCGGTCGGAGGAGTATCTCTAGCATGTTGTTTAGCTGACATGTTGGAGGATCAGACGATATAGGTTTCATCACCTCAGGTTGTAAAGGTAATAGAACCTAGGGACAGTTGTGGGAATGTATTTTTGAGGATGTGCTACGTTGCCAAGATATGGCCAAGGTGTTGGCCGAGGTGTCACGTGTATGAACTAGGTTGTCGAGGTAATTGCAGTATTGTCAGGATCTGGTGCGGTAACATCAGAATCCGAGATATTTAGATAGAGTACAAGAGTCCTAGATAAGTGATGCGCTTAGTTCAGATAAGGATGAGACTTTTGAGGAATTCATCCGTATCTAACTAAAAGTCCAAGATAAACACTGTGTTTGAGTTATTTGAAACGAGACTTCTAGGGAATGAAAGCATTGTTAGCTATAAAAGTGAGTCACCCTCGTGAATCTAAGGTATGCTCTTAAAAAATAAAAATAAAAAATCACCGATATAATTTGTCCAAAATAAAAAATAAAAACTCACATACACACACACAAACACAAACGAAGCACAACTTAATACGGTCACAACTTATTAATGATGCACAACTTTGTTAATGTTCGGCTAAATACGGTCACAACTTTGGTCACAACTTTGGTCACAACTTATTAATGATGCACAACTTTGTTAATGTTTGGCTAAATACGGTCATTTTTTTAAAAATATTTTCTTTTAAAATCAGCAAAAACAAAATTGGACTGAAATATTTTCAAGTAAATTGTGTACAGATCTCTCATATGATGAATCTCTCTTGTTCTCTCTCTACATTCCTCTTCATCTTGTATATATTAACCAACACTATTTCTAAAACCAGCAAACACAAAAGTGAAAAAGAAAAAAAAAAATTATGAGAATTTGATTGTTAAACTAAGTGGGGGGAAAAAAAATTGCCAAAATTTATTAGACCACAGTGAGGCCACTGTATCTGGGTCTTGTTCTATCTGTTGAAAGCCCTTCTTCCATAGCTTTCCGCTTGTTATTGTTGGATGATTGTTGTTGTTGTTGTTGTTGTTGTTGTATGTCTTGTTGTTGATCCTCCTCTTCTGTTTCTGATGATTCTTGACTTTCTTGCTTTTGATGATTTTTAAATTTGGTTTTCAACATATGGGTTTTAAGCTTGCTAACATCTGCTAATCTCACTGGTTTGAGAAAAAATTCTTCAGCTCCTTCTTCTAAGCATCTGTAAATATGATCAACAATACCCACTAATCAATTTCACCTCCAAATATCATTTCTAGGAAAAGAAAATTTTAATTTTAAATATGTATAAACATGAAATTCATTCTTACCTGTTTATTCTTGCAGGAACATTCTCAGATGACATAATCACCACTGGTATATTTTTCAGAGATGAAGATTCCTGCAAAGTGGAAGTACGTTTAGCTTATTAAATCTGTTTGTTTTCTAGGAAAATAGATGTATCCAGGAAAGGAAAATGATGGAGATTGGAAAGGTTTAGAACAGGGGAAAAACATGATAATGCAGAGGAAGAAAAGAAAATGAAAATAAAGCTGAATGTACCTTAATTTTCTTCAGTAAATCATAGCCTGTCATTCCAGGCATACAATAGTCTGTAATAATCAGATTCACTTCCACTTCCTGTAAATATATATATATATATATATATCCACAAAATTAGAGAAAATTTTAGACAATCCAAATCCAAATAGCAAATTTCAAAGTAATTTTCAAAATCATAGAAATTGAGACTGAGAAAGAGACAGAAAAACCCAGAAATGCATACCTGATTATTGTTTGGAGAAAAAGAAGGTTGATGATTTGGGTTGGTCTGGTCATCTTCTTGCAAGCCCAGAAATTTTAAAGCCTTGTTACCAGAATCAACCGTAGTAACTGCCATAGAGAAGAGCAATTCAATACCTCTGAAACAATACAATAAAAATCATGCAACAAAAGGAGCTCTATCTGAAATTTTTGTCTGTTTGGTAGCCAAGAAAGTTACCTTGATATGATGAGGTCTTGAGGAGCCTCTCAATGAGTTTTCTGTCTATAAGGCTATCATCAACAGCCAAGACATGAAACTGTGACTCTGTGGCCATGCCCATTGCTCCAATTCAAGAATCAAGATTGAAGATTGAAGATTCAAGATCCAAAAGATCAAAGAAAAGAAAAAAGAAGAGGAAGGAGGAAGAAAGAAGAATTGAGTTGGGTTGAGGTTTTCTATGGGTGGAGGATGAGAAGAGAAGATCAGCTTTGAATTGAAATAAGACCCATCAAAATCAACAATCCACAAAGCAAGATCTTACCAGATTTGATCAAAGATATGGCCAAATTTTCCAAGTTTGTTTTGAATTACAAGGCAAGCAAAACGCAAAGGTAATAACAATAAAGAAACAAAGAAAGAATCAATTAATAAAGAATGCAAATCTACAAGACAACAACATGGGGATTATTGTATTGACTCTTGAGGTTGGGTTTTTTTTATATATATATACACCAGAGGGAGAGAAAGAAATTAATAAAAAGAAAGACAGAGTTGTGAGAAGGGAAAATGTTTGCAACTTTTAAATTTTTTTTTATAATTTAATTTATAATGATATAATTTGATAAGTATTAATTCTTTTTTGATTAATTATACATTTAGGTTAAGTTTGACATTTTTAAAAAAAGTCAAAAAGTCATTATCTTATTTAAGTCATATCATCTTATTTAAGTCACGTTATCTAATTTAAGTCACATCACCTTTCTACCACATCACTTTAAATCTAACTCATATTTTATAAAAAGTTAAAAAATATACTTATTTAGAGCATTCTAAATAAATCTTAATTATATGAGATCTATTATTTTTAGCAAGTGTATTTGTAAATATAAAATGTAAATTTTTAATATTGTTGTGTGATAAGAAAATAAAAAATAAAAAAAAAAGAAGGGAGAGGAGAGAAGGAAAAAAAGTTGGAAGGTGGGGGAGGGGACCCACAAAAATCTCTCAAGAGATACAGGTGAGGTCAGCATTGGTGGGACCAGTTTTCCATAGGGGGTGTGAAATCATGTGCTCTTACCATATCTAGAGCAGGTGGGGGGAAGAGAGAGAATGGTGCAAAGAGATGGCAATTTCTTTTGATTCTCTTCAAAGATTTGCTTCCCATGGCCATTCAATATGTGCCCTATCAATGCTCTCTCTCTCTACTCTCTATGCATGCATCTTCCCCATCTACCTAATTTATCATGTTCATTCATTAATTCATCTAACCAAACTCTTTTATTTTTCCAAATCAAAGTCAGCTTCATATAAACACATAACATTTTAACAAAATAAAATATAAAAATAAAATAAATGATAAGTCGTACACGTGAGGTTCACCTAATAGAAGATTAACTTTTTATATCACATTTAATTTCATTCTCTGTACATTTAGATTTACTTAATCAAACTCCACTCAATTTTTTTTAATTTTTTTATTATGATAAAGAAAAAGAAAAAGAAAATTAATCTCATCCTTCATAGTGAGATACGCGAATTTTAATTATTGATCTAATTCAATTACCTTTATTAAAATATTTTAAATGACAATGATGTAAATTATAACATATTATTATCGAATTTCTCTTTGTGTATGTCTTATTTTACATATATTTTTCCATAAAATCTCTCTATTTGTGTATGACTTCTTATTTGAGTTGCATATTATTAAGAGTTTAGTTTAGTATAGTTTTTTTTTTTTTTTGGTTACAATAATGATATGTTGTATTTTATTTTTATTGTGATTATTGTTCGTTGTAATGTGATATATTATAATGAAATAAAATAAAAACAAAAGTAGCTAGAATATAATTAAAATATGGTACAATCTCGTTACAATTGAGGCAAAGAAGCTTGTTGGTTAGGGGTTGACAATCTCTTGTGTTAAAATCATTAGATCATTCAATATCATCATTGCTTACTACTATTACTCAAAATCATCATATCTAAGTGAAATATGAAGATATAGCCTATTTGTTACTTAATTGAAATGCCGTATACGTTTGGTGATTTTATTTGAATATGAAGCGATTTCTAAAGATTTGCACTAACAAGTATGCAATATTTGGTGAACACTAGTGACCATTGGGGCATGCTTAGAGCCAATTGTGTGACAAATAGAAAACTAACTTTCAAAAAAAAAAAAAAATCCCTTTCCTTTGAATTAGTCTAAGAATTTCATGGGTTTGCATAAAAAATTCTTAAAATCAACACGGGATCTTTCGCCCCAAAATATTAACCAATAAATTATATATCAATAATTTTTAACATAATTTAACAATTATTAGTGTTTTAGGATAGGGGCATGAAAATTTAGAGACAAAATCTTTCGCCCTGAACAACTAAAACATTGGAAAACCATGGATCAAAAAATTTAATATCGTCATTGTACTCCATATTGGTGCAACATTTAATTTTTTGTTTTGAAAACATCGCAATCGTCATTCTATTTGTCAATCCCTTTGCATTGGTTGCAAAGACTACAATTCTTGTAAGCACCATGAGACTTCTACAATTCACACATTATGATGATAGCTTCACAAACAATGTGCATCAATGGATGGTTTATGCTCTAACGTGGGTTGCTTTTATTTATTTATTTATTTTAACTAAAAATAATAAATAAATAACCCACATACACAAACACATGTGGGTTACTTTGATCCTCATTTTACTCCTTAATTTCGGATAATTATTCAGTAATTCTGGAGTATGAATATGTGGTATTCTATAACATTATGATTGGTAGAGAATGTGAGTAGGTAGAGTATTATGTTGGGTGATTAGGGAATACGATAAAATATATTGAATGATAATTGGTTAAAAAATACAAACACGTGATATTCTGAAAATATTTAATAATTTCCCCTTAATTTCATCCTTTGCTTATTAATACCACTACAAATTAATTAATCTTATAAAAGTGCTTTGCAGAAGTATGAAAGTTCTACCCCACCATTTTACTATCGTAGCCACTTAAAAGATAAATTACCATAAGCGGTGGTCATTATTTTACTAGCATGGTAAACCCAAGTAAAGAAATGACATCATAGGGGCATCATACCCCCCTCTCTCTCTCTCTCTATTTATTTTTATTTTTATTTTTATTTTTTTCTCTTTCACAAAGAAAGATAATATTTCACCAAATGTATTACGTCGTTGCTGGCATGATTATTTCTATATTTTTTTATCGTCAATTCATATATAAAAAAAATTATTATCTATATCTATAAGATGCAATTTTTTTTATTATTATTTTATGATAAAACTCATTATCCTATGTAGAAGGTGAAGTGGTAAAAAATACCATGATATACAACAACCACTTGTTACAATCACAGTGGTCATTATCAACATCATAAGCATGTCACATGACATTAGACCTCTTTTCTTATTGCACTTAAAAAATTTTAAAATAATTTTATTTTGTAACCCTGTTTTTTTTAAATAAAAAAAACCTACTCTCAACTCTAATTTCATACCATCTCTCTCTCTCTCTATCTCTCAAATCTAGGTTCCATGGTGGCAAACGAGGGTAGTGACATTGTTAGGGTTTCTAAGACTAGAGGTTTTGAGGGTGATAGAAGGGGGTGGTGGGCTGGGAAGGGAGGATGTAGGGTCTGTTTGAAAGGGTGACACAGGACAGGTTGAGGTGGTGTGTATGGAAGGGGCTGGGGTAATTCGCAGTTGAGGGGTTAGGGTAGTGTGAACAAGAGGAGGGAATGTTGAAGGTGGTAGTGACAATTAGTGGGTTAGTGGAGATGGTGGGAAAAAGGGGTGGTGAGTTGAGAAATTGTATTTTGAACTTTTAGGATTGTCAATGGTTATTTTACACAAGGAAAAAATTATAATAAGAAAAAAATAAAAATGAAGGATGCAATGAGATAGTTTCATGGTGTAAATAAAAAGCACGGCCAATTATACTCATAGGGCATGTTTAATTGGGTGGATTAGAGTATGAGATTGAGATTATTAATCCGTGGGCTCAATTATCCCATGTTTGTTTTAACAATTTGGTTTAGGATTATTAATCCAATGGATAATTAATCCAACAAATTTGTAGGATTATTAGTAATGGGGTAGTGGTGGGATTATTAATCCAATGGATATCAATCCAATTGAATAGTGAATACTACATTAATTTAATAGGATTATTAATACTTCACTATTAGTCTTTTGAATCAAACATGACCATAGTTTTTATAATTTGTTTTTTTGTATTAATTTGGTCCCTATAGTTCCAATTGTATCAATTTTTTCTCTTAATTTCTAATAGTATGTCAATTTAATTAGATTGATAACATTTGCTAAGAAATTAAACAAAAAATAATGACAATACGGTAAATTGATAAGAGAATGAGCTATTTTAAATTACAGTGTCAACCCTTAATCACTTTATGGAGAGTTATTGTGCTATTTTGTCCTTGATCTGTTTAGTTTTTAAAAAAAACGTTATCAATTAGACTACATTAAAGCTATATAAAACTTCAAAAATAAAATTGTTTCAATTAGAACTATACGAATGAAATTAACATAAGATACAAAATTAGAGGGAAAGAGTTTAATTTGCCCATGAAAGCACCTTATGATGGGGCATGCAACAAATATATATATATATATATATAAAGGCATATATTTATGGGAGATTGACTAATAAATTCTAAATGTTAAAATTATGATTTAAATAGTCCTAAGATTTTTCTTATATTCCGTTTGGTCCTATTAAATGTGTAATGACAAATTTAACCTTTTGTTGGGTGTTATAGTGGGAATAAGTGGCTGTCACAGTGAAAAAAAAAAAAAAGCACTATAACCTTCTTAGAACCCTTCTTTATAGTGGAATGCTATGTCAGCACTCTTCCAACATTTTGTTGGGTGTTATAGTGGAAAAAAATGGATGTCACAATGAGAAAAAGTACATTGTAGCTTTTTTAGAATCCGTCATTATGGTAGAACATGCCATATGCCACATTAGGTTGATTTTTTGGATCTTACAGTGCTAAAAAATAGGTGTTATAGTTGAAAAAAGTGAGTGTCACAGTAAGAAAAAGTATATTATAACTTTTTTAGAACCCTTTCTTGTGGTGGAACATGCCACATGCCACATCAGCTGGGTTTTTGTTGGGTGTTGAAGTGGGAAAAATGGTGTTATAGTAAAAAAAAAAAAAATACATTATAACCTTTTTAGAGCCATTCTTTTTAGAACTATTCCTTGTGGTGAAACATACCGCATTAGCTGGATTTATGTTGTATGTTACAGTGGAAAAAGTAGGTGTCACAGTAGGAAAGGATACAATCGTTCAACAAAAATTATTAAACATACAAAATATGATTTCACGATTATATTATCAATACCAACACAACTTATTAGAGCAATAGAAAAACTATGAGAAAATAAATGTTCATGAGATGGGACTTCTGCATAATTTTCCCTATATTTTCACTGGAAACATCCTATACATTTTCCCATTTGACCTGTGCACCTTTTATTTGTGGGACAATTATTTTTGTTTAATTTTTTTAATTTACCGTTGTCTTGTTTTTACAAAGACCCCCTTTTTTCTTTCTTCTGCACATTTTACTTGGTCTTCTTCTTTTGGGCAAAGCCAAGAGGGGTCACACTCTGTCACAAGATTTCAAGCATAAAGCTTTAACGTGAGACTTTAACCTAAAGCTTCATTTTCCTTTTCATTTACCTGTTTCCCTTTTTTTTTTTCTTTTTCCTTTTTCTGTTCTTTTCTTTTTGTCTTTCTCGATGGAACGGGGTTGGATCCAAATCCTCTTTATTACATAGTTGTAATGGATGATTACCATTACAAAACTAGTAATTGTACTTATTTATTTTTTTAAATTTGAAATAATAATAAATGTAAAGTGGATCTCAAGCTAACAGATTCTGGTTGGTATTTTCTCTGTTCCTCTTAGTTGGTGTTTGATAAAATTAAAAATTAAAAATTGAAAATTAAGTATTGAAAAATGAATAAATAATTTTTAAATTGAAAAGCTATTTGATAGAAATTTAAATGCTGAACTAAAAATAAGTTGTTTAATATGTATAAAGTCAAATTTAAAATTTATTATTTTCAAAAAATATATTTAATTTTTATATTTTGATGGTGGTGGTAGTTGTATTGGTGATGGTGGTATTGGTAGTGGTAGTCATAGTGGTGGCAGCGACATGGTGGTGGGGTGATGGTGGTGGTGGCAGCGATAGTAGTGATAATAAAATGATGGTGATGCTTATGTCAATAATGACAATATTGATAAAGGTGGTGATGGTGGTGGTGTAGTGGTAGCATAATGGTGGCATAATGATGGTGGTGGTAGTAGCAATAACGATGGTGGTGATGGTGGTAGTTGTGGTGGCGGTGGCATGATGGTGGTGGTAGTAGTAGTGGTGACGGTTGCATGATGGTAGAGGTGGAGGTAATGGTGGTGGCAGCGGCAATGAGTTTATAGTTTTATATATCAATATTTAGGATTAATATTTATAATTTCAGTCATAATTAGGTAAGTTTTACACGATTTAAAATTTTCTTTAGTTTTAGCTTATATTTTAAAAAAACACTTAAATTTTTAAGTGATATTAATTGTGGTTATTAAACAGATTCAATTAATATTTAATACATTCAATATTAAGTGGTGAATAAATTATCAAACACTATTTAATAAGTAAATTTAGTGTCCAAATTCTTACAAAATATATATATATATCAAAGAATAAAAAATAAAAAAAGATATGTAAATAAAGTAAAATTACAACAAAAGTCAAATTGTCCAATAAAGGTTCTAATAGAATTTAAAGGTAATCGCTACAAAACACAAATGATGACGCGGTTTCAACTCTTTACCATTACACTTCCTCATGAAAATCAAAAGAAAAAGTTGGTCGTTTTGAAATGAAGTGAGAAAGTTCATATTTAGTCAAGATTGTTTTGCTTACTTTTAAACTATGTTCCAGACTTGGGACAACTTTTTTCCCTTTCCATACTATCAAATTTCTTGAATGTTCAAATAACTAGTTTTGCTATGGCCTGATTAAATTATCAAATATTTTATACACTATGTGTACCACATGTGGGGTTTATACAACAGTGAAATTAGTAATTGAAGGTAGAGGGGCATATATTAGTTATAATTTTTATTTTTTTTTCATAATAAGTAATAATGAGATATTATTAACCTTAAACATTCAAAAAAACATTATTTAGTCAATCAATAGGATATGATATTACAATTAGTAGAAGAATTATATCAACATGGTTTATAAATCCACAATCAACGACCCAATTACATTAATGCAACAATGGAGAGAAAAACCATATGAATTTACAATCAATAAATCTCTCACTTTCCTCCAACTTATCACCGACGGTTTGTTTAGAGTTTCAACTGAACAATGTCAACTAAACACGAGGGTAGTGCTCGTTGCGGGACATAACCCAAGACCTTACCACATGAGTTAACAACAACCATGCACCAATTGCGTCCATGTTCCTAAAGGCAACTCTTTCTTTCAACAGGATTCATAGCATGTCAAAGCCTGGTAAGGTTTTTCATTTTGCATCGAATTAAATCACATGCTCCTCTATCAACAATCACTTAAATCTCATAATGAAAAATAAATAATTTATTATCTTAGTAAAATTGATCCATTGACCTTCCAATTACAAGTGTAGGGTGGTCAAAAGAACAAAATGATGTACTTTTAAAAATTTTAAAATATGAAAGGATTTTGCATGATTTAGGGAAGATAAATTAGACATAATCTTTATATATATACATAGATATTAATATAAATATTAAAAATTAAAAGGGTCACTTGATCTCTTGATCTGAATCTGTCCCTGGGGCCATACTCATTTAGCGTAAGAACTTAATAAAAAGTGATTTGACCCTCTAGAAATGTAGTAGAAAGGCATTACCTCCATGTTAAAATATGAATTCAAACTTGGTGTTCATAACCAATTCAAACTTGAATGTTTTTGGATGAGAAAGAAAGGACATCACCATATGATGTAGAAGGAAGAAAATATTGAAACATGCAAAACATTGAGGCAAGAAAAACAAATATTTGTGGGTCCATAAAAAGATTCTCTAGATTTATAATTAAGAAGGCTTACTTTGAAGGTTCCTAAGTTGGACAATTGTTGAGCTATGTATCTTAACAAAACTCAAATATTTCCCATTTACTGTTAATTTTATATTTAAAATCTAAAAGGGGGGCTGGCCCATTCATATATTTTATTTTACCATTTCTAGATAATAAAAGGACTTGAGCTTATGTTATTAATGTTGAAAAACCAAAAGAATATCATCTCATAGCTTATGGCTCTTTCTTTGGACGTTTTCCTTCTCTTGTAAATTACCTAGCCAAAAAAAGTTTAAATTATTAATAAAATTCTCCTCATGCTGCTGAGGTTTACCAAAAATTATAATAACACAATATTAAAAACTTGCACAAAAAAAAATAATAATAATAATAATAATAATAATAATAATTCTAAAATTTTGTTTGTTTGGTAACCATTTCGTTTTCAATTTTCAGTTTATATTTACAAAAATTTTAAAAACTTTCATAACTTGTTTGATAATTTTTTTGGTTTATAAATGGTTGTCTCAATTTGTAAATTTGAGGAAAAAAACGTAAACTCAAAAAATGAGTTTACGTTGGTTTTTAAACAGAAATTTAGAAATTTGACTAATAATTTTTTTTTCCAAATATTTTTTTTCAAAATTTTTTTTTTCAATTTTTTTTCAATTAATATTTTTTCAAATTTTTTTTTCAATTAATTTTTTTAATTAATTTTTTTTCAATTATAATGTGTATGATCCCATTGTCATAAATGATAAATAATAAATATAAATATTTTTTGGTCTGAACAAACATATTTTTTAGTTTATGTTTTTAAAATTTTTCAGACATTTTGTTTAAACCAAACGCGTTTGTAATTTATGTTTTTCTAAAAATAAACAAAAACTAGTTTACAAAATTTTTGTAAATATAAACAAAAAACGTAAATGTTACCAAATGATTCCTTAGAGTTTATGTTACCCTTAGTTTTTTTTTATTATTATTATGTACAATTAACTAAAAGAGAAAGAACATTACAAATGAACTATAGAAAAGTAACCAATTCAGAGTTTTACTACAAAAATCCAGATAATGGTTGGTTCATGTCATAAATTTGATGCTACATACATATTCAAATATGCAAATTTCCAGACAAAACACCAGTCTTTTGCTGTTCTATTTTTTCCTCTGGCCTGAAATTGGGAAAAAAGAAAGAAAGAAAGAATTGATTATGTATATTTGGTAACCTCAGCTAATTTTAAAGAATTAATTATATTTTTAGTCCATAAAGTATGAGATTGTGTCAATTTTGGTCCCCAATGTTTAAATTGTATCAATTTAGTTCTCAATATATAAAAAATGTTTCCCAACTAAATTTCATCAATAGACTGCATTGAAATTAAGGGTAAATGTGAAGACTCACTTAAAAAATTATACTTTTAGTTACAAAAATATGTGATATGTTATTAGTGTAACACACACTTAAAAAATGACACTTTTAGTGACCAAAATATGTGATTTGTGATATTTTGATTTTTAAAAGTATACACTTACCTGTGACTTTAATAGCGTCTGCTGATGGAATTTGATTGGCTTATCAAATTGAAATACTTTTATACATTAACGATCAATTTGACACACTTTAAATATTGAGGATCAAAATAACACAAACTTCATATTTTGAGGACCAAAATGTAATTAAACCTTTTAAAAAATTTAAATAAAGGTTACTTTTCTTAACAATTTCGGAAAATTGCAAAGCACTAAATCTGATTTTTGATTTCTATTGAAGCGTGAAACCTATTATAGTCAGCCAGGAGGACCACATTAACAAAATTATTGACTAAATGGTGGTGGCATGTTACATGTTGCAAAAGTATTGGGTTGGTTTCATGTTGGGCAATATGAAACTTATGTTCATCCCCCTTTAGGATGATCACAATATTGCCTCAAATGTGGCTAACTGCAATTTTTATTTTATTTTATTTATTTATTTATTTATTTTTTTTTTGGTGGGTGGGTGTGTGTGTGGAAAGCTCTACCAGTAAAATAATAACAATTTTTATTTTTTTATTTTTATTTTTTATTTTTTTGCAAAAGTTAATAGAGTATTACAAAATCAATTAAGATTTCCTTTTGCGGTAGGCATATAATTTTCATTTATCAATCTGTCTACTTCAATAGTATCATAGCGGAACAAATAAGAGGACCATACTGCAACTTTTTTTTTTTTTTTTTTTTTTTTTTTTTTTTTGAACAAAAAAAAAAGGGGATCAACGGTGGAGGTCACGCCCCCCGTGGGCCCTAACCCCGGGGTAACCGGTTGCCAGCTAGGAATTAACCCCCACCAAGTGGGGGACCCACCACCAGGGCACCAGTGGAGGGCAGACCCACGCCGCAGCACAGGGCAGGCACGAGGGGCTTTATAGAGCGTGTTCACCGCAGTGATTTCAAACACTCCCGCCCTGGGAATCGAACCTGCGCCAATGCTGTGGAATGGACAGCATCCTCCACCAGGCCACCAACCCTGGTGGTACCATACTGCAACTTATTGAGGCTAATTTATCAGTCAAAGTTAGTTGGGGAAATTACCATAAATTTATTACAAATTTATGAAAAAAATTTATGATTTTAATTATTAATATCTATAAAGTTTACTACTTCTTTGCAATTATTTTTCAAAATCCCAATTGAACTGTGATTTTCCCAAACTACTTCCTCAATAAGTGACAAATGATAATCAGGCATTTGGCCTAATGGTTATATTGTTAGGGAAAATCGATGATTCTTCACAAGTAAATCAATCAATGGGAATAAAAACTAATACGGAAAAATTAAATCAAAGGCAACACAAGAATTTTACGTGGTTCCTTCAATGTGAGGTACGTCCACGGGATCGAAATCCGATTCCACTATCAACCAAGTAAGTTCCAAACGATTACAAACGAGACACTAATAGTCTCACAAAACCATCCTTAGGTGAATTCCAAATTATCACAAATAAAGAAGAGGAAAGACCTCACTAAATAGATAAACCAAAATCTTCAAAACCAAAATTAAAGAAGACCCAAAATAACGAACTAAATCAGCTCCCACACAAAGAAACAAAAAACTTGAACAAATCTTCACCAATGGCACTGTTACCGAAGCTAGAGCAGCCGCCGTCCACTTTTTTCTTATGTGGGTCTAGAACCAACAACAATGCCTCCAATATATAAATATAATATAATGAATATAGGGTTTTGTAATCAAATCCTAATTGTATCCAAATTGGATTGGACCTCCACAAATATAATATATAAAAATATTATACCTAAACCAAGTCAAATTAAAACTCTTTTTCCAAAACTAATTGGGTCCCACACTCCAATAAGGAGGTATACCCAACATATATAGCACTATTTGTGCTATAAAGTTTCGGATTCCACTCTTATGAAGAGAAATTTGATACCCTTTGTAGTGGTTGATTTATTTTTTTCCCATTATAAAGTTTTTACTTAGTTGGGTTCATGGCTAACACACAACACCGAAACAAAAGATAAATAAATAAAAAAGAAAAAAAAAAAAAAACAAAGAAAAAGAAAACGAAACCATTTGCAATCTATTTCTTTGATATCAGTGGATTCATTTACCATTTTTACCTACACCTCATTTGTCAATAGAGTGAAATAATTAAAAAAAATACTACAAATTGATATATCATTCTTATTTTTTATACGTATTTTTGTAAAGAATTAAAAAGTCAACACATATAGCTCCCTCAAAAATAGAAACTGAAAGGATAAAATATAGGGGGAATAACTTGGCAATGGGGTTAGGAAAAAGTAATTACAATTAGAAAAATTAATAATTATAATTATAATTTTTTTTTATTAATTTGTAATTAATTTACATTGACACAGTGCCAGTGTAAATGTCCATAAAATGTATATATATATAATCTTAAATTAACTTAAATGATCAATTATTTTGATGACTTGAACCATCACAGCTAAAAACTTTTAACAAGCAGATTTACAAAATCAAAGTGGTAAACAAAATCGAGCTCAAAATGAGTAGTTGTGCTAGATCCACCGAGCTTTTGGTAGCCCAACTTTGCCCGAATGATGTGCATTGGATGATGTGGCACTGATGTGAAAAATAATTTAATTATTATTTTTTAGGATACTAAATCTAGTTGTTGATAATATATGATTTCTCGTATTATTTTATCCACTCTTTTTCTATAAATTCTATGTCTTTATCAGTACTAGTAGTTATTAGATTTTGTAGAAAATTATGATGTTGTTAACAATTTGCTATTAGTACTAGTAATTGATTATGATCTAACAACAAATCTTGAACGTAAAAATGCTGATAAACACTCATAAAAAATAAAATTAAAAATTAAAAAAAAAAAACTTTCTTACTGTTGTTACTTCTTTATATTTTTAAGATGTTTTGATTTTAGGCTCACTATACTTCCAAGATAAGAATAGTACCTAAAGATTTTGACCGTTGTGTGAACATAGTCGGCGTACAACTCTGGCATTGGCAAGCTTCCAGTTTATAGAGGTGGCTAACCTCAACATTTTCTTCCTTAGATGAGATTTCCTACCTCAAACCGTAACTTTAGAAGTTGTTTTGGTTGTTATGTAGGAGACTTAAGATCAATAACCTAACATATAGAAGTAACACACACCTTTGAGAAAGAAAGACTTTTATTTATTGAACATAAAATTTACAAGGAAATGGGCGCCTGTTGACTGTTAGATTGCTAGAGTATTGTTTGCTTTAAGTAGAGATGAGATCTGGACTTCTTTCTTAGTTTTAAGTATACTCTAAGTAATCTATATCCCGTTTGCTCTTATTGAAGGCCCTTTTATAGGTGCTTTTGGATTTCAAGTATGGACTTCATCATAATCTATAAACTTTGATAAATGACAAACAGGAGACAAGCAAAAGGTCTGGTCACATGTGGTTTGTGAACAAGAGACGCCTGGTGATATAGTCACATGTTCAGCCCTGGGTTTTGTGAAGACTGCCCATAGTTTTTGTCAATCTATTGCATTCTTTAGATTTTGTACCTCCTTATCACCCATGACATTGCTGAGATCGTAATTTTCATCATATTCTTTAAACATTGCTGAGATCGTAATTTTCATCATATTCTTTAAACATTGCCTCCACTTCTTCTTGATCTTGTTCCATCAGATAACGTCCCAAAAAGTTACATCATTTTTTAGATAAATATACTCCAAAGTCTACATTTTCAAAGTAATCATACACTAAAGCATAAGGCAAACCTAGAATAATGATTTTCTCTGTCAATGACGGAGTTATTGTAAAGGTGGTTCTTCCATAATAAACTAATTAATTTAAATCCAACCATTGCTAATTCTATAGTTTCTTGGGATATTAAGAAGAATCCTTTTGCCCTTTCTTTCGTTGGATCAATTATAAAAAGTTTTTCCCAATCTTTAAACCAATCACATCTATATGGGATCATGTCATTTTTGTCTTTTATTTTTATCAAATAATGATCCACATTTAGATGTACATCATTTACTTCCGTTTGTGCAATTGTAAACGTAATGGGTGCCATACTTAGATATTGTTTATAGACTTCATATATTCTCTTGAATACAATTGTTGGAACTTGGTGAGTTGAGTGAACATGGTACTCTAAGGGTGAGGCGGAACATATTGACTATTCCCAATTTCCACATTTGACCTAGAGGATCTTATGGGTTAATAACCTTGTGTGGATTGAATGAAACTTTTAACATTTTATAACTCTACATGACTGTTCTTCTGTTAAAGTAGCACCATTGAGTTTCCAGATTGGTAACACTTTCTTCATAGTATTTCAAAAATAGCTTAACGAAAGTGTATTCTCTTATGTTATTTTGTATGTCATAGGGGAGCTGAAAAAACAACTTTAACACTTCTAATCTTAAAAAGGCTTTGGCAACTAAATGAGTGGTCCTAATGAGCTTGTTCACGGAACGAATTTTTCCTGCTACCTAGAATTATATAATAATATCAGCGTTGTTTTGTGTCACCAAATCCAACAGTTTTTGAATCTCTGCCAGGAGTGTTTCCTTTTCTAGCGGTGTGAGTCTTGTGGATGTAGATGTCATCTGCAAGTTCTCGAGTTGGACTGTTTGCTAAACTATTTTTATAACCATTTATATATTATATATGAAAGGCAAATTGTTTTAACTAGATTGCCATTATAAAAGCCTCCCTTGCACCTGCATATTAGATAAAAAATTTATTTGCAAAACGTAGCAGGCCTTTGCAATTAGTTCTTATTAAAAAAAGTTTTGAAGCTAAAAATATTTTTAAAAAATTCTATTTCTTTTATTATGGCTAATAATTCCCTTTTCATGGTGGGAAAATTACATTCAGCTTGATTAAAACTTCCATTACAATATCTACATAGTTGATAATTTTCTTTTATTTTTAATATTGCGCTCCAATGATTGTTACTTGCATTTGGTTCTAGTACTAGCTCATCATTTTCATTAGAAAGTGTTAGGGTAGACAAATCTTTACACTTTTCTTCTAAGAATTTTACTAATACGGAGTCAGTTGAGTTTCAAATCCAACTCTCATCATTTTTTTAATTTCTTTTACAATAATTTTGTTATTTTAGCTAAATCTTTTACAAAATCTGAGACATAAGTCAAACATCCAAAAAATATTTCTAATTATTTTCTATTTACAATTTTATCTAGAAATTTATTAATTTTTTCGAGAACATGATTTTGCATTTTTATTAACCCCGCCTAGATTTCAAGTCCTAAAAATTCAATTTCTTTCAATTTCTTTTTGCACATACACACAATTCTTTTCATCTAAAACTATTTAATGCTCCTCCTCACATTTTTTTGTTATTATTTTGATATTCATTATATGTTGTTCTATAGATCTAGAAAAAATTAAAATATCATCTATATATACAAGACAAATATTGTTTAGTTCTTTAAAGATATTATCTATTTTTCTTTGAAATATTTGAGGTGCATTTTTTTAATCCAAATGGCATTATAAGCCACTCATAGTATCCTTGTGGTGTGCTAAAGATTGTTAGTGGTATAGTTTCCTTATCCATTTTGATTTGGCAGTATCTACTTTTACAGTCCTTTTTGGAGAACTAAGAGGCATCCTATATTTTATTAAAAATGACTCACTTATTTGAAATAAAATAACCATCTATTTTTGGTATTATCATTTATTTATTTATTTATCTTTTCTTTTTTTTTTTTTTTTGGTAATTTGTTACTATTCTAGTTTTTCCTCTTTTAATTTCAGCATGATTTCTATTTATAAATGCTGAGCTACAATGTCGACTATTACTATCTCTATTTAGTCCTTTTCATTTGAGATCTTCTATCTCTTTTCTGAATTCCTCTAGGTGGGCGCCGTGCCTTTTTCGAGTCTAAGACCCATTCCCTACACAAATTATTGTACCAACTCGCTTTAAACAATAAAGAGCAGCCGTTTAATTTTTAAAGAGGAATTAAGAAACCTTTAATGATGAAAACTAAGCTAAGGACCGATCCATCATAACTAGAAATTTTATAGGTTCGGGAGCTTAGGTACAAAAGGGGATGTCATTGAATGATAGCACCTCCTTTTGCCCAATCCGAAGATTGGCCTCTACTAACTCTCTATTTTATGATTTTAGTGGTTAAATATTCATACAAGGCATTTTAAACCTAAAACCGTTAACTAACCTAGAAACTATGTGATTTGAATAAAATAAAAATTATTTACTTTAGATTAAAAGAATAAAGTCATATTTTAATAAAATGATGATTTTTAATAAAAAGTAGGTTTTATCCACTCATGACCATAAATGTCACGACTCAAACCCGCCCCTATAGGTTTAATGTCGTAACTGGCCAATAATCATGGAATTACTGAAGGCATCTGAATTAATTAAACAAAATACAAGGGCTAGCGGAAGCAAATACAAGCATACAACGTTCATAGAGCTGTGTAAACATACATAAGACAGAAAATTTAAAACTTATATCTACAAACATATGTGATGTCATTAGATTGTCAGTCTTGTATCACCGTAGATACAGATAATCCCAAAGAAACTGACCGCACCAAAAAAAAAAAAAACTTAAACTTGCATCATGTTCATAAAACTCGATCACAAAACATTCTGAAACCTCCTCGGGAGGCATACCAGTTGGCTGACTCAAACAGATCACCAGGCGAACCTCATTGAGCCTAGTCTAGTGCCTGATCACCTACATACATAAATAATACGGCGAGCTAGAGCCTAGTGAATAACGACGGAGTAAAGGGTTATGAATGATGTCCAATACAAATTTAGAAATCAGAGTTCATATCAAAAACAGATTCAGATTCACATAACTTATACATATTTCATAAGCAGTTATATGTGGTACATCTGTTAGCTATCAGATCAAATTGGTCATAAGACCTGCATACATAGTCGGTACTAACGACCATAAAGGTCAACATCTTGTGCACAAATAGCCGTTGTATTGTTACCCCCAAGTGAGGGCCACGTGAACATAGGCCTCGGTATTGTTACCACCGGACAACGGCCACATGAACATAAGCCACCGTATTGTTACCCCTGGGCGAGGGCCACGTATATATTGGCCACAGTATTGTTACCCTCGGGCGAGGGCCACGTGAACTAGGGATGCCACAAATACATTTCAAAAAAATAGACATTTATTCATGATTCACAAAATAGCATTTTAGAAAACAGATTGTATCATTTCAGTCAGAAAATACTTATGATCAAACCTAGCTTTACAGAATTATTACTCACAAATAACTCCAATAGCAGAAGAGTCAAAATAGTCAGATCAACGATCCATGGTGCATGACTTACACAAACACATAACGGATATACATTGAAACATACGCTCGAAAAACACATAACTCATTCCTTTTCTATCTTGGTGTGTTTCTAATCTTTATCCTCATTATTATGTCTTAATTAAGGCTTAGGAATGCCTAAGATGCAACGAGGATGCCAAAATGTAAATTGAAACACTTAGTCAAATTTTTAAAAACAAGGCAGTCCGCTTAAACACAACATCAGTCGCTCGAGTGGTCTACAAGGTCTATAAAAGCACTGGTTACTTGATTTTTCTGCTCGATGGACGCACGACAGTCGCTCGAGCATAAGACTGCGTAAAAAAGATCTCCACTTGAGTGCAATTTCCTACGCTTGAGGGGTATGCAAAAGTCTATAAAATTTCTAGGAGCTCATATTCTCTGCTCGAGTTCATATTCTCTGCTCGAGCGCAGACTCCACTGCTCGAGCGGAGGGTGCATATTATGGAATTTCCAGATTGCAGTACTAAGTTCAAAACTCAACTTTAAGACTTCAAAACACATCATTTTGGTTCCAAAACTTGAGGAAACATATGTAAACATATAAAACATTGTGAATTCGAAATCATTTCTTAAAATCAAGCCCAAAAGTTTTGCCAATTGTACAACGTAAAACTTGAAACTTAAAGAACATGACATGCATGAATTGTCTTGAGCTCAACCCTTCTAAATCATGATCAAATCATAATTTTATTTTAAAAACATGTTGAATTCTCCAAAGAAGATTAAATTATGAACATGCATGTAGGGTTTCTTTGAAAATAACTTCAAAACTTTATGAATTATGCATGCAATGCATGAATTGATCTCAATTCTTTCTTCTAAGCTCAAATCTTGTTTCTAATCTCTAGCTTCTCCTGAATTCACATGTCATCTAACTCAATGTCATAAACTTAGAGTTGAATTCTTACCTAGAAGCTTTAATTCCCTTGGATTCTAGCAAATCTTGCTTGTTTTCTCCAATTTCCCTCACTTTTCTAGCAATTCCCTTAATTGAGCTCAAGTCTCCTATTCTCCCTCCCTCTCACGTTTTCTCCTAAAAAAAAAATGATGAACAAAGAGAGTTCTCATGTGTATATAAGCCTTATATAGGCTTGGTTAGTGGGCTTAATTAAGCTAGGCTTGTTACTAATCAAATGGGCATTATTTTATTCTAATTATTTGGTTTGGAATCGAATTTTAATTAAACTTACCATAAAATTCCAAAAATTCTAAATAACACAGAAACAAAGTCAATTTCATGGTTGGATGTCGATAAGGCCTTCAATTCGCATACCAAATCGAAAATACAAAACAGATATGCCTACCATGAACAGATATAAATGCAAAGAACATATAACATATGCAATTGTTAGGCATTCTTAATCAAAGATTATAAATTAATCACAAGTCGGGGTTGTTACAATAAACTCAACCTAAAATAAATAATTTTCATAAAAAGCATTGAAAACATACAATTTTGTAAAAAAAAAAAAACATATAAACTTGGATCATGGAAAAGAATAATGCACGGAACATGCACATGCTATGGAGATGGAGAGAACTTACCCAAATGTCCACTTAAGCATCTTACATATAGTACAAGAACTAAACATGATCTAATATGCTTCTAATACATACAAAAATTATCCTAGGTCTGGTTTCAGACTACTAAAATGATGAACATACATAAAAAAAACAACTAACAAATAAAAAGAGAAAATATAAAATAACTATATGATGATTCAAATCGGGCCATACATGCTTATTATATGATTAAAACAAGCCTAAAAACATGTTCTAATGAAATAAAGAGAACATGCAGAATAAAGCGAAAAAGTGGACAAAATGAATAAACTACGTGATGCTATGATGGACAAACAACCTAGCATGGATTGACTACTGAAAATAAGCAAAGAACTACTAAAATACAAAGAATATGAGGCGTTTACCTTCTACTTTTCAAGAATCGAAGAACATACGAAGAAAAACATGAAGTGACTCAAGTTTCTTGCTTGAAAGCCTCCATCAAGCTTAGGTTTCTGATTATGTTCGAGTTAATGATTTTCAGTGTTTAGGGTTGCTATTTGGTGGGTTATTTTTCGAGCTAAGGCTGGAGAGGGAGAGAAGAAGAGTTTTTAGCTTTCAAACTCACAAAAATGGCTCAAGTTCTTAACCTTTTAAAAGTAAGGGGGAGATGTCGCTTTTAAAGGCTAGGGTTTTATCACTTCCCCTTTGCTGCTTCCCTATAGGAATAGAACAAGATTGAGTTTTCAAAATTGGCTTTGCCATGCTACGCACGACTCTCGTACATACACATAGTCAATGTGCACACGTACTACTCACATTAGCACACACAACTCATGTGTGCACGTATGACATGCCTTGGTACACGTGTTATCCATGTATGCACAAATGCGGGGTTCTATGCTCTTGGCTTACTTATGGCCTGAGTAAGGCCGAATTGCTCGCCGATCAATATTTTTGATAAATCCGGTCACTAATTTTGGAAAATGTCTTTGATTTGAGCACAACCGGGCTTTCCTCTCTTTCTCAAGGTTAAAAAGTTAGTTTTTGACTGAAAACAGATTTAGGGGTAAAATGGTTATTTCATAAAAAGTTAATTTTTGGCTGAAACGGGTTCATGGAGAAACTCTAAACAACCATAAACATTCCAAAGATGAAGTAATTACCGTTTCATCATTAGGAAGCTTGCGAGCGCTTGAAGTCTTAGGGTTTGTCAAAATGGTTGTCTGCAATTCCCCATCTTTTGATAGAACTTAAGCAATCATGAAGTGATGTGGAGTGAATATCAAAGATCTGAGACCACCCTAGTTGACATGACCCTAAGGCTTAAGGCAATGCCAAACATTCATGCAAATGATCAAACCCGTAGGTTGCCTACATATCCTTAATTGCAAAGAATTATATCAGTGTAGTTCGGGGGCAATTGTGTAATAATTCATATGTGAGTGAATGTGTGCAACAAGCACTCAACATTCATCCAAGCATGAAATTTTTCCAAAAGGAGTGAGGAACGATCAATACTTGCCATACTCACCTTACTGTGCCAAAGCCTATGTCGAGTCTCCTTCCGTTCCATTCTAAGTTTTGCTAAATGTGCCAGTCCTACAAATGGTTCCCAAAAAAAAAAAAAAAAAACAAACATTTCCCAAGCAATAATACACACCATAGTGTAGTTAGCATGATGCCAATTATGGTGCCAGAGTATGCCATTCCTTTATGTGCGAGATTTATGCCATTCCTTTTTTATTCCATTCCATTCCACACTCACGCCTTACGAGGTAGAGGTTTATTAATTTTCATTCCGTTTCGTTCCACCCTCGCGCCTTACAAGGTGAGGATTTATTAATTTTCATTCTATTCTATTCTATCCTCGTGTATCATGCCCAAAAAATTTACACAATAAATTTTCATCAACTCCCATTGGTAGATGTAAGCATAAGTAAGTTTTCAATATTGTTACATCTACAAATCTCCAACATTTGTATTTATTGATCATTAAGAGATTTACAAAAGGTATTCCACATGCAAATATACATTCAACATCTCTAACATATGAATCTGTAGCATGTGGTATAATAAGTCAAGTACAAATAAATGCCCTCAAGGCTACCAATTCCAAGACTTAAGCTCGGTTACACAAAAGTAGTTTCAAACCCATACACATAAAGCCCTTGGCTTGTTAAAAATAATTGCAACAAAAGAAAAGAACATTGTGCTCTCAAAACATATCACAACGCCTCTAACTTGGCAGGATCACCACATCCTTTCCTACGCAAAATCCCATAAGGGCGAGCACAAAGCCCAGTAGGAAAACCTTAACAAAGTATATACATTTTATACAATCTCATGAGATGCATGCATATGCCAAACCATGTTCAAAAACACATCTCTTTATCTTTTGAAAACTTTGTGCACAATGCAATCTTGAGAATTTAACAATTCAATACTTTCAATGTAATTCGACGGAGCAGTAAATACAACTCAGGTAATCCCTAGGTTGGTGTCTGCAAATAGGCATAACAAGCACTACCAATCCCCACTTTACCGGTAGCTAACCGGAAGGCACATGTTACCTCCTCCGCGTGTGTTTTTGGTCTTTAACCAATACCAACTACACGCCCTATCCGAACTTACCAACGTATTTTTACCCCAAAATAAATCAATATGATTTTGTTTCACAAACAATTTCCTTTCTCAAAACAATATTTTTTCCCAAGCAATACTCAAAATCAATTATGTCAATGACAAATGGAATGACTTTGCAAATGGCCAATGTAATAATATGGTTCCATTTAAACATCTCAACAATGCCAACACTATACATTTCTATATCAATGTCTTGGAAATTCTCAATTTATCAACACATTCCTCCATTGTGATCAAATTTCACATCTCTTATCAATGCAATATCATAATACATTATAAGAGATAAAGTAATACAACATTAACCTTCAAGTATTTTTCATATATTAATCATCATAATATAACTTTAAAGGATGACTTAACAACCTCAACATTTATGTATTCTCCACAAGTAAATATCTATTTTCCACTTACTCGTTTCAAGACCAACCAATAATAAGCTATACAACAAGTTTCAATTTAACCATTTCTCATTTTCTTTCCTTGGAACTTCCTCCTTACACACAATCATAGGAATATCCCAATCACATATACATCATGACACGAGATAACCAAAGATTTCATAACATCTTATCATTTTCTCAAAGATAAAACCCCAATTCTAAGGTTTTCACAAAACTAGGTTTTTCCTCATTTTTGAAAGGAATTTCCCAAGGTAACTCCTCCATTAACAATATAGTTCATAACCATAAGAATTTTTAGAAAACATTGAGGAAACCCACTTTTAAGATCATTAAGAACTCATGAGCCAAAATCAAGGCTCAATGCTACAAGAGGAAGCTCCAAAATCAATATAAACTTGCAAAAATGTATATATAACTCTAAGAGAATCCCTACCTCAAGCTTTGGAGAGGAAGATGATGAAAACTCTAAAAATGGATGTTGAGGAAAACTCAATTCGATCGGTGAGAACGTAGCCCTCATCGCCCTCTTGGATTCGGTGTAAAAAGTCCCCTCAAATTCTTGGTAGATCATGCTAATCTTAGAGAGAAGATTGAAATTTGGTGAGTTTGTAGAGAGAAGTGAGAGCAAATATGAATATATATATATATATATATAGAGAGAGAGAGAGAGAGAGAGAGAGAGAAAGAGCTGAAAAAGTGGTCAAAACAACCTTTTGGCTTCAGTTTTGAGGAAAAGAGCACAAAAATCGAGACAGACGCTCCAACATCCACCCATATGGTTTAAATTCTACACGAGCGGAATCCCAAATCCATACGACCGGTTTGGCTTTGCTCTTCACGAGCGGAATGGTCCTGAGATGGCCTAGAAAATTCACCAAAATCCGTTTGAGCGATTCCTAATTCTGCATGAGTAGAAATTCTGTCCAGAAAAACCCTATCCACTGAGTGGTTCCGCTGGAGCGATTCCACCAATTCGTACGAGCAGTTTTTCTAGGTAGCCCAGAAAATGGTTTTACACCCCAAGGCAAGTTTTAACCCTCAAAACTCAAAATTTTCAACTCAAAAACATTAAGAGAGGCTAAGTAAGGGTATAAGGAAATTTTAACGACTCAAAACTATAAACGAAACACTAAAAGAAGTACATACCACTCCACTATAGAAAACAATTCAAACCCAAAACTCGAGACATCAAATCATGCCTTACGAGGTGAGAGTTTAATAATTTCTATTATATTCTATTTCATTGTCACGCCTTACGAGGTGAGAGGTTATTAATTTCCATGTGATTCCAAGTGATTTCCATGTTTGTTCGCCTTTGGTGGGCTTTATAGCCAATTTTCAAGTTTTTCCAAAATTTTTGCCAATGCCATGGGTGGTTTTTAAAAATAGTTGTCAATGTCAAATGATTGTTCAATGTCATGCAATAGATGATTAAATTTTGAACTAAAATGATTTACCTTGAAAGGCGTACCAATGTTGGAGCTTGAGTTTAGGACGTACCTATGCCTTAGAGGCAGCTAGAGAGTGGCCAGCACAACATGTGCACGTGCCGATCGGGTCAATGTCCACAAGCACTAGGTTTGTGCGTATGCACAATCGGCTAGCGTGAACAATTTTACCGTGACGCGAAGGATTTAAATTAGCTTCAAAGGCTCATTTCCCATACCACCATTTTTGAAAGTCCCTTCTCTTCCTCCCTAGCCTTTATTCTCTCAATCTCGGTGCCTTTTCATTGCTCGGTGGTTCGGTGTTTTTTTTTACTTTTTGAATTTATTACATTGTGACCTCTGTTTCTACTAAACAGTTTCTAGTTCCGACCACTTCCTGATCATTCATAGGTATTTCTATTATTCTTTTGAATTTTCGGTTTTCATTCTAATGCTCCATGATTTTGTGACTTTGTACGCGTTTTTGGTGGTTTTTCAACTATTTCTATGAATGTCAAGGGTTTTCCCTCATGCTTCCCTTTATTCTATGAACATTTACTCATGTATGTCATCTTGTTATGGTTACTGTATCATAATACTTGCCAAATACCAATGCACTTGAACTTTGTGGCCAATTTTCTGCATTTTCTCACTATGTATGCCACATTTTACACTATTTCTTATTTTTAGTTATTTCGTTACATGTGATAAATTTCTTCATGGCTGGGCAGTTCCCACCCCTGCTACCTACGTGCCTCCCGTCCATGCTTCACAGGCTGGTATGGAGCTGTTCTACGAGCTAGATGAGGCTAGTTCTCATTCGGTGATTCTCTAGGAGCCAAAGCTACATGTGTCCCATATGGGCTTCAGGGTTAACCTTTTTCCTCTATTTTTCATTATTGTTACATTTCTCTTCCCCTTTTCTGATGACTCACATGTTTTTATTTCTTCTCATAGGATCGCTCATGGCCTATTCGCGATTTTGGCTCCTCGGTCTGTAACGCCCCAACTTCTAGGCCGTTAATAAATTAAATCAACCTAAAATTTACAATTACAGATAACTAATGACCTCAAATATACAGATCGCCTCCAAAAATAATTACACAAATGTTTCCAAAATATAATTTGTACAAATCTCCAATAATATTTTATAATGGTGGACCCAAAATATCTAACTCAATAAATCCTTTAAGTGCTTCAACTCTAATCACCATTAAATTACCCTGCACCTGAAAAATAAATTAACTCGAGAAGTACACAATATGACAAGAATTATAAAATTCAGATAGAGAATAAACTAATAGGAATCCAACAATTTACGATGTTGCACAAACGATTTGATTTGACAATCAAGCAATTTACCAAATTGCACAAACAAATAATCTCACATCTGATATCCTGTCTAGGACTAATAACCCAGTCCTATTTAGTACATGATCAGTGACCGATCTCATCTACCTCACCCAAGCACAACCGCTTATCCGGGAATATTAGTGCAAGCTATTGATAGAGTCCACTCAATCGATGTGTGGAGCATTTTCATGTCATTTAGTCAGACAAATCAATACTGTTAAGAGAATATCTTCACAAAATTTATCAAATGATTAGAAAAATCAAACAAATCGACATAGAATGATTTCACAAAATTTATCAAATGATCAAAAGAATCAAGATGAACACAAATTGAAGGTAATTAAAATAACTCTTTGCAAAGAGATTTAAATTAAGCATATTGTATACCACCCAGTTACCTCAAAAGAATCTCCTCCGTCACTGACACTTTAATCATTAGATATTTCTCCATAGGTCTCCAAATGTGGTAGATTAAAATTCTAATGTACAAGGTAGTAAGGTTTGATAAAATCTACAACTCTTTTCTTGATCAAATTACTAATTCTCACTCTAAATCCTCTCAAACTAAACTCAAAATCTTGGTCACAAATGGAGAGAGAGAGAGAGAGAGAGAGAGAGAGGGGGGGGGACGACATGAGAATGTAAGAAGATGAGAAAGTTAGGGGACACTTAGAGAATGAGCTCACTTTACTCAATTTATAATGAAGGAAACTTAGGGGTAAAGGAAAAAATAAAATAAAATAAAAAAACAAAGAAAAGACATGGAAATTAGGGGGTATGGTCATGGTAACAATCAAAGGGACAAGGTAAGGAAAAGTGAATGGGGGTGTTCGGCCATTTGAAGAATTTTTTTTTTTTTTTTTCTTTCTTAGTAAGGAAAAATACTTGGTAAAGAAGAAAACAATGGATTAAAAAAATTAATTTAATAATAATGGGGAGAAGATAAAAAGAGATAAAATAAATAAAAATATAAGAAATAAGTTTAATTCTCATCTAAAAATCTCACTGACAAACTACTATCCAAAATAAGATAACCCACCAACACCGCTCACTAAAATATTTAATTCCTTAAAAATACGAGATTTTACATGGCCGGTGTGGCTGAGTGGTATCTGACCCTCCCCGGGACTGTCAGACTCTCTTGTACGATTTCTTTGGTGATGCACTGGTTAGCCACGTCCTCTTTGCTGCCTTGATGAAGCAATAACAGGACACCATAAATTCTTTCCACTTTTCTAGCTCCTGTGAGATGACCATGACGCTAGAGGACTTCACAATGCTATCAAGCCTTCAGGTCGGTGGCCTACCCATTCCGCTTAATTTAGCGCTTGCCTACGGAGATGATGCTTTGAGGTTCTTCTTAGGCGTTGCCCCACCTCATGAGAGTGGACTGGTCAGTTACCAGTGGTTTCATACATTCTTCCAATACCGTTGACCGATCACCCATCTTCAGATTGCTCACTACACTAGAGGGTTCTTGTTATACCTACTCGGGAGTGTTTTGTTCTCAAATAGGTCTAACATGGTTCATGTCTCTTTCTTGGCTGCTATGGTGGACATGGATCGAATCGGGGACTATAATTGGGGTGGCGCGACTTTGGCTACCATGTATGGTTATAAGACTACTGTCTTGCGTAATCGTGGTATCAAATTAGGCGGACACTAGTGCCTATGGGAGGTATATCTCTTATTGTTCCTCTTGACACTTTACTCATCTCTTTCGTTTGTATATCTGTCTGACTGTACCGCTCATTTGCTGTCTGTACCATCTATCTCTTATTGTTCCTGACTATCTGTTTTATGTGATTGCCTGCATATGTGGTTCTTCGAGTACTTCCTAGATGTGGGCTCTGGGGTACGAGGCATCTCCTTGAATGTCTTTCCATGAGCTATTCGATACTAAAGGGATCACAGGGATTGGTAAGATCCTCACATCTTCTCTTTCGTAGGCGAGTATCGGCAGATGCTCAATACCACCACTCTTAACCACATAAGTCTTTCAACTATTCATACTTTGGTTTGCTCTGATCCCTTCCACTTGCTCATATAGATTGTCAAACTATCTTTTTTAGATCATGTGGAGACCTTGGGCAACTGTGCCCACTATTGATGTGATCTAGTACCCAACTGTCCTGGTGGCTACCTGACATCAGCTCTTGTTAGAGGAACCGTTTCGTCGCGTCTAGTACTTGGTTGAATGGGTCTACCACTAGTGTTTAGGCATGTTGAGCCTAGGATTCCAATGGTTCCTCCTGCCAGCATGAGGGCCAAAGATTCTTTTACTGAAGAGGAGCTCCTCTTAGTAAGAGGCAACACTGATACCCAGGGATTACTAGTAGAGGGAGACTACATGGAGTATGTCCAATCCCATTTGAAAGGATGCCTAGTAGGAGCTATGGGAGGTCCTACTATCTTCCTTACCGCCTGAGGTCGAGACCGAGGTCAGGTTCAAATTTCGGGTCCGGGTATTGGGCCTGCTGGAGGCATTGGTGCTGCTGCGGTCGAAAGCTTGCGAGTGATTGTTTCAATGATTGTACAGGATGGCACAGTGGCAGTGCCCATTCCTGAGCTAGCCATCGTTCTTTTTCATGTACATACTAGAGTTGAGTAGGTATCTTTTTTACTTTTCTATTTTTGCCTCTATATCTTGTCTCTGCTTTGTACTAGTCTTGATTCCTCTTTTCTGATATAAGTTCCCCGTGCACATGTGGAGGACTGCTATAAGATGATGGTAGGCATGATAGTGATGATACAAGAGTATGCTATAGGTGCCCGGGGCCCAATACAGGTATCTTCCTCTCCATTCTTTCTGGTGATCCCAACTATTCGGAAATTCTTGCATATTCTAAGTCCCTTTTGGTTTGTTGTAGGGTGCTAGCCCGTTTAGGCATACAAATGGAGCCTCTACATCTCATGCTGCGAGAGAGAGAGAGTGATTCAAATGATGATTTCAAGCCTAGCAGTGACGACGATAATGATGAGAAGAAGGGCCCTCATGGAGGTTGATTTGGTCCACCCACCATAGTCTTAGCATTTCTTTTGTATTTTTTTTTTTTTTTTATATTTTTAGAAAATATTGTATAGGATGTCTTTGGGGGGATACCCCATGCTTTTAGTAAAACCGTTTGTATTACTCCAAAATTCATAGTATATATGCAATGAAATTTAATATCTTTTTTTATCAAAACCTTTTATTTCTTTCAAATGTTTCGCCTCTTACACTTCTCTCATGGATCTAATAATGACTCTTTAAATGAGACCCAAAGAAAAAACATATATAACTCGAAAATATTATACAAACAACCTAACAACATAACACGACTCTAACATAGAAGCCAGAATGCCCCCCATTGTCTCTAAAATGCCATGCCCCGCACTTCTAGAGCACCTAGAAGTCCTATTAGAAAAGCACCTAATCACTGCTATTTCTAATTGGAACTCTGGCAGCACCGTGGCACAGTCATTATACAGGAAGGAAATTTGTATGTGTTTATGTGACTATGTGTTTATGTAGAATAAATTACTTTTGTCCACCGCATTAGGATGCGAGTGAGTTAGCTTCGGCACATTTGTAAATGTGCTAATCTCTTTGTTTACCTTTATTACGATGTTAGGACATGGACATAGTAGTCATAGGTGTGGTAGGCCTATAAGGCATCAGGTGCTTTTACTGGATGAGATTCCAATACAAGAAGAGGGGGTTGGTTAGGCCAATGTGGCTGAACCAGTTGGTCAGTAGCCCATGGACGCTTTGGCCCACGACATGGCTGGAGCTTTGCGAGAATCTATGGACATTCTCAGGGCTGAGAATCAAGTCTAGGCCCATGCAGCTGAGGCAGGGCCGTTATTCTTGAAGAGGGTGTTCTTCAGGTCCAACCCGGGCGAGTTCTTAGGAGATCCTAAAGAGCCTTTGAAAGCGGATGATTGACTTGAACAAATGGTGAAGACGTTTGAGATGCTTGGCATTGAAGACGGTGGTTTGAGAGTGACCTTAGTGTCCTTCCAATTAAATGGATGTGCTAGTCAATGGTGGAAGTATGTACGTGGGAGTATTAGGATGACTTGAGAGGCTTTCGTCGACGCCTTCCAGGACAAGTTTTTTCCTCCCACTATTAGGGAGAAGTTGAGGGACCAGTTTTCTAAGCTCAAGCAGTTGAGCACACCGATGGCCGAGTTTGAGGCTGTATTTACTAGTCTATCAAGGTTTGCACCGAAACTCGTGGCGACTGAGGAGCATCGTTGTATAGAGTTTGAGAAGAGCTTAAGGATCGGGCTCATGTTCAAAGTGGCCGGGTCAATGATTAGAGATTATGGACGCCTTGTAGAGACGACAGCTCATCTTAAGACTGTGATGCAAATGGAGGAGGAGCGGATAAGGGGCTCTAGGAGGAGTCAGGATGTTTAGGGGGACAGTAAGAAGCAGAGGGGTTCTACTCCACAGCAGTCCCAGGGAGCACAGTTAAGGTTCACTTTTCCAATACCAAGTGTGGGTTCTGGGAGAGGTGGTCAAGAAGATTTCACTTGCTTTAAGTGTGGCAAGTTGGGCACTTACCCAGATGCCTGGATGCCCATTTATGCATCTTACATGCAGTATCTGGATGCCCACTTATGCATCTTACATGCAGTACAAGAATTAAACATGAGCTAATATACTTCTAATAAATACAAAAATGATCCTAAGCCGGTTTTAGACTACTAAAATGATTAACATGCATAAAAGCGAAAATAACAAATAAAAAGAGAAAATATAAACTAACTATATGATGATTGAAACTGGGCCATGCATGTTTATTATATGATTAAAACAAGCCTAAAAACATGTTGTTCTAATAATAAATAAAAAAAAAGAGAACATGTGGAATAAAGCGAAAAAGTGGACAAAATGAATAAACTACATGATGCTATAATGGACTAATATCCTAGCATGGATTGGCTACTTAAAATAAGCAAAGAACTTCTAAAATACTAAGAATATAAGGGGTTTACCTTCTGGTTTTCAAGAACCGAAGAGCACGCAAAGAAAAACACAAAGAGACTCAAGTTTCTTACTTGCCAACCTCCCTCAAGCTTAGGTTTCTGATTATGTTCGAGTTTTTCAAGCCTTAGAATGATTTTTAGTGTTTAGGGTTGCTGTTTTGTGGGTTAATTTCAGAGCTAACGATGGAAAGGAAGAGAAGATGAGTGTTTGTCTCTCAAACTCACAAAAAATGGCTTAAGTTCTTAACCCTTTGAAAGGGAGGGGGGGGGGGGGTGATCCCTTTTATAGGCAGAGGGAAAGGTTCTGGAACCCTTCTAGGGTTTCATCACTTCTCCATTGCTACCTCTCTCTAGAAATGCACCAAGATTAAATTTCAAAAACTGGCTTTGCCATGCTTGGATGTGCACGCGCACGATTCTCGTGCATACGCATAGTCAATATGCGTATGTACAACTCATGTGCGCATGTACGACTTGCCTTAGTACACGTGCCATCCATGCATGCATAAGTGCAACATCCCATGTCTTGGCTTACTTGTGGCCCAAGTAAGCCTAAATTGCTTCGATCAATGTTTTTGATAAATCCGGCCACTAATTTTGAAAAATGTCTTTGATCATAGCACAACCTGGTTTTCCTTTCTTTCTTAGGGTTAAAAAGTTAATTTTTGGCTAAAAACGGATTCAAGGGTAAAATGCTCATTACAAAAAGTCAAATTTTGCCCAAAACAAGTTCATACAACAACTCTAAATAATCTTAAACATTCCAAAGATGAAATAATTACCGTTTCGTCATCGGGAGGCTTGCGAGCGCCTGAAATCTTAGGGTGAATCAAAATGGAAATATCTACACTCTATGTCATTATAAGTATATACCATTTGTTTTACTCTAATTATTTTATTAGAGTCGATTATGTCTAATTTAACTATAATTTTATCTTTATGCCAAAATTTTAAAAGATAGTTGCTATGTAAATTGTTACATCTTTCGCATTGCTATTTTTGAATTTCTTCTTGAATATTAATTTCTTTAATACTTAGTGCAGTTTGGCGCCCGTTTGGAAAGATTATCTCCTCACAGCGCTTGTTGCAAACAAAATCAATGTTGTGATGTGTAACAACTGTTTTTAGCTTTAAGTAAGCACATAATTCGTAATTATTAAATCCCTTTATGCATACATTTATGGGCATATATATACTATTAACGATAGTATATGATAATGATATTTTATTTTCTTCATTCTTTTTTCTATATCTTTTCACGAATGTATCATATTTGTTTTGTGCCTCTTCTTCATCTTCTTTTGTTCAAGCCATAAGATTTTCCTCATCTCTAGATACTAGCACACTCGTAGTTCTGTATCCTATTATTCTTTTACAAACTGAATTACAACTGGATTGTATACTAGAATTATTTGTAGAGTGTCTTCCTGATGATATACTTATATTATCTATTTCATCATTATTTTTCGAAGTACAAGGAGTTTCTATTTTAATATTTCTTTTATTATCAATTTTTATTATATTTTTTCTTTTTGAAATAGTTTTAGGATTATTAAAACATGCTATCCATTTATTATCTAGTTTAATCTCATTAGGATTTATTCTTTTAGGTATAATTCTTTCTATTGGTATTCCATTGGTATCTACTTCTATAATCTTATGTTGCATTTTAGGATGTATGGCGTTATCTAACTTATATATTATTTTTCAAAATATCCTTAATGGATACGTGGTTTCATGCATGTCAATTCCTACAATTTTTATTTTCAATGTGAAAAATCTATTTATGAATCCATCTTTTAAGTTATATCCCGCTTTGCAATTAAAACCTAATGATCCTCCATATAGGTTACTTTTTATTTCACTAATTATGGATCTTTCAAAATTTTGTTGTCTGATGTCGAACAAAAATGCATATATCTATATCTTGTCCTTTGTCAAATAAGGGTGTGATTTGTATTAGCATACTCCCTATATGTATATATTTATACTTATTATTTTTATTAGTTTTTAATATATTTTCATAATTTATTAAGTTAATTCTCTTACATTATATTCACAATCTTTAATTTCTATATTTCTTTCCATTCTTTCACACATATATTTATTTTTTAATTTAAATATTAATTTTTGATATATTTCGTCTTTTCGTATTATTGATAATATCCAGTCATTTTCTATTTATTTTTTTCTCGAGTATTTTCTATGAAAAATTGTTCTCTTCTTAAGTTTTTTATACTCATTTCTTCTGTTATCATAAAATTTAGTTCTTCATGATATCGCTATAATCTTTATCTTCTATTTCTATTTCTTTTTCAATTAATTCTATTGTTCCTTTATTATTTTCTAGAGTCAATTCTAATGCTTCTTATTCTTCTAAATCTACACAATCCAAGCTTCCTAAGGCTTCTATTATTTTACTATTCGTTTTTATTTTTACATTGATTGGCAAAATGACATATTTCTTTAAATGCCCAACATTTACAAGTCTTTTTTTTCCCCTCTAGACAATAATTATTTTTTCTAAAAAAATCTTCTTATTTTATTGAAATTATAGGCCTTTTTAGAATATTTTCTTTTATATTTTTCTCCTCTTTATATATTAAATTTTTTTTTCTTTTATAAAACAATTTCTTTTTCTTATTATATGCTTTTCCTTCTTAAAAGTTCACACCCACATGCCTTAGATGTTTGGCAGCAATGTGAATATTTTTTTTTCTTCTTTTTTGTTTCTATTTTCATGCATTCTTGTTCTACTTATTCTCTTTGGTATCTAATTCTATGACCCAAGGCATCGCCTGTGACATCTCTTAATTCTTTTAACCATTTTTCACATTTTTCGTCTATATTAACATTTATGGGATATGGTAATTTATGAAAATTATATAGTTAAATGAATTTTATTTCTATTCATTCTAGTAATAGGAATATTCGCATATATAGGTTTCTGTATATTTCTATGTTACTTAATTTTCTAACCCATTCTCTTTTTCTTTCATTTTCATCCCACTCTTTTTCCTACAAATTGATATTCAATATATTTTACTTGGGTCCAGCTTGTCTCATGTTGAGATCAAGATTGGACCCGTCCAGTCCGGCCCATGGGCCCATTTTGGGGCTCCGTTTCAATAATCCGAACCACTTAATATGTATAACTTGTCATATACTATATTCCTGTAAAAAATCACATTAATTGAATCTCGATAGCTATGTGATCGGAACAAAATTTTGTCAACCGTTTATTTTTTAACCGTTCATTTTTTTTAATACAATTATGTTCTGATCAAATAGCTATCGATATCCGATGAACGTAATTTTTTTACAGAGATATAGTACTCGATGAGTTCTACACATTAACTGTTCGAATTATCGAAACAGGATCCAAAAATGGGCCCATGGGCCGAACTGGACAAGTCTAGCCTTGATCTCAACATGAGACAAGCTGGATCCATTTTACATAACATACCTTTTGGAGTAGTTTTTTGCGGTTAATTTTTCGTTATCACTTTCTTTCAAGTTGTCATACCAGCTTGCCACTATGCCTGCGAAATTATGTTCAATATAATTTAGAAAACTTCGTATACTTCAGATGTACATCTCTCTTCCGTTATTTTATTACTTCACTTATATTTGTAGCACAATTGATATCTAATAAATATCATGTATTTCTTTTCTACATTATTTTTTATTTTTCTTAAAAATACTTCATTTCTAGGGGTAAAGTTTGCATAGTTAGGTGTTCCTCTTGCATATGATCCTCTATTTAGATAACTACAATATCTCGTTTTTCTCCTATAGTCATAATTTTTAGAATCATATTCCACTTGTTGTTTGGTAGAATTTTTAAAATATGGATGATTTGGATTAGTTAGGACAGAATGACTGCTTCTTTCTTGTTTTACCACTGTCATTTCAGTATCATTAACGTTATTAGTTTTTTCGAAATCTTCTAGGACATTATTTTCTTTTTCTTTTTCTACGTCACAATTTCCCATTATTTGTTCTAAGTCTTCAAAAGGAATGTGTTCCATTTCTCCCAGACTTATTAATCTTAGTTAGTTATATACATCTTCTTCTAACTATATTCTATTATTATTTATTTCTTATATTATTTCTTCATCTACTTTATTTAATTGTTCAGTTATTTCTAATATTATTATATTTTATTTCAGTACCATTTCCTTTTTCAACCATTTCTTTTAACTGTTTAACATTATATTTATTTAATTTGATTTTTTTCAACTGAAACTAATTCGAATGGTTCTTCTGGATTATTTCTTTTATATAGGTAAGGATATAAATCTACTTCTTTTTATTTTTCTTCAAAAATAGCTACATATTTTTTTGAATATCGTATTAAATGTCTAATTTCATTTATTATTTCTAATTGATTATTTCTAAAATTTTTGCTAATTTCTTTTAATAACCTAATTAAGGTATTATTTTATTCTATTATCATTTGTAAAGAAATACTATTATTTAGGTTATCAAATTCTACTTTTTCACTATATTTGATACTTCTTGGGTTTGCTTAATTTTTTTGCTTATTTATTATATATATATTTGCTTATTTTCGTTTTCAGTGAACTTTTTTAAAAATTTTCAAAAAAATTTAAGTTTCTAAATTCAGCTCGACAAGAAGAATCGGAAATTTATAATTTTTTTAAAAAATTCCAAAAAAAATCCAAAAATATGCAAAAATAAGCAATCTTTTTTGGCTTATTTTGGGATTTTTAATTTTTTTGAAATTTTTCAAAGAAAACATATTAGATTCGTCCCGACAAGAATGACTAAAAAAAGTAAAATTTTGACATAATTTAAAAAAAAAAAGTCACAAAAGATTAAAAAGAAAAAAATCGGAAAAAGATGTGGCTTTTTTTTTTTTTTTTTTTGGATTTCCAAAAGAGGCCTAATGCAAATGTAATTAACAAGGCCGAAAAATCGGACTCTGATACCAATTTCAATTGCGGGTTTATGAATTTAATTTGGGTAAATTACACTTACACCCCTTGAGGTTTGAATTTAATACATATCACCCCCTGATGTTTGGGAAATTACACTAACCCCCTTGTCATTGTAATAATTTAGACGGAATAAAGATATTGAACTCATTCACTCACTCTTTTTTTTTTTTTTTTTTTTTCCCTTTCCTTTATTTTTTATTTAATGTAATTTCCTCTATTTTTCTACTAAGAGTTGTTACCTTTTATATAAGCAGGGGTTTATGAAATGAGATTATTAACCACAGGGGTGGGAATGTAATTTCCAAAACGTCAAGGGGTGCGTAGTAATTGGATCAAACCTCAAGGGGTGTCAATGCAATTTACCCATTTAATTTATTGTTAACTCTTGTAAAAACTTTCGTTGGTAATCTATAGTTGCCTTTTCTAAGGATATTTTATCTTTAATACTATCAATTCTCTGACTATAAGTTATTACAAATTTTCTAGTAATAATAGTCAGAAAAAAATTTAATCTATTTAACTAATTTTTTAATTTAGAAGTACAATCTAAACTATCTTTTATTTTAGTTCTAAGTGATATAATTAAACGTATATAAATATTAATTCTAAGTTTACACAAAAATATAATTCTGTATGATTTTTTAATAACTCTTTATGCTTTTTGTAATTTATTTTTTTTTTTTAATTTTTATTTATTTATTTATTTTTTCACTCTTTTAAGGTCAATTTATAATTTAATGAAAACTTTTGGTTGACAAGGCTTGATGAGATGGATGGTTTGGTGAGATGTAAGGTTCCAACGTCTAATTCGGGCAGCCCATTGTAGTATCAAAATACATTGGCTGCTACGTGGCAGAAAATCCGGTGCTGTATTGTTTTTTTGTAAGGAAGCAAAGATTCCCCGACACACCATAATATCTGGTACAACCTGTCACACCTTAAAAAGAAAAAAAAAAAAAAGAAAAAAAAAAAAGAAAAAACCTGTCACACCTTATCCCCACTGCACTGCCAAGATTTTGCAAAAAAAGTGGTTCTTGTGTGAGGCTTGTTAGCAATTGCCAAACATTATGATCACCTCCACCATAAATCATAGTGAGGACTCAATTTTGTAACCCATAACTTATGAACAACAATAATAATATTGAGGATATGTGTCTGTTTGGCAGAAATTATTTACAGCTTATTTCAGCTTTCAGCTTAATTTAAGTTATTTTGATGTGTTTGGTTTAACTTATACCTTATAGCTTATAGCTTTGTGGAAGTCAGAAATCAGCTTATTCTTTGAGTGGGGCAGGAGATGCTTTAAGAATAAGCTGGAAATCAGCTTAAGCTGAAAGTTATAAGCTATAAGCTGTTTAGGCATAAGCTATAAGCACTTTCCCACAGCTCTACCAAACAGGGCTTATGTCTACTTCATAATTATTTTTTTTTATCAACAAAAGAGAAATTTTATTGATAAAGAAAAATTTACAACAGAGAACTTACATTAATAAAGAAATGAGGTGCAACAAGCATCATAACCACACTCAACAATCCCAACTAAGTTGGCACCGAAGAGGTAATTCAATCACATGTTAACACAACACCCATAATTGGAGAGGATCCAATCAACCAGCCAAGAATAAGGAAACAAAGAATAGTAAAAAAAAAAACAAAAACAAAAACAAAATACACCCAAGATAAAAAACCCCAAGTGATAGTTATGAGTGATAGTCTACTTCATAATGCTATTTCATAATTATTTATAAGCGATAGTATTGAAAATTTATAAAATTTTATTATTTGAATTTTTTTTTTTAACGGATTAATATTTTGAGACATCACAAATTAAAAAGAAAGACTTACAATGTGAGATAAATATCAAATTAAGTGTTTAATTTCTGTCATTTGACTAGATGATTTAGTTAAAAAGACTCGCCCAATTTGGACTAGAGAGAACAATTTTTATGTCATGGGTTGTAATACCGATCGAGTAACTCATTCATTAAAAAAATTAAATTGATTGAATATCGACAGTCCTACAATTGATAGTTTCAATTTTTAAAGATAAAATGTGATCTAATCAGATAGTTTCAAGTATTCAATTAATCTGATTTTTGTATGAATGATCTATTCAACGAGTCATACAAGTTAATCAATTTAAAATGTCAAGACAGATTCAGAGTAAGCCAACAACCATAAAAACTACATCATTCAATCTGAACATTAGATTGGAGATAAATTGGATTCTAAATCAAAATATATGAGAGTGGTTGTAAATCTCATAATAATCGGCACCAATATTAACCCTACTAACCTTTAATATTTTTGGACCAAACCCTCTAATCAACTGGAAAGAATCAAAACCCTAATAATAATGTTATTGACGTTGTATATCATGTATATTGCAATAGTGTGGGGACAGATAGATGAGTTGTTCAAATTGATGGAACATGGATTTGGTCCCAACTTTGTAGTAAAAATCTACACCAAATCAACACACGATTGATATGACAAAATAGTTTGATTCTATTGGTACATATATATTGTTTCTATTAATGCTCCCAAAGGAGTATTTAGTATCTACCCAAAAAGAAAAAAGGTGCATTTAGTGATCCAATTGGGTTAGAGATATTTGCTTGATTTCTTGTGTTTTGAAAGTAACAAATGAGAAGCTTTCACACCACTATTAAATGGGAGGGAACTTCTCATGTACACACACAAAACAACATTTATATATAGTTGAAATAAAAACAAACATTGGCATTAAAAGTTGTTTTCAGTCACCTTCTAGAGTTTAAATTGAAAGGAACTTCTTATAAATGACTGCCAAAAACTTGAAAAATGTTTTAAACCAACAAGTTGGTTCCAACACAAATATTTTTTTTATGTCATTTGATTTTTTTACATACAGTTAATAGTGCAATGTTACAGACTATCTCACACCAATTTAGGTCCGCGTCCGGATCCTCTAGGGTGATTCCCTGAAGTGATCCTCTAGAGTGATAATTTATGGTGCGACACGTGTCCAATTAATGAAATCAATGGTTGAGATGTTCCCTCTCCAAAACGACATCGTTTTGGAGAGACAAATTTTTTTTTTTTGGGCAGAATTTGCAAACGGGAGGAGGAGGAGAGAGAGCTGAGGAAGAAGAAGGAAGTTTTACTGGTGAAACAGAGTGTTGATTTGCAGTAGGAGAGAGTTGTAGATGAGTGTTGATTTGCATTAATTGTACATGGATTTCAAAGTTCAATCCTATTTCATTTTTCAATTTGTTTTTTATTTTATTTTTTTTGGGTAAATAAGTTTTTCAATTTCTTTTTCTTCATTGTTCTTCGTTTTTTTGCTTTGTTGGGTTAATGGAGTTCGGCAAAAATTTGAGGTCTGGTAAGCTTCTGTCCAAAGATTGATAAAGATGACAAAGAGGTTTTCTTCTCATATATATATATATATATATATCCTAGATCTGGGCACAAACAAAACATGGGATTTTTGTAGCCCTCAAGGTTGGTTTTCTTAGATCTGGGCTAAAAGAGGCTAATTTATTTACAAACCTCTTTTGATCCTTTGGTATTTGAACAAATCTCCCCCAAAAAGAAATTTATTATGATTATTTTTCTGGGTTTTCCTTATTTTCTAGAAAATTTTGATTTGTTCTTTGGTCCTTTTGATCCTTTCATCATTGTTTTTTATTCTGTTTCATATATTCAGAACATAGGACTTTATATATATATATACATGTTCATCGTTGTATATATACAGGACTTTTGTGAACATAGGACTTTTGATCCTTTCATCATTGTTTTTTATTCTGTTTCATATATACAGGTTTCCATTCACAGAGCCCAAACCTCACTGTGCATCAATGGCAACCCACATCTTCCAGAAATTCAAATTCAAACCCACCTCCAATGTTCCTTCAATGTCCACCACTCTCTGATCCAAAACCACCTCATCCCAGTATGTAGCCTCCAGATCCAGAGACCACACATTCGAGAAACTCATGGACAAGTACTGTGGATCAAACTCAACAAAAAATTTGCAGAGAAAATTTTTCCTCAGCTCTCTCTCTCCTCCTCCTCCCTCTCGATTTGCAAACTTTGCTGATTTTTTTTTTTGTCTGGTTCACCAAAACGACGTCGTTTTGGAGATGGAACATCTCAGCCATTGATTTCATTAATTGGACACATGTCGCACCATAAATTATCACTCTAGAGGATCACTTCAGGGAATCACCCTAGAGGATCCGGACGCTTTAGGTCCTTTCCATACAAATAAAACCATAATGGTTTCAGCTTGGCTCCATGTTTTTGTTGTATTTGTTTCATTGTCGAAGGAAATATCGAATGGCAATTTTCAATTGTTTGATTCTTTGTTTTCTTGTACATTAGCTTTCAAAGTTGAGAGGAAGATTTTCAAAAAATTTAGGGAAACATTATTAACAAACATTTCAAACATGTTTGGAAAAAATAAAAGAAATTTCTTGAAAATTCGTAAGTAAAAACTCCCAAAAGTTACTAGAAGAAAAAGCTTTTCATAATCTTTTTTTTTTTTTTTCCTTTTTCATTTAAATTTTCTAGAAGCTGTTTTTTTATGATAGTACTTCTAGATTTCGAAATAGAGAAGCATCTAATGCCTAGTTGTGCTCATCTAATTTACTAACTAGCTAACATCCTACTTAGGGCAAAAAACAAATACTAACATTTTAGAGAACAATTCATAAAAATTAAACACGTCACTTCTCACTAATTCTCCTAAATTTTTTGAACTCTGATTTCAATTTTTTCCCCTTTTTTTACTCTTTAAAATTAGGTATTCTTCAGAAATAGTGGTTGTACTTGGTGCACTAAGCTCCCCCTTAAAGAAAAATCTAAGAGATCTAATAGGTAGACAACCTTACCTCCTCATATTTTTTTAGAGAGCCTAATACTCATGTCTCATACCTGTAGATACCCCATTTTTGACCGACCTCAAGACTCAGATGTCACCAATTGAGCGCTTGGTGATGTCGCATATTGAGCTCGTTCTGAAGTTTTGAGTCTCGGCTGCGAGCCTTGCCTCCGGACTTCGGGGCTCTTTTGTGCTTTGCCTCGGTTTGCAAACCGGGTCCCGTTTTCTCCGTTTTCTCTTCCCGAAGGGAGGGAGGGGTCTCGTAGACCATCTCTCAGTGGCCGTAGGCTACGTTTCGTGGTCGTAGGCCATTTTTCCTGTTTGGAGCCCGGTTTCCGGTTTTCAGGGCCGTCGGCCGTGTGCCTCTGTTCGAGACCGCTTAACTACCTCCGTTTGCTCCGGTTTTTGGCATACACCTTATTTCCTCCCTTGTGAGGGACACTGTGGCTTGGGAGACCACCTTCGTAGTCATACGCCACCTCCGGTGCTTAACAGCCTGTTTTCGGGGCCCCGGACCGCGCGTTTTGGCCCCCGAACCCTCGTTTTGCATCGGTTAGGGTTCATTTTTGGTATGGACTCTATTTTCATGGTTATGAAGATGGTAGGATGGTGGGAGGCCACCTTTTTCCCTGAAAAACCAGTTTTCTCATTTTCTCTCTCCTAAAGCCGATTTTTCTGACAGAAAACTGGTTTTTCTTACTTTTGAGCCACAATTTCTGGCTTTTCATACCATCATTGTGTTGTGCACACCTAGGAGGCCACCAATATGGGTAGGCCGACCAGTAATTCATCTTGACCCTTTTGAACCCCTCTAAAAAGTTGGTTTTTCTCCCTCCTAGGTCACATTTTTTTATTTTTCTCTACACAGCTGTGTTGCACTCATCTGGGAGGCCACCTTTCTGGGGTGGCCGACCAGTAATTTTTGTTGAACCTTTTGACCCCTGGTCGGCCGACCAGGGGAGGTGGCCGGCCGGCCACCTTGGCCTTTTGAACCTGGTCGGCCAGTCTTGTCTTCTCAGGTGCATTCCAGCTATGCCAGCTGTTTTGCACCTGACCCTCTGTCCGAGGATTTGTCCTTGTTTTTGGTCCATTTAAGGTGGTTTTGCACCCTTTGCTTAGCTTCCAAAGGAAGTTTGACCCTTTGGTCAAGCTTCTTTTAGAAGCCGTGACCCCCTCTCTTGGCTTCTCCAAGAAGCCTCACCCTTCTCCCTCTATAAAACACACACTCCACCTCCACTTGCAAGGGTTAGAAGATTTTGGCTGGTGCATGCACACAACTCCCTCCATCTATATACTTCAACCCTCCAAACCTTATTGTTCTTGGCCATTTTACACTACAAGCCATAGCCTACCACCTCCATCATCCATTCCAGCACCTTGGAGGCCATTTGCAGAGGTTGAAAGCTCACAATCTTAGACCAAAAGCTGTTGTATTGCTGTGCTACAAGGGTAAGCCTCCATTTCCCATTTTCTTACATTCTTTTGCTTCATTTCTTAGCCCTATTGGCAAGCATTTCTGGGCTCCGACCCAAACTGTAAAGTGTCTTATTTTGAGCCCCTCTTCAACTTTGATTAAGGACACTTTTCTGTTTGAGGCCTCCTACACCCTTGCATGCTTTATCCCTCTTTGTAGGCTTATTTTGCATCATATCTTAGTCCTACTTGTGAGCATTTTCGAGATTTTTCATAAACTATAAAAAGTTTCATTTTGAGCTTATAAACATGTTTGTTTAAGATACTTTCTCTGTTTGGGGTCATCTACCCCCTTTCATGCTTTATTTCCTCATGTTTTGAGCTATGAATTAGAGCATTTGCACTGGCCTTGGTTTGGCCTCTTAGCCACTGAAATCCAGTGGATTTTCAGTAGCTTAAATGTGTCTTTGAGCCTCAAAATCATAGAGGGGTGACCTTCTCACCCCTCATTCTCTTTACTAGCATGTTTGACCTTCCAAAGGGACCCTATTTTGCATGCATTGAAGTCATGTTCCAGGCCTCATTCTGAGGGTTTTGAGGTCTGCCTTGGCTTTGTCCGAGGTCCTTTTGGCCATATTTTATGTCTATAATGCATGTGTAGAGAAATCTCATTCAAGGCCTTTCAAAGAGACCTTTCTTTGCATGTTTCCGAGACTGATTCCAAGGCCTATTTGGTGGGTTTTAAGGCTGTCATAACCCATTTCCAGAGTTGGTTTAGTCTTGCTAAGTGTCTATCTTGTATGTGCTTAATAACCCCTTGTATGGCCCTCTAAAGGAACCCATCATTTGTGCATGTGTTGGCTACATTTCAGAGGTTATTTGGGCATATTTTGACATGTTTTATTCACTGATTTTGGATGGTTTGATGAGTTCTCTTGTGCTTCATATACATGCCATATAAACCATTTTTACTAGCCATTGTTGCATGTTGTTTTAGGCCATCATGTTAGCACTTTTTGGCCATGCTTTAAACTAGAAATGTGCATGTTTTGGGACTGCCTTGGCTCTGTCTTTGTGCTTCATATTCAAATAATGCTTGCTTTGCATAGCTATAAGTCAATACGTGTGCCTAATTTTGAGTTCCAGGGCTTATTCCATGCATTGAGTGTCATGTTTCCATGTTTCGGGACCACTTTGCATACTGTTTCAGAGCTTTCATTTATGCTATTGCATGCCATCTTGCATCCCTTGTCATGCCTTGTTAGAGTTGCATGTTGTGCCTTAGGTTCGGTCCTCAGTTTGCATGCATGTGTGTACGCATTTCGGTTATCTCATTTTCATCTTATGGCTACTGATGTGGGTGTGGCTGAGGTCCACTCATGTTGGTGTAAGTCCATTGTGCATTGTGTATGCCATCTTAGTCCTTTGCATTGCGTATGTTAGGTTGTATGTTAGTGCATTGCGTAAGCCATCTTAATCCGTAGCATTGTGTATGTTAGGTTGCATGTTAGAATTGCATTCACGTAGGTCACGCATATTGCATTGTGTTTGGGATAGGAGTTAGCCCAAACACGGGAAACAAGGGACGTTTCGTACTCCGAGTGACGGAACGTGTCTCAATTCCCGGTCGCCGACACTCCGGATTAACCATGATGGAGTCTCGGTCATGTTGTGTTTATATGTGCATTCATTTCACATTAAGTCGTGCAATTCGACTCCTCGGCCATCATGCATCGAGATGCGTGATTGGTGGCACGAGGATCGAGGTATACATACATATGTGAAAATACTTTGTCATGCCTCTTTCTTGCTCTCTGTTGTAGTAAATCAGAAACCGGCAGTCTTTTGGAGCTTCGTGCAATATTCCGGGCTTAATTGTAAACAGAGGCTAATTGGGGTATCGCAATGAATTTCCGCACAAGGCAACTCAAGCATGCATCATTCATCATTCGGAACAGAGCTGAGGCGGTCCATGGATTTGCGTGCTAGTTTACTGCTTTCCTAGTTAAATTTGTTAATTAATTAGGGTTTTGTATTTATTCGGACTGTACTATTTATTCGAACTGTATATTATTTATTCGGACCCTCCAAGCGAGGGCACAATTGTAATAAGTGTGTGTGTGTGCGCGCGCGATGTATGTCTTCCAATCCGACGTCTTTCTCCCTTTTATTTACCAGCTTATGATGGTTAGATTAGGGCATGTTTCAATTAGCATACAGTATGATAGCATGTTTGCATTCATTCATCTGTTTTGCATGTACCGGGCTCGGCGCATCATACTAACTGCATTGTATTTCAATTCCGAGTTGAATACTTGTTAGTTGTAGCATTTCATATGCCATCTTTAGAATAGCCGAGCCTATTGTAGTCGCATTCTTGCATGTGTTGCATTAGGCACTTCAGCATAGTTAGGATCACGCATGATTTCTAATTAGTTTCTGTTTTGACTTGGAGTACTCGGTAAGTATTTATGCTTTAGCATCTTTGCATGCGTGTGAGTGACTGCCATGATAGCATGCTTACCATGAGGCTATGTGCTTATGTGATATACCTGCCTGTATGCCTGTGGGTGAAGGTTGGATTATCTGAATTGGAATAATGCATTGACTGTGAGTTTTAAGCCCACTTGAGAGTGGCAAATCATCTTGTTTTCTAAGCCCACCTAAGGGTGGCAAATCCACATTTTAGCCTACTTGCGAGTAGCAAACCGTCTTTCAAAAACAAACATGAGATGTTTTGTTCTAATTCAGGCGATCCAGTCTATACTTGTATGCTTTGTGCATCACATAGTAATTCTAAGCTAATAACCGGAATAAGAACGCATAATGTTTTCAAAACTTGATATCATGGTTAGTAGAGGCCGATCTTTGATCGGGCGAGCGGGGGTGCTCACAAAGTGACCTTCCCCAATCGTACCCAAGTTCTCGAGCCGATGCAACTTTGGTGATGACAGACATGTGGCCTTAGGCAACGAGTCAAGGTTTCCTAAATTCCCCCAAAATAAATATTTAGGTGGCGACTCTGTATCTGGCAAAGCAGTCCATGTTTGGCACTTATTTCAAAAAAATCTGTTTTCAAAAATGATTTGCCGGATTTGGACTCTTTGATGATTCATCGGTCTTGCATTGCACTCTGCGAGATTAGATACAAGACCGTGACATTGAGTCCTGAACTGTAGTAAACCTAAATGAACAAAACGGGATTCATCCTCCCAGGACGTTCGGGGACGTCTACAATACCCATGTCTCCTACCCTTGCCACAAGATTTGAGTGAATATATATATGTATATTTTGATCGGCAAAGAAAATTTTTATTAATAAAAACATACAAAGTATGATAAAGAAAATAAATAAAGAGGAGTTTGAAACTAGCTCAAGATCCAAGCTTCAATTGGTGAGAAACCAACAAGCAAAACAAGAGCAACAAAACCAGCAAGCAATTTGCCAACACCCTAGATCTCAAAACATCTAGTATTTGTTAAAAAAAAAGTGTATGACTATTTTTCCATGGACTAAATTAACCCAAATTAAGTGGATTCAAGGTGAATTTGACATTGATGTGTCTGAATAAATATGAAAAGAGATTGGAGGAGGACAAAAATAGCAAATTATGGATGCAACACAAACCTTGCTTACATGAATAATATCTTAGACCTAATTTGAAATGGGATGGAGATGTAAAAAAGCTTTAAAATGTAATTGAATCCAATGTGAGCCACTTTGCGGTTGCTAATGATTTGTTGGTCAAAGGGTACATAGTTGGAGACTTGTCAAATGACCTAATTACAGAAGTTAAGAAGAATTACGAGTCATGATGCAAAAATGTTTAAAATCAAAACAGCATAAAGCACAATAACAATTTGCTAAAGTTGTTATATGTTGTACAAACATGCCATCAAAACATGCACTAACTTGTTATTTAGATCAGTGAGTCCCTTTAGAAAACCCCATTATGAGTACAAGTAGAAAAGTTATTATATGAGAGAGTTAAAGGCCACATATGTGGCTTCTTTCTTCTTCTTTTTTTTTTTTTTTCCTCCTCCTTCTTCTTCTTCTTTTTTCTCTCTCTCTTTTTTTTTTTTTTTTTTTTTTAAAATTTGAATCAATTGGTACTAGTCACTAGTCACTAGTCACTCTCTTCTATGTTTGGACAAGAGTGTATATCAAAGCATGCCACAATTAGATTCCATTAGTTCACCTTCAAAATTTCATGATCACTGTGACCCTACCAATGTTTGGAAGACATTCAATTGTTCATGGACCTATAAATCTATCTCAAGATTTTGTCCATTAATCCGTACTATTGTTCTTATCATTGTTTTTATTATTAGCGACAACTGAAAATTCGGATGGAAATCACACAAAAACAATCAAAATTTGAAGATTATGTAGTGTTAATAATTTGTAACGTGTTAGTGAGATCTTTGTTCGTTTACAAATAATTTGAAGAAACAAGAGTATTCATATTCCATAAATATGCTATAGTTGTTCAAGAATTATGAAAATATTTTGAAAATTATTGATTCAAATGCAATGTACTAGAATCACATGCTGATAAAGTTAATAGTGTCACAATGCTTGAAGTACATAAGAAATGATATTAAGAGTGGTTGTATTGTATGATACTTGTTTTAAATGTAGGACATAGCTTTACAAGTGGACCTGTACTATACAAAGAGGTGTTTCATGAAACTAATAATTCTTGTCTAAACAATTACGTTTTGTTGTTACCATTATTCTTATTATATATGCCGATGACAATTGGAATCTTATTATTGTCATTATTCTTATACTTGTTTTTAGGAGTGTATGGCGTTAGGTCTAAAGATTATTTTGTTTTAGTTGTAAGGATATGATTAATGAAATTACTTTGTGAGAAAGACAAATTATTATTTTGAATGATAATTTTTTTTTTAAAAAACTATTACACAAATAGGTGACAGTGGATACATAGGTGGATAGATAGGTGACGTGAACAAATAGGTAAGAGTAAATCATTAGTGTTCTTATGGCCCCAAAAGATTAGAAGTTGGGGCTATTATCCCCAAATGTTTCAAAATTAAATTTATGGCCTGAGTGTCTTTAATTTTTTTTTTTTTTTTTTTTTTCCCTTTGCTTCAATTGTATTGATTTTATATTTTGATTTCTCTCACTTTGTCAATTTAGTGTAATTTATAATATCTGTTAAAAAATTAGATAATGATAGAATAGTTCATTAAAAAATGAGTGAACCATTACAAATTATCTGTTCACTTGAACATTAATAGGCATTATGCTACTAAATATATATGTAAAATAAATTTTGTATTTTGCCTAATCATTTTGCATAGTGTGCCCTCCAATAATACTCTCCACTACTGAAATTGGTTTGCATATTTTCTAAGATTCTACAAATGTAGCTAGCCAATATCATTATAGCAAAATCTATCTTGCGGGAGCTCTACTTTGGGATGAGACTAGGCAAAATGCTTAAAATGCTCTAAATACCTCTCATATTGGAGATGCTTTTGAATGAGAGTAAATATATTATTTTGCCAATTGAGTTTTTAAAGGGGCATGATAGATTAAACTAAATTAACACAATATGAAAATTAGAGTAAAATTGATACAATTTGGACTACAAAAAACCAAATTGACAAAGGGAAAAATACAAATACTATGAGTGTAATTTGCCCTACAATTTAATTAAGTACCATTATTTAAATAAATAAGAATAAATAAATAATAGAGAGAGAATAGATGAAGGGAAAACTGCTTCGCACAACTAAAACTCCAACTGATAAAACTTCAGTAGTTAATATAACAAAACTAAACCAAACAAATTATGGAGAAAAGAAAAAGATACAAAAATAAATGTCAAAGGTTTTTAAGGATGATAACTATATGTTTATTTCCATTATTCTTGTCATAGTGGGGGTCACCCCAGCGATCCCCAGTGCCACGTGACAGCCTGCCACTGGCTGAAATCAAAAAAAAAATAATAATAATTTTTTTGGCCAATCAGGGAAGACCCCAAGCACCCCCACTGGGGGTCTAAGTCATTTTTCTAGTTTATAGATTTCAAAAAAGATATGACTTCATCATTTCTACAAATTAAGGCAAATCACTGAAAAAAGCCACATTTTAAGCTTGTATGTGTATTGGATTGGTATGATGGAAATTATTATGATGATCTGATATAAAGGTGGAGAGAGGCATCTCATCATCATCACATGGTTTGTCCACATAGCAATTTAGAGACAGGTACCATTCTGATTAGCAATTTGCTTTTGCATGGTCCCCCCTCCCCTCGCACTATTTCTCAAGATTTCTTGCTTCTTGGTCCCCTCCCCTCTTTCAACTCTTTGATTTCTTTCAATCCCAAATATAGCTGCCTTACAGTTGATTTTTGGGGGGACACTTTTGTTTCCATCAGTGCCAATTATTATTATTATTTTGGTTAAATACACAAATGTTTCTCAAAATATGCGTCTTATGTCATTTTGATTTTTGAAATTTTTTATATTTCTAATATGTCAATTTAGTATCTAACCTATTAATGTTGCCACTAAACGGTCCCTATCTCCATTTTCGTCTAAAATTGATAACAGAAGTAAGGTTATTTTTGTCAAACTACATAGGACACTAAGGAGTTTGAGGATTAAATTTTGACACAATCGAAATATCAGTGACTAAAATGAAACAAAACACATACGGACAATGCTTATGACCCTTCTTTTTTTCTTTTTCTTTTTCTTTTTATTTATTTATTTATTTATGCTCATTTTGCATATGTTACATGTGATTTTATATATATATAAAAAAAAAAATACTCTTATTTTCATTATTAATTGTTGACAAAAACAAAGATAAGAAATATTTATTGACAAAATTAATAGACTAGGGATCAAATTAACACATTGAAATATCACAGACCAAAAATGGCATTGCCCACATAGTTTGGAGACCATTTATGTATGAGTGTTGCTATTAGCACTCCATCAATTATTTTGGACCCTCCTATTTTATAGCTCTTTTTTTTTATTATAATAATAACCTCAAATGAAATTACTAGAAAGGATATCAATAATTTTAGGACACTCCTCACAATTATGCCCACACATCCATTATATCATGTGTTAGGGTTTATAAGAACACTCACCTTCATCACCACCCATCCATCTTCCCTAAATTTCACCTTTAAAACCTACACACCCTCAAAACCTTGAAAACCATTTGGCGACAATATTCCGGCGATAATGGTGACAACCATTTGATTACATACACTTCTCCAGTAATGACAATGAATGAATTTTTTTCTAACAATTACAACTCCATAGGACGAGAGAAGTACAATAATAAAAGTTTAGAGGAGACTCATAGCTTTGATGGTGTTTTTAGCTCAAAGGGGATTGGCCCTTGTAAGGGTAAATTTTTTGAAAAAAAATGACAAAAATAATAAAAATTGTTTGTCATTTTTTTTGGGACTAAACTCCCAAACATATGACCGAAATTTAGGAATACAAATCTGAACATTGTTCATTTGTTCGGGAACAGGTAATCGAACATTTCATATTTGTTCGCGAACAGATAATTGAAACTCGTGGAAATCGCAGAATTTACAAAAGAGGAATTTTGAATTAACAAAAAAAAAAAATCCTACACTTATTTTCTCATGTCATGAACAAGTATGTGCAGATGAAATAGTAATCACTTTCGTGGGTTTTGTTAGGGTTTTGGAGAGAGAGATTTTTTGGGGTGTGGGGATGTGTATTCAATTGAATGGGTGAAATATTTTTATAAGGATAATTTTGGTATTATTTGGGAGAAGAAAAGAAACTTTAAGGGTTTTAAAATTTATAAGTGGGGGTTCAAAGAAATGGGAGTTCAAAATAATTAATGGAGTGTTAATAGCAACACTCTTATGTATTTAACCTCCTTCTCCTCCTCCTCCTCCTCATTATTATTATTATTATTATTATTATTATTATTATTATTAAGTTTGTGACTTATTGAATTTTAGATTTGTGCATATCCCAAACTATCACTAAATAAATGGACAGATGAGAGCAACCATACATTTTGTTTAATATTAATTTGAGCAGAGAAAGTGTTTTAGGCTTCAAAGGTTAATATGAAGCACAGCCTATATTTGCAATAAGGGGTGTGCGCGGTGCGATTCAGGTAGTTTGAGAATAAAATTATAAATTGAATGACGGATTAGCAGATTGGCGGATTAGTAAATTGCGGTTTGAATAGTTTTGGACAGAATGGTGAATTGAAGGATATTCTAACTAATTATCAAGTTTTTGCATAATATATAACACTAATTTATATAATATTTTTCATATATATAACATAAATTAATTTTACATAATATTTTATATAACTACTAATTTGTAATAAATTTCACATATTAATGATTGTGTGTTCAATGGGGTGTAGCCCTGTTTTGATGCTTTATGTGAAATCATTATGGTCAGAATTGCAGTGTGGGTCAAGTCAGCTTTTACCTTGGATTACTCTGTCTATGACCTAATCCACAACCTCAATCAGGTGAGAAGGTGTCTGGGCTATAGGAATCATGCCTCAGTCTGAATATGGTGGTTCTGGAGAGTATGGTGGTTCTGGAGAGCCTTGTGGTTGTACATTGGATGTGATTATCAAGACTACATAAGGGAGTACATTGGACTGCTATGCTCAGCAGTGACTATAGTGAGGCATTGCTTTGCTCCTCTAAGTCTTGTTGTTTGATAAAAAGGGGAGGTGAACTACTATGGTCTGCTACATTGGACTTGTGTATGGTGTATTGTTGTATTGCTGTTTGGTTTGCTCTGTATTGTCTGCTAGGTTGCTCTTGGTCAATTTTTGCTCTAGGTGACTCTGCACTACATTGAGACTGCTGATATGTTTGTGGTGCTGTTAATGCTGATATGTTTCTGGCATATCAGTTAGCTCTCCAGTTGGGCTTAATTGGGTTGAATTTCTCAACTTGAGATTATGCTGCTATATAGATAATGTATTATTGACTATTTGCTTGTTGCTATATGTGGAATGGTGTGGAATGGTGTGTCACAAGGGAGTTTTTTGGGAAGGCTGAATTGTTACGGTTTGTGAAGTTTTTGCATTATGTGTAATTTATGCCTGCTCTGTTGTGAAGTTTCTGCATTATGTGCTCTGTCGTGGTTATGTTGTTGGTCTGCTATGCCCCTCTGGTAGTTATGCTGATAGGCTGCTGGTCTGCTATTGCTTTGTGGCTGCACACTCATGGTCAATTTGGCTGCTATGTTGTTTGGTGTATGGGTTGAAGCTAGTTTGGAGATACACTCTCTTGTTTATGTTGGCTTGGAGCACACACTGTTGTTCTGCTATGTCTTATTGTGAGGAGGTTTGGAGCACACTCTGTTGTCTTGCTATGCCTTATTGTGAGGATGGACTTTTGTGATACACTCTTTTTGATGTTTACCTCTAGTTTTTGTTTTTCTTCGTTGGTCTCTCACCAATTAGGAGGTTGGAGCTTTTTTAGATCCAAGCTCATCTTTATTAATGTAATTTATCATACTCTGTAAGTGTTTATCATCAATAAAATCTTTTCTTTTGTCGATCCAAAAAAAAAATTAAAAATTCACATATTAAATATCTTCCACACTCATTTTTAGTTTGATATTTCATTATAGGTTGAAAAAAAAACAAAATATATATATATATTAACTATAGCGAAGCGGAGAGGTTTCGAAGGTGGATTATAAATTTTAAAATTTAAACCGCAGTTAACGAATAGAGCGGTGCAGATTAATGCGAATCGGTACGATTTTCACAGATTGGACGGTATTTTGCACTACCCTATTTGCAATCATATAATGGATTTCTTTGATGCAATACTTGTTGCAAGTTAAATACTAATAATTAGAAAGAATAAATTAAAATCACTCTCATTGTTTATGAAATTCTCAGTCAAAAATCCAAAATACATTTTGCAATAGCTAGCCATTTTAGAGCAAAACATGGAAAAAATTTCATGAAGATTAGAATTTGACATTGAAAAGTATATAAAAGTGAAAGATTATTTCAGAATTTCAAACTATGTAATGCTGAGTTCTTTAGACTTTGTTGCATTTAAAAATCTATAGTACAAAAGAAGTAAGGAATTAAAACAAACAAAATATTTTGGTGTTTGACTCATAATCAATGTTGCTAGGTCTATGTCAAATAATAAATAACAATATTGACATTATCAAAAAGATTAAACCTTGCCATTTTATATTGTATGAACACCGTTTACTTGTTAAAAGATTGCTTATGTCAACATATTTTAATTTATAAGAAAATTATATTGATTCTCGAATGTGTATACAATAATAGACACAAACGCTGTGTTTGATTGGAGAATTTGTGAAGGGATTTGGAAAGGGAAAGGGAAAAGGTATGTGAAACTAGGTGAAATATATGTGTATTTTATTCACATTTCACCTACTTTTTCCATTTCCCTTTCCAAATCCCTCCTCAAATCCCCCAACCAAATACACTAAAAAGATCGATATTCGGATTTGTTTGAAAATTTTCAATGAGAAGTATAAAATTCGGATTATATAAGTAACCATGTGGGTGATAATAAAAAAATAAAAAATAAAAATGGAAAGGAAACGATAAAAGAAAGAGTTGGAAGCAAATAATGTTTGGTGAGAAGGTGAAACTGATTACATTATGATTAAACTAATCTTGTAATAAGTTGATATATTGAACCCTCCACCAAGACTATTAGTTTTAAAGATTTGGTTGTCTTTTGGGATCTCTTTTAATTAATATTTTATATTTATACAATTAAATAAAGGTGGTAGTTTTAGTATTCCATGGAGGACTGCTTAAACAAATACTTAAATTGATATCATGGACAAATTATGATCAACCACATAATAAAATAAAGTATATAACACAGTAGAAGCCCTCATATAAGAAGAAACTCCATGATAGCCCATTGTAAAAGTTGAGAGAACAGAGTTGTAAAAACCAATTAGTATAAAAACAAGTTACTCAAATCAAACCTAGTATAAAATTTTGGCATTCCTTGTATTATTTTATGGGGTACTTACCAATTAGTCCTATTCACTAGACTTATTTACCTACAGGTCCTAACTAATAAATTTAACACTATAAAAATAAGAGAGTGATAAATTTATCACTAAAAAATTATTCATAAAAAAAGAGACTGATAAATTTATCACTATAAAATTATTCATAAAAAAAAAAGACTGATAAAATTTGTCTTTATCACTTAATAAATTATATCAAATAGGACTTAATGGGTAATAAGTCTCAAAGTAGGACCTATTGGGTAATAAGTCTCCCAAGTAGGACCTATTGGTAGTTTACCCTTATTTTATTAGGGGGAATTACACTGCAGTGGATGTTAAAAAATAAAATTTACAAAAAAGTGATAAATTTTTTAAATATTAAGTATAAAAATCATAAACTTTTTCACTAATGTGTAATATATTTTTTAAAAACATCCTGAATGATAATTTCTTCTATTTTATATTAGTCGGACACCACCACCACTTGGTGACCAGTGTGCTATGAACTCTTCAATTTGTTCGTAATAGACGTGTCCATCCATCCAAGGGTAAAGATATGAGATATCTATATCTAATTTAGATGTTTGAATCCTTTAATTTTATATAATATAAATATATAATAAAAAAAAAACTCATAATTGCTAGTATAGGAGATATAAATTCTATAATTTTTTTAAATCTTATTTAATTTCAAATATATGTCTAAATAATTTATATCACCTTATCTAAGAATAATATATATAACTATTACCTCCAATTTTTTTTATACATATTCTAATATTTTAAGATTGAGGCTCAGAAATATTATTCACTTTGGTTTTCAGAAACTGTTTTTGAAAATGTTCAAAAGCTCATTTAGTTGGAATTTTTTTTTTCAAAAATCTATTTTTAATAAAGAATATTTGTTTAAGGTCCTTAATATTAAGATTTTATAAGATAAATAACATACCATATTTTTATAATAATTGAAATTTCTCAATATTTTCTCAGAAAAATTTTAGCACAAAGAAATTTCATAGAGAAATTTGTTACAAAGAAATTTAATATTATTGAGAGACCTTAACTAATAAGAAAAAACATATTGGATCTCTCCTACTATTAAAAGTTAGAGACGAATGTTTTACTAATTTTTCCTTTTAATAATTTGTCTTCTTTGGAGGCTAAAATTATTTTAGAACATTTAAAGTAAAATTTAATATTTATTTTTGTCAAATTAATTTATAATTTTTTAAAAAATGATTTATAAAAATTAAATCAAACACAACCAGATTTTTGGACATGCAGTCAGACTCGATATGTGAATCCATGTAACATAGTTATTGAATCAAATTATTAAAATGTTTGTTCAGCAATTGAACGGGGTTGGAAATCTCATGATCTAAGGGTGAACTATATTATGCTTCTTCGATATGTGGTTATAGTTCTTGGAAAATTTTAGATGTGAATGAGAATTTTTTTTTTTTTTTTTTTTTTTTTTTTGATCGGCAAAAAGAAAAACTTTATTGATGATAAACACATATAGAGTATGAAAAATTACATCAATAAAGAGGAGGTTGGAGCTAAAGAAAGCTCCAATCTCCTAGTTAGTGAGAGACCAACAAAAAGAAACAAAAAAAAAAAGTGTGTGCTTGTGATATCCCTATTCCGTAATATGTTAATTGGTCCTTAATATAAATGTTTGATATGATTTTATGTACCATTTATGTGAAATATGTGGTTTTGAATTTCTATCTGTTCACCGTAGGAATATCTGTTTGATTATTTGCTTTGGAAATTAAATTGAAGGCCTCATCGGCCACAGAACCCGAAATTGATTGTGCCATTGTGATTAGCGTAATTTTTAGAGCCTACGGTGAAATTTGATTGAAAATTGATTCGGATCAGATTAAATTGATTACATTGATAAATTAATGCCCAATTACTTTATTATTATTATATTGGAATTAGTGGAATTGGTTGTAATAGAGCACTACACCCTTAATTCTCTCTTTAGCTTCATTTGGCTGATTTTGAACTCAAGGAAGAGAGAGGGCCGGCTATAAAGAGAGAGAGGGAGAGAATTGTGTAATCTTGGCTCAAGATTTGGGGAATTTGAAGATTAAACTCAAGAATTTGCTATAGTTTGGAAGATTGAGCTCCTAGGTAAGGGAATTCATGAGTTTAATGTTGTAAATTGTGAATTCAAGTTTGATTAATGGTCAAGAACATGAGTTAGATTGATTATGATGAAATTGGGTTGATTTTGTTAAATTTGAAGTCTTAGAACACATGCATGTAAGAAATTGCCATAAATTTCCATGTTTGAGCATAAAGTATGTAATCCATGTTGAGTTTTGATTATGACCATGTATTTGATCATCTCTTCACCAATTAAGTTGAGGATATTGTGTATATTTCACATGCAAGTGTAAATCATGGGAGTTTGAGTCTCGCATGTTCGAATCTAGTGGGTTGGTGATGAGTTTGAGTTAATTTGAGACATGCATGTGATTAAATTGTGAAATTGAGCTTCATTGTGTTGTAATTTGGTGTTTATACCATGTTAGAATATGTATATGTGAAGTTTGAGCCAAAATCATGCATTTGGAACCTTTGAACATCAAATTGAAGCTCAAGAACATGTTCCGGAAAACCCAGAATTTTTTATGCCCGCTCGAGCGAGGGAAATGCCGCTCGAGCGGGAAATTCGTGCTCCCAGTATTTTTTTGCAAACATGGATGTCCGCTCGAGCGGGTAAGTTCACACTCGAACGGGGAGCCATGTAGTGAGGCCTTCCGCTCGAGCGCCAGAATTTACGATTGAGCGTAATATTGACATAATCAGTACTTTTGCAGACCTCATGGGTCCGCTCGAGCGGGGGCCCTGTTTTCTGAAATTTTGAAAATGCATTATGTGTTTCGTTTTCCGTTCTTTTTCACTTCTAAGTACTCTTAGGCATACATTGAGCATTGTAAATGAATTGAAGGGATAAAAATAAAGCTTAAAGAGGAATACGTGAATTAAAGAACGGATTGAACCATTTGTGATCCATATGTGTTATGTGATGTGTAGGGTCAAGCTCCAGGGCAAATCAACCAACCGATCACTGTGAGTAATATCTTAACAAAGATATCTAAAGTATGTTGTTGTCCAAATTACTTACTTCTATATAAGTTTTATAAGTTCGTTAATTCGATTGGTGGACAATGTTGTTATGCCAAATAAATGGGCCGGAGGCCGTTTTGACTTGAATGAATGGGCCAGAGGCCGTTTGGACTTGAATGAATGGGCTAGAGGCCGTTTTGACTTGAATGAATGGGCAAGAAGCCGTTTTGACATGAATGAATGGGCCAGAGGCCGTTTTGACTTGAATGAATGGGCCAGAGGCCGTTTTGACATGACTGAATGGGCTAAAGGCCGTTTTGACATGAATAAATGAATGGGCCAAAGGCCAGTTTGACATAAATAAAAATATGAATTGGGCCCAAGACCGTTTGAAGCATGTTGTTCTACATACCATTTGTATAACTCCTTTATTTGATATTATTCACTGGGCTTTCGCTCACGCTCATTCATGTGTTTGTAGGTGAGCCAAGAGAAGTCCAAACCCAGCCCTAGTGAAGTCCGTGAGGAACAACAAGGTTTTGGGGAGTCAGCCCTTGCGTCTCATGCACGAGACTCGTCTTCGCCTTTTTGTCCTTTTGTTTTATGTTGTCATGTTGGCGAAGTCTTTGAACATGTCTGTATATAGTTCTCATGGGTTGACTTAGTTTTTGAATGATCCTGACTGTACAGAACTTTATGGTACTGTATTTTTGTTGTGAGTTATTAATGTGCATATATATGGTTTGTTATGATGTGCTATGTAAGCACAGCTCTATGGACAAAGTTTTAAATTGCTTCCGTTTGGCCCCCGTTAACTCTGTTAAAATACGTTTGGTTTGGTTTGAGGCCGTAGGTAATCTCATGATTACTGGCCGGTTATGTCCTTAACCCACGGGGGCGGGTTCGGGCCATGACAGTGCTCCAAACCAGAATGTGACCAGAATGCGTGCTCCAAACCAGCCTGAACAAAAACCCCAAAAAGAGTGAAACTCAAAAGCAGCCTGCTGGTTTGGAGCATAGCATAGCATAGCAGCCAACACCAAACAGCATAGCAGCCAAATTGGCCATGAACGTACAACCAGAAAGACCAACAGCATAACCACAACAGAGCACATGATGTAGAAACTACACAATAGAGCATGCATAAATTACACATAATGCAAAAACTTCACAAACCGAAACAATTAAGCCTTCCCAATAAACTCCCCTTAATCCATTTGCATTCCAGATGATCACATAAATAGAACGGATGCCAATTCTGATCATACCAACCAATTAGCCAGGCTACATCAACTAGCAAAGCTCAAACAACATATCAGTTTAACCACTAACCAGCACACAACCAGCATATCTATTCAGGCTTAACCTTCTGATCATATTCCAGAGTTAACCACGAAGCACACAACCAGCATAACTATTCAGAATCACTTTCCTCACTCCTGCATTCTCTTCAAAAAGCACCGTAAGGCATACAGAACAACAAAACCCAGCTTGACAGATCGACCACACTCCTGTAGCAATTCAGAACAATGGCTGGTAGCAGATAATCAATGACAACCCCTTATTTGCCTCCAATTCATAACAATATCATTAACAGAGTAGGGGAAGTCCTTGGGGGAGGCTTTAAGCCAAAATGCTAATCTAACCTTGATGAGATCCCACAGGTCAGCTGAGTTAGGAGGGACATTAGAGAAAACACACTCGTTCCTATATTTCCAAAGAGACCAAAGGACAACTAGGGGAGTGGCTCTCCAAAATTTCCTGAGAAAAGACTTAAAATTCACCCCCATCCACCAGGAGAACAGACCTGACATAGATAAAGGAATGCACCATTGAAGACCTCAATCCTGAAGCACAGAGGACCAAATAGCCAATGAGAAAGAGCAATGAAGCAAAATATGCTGAGCAGAATTGCAGAAGATGCAAGAGGTGGAAATGTTGTTGCCTAGGATGCCAAGGTTATGCAAGAATTTAGAAGTTTTAATTATGTTTTTCCATGCCAACCAACCAAAAAATAGGACTTTGGGGGGCAAGATGTGATTCCAAATAATCTTGCTTAAGCTGAATGGAGGCCCAAGAAGAGATGTACTAAAGGAGTATAAGGAAGACACAGTGAACATACCAGAACCAGTAGCTGTAGCAGCCTAAGCCATACTATCAACACACTCAAGTCTTAGAGAAGGAGCAGAGGATAACAAATCAAACAGTCTAACTTTATCCGCCAACTCCCAAGCATATAATGCTCTTCTATATATTCCAACCATTGGAGCTAGATTTCATTGCACAAAAAGTGAAGGGAACTAGACTTGGCAGAAGAGAGGGTGAAAAGAGTAGGGAATTCATCCTTGAGGAAAGTGGCACCTCACCACTTATCATGCCAGAATTTGATTCTGCAGCCATCTCCCACCTTAATTAGGAAATTATCCAAGAAGTACTTGAAAATGATTCTACTCTGAACCCTTATGAACATGATATCCTTCCACACCCTAGAATGTTTATAGGAAGGTTTCACTGGAGCAAACCAGCAGTCGACCTCTACCTTATATTTACTTATATAACTTGCCTCCAAAGTGCATTAGTTTGAGTACCAAATTTCCACCACCATTAGAGGAGCAGACAAGAATTGACATCCCTAATCCTCCTGATGGCTAGACCCACTTGAGGAACACTTTTTATTACTTTTAGCCATTTGACCAAATGAATTTTCTTTTTTAGTTCAGTACCACCCCACAAGAATGCAGCCTCTAGTTTCTCAAAGTCACGAGCCACACCTTCAGGCATCCTAAAGAGAGAGAGATAGTACAACACAGGTAAGCTAGAAAGAACAAACTTAATCAGAGTTAATCTTCCAATGAAAGACAACATTTTCCTCACCCATCCTGAAAGTCTTACTATGACAGAATCAAGTACAGGTTTCCAAGTTGATTTCCTACTAGGGTTGGCACCTAAAGGCAACCCTAAAAATTTTAAAGGTAAGTCGAGTACCTTGCAATTCAAGAGGTGTGCAAAAGAGTGTAGTGACTCATCCACCACACCAACTCCATAAACAACACTTTTGTGATAATTGATCTTAAGACCAGATAGAACTACAAAGCACCTAAGAATTCTTTTGATAATAACCACCTGATCCAAATCTGCTTCACAGAAGAGGATAGAGTCGTCAGCAAATTGGAGATAGGATATGAGGACCTTATTAGCTCCAACCAATACACCTTTAAGAATGCCAAGATTAATTGCTCTGGTAAGAAGAATGTTGAGCCCTTCAACCACAATATTGAATAGGAAAGGTGATAATGGGTCACATTGCCTAAGGCCTCTTTGTAGAGAGAACTCACTAGTTGGTGATACATTCACTAGAATGGAGATCCGGGCTGTAGATACATAGGCTTTCATCCAAGAGATCCATTTAGACCCAAACCCAAAACTGGACATCATGGAGAATAAGAATTTCCAATTTACAGAACCAAAGGCTTTCTCAAAGTCCAACTTGATAATTAGCCCTTGCCGTTTGGACTTCTTCCAATCATCAACTAGTTCATTGGCAATAAACACCCCATCAATGACATTCCTACCTCCTATAAAAGCTGTTTGAGTCTCACCAATAATTAAGGGCATCACTGGCTTCATCCTATGCACAAGAACTTTTGCCAAAATTTTGTAGAGAGAACCGACCAAGCTAATGGGTCTATAATCAGTCAGATTGACGGGATTGGCAAGTTTGGGAATGAGGGTAATGAAGGAGCTGTTAATACCATAGGTGAGCTTGCTGTTTCTGTGGAAATCTCTAAAAAATTGCATGATCTCGTGCTTCATAATTTTCCAAAATTTTTGGTAGCACAACAAGTTGAACCCATTTGGGCCCGGAGCTTTGTCACCACTACTCTCTTTGATGGCTGCCAAAACCTCTGCTTCCGTGAAGTCAGGTACCAAGTGGAGAGATACAGGGCTGCCCTTAATTGTTTTGAAGTCCCCAACCAACACAGGCCTACTCACCCAACTTTCCATGAATTGATTACTGAAGTGACGAAGCACCTCTTGCTTGACTCTGCTAGGATCCTCACAAGACACACCATTAACTGAAATGGAGTTAATCATATTTCTACTTTGTTTAGTACTTGTGAGAACATAAAAATATCTAGTGTTTTTATCCCCCTGCAATGACCAATTCAATCTGGATTTCTGATGCCATAACTATTCCACCCTTCTATAGAGTTTCCACACTTCACCTTTAACCTCCTTTCTCCTACCTTTTTCTGCAGCAAGTAGCTCTCTGGCCTCCGCAGTGATATCTAGTGCATGCAATTCATCTTTTGCAGCCTTGAGCTTAGATAAGACATTGCCAAACACATCCAAATTCTATATCTTTAGTTCCAGCTTTAGGTGTTTAAGTTTTTGATGGATTATGTAACCAACCCAACCCACAAAATTAGAATTCTTCCAACAAGTAGTAAAGAAATTAGAGAAACTGGGATGCAAAGTCCAAGCGTTAATAAATCAGAAAGGTTTGGGGCCCCAATCTCTGTCATCTTCCATCAACAATAAAGGGCAGTGATCTGATATGAGCCGAGGCGAACCCCAAAGCTTCATGTTGAAGTGAATCAATCATTTAGGGCTAAGCAAGACCCTATCAATTCTGCTCCATTTCTGTGTCTCCTGAGCATTACACCAAGTATATTTTCTACCATAGAGAGGAAGGCCATTCAGTTCACAAGCATCTATAAACTCATTAAGTTGTTTCATACCCCTGTCTCTCCGGGAACAACCAACTCTCTCTCCCATATGCCTTATCTCATTGAAATCCCCTCCCAAGCACCATGGGAAAGGAAAAGAAACCTTGAGGTTGAGAAGAGCATTCCAAAAAGAGGATTTGCTGCTAACCTCATTAGAAGCATAAATATTAAGAAGAACACAATGAAAAGAGTTGTACAATGTACCTGAGAGTAAAATAAACCTCCTGTTACAGCAACTACCAGATAATTGGAAAACACCTGGATCCTAGATGCACAGGAGCCCACCTGCTGAGCCTTCAGGGTCCACAGACAAGAATTCCATATTCCTATTACCCCATAGCCCCCTAGCCACAGAGTCCGACACTACTACCTTCTTTGTTTCTTGAAAGAATGCCACATCAATGTGCCTATCTTTTAGGAGCTTTTTAATTCTACCCCTCTTCCCAGGCTTGCCAATACCTAAAACATTCCAGGATATAAGCTTCATAAAGAGACAAATACACACACTGTACATCCCCTAGCTACTGCATTTACATCTTAGCCTTACCCTCATTGATAATTCTTTCTTTGTCCTTGAGCTCCAGATCAATGATCTTATCTATCACTACATCTTCTTTCCCTTGGAAGTTTATTCCAAGTTTTTGCTCCAACTGAACAGTAGTTGTAGCTTCTTTGAGGAGATAACTATGTGGGCTTGAATAACCCTCAGAGAGATCAGATTGTGCAAGGGCAGTTACTGCTGGTCTAAAGATAACAGATTTGGAGCTATGTTTGCTGATAGCTAAAACTTTGTAACCATAAAGTCAAGCAAAATGGGAGAAGCCCTCCATCTGTGCCTTTTTTTCCCCTGGTTTCCTGGTGTTCCGCAGAAGAGTGAGGGAGATAGTAGGTGTTTTGACTTGGCCTTGATCGTACATGCTCAGAATTTTTGACCCACTGGTAGCTATACATGTATGAGACCTAGGGGAATTGAAAAGCAGCAAACCATTTGAAGTGGGCCTAATGTTCTGAGCTTCATATGGGCCTTGAGCAAACTGCTCACCTAGTGGGTGGGCCAAGTTCGCCTCAAGAGAAATGCCAGGCCCAAGTCCCTCCCTTGGTCCACTAAGACTTTTGAAAAATCCAGCTGTGGAAACTTGCTCCACACACTTCTCAGACTTATCATTGCACTTAGGACAGGGTGCACGCTCCTCCATCATTGCCTCTTTTACACCTACAGCACTAGGCCTGCTGAACTCCACATCACACGGTGACTCTTCAACCAGTGTGTCCACCTCCTCTTCATTGAAGTTGTAAGTAGGCTCCTTCCTCTTTGCCACCTCATTGAGGGAAGCCCCAGCACCAGACAGATCATACATTGCTGCCACCTCAGTTTCATCTTCCTTTCCCTTGAATCACTCCTCAGAAGGAGAAGCTTCCACTACCTTGCAAAAGTTAACATTAGAGCTGCAACCTTTTACAATAGAATTAGAAGGCTCCTCTAAACTACCAAGATGATCTTCATAGACAAATATTGGGTGTAATTTACCCTTACACTCCAGGTTTATGGTTTTATTGATGAGCTCCATGCACGAAGTAACAACTTTGATTCTGGAATAGAAAAATGACTCTGGATAGCTTATATCTCCCTCCAGATAAAGGATAGTCCCCCACAAAGTGCCAATGTTATTTAGTGTGTTTCTGTTCCAGAGGTTTAGGGGTATACCTTGGCACCTCAGCCACACACATCTCTCTTGCTGTATATGGACTCCTGGGTTCCATTCCAACACAAATAGACTCCAGGCTTGAAACCATTCCTTGATACTATAAATATTGGATTTCAGCTCCTCTTGGGATTTAAACGTCAAAACTACATCACGACCTCCCCCTTCTCTGACCACAACTTGGTCTAACCCCTTCTCCTTCAGGGCTTTTCTGATGCTGTGGATAGAATAATCAAAGTGCAATATGATTATAACACTTTCATATAGCCAACCATGACTATCTTCATTGACTTTAATGGTCATGGCTGTTGTTCTAGTCGTAGATCTTGTGTCCCCTTTTTGTACCTTGGCAAACGATCTATGGCCAGTAAAAGGTAGTTTACTCTTACCACTATGTGCACCAAAAGCCTCTCTGTTGGTCTGGGGCCGACCCCTGCTGTGCACATCCCTTGCATTCCTTTCAGGAATGGCGTATTTCACTTCAAGCACTCTGTCATCCACCAAAAGTCCTTTTTTTTTTTTCTGTATGGCAATATCTGAGGCTACATGGCAGTCGTATCTCACAAAGTCAAATCTTGTGTTTGTCGCTTTCCTTCTTTTTAAAGGGATGAAGACGTCTTTGACAATGCCAAACTTAGTGAAGAGTTTGAACAAAGATTTAGCATCCATGGAACTAGGCAAATTATCCACAAACACAGTAGAAAGACCAATCCTAGATACTTTCCCTGGAGATCCACCTCCTCGCCATTGATTCACCACCGGAATCCATCCACCAGAATTAACTCTATTCGTATGAAAATATACAACTTTTTATTTGTTCAGCAATTGAACGGGGATGGAAATCTCATGATCTAAGGGTGAACCATATTATGCTTCTTCGATATGTGATTATAGTTCTCAAAAAATTTTAGATGTGAATGAGAATTAACTCTATTCGTATGAAAATATATAACTTTTTATGGTGATTCTTCATATGATAGGGTATGATTGAATGGTATCTTTTTACATGAAAAGGCATGACCCAAAAGTTATGACCCTTCTCCATTCGAATAAAAAAGTACAACCCTTCATGGTATCTTTTCCTATGAAAGGATTTGACTCAAGAGTCATGACTTTGAATGGCCATGAATACTTTTCTAAATAACGTTCACCATTTTTTCAAATCCAAATTTATTTGATCTTAGATTTATTTCATTCTCATTCATTCCTTTCGTGTTCTTTGTCCTCTTTTGTTTTGCAAATTTTCTGCAACAAGTTTTAAGAAGAGTCTGTGAGAAAGAGACAGTTACAACTTACAACACTGGTTTGGTTCATTAGGCTTGGAAAAGACTACTAATCGTTACATCTTGGGAAGTATATGCCAGTACATTTTGAAGCACCGGAGCGAGAGCAAAATCTATTTTAAGGATATTGTGTCCAATACAAGCCTCGATTTAAATAAATCTATTTGTTATGCATTGTATGCATTAAAGCAAAAATTTAATTTAATTAATTATTTTTTGAATTGTTTTGCTTTGTTATTTATTTTATTTATATATTTAAATTACACGCACATTACACAAAGAACCGTCGGGTCCTAACAATCTTAAAGTAGATTTCTTTTATTAGTTGTGTTTTATACAGAAGTAATATTTTGTTTCGATAAATTAAATAGTAGTAATATACTAAATAATTTTTATTTTGGTTAAATAGTAGTAATATATTGTTTATCATTGGATTGTTATTCAGAATTTGTTTTGTCTGTTTTGTGTGTACAATTTATTTGTATAATTTTAATTTGTGATTGTTGCATTTTTATTTCATTAGAAATAATGGCAATTGAAAAGGATAATGTTGAGTGTAACGCCCCCAAAAATAAATACAATGATTCATTTATAAATGACTAATACCAGATGACATAAACAAAATAATAAACTTTCAATAATTAGAGTTAATTAAAAAAGTGACACATGTGATATACATTCATAAGCTCTACCCTGAATCTATAGCATGTGATACTAACTTAATGATCAACAAAATAAATACCCTACAGACTTACATCTTTCCAAGAATATACTTGGTTACAACAAGAGGGAGTCTTAAACTCCATACATATAAAGCCCTAGGTTTGTAAAAATATTAAATACAAAACAACAAAACAGAGCCTTCAGCTCCCCGGTCCTCCCAACCTAAGTCCTTAAAGGAGGCATGTCACCAGCACCTAAAAATGGTTTCCTAAGTAGGGTGAGCCAAAGCCCAACAGAAATAATCTAACACAATATATGAATATTAATGAAGATATAAGTATGATGCATATGTTCAATGCCCAAATGACAAATCTTTTACAGCTTTTTCCAAAACCATGTTATGTCAAACTTACATCTCAATCCATTTGTTATACCCACTTCATTTAGTCAACCAAATAGCGGATACACCCCATAGGCCTCCTACCAATATAATTATTATACAAAACACATTCACTTGCCATTTTATAGAAATTTCGTCCACGGGAATCGGCACCCATGTATACGCACGATTTTCGGGACTTTTACCCTGGACACATAGGCCAGCTTAGTTTAATAGAGTCCATCCGCTTTCTCCTCCCAAACATCATACATATACAATGTATACATATCATAATCATATTCAATGATACCGACTAAGAGATTAGTTTCGATTCGCCTAATCCTCATGCAATTTCTACAACAATCATGGCTAGCTTCCATCGATAGCCCCAAATAGATATTTTTAAATAAATATGTAATCTTTACAACAGATAAATTATCCAAATTTCCATAGGTGCAAGGTAATGCATATCTAGCTCGACCCTTTATATAAACATCCATTCAATTTCATATTCCCAATACCAATTCTATATTTATACAAAATGATTATTCGAGACATTTTAGGGCAAAACTCCATCTTTTTCCAACATCCACTCCAAGTACCAAAATCAATTATTTTAATATAGCACAAGCTCATATTTACCCTCATAACCATTTCCAATCCATCCATTCAAAAAACCCCTCTTTTAATTTTAAACCAAAATCCTAGGTTTGTTCAAAATCACCTCAAAATCCCAATGTTTCTTACACACCAACAAATAACTAAGCTAAAACTCATAGAAGAGTGTAGAAAGTTCCTACCTCAAAGTTAGAAATCGAGCAAGCAAAGAGGAAGCTTCAAAGATGCTCAAATACAACTCTATTCAGATAGAAATGTAACCCTTGAAATGCTCTACCTTTTTAACAAAGGCACAAGGGTGGAGAAATCACTAGATCTAGATGAAAAAGTATAGAGAATGTAGGTTTTAGAGAGAGAAGGTCTCAACTTTAGGGTTTGGAGATAAATAGATATGAAAAAGTGATGTAAAATAACCTTTTTACAAACTGATATATGCACAGTCCGCTTGAGCGCAAGAGTTGACGCTCGAGCGTCAAACACAATAAGTTCTTCTGCTCGAGCACAAGAAATGACGCTCGAGTGCAGAATGTACGCTTCCAGTAGTTTTATAGACAATAGACCAACGCTCGAGTGCAAGAAGGGTTGCTCGAGTATAGAATATACTCTCCCAGTAGTTTTGCAGACCTATAAAAGTACTGAGAGTTTGCAAAGCCCGTTTGAGCGCAAGAAGTGCCGCTCGAGCGAAGCAACAAAAATTTGGGCAACGAAAGTTTGGAAACTATGCAACCAACCTGTCCCAAACGAAACACAACAATCCCAATATCAAACTTGAGTAAGAATAAAGGGGAAAAGACATGAACAACCTTCAGAAATCGTAAAACCAGAGTCCAGAATACAAGATGGGTCAGGTCTAAACCAGAATCGCTATACTGAGACTACTCCTACTGCAACTGCAAACCTAGTCACTACATCCATGATGCTGGTATTGGTAGCGGTAACTCCATCAGTAGTAGTAAATCATATGGAGAAACTAGAAAAGTTCAATGGAACTGAATTCAAAAGGTGGCAACAAAAGATAATGTTTTATTTAACCACATTGAACTTGGCTCGCTTCATTCATGAAATTGCTCCCGTATTGAATGGGGGAGAAACTGATTGGCAAGTTGCTGTCGTTGTAGAAGCATGGAAACATGGGAATTTCCTATGTCGAAACTATATCCTCAACGGATTGGACAATACACTGTACAATGTGTATAGTGTTAAAATTCTATCCTCAATGGTTTTCCCAGCCAAAGCCAAAAAATTGATTCCACACCCTCATACAAGTTCTAACGCCCAAAACTCAAAATTTTAACCTGGAAACGTTAAGAAAGGTTAAGTAAGAGTGGAATTGAAATCTCAACGACTCAATACGATAATCAAAATGCTGAAAGTAAAACAAACCAATTGACTACGCAATACCGATCAAGTCTAGGACCCGGGACATCACAACCTCCCCCCTTAGAAAATTTTATCCCTCAAATTGAGTCACACATCTCACCAACAACCTCCAAGAGAACAATGACAACTCAACAATAAAAAGACTTTGAATGATAATAACCACACTAATGACAATAACGAATCAAAAATAATAACAATTCAATAATAGCACAGAGATCTCAATCTCAACAATATTCCACTACCATCACCATAATTTCCATGAGCCATAGCCACAATACCAATAACAACTAATACCATAATCATAAGCATGATGTTCAACAATAATTGTGACAATCCTACAATAATTCTCATGCTTAAAAACAACAACAATTATAATAACAAGTGGTTAGAAATTTTAATGCTTCATTCTCAAACACTAGAGAATATTACAATCTAGAACAAACTAAGCATTCTCAAATAAGTCTGGATACTTGGAGTGGACTTTTGCCTCTCGTTCCCAAGTTGTTTGGTCAATCCCATGGTATCTCCATAACACCTTCACTAACAGTATAGTCTTGCCCCTCAACACTTGTTCTCAAACATCTAAAATTTGAACCAGTCGTTCTTTATATAAGGCATCCTCATCTACCTCTAAGTCAACCCAATCAAGTACATGTGAAGGGTCGGGTTCATATTTCCTAAGCATAGATGCATGGAACTCGTCATGAACCCTAGAAAGTTGTGGCGATAAGGCCAAACGGTATGCCACTTCCTCAATCCGCTCTAAAATCTCAAAAGGTTCAATAAATCTTGGAGGCCATTTCCCACTCTTTCCAAATCTCATCAAACCCCATCACGACGAGATTTTAAAAAACACATGGTTACTGACCTCGAAGGATAGAGGTTGCCTTCTCTTATCGGCATAACTCTTCTATCGGCTTTGAGTCGTAACTAACCTCTTTCAAATGAGAGCAACTTTCTCGGTCGTCTCTCGAACTACCTCTGGGCCCAACATCAATGCATCACCCACCTCGGCCTAACAAACTGGTGATCTACAAGGTCGGCCATACAAGGCCTCAAATGGTGCCATTTCGATACTTGGCTAATAACTATTGTTATAAGCAAACTAAATCAACGGTAGGTGCCTCTCCCAAGATCCCTTGAAATGAAAGACACAAGTCCAAGCATGTCTTTCAAAATCTGAATAGTGCACTCTGATTGCCTATCGGTCTGAGGATGATAAACGGTACTAAAGGTCAACTTAGTTCCCAATGCCTCTTGAAGGCTTTGCCACAACCGGGCAATGAAACGAGGATCTCTATCTGAAACAATGGTCACCGGGACCCTATGAAGCTGAACTATGTCTCTAATGTACAATTCTAACAAATAATCAACTGAGTCTCCAGTACGCATCGAAACAAAGTGCGTAAACTTAGACAACCTATCAACAATCACCCAAATGGTATCATTACCCTACTGTGTTCTCGGAAGCCCAACTACAAAATTCATGGTAACATACTCCCATTTCCACTCAGCTATAGATAAGGATTGTAGCAAACCTGCTGGTTTTTGGTGCTTGGCCTTCACCTGCTAACAAGTAAGACATTTCGAAACAAATAAGGCGACGTCTCGTTTCATACCCTTTCACCAAAATTGACGACTAAGATCATGATACATTTTAGTGCCTCCTGGATGTATCACCAGATAAGTGATGAAATTCTCGGAGTACCTCATCTCTACGGCATAAACAAATGATCTAAATACCTCACACTCAAATCTGAGTGGATGTTCAAACCCTTCTCTTCTTTCCTTGTTAGAAATTCTCTCAAGGATTGTCTCCACCTCATGGTCACCCTATTGTGCCTCTGTGACTCTGCTAATCAATGTGGGTTGTGTAATTAAGGTAAATAACGTAGCACCCTAGCTAGACTTACCCAGATCCAAATCAAACTTGCCGATATCACCTAACATATCCCATTCTCGAATGGTCACACTTGTCACACTACTCACAGATTTTGACTCAAGGCATCGGCCACAACATTAGCCTTTCCCGGATAATAATGTAACTCAAAATCATAATTTTCCATAAATTCAATCCATCTCCATTGGCGTAAATTCAAATCTTTTCAGGAAAAAAGTATTTTAGACTCTTATGATCGAAGAAAACATCAAACTTCTCGTCGTACAAATAATGCCTCCAAGTCTTCAAGGCAAAAATTATCGCTGCTAGCTGTAATTCATAGGTGGGGTAGTTCTTCTCGTGAGTTATCAGTTGTCATGAGCCATAAGCCACAACCTTCCTTTCTTGCATCAACACACAACCAAGGCCATCTCGGGACGCATCATAATAAAGATATAACCTAAGCCCCTTTCCAGAACTATCAAAACCAATGTGGCAGTCAACCTATCTTAAGTTCTTAGAATTACTTCTCACAAGTCTCGTCCCATACAAATTTGACACCCTTCATTGTCAACGTGATCAATGGTACGGCTAATCTAGAGAAGTCCCTTACAAAATGACAATAATACAAGGCTAACCCTAGGAAACTCCAGATTTCAAAAGCATTGTTAGGTTGTTCATAATCTTACACGACATCTATCTTAGAAGAATCTATAGTTACTCCTTCTCCCAACATAACATGCCCCAAAAATGTTACTTTCGTTAGCTAAAACTCGCATTTCTCAAATTTAGCATGCAATTGGTGCACCTTAAGCAAGTTGAGCATTATCCGCAAGTGTTCCTCTTCGAAGGTTGAATAAATCAAGATATCATTCACAAAGACAACCACAAAACGGTCTAAAAATTCTCAGAAGACTTGATTCATCAAGTCCATAAAGAAAGCCGGTGCATCGGTTAAACTAAAAGGCATTACTAACTCTCTCTCAACTAATGGTACCCCGATCTCAAGTCTATTTTCGAAAAACAACGAGATCCTTTAAGTTGGTTAAATAAGTTATCTATTTTGGGTAAAGGATACTTGTTTTTAACGGTAACTCGATTCAATTTGCGGTAATCAATACACAACCATAACGACCCATCCTTCTTCTTCACAAAGAAAGTCAGTGCTTCCCATTGTGATGTACTAGGGCTAATGAAGCCCTTGCGTGAACTTTTACTAGATAATAATGGGCGTAATAGAATTGAACCGCCTTAACTTAGGAATCCCTACTACTCGGTATTGCTATGCCTTAGCAAAATCATCCGATTGACAGGGCTGTTACTTTTTTAGAGAGCCAAGGACACAGAGCACCAACTGGTGATTATGCCTGCCAGCTCTGGCAAGAAAGTCGACGACGTCATGGTTGTCGTTTAAGGAAACTGGAAATTTGGCGATGGAGAAGATTGCCTAGACCCAGGGCCTAGACAAAATGGCGAGCCAGGTGGCCGTATAGACCTGTTGCTTTTTAATACGTTTATTTAGCTTAAATTCTGTGCGCTGATCTTTCTATTTGTGTAGCCAACGATCTCAAAAGAGCCTTGAATTCGGCTAACGAAGCTATGCTTGCCTAAGTGAAGACTGTTCTTGCATACTTTGGTCACCCAAATCTTCAAAAACAAGGGCGTACCACCCATGTGCTATTGAAGTACGACCCAACATACTCCACCTTTTTGGCTACTAACCACATCTCAATCCCAAAAGGTGAACAGCATCTCACAGCTCTTATTTTCCCAAGCTACAAAAGCCTAAGGGATATTGGTCTTGAGGGTTCGGCTTCTAACAACCAAGGTGGTGAAGTCAGTGATCAAGACATTGAGCAGCCAAATCAGTCCAAGGCAGCCAGATCAGAGAGCCGTTTGGAGGAGGACGAGGAACTTGATACGAAAATTGATTTGGCCTTTGAGCAAGTCGACCACAACGATCGTACTAGCCATCCATCCACTTTAGGTCACATAGATTTAGCTTCCCTAAAGGATGACATCTTTACCGACTTGGGCGATCTACCTAGGCCCGATTCCGAGGACATGGCCGAAGAATCCCTTGCTCAATTCGCTAGGAAAGAAATGCCGAAAGGATGACAGCAAGGAATAGAGGTAAAAATGTTGGGACCCAAGTTCTCCCTCCGGCAACAGTTTTCCAGGAAATAGCTTGAGAGATTGTTATGGACGAATCAATCCCTGAAAAGAAAATAGAGGCTTCAGGCACTGAGCAAAAAGGGGAAAAATGTCCCATCGAGACTGTTGCCAAGTCATCTGAGGAACCAATCGATAAACGACCTAGGGTGGTAAAGCCTTCACCTGACCTAGTCGTGCCGTTTGTAATTCAACCAAGGATGAAGAGTGTGCCGGTTCCTGCCTATGCGTCGGCCATCAAAGATCCCACAGTGGCCCTAAGTGTAGCTTTTAACAATTTCATTTCCAGTGGACAAGACTGCCCTCCGTGCAAAGGCGGACGTGGTCTCGATTGCCTTGGATGCTTAGTCGGCTATATTGGTAAGTAGCACTTACAACACTCATCCTTTTATTTTATATGCCAACTAACATGCCCTTACTTTTCTGTTGTGTTAGGCGACAGGAAGAATTGCCGAAATCGGCCGTCGTCATTACGACATCGTGGAGCAAATTGGCGTGCTAAAAGCCAAACTTGATGTAGAGAAAGGCAAGGCCAGGGCAGCTACAGCTGATTTGGCAGTGGCATCGATGAAAGCTGAGACTGAGGCTAAGAGGGCAAAAGAAAAGCGGGCGAAGGTCGCCGCCGAAGAAGAAAAAACTAAGCACGTCAATTTGCTTCGGAGGGCCACCGAGGAAAGGGAAAATTTTACTGATGGAGCTCTGCAGTTGGCCAAAGAAGAGTTCAAAAAACTAAGGGCCGACCTCGATGAGGCGAAGAAGGCTAAGGAGTTCGCCGAGTCAAAGGCATCCGAAGCGTTCGATGCCGGAGAGCTTGCGGCCATAAAGAGGTATGAAGATGAGGCCTTGAAATTTGAAAATCAAGGCTTCGAGCATAGATGGCTCAAAGCTTTGGCGACTGCGAGGTGACGCTTGATCAACTAATTCCTTATAAGTAACTGGAAGTAGATCCACTGGAATCGGACCCTGAGGAGTCATGAAGCCAAACAAATATAAAGTTTCTGCTTGTTTTTACATTGTTTTTAGTATATTTTCTGTTCTGTTTGGACATTTTGTTAAGTAGACAGTTCGCATTAGGACCATTTTCATGTATAAAGTGGCGTATGTATTTGCACAGTTTATTAATGAAAATTCCCTTGTTTTTGTTGTTTTTAAAGTTGGACTGATGAGTAATTGTTTGTGAACAAAGACTGTCGAATAAGTAAATGACAAATAGTCCATTAATCAATAAGGAACCCAACCACTTCATAACAAACAGCTCACTTCAGTGGTCAAGTAGGGCATGGTGTTGTAATTCGGACAAAGCTTTGGAAGCCGAATAGAGTCACAAATCTGCCCCCTGCCCCATTTGAACACGTCGTGCCAACGACTGTAGACACCCCATTTTTGACCGTCCTCAAGACCTGGACGTCACCGCTTGAACACTCGGTGATTATCCATGTTCGTGTTCGTTTGGAGTTCCCGGAGTTCTCGGCTACGCGCCTTGCCTCAGGACCTCCGAACTTGACCGTTTTGTGTCTGGTTTTGCACCAAACACTTGTGCTTTGCCTTGGAGGGGCAGAGGATGCCTTGGGAGACATCCCCACACACCACCGGCAGTGGCTAGAGGCCACCGGCTGTTTGGTGTTGCCATCGGCACTATATTGTGCCGGTCGGCACTCTTTTGTGCCGGTCGGCAGTCAATTTTGTCAAAATGACAATTTTGCCCTGCCGACTACTGTTCAGTTGCTTTATGAGATATTTTAAGGCAGCTGTCTCACATTTGTTTCCCCTCCATACACGTGTATGGAGGGATGAGCCCTTGTTTTGCTTAGCTTGTAAGCTTTGATTCCTATAAGAGAAGACTCTCTTCTCTTGGCTCAAGGGTTAGAAAATTTGGAGAGTTAGAAAGAAAATACAGAGAAGAAGCTTTGGTTTTAGGTTAGAAATCCTATATCTATCCTATCTCTCTTTTCCTTGCTCATTTTGTACACTAGGTGCTTTAGTTCATACTATTGCACACAAGCACCTAGTGTTTCACCTTCCCCTTGGAGCTGAGGTTCTAAGAGCTTATTCTTGGTGTTCTTGACTGGTTTGAGGCTTAAGGAGACATCAAGGTCACCATTGTTGAAGAAAAGCTTCAAGGGTAAGAAACTAGTCATTTTTACCCCTTTCTTGCACCTTGTTTTTACCTAGTTTAGAATTGTTTTTGTGCTTGGTAATCAAAACATAAAAGTTCTGTTTTCTAGTCCTCTTTATTGTCTATTAAGAGTGCTTGGTGGTTTGGGTAGGTTTGACCACCCTTAGGCTTTGAAAAGGCCTCATTTTGTGCTATTTTGTTAAGATCCGGGATTTTGGTGTTGGGGTCTCTTCACCACTGAAATCTTGAGGGATTTCAGTGGTGAAGATGATGCCTTGAAGTCCTAAGAAGGAGAGGGTCACCCCCTCTCCTTATTGTTCTTGAAAAGGACAAGTTTTGGCCTCTTGAGGAAGCCTATGTTCAAGTGTGTGTTGAGCATGTCATGACTGTTTTTCATGCTTATTATACCATGATATAACATGATTTTAAGTTGGTTTTGGTCCCTTATGCATGCTTAGCATAGTTGCCATGTAATGCCTTGTATTGCCTTAACATGCCTTAGGTTGTTAGCCCTAATTTGAGCATGCTTTAGGCTTAGACTCATGAATGTTTTGTGCTTATTTTGACATGTTTTAGCTCTATCCATAGTCATTTGGGTTGATCTTGGCATGCATTATATGGCCCCTTTGCATTTTAGGCTTGCTAGCCTTTGAGCATGTATATGTAGCACGTGTTGCTTACCTCATTTTGATGGTTTGGAACCATTTGGCATGTCATTTCAGTCCCTTTGGTGCGCTTGTATGCTTGCCTTAGTTGCCTCTTTAATGCTTTAAAAGCATGTATTGAATGCTCCATGTTTTGGTCATTGTGCATGTCTTTGGTTTCAAGCCTCTTAGATGTCATCTAAGTAGCCTTTTGGCTTTGTTTTAACATGCTAAAAACCTGTTTTTAGTTGTTTAATGCGTGCCATAATTGTCTTGCATAAGTATAGTTCAATGCCTCATTGACTTGCTTTAAGTCTTGGGCCATTTACATGCTTTGTTTGGCCTACCTTGAGTTGGTTTAGCACCACGCTTTGACATGATTTTAGAGCTCATGTTGCGTGCTAATCATCCATGTTATCTCCTTTCAAGTGTGCTTGAGAGTAGTTTGTTTAATACCTAAGTTGTGTGCCTTAACATGTGTGCATGTGCATGTGTGTTTAGCTCTCATACTTAGCATTTTGGCTACTGATTTTAGGCCTAGTTTGAGTTGCCTAGATCATGTTTAAGTCCACCCCATTGTTTGGTTTACATGTTTGTCTTGTAGGCATGTTTGCATATTAACATCCTTACATTACATTGTCCATGTTGCATGCTAGCCAATATGTTTAGGATTTCATTGCATTCACGTGCATGCTAGGCCTCTTGAGATAAACATGATAGAGGTTTGGCACCCTTGTTTGTTTATATGGTTTGCATGCATTTGAAATTGAAAGTTGCATACTTGGTTCTTTGGGCCATCATGCATGGAAATGCGTGATTGGTGGCCCGAGAATCGAGGCACATCCTCCTTTGAGTCATAAACATGATAAGGAATGTGTTTGGTGCATAAATTGCTTGAATTGCATTGTCATGCAAGTTTTGCCCTCTGCTGCTGTGAGTTGCAGGTTCTGCAGGTATTTTGTGCCGGCCAGCAGTGTTTAGTGCCGACCGGCAGTCAATTTGCAGCCGATGGATCAATTCAGTGCCGATGAGCTCAATTCACTGCCGGTGGAAGTTTTGTGCAGCCGGTAGTGATCTCCAGTACGTAAGGAAATAATCCTGAGACTTTGGCAGTCTTCAGATGAGGAAAGCAGGGAAAACAGAGGCAATCTAAGCATGGCAGTGCGATTTCGAGCAAGTCCCGAGCATGCACTGCATTTGGCTTTCCTCCCAAGGCGGTTTACTGCTTTTCTTAGTTTAATTAATTAGGCAATTTGTAATATTTAATTAGCTTGCGTAGTTAATTAATTTGTATTATTCTTTCGGTCCCTCCGAGCGAGGGCAAATCTGTAATAAGTGTGGGTGAGTGTATGTATGTCTTCCAACCCCCACTTCTTTCTTCCCTTTTATTTACCCGCTTATGATGGTAGATTAGGGCACGTTTATTTTAGCATACCTTATGCAATGCATGCGTGCATCTGTGCATTCGTTGACATGCACCGGGCTCGGTACATCACGCTAACTGCATTGTATTTCAACTTCCAAATTAAATACGTGTTACTTGCAACATTCCATATGTCATGTTTAGGTCACCCGAGCCTGTCTAGATTGCATCTTCGCCTGTGTTGCATTAGCCATTTAACATGAACTAGGTCATGCATGTTTGCTAACTAGTTTCTTGTTTTGGCACGGAGTACGATGTAAGTATTTATGCTTTAGCATATCGCATGCGTGTGAATGTTAACATGACAGTATGACTACCATGTGGCTAAATGCTTACGTGATATAACTGTTTGAATGCCTGTGGGTGGAGGTTGGGTTGCTTGAGTGGGAAAACTCGTTGAAATCCGTGTTTTAGCCTACTTGCGAGTAGCAAATTCCAAAGTATTTTTCAAACCAACGGATATGCAATGTTTATTTCCAAGTTAGGCAATCTAGTCTATACGTGTTTGCTGTGCGCATAACATAGTAATTCTAGGCTAATAATTGGAATAAGAACACGTAACGTTTTCAAAATCGGATATCACGGTTAGTAGAGGCCGGTCTTCGGACCGGGTGAAAGGGGGTGCTCATAGCTGACCTTCCCCGATCGTACCTAAGCTCCCGAGCCAAGACACTTTGGTTATGACGGATACGTGGCCTTCGGCACCGAGTCAGGGTTTCCTAAATTCCCCCATTAAAAAATATTTAGGTGGCGACTCTGTAATCTGGCAAAGCAGTCCATGTTTGGCACTACTTTTCAAAAAATCTGTTTTTCTTCAAAACAATTTGCCAGAGTTGGACTCTTTGGTTCAGATTTAGAACCGCGACAATTTGAGTCCGAACTGTAGTAGCCCCCAACATGAACGGAACGGGACTTAACCCTCCCGGGGCGTTCGGGGACGTCTACAACGACCGACTAAAACATAAAGCTAAACAAGTTCATAATAATGAACTTCAGTGATCAAGTTGGGCATGGTGTTGTAATTCAGCCAAAGCTTTAGAAGCCGAATAGATTCACATATCTGCCCTGCCCCAGTTGAACACGTCGTGCCAACGCCGACTAAAACATAAAGCTAAATACGTTCACAATAATGAACTTCAGTGGTCAAGTGGGGCATGGTGTTGTAATTCAACCAAAGCTATAGAAGTCGAATAGATTCACATATCTGCCCTTGCCCCAATAAAACAGGTCATACCAACGCCGACTAAAACATAAAAATAACAAGTTCACAATAATGAACTTCAGTGGTCAAGTGGGGCATGGTGTTATAATTCAGCCAAAGCTTTAGAAGTCGTATAAATTCACATATCTGCTCCTGCTCCATGTTGTAATTCGGCCAAAGATTCAGAAGTCGAATAGAAGCCAAATAGATTCAAAAGCCAGAGTTTGGGTAAAGTTGACGCCAAATATGTGTGGTGGTGGCGGTGGCGGTGGCTGCGGGCGCATTGTAATCGTTGCATCTGTAATTAATGAACAGGGTAACCAAGCATTTATGGGGCTCCTGGTCTCTTTAAATAGACATTGCACAAACAACGAAAGGGTATTTGATAGTAAATGAATGATCAGTGAACAAAGATCCAAAGAACGCCTACATTTATGAGGGCCCTGCCGAAGTGTGTTAAAAAATGGTCTACAATGATCCAAAGAACACCTGATGAATTTGTTGATAGCCGCGACCATCCCCATCAATTTCTGAACTTCTTTGGCCTATTAAGGTGATTTGAGTTCTACAATGGACGTAATCTACTTCAGATTGGCCTCTATTCCATGATGGTTTACAATATAGCCGAGAAATTTGCCAAATCCAATACCGAATACACACTTTGAAGTGTTGAGTTTCATCTTGTACTCCTGGAGAATGTTGAAAGTTGTGGCCAAGTCGGCCAAGTGAGCATGTTTTTCTTTGGATTTGACTACCATGTCGTCGATATACATTTATATGGTATGGTCAAGTTGTTCTTTAAACATGGTGGTGACCAGCCTCTGATACGTTGCCTCGACATTCTTCAATCTAAAAGGCATGACCTTGTAACAATAGGTTTCCCTTGGGGTGAGGAATGTCATTTTTTCCTGGTCCTCCGGATGCATGGGAATTTGGTGATAACCCCTGTATGCATCCAAGAAGCTCATGCGTTGATGATGCGTAGTTGCATCCACAAGTTGGTCGATTCTAGAAAAAGGGAAACAGTCCTTGGGACAGGCTTTATTCAAGTCCGTGAAGTCCACATAGACACCCCAAGATCTGTTTTGCTTCTTTACAACCACGGTATTGGACAACCACGTGGGGTAAATTACTTCGCGGATTGCCCCAGCCTCCAAAAGTTTGTCAACTTCGGCAACAACGGCCGAAGTGTGCTCAGCTGCCGATCAGCGACTCTTCTAAATGATAGGTTTGACTTTGGGGTCAACATTTAAACGGTGTTGTGCCATGCTAGGGTCCACTCCCTGCACTCGTATGGTGTCAATCCGATCAAGATCTTCGGTTGCCTTATTAATGAGGGTTTTTCTAACATCCACAAGGCTTTCTCGGTTCGGAACTTCAATCGAGTTCACTTCCAGTTCCCTTGGCTTCTTCGCCGAAGCAGTAAGGTAGCATTCCTTTGCCGACTTCTGAGAACCTCGAATTTGCTCGATGCCGTGTTGTCTTGGGAAGCGGAGTAGCTGGTGGTAAGTGCTTGGTATGGCCTACATTGCGTATAACCAGGTTCTGTACATGATTATATTGTATGGCAATGGAAGCTTGATGACTAAAAACTCCACGTTAATTGTCTTGGTGCCTGCAAGCACCAATAATGTGACCTTGCCCAAAGGGTATTCGGGATTGGCATTGAAGCCGAACAAGGGATACTCGGCCGACAGCAAGTCCAAATCAGTGAAGCCGAGCTTAAGAAATGTCTTGTTGTACATTATCTTCAAGGTGCTCCCCTAATCAATCAGAATGCGTTCGACGACAAATCTATTTACGCGCAACTCAATAACAAAGGCATCATCGTGGGGGAGGATCACCCCTTCAAGATCAGTGTTGTCAAAGCTAATCTTACCACTCTTATGAGGCCTTTTAGCTGGTGTGCATGGTTTGGACGGGCATGATTGTAGCTGAATCATGTGTACACTGTTTGGCGGCGGAAGATTATATATCATATGAATTACACCAAGTGGAGGTGAGTCCAGGTATAGAGCCATCGTGTTTGGTGGATTGCCCTTGTAGGGGGAGTGCTAAACTCGTCGGCTATCTTGTACTAGCTCCTTGAGATGGTCCTTCGAGGCATAGCATCTGTCGGTCTCACATCCATGGTCCTTATGCTATTCACACTACCGATCTCTTCGTCTTGTGTCTAGGAGCTCAATCATCTTGGCTAGCCATTTAAAGAACGGTGGTGGATGTTAGATTTTGGGAAGGATCTTGCTGATTGGCTTAACTAACTCAGTATACTTCTTGTCTGACTGCCTGGGGCATCCGTTTTCCACATTATATTGCTCGCTCAATCAGCATGAATATTATTCACTCGATCGGCCTGAATCTCGGCGATTCTCCCATTTTGGCTAGCCTTTCGGCTCAAGGCTTCTTTCTGGTGGTGCAACACTTGTCGGCTGTACCAAGGTAGGTGCTGCCGTCTCCACAACCTTCTGCCCAGCTTTGATGCATAGGGCATCGTCCTCCGTCTTGCAGTACTCCTCAACCTTCTTCATTAAGGCCCAGACCGTTTTGAGAGGCCATCTAGTCAACGAGCTCCTGAGCAAACTATTGGGGTGTAATCCCATTTTAAAAGCGATGATGGCCATGGAATCGTTGCAGGCACCATCTACCAGGTCGAAACATTTCCAATAGCGTCGAGTATTCACGGAGGGTCTCTTCTAGCTTGATTTGCATTGCCCAAAGTGAGTCGACTTGCTTTGGCTGGGTCTCATTGGTGATGAATCTTGCCCTGAAGGATTTTTAGAGCTGACGGAAGCTTTTCACTGAGGCTGGCTCAAGTTTATAATATCATCTGATGGCCAATGGTCCCAGGCTACTGGGAAACATCCGACACCTGAGTGCTTCATCATCGGCATACAATGTCATCGCTTGCTTGTAATAATGAATGTGGTCAGTAAGATCTAATTTGCCATCATACAGGGTAAACGTCGGTGCTTTGAAATTTTTAGGCAATATGGCCCTCGCAATGCGTCGTACGAAAGGATCATGTTTGTCTTCCGCATCTAAGCCATCATCTCATTTTCCTCGCTTGTGCCTCACATATGGGCTTTCCTCAGATGAGCAGGACGTGTCAACTCGCCCCTTTTTCCTGGGCTCATGAGATGATGGGTTGGAGGTGTTACTACTGTCGTGTTTTTTATGCCGACGTCGTTGATTATCCTTCTTCTTTTCTGGCGACCAGCCCTAGTCATGATGTGGTATGGTCTGCTAGGACTTTCCTAACTCCACAGCCAGTTCTTTAGGTAGACGTTCGTTATCAACCGCCATATCTTCTAAACGTTGTTCATTCCGCTTTGCTTGGTCCATCATCATTTGCATGGTCTCTTGCATCGAGGTGGAAGGCAAGGATGAAGCTATCAGATCAAAGTTCAAGGCTCTTCGCACAGTGATATTTTCCGGACCAAACGTTGTCCTTGGTGTAACATCGTTCCCAATGAGGAAAGGATCATTTGTTACATTTGCCATGGACGAGCTTTAGTATTCCCACAGACGGCGCCAATTGTGGTGAAATGGATTTGGAAATACTCTTTGATCCAAACAGACCTTCTTAATCCTTGAGATGCTACCTAAAGTAAGAACAAACACTCTGGTCCAGGGGCGCGCCGAAATTAGCACTCCAACGAGTAAGTTGGTCTTTTGCCTGATTTTTCTTTACTTACAAGCTATCTCATATATCCTATTTATTACCTCCTCTTCTTTTGATCGATGCTCCTCCTTTTATATTGTTTTCCAGGGGCCCACTTCCTTCTTCTGGACATCCTGGCCTCATAATTGAGCCCCCATACGACCCATAAGATATTTGGCCTAGTCGGCCCTTTAGCTTGGTTCTGTTCGGCTATGGCCCTCCAGATGGACCTGGCACAGGCTGACTTGTCTTTCGGTCCTTTTCTCATTGGTTACAGCCCTTTTTTCCGAATGGGCTAGCTTTTAGGCCATCAAAGTCTTATATTTATTCGGCCCCCACAATGACACAAATTGTATCTCGGATATTAAAGACTCAAAATTCACAAGTGGATACGTCTGTACCTTGGGAGGTACTGCAGTCTCTTGGAAATCCTCCAAGCAAACATGCATATTGAGGTCTACAATGGAATCTAAGTTTATTGTGATAGATAAAATAGGGGAAGAAGCAAAATGGCTTTGTGATTTCTTAGAAGACATTCCAATGTGGCCTAAACTTGTGCCAACTATATGTATTCACTGTGACGGTGAAGCAACGATAGGACGAGCACAGAGTCATATGTATAACGGTAAGTCTCGACACATCTGTTGAAGACATAATACCGTTTGATATTTGCTCTCATATGGAATAATTTCCATAAAGTATGTAAGGTCAAGAGAGAAAGGTCAAGAGAGAACATTGTAGATCCATTGACCAAAGTGCTAGCCACAGAGCAAGTGTACCATTTATCGAGGGAAATATGATTAAAGCCTATTACTTAAAAGTTGCTATAATGGCAACCCAACCTAATTGACTAGAGATCCCAAGATCTAGGTTCAAAGGGACAACAGAATTATAAATGACTTCACATATCACTAAAGAGATTCACTCTTACCCATTTCTATGATAAGAAGAATGATACTTGTAACGTTAGTAGGATAAGCTTTACTTTTAATGATTCTTATATCTTGGACATCCAAGTGGGGTATGACAAGATACTCTTAATAAGAAGTCACCTATATAAATGTGAACTGGGCTGCTTTTGTGAGACTTGAGAAGGCTAAATTTTCTAAAGCACTCATGAATTACCAGGCATTGTTCAAGCCAAAATGAACATAATCGTGAGAACCAAACTGTGTCTAGGGATACACTGTGTGTAGTCTATTGTCTTAGTTTACACAAATAGCTGAACGGTTCAAGTCATCACGTCTACTTGTTATCCAGTAAATCCGATAGGCTTTCACTGGGGGAGGTCAAAGCTAAAAACTACTTATCTCAATGCGATCTATCTTCTTAGTGTACTGTTTCTTTGTCTGCATTTTGTAGCATATCCGTTATCGTGAATTACACTCATGTGGGGGATTGTTGGAAAATTGTAGAAGTGAATGGGAATTGACTCCATTCATATGAAATGATGCAATCTTTCATGGTGACTCTTCATATAAAAGGATGTGACCCAATGGTGTCTTTTTATATGAAAATGTATAACCTAAGAGTCATGACCCGTCAAAAGAGATCTTCGTCAATGGGAACTCAATTCTTTGAATGATTTGTTTACTTTATTAAGCAGAGTTAGATTAAATCAAGGGGCTGGCAATCAAATTGTTTGGAAAGGAGATAGTCGAGGTATTTTTTTGATGAAAAAAATGTACTCTAATCTCAATGAATGGGGTATCTTACCTATAGGGTTTGGATGGCATTTATGGAACAATTTCGCCCTTCTCAAAACACAAATTTTTTGTAGGCAAGTTGTGCAAGGTAGAATCCCATCACAGGCATTATTGCACCATTGGAAATTTATTCCATGTAATGGTGATACTTTGTGTTCATTTTGTGGTGAAGGGAAGGAGACTTGTTCTCATCTTCTTTTGCATTGCAAGTGGTCATGGAATATTTGGTCTCATTTTATTAATTGATGGGGGATTGAGTGGGTATGCCCAACAAATTTCTTTGGATTAATTGATTGGTGGTTTGACTTCGAATGCAAGACATTTGCACGACATATTTGGGTCTTATTGTTCTTTACGATCTTGTGGAACTTATAGCTGGAAAGGAATGCAATGGTGTTCAAAGGTAAAAGTTTTGATGGCATCGCTTTGTGCGAAAAAATCAAGTTCAATGTGGCGATGTGGATTAAATCTAAGATGGAAACAAGTTGTTTTTTGGTGAACGATTTCATGACCAATATTGGAAGTGTGAGGACTCTCAAAATGAAATAGTTAAAGATCTAGGGGGATAGTAAAGTTTGGAGACCTTTTGGAGGAGGTTTTTGAGAATTTTGAACGTTGGGAGTGCAGCCCGCTGTTGTGGGTTTGCTGCTATGTTTGGATTATTTCGGTTGGTTACTCATCAACTTTGTGTAATGCTTAGGAAATGATTGGCCGTGTATCTCAGTATCAACATAGTTGGGATGGTTATGCTCGCTTTGATGCTATTTTACACTCACCTCTTTTTGTTAATGTTTATCTTTGTACCTTGTACCTTCACTACAAGAAATCAAGCTTTTAAAGACAAATTTTTAGGAACAAAAATAATTTGTCTATAAAAATTATACTTTTAAGGACAAAATAAAGGAATTTAAAAAAAGAAATACTTAATCATATTATTTTATCTTTAAAACGAAGCTGTTTGGTTGCAAAAGAGTTAATGACTTTTTGCATACCTCTTTAGTTGGTTGCCAATAAACCTAACTCATACATTCTTTTATTATATTTTCACTCTTTGCACAATTATAAGCGGGATTTCATTTCCTCTCGACACCTCTCTCTCTCTCTCTCTCTCTCTCTCTCTCTCTCTCTCTCATCCCTAATTTCATTGTTGATTTCATCCCTGCTCTCAAAGACTCTGATCGGTGGTTTGTGGATTTCGTCCCCGACAGTTTCGATCCCTAATCTGATCTCTTTCGACAACTATTTCAGCTATTTCAATCACAGGTTTGATCGATTAATCGATTATTCGTTTGAGCTAAAATTTATACGAAATCGATGATGTTTTTATGTCTTCGATTCATTCATTTTTAGTTCATTTCTTGTAAATTTACAGTTGAGAAATTTAGACGAACAATCATTGTTTTTTGATGCTTTTTCCGCTTCTCACAGTTCAGATTTCTCTTTGTTTGTTTTGGCATGACATTGATTCGAGAGATTGTGTTTCTTCAGTTTTTTTGCTCGGAACTCGTATTGTTTGGTTTCAATTTATACTTGAATTTGGTTTTCCGAACATTAGGATCTATTATTGTAACATTGACCTGTGGTTTTTTTTTTTTTTTCTAATTATTTTAGAGAACAAATTATTTTAGTTCGAAGTGACATGGTTCTATTTTTAGTATTTTAGAGAACAAATTATTTTAGTTCTAAGTGACATGGTTCTATTTTTAGATCAACTTTTACTCAAATTTATCTGGCAATCAACTTTGACATAGTTCAGATTGTAGGAAGAGGTGAATATTGGGTTCTATCTTTTGATTTTGAGCTGTTCCACTTACACAATTTTATTTATATAAAAAATGAAATATTGATAGGTTTCTATAGTTTGTTTCTCTTAACTTCTGTATTACTCTACATGTCAAACAAAACATGAACTGTTCCATGCCATTATAATTTGAATGGATTATGTAAAGTTGTTTTGGGAATTGATTATTTTAATTAGCTTTTTAGCATTTTACGAAAAGACATACAGAAAAGGAAAGAGAATAGTTGATTTTTTTGTAGTGACTTTTTGGCTATTTAGTATGTTGCAAAATTAAAGTATGAAGCCTACTACATAACAGGGGAACTCAAAGAAAATAGCAAACAAAAATTTAACATTAATAGGATAGAAAATTGGCTTTTATAGTGGTTTTTTAATAATTTTTTTTAGTGGTATTGTTCTATTATTCATCAATATGAGCACAATAATACTAGCTTACGTGATGACTTTTTACTACTTATTTTTAGAAATTAGAAATGCAATTGGCTTTTTTTTGTTTTGAGGCAAATCATTGTTTGGTGAAGGCAATGCATCTTTTTTTATGGATTATTTTTTGGTTATGGTTAGAGCTAAAGATTATCGGATAGCTTGTTGCTTCCTTAATTTCTGTTTTGCTCATTAAAATGATTTGGTGCTTGAATTGAAGAGTATCCCACCTATTTAAGGCATTTGGTTCCTTGATTCCAAGGCAATGCATGCATGCTGTTTTGGTTACCCACATAATAAAGTTTAGCCATTTATTAATTCTAATTAGAGTCAGCTAAGTCATGCAGTCTTTAGTTTAATTTGCATTGGTTGTATTAATGGATTTAATTTGTATTGGTTATATTTAAGCTAGAGTTAGATTTAATTTGTATTGGCTTGCATTAAATAATATTTTGCTTCATTTGGGTTATGTTTAAATGTTAATGACTTGTTTATTTTAATTATTTATTATTGATTGACATCCAGTTGCAGCATCATATTTCCTATTTTTAGTATATCCTATTTTTTAAGCTTTTGCCCTTTTTTTTTTTTTTTTTTTTTTTTTTCCCCCTTTAGTTATTTTGCAACATGGATAGGAGTTGGATGCAACTTCATAACAGAAGGTCACCACAGTACATTGATGGGGTGAGGGAATTTATCTTGTTTGCTCATGATCATATGAAACCAGGGGCAGATAAGATTTGGTGTCCATGTTATAGATGCAACAACCATATTCAAAAAACCGTAGAGGAAGTTGAAATTCATTTGTATGCATATGAAGGACTTTGAGATTTGCAATTTATTGTGTGATTGAATTTTTCTGGTGGTTGTGTTTTCCTGTACTGCTAGTTAGTTGTTTATTTTTATTTGAGTATTGAAGCTTGTTAGTTCCCATAATATTACTATATTGCTTATATTATTATATGGAAATAATATTACTATATTGCTTATTTCAACTACCTGTGTTAGTTCCCCTTATGCACACAAAGGCTTTTAATTTAGCTCTTTTTATTGCATGATGAAATTTTATGGCAGTCACAGCTTTTGGTTAAAAGGAACAAGGGAATTGAGCTTGTAATTTATTCTTCTTTGTATTACTATTTATATGCTCTTCACATATTGTTGATTTATACATGTATCTTCTTGGATTTAGCTCTCATAAAATGATAGTAATCACTTTGCTTGGTTAGAGTTTTTCAAAAACAAGGGTTTGGGACTACCAATGATCTATCTACCTAAATATCTAAAATCAAGATTTATCCATTGAGAATTTTTTGAGGGGCTGATTGTGTGGTGATGAAGAATTCGTAGAATCCTTATATTAATACTTAATCTGATGTTTCTTTTGCTTTGATGATATGGTCTGATCTAATCCTGATTTGTTTGATTTGATTATATTTGTGTTATTTGGAAATGTAGATGCCAATTCGATTGATTGCATTGTTAAATTTATTTTGATTCGCTTGTTTTATTAGAGTCGAAAATTGTAGCATTTTGTTTCCTATTTTTAGAATAACCTATTTTTTAAGCTTTTACCTTCTTTTTTTTTAGCTTTTACCTTCTTTTTTTTTTTTTTTCTCTTTCTTCTTTAGTTCTTTTGCACCATGGATAGGAGTTGGATGCAACTTCGTAATAGAAGGTCACCTCAGTACATTGATGGGGTGAGGGAATTTATCTTGTTTGCTCGTGATCATATGAAACCAGAGGCAGATAAGATTTGGTGTCCATGTTATAGATGCAACAACCATATTCAAAAAACCATAGAGGAAGTTGAAATTCATTTGTATGCATATGGGGTGGTCACGAGTTACACTAGGTGGGTGTATCACGGGGAAGGTTTTGAGTTGAATGATAATAATGACTCACAAAATGAAAATGACGAATATCTCGACAATGTGACAGAGAAGTCAAATAGTCCCAATATTGAGGTGCGAGAAGTTATTCATGACATACGAAGTGGAACAACCACATTTGGTTATGTGGGAGAAGCATCTAGTAGTCGTAATCCTGACTTACCAAGTAGTTGTGGTGGAGAAACAAATAAATTTGCAAGATTAATGAGGGATGCAGAGCAAGATTTGTATCCGAATTGCCAACGATTCTCCAAACTATCATTCATGGTTAAGTTGCTACATCTAAAGATATTTAATAGATGGAGCAACAAATCACTCACGATGTTGCTGGAATTGTTGAAGGAGGCACTTCCCATTGGTGAAACGCTTCCATGCTCTTACAATGAGGCTAAACAAATAATTCGAGATTTGGGCCTCGACTATCAAAAAATACATGTATGCAAGAACGATTGCGTACTTTTTTGGAAGGAGTATGAAAATGAAGATGAGTGTCCTACTTGTAAAGCGCCAAGATACAAAGTTCGTAAAGGTAAAGGTAAAGGTAAAAAGATCCCTCACAAGGTTCTGTGATACTTTCCTTTAAAACCAAGGCTACAAAGGCTATTCATATCAAGGAAGACGGCTACTGATATGAAGTGGCACAAGGATAAACGTGTAGAGGAGGAAAATATATTGCGTCATCCGGCTGATTCTGAAGCATGGAAAGACTTTGACAAAAAGCATGAGTCTTTCACCAAAGATCCGCGTAACGTTAGGCTCGGACTAGCTAGCGATGGTTTTAACCCGTTTGGAAACATGAGTAACTCATATAGCATATGGCCAGTTTTTCTTGTCCCATACAATTTACCACCATGGAAATGTATGAAGGATCCATTTTTTATGATGCCTTTGCTTATTCCTGGGCGTAGGGCTCCCGGGTTTGACATTGATGTGTTTTTACGGCCATTGATAGATGAGTTAAAGGAGTTATGGGAGGTAGGGGTAGAAACATACGATGCATCAAATGGCCAAAGTTTTCAATTACGTGCCGCATTGGTATGGACCATCAACGATTTCCCTGCATATGGTAACTTATCCGGTTGGAGCACCAAAGGGAAATTGGCTTGTCCTTCATGTAATGAGGATGCATCTCACCAATACTTGCATCATTGGAAGAAAACTTGTTACACGGGACATCATCGTTTTTTGCCGCATAATCATGTTTTACGAAAAAGCAAGGCATTCAATGGTGAGCCAGAGTGTAGATCGGAACCCAAGTTGTTGTCTGGGGAGGAGGTTTTGGGACAATTGGAGCATCTTGACTCGACAGTATTTGGGAAGATAGATGAACGTGGGAAGAAGCGAAAACGTTCTCCTCAATATTTAAATTGGACAAGGAAAAGCATCTTCTTTGAGTTACCTTATTGGAAAACCCTCAAAGTTCGCCACAACCTCGATGTTATGCACATTGAAAAGAATGTATGCGATAGTGTGATGGGAACATTGATGAATGTTGATGGAAAAACCAAGGACTCATACAAGGCTCGTCTTGATCTAGTGGCTATGGGTATAAGGCCTGAATTACACCCAAGGCAAGTAGATGGAAAAACCTACCTACCCACTCCTTGCTTCATGCTCTCTCCAACTAAAAAAAGGAGTTTTTGTGAATTCTTGAGTACAATTAAGTTGCCAGATGGCTATGCATCAAACATATCACATTGTGTGAGCACTAGTGATTGTCAAATTACAGGGTTGAAAAGCCATGATTGCCATGTTATCTTGCAAAGATTGCTTCCTGTTGCCCTACGTGGATGTTTGAAAAAGGATGTGAGCAAGGCTTTAATTGAGCTTTGCTTGTTCTTTAAGGAGTTATCGGCAAAAACGTTGAGAGTTGATGTCTTAGAACAACTTGAGAAAGATATTGTTTTAATTTTGTGCAAGCTTGAGAAGATATTTCCACCATCTTTTTTCGATATTATGATCCATTTGTGCGTACACTTATCACGTGAAGCAATCCTTGCAGGACCGGTGCAATACCGGTGGATGTATGCATTTGAGAGGTACATGCATATTCTTAAGGGCTATGTGCGTAACAAAGCCCGTCCAGAAGGCTCTATTGCTGAAGGTTACATTGATAATGAGGCTCTTACCTTTTGCTCTATGTACTTCAACGAAGGTGAGACAAAATTTAATAAACCAGAGCGGAATTATGATGGGCCTATTAAAGCTACACAAGATGGAAATATTTCTGTATTTAAGCAAAAAGTACGTGGAATAGGAGCTGCAGTTAATGATGTGTTGAATTTAAAAGATTTGAAGAAAGCTCGATGGTATGTGTTGAATAATTGTGATGAAGTTCAACCGTATGTGAGGTAAGAAACCACCATATGATTATATTCACTAGAAAAATTTTCATTGTGAATTCTACTACTTTCACAACTATATGTGTCAAATAATGTTGTGTAATATTTTATAGGCAATACATGGATGAACTTGAGAGACAAGGTTTGAGAAATGTTCAAGAGAGGCTGGAATCAGAGTTTCATACATGGTTTCTAAAATACGTAAGAGCTATAAATTTTTAACCTTATTTGTGCATTTAAATAATGTAGCTAAGTATATGCTAATACATTTCACATCATAAATGGAATTAGGTCACAAAGCAACAACTTGAAGGGACCATGGACGCTTCCAATCAACTTATGAACCTAGCCCGAGGTCCTGATAGTCGAGTGACACGATACAGTGGTTGCATTATCAATGGGACCAGATTTCACACTCAAGATCGTGACATGAACCGAAAAACTCAAAATAGTGGTGTGGTTGTTAAGGGTGACCATAAAGGAGAAGCTATTGATTTTTATGGAGTTGTTAGAGATATAGTTGAGTTTAAATATCTAGGGAGAAATCGGGTGTTCCTCTTTAAGTGTGATTGGTGGGATGTTGGCAATGAAAAAAATGGAATGAAATTTGATGATTATAAATATGTTAGTGTGAATGTTACAAGAACTTGGTACAAGGATGAACCGTTTGTGCTAGCATGCCAAGCTGTACAAGTGTTTTATATGAAGGACATGAAATTTGGCAACAATTATCGAGTTGTACAAAGAATAATACCTCGGGCAATATATGACATTCTAGTGAAAAGGGATGAAGAGGAAGAGAAAGACGAAGAGGAAGAAAAAGACAATGATGAACCATACCAAGAATTTGAATCATTTGGTCTTGGAAATGCAGTGCACATGGATGATCAACCCATAGAATTATGCAAAGAAGACATGGAAATGATATGTGTTGATATTGATGGCGAATTCCATGAGGAGAATCTTGAAGATGATGAAGTCAATGATGATATGATTGATTATGATAGTGATGATAGTCAATGAAATTTGCTGCTATTTAATTTTCTAAGGCTTTTGAAATTCTGTATATATTGTTTGATTTCGTTGGAAATGCCCTTTTTTTATACTTTCAGTTATATAGGTTGAGTGAAATTAATGTTGTTCTTTTTCTATGTGTTGAAGAGTTCTTGAATTGCCAATATGAATCTTATTTATTTTTTTCAAAAATACAAATCTATACAAATCTACTTGATGTTATTTACTGAATGTGCCATTTTACTAAGGATATTTTGCATCTTTGAATATTAGTTGTGAAAAGGTCTCCTTGCAATTATGCTTAACTGGAAGTCTGGGACTAAGGAGTGATGATGAATCCACAGGAGTAACATATTTGCATGAATGCTAATGTATAATTAAAGATTACTCTGCAAAACCCTGTTACTCGAAGGAATATTCTTCTCTCAAGTTGCATCGAATTAATATTTATAATATTACCAATAATTTACTCAGTTTGATATACTACTTTCTTCTTATAATTTTCCTATAAGGAGTAATTTGATCCACGTGAAAGGTGGTTAAAGAAAGAGGCAGTTTGGTAACTTGCGTTGGTCAGTAGCAGTTTCAATTCTGCAGTAAAAGGGAAATTGTAAAGAAATGTGCATCTGGTAACTTGCGTTGTGCATAATCCACTATATGATTTGTCCATCTGATGACACTTCTGATTGGTAGTGAAACTTGGACCAGATCTGTTGGAATGTTATCAAATGTAATTATTTTTCTTTCTTAATGGCAGGACTATCTTGCAGCACTGGCAACAACTGACTTGGCTTATAGTGTCATCTTAGACCATACTCTTGCGGAAAAGGAGCGCAGGTTTGTACCATGTGCTTAGTTGTACTACTGTTAATTAATTTTATTTTATTTTTGTTGGTAAGATATATGTAATCCTATGTAGTTCTTTGAGTGTGCGAATTTTCATTTTTTATTATGATTTTTACACAGAATTTGAAGTTTCTGTTGAAATAATTTCACTTGAACAAAATGGAACCTAGCACACTTACAAAAAACTCTGCATGTTATATCTTAGCATTCTGATGATGACAAGCTTTATGCACTGCATGATTCTGCTTAATTTCTGGTTACTTGTACTAAATCTAATGGTATATACTGTTTATTAATATATATGCATAAGTATATATGCAGTGTAGAAATATATGATATATATACCCTCAACTTCTCAACAGGTATGTCCACAAGAGGCAGAGGACGAGCAGGGTATGTACCTAGACCCCATGCACCTACACCCCATGCATCCACTAAATCAGTTCGCTCATCCACTCAATCAACATCTGGACCCCATGCATCCATTAAATCAGTTAGATCATCCACGCTGCACCCATTTACATCAGAATCGGTACATGAAGTTACGTCGCAAGTTTCACACTCATCCATTAATTTCTGATTATCATGCTTTGTGAACTATAATTTATAAATGGAAAATGCTAATGACCTCCCAAAAGGTTGTCATTAGTCTCGGTATGCATGTGAAAGGTGCATTGAAATTTGTACAGAAATATGTGAAAGTGCTTTGGGATGTGTAAAAAATATCTTAAGATTCTAAATTTTTTGGCATTTTCCTCCGCTATCGTTAGCATGACCCTTTGTAAATAAAATATAAAAAGATATTGATCAATTTGGAATGGTTACACGAGGTTATGACAAAGGCGTAGCATATATGCAGATGACTTATTGTGGGGCTGGTTAATTGATGCTCTCATCCCCTGTCCATGCATATTCACTTTTAGATCTTGACAGAATTGCTTTTGTCTTTACATTTGCTATTTCTAATGTTAGAAGCAATATTTTGAAAATGGGCTGCAATCGTTATGTAGCTATATGGGCAGTCACTGCTACGCATTAAAGCCACTATAGAGGTGTGATTGAATTTCACAGGTGTTTGGCTGGGCTGTTATGACACCATTATGACCGTTACTTCTGTTAAGTAACAGTGGCAGCATTTGCTACATTTAAAAGTCATTTTTTGCGTTTGGTTGTTTTCTTTTCTCCTCTTTCAACTTCTGTTTTGTTATTTATTTACTCATATTTTATTTTTGTGACTATATGATTTATTTTTGAATTGAGTTGAGTGTACTGTAGGAGTCACATGCTCGTAGGCTTGGAAGCATTATTTTCACAATCATGGACTCAAATTGTGACTAGAAAACAATTCTACATTAGTACTTCACTCTGCTAGTCTACAAGTGAAAGTGATGAAAGTGATGTACTTAACCCATTTCAACCTGCTATCTCCAATTCTATATTTCTTGTAGATGAGAAATGTTTAATAATAAAAGAAACACTTTGTACTCTGACTTATGCATTTAATAATAGGTGAGATGTGGCAAGAATAAGTTGAATCGGGAGAAGTTGAAAGTCCTCCACACTGCTGGCTCGAAGGCCTTCAGAAAAGTGCAATATGATGAGGTATTAATTATAGAATCTATAATTTATGTTTTGTAATTGTAATTGAACAACGTAATCTATATTGAGGTTTAATGTGTGCTATAAATGGCACAGCGAGACCGTGCCACTGGAGAGGACCTTGGACTTGTTGAGTTGTACAAAAAGACGCATTTTAGTGAGAAAAAAGAGGCATGGGTGCATGCTGATGCTGAGATTAGACATGTAAGACATCAATCTTTATGTACTTTCATTCCTTATATCCTTAATAAAATGTGGATGGATACTTAATTTTATCTCAACTAATGAATATTGTAGTATAAGCTTGAAAAGCGGCAGGAGAAAGCTATTGAAGAAGGATCTTGCCCGATATCCGATGAGCAACTTTCTATTGAGGTATTTGGACAAAAAGTTGGCTACATACCAGGCTTAGGGCGTGGTCGAAAACCAAGTACAACATTATCTGGAAAACTTACCCGTGCCCAACTCGAGAGGGATAATGAGGCTGCTACAAGGGAGGCTGAAGAGCAACGAAGAATCAATGAGGAGCTGGTGGGAAGAATTCAAATCTTGGAGTCAGATCGCACGGAATACAATGCCAAAGTCGACTTCTTGATGCAGCAAATCAGTCGAAGAGTACCCTCTACTGATTCTTCTTCTTAGTAAGTCATCTTTTCAGAATGTTTGAGTAATTGAGATTTGTTTCATTCAATAAATCTGATGAATCTTAGGATATTAATATGATTGGATTGCATGTATATGTTATTCTATTTTGGAACCAATGAAATATGAAATATGTTATTCTGTTTTGGAACCAATGAAATATGATTTGGGATAATATTCCTCGTCTATTAACTATGGCTTAGGAATTCTTATGCTGCTGAGAATGGGTTAATGTTCTTTTTCTTCCCTAAATCTTCCCACTTGGCCTCTTTGAGGCCCCGGCATAAGCACTCTCTCTACTTGGCATTCTTCCCCCTTTTTTGCCCCGAGCGACAGATTCAGTCTAGGCAGATTCAGTCTAGGCTGTGCTCATTTATTCAGAAAGAGATTTTAACCCTCCCTTTCTACACTAGGCATGATCTCGAACCACATTTCTTTTCAGCCCTTGAACCAGAGGGGTTATGTGTAAGTTTGGTACTAAGATAAGCCACTAAACTATTTCGGACAGTCTTCTTGGAACTTCTTGGACCAAGATATGCTTTTGGTTTGTGTTTAACCATTTTCATATTTGTATTACTAAGAAACAAAGAATCATAAAACTTTCATCTCCCGTAATGCTTTTGCTTTTACAACTATGATTGAGAACTGCTATCCCACTCTTTCAGTAATTATTTTTCCAGAAGAGTTATTTTTCCTTCCTATAGGTTTCATTCTGCCTATAGTGATCAAGTGGTTCTGTTATTACTAGTGTTAATAAGGGTTAATCATTGTGATTACTGATTCCAAGTTATACTTTTGGTTTGTAGGGAGAGAGCAGACCATCCCTTTCGCTGCCTTGATTGTCAGTATAGGAGAGAACTTGTTCGGGTATATTTGACAAATGTAGAGCAAATTTGTCGCCGTTTTGTGGAAGAAAGAAGAAGCAAGCTTGGGAAATTGATAGAAGATAAAGCTAGATGGTCAAGGTAGAGTTTATCTGCTTTTGTAATTGTTACATATTAATGACATATTCTTTCATGAAAGAGAGGATATTTTGAGACTTCCAATATTAATAATATCTTTAGTTCTTATGGCTCTAGGTTTTGACATTCTTTTCTATTTTTGTTGTTTTGGGTTAATCAACAGAAATGTGGGCTTTTTATTTTCAAATCTTTAAAACTGCTTAAGTGGAGTGACATCTTATGGTTTCAATTCTTTAAATTTAACGTTCGTTGGTTATAGGCTACAGTCCTAACAATTTATTCTTTTCTATTTTCTTTCTTCCTTCTTTGTCTGTTTAAAGCTTGTTAACTTTGTGTCTGTTATGCTTCATCTTTTTGTTTTCTCATGTGATCTGGTGCTACACCATTTTCAGTCAGTGTATTATTAATTCCAGAATAACAGATAAGTTGTGATGGCTACAACTTTTGTGCTTTTTGGGTAGGGATTGACCGAAATGCTAGGCGCCGTATGTCCAGGGAGAAAACAGATGCAATTTTGAGAGTTGTGGTGAAGAGAAATGTGGGCCTTTTATTTTCAGATCTTTAAAACTGCTTAAGTGGAGTGACATCTTATGGTTTCAATTCTTTAAATTTAAAGTTCATTGGTTACTGATTTATACCACCTTAGGGGTAAATTTAGGGACTATTTTTTAGAGGTCTCTTGCATTACTCTTTAGAAAATATAAGTAGACAGAATTTTTTTCACTGGGAGTAATGTTTGTAATTGAACTTTAGATACTACAATCGGCACATTAAATTGCAATGTATTAAATTAATCTATCATTGGATAATTTTTAATTGGTAATCTATTTGAGAGTTTGGCCTATTCTATGCAGGTCCTGCAAGCTTGCGTCGATTTAAAGCTTGGGAGCTCTCTGCTAGATTTTGAATGCCATTTTAACGAAACCATCGAGAAGAAGATGCGATGAGTTGAGTTGTTTTGTTATGTAGGTAGATATAATTCTAATTACAATCTGTTCATTGAATAGTTGAATGCTATAACAATGCTTATGACACTAGCCTTATAAATTGGAAATGATACTTTTGAAATCTCTGTCAGATATACAATCAAGATATTATGTACTAATGAATTAGAGCATGGTATTTGTTTGTTATTGAATGCGATGAGCATTTTTTTTTTTTTTTTTTTTTTTGTAGTTGAATTTTAATTTGGAGATGAGTGGATGGTCTGGTGATATATATTTTCTGTTTGGTTGTTGAGAAATCAAGAAAAGAATATAAGTTGATGTTCAAACTAGTATTTGTAGAATAATTGTTACAAAATCAAAAATCAAAAAAAAAAAAAAAAAAATTATAAAACTTTTAGAGACCAATTTTAGTTGTCTCAAAAAAATTTTAACAAGCTTTTAGACACCACTTTTATTTGTCTCAAAAACTAGAACTTTTAACCACCACTTCCCTTTGTCCTAAAAAACTAAAACTTTTACGGACCACTACCATTTGTTCCAAAAATTAAAACTTTCAGACACCAATTTGTGTTGTCTCAAAAATCAGTTTCTTTGTCTCCATAACTACCACCGTTGGCTTGGACTATAATTAGACTTTTAGAGACAAATTTTGGTTGTCTCAAAATCAAAACTTTTTGCAACCACATATTTTTGTCTCTAAAAGTCTATTTATAGTGACAAATGCAAAATTTTGTCTCTAAAAGTCGTTTTTTGACTTTTCCGGACGGGCCATTTGGGACAAACTTCGGGACGGAGGAAATTTGTTGGCTAAAGTTTTTTCCAACAAATATTACACTTTTAGGGACGGAATAAATTTATCCCTAAAAAGCTGATTTCTTGTAGTGCTTGATCCTCATTTAAAAAAAAATAGTTTCTTTTTTGCTGATGAAAAAAAAGTGTCATGACCCTTCTGAATGGCCACAAATACTTTTATAAATAGCCTTCACGATTTCCTCAAATCCTCATTCATTTGATCTCAAATTTCTTTCATTCTCATTTCTTCTTTTTGTGTTCTTCGTTGTCTCTTGCTTTGCGTATTTTCCGCAACACAATTTTAGGAAGAGTCTATGAGAAAGAGAGAGTTACAACACTGGTTTGGTTGGCCAAGCTTAGAATTGTACTAGTACATTTCCAAGATTAGTCGTTGCATCTTGGGAAGTAGACGCCGGTACATCTCGAAGCACTGGTACGAGGGCGAAATCTAATTTAAGGAGATTGTGTCTAATACATACATCGACTTACAAAATTTTGTTTGTTACACGTTGTAAGCATTAAAGTCATAATTTAATTTAATTAATTATTTTTTGAATTATTTTACTTTGTTATTTATTTTATTTAGATATTTAAATTACACATATTACACAAAGAACCGTTAGATTCTAACAATAGTTGGGAAACAAAGGCGAAGAAAGTGCATGGAAAATTCATGGAAAAGCGATGTAAAAGAAATTTCTCAACAAAGATATAGTAGCTAGTTAAGTTTGTCTCTGTATTGCATTGGTAAAGTTTGTGCCACTCCTATCTAGAAATCAAAATTAGCCTTGTCTATTTATACATAGACACACAGTATCTATAAATGTGTATATACATAAAGGTGTCTATGCATCCACTCACTGGTGTTTAAAATTCGTATTTTTTAGTTTTTAATAAATTTTTAAATATTTTAATCAATTATTTTTATTTTTTTAATTTATTTAATGTAGATACACTTAAAAACTATAAAATTTATGAAAAAAAAATTCAAAAAATTTACTAAAAACAAAAGAAAAAAATATAACAATCCAGCACCTTTTTATAATTTTTATATTTATTGAATTAATTTTAAATTTTTTCACAAATATTTTACTTTTTAAGTACTGTTACATTAGGTGCATCTAAATAATAAAAAATTAAAAAACCGTTTTTCGAAATTCAAAACCAAACAATTCTTGTAGGAGTTCTATGAAATTATGTTATTTTTTTATTCACGTAACGGTGCATATGATGCACACTTTCCGAGGAGTGTATGCTATAATATTTCCCAAACAAACAATAAAACTAATATGCATCTATTATATATTTTGTGGTAAATATTACGTATTTTAGTAGTTAATATTATGTAGTTTTTTGATAGATTTATAATAATTTTTGGTTCATAAATAAAGTTGCGCATTTTGTGATAATGTTATGTATTTTTGTACTAATATTACATATTTTTATATAAACATTTTTGAACTACAAAATGTATAATATTATCAAAAAAAAAAATATAAGATATAATCTTTGAATTACAAATTGTCATAACTCTCATAAAAATACGTAATACGTATCAAAAAAATATGTAACTTGATATAAACTTATAAACCATATTTCAATTATTTGATTAATGTCTTAGTCATGAATTCTTGAATTTTAGTACACATTTTTTTTATTTTTTTTATTTTTTTTGATACCCAGAACACTCCCAAGGTGGGACCCTAAATTAATAGAGTGTGCACCGTAAGAGTAGCCTAAATTAATGTCTTAGTCTTGAATTACTGAATTTTGCATGCATGTATTATTATGATCAAACATAAATTTATAAACCATATTTCAGTTATATACCAATTTGGGACTGAGGTAGGTATAACCTATGTGGATCGATGGATAGCAATTTTATAATACTGAACCTAACCAATAAAAAAATATTTTAACTTGACTTGGAAAACAAACATGGCGAAGTATTGTTCAAAAAAAAAAACATGGCGAAGTATGTCAACCCTCTATGGAATGTACAAAAAGATTTTCATAGATCCTTTGAAACACATGAAGCGTGGTGGGTCTTTTGTTATTTTTTAATTAAAAAAATATATTATTTTAAAAAAATAATTTTAAGAGCTACTTGGAATTAATTCCTTATTAGGTCAATGTTTTTTAATCCAAAAATAAATTTTAAATCTACAGAATTTTTAACTAAGACTACAACTCTATTGGATGTGTTATACTTTTTACTACAAACTTACACAATGAAATTGTAATAGTCGGAAAGAGAAGATGTCATTGTCCATTACAATCGGCAAGATTTGTTAAAATCTTGGGATAATTGTTTCTCAATAAATAAAGTCATCAAGACCCATCACTAAAGTATTATTAGTCGGTTGTAGCATATCATGTCCTGAAATATTCATAACTATTGAATTATTAAAAATTTTGAGATATGATAATCTCACTATATGATTTGTGGGATGCAAAAAAATGAGTCAACATCAGGCAGAATTGGAATTCCTGGGCTGCCAGTAGGAAGTCAGCCTCGCTAGCAAGGCTGAAAGCCAGCCCAAGATAGTTTGAGTCTGGCCTAACAGCCTAGGTCCAGACTAGGCCAGGGAAATTTTAGGACAGAAAATAGGCGGAAGAAAGCACGCCTAAGAAGTGCACAGACCTAGCCAACCCACATCCCTTTATTTAAGGCTCAACCAACTCCTAGAAATCCATACCTGGTGGAGCACAATCCTTAAACAAAAGGGGCTGATGTGAGGAGTGTGAGAAAGCCTAAGAGCCAATAATGGTTAGTAGGAGCAAGCTATAAAAAGAGAAGCCAACAGCACAATGAAGGTATACAAGCACTTCTACCTGAACCTCACTAGTATAATCCTGCACCTTTGTCTAATTTTGTCGCTAATTTAGGCATCGGAGGGTCTTAGGCTGCTTTAGCCACCCTGTTTACCTTTATCTGAGTGTTTTTTAGGTTAGGAAGTGAGTTGTCTCTGCCGCGTCACCGCCATAGCCTAAGTGGCTTGATTTTTACACACCACAATTTGGCATCGTCTGTGGAAATTCTACAGCCAAAAGCTTAGCTCCACTTCCGAAGATTCCAGATTATCCATGGCAGTGGAAGACGCCAACCTATTTGCTAAGGATAAACATTATAGGAACTTCTTCCCAAGCCAATGAAGGCGCCCTTTGAATGTCAAAACATCACAAGAACGATGCAAACAAGAAGAGAGAAACTTGCTTGCTATTGAAAACTAAAAAAGCAACAATTGGGCACAAGAGTTGGCTAACCGTGATCGAACCACATGTGCCATGAACCAACAGCTTAAAGAGCTTGCCGACCAAGTCAAGGCCCTGAAGCAAGACCAGAATCAACCACTGGTCCCTTAGGGGCAAAATGAGGGATGCTCGTGCCCCCCAAGAAGGAGACAGTCACAACAATCTAAGGGAAGGACACAGACTGAGGCAAACCAAAGACCTACACTGACCCGTAGGGCTAGCAAAACTAGTCACATGGCAAGTAGTTTGCCCCGATCTGAGGGGCACCATCAGACTTGTTCTAAACAAAAGGAATATCAAATAGAGGATTACGCCTATTTAGATGACGCAAGATCCTTTTTGCACAAAAAGAAGGTAGCACAAGGGGAACGCCCAAGAAGGTCAGGTCCAGCCTAAAGTTCTGACTTCCCTATAAAGGACATAAGGGCATTTATTAACACTCGGAGGCGGGAGAGGGCAGCCCAGGACTAGACCAAACAGCATTTTAGATCAATCGTGAAAATATCAGGACAGAACAACCAGCGGGGTAGGCCAAGCCGCAATGTCGTTAATGGCAAGATTACCAGCCACAGAGCTCCATGGAAAACGAACACACAACAAACCGAAGAAGTTACATAACCAAACCCCAAGATTCAAAATCCTGTTCAGAAATAGACAAAAGGGATTGCTTTTAGAGCAACTAATAGGAGACCAATCCTGCTAGTGTTACCATTCACGAAGAGGATGTCCATAGCAAAACCACCAAAGAAGTTCAGTATCCCAAAGTTCAAACTCTATGATAGAATATCAGACCCCTTAGACCACTTGCGTCATTACCGCCATGCCATGGCCCTTTGGAATGGGAACGAGGCACTTATGTGCCGAATCTTCACTTCCAGTCTAGGTAGAACAGCCTACGCTTGGTATGACAAGCTCCAGGTGGGATCCAGTGATAGTTGGAAACAATTGACAAATAAGTTTACTAAACAATTCATAGCAAACAGTAAAAGGGCAAAAGGACTAGACACTCTCATGGCGCTAAAGAAGACAGAATTAGACTATTAAGCAGTATGCCCAACTTTACTGGGAAATTTTTCATAAGATAGAGGAGGACTGCTTAGATAAGGTGGCAATTTCAACTTTCAGGCAAGGATTCCAGCCAGAGGACAAGCTGTGGCAGTCATTAACCAAGACCTCGCCCAAAACTGTTGCAGACTTGCAGCTTAAGATCGATCAATATAGTAAGCGTAAGGAAGACCAAAAGTCTACAAGACAGGGTAGCAAGCAAACTAGCATAGAGAAGACCAATGCTCCACGCAATGAGACAAAGGAGGCTAAAAGCCAGACTATTAAAAAGAAGGACATAGATTACGTAATTCAAACTGTGTTCAGACTCTCAATTTAGAAAATACTTCCAGAGATCAAAAGTAAGCCCTGGTTCAAATGGCCAACCAAAATGAAAGGAGATTCGAAGGTACAAAACCAGAGGGCGAAGTCCGTCTACCACAATGACGTAGGCCACAAGACGAAAGACAGCTTTTCATTCAAGAGATATCTCAACGAGACGGTAGCCGCTGGGGATCTGAATGAATTCCTAGGAGAACAGCAACAGAATGGACAGAACATTCAGCCGAAAGGGAATGAAACGACAACAGAGCACCCAAAAGGAATGATCCATATCATCCATGGAGTCACGTACCTAGAAAAAGTAGCACAGGCCAGGGGAGAGATGCAAAAAGTAGCACATCTTAGGGAGGTTTACAAAGCAAAGTATTCCTTGGGAAGCAAAAGGTCAAGGATCGAGGCCAGCCCCAAAGGCCCGGCCATTTCCTTTTCTGAGGAAGACATCCAAGGACTGGTCTAGTCCCACTCAGACACTTTGATTATTAAATTTGACATGGATGGATTCGGGGTAAAGAGAATACTAGTTGATGAAGGCAACACAAACAAGATCATGTACTATAAACTATACTAGAGCCTGGGCCTCAAGGATTAGGATCTCAAGAAGGTTGACTCACCACTGGTAGGCTTTAAATCCAACGCAGTCTGGCTGATTAGAGAGGTGACGCTACCAGTCAGAGCAGGATCTATATGACTTGAAGTATGCTTTCTGGTCGTAGATGTGCCTTCACCATACAATGCTATAATGGGCAGACCATGGCTGCACCAACTTAAGGTAGTCCCCTCCACACTTCACCAAGCCCTGAAATTTCCTAATAAGGAAGGAAGCATTGAAACCATTCAAGGAGACCAAGTTTCTGCACGACATTGTTTAATGCTCGTCTGGGACAGAAAGAAGTTAAACTGGCTCAAAAATGATCATGCTTAGTTGAAATTCCAAACTCAAAAGTTCTAGGGGAGATTGGATAGGATCCAAAGGAGAGCGTGATAGAAGAACTCTATAAAATCCAGATATCACCCGACGATCCAGAAAGGTACTTCCTACTCAGATCTTCTCTGTCTGAACAAGAAAAAAAAACTCTTTTTTAAGTTTTTAATGGATAATCTTAAGGTTTTTGCCTGGACACCTTATGAGATGCTAGGAGTGGACCCCAATATTATCAGTCACTATCTCAATATTGATCCTGCATGCAAACCAGTAATTCAAAAAAGTAGAAGGTCTCATGTAGACCACGTTGAGGCAGTAGTTGAGGAAGTCGAAAGACTCATGGATGCAAAGGCCATAAAAGAAGTTCATTACCCCACTTGGCTATCTAACACCGTCGTTGTTAAGAAAAAGAATAGAAAATGGAGGGTATGTGTAGATTTCACAAGCCTTAACAAAGCATGCCCTAAAGATTGCTTTCCCTTACCAAGGATTGACCAATTGGGGGACGTCACCTCTGGGCACGCTAGAATGAGTTTTTTGGACGCCTATAAGGGCTATCACTAAATAGCAATGAATGAGCCAGACTAGGAAAAAACTACTTTTATAACTCCATGGGGGTTGTATTGCTATAGAGTGTTGTCCTTTGGGCTCAAAAATGCTAGAGTCACTTACCAACGACTAGTTACCACCATGCTTTCCTACCAGACAGGAAAAACCATGGAAATTTATATTGATGATATGGTTGTCAAAAGCATGCTAGAAACTGACCATTTAAAAGACCTGGAGACCACATTTAATATCCTCAAAACCTATAAATTGAAGTTAAATGCTGCTAAATGTCTTTTTGGTGCTGAGTCAGGAAAATTTCTAGGCTATTTAGTGACAAGAAGAGGGATCGAAGCAGACCCTCAGCAAGTGAAAGCCATCCTTAATTTACAACCACCTCGCAAGCTCAAAGAAGTGCAGAAGTTGACAGGGATGGTAGTAACAGTTAACTGTTTCATAAGCCGCTCCTCAGAAAAATGTAAACCCTTCTTTCAATTCGTAAAGAATGGAAGAGGGTTGGACAGGAATAAACAGTGCGATCAAGAGCTAGAGGAATTAAAACAGTACCTCATTTCATCTCCTCTGCTCGTAACCCCTCAACGGGGTGAAAGGCTGGACCTATATCTAGTAGTGTCAGGCCATATGGTGAGCTAGTCCTAGTCAAAAATGTGGAAAGCACCCAACTGCCAGTCTACTACATCACTAAAACTCTAAACAGTGCAGAAACAAGGTATTTACCATTGGAAAAATTAGCCTTGGTCTTAATGACTACAACCAGGAAACTTGTACACTATTTCCAAGGTCACCCTATCACAGTACTAACCTAGTATCCTTTGCGAAGCCTTTTTCACAAAGCTGATTTTCTGGGCTCATTGCTAAGTGGGTTGTGGAGTTGGGGGAATTCGACGTAGCTTTTCAGCCCAGAACTGCCTTCAAAGCCCAAGTCTTGGTTGACTTCGTTGCAGAATTCTTAACCAAACAACCTCAACAAAGTTCTACAGCTGATATGTCACCAGCCGCAGAACTAGGGGGCAACATGGTGCAATCGAGGAGACACAAAAGCTGGAATTGGCATTATCACAGCAGTTCAGTACCACAGAAACTGGACAACAAGCTCAGTCAGGATAGGGCAATGATTCAACATGGAAGTTGTATGTTGGTGACACGGACAATTGGAAACTCTTCATGGATGGTATATCGAACCTGAAAGGAACAAGAGTTGGTGTGGCCTTCCTCTCCCCTAAAGGCATTCTCCACGAACAAGCAATCCGTCTAGGGTTCAAAGCTTCAAACAAGGAAGAAAAATATGAGGCCCTACTTGCAAGACTACGAATTGCAAAACTCCTCAACATTGAAGACCTCACAACACACTATGATTCTCAGCTAGTGGTTAACCAACTCACTGGAGAATATGTCGCCAAGTGTAACATGCCCGGGGGGTACCCGTGCGCGTTAAACAGTTCGGACCCTCGATTTCTTTGATCTAGTCTTATGAGTGCAATGTGAAACGTAGATGAGAGTCCACATTTGCCAATTTTAGAAAATCCATTTTATTGCACAAAAAATATTTGCCACAAATGGACTACATCATCAGATCTCAGAGTCACCACCTAAAATTTTAGGAAATTAGGAAACCCACAACTCGTGCCAGGGCCATTGTTCATTATAACCAAAGTTGTCTCGGTTCGGAACCTTAGGTATAAGAGTGGAAGGTCATGAATTGAGTACCCCCGCTTACCCGATCAAAAGATCGGCCTTTACTAACCATGATATGAATTTTATTTTATTTATATGTTTATGTTCTGATTATTTAATAAATCCTAAAATTTACTATGTAAAGCATACAAGTATAGACTATGTCACCACTTTGGAACAACTTGATTTCGTGTAATTTTGAAGATGTACAACCCAAATAAATTGAGTTTACAAACATGAAAATCAACATCATTCCAAATTAAGCGATACAACCTCCATCCACTGGCATTCATAGAGTTATATCACATAAGCAAATAGCGTCATGGTAGAATGCTAAATATAGTAAGAAAAACACACACAAACGAGATGCTAAAGCATAAAAACTTACATGTTTGACGTCCCGTGAACAAGCTACAAAACAAAGTTAGTAAAACATGCATGATCTTATATACAAAATCCTAATGCAATTCACTCATGAGATGCAACTAAAGAATCGACTTCTAAGATATAACATGTGAATCATCTCAAGAACATTAGGTAGCGCACATAATCACATAGGAATTGATTAAATCCACAAATGCAAACTTAGCCGAATCAAGATGCATGAAACATGGATGTAAAGCATGGATATAACGAAAAACCAAATATGATCCATATTCACAAATAAACAAAGCAAATAAAAGAATCAGATATCAAGAAGCGAGGAGGGAGATTATTATAACACTTTGAATGAATTATTACAAACCAAATGAGAGAGAGGAGAGGGAATATTGCAATAAAATAAAATAAAACCTCACAAAACACTCAAAATAAAAATAAACAAAATAAAAGCTTCATGTTCCTTGGAATCGTCAGCAGAAATTGGTCAACATTGGGAGATTACACCATCTTGTCCGAAAGAAGTTAACCGACCGGCCAAATAGGCCAACCAGTCAACTAAGCTGAGCAAAACTTGTCTTGTTGCGAAACCAAGAAAAGGAACAAATAAGAAATATGTAGGTGGCTCAACTAACCACTACCGGTTAGCTTACAGCATAACTAATATGAAACAAGAGCAAGCAAATAAGCAAAATAATAATAATTATGAGCTAAACATACCAGTAGAGCAAATAATGGCAGCTTAATTTGACATTGAAGCCAACCACTATACGTTGAAGTCCTGCATGGAAACAGTGATTGCGGTCTCCCATTTGACTCACTGGTTACAGAATAGGACAAGTGAGGTACACTAGTTAAACGCTCAACTCTCTCTACTCCAGCACATGTACAAGGATGCGTAAGTAGAGATTTGCACACTGAAGGCAGAGAATAAAGAGTTGAAATGGCAGGCCACCTCCATGTCCCGATTCGGAGTACCTTCATACTCTGCCTTTGATTGTCGGCGGGGAGCCAATTCTCTCGGCGGTTTTGTAAGCACTGAGGCAGGGCCTTTAAGGGTCTCCCAAGACGAAATCGAGATGAAGAAATCAGCGGGAGAATCGAGCAAGTGAGGTTAGCTTGTGGCCATCATCGGAAAAAAAACAGATCCCTCTCTTTTTTTTGTTTTTTGTTTTTCTGGGTTTGTTGTTGGTTTTTTTTTTTTTTTTTTTGTATATATGCTTGTACAAATTTGATCGGGGTTAATCCCTGGCATTAATAAAATGAGTGTGTTCTGCAAATTCGAATGGCATGAATGGCACAACACTAAGCATAAAAATCATTTTGTTTTGAATTTCGAACTTGAAAATGGTTGTATTTTAATGAATTCTGAACTGAATATTGAGCCTATCACTAACCAAAACACAAAACATAACTCAACGAAATGAAAATGAAGCAAAAACCATCCCAAATGCACCCCTATACGCTTGCCGGAATAAAATTGACACAAAACAGAGCAACATCGCTCGACTGCCCGACGAAAAAACATCGCCAGCGACAATGAGGAAAAACCATCCCAAATGCACCCTTTTATGCTTACCGGAATAAAATGAATACAAAACAAAAGATCACCGGTCGACCGCCCGACGGAAAAGCATCACCGACGACAACTACTGTGCATTTTTCGGCGATTGCTTGATTAAGGTGATGAAAATTTGAAGTGCGTGTAAAGGACAAAAACCTGACTCGACTATGTCCCTAGTTCATCGCTTTGCCCTTTTCTTTTGGTTTTTTGACTAAAAAGATTTTGATCAACATAAGGGTTTAATGCTTGTTCCACTTCTCCGTTTTAAAATCATGTGAGTCAACCTGTGAGCATTGAAAATTTTCCCTTTTTGGTCCAAAGAATGGTCAGAGTTTTGCAAAAATGGAATAATTTTTGAGAAAATCAGTCAACTTCATTAAAAGTCCTCAAAATTTATTTTCTTAAATGGCCATTACCCGATCAACATGAAATCAACCTTTGAGATGTATAACTAAATTCGTCTTGTAACTGAATCCGTCATGAATGAGAAATAGGATAACTGAATCAAATGGGGAGGAGTTAATCAAATATGGATAGCTGAGTTGAATAAAGATACAGCAATCAAACATGGACAATATGAGTGAGTTGAAAAATGATTAGGGCCGAACTTCAAGATGAAGCTGCCTACGTATCCCAAAGATAGGAATCAGGCCATACGTAGTTCCGATTAAGGTTCACTCGGGTATTGACACTCTCTTTTTGCGCTCTAACGTTTGCCAAAGCCGCTCTTTCGGGTTTTCAACCTTGCGACCTTTTCATCATTTTTCCTATTTTTTTTTCATTTTTTCATTTTTTTTTTCTCTTTCTATTTTTTGTTTTTTTGCTCTAACTTTTGCCTAGGTCGCCCTTCCAAGTTTTCAACCCAGCGAGCCTCTCAAGGGTGATACTTTCGTTTTAGCTTGTCTATGTTGATTGGTTGTGAGATCTCTAGGCCATCTAAATCTATAAGAATGACTGCTACACTTGACCATATAGATATGATGATGCAGGGACTAGGCTAATTGGGTCTGAATTTGCCCCTAGTGTAGTGGATAGGAACTTGATTGTCCTTCTTCTTCCAAATTTTGGGTTTTGACTTTCTGGGCAGTTTTCATTGGGAAACGATCCAGTTTTAAATCTTTGATCACATCCAACCTTATTGCCCCTAGTTCAAAGGCTGCTTCTAATCTAAATCACATCCGACCTTATTGCCCCTAGTTCAAGGGCTGCCCCCATTCCGGCTATGCAAGCCTTAGACTTTAGTTGATTGCTGAACATTCTGAATCAAGGTTTGAAAGCTAAGGAGGTCGGACCTTAAGTCGAAAGGAATCCTATGCTGTACAATCTCAAGATCAATTCCAAGCATGTCTTCATAGGACCACGCAAAAATATTTTTTTGAAATCTTTTAACAAAGTGACTAATTGCACGTGCTCTTACGAAGACAATATAGAACCAATCTGGACCAAGTCAGGATCCTTTTCAATACCCACATTAACAGAAATGATCTCATTCATTAAAGGCTTAACACAACTCTCTTCGTCTCAGTCGATCAAAATTTGCAAATCCTTAGGAAATTCTTCTTCTTTGATTTTATCAGAGTTTTGGAAAAAAAAGTTTTGTAATTTTTAGTCAATGCAATGAATTAAAGGCATAGAGAAGTAGGTAGAATCTATGGCACTTTTATTGAAAAGAAACTACGACTGAGATAATGACAACAGACTCAAAACAAAATGACAAAGAAGACCTAGATAGGACAAAAATGTCTAGGTTAGCACTCCCAAAATCGACAGACTCTGGCTCACTAGAATGACTCGAGCCTGATCCCAACTCTACAAACTTGGTGGAATCAAACTTAGACTCATTACTCAATTCAGAACTTATAATCAAACCATTCTCCAATTGTTGGTCAAAGTGTGGGCCATCCACAACATTCAAAATAAAGCCCGTGCAATCAACAGGTGGTCACTCCCCAATCATAGAAATGGTCGGATGTCTCACAAGTTCTATTTATTTACACTGGTAGACTTTGTGGGATATCGAACTTTTCTGAAGTAATGGTGCTACAACAACTTAGCAAAAACAAAACTTCCAATTAGAACTACGGCAGCGCTTCGACTCAATTTGATCAATATGCACACTGAACTTAGCCCCTCAAAATGATACGCCTGGCCTAGTGAATAGTTTTGAGAACCCAGATCTTATACATTGCACATAGCAAGAAATAGGACAAACACCCCTATGGAGGGTAAGGTTATCCTGTCCTAACTTTGATATGATCTAGTGTTTCACTATTCAAACAAGCAATATCATACAACTTAGAAATAGGAGAGCATCTTGTCCTATTGTTAGAGGTACTAGAGTTCATTATATACACAAGGTTAGCTCTACTCTAGGGGTTGAAGTCGAGATGACATTACCAAAGAGTCCTTTGGGTCATAACCAATGAAGATATTAGGAAATCAGAAGAGTCAATATAGCCTCTCTTCAAAGTTTGAGAACCTTTAGATCTCAAAAGGTTATAACACAAGGCCTCCAAAGTAACGTAGAGATAGGTGCAGTGTTACAAAAAGTATGCATGTGCAACCACCAATATCTGGGCAACAAAGGGACTTTAAGTGCACTAATGCATGCAATGCAATAAAAAATAAAAGTCATATCATGGAGTTCGAGTCAAGGTTTAAAAAAATCCCCAACAAAGTCGCCAGAAACTATAACATGCCCGGCGGGTACCCGTGCGCGTTAAACAGTTCGGACCCTCGATCTCTTTGATTTAGTTTCACGAGTGCAATGTGAAACGTATATGAGAGTCCACATTTGGCAACTTTTAGAAAATTCATTTTATTGTACAAAAAATATTTGCCACAAATGGACTATGTCATCAGATCTTAGAGTCGCCACCTAAAATTTTGGGAAATTAGGAAACCCACGACTCGTGCCAAGGCCACTGTTCGTCATACCCAAAGTTGTCTCGGTTCGGAACCTTAAGTATGAGAGGGGAAGGTTATTAATTGAGCACCCCTGCTCACCCGATCAAAAGATCGACCTTTACTAACCATGATATGAATTTTATTTTATTTATATGTTCATGTTCTGATTATTTAATAAATCTTAAAATTTACTATGTAAAGCATACAAGTATAGACTATGTCACCACTTTGGAACAACTTGATTTCGTGTAATTTTGAAAGAGTTTTGAAGATGTACAACCCAAATAAATTGAGTTTACAAATATGAAAATCAACATCATCCCAAATTAAGCGACACAATCTCCATCCACTGGCATTCATAGAGTTATATCACATAAGCAAATAGCCTCATGGTAGAATGCTAAACATAGTAAGAAAAATACACACAAACAGGATGCTAAAGCATAAAAACTTACATGTTTGACGTCCCGTGAACAAGCTACAAAACAAAGTTAGTAAAACATGCATGATCTTATATACAAAATCCTAATGTAATTCACTCATGAGATGCAACTAAAGAATCGACTTCTAAGATATGACATGTGAATCATCTCAAGAACATTAGGTAGCGCACATAATCACATAGGAATTGATTAAATCCACAAATGCAAACTTAGCCGAATCAAGATGCATGAAACATGGATGTAAAAGCATGGATATAACGAAAAACCAAATATGATCCATATTCACAAATAAACAAAGCAAATAAAAGAATCGGATAGCAAGAAGCGAGGAGGGGGATTATTATAACACTTTGAATGAATTATTACAGACCAAATGAAAGAGATGAGAGGGAATATTTCAATAAAATAAAATAAAACCTCACAAAACATTCAAAATAAAAATAAACAAAATAAAAGCTTCATGTTCCTTGGAACCGTCGGCGGAAATTGGTCAATAGTGGGAGATTACACCATCTTGTCCGAAAGAAGTTAATCGACCGGCCAACTAAGCTGAGGAAAACCTGTCTTGTTGCGAAACCAAGAAAATGAACAAACAAAAAATATGTAGGTAGCCCAACTAACCACTACCGGTTAGCTTATGGCATAACTAATATGAAACAAGAGCAAGCAAATAAGAAAAATAATAATAATTATGAGCTAAACATACCACTTGGATTACAACAAAACACTATTAAATAAGAAGCAAGAAAATAAATATGAGATAGAAAATATAAGAAAATGAAAGACTAGAAATTCACCTTCTAAAGAAATATTGGACTTCTTGATTTCCGAACTTCTTCTTGATCACCCTCAAGTTTAGGAAGTGTGTTCTCAATCCTCAATTCGAAACTAGAATTTGAGCTTCGAATGACGGTTTTGAACAAGGGTATGATCACTCTTTTCTTGGCAAGAATACTCTCTCTTTAATTAAGGCTTTGAGTGGTTTTGACAACGGAAGAGAAAATTTAAGAGCTATGTAACTTCACTAATTTGGCAAGATAACTCTCTTGTTTTTAAGACTTTCTTTTCTTTCAAATTCTAACACAATTTTAACATTCTCTCCCTACACTTCTCTTCTTCAAAATTCCATCCCCAAATTCAAGACTAGAGCTCTCATTATATAGCCAATGCAAGTGGGCAATGGTGGAAGACAAAGTGGAGAGCAAAGTGGAAGACAAAGTGAAGGATAAAGTGGAAGACAAAGTGGACCATTTTTGGGAAGATAATGGAGTTAATGGGGGACAATGTATAATGGTGGTGAATGATGAATGGTGATGGTGGTGTGTGATTTATAAAAATTGATGATGAGTTGAGATGGTGGGATATGATTATAAAAGATGATGAGTGGAGATGGTGGGATGTGATTATGAAAGTAGATGGTCAGTGGGAATAGTGGGGTGTAATTATGAAAGTAGGTGGTGAGTGGAGATGGTGTGATGTAATTAGTGAGTGGGAATGGTGGGTGTGATTATAAAAATGGATGATGAGTGGGGATGGTGGGATATGATTATGAAAGTGGATAATGAGTGGAGATGGTGAGGTATGATTATGAAAATGGATGATGAGTGGAAATTGGTGGGGTGTGATTATGAAAGTGGAAATTGTGGGGTGTGATTATGAAAGTGGATGGTGAGTGGGAATTGGTGGGGTGTGATTATGAAAGTGAATAGTGAGTGAAGATGGTGGGGTATGATTATAAAAGTGGATGATGAGTGGGGATTGATTTGTAGGAAATTTGGTAGTGGAGATTGGTGAATTTTGAATGAAAAATAATTTGGCCAAAAATGTGTGAATGTTAGGATTAATGCTCAAATTGCATCTCTCTTACTGAGGATTCTGTGAGAAACACATTCTGATTGTCATCATCGAGTAATCAAAAGAAAGCGCCCAAGTCTTAAGGCCGGTCAAAATGGGGTGTCTACACCAAGGACGAAAGGATGTAAGCCTATTTAAACAAAGTCCAAGACATGGTAAAATCCTTTCAAAAATTTAGCATTATATAGATAGGCAGGGACCAGAATTCCCACACAGATGCTCTGGCCACCCTCGCCTTATTAGTGGAAAAAATAGAGACTAGAACCATTGCAATTGAATTTTTACCTCAACCCTTTATTTCGCCAGAAGCAGAGCAAGACATACAGCCAATCTTTTACATTAGTCCTGGCCCAAGTTGGATGGATCCAACGTAAGGCAGGACTAGAATTCCTGGGCTGCCAGCAAGAAGGCAGCCTCGCCAACAAGGTAGAAAGTCAGCTGAGGATATTTTGAGTCTGGCCCAGGTCCAGACTAGGCCAGGGAAGTTTTAGGACAAAAAAGAGGCGGGAGGAAGCGCGCCCAAGAAGGGCACAGACCCAGTCAACTCACATTCCTTTATTTAAGGCTCAACCAACTCTTAAATATCCACACCTGGTGGATCACAATCCCTAAACAAAAGGAACTGACGTGAGGAGTGGGGGAAAACCTAATAGCCAATAGCAGTTAATAGGAGCAAGCTATAAAAGGAGAAGCCAACTGTGATAAACCAATCCATATTACGTTTAGTTATGCATGGGATTATGTGTTTAATCTGAATTTGCAAGTGTAAGTATGTGAATTTTGTGATTTTGGAACTTAATCTGTTGAATGTAGAAATATCTGTTACAAATACCACTTTGAGCGAAAAATTGATAGCCTTAGAGGTGCGATAAACCAAAACCGATTTCATATCTGTGGTTAGCATGATTTTTAGAGCCTATAGTGAAATTTTGTAAAATTACGATTCGTAATGATTAAATTAAAATTTATAAGTTAAGCCTTATTTGTGTTTGGCTTCTTGTGTTCTTCATTTTGGGGGAGAGTTTGTTAGAGAGAAAGGAAGAAAAAGGGCTAGGGTTTTGGAAGAGAATCAAAGGGCAAACCTTAGACTTGAGTTAAGGTATGATAATCTACTTATAATCTTTGTCTCTAACTCATCTTTGGCATGAAATCAATAATAAATTGGAAATTTTGAGCTAGGGTTTGAGTTGTGTAAGGGTTTGGAATAAAATCAAGAAATCTCTTCATTTTTGTTTGATTTGAGTTCAATCTTGTGATTAATCCATGAAATAAACTCTTGATGATTTATACAAACAAGATTTGTTGGAAGATCATTCATAGATATTAGGGGTGTCTGCAGTTCGGTTTGGGACGGTTTGCGGTTCGGTGTGGACCCGCCCGCATTTATGCGGTTTGGGAAAAAGTCAACCTGCAACCGCCCGCAATGCGATTTGCGGTTTGTGCGGATAGGGTTCGTGGATGTACGGGCGGTTTGCGGATTAAACTTTTTTAAAAAAAGTTTATTTTTAAACCCTTTTTTTTCTTCCATTTTGTCAATCTTTATTTTGGACCTTTTCCCTCATATTTTCTAAAATGCTCCAACATTAATAATTAATGAATTAAAACTTATAAAAAAAAAACACACACACAACAAATTCAATTTGTAACCTAAACAAATCATTCAAAATCTACATTCATTATTAAACAAATCATTCAAAATAAATAAATAAAAAAAACACTTCAAAACATATAACCTTAGAATTCACCGAAGTTGATACATATAAAAAACTATAATTCAAATAAAATACGGTAATTCTAACAAACGAATTTATAAATTTGAATCTTTAATAAATAAATAAATAAAGATTCAATTTTTAATCAATAAAGAGAAATTAACCGTTATCCACAAACAGTCAAATCATAAATCTGATTAATAACTAACACAAACATTAAAAGTCAATCCTAAATTCACGGTGTTGATTCAAGATTCAAGCTTTAATATCAAGATCAATAAATCAACCATTAAAAATCACTAAACACACATGAATTGCCCAATTTGTGGGAAGATAGATCCAATTCCTACAATTCCTCCAATTGATTTGAATATGTAAATAGATTTATATAAACATGAATCCATACCCGGTGGGGAGATTGTCGACGTAGCTGATTATCATCTTGAGCTTGCTTCCACCTTCGGATGCGAGACCTGCGTGCATCTCCACAGTCATGGCGACGACGATCTGCCTCAGCTTCGAAAGAGGGGTTCCACACTTCTCCTCGAACTCCTTCATTATCGCCACCGCCTGCGACCACCATCCCGAGCACTTCATGCGGTGGCGCACCACCAGCATCGCCCCAGTGCACACCGCAGCCGTGAATACTGCCGCCGCGCACACCGCCACCTTCCCCATCACAGGCTCAGAGATCGGCTCAGAGTGAGACGATCGGTGCAAAAGATGAACAACGAGAGTGAGAGAGACAGTGATGAGATGAGAGAGTGAGGGAGAGAGAATCGTGTTTTTGAGTTTGAGAGGTAGATAGATCATTAGAATTTTTTTGTTTTGTTTATTATAGGTGAGGTGCGTGAGGTGAGATGGTGAGATGAACGGTCAGATTTGAAAGAGGGAAAAAAAATATATATTAATGCGGGCGCAACCCAAAATTTATATAAAATCCAAACCGCACCCTACCCTAATGTATTTGGGAAACCGCCCACACGCGTGTGGTTCGGATTGGGTAGGGCGGTTTGGGCAGGTCGGATAACCCTATGCCTAGCCCTAATAGATATATGTATTTTAAGCTTGTATATGAAATTCATGATTGTATAGAAAAGATGAGACGATGAAGTTGATGTTGATGCAAGATTGATATGTTTAATGTGGAATTACACTTGTATTATGCTTATGTATCATGTTCCTAAGTGAGTTTTGCTTTGATTTGAGCTTGGAAATGAGTTTGGAAGGTTTGCATTTTTTGGCCATTTTCGGACTGTCTGATTTTGCCCAGACCGCACGAGTGGCCACGGGCTCCGCACAAGCGAAACATGATGGAAAATAGAGGTTTGCTTTTTGCTTAAACCACCGCTCAAGCAGCCAAGGCCACCGCTTGAGCGGCCCAATCACCGCATGAGCAGCCAAAGTGGGCACACGTGCGGCCAGCCCTGTTTCAACTTATACCTAGTAACTTCAAAAAGGCATATATCCCTCATTCGGACTCTGTTTTAGACGATTCTTGAGCCTAAATTCAAGCCTCGGAAGTCTAGTTTCCAATGGCGGTGACCTCACATCCAAATTCTAAGTACACAAATAGATATATTCAAATTATTGAAGTTTGTTCACTTTCTTTCTAACTGTTTCATGCTATTCCCTCTCCCAACCCAATTTCCTTTCGTTTCTTCCTATTTTCCTAGACATGGATTATGACCTATTGAGGGATAATGAGTTTAGAACCAACAAAAATAATTGGTTAAGGAGCAAAGTAAGAGATTGATTTATTTGGTTAAGAAAAGATTAAGAGAAGTAAATTTGATCAAGAGAGTAATTCTGTGATCCGATATGTTGTGCCATGCGCCTTATGTTTGCAGGTCATGATTCGAGGACTGGTCAACCATATCTGGAAACCACTATAAGTAATAGTATAGTAAAGATATGTTTTTCATTATCTATTTTGATTTATGTACGACATGATCTTCTAAATATCGTATTTTGTCAAAATGCACAAGTTTCCAAGAAATGTGAAATGAATTATGAACAAGAAATGTGAATTGTTTATAATATGATATGGTGGGCCCAAGGCCGTTTCGTTTATACTATGACATGATATGAATTGTTTAGTCTTTAAGACCTATTGATTTCTGGTATGGAACAAAGTGTGATACGAAACTAAATGCTACAGTGAGAGTCACCTCTTAGGTCCATACATACATAAATGTTGGGCTCGAGGCCGTTTTGATAAATGTTGGGCCCAAGGCTGTTTTGATAAATATTGGGCCCGAGGCCGTTTTGATATATGATTGGGCCCGAGGCTGTTTTAATATGTGCAAATTGGGCCTGAGGCCGTTTTGATAAATGTTGGGCCCGAGGCCATTTTGATATATGATTGGGCCCGAGGCCGTTTTGATAAATGTTAGGCCCGAGGCTGTTTTGATATATGATTGGGCTTGAGGTCGTTTTGATATTTGCAAATTGGGCCTGAGGCCGCTTTGATAAATGTTGGACCCAAGGCCATTTTGATATATGATTGGGTCCAAGGCCATTTTGATAAATGTTGGGCTCAAGGCTATTTTGATGTGCACTGAGGCCGTTTTGATATATGATTGGGCCTAAAGCCGTTTTGTTTACACGATTATGGATATTGTGAGAATTTTATGATTATTACGCTGTTTACTGTATTACTACTCATTGAGCTTCGCTCACCCAATATTATGTATGCATATGTAGGTAATCCGCAGCATGGAGTACATACCTAGAGTCAGCTTCAGAAGCTATCCTTTTTGAGACCCAATCGAGTCCGCCTCCGAGATGGAGTTTTGTCTTAACTTACACCACACCTTGATCTTATTTTGTTTTTGCTTTCATGGTCTTGGGTTGTAAACACTATGTACAATTTTTCCTTTGGCTCCTATATTTTTGTTGGGATGTTAAATGTATTAATGTGTTACATAGGTATCTCTATGATCTTGCTTATGATTGGCACAACTCAATGGACTTCTTCTCATTATATGCTTCCGTTATGGCCCCATTAACATAAATATTTTGTATGTTCGTTTGAGACCTTCGGTAATCCACGAATTACTGGCCGATTATGACCCAAACTTTTAGGGGCAGGTTCGGGTCATGACATCAACAGCACAATGAAGGTATGCAAATACTTCTACTTGAACCTTACTAGTACAATCCTATCTGATTATGTTACTGACTTAGGCATCGGAGGGTCCCCAGGCAGCTCCAGCCACCCCTCTTTACCTTTATCTGAGTGTTTTTCAAGTCAGGAACCGAGTTATCTCTACCGCGTCAGCACTGCAACCTACGTGGCTTGATTTTTATGCACTGCATGATCTAATGAATATAAATATTTTTAAAATGAAAATATAGAGTTTTGATGATAGATAATCCCATGTATTACTGATTAGTTTAGAACTTTGTTTTAATTAATGTTTTGTTGGGAGGTACAACTATCAAATTAATTAATCAAATATTTTTGCATCATCAATGAGCAGAAACACTGTACAAAGCACAATCTTCCAAAACATCAAATTAAGAAACGGCAGTGCTAGGTCCCCCGAATCCGGGGGCCCCGAACCCTCACAATTTTCATTTCAAGTTAAAAAAAAAAAAAATAGTTTCCAAAAAAAGAAATTAGGGGAATTAGAGGGATTATTTTTAGGGACAAATCATTTTTGATTAAGAAATGCAACTTGCAGAGATCTTCATTGAGATCCTTCAAATCTTGTAAAAGGTCGTTTTTTAAGATTATCTTAAACAAACCAAATCCAGTAGCTAGGTCATAGGTGCATCTTTATAATAGAGACAAATGTAATAGAATAATTACAAAAGGCTCTAATACCATTAGCCAATTTAACCATTGTTACTAAAAAATAAAAAAATAATAATAATAATAATAATAAATTTTAAAAAGTAGTGATTATGGTGAGATTAGCTATCAAAAAGTAGGAGAGTATATTTGATTGAGGGTAATATATAAAGGAAAATATTATAAATCCTAAATAATCAATTAAATTTTTTACTAAATCTCTCACGTGTGTGAGACTTGTACAAACTCACGAAGTTAGGGTGCTTGCTATGTATCCAGCACAGCAGGCACTGCTGTGCGGCCTTATGGGCTTATTTCGAGATCCGTTCACATTTTAGATTATATGGAATAAAATATACCTGTAAAACATTAAGTTAATCAGATATCGTTAACCCTTTCATCCACTCACATTTGTATTGATTTTAATACTTTAAATCACAATGTCATTTATTTTTGAAGATACAAATGTGAGTGGATAAAAGGGTTAACGATATCCGATTAACTTAATTTTTTACAAGTATGTTCCACTCAATGTATTCTAAAATTTGAACGGTTCGGATTATCAAAACGGACCCTGAAATAAACCCATAGGGCCGCACAGCTCACATGTGTGTGAATCCCACACCCATATAAAAGATTTAATAAGAAATTTAATAGATTATTTATAATCCCTAACATAACTCATTTATAAAAGGCTCTACCTTTGTGTCCAAACAGCACAATCAAGTATACTCTCGTGTCAAAACAGCACAATCAAATATACTCAGATTGGGTTAGACTCCTTAGTGATAAAGAACTTCTTTTATTTGCCAAAAAAAAAAAAACACCTTTAAAACCTATGCTGATTACTTTCAACTTTATTGTCATTGTAATTATGGACAGAAGCAATGTTCTTGTGTTTATTCTGTGATTTTTTTTATGATTTTTCTGTCTACAGAATTTCTCTTTAACAATAGGTAAATATTGTGTTTCTATCCTCTTGTTTCCTCTCCTTCCGTAAACAAAATAAATAAATAAAATAAATAAAAGACTTCCCATGCAACCCAAAAGTAATTTTAAATTTTCCTTGCACTCAATTTGTAGAAAATAATCTTTTATTATGCCAAAGTATGGAGTCTGTACATCTTTGAATTGAGGGGCGGAAATGATGGAAATGTTTACTCAAATATCCAAACCATAATAAATAAATAGATAAAGAAAAATGTTTGGGGGCCCAAATTTTGTGGCTCAAAAGTGGCTTAAATGGCCAAAACGACGTCGTTTTGGCCATTTGAATGTTGTTTTGTACTCAAAACGACATCGTTTTGGTCATTTGAACCACTTTTGAGCCACAAAATTTGGACCCCTACCATTGTTGATAAATAAATAAAAATCAAGAGTAAGTTAGATATAAATAGAAGATTTTAAGTTCTACTTACTTTACTATCTTGTCTGCTAACAAAATAAGGTGGTGAAGTATGATTTCTCTACAAACTAAAAACTCTTTAGTTTTGAGTCTAGGCACCGTTTGGGAAGATGAGTTTGTGGCTTTTTTGGTTATTTTAATTACAAAAGATAAAGTAGGTTATTTTAGTCACAACAAACAAAACATTACATCCAACCCATAATCATTATAATCTTTTCTCACAAAAAAGTCAAAAAAATCAAAAAACCGTTCCGAAACCAAGCTTTTTAACCCATGTTAAAATAGCCAAAAAAACTAAAAAGCCAAAAAATTATTAAAAAATCAAAAAATTATTAAAAAAAGTTTTAAAAAATCAATAAATATTGAAAAGTTAAATATTTTTTCTATTCATTCTATTTTTTTATATATTTTTTCTTAAAAAATTAAAAAATTATCCCAAATATATTAAATTTTTTAATCTCATATTTTAATTAAAAAAAAATTAAAAAAGCACTTAAAAAGCTGTTCCCAACGAGGCCATTCATTTTGTCAAAGTATTTTAGATTGAAAATGATCGACTTCTTAGCAGTTTATTCGGACTGGACGCTCCAGGTCAACTAGCGATAATCATTGAAAAATCCACTCCAATTCAATCTGTTAAACAAATGTTAAGGACTAAGAAATTTAAAAAATTAAGTAAATAGAACAAATGACAAATACTACCAAAGTTTGTACTAACAAATAGTAATTTATAAAGAGCCTGACATCTCTTATATCCGAATAAGAAAAAAATTGGGTAAATTATCAATATATTTTTTGAGTTTTGCTTAAAATATAGATTATCTCCTGTAGTTTAAAAAATTACAAAAACTTATTAGAATTTTTTATTTAACAAAATTAACTAAAAAATAAAATTCATAATTATTCTCTTATACAATAATAAAATTATCTAAATTATTAATTGAAACATATTTTTAATATCGTTAAAAACTATTAATTGACTTGATAATTTATTAATAATATGGATAATTTATTATGAAATTAGAAACCTCAGAAGGTAGAATGTAATTTTCAAAACCTCAGAGAGCGATTCATATTTTAATCAAATCTCAAGAGGTATATTTATAATTTACCCAAAAAATTTTGAGGGCTTCTAGTTAGGGATGAAGCCAGTGTGAGACCAGAGGGCATGTACTCCTGAAATTTTGATAATTTCATTACTACCCCTACATATATAGAGTATGTCACATGATTCAGTACTTAAAGCTGAATTGATTACGTGATAATCTTTTAAACTTATTTGATAATTATAATTGATATCATTTAAAATTTTAAGTGTTTCTTAAAATGTAAGATAAAACTTAAGAAAATTTAAGTCATATAACACTTATTTAATTTTAACTGAATTTAAAAATATTAAACATAAATATCGATATACAATATTATAAACTACTACTACTACCACCACCACCACCACCACCACAACAACTATCATGTCACCTCCACCACTACCACTATCACCATGCCACCACAACCATCACTATCATTACCACCACCACAATCACCACCATCATGTCACCACCATTGCTACTATCACCACCACCATCACTATTACTATCACTACCACCACCACCACTACCATGCCACCGCTACCACTATCATCACTACTGCCACCATCATACCGTTGCCACCACCACCACCACCACCACATTCATCACCATTGTCATTATTGCCATGAACATCACCATCATTTTACTACTACTATCATCGCTACTACTACCACCACCACGTCACCGTCACCACCACCACCACCACTACCACCACCATCATCACAATAAAAAAATCAAAATATACAATTTAAAAATAATAAATTTTAAATTTTATGTTACACATATCAAATAACTTATTTGTAATTCAACACCTAAATTTTTATCAAATAGCTTTTCAACTTAAAAATTTAATATTTAGTTTTCAATACTTAATTTTCAGTCTTCAATTTTCAATTTTCAACTTTATCAAATACCACCATATATATGTTCTATAAAATTATAATAGTATCCCTTCTTAAAATTATAATAATGCCCTCTATTATAAATTTTCTTGATAATTATAAGAAGCCTATTAAAATGGATCATTTTATTATACAGCTCTAAAAGGGGTATATCATATGCAAGTTATGACTTTGTGGTATTAATATTATAAAGTGTCATAACCAAATTATTTTCATTCATAACTAAAATGACCACTATATAAATTATAACTAAGCAAGACATCTTCAATGAACAAAAACAAAAACAAAAAAACAAAACAAAACAAAACAAAAACAAAAATAAAAAACAAAAATTCATAATATGTCATAATTAATATCAAAATGAATCATAACTAACCATTACTTGACGCATAACTAAAGATTTCTTCACTCATAATAGAAATAACAATCACAAGAAATTATAACTAAATTATATCCAACACTACAACGTGTCATAACTAAAGACTACAGAGATTATATATGATAGACACTTTTTTGCGATGTGTGTTATAAAATTTCTCTACTATCATTTCTATCTCAACTTATCTTCATTTTTAATTTTTCAATCAACCTAAAATAGTTACTACCCAATATTTGTATAAAATTTAATCTCAAATACTTTAGTTTAAGGGTAAATTACACTGACACCCCTGAAATTTCTGTTTAGTATAGATCTCCCCTCACATTTGGAAAATTACACTTATCCCTTGTCAGATTACAAACCTTAAGGAGGGGAATGTAATTTTTCAAAGGGCAAACTTTACTTTACTCCCTTGTGGTTTGGACCGGGTGCGGATTACCCTCCTGACATTACAATATCACCACTTAACCCTCTTGTGATTAATGGATTGAAGTGCACAATTAACACCGTTAATGGTAGAAGTAAAAATGCTATTTTGCCCTTATATATATAACCTTTGTTTACCATTTCGCATTCAACAGTTGTGCATTTGAGAAGAGCAAGGGTTGTGTAAGAGAACCTAGAGTTTTAACCCCTTCAAATCTGACGATCAAAACCCCTCTCCTCCATCCCAACCCTCAGCCAGACCTAACTCCTCCGCGTCGCCACCTTCCTCGCCCCTCTTCCTCAACCACTGCCTGATTCCTTTTCTCTAACACTCGTCAGCATAAGGAACAATCTAGTCGAGATCGGCAGTAGTTTCAAGTCTTCTCTCTATCTCTCTCCTCTCCTCCAACAAAGCCGTCTCTGAGATCTCTCGATTGGCCTCCAATTTGTTGTAGTTTGAGACTATCCAAGCCAATGAGGTTGAAAGAGATGATGAGGATGCGGACGAGGATGATGAAGCCAATGGCTCTGAAGTGGCTGGGGTTATAGATGAAGTTCTCCACTTCGTTCAGGAGATTTTGTCAAGGTCAAAGTTTTGGATCGACAAGCTTTCTCTACTTTCACAAGGCCATATGGTTGGAGATCGACAAGCTTCAGCGATCGGCCATGTCCTTGGTGACTGGACAATTAGCATATATATATATAAATTATAGTATCTATATTTATATATGCATCTATAAAATATAATTATATAAAAATTAAGTTTAAAAGATTGTGTATTTTCTTTCTATTTTTTATAGACCTAATATTCTTTTTACCTCTTTCTTCTTCTTCTTCTTCTTTTTTTTTTTTTTTTTTTTTGGTATAGGTTTCCAAATCTGGATATTGATAATGAAGATGAGGGTAGACTTTGGAAATTGATGATGAAGATGAAGGCATTTTAGTCATTTAATTTAGAGGAAAAATTATATTTCATGCCCATTTGCACATTAGGCGTGTGTTATACACGGGCTATTATGTTAGATGCAAATGCTAACTGTGCACTTCAATCCATTAACCACATGGGGTTATGTGGTGATATTCGAATGTCAGGGGGTAATTCGCACCCGGCCCAAACCACAGGGGGTAAAGTGAAGTTTGCCCTTTTTCAAATGTGAAAGAGGGATTTGTACTAAACAAAAACCTCAAGGGATGTTAGTGTACTTTACCCTTAATTTAAAATTCACATATATCAAAATGGACTCTTAATATTTAATTTTAGTAATATCTCATTATTGTTTATTATGAGAAGAAAAAAAAATCAATGTTGTCATTAATTTGTGCCTCCCTTCACTAAATTTCTGACTCTACCAGACTTATCACAGGTTCCATTTCGATGATCCAACCTATTCATTTTGTAGGGTTTTCAATGTATATCATTCATGAAAAAAATTAATTCAATTTGATAATCTTACATATTTTCATTTGATTATATTTGTCTCTGAAGAAATGGACAACAAATACATTTTTAAAAATAGACTATTCATTTTTTTAAAGAAAAAGACGATAAAATAAAAAGGTTACGATTATTAGATCGATATAATTTTTTTCATGCATGATATACATTAAGAGATTTATAAAATGAACGGTTTAGATTATTGAAACAGATTCCTATAAGTCTTGTAGGCTTAAAGTCTCTCATATTAAGATGTGGATATGAGAAACTCAACCCTCTATAAAAAAAATAAATAAATAAATAAATAAAAATAAAAAAAGACTCTACCTTTGTGTCCAAACAGCAGAATCAAATGTATTCTGATTGGGTTAAACTAATTGGTGATGAAGAACGTAATTTATTTCCTGAAAAAAACTCTGAATTCTGTACTAATAGTTTTAATATTTTTGTCTTTTGTGATTATGGACAAGAGCAATGTGCATGTATAACAAAAAAGTTAAATTAAGAGTTGTCGGAGATGATTTAAATAAGTGTATTTGTTTAATTATTTTTTGAAAAGATGTATATAAAAAATAGAGAGGTGATATGACCTAAAAAAGATAAAAAGTATATTTATAGGGCGTGTTTGATTCGCCGGATTAGGGGGGGACTATCCACTATTTGGATTGTAATCTAAATAGTGCTCCTTATCCGCCGTTTGATTTTTTTTTAGTCCGCCGGACTTCATGTCCGGCCGGACTCCTTATCCCCCATATGGGGGACTATTGTGTCCTTGGGGGGGTATAGGATAGTTTTTGGAGGACTATCCACTGTTGGGATTAGATGGTCAAAATGACCATTTTGACCCTCTACTATTTAATTATGTATTATATTTAATAAAATTCAATAAAATTTAAATGTCTCAATTTAAAAATAAAATAATTTTATTTAACTTTTTATTGATGTTTTATTTATTTAATTTTTTAAAATAATTTTTTATTGATGTTTTATTTTAAAATTTTGTTTATATTTTATTTAATTTCATTATTTAAATTTAATAGATGTTTTATTTAATTTCATTGTTTGATTATTATTATTTTTAAAAACAAATTTATTTAAAACTTTAATTAAAAAAAATAATATACATTTTTATTGATATTTTATTTATTTATTTATTTTTTAAAAATAAATTTATTTAATTGTGTAAAAAATAAAATAAAATAAATTTTTATTTAATCTAGCTAAAAATAATTAAAATATTAAAGATATGTTTAATATTGCTATTACTTAGTAAACAATTGAAAAAGGGTAAAATAGTCTTTTATTCATTTATCCTATCCAGTCCGTCCAACCAAACGTTAGAATCACTAAAAATAGTCTTTTCCAGACATCTAATCAAATGAAAAAACAAATACAGGATACATATTCAATCTAGCCAAATAGTCCGGGGGATTCACAGTCTCAGGACTCAAGTCCGATGGATTCTAATCTCTCCTTATCAGTCCGTCTAATCAAACACACCCATATAGTATACCCAAACCAAGCCTAAATATAAAATTCCAATGCTACCCAAAAGAAGTGAACCAACACCGACTTACTGATTCACAATTCATAGAAAGTAATTTAAAATTTTCTTTGCTTTCAATTCATAGAAAATAATCTTTATTTTGCCAAAATGTGGAGTCTATATATCCTTACCATATTTGAATTGAGGTGTGGCAATGATGGAAATGTCTACTCAAATATCCAAACCATCAAAAAAACTAAAAGCCAGAACAAGATAAAAATAGGAGTTTTTTAAGTTTTACTTACAAAATAAGGTAATGTATAATTTCTCTACAAACAAAATCTCTTGGTTTGGGGCTATACAGTGAAATCAATTTCATTTTCTCAAATATTGTAGAAAAGGGAAATGATATCGAGTTCTAAATCTAGAGTTCTAATTTGAACTCTAGTGATGTGACAAAGCAAAAAAAAAAAAATTAACACAAAACATCACATCACAGAATAAGTTTCACCTATTAGAACTTTTTTAGAGCTCACTCATTAAAACTCTCAATCTATTTCCTTATAGAAAAATGGTGTTTGTCAGAGTGACTGACTTTTATATTAAAATATTCGCTTCTCATCAATTAATTGGAGAGTCTAATCCAACCAATTTTAGATTATACACTTTAGACAATTGGTGATAATCAAAGCACCTTATAGATATTGGTATTTAACGCATTGAAAAATCCACTCGAGTTGAATTGGTTAAACAAATGTCAAGGACCAAGAAATTAATAAAAAAAATTAAGTAAATAAAAGTCAAGAACAAAACAACAAATAGTACCAAAGTTTGCACTGACAAAATGATTTTTTTTTTTTTCCTTCCTAAAAAATTGAAATTTATGGCGCATATATAAAAAGGATGGTCCCAAACTCTTAGTCCAAGGAGGGATTTGGTCATGAAAACAGAGGGATTCTTTCATGGTTGGATGGGAGTTTTCAAATCCATGATTCTTGGCTGGAATTGTGGGGTCATGCGCCAAAGGCTCCTTGTGGGATTTGGTTGTCCATGTCTTGTTGCAGACAAACACTTAGTTAATTGTATGCGTGTGTATATATATATATATATATATGTATATGCCACTCTCAAGTTTATGCTTATCCTTGTTTTTGGTACTGACATGGACTCCTTACCTATTTCATTTATACAACTTCAAACTGATCCTTTAATTTCAAATTTTTCAAAATAAATTTTATTGAAATTCTTTTAGGTTGGTATAGAAAGAAGGGAAGTGATTGAGGCCCCTCCAATCACAACTCCCACCACCCTCACACACACGTGGTGGGTGGTGATTGGAGGAGAAAGAAAAAAAGAAAAAGAAAAAAGAAAAACTGGCCAATCAAAGAGAGAGGGGGTCAAAGGGGGTGCCTCCTTGAGGGAGTCCAACTCATTTTCCACGTATAACAAAAAATAAAAATAGTAGAAAGTGAAAAAAAAAAATGAAATTTTATTTTCTTGCATATATTTGAACAAATGAAAAATTTTATAACAAAATAATGGGGAAAAAAATATAATCATTGTATAACAGGGAATTGTGAGATGAAACATGGGCAAAAAGGAAAAATTTTGTGGGAATAAATTTCTCTATATATTTTGCAAGAAATTGTTAGCTTAACTAAAAGTTAATTTGAGTTATACTGGAAACTTTACCCTGTGTTTGGTTAGGTGATTTGGGCTTGGGGTGGCTATTGTGCCTTTTGCGTAGCAGTCACTGCTTTGCAGTCAAATGGGCCCATTTCGGGATCTATTTTGATGATCCGAACAATTTAAATTTTAGAATATATTGAGTAGAATATATCTAAAAAAAATCAAGTTAATCGGATATCGTTAACCCTTTCATCACTCACATTTGTATTCATTTTAATATTTTAAATCATAATTGTCATTTATTTTTGTATATACAAATGTGAGTAGATGAAATGATTAACGATATCCGATTAACTTGATGTTTTACAAGTATGTTATACTCGATGTACTCTAAAATGTGAATGGTTCGAATCATCCAAATGGACCCTGAATGGGCCCATTTCATTGCACTGTAATGGCTGTTGTGCCCCTTGCACAACAACAATTTAGGGAGGGATTTGGAAACGAAAATGAAAAAAGTGTAAAATTAGATAAAATATAAATATATTTTATTCATATTTCACCTATCTTTTCCATTTCTCTTTCCAAATTTCTTTCCAAATCTCTCAATCAAATACAACATTAACTTCCATTACTTTCTAAGACTCTCTATCTAAAAAAAATATATAAATATATATATATATATATATATTATTTTTGTGTATTATCTATCCAACCAAACTGAATCTTAGGCTATCTAAGAGTTACAGAGACATCATTTGAAGTTTCTAAAAATGACACTGTACTCTTTTTGTGGTTTTTATGTTTCTTTACCGTAAATATAAATGACAGAAATCACATACATCAGTGAACTTCTATTAGTACACTTCTTTTTCTCAGTTAAAAACATTTATGCAGTTTAGATATTATTTTTTTAACAAAAACAAAATGTTTAGATTTTGTTGGCTTTTTGGCTTTTCGAAGGGTATTTTTGTAAATGAGAGCATGCCAGCAAGGATCAATCAGTCCTTACAGAAATTATAATTGCCAACCAATTATCAGACGATTGTGTTTTAGTTCTTTCAGCCTCAATGAAGAGGACTTTTACTGGTGGCTTGACTTAGGAGAAATTAAGAGAAATAACAGTTAATATGAAGAACAATCGAAGTATTTCATTCAACATGAACACTTACAATGGTCCAAACTCAGCCTCGAAGAGGTTTACAGCAACAGTCTACTTGAATCTACTTGAAACTACTCCTATGAATCGAAGTGCAATGCAGATATTTAAAGTGCAGGAAATTAAAGTACAGGAAATGTAAAACTGGAAAAGAAAATATGAAGTAAAGACTGGTTTGTATGATCTGAGTCTGGGCTTTTTTCTGGGGACCTCCTTGCTATTTATACTCCTCAAGGATGACCATCGAACTGCACTTCGAACTGTCGAACTGCTCCTCCATGATTGCTGATCATGCTGCCTTAGAAGTAGTTCCACTACGCCTTTCCTTGCAGTTGAACTTCCCTCTTGTATTTGAATTTGAATATGAGCAACCGTTGAAGCCACGTCATCTTATATCTCTTTATTGATCATGTGCTACTCAGATCATGTGAGAACCAATTTTCACGCCACGTGTACGATCAGATCGAAGACTTGAGCAGTCTCCCCATACTATCCTTGCTTTGCCACGTGTCGAACTATAATTGGCTTTTACAAAATATGTAGCCAACATTACCCCCGCACTAATATACCCAATACTTGGTGATATTAGTGGATCGCAGCCTTTCTCACGCTTTTAGAATGTGCATAGAGTCTATCTTCTGGAAACACAACCGTCATCTCTTTGGTGATCATTTGCATTAACTCTTTTTAATTTGTTGAACGTCCCAATACCTTAGCATTCGAACAGACTATGGCTCAATCAATTTCCCTTTCCATTGATCAAGTACCCGAAGAGCCATTGAGTAATGCTGTTTCCCCTCGAAAGAATCTCTACGCATTCATTGGCCACCTTTACCCGCCTTCTATATTCAGGTCATGGAAGCCTTTGCAAATTACCAACCTTTGGACTATGAATACATTGTCCTTAATCCTTCGATTCCACAAGTTGCAGATACAGATACAAGAAGTTCTTCCTCTGACTCCCCCTTGCACTTCGAACGAACTATTCTCAAACCTTTGAATTGGCAAGTTACAAATATGGATTTAGGAAACTCCTCTTCACAAAATTCTGCATGGGATGAAGTTGCAACTTCTTCCTCTTCTGGGGTTTCTGACTGGACAAGCTGGTCCACATCTGAGCCCTGGGATTTGAGGGAACGAATTAACCATCATTTTGTTGAGTTCACTGACCCTTTAGAATTTCCTTCTTACGCTCGAAGTTCAGTGGTCTACCCCTACGTACCCATTGACCATCGACGTAGTTTGGAGGAGAATTTGCTTGTAGCATGGTACACATCTTCCATGCCTACAAAAATAATGCATGCTACCCGGCACCTAGAAGAAGCACAAGGGTACAACCCATCATTCTTAGCCAAAAAGGCGAAGATTTGCTCTTCTGACTGGCTTGATTATATTAATGCCTTTGTTCCTTCCACCCCCATACCATCTCCCATAATAGAAGCATCCACACCTTTTTCTCCATCTTCTAAAGCAGAAGCATCTATCCCTTCTCCTCCACCAACTCTTTGTTGGACAGAAAAACTGAGGCTTGCACTCCCCCTGAATGAAGTTTTTTCACCTTACAAACCTCCATCATTTCCTACTCCAGTTGAGCGAAAACAAGCTCAACTTCTGCTTGCAGCTTTCTCTCACTTGCCTTTCAATGTTCTTGAGGACGTAGTCCCTTTCAAGAACTTTCAATGGGCTTGTGATATTCTGACTAGGAGCCATGTCCTTAATTCCCTTGCCCAAGCAGAACTTCACATGTTCCTGGACCAACTCCCATTGCTCCTTTACTGGCATCGAAATTCTAAGGCTACTACGCAATCCTTAGACCAACTTTCGTCTCTTCGAATTCATGCCCAGTACGAAGCAGAGAACTTTATCGAAGAATTCGATGATTTCAAGAATAAAGATTCTACGTATTGAGATGATTTGATCATAGACGAAATAGAGCAAAAATTGAGAGAGGAAGCCTTCGAAATAAAGGCTGAAGAGCTCTACTACGAAGTGAGAGCACATCAACTCATGCAGCCAACTTTAGAAGAAATAGAGGATATAATAAAGAAAGAACAAAATTTCATTGGTCACTGTTGGACCAAATTTCATGATCTTGTTATTTATTCTATTCCTTATTTTTATGAGCTTGAGTTTGTACCTAGATAGGGTTACTTGATGTAATTGCCTTGGCTTGAATACAAACAAAGTTTTTCTGTAATTGACATTGTTTGACTCTGTTTCCTTGTCTTTAAAAGCCAATTCAGGACTTCGAATTGAACAATCTCATCCTTCGAATCTGGACTCAATTGTTTTTTTTTTTTTAATGAAACACTAAAAAGAACCAACATGTCTTTTTCCAATTTATGGAGTAAAGTTGACAATTCTGGCTGATATCATCTGGAATTAGTGTTTCGAATTCAACAACTTTAACCAATACATGGTCATGGTTGATATAGTCAGTCAATTTTAAATTGACAACTTCTGTTTCGAAAGAACAGTCCATGCTGTTTTAGTTTAAAAGACGATTTCCTTCTTATATATATAAAAACCAATGATTGGTTTTGATGCTTCGAACAGTGCTCTTCATCCTTAAAGAATCCTAGGATTTGCTCTGAAGGTCGTTACTTTGATTAATAGCCCTCAAACAGGTCTTTACATCCTTTAAAGTAGACCAATACTCGAGCATTCTAGCATCTTTAGGCATGTAGTGTGCTTCGAAGCTGGCTTCTATATTTCGAAGCCATTGTTGTTTGATTTTTGGCGCCAAAATTTGGCGTTCGAAGCCAAATATCTTACTTCGAAGCTGACATCAACATCCAAAACGTGCTCTTCCCTCCAAAAACTATCAGATTTGGATGAGACTCCTCGTATTCGTACTTTTAGTACTTAGCAGCTTACGCAATATATCTTTCGGACACAAAAAGCTTTAAACCCTTTTGTTTCGCGTTCTGGAATTACTTAAGCTCTTAGAATACAAATCCTCATCAGTCTCCCACTTCCCTCTTATTCCCTTCTTCAACTTCCGAAAAGCGTACTACCAATGGCTTCTTCTTCACCAAAAGTGCCAATCATAGAGCGTGTGAGCTCATCTGTGGCCTTAAAAAGGCTTATTGATGCAGAATGTGAGAAGTACAAGGCTAGAAAGGAAAGCGCCATCGATGGGCGTATCTTTGTCCCTCGTCGCCATATGCAACAAGACTACGTGCTCGGACCCATATTCAAGAGGATCCTTACTGAGCTTCCCGCCCTGTATCCACGTCTAGAGAACCAATGTCTCCTTTATGAGGGTGGTCTCGACTGGAGGAGCTGGAGAATCAATCGCCCTCATCGATGCTGGCCCACGATGAGACCGGAGTGGCAAGAATGGTATGATCGGGTTGTCCCTGCTAGGACAATGGACCTTCAAGAGCTCTGTCTTCTCGATGCTCTTCGACTTTCTAGGGTAACTATCTCAGAAGACCCCTTTCTAGTTCCTGCTGCCTTATGTTTTTGGAACCCCATTTTCAATTTCTTTCAATTTAGATGTGGGATGATGGCCCCTACTGTTCTTGATATTTGCCATTTACTAGGAGTATCCCCTATTGGCACTCCCATTACACCAGACTTCCCTGATTTAGCAGTCCCTTTCTCCCTCCCCTCTCTTAACTCATCTTACAGTGATTTTGTTAAAGCTGAGAATAAAAAGGAGGGCCTGGTAACTGATAGGGAATTCTTTTCCTTCTTGTTATATTGGCTTTGCAAATTCCTCTTTTGCACTTCTTCGCAAAGAATCATGCCTGAATTTGCTCCTCTTGCCAAAGCCCTTGTTTTGCGAAAAAGGGTAGCCCTGGCCCCATATGTTCTAGGCCATGTGTATAGAGTTTGCTCCCTCTTTTGTGAAAAACCCTTAGATGCTAATCAAGGAGGTCCATTCTGGATACTTCAGCTTTGGCTTTTTGCCTATTTTACTGAATTACAATCCAAATGTCTTAAATTTTCTGGGCTACACTCTCTTACCCATGGCATAAGACTAGCCAATGCTTCACTTTCTCCCTCTACTTTTGTTTTCTATTTCTCTTTCTTTCATCAACTTCCAGTTGTCCTTCCTATTCACCATTTCCGCCCCTTCGAACCCAGCATTGGTCCAACTTGGTTGAATAATTTCCTAAGTGACAGGCTCTGTGCCTCACCTGCTCACAAAGATATATGGGCTTCCCTTTTGATTCCTAGAGAGTTGTTTATCGGGACCACGAACCCCAGAGCTTATAAATGCATAGCTGAGCCGTATTGTCCTGCTCAGTTTGCTAGACAATTTGGCTTCACACAAGGGGTCCCAATACCTCTCTGCAGCAACACCAACCTGAGCCTCACTAGGAGGGATTTGAAGGTTCGGAAGTCGAGGTTAGAAGAGGCAACCTTCAAGTTTATAGATGACTTGGCCAATTTTGAATACACCCCTTTCATTCCTCAAGGTGCTATATTGAAGAGATACCAAAATTGGTGGGCGAGCAACATGGAAGTCTATTTGGCCATTTCACCTCAAAACCTACTAAAGGTGTTAGATGTACCCAAGCCTAAGGGAGCTGGAATTGTCATTTCCTCAGCTGTTTCAGCTGCAGTGCCTGCTACAACTCAGTCCATTCCTGCTGCCTCAACTCCTCCTAAAGTAGCTCGAATTGCTTCGAAGAAAGGTATATACCTTTATCTTCTTTCCTTCGATCCTCTACGTAATGCTTGTTATCTTATCCTTAATTCTTCTTCTGTGAAGGTGGTCAACAGCAAAAGAAGAGGAGACTCCTTGAGCTAGAAAAAGAAACATCTGAGTTTCAAGTAGGGGAAGAAGAAGAGGAAGACCAAGAGCAGGAATCTCTCTTGCAAAGAAAGAAGAGAGAGACTGATTTGGCTCAAGAGGAGACGACTGCTAGGGAGGCAGAGGAGGAACTCATTCTTGGGGAATCAGGATCTCAGACTAAAGAAGTTGAGAAGATAATGGAGGAGCGAACAATACCAATTCAGAGAAAAAAGAGAAGAAAGATTACTGTCTCTCCTGATAATTTCGCTGAAGATTCTGATTCCGAGACAATTGCCCAAGCAATGGAAAAGAAAAGGAAGGTGACTGCTTCAGCTACTGGCTTGGCTGAAGATCCCATCCATGAAGCAGCTGCTAAGGCTGTAGAACAAGAATATTCCAGGCCATAGTTGTCTTCGAAAGGGCTGAGAAGAGACGGCAGCAGCAATTTCTAAGAGAGGAAGCTGCTGCTGCTGATACATTACCAAGGGAAATGGCAAGAGAGCAGCAAACTGCCAAGGAAATCCCAACTGCTACTCAGTCTGTGATGGCAGTTGATTCCTCTATCGAGGGTTCTGGTAGTTCTCCACCTCATAATTCATCACCTTTACCTACTTCCAGCCCCTCCTCACTTGATTCGTTGGTGGCTAAGACCATAGAGACTGCCAAAGATGCTCCTTTCATTTCTCCTATCCCCATGCAGTCCTCTGTGCCTTCCACTACAATTCTTCCTGCGCCCTTTATGTCTATGGATGAGGTCGATGTTTTTGAGGCCAGATTAGCTAGTCTCTTTGACATACCTTCTACCTCTCCAACATCCAGTGTTGAAGCCGAGCCATTAGTTTTGGCTGACTCTTTGCTAGAAATCCTTGAAAGCTCTTCTTCCTCCAGCAGCAAGCCTTTTGCACCTTCTATAGACTTAAACACTTGCTTGGAACTGCTGACCTCCTTTTCGAGGACTCCCTTCGAGGCTCTACAAAGGCCTATCATCAGAAATGGGTTTCTTCAGTGCTGTAGAATTGCTGAGCAGTCCGGCATGAATGTCTCAAGTCATCTATCCCAGGCTGCAGCTACTATTGATTTCTATATTAGCATTTGTCAAGCTGCCAAGGCTGAGGCTGAGAAATTGGTTGGCGACCAGAGTTTTGTTTCCCAAGTGCATACCGAGGTATCAACTCTGAAAGAACAACACTCCTCTGCCTCCCACTTTCGAGTCCAACTGCTGGAGAAGAAAGCTCAACTTGAAGAGGAGCTAGCTGCAGTAAACCAAGCCTTGGTTCGAACTGACACTAAATTGCAAATCACTAACCAAGAACTGGCCGATCGCAAAGAAGACATGGCTACAGCTATTCAACTAGTTCCCTCACTTAGCAATAGGAAATCTATTGTACAAAAACAATTAAGACATTGCAATGATTTCTGGGCCAATTTGTGGCACAATGTACTTAATTCTTTATAAAAGAACAAATTTTGTCTATCACTTGAGCAGTCTTCTGTTTTTGTATTCAATGTTTATTTTATTCCTTGTGTTTCCCAAATGGTTGGAAAATAAGGCTTCAAATATCTGCCATTAATCTTTTTGGGATGTACATACCCATTCAGATTTCTCAAATGGTATGCTCCAAAAGGCAGAACTCTATGAACTTGATATGGTCCTTCCCAGTTAGGTGACCATTTGCCAAACTTATGGCTTTTAATCCCTATTGGGAGTATTGTCTTCCATACCAAATCACCTTCATCAAAGCCAATGTGTTTGACTTTCTTGTTATAATTCTTGGCTGCTTTCTTCTTTTGAAAAAGAATGCTATTTAATGCCAAAATTCTGGCTTCATCTATGCCTTCTAACTCCAAGCACATACTTTGATGGTATTGCTCAGGATCTAACTGATCTTGGCATCTTACCCTCAAAGATTTGACATTAATTTCCACAGGTAAAACTGCATCATGCCCATATACTAAGGCATAAGGAGTGACTCCTGTGCTTGATCTTGGGGAGGTTCTGTAAGCCCATAAGACATCCAACAGAAGGTTATGCCAATCCCTGGGATTATCCTCCACAACCTTTTGTATTCCTTTTTTCAAGGACTTGTTGGATGATTCAGCTTGACCATTGGCTTGTGCATAATAAGGTGTGGAATTAACAAGGCTAATTCCAAACTCTGCCACAAAAGACTTCACCATTTTCCCATCGAATACAGTCCCATTATCCACAGTAATGGTTTGTGGGATGCCAAATCTATGGATCAAGTCTTTAATGAACCCAATGACCTCTGTTTGATCTACAGCCTTATATGGCTTGGCTTCGACCCACTTGGTGAAATAATCAGTGGCCACTAGAATGAAACAATGATGCTTCGAAGAAGGTGGGTGTATTTTTCCCATCATATCCATGGCCCATCCTCTAAATGGCCAAGGCTTTACTACTGCATGTAGGTCAGTTATGGGCACATGCCTTATTGTGCCATGCTTTTGACATGCCTGGCAACCCTTTGCATATTCTATGCAGTCTTTAAGGATAGTTGGCCAATAGTAGGAATGCCTTCGAAGCAACCATCTCATCTTCACACCCGGTTGATGAGCACCACAAATGCCTTCATGAACCTCAGCCATAGCTGTTAATGCTTCTTTTGGGCCTAAACATTCCAGCAATAAGCCATCTCCCCCCCTTTTGTAGAGAGCATTGCCATATATCATATATTGCATAGACTGCAATTTGATTTTCCTGCTGGCCTTCGAAGATGGACCAGCCAAGTATTGCATTATTGGATGCCTCCAATCTTGTTCTTGTAGTCATTGTGATTGACTTCCAAGACCACATTCCTTTTATTCAAAGGTTGTATTAATCTTTGATATGTTGTTTGGCTTATGTCCCTTTGGGTATTATCCCTTCTCTTGAAGTTCGAAGCTTTCTGAGCTACATCATTAGCCCTATTGTTCAAGAATCTTGGAACATGAGTTACATTTGCTATTTGAAACTGAGAAAGCAAATGCAAGGCAACAACATAGTATGGCAAAATACTTATGCTTTGACACTTGAAAACCCCTTTCACTTGGTTAACCACCAATTGAGAGTCTCCAAATATGTCAACTGCATGTACTTGTAATCCAATAAGAATTTCTAGTCCCACTATTAAGGCTTCATATTCAGCCTGGTTATTGGAACAGGTGGCTTCATCCACTCTGAAACCATGTGTGGTTTCTACCCCTTGTGGAGACTTAATCACAATACCAATTCCAGTTAAACCATTGGCTTTCGATCCATCGAACCACATCTGCCATGGCTCAACACTAGCCATACCAAGCTCCATTATCTCTTGGCTCTCTGTTTGAGATGGATGGTCTGCCAGAAAATTGGCTAAGACTTGCCCTTTTACTGCCCTTTGAGGGACATACTCTAGATGAAATTCTGATAAGGCTAGTATCCACTTGCCAATTCTTCCCCTCAACATAGGTCTGGATAACATGTATTTAACCAAATCTGTGGTTGCAATTACCAAGACAGTTGTAGGTAAAAGATAATATCTTAATTTCATTGCAGCAAAATACAAAGCAAGACACAGCTTTTCAACAGCTGAATATTTACATTCACAAGAATTTAAAAACCTACTAAGGTAATAAATAGCTTGCTCCTTGCCTTCTTCATTGTCTTGGGCCAAAAAAGCTCCCAATGAATCTTCTGCTGCAGCTATGTACAACTTCAAGGGCTTGTTCCCCTTTGGTGGCATCAGCACTGGAGGGTTGGCCAAGTAGGCTTTGATACCTTCGAAAGCAATTTGATGCTCTGCTGTCCACACAAATTCCTCTTCATCTTTCAGCCTTAACAAGGAAGAAAATACTTTAGTTTTCCCTGCAGTATTAGAAATGAACCTTCGAAGAAAGTTAACCTGTCCAAGGAACCTTTGTAATTCTTTCTTACTTGATGGAGGCCTGGCTTCAATGATGGCTTTGGCTTTATTCTGATCAATCTGTATTCCTTTCTTGTGTACCACATAACCCAAGAAGTTTCCAGATGATACGCCAAAAGCACACTTAAGAGGATTGAGCTTCAACTTGAACTTCCTCATTCTTTCAAAAGCTGCTTCTAAATGAAACAGATGCTCCTCCATGGACTGGGATTTCACTACAATGTCATCAATATAACACTCTAGATACCCTCCAATGAGGTCATGAAAGATAGTGTTCATAGCCCTCTGGTATGTAGCCCCAGCATTCTTCAGACCAAATGGCATTTTAACCCATTCGAAGGTGCCAATATTCCCAGGACATCTGAATGCTGTCTTGTGGATATCCTCCTCTGCAATGCAGATTTGGTTATAACCAGAGTGCCCATCCATCATTGATAAAACTTGATGCCTGCTGAACTGTCTACCAGCAGATCCACTATAGGCATAGGGTACTCATCTTTGGGAGTTGCTAGATTTAAGTTTCTGAAATCAATGCATACCCTCATTTTGCCATTCTTTTTAACTACAGGCACAATATTAGATAGCCATTCAACATACCTGGCTGTCCTAATAAAGCCTGCCTTGAGTAGTCTAAGAATTTCTTCCTTGACTTTCTGAATTACTTCTGGACTCATTCTTCTTGGTTTCTGCTTGTATGGCTTGAAATTAGGCTTCATAGGAAGCCTATGTTCCACTAATGACCTATCCAATCCTGGTAGTTCATTGTAAGACCATGCAAAGCAATCTTTGTATTTCTTTAGAACAACCAACAACTGGTCTCTGTCCAGAGCATTCAAACAAGCACTTATATAGGTGGGCTGCTGCACAGGACCTTCCCCTAAATTTACTTCTTCTAAGGGGTCTTGTGTCTGAGAACTCATTGAAGCTTCTTCTTTGGTTTCTTCAACCTTCGAAGCAACCTTCTTACCTTGTTCTGCTCCTAGGTTCTTTAATTCGACATCTCTGCCCTCTTCCTCATAGACAAAATCTGTCCACAAGGCATCTTCTTCCTGTATCTCCTGGACTTTTGTTTCAATGTCCAACGCACAGTATTTCCCAAGGGTCAAAATTCTGACCTGTTGCTGCTCTTGTTCACAGCCAGTTATCATGGCTCTTCTCTCTTGCTTCTGTACTTTCTGGACTATTGCTTTTACGTCCAATGTTGAGAATTTAATCAGAGCCAAAGACTTGGCTTCTTGTTCTTCATCTCTTTGCCTACAACCAGGCATCATTGTCATCTTTAACGACAACCTCTTCATCAGCACTCTCTTGGACTAAGTGCTTCAGGTGTGTCACTTCCTCATCAGCCGTCACTTCGGCTGAGCCATCAGCTTTCCTCAGTATACTGAGTGGTGTCACTCTCTCAATATACAGTTTGGCCTCCGCAAAGTCTGTACAGGCTATGAAGGATTGAGGATCTGCATCAATCTCCTCTGTCTCTCCATTGCCCAAAGCCATCATGATCTTCTGATGCAAAGAGGAAGGCACACATTTGTTAGTGTGGATCCAATCTCTCCCGAGTAAAGCATTATATTTAGCATTGCTGTCGATTACGAAGAATGCTGTCATGCAGTCCCTGGTTCCCACACTCAAGTTAATGGGTAGAATCCTTGAGCCATCTGTTTATCTCCAGCAAAGCCGCGATGGTTGTGCTGGTTGGGATCAACCTGGGATTCTTTTTCCTAGTTTCTTCAAAGAAGATTTCGGTAATAAGTTTACTGCTGCCCCATTGTCTATCAGGACTCGATTCAGTTGTATCCCATCGAAGAAAGCCTTGATGTACAAAGGCTTGACATGTTGTGTCATGGAATTCGAGGGATATTCAAAAGGATATGAGAGGTTGATGCTCACCTCTTCCTCGCTCTCATATTCAGTTTCCATCGGGATAGCCATTCCAGGACCATCCTGTACCATACTCACTTGTGATTCCTCACTGGAGACTGGAATAGGATCCATGTCTTGGTCCTCATTCCCAGCCTGGAACTCATGAGGCAATATGTGTACCATATTGACTGATACTGGAGGAAATGAGCCAAATTGGATGGCTGGCTGTACCTTCTTCCCCTCTTGGCTACCTTGCTTGGTGTCTTCAGCAGCATCCTCCATGCTGCACTCTGGCACTTCGTTGATAACTGATCCCTTCGAAGGATCTTTCTCAACTGGTTCTTCAGTCAGAAATGTTTGTTCAGCCATGAAGGCTTCGAACATTTCTTCTTCTGCCATTTCCTTCTTTTGGCTCATGCCAATCTCTTCTTCCGTTTCGCTGTCACTTTCCATCAGGGCCTTCTCCAACCCTGCCAAACTAGACTTCTCTCTGGCCTTTAGTTCAAAACGAACCTGGGCTAACTGTTCTCTGCTACAAACCACTTTGCTTTGCAGAGTCGGTTTTGGAGTATGGTCTGACTCCGAAGCCTTTTTTCCTTCTGTCTTAACCAGTGAAGAACTCTCTCCACTTTCTTTCAAATCTTGCTGGTACTAGGTGTACCTGCGCTGAATTTTCCTCCTTTGTGATCTGGAAATGACTGGAACCATATCTGGTTCCTTTGTCTTTGGATGTTTCAGCAATACCCAGTTGTTCGGAGCCACCAAAGGAGGCTTGACCATCCTGCCTTGGTTTCCAACATCCCTTTGGGCAGGCACCTCCCTAGGCTTGTTCTGCATTACAAACCAATCTGGGACCCCAGGTACCCACGAACTTGCTGACTCAGATGTTGAACTGCTTTTTTCAACCTTCGAAGCCATCTTCGAAGCTGGCTGTGAAGGTAAGTGCTTGAATCTGGTCTCATGTTTCGAGCCTGATTCTGGCCTTCGATGGAGGTGGCCACTTTCTGCTCTTCGTGAGGTTGGTCTAGGGGGCCAATCTCTGGCTTTAGTCCCATAACCTGAACTCCTCTCCAATCTTCTTTCAGAATGGCTGCTCTCCATTCTGTAGTAGTTAGGTGGCCTAGACTCACACAAGGGCCTCTTGCCTTTCTCACGCATTTTGTCTACTGCAGGCTCAACCACTAATGGTCGCTGCCTATCACTAGCCGGATACGGCCTTTTGTTGTAAGCATTGGTTGACTTAGGACGTCTCTGGACATCCCTATAGTATTGCTTCCCATCAATTGGAAGCCCCTTCAACCATTTGTAGCTCAGTCTGCATCTGGGACACATCCTCTGCATTACAGCTGCTTCCAAGGAATCGTCATCCAGTGCTTCTTCATCAGAGTGTTCTTTCTGATGTGAGAAACCTTGTCCAATAACTGGTGGGTTTCTAGTATCCTTCTTTGCAGTTGTCTGGTTGGCAATATGCATTTGCACATTGACCTCTTCCAATTCCTGCAGAGATAAATTCTGAAAGTTTGGTACAACCACATTAGCTGCGCTTTCTCCAACTTCTGGAAACGGGTTACTGTCAATCCCCATGGCCTTTTTGTTTTGGCTGGGAACTTCAAACTTCCTTTCCGAATTTGCTCTTGGATCCTGTCTCGAAAAACAATGCAGTTTTTAGTCGAGTGAGACCAAGAGTTATGCCATTTACAGTATACTTTTCCTTTAAGTTCATCTGGAGATGGCAGTTTTACTCCTTTTGGTAACTTAAGGAAATTGGCTGCAAGCAAATGATCAAAAATGTCATCTGCTTTTGTTAGGTCGAAAGAGTACTTTCTATGAAAGTCTTTCTTTTTAAACTGCTGGTCGATGGTTGTATCCTTATGAATTAATGCTTCACAGATTACAGGTTCTTTGCCCACAATCTCTGCTGCATCGATCTCATAATTTGGATCTCTATAATATGTCTTATACGAGGCATTATTTCGATCTTGTTCCTCCTCTAGTAATGCTTCATATCGAGACACCTTATAGGTTAGTTCGACCAAATCCCTGAATTCAGTTGAGTCAAACTTCTTTCGAAGCCTGAACTCTAAACCATTTTGAGCCAATCTCACGAATTCTAGCTCTGGTAGGATGACTCTACATTTATTTCGAGCCCTTTTAAATCTGGCAATAAACTGAGTAGCCTTTTCTTCAGGCCTTTGACTCAATCTTGCCAAGTCTGCCATGGAAACCTCTGGCTCTGATTGGAAGAATTGGGCATGAAATGCCTCTTCCATTTGTTGCCAAGTTTGAATGGAGCCAGGTGTAAGGTTGATGTACCATACAAATGCTCCCCCAGTTAGAGAATTTGGAAGCAATCTCAGTTTCATATAGTCATGATTAGTGAATTCACCGCATTGAGCAGCAAATCTAGCAATATGCTCTACTGTTGACTGATTCCCAGTTCCATAGAAGAGGGTAAAATCTGGTATTCTGAACCCTCTTGGGTATTCATGTACCCTATCCACCCATTCTGGGTATGGTTTCCTGTATACAAGAGTCTGGACCCCCTCAGCCATCGGTCCACACATCTCCCTAACAATATCAGCAATCTGGTCCCTAGGGACCATATTTTGTGCCTGCTGAACCACTACTAGAGGGACAAACACAGGATTTGGTGGACAACCTTGTGCTTGTGGTCCTCTTGGTCCATAAGGTGGTACATTTGGGACTGGTTGCCCCTGCGGTGCAGGTTACTGTTGGGGGTATGGGTAACCCCTTTGAGCCTGTCCTGCAAAAGGACCTACGAAAGGTGCTGGAACAGGTGTTGTGTCCCTTCCATTTGTGGGAAAACCCTCCAACCCCCCGGGTATAAATTCGAATAAGGGATTATTATACCCCCTAGTGCCAGGTATGGTTTCGAACATGAGATTTGTAACCATTCTTATGCCAGTTTCTTGTACTTGGCCAGATCCACCAACTTGTGTGGCTTCACTGTTAAATACTGAGGCATTTTGGCCTGCTATAGGCCTCGAAATGGGTTCATACCAAGACTGAGGTGATGGTCTTTCATAGTTCTGAGTACTAGTTTGACCGTTAGACTGTCCATTAACTTGCATAGGCTGTTTATCTCTAGCCAATCTTTGCTGAGGGACATTTAAAACTTCCTCTGTGTGTCTTGTGTTTGTTGGTTGGTGGTTATTCATTCGATCCAAAAAGGATGTTGCCCACCTTTCCATTGTGTTCATTAATTGTTGTTCCATAGCATCTACTAAGCCATCCCATGGATTTGTTGGCTGGGTAGATGGAACAGTGGATGGTCCAATTCTTTGGTTTCGTCTAATATTATGAACATATGGTTCTTGTCCCGAAGTACTGGTCTGTTCGACCATAGGTTCGGATAACATGGGAGTTTCCACAGGATGTGTCACCACATTATCCTCTGGATTAGGCATTTCTACCTCTCCTTCTACGCCTTCTTCCAAGCGTTCATTTTCTCCTTGTCGTCTTCGTCTAGCCATTTTAACAAGTCCCACCGGGCGTGCCAAAAATATATGTTGGCTTTTTGGCTTTTCGAAGGGTATTTTTGTAAATGCGAGCGTGCCAGCAAGGATCAATCAGTCCTTACAGAAATTATAATTGCCAACCAATTATCAGACGATTGTGTTTTAGTTCTTTCAACCTCAATGAAGAGGACTTTTACTGGTGGCTTGACTTAGGAGAAATTAAGAGAAATAACAGTTAATATGAAGAACAATCGAAGTATTTCATTCAACATGAACACTTACAATGGTCCAAACTCATCCTCGAAGAGGTTTACAGCAACAGTCTACTTGGATCTACTTGAAACTACTCCTATGAATCGAAGTGCAGTGCAGATATTTAAAGTGTAGGAAATTAAAGTACAGGAAATGTAAAACTGGAAAAGAAAATATGAAGTAAAGACTGGTTTGAATGATCTGAGTCTGGGCTTTTTTCTGGGGACCTCCTTGCTATTTATACTCCTCAAGGATGACCATCGAACTGCACTTCGAACTGTCGAATTGCTTCTCCATGATTGCTGATCATGCTGCCTTAGAAGTAGTTCCACTACGCCTTTCCTTGCAGTTGAACTTCCCTCTTGTATTTGAATTTGAATATGAGCAACCGTTGAAGCCACGTCATCTTATATCTCTTTATTGATCCTGTGCTACTCAGATCATGTGAGAACCAATTTTCACTGCTACATGTACGATCAAGATCGAAGACTTGAGCAGTCTCCCCATACTATCCTTGCTTTGCCACGTGTCGAACTATAATTGGCTTTTACAAAATATGTAGCTAACAGATTTCAAGTACTGGATTCGATTTTTGTTCAATAGTTGATATCCACCAATTAATTCTTGTTTTTTTTTTTTTTTTGAACCAATTAATTCTTGTTTGATAGTTAATTTCTGAATAAAAAAATGATGTCAACGGACAACCTTTGGGAAAACGGGTGCCTGCGATACAGCAGGTACTGTTGTGAGGCAAAACACACAATTTTGGTGCGTTTCGTTTTTCTTTTTCTTTTTTGTTTTTTTAATATAATTTTTTCATTTGTTCTTTCTTTTTCTTTTTTTTTGTTGGTATGTGTGCTTCTATTGGTTGGTTTTTGGTTTGAGCACACCTGTCAAAATTACTTTAAGAAAAATTAACAAAAATAATAAGAGAAAATTATAAATAAATAAATAATCTCAAATTTTAATCTTTATAACAAAATAAATCATGAGTTTTTAATTTATCAATTTAAATCTTAATTTTTTTATTTGTTTTAATTTAAATTATTTACCTATTTTCGTTAGGTAAATTGACAGAAAATGATATTTTAAACATTTTATATATATTTATATTGAGTTTAATGACTTTTTTTCTTAGTGAGTTTTACTGAACAAAAAGAGATTTATTAAAGTTTAAATTGATAAAATTAAAAACTCATAATTTATTTTGTTACAAAGATTGCTCCTTTTTTTATTTATAATTTCTTCAAATAATAATAACAACAACAACAACAACATCAATATTGTATTCATTTAGACAAATCGATATAAATAAATAAATCATAAAACCCTTAAAGATATTACTATTAAATTTACTTTCAACGATGTGTATTATTACATATTATTTGTTGATTTGTTGAAAAATCAACCAATATACTCTAATAAATGTCAATGTCAAATACAATATAATTAATCTCATTTGATTTTTAAAAACATTAAAAATATAATACTCAATAAATAATAAATTTCAACTCATGTGAATTTTTAAAAATAAAATAAAAAATATGCCAGTAGATATTTCACCTTACCATAATAAATGCCTTTGAAGATTTGTAACATTTTATTTTATTTTGTTTCAAACCAAAGACCAAAAAAAAAAAAAAACTTGTGCCAAGTTTTGTCGTGTGAAAATAAAAGCTTCCCCAATTAATTACATGTCCAATTTTGCAATTGTAATTTAATATTTACGTAGACATAAATGCCCTTCCAATTCTAAGGGTACAAAACCATAATGCCCTTAGTCTTATGTAGTTATCATGCACTTTTGGGGATTTGAGTATAATTTTGAAGAAATAATAAATTAGTGGTAATGTCAAAAATAAATATCGATTTCATTGAAATCGTTATGAATTTGACTTCTAATTTTAATGTCATAAAATCTTCCATTGATATGTAAATATTATCTCTAACTTCTGCTGAACTATTAGTTCTCCTACAATGTGTTTTTTTTTTCTTTTTCTTTTTCTTTTTTTTTAGTAGGGTCAAACCACAAAATTTTATGGAAAATATTTGGAACTCCCTTTGGGGATGACCCCTACACTTTTAAAGTGATTTTGGCCCTCCATGTATGTGTGGGGTCCACTCATATATATGTAGAGTCCACATAATGAGTGGTCCACATTTGTGGGGGTCTTGCGGAGGGTGGGGGCCTCAATCATTGCTCAAACTTTATTATGCTACAGACGACGTTTGTCCCTTCCCACGTGACTATTGGTTGACCAATCAGGATAATGTTATGGTGCAAATCTCTTAAAAAGTATGTATCATATGCATCATTGTTTCATATTTTTACAATATATTTTATATGTTTTGTAGTAAATATTATATAATTTTTTGGTAGAATTACGACAATTTAAGTTACGCATTTTGTGATAATAATGCACATTTTTAACATTACTACAAAAATGCGTAACATTACCACAAAATGCATAACTTTATTTCTAAATCACAAATTGTCACAACTCTACCAAAAATTTATATAACATTTACCATAAAAATGCATAACTTATACTACAAAAATACATAACAAGGTGCATCCGGGGAACCGGGCACAGCACCATGTTGTGAGGTTTATAGGGCCTTATCGTGAGTCTATATTGATAATCCAAACTGTTTATATTGTAAGATTCGTTGAATAGATTATTCATGAAAAATATCAAATTAATTAGATATCTGTACCCCCCATGACAAGGTCATATATGTTTTTTTTTTTTTTTTTTTAAATAAACGGTTAGCGTAATTTTGATAATTTGTTTTAAAATAATTAAGACTTGATCATGGGGTTATATATGTCTAATTAACTTAATTTTTTTCATGAATGATTTGCTCGATGAACTTTATTATATAAACAATTCAGATCATCAAGATAAGCTCGGGATACACCCCTAACGAGATCTCACAACATATGTACTATGCTATTAGGCACAACATGCTTCCCAGATCCGTGCATATGATAAGCTCTTTGAAGATGATAAAGTAATACTACAAATTTAAAAAATTTATTCTTAATTTTATTCAAAATATCAATCTATTACTCAGATTCATTCATAGTTGGACTTACATTACACCAATTCATGAATTTCTACTGCACAAACACATAACCTAGAAAAAATGGAGACAATTTTTCTTAGATAATAGGATTTCTATATATCATACTATTTATATTAACAACTACAATTCATGATACTTAGCCGAGTCAAGTAGTAATTCCTCCTACTTCAGTGATATGCATACAATGGTCTGTTTGCCAGCTTGTACTCTAGGTTTCTAATTTTGTTTTTGTTCATTACTAATGCATTAATTTAGCTTTTCTAGGTCATTTAACAATTTTTTTTTGGGCATCTCAGTTCATGCACCAAAGCTCCAAAGCATTGTTTTGTTTTTGATATCTTTTTAAGATATCAATAGTATACAACTGGGTGATTAATTATTAATGAGAACAAATGGTACTTTTAGTACAAAGTGATTTATTTTGAGTATTATATCCATTGTCAAGCTAACCCACTTCAATAGGAAATATATATTTTTTATATGCATAAAATTTAATTAAGAAATCAGATACAACCTTTTTACTATCATCAAATTATGTAGATTCACTATATGTGAAAAGATCTGATAAGAAAATTTTATTTGATTTTATGATTAAATTATGTATACTTAAAATTTTTACAAGTCCGTCCGTAGGAAGAACTCTTGAGGCTTGTGTGTCCCTATAGGATCCCATACTATGATCTTTTTCTTGGTTTGGAATCACATGTATGGATTAGTAGAAAGATTTGTACCCAAACATTAGCATGTAGTATTAAAAGCTCTCAAAGAAACAACAAAAGACCATAAGATTTTAGAAATCATTCAAAAACTGATTTTAGAAAAACGTCTAATAATTTGATTTTTTAGGTTCAATTCAACTACGTTTCTCATTATATTCTATATCAACTTGCATCTAGTATTTAATTAATGGTAAGATTTTGTTAGAAATTAACTCTTCCTAATTTAGATTGGTGAGACACGAAATAACAAATAAGAAAGATAAAACGAATCAAATAAATCACACATACACAAAGATTTATATGGTTCACACCAAAATAAGACTATGTCGACAACTGTTACGTTTTTTACTATGATCAAAAAAATAATATAACTCTCTTAACATACAAGAGACGCTTCTTTCATCTATTTATTAGTATAGAAGTGAGGTAACACAAAAGTAACATAAAAATTATCAGAGTATCTAAAAAAATTGAGAAGTCCTCCCAAATCCCCCTTCCCATGGGGTATAGGCCTCTCTAAAACCCCCCACTATTGGACCCAACATTAAATGAATAGTACTTATCAAGATTTACAGACTCAACAATTTTAATTATGCATGCTTATGGCTTCTATAAAAGTAAAATGGGATGTTGTTCAACCTCATGAACAAAAATAATAAATAAAATCAAATGATGTTATAATTCAATTTTACAACTGATTTTTTACTAAATTTCTCCACCTCCCCCCCCCCCCCCCTGATTTTTATTTTTAATAAATAAAATAAAAATATGCTTGAATTATTCAGGAGGTTCAAAAACATTTGAAAACTATAGAAAAATTAAAATAAATATTAAATTCCTTTTTTTTTTTTTTTTGAAGAAAATAGGGAGTTAATTTTGAGATTTTATTTTTTTAAACGTGGGCTTGTCAAATTATTTGGTCTTGAGTAGATTGGATATAATAATTAATTTGAAGCCAGATAACAAACTCGTTTTGGGCTGCGCTTGTATAGCCCTATGGGTAGGAAATTAGAATTGGGCTATCCTTCAATCTGTTTAACGCTTAAACCTTTGCACTTTATAGGAGATTCTATTTACTCCAAAAAATTATTAAGTACTCCCTATTTTTAAGTACACTCTTTTCGTTTATTTAAAATTTTATATCATTCTAAGTACACCCTATTATTTTTCCTAGGTTACCCTTAATAAACTCAAATAATAAATAATAAAGAAATCAAAAAAAACAAAAAAGTATTTGAAAAACCTTTCAAACTAATACACAGGAGGCATCCAAGAAGGACTCCATAATCAGAGTCACCATTGACAAGCTTCATCTCTTTGTCTCTATTTTTTTTTTTTGTATTTCTTTCTTCTCTTGCTATTTTGTTATAACAATTTGTTGATTACTATGTGTTTGACAATTCTATTGTTGGTTTGCTATTCTAATTTGTTGATTACTATGTGTTTGACAAAATACTTGAATGGAAAAACACTCTTACACATTGGTTTTTTAGTATGTTGGAGCTCTCACATATTTCAAATTTTTTTTTTTTAGTGGAATTTGTTTCATCTATATTTTAATGTAAAGTTATTTCTTTATTTATAATGTTAATATAGATGGTTTGATTTTTGTATGAATACTTACCTCTTGTTTGATGGATTGCTTTAAAATATTATCTTGATTATCACTTTCCTCAATTATTTGATTGTTCAAACTTTTTTCTAGGGTTTAGAGTTTCAAAATAATAAAAAACAATGATGTTAATGATAATGGTGAGTTTTAGTAAGGCGGATTGAAATTTTGGAGTGAGAAAGAAGAAGAAGAAGAAGAAGGAGGCAAACTAACTTTGATCTCTTGGGAAAGAAAATGAAGGGATTTGAATAAGAATAATGGATTAGGGTGTACCATGAGGGAAAAAAAAAATTATTTTAAGATTTAATATGAATTGTCCTTATTAGTAAATTCACATTAGGATATAATATGAATTAAAATTTATAAATTTAAATTGGGCGTACTGACATATTTTTTGAGTTCAAATAGAATGCCCCGCACTTTATTTAGGAATATGATTGCAAACGAACTAAGTTGTTCACGAGTTCGACTAAGCTTAGCTTGTTAAGTAAATAAAAAAACTTGAGCTAGATTTTTAGGAACGATCTGAACTCGAGCTTGAGCTTGAATAATCTAGGCTCATTTTGTTTTATTTAAATTATAAAATAATTATATTATTTATATATTAAATAATATAAAATATGTATAAACTATACCCAAATTCTTTAGAATAATGGTAAGTTCAGATATCGATCCATATGAACTAATGTAAAAGTAAACTAATTTAATTTGCAAGATTCCTAATTTAATTTTGATAAAAAATTTGATGAGAATTATATTAATTGAAGATAGAATTAGAATGACAAAGAGAAATTAAATTAACAATAAATATTAAAGTTGGTGAAATTTATTTGGGAAAAAATCCTAAGGTAATGAATCTACCACTAGTTACATAAGCAAGGTTTAAAATCAAGAATCGATTGTGATAAAGTTTGAACCGCCTAATGTTTCACAACTACAAATTCGGAACATTGATTAAGAGGATTGTTGTGTTCAATGTATAGGCATGAATCATCTCAAGTAGTATGAGTCGTTCACCTTAAACTATGGTGGCAACACGACTCATCTCTCGTAGTATGACCTGTCTTATACTTTGAACACAATCACAAAGAAAACGAATGTATAGAAAGTATTTAACAATCACATAATGTAAAATACTTGAAGAGATGAAAAGAACTATTATTAAAATTTTCTAAAACATCCATACACCTATTTAAACTATTACATGAATCAAACTCAATGAATAACCCATATTTACTTGGCTAGAGTTTCATCATAACCCTAGAAAGAGGGAGACTAGCCACTTATGGAGGAGTGAGAAGATGATGAAGAGATTGAAGCCGCCATAGAAGACCTTCGATCCTTTAAGTCCAATGCTTTCAAAACCCTAGCCTCCTTGTGCCTCTTTTCCAAGAATTTTTTGAACCCTTTAACAACCTTCTTTTCTTCAATCACACAATCCCAACTTACAACTTGCTAGTCCTCGAGCAAGGGAGCTAAATAGAACAAACAAAACAAATAAAAAATAAAAACAAAAAACAAAAACAAAACAAAACAACCTATATCCTCTTTCGTGGGATGAATGATTGCATTTAGCATATATGCAACAAGTCTTTAAACCACAAAGATGAGTTTAGTCTCGTGATGGTTTTCATAAATGATACCCACAAATGTTCAATATACAGTACACCTTATTCACAACATTAAAATCATTTGCTCAAGCTACATCTCCTAACATTTTACACCAATCAATATAAGCGCTATGCATGGATCAATTAATACTTATTTAGAGCATCTCAAATAACCCCTTAATTTGTGACACATATTAAGAAAAATTATTTTAAGAATATAAATTTAGTGGTTGTTTGGCATGATGAATATAAGTACACTTATTTAGGTAAGTGTACTTATTTGGACATCTCTACTTTTCTACATATCTTTTCATAAAAAGTCAAGAAAGTATATTTATTTAGAGCATCCCAAATAACCCCTTAATTTGTGAAACATATTAACAAAAATTAAACAAAATAAAAATAAATAAATAAATAAATTGCTATTTTTAGTTTTAATAAGATGATAACGTTTTGCAATTAATAGTATATATATTTTGTATGAGATTTTAAAACTCTCATGATCTCTTCTTAAAAGCATTATTTTGTAGAATATATAAATATATAAATAAGTTGAACGTCACTCTTATTGCTCATTAATACAAAAATTACGAGTTAATTATGATAATTTTAAATTTGTATTTAAAACTTATAAATCATGAGATAGATCATTATGATTTTAAATTTATATTGTGTCAATTTTAAATTTAAATTAATAGATTGCTTTCCATATTTAATGACCTTCAAATTTGAATTTTGAAATGGATTAATATACTTTCTATCTTTTTAAGACTCGATATCATTTCTATTTGAAAGTCATAAATCAAGGAATATTAATTTTTATTTATTTTTTTATTTTTTTTCTTGAATAAGAGCTAGCTAATAGGAAAAAAAAATTAATTTTTAAAAATCAAAAAATTATTAAATTTAGATTGAAAACTTGAAACTCGCTGAGGTCTTATGGATTAAAAACTCTTTTTTACTTATATAATTTATAAATTGGTTATCTTATCTATTACTAGTAACATTACCAAATGCAACCTAAATGCTGGTTCGCCAATGATTTTTTTACTAGTATTTTTTTAAAAAAACTTTTTTAGGATAAAGGTATTGTTAAAAAAAGTTATTTTTGTTATTGAAAAAGTTGAGGTGGAGTTTGGAACTTTAATTGGCTTTAGTAAATTTTATTGAATTTGTTCACTTTTTTTTTTAGTGTATTAGAAACTTGGAAGGTAAAAAAATTTCATAAAAATTTACTAACAACAAAAATTCGAAAAAAAAAAAAAAAAAGAGGCAATTATTTTGGTATTTACCAAACATAGTTAGTCATGTTAAATTTTTGAATATATTACATTTTGTCCTTTTTATGTTTGATCACTTTCTCATTTAAACCTTTAAAATTTATTTTTTTTCTACTTTGGCCCTTTATATTTTCAGTTTTTCCTATTTTACTCTTTAACCTAACTTTTGTTCAAAATTAGACAGAAATTAACACATTAACAATCACGTGACATACAAATAACTCATATCTCTAATATAAACTTAAACCCCAATATAATAATATTTTTTTATGTTATGTGATAGTTATTATGGAAATTTTTGACTAATTTTGAACAGAAGTTAGCTTGAGGAGTAAATTGAGAAAAATTTGAAACATAAAGGGTCAAAGTAGGAAAAATAAATTTGAAGGGTCAAAGTAGGAAAGTAGTCAAACATAAAGGAGGCAAAATGTAATTTACCCTAAATTTTTTTGGGAGAGGATTTTCTCTAATCCAGATATGGACTAGAGAGGTACTATTTGGGCTGGTGAATTTTTAGCTCTTTTCGTGTATATCATTCATAAAAAAAAATTAAATTGATTCGATAATTGTAGCACCTTCATTTTATCATTTTTATTTCTAAAAAATGAATGCTAAGTGTGTTTTTGAAAAGAATAAAGACAGTTTCAGTCCTTAAAGTATGCTTTCCTTGTCATATTAATCCCTTAGACCATGTTTGTTTAGGGGTACTTACCAATTAATCCTATTACCTAGACTTATTTACCTACAGGTCCTAACTAATAAATTTAACACTATAAAAATAAGAGAGTGATAAATTTATCACTAAAAATTTATTCATAAAAACAAAGAGACTGATAAATTTATCACTATAAATTTATTCATAAAAATAAAAGACTGATAAATTTATTTTTATCACTTAATAAATTTATCAAATAGGACTTAATGGGTAATAAGTCTCCAAAGTATGACCTATTGGGTAATAAGTCTCCAAAGTAGGACCTATTGGTAGTTTACCCGTTTGTTTACCAACATGGGAGGGGGGGATTGGAGTGCTATGGTTGTGGGTCCCACTCATAACTTGTTTGGTGATGTTTTGGGAAGGGAGAGTAATAGTCTGACAGGCTTAGTAATCCCCTTCAGCAGGGGGATTACCTTAGCCGAATTATGGATAAGATTAAAAAAATAGTGAGCAAATTAAGTCTATTTTATATGAAAAATTTATTTATTTTTACCAAGTGCCTATTTGTTTGAATATTTGTTTTAGTTTTTTTTTAATATAAAAATAAATTTTTTTATTTATTTTCTATAAAGATAATTTAACAATCTCATCACTAATCATCTCTCACACTATCATTTTAACAAACACACATTTACTTAATTCCTCCATTAACAATTCTCACATTAACAATCTCTTCACCAACCATCCTTTCATTAACAATCTCATCCAAACTAATCTACCAAACAGACATGACCTTAATGTTTAGTTTTGTCATTTTGGTCCTTAAAGTTGTCAATTTGAGTCAAATTGGTCTAATTCCAAACGATTGTTTAAATTATTAATGGAATAATTATAAATTTCAAGTATGGCCCCTAAAATATATATTTTGTGTTATTTTTGTCTATAAAGTATCAATTTTTTCAATTTTGTACTTCAATATTATTGTAAGATTATGTTTCATTTTCTTCATCAATGTTCCAAATCAAATTGACAAAATTAAAAAATTTTAAGGACCAAGGTGACATAAAATATATACTTTAAGGACCACATGTGTATTTTATTATCATTCTATTAACTATTTAGATGGCTCGTTTGCAATTAGACCAAATTGACTCAAATTGATAATTTTAAGGACGAAGTGGACAAAATCGAAACTTGAAGGATTAAAATGATAAGAAATACATACTTTAAGAATTATAAACATATTTTCTTCTTTTGAAAATAGACAATTCTTTTTCTTTTAAGACAAATGCCGTGAAATAAGTAAGTCGTAATTATCGGATCACTCTAATTTCTTTTTGAATGATATACACGAAGAGTTATAAAAATGGATGGTTCGGATCAATAAAACGGGCCTTGTGGTGAACCTTAGAGGCTCGGACAAATCCTCACCAGCCAAGATCTGGATTGTAGAAAATCCTGACCCTTTTTTTATTTTTGGTGACCTAATTTAATAGGCTGGAATTTTTTAATAATTTTTGGTGCAATAATTTTGCAATAATGATTGTGGTTTAAATCTCAGAACACAATTAATTGGATTGCTTAAAGATACTATAAAAGGTTTAAGTCATCCTTCGTCTTTTTCTTTTTTTCAATTTTTTTTTCTTTTCTAAAATCACGATTTAAAGATTATTGATTATTGCCAAAGATTATAGGGGGATGCACCAATAAATCTTAAATTAATAACTTATACACTGTTTAGTTCTAAAAGTTTTCTTATAGACTGAAAGGTCCTATTACAATATTTCAAATATTAGATTAATGTTTCGAACATTAGATTTCGAACATCAGATTAATGTTTGGAACATTAGATTTCGTACATCAGATTAATGTTTCGAACATTAGATTGATGTGCAAATGGGACTAAATGGAGCATAAGAAAACTTTTAGGACTAAATGGTTCAACTTTTCAGAAACTAGGACTTATGGGTAAATTTTCCAAGATTATATTCATATATTAGCATTTGTCAAATATGCAATTTATTTTTATATTTTTTTAATTTTGCTCAAAAAATTAAAAGTGATTTTTTTTAATAGTGCCCAAACGGAACCTAAACATACCATTTAATTAACTTACAATGAATATAGAAAATCAAAAGTAAAACTCATCCCAAACCATGCAAAGGCAAAACATAATAAATAAGAAAAAAAAACAAAAAAAAGAGTAAATGACATTGATTATTTTTTTGACTTCGGAAAAATAGAAGTTGTTTTATAAGTTTTGCATAATTACACTATCTTTTCTGTTACTAAGACATATAGATGATATGAATGGTAGATACAAAAATAAGTGTGGTAAAAGGGGTTTTAGGAATGCTCTTGGATCCATATAAACATTTTTGATCCTCGGGTTGCTACCTAAAATAGGAATGAACACTCCGGTCGGGAATGCCGGAATTAGCACTCTGATGGAGAAAGTCAGTATCCTCTCAAGTTTTACTTCTATTTCAAGTTATCTTCTTTGTTTACACATACCTCACTTTGGTTGATGCTCTTTCTTTCTATATTACTCTCCATGTGATGACCGGTTTTGTTTTACTTCACTTCACTTTTGTATTTCTTGGGTTTGTGATATCCGGAAGTTTTTCCTCAAATAAAATTCTTGTTCTTGTTTTGTTCGGTGTTGGATTTCACTTGTTTCGGAGGGTACACGGTCAAGTCTGGAGTGCCCGGGGTTCGAACCAGAAAATTCTGGGCTGCTGGGCAAGGGCCGCACTTGCGGGGCCTTGGGCCGCACGTGCGGGGAAGGGTGAGTTTTGGGAGGATGCACACTGCCTAAATTACAGGTGCAGAGGGGGAGGTGCGGAGGCAGCTGCACGTGCGGGGATCATAGCTGCACGTGTGGGAGGCACGCTTCACACGTGCGGGGGCAAGTGCCGCACATGCAGACGGGCCTGAATCCGAGGGGCTTTGTTTTTTCTTCTCTTTTTGGCTGTGTGTATCACTTTTTATGTATCTCTCTCTCTCTCTAAAAATATATTGCTCTCCCTTCTCTCTATACTTCTACCTCTAAACTAGATCAAAACCCTTGATCCTCTTCCATTCATTTGAGATTCAACCATAGCTCCTTCATCAAAGATTAAGAACTCCTCAAGAGCTAAATTGTGTGCGGTGGAGATCTCTTTTCAACACCATCAAATCTAGGGTTTCATCTTTTTCTCCATCAAACTTTGAGGTAGGGAGATTTCTTTGAGTTATATATATATATATATATATTTATGCTTGACTTTGTTGATTTAAAGGTTTCTTTAATGATATTGAAAGTTTGGTCTTGTCTCATAAATGTTTAGGGTTTTTGAAAAGTGGGTTTAATCTATATCTCTCTCTAAACTATTTTCTTGAGGGTTTTAAGTCACATGGTAAGAGATGTGATGTTTTGGAGAGAAACCTTTTCAAAGGATGAGAGAAATGTTGATTTTGGAGAAAAAAAAACCTGGAAATTTGGGGTTGAAGAACATGTTGAGGATTTCATGAAATATTATTATTATTATTATCAATGTTACCATTTTTATTTTTATTTTTATTTTTATTTTTATTTTTATTTTTATTGGTGTTAAATGAAATGAAGAAAAGGGGGTTTTCATAACAATGTTGATAAAGGAGAAATGGTGAGGGTATGTGGACTAGTTGTTTTATTTATTATTGTTAAAATGTAGTTATTCTTGATGAATCTAAATGGATGCATGGTCATCTTGTGAATCTTACTCTTAGAGTGAGAAGTGGAAATTACAACCACTAATGGGATAGTATATGGAAAATGTGAGAATTGGAAAGACGCACATTTCATTGATAGTTGTTACATTTAGTGGAACTTGTGGTATATGTTGGTTTATGTTAAAGGAAGGAAAATGGGATATGTGGTTGTCATTATATTATTGTTGGGGTACTTAAAAAGGGATGGGTGTTATGAAATGTCGATCATCATTGCATTTCACATTCATACAATTGATTATAATGTATTTTGAATTGAGTTGGAAAAATGACTATTTTGAGGAAGGAATATTTTGAAATGAGAATTATGGAATTGTTTTGGGGTAAATACGTTGGTAAGTCTAGTTAGGGGGTGTCGATGAAATTGATAAGTTGGCCTGAGTGTCCGGGGTGAAAGACCGAAAACACGCGCGGGGAGGTACCACTTCCCTTCCGGTTAACAACTGGTAAAGTAGGGTTATTGGTAGTGCTTGTTGAGCCTACTTGCAGACACCAACCTAAGGATTACCTGAGTCATATTTACCACCCCATTGAAATAAATTGTAAGTTTGGAATCATTGAAATCTCAAGCTAAAGTTGAACATGGTAATTCTTTTAAAACAAAGGGCATGTAAATGAAATTCTTCTATTGACTTTGCATGGCATTTGCATTCAACATTGGGAACATTGCATAAATGTATATACTTTGTTAAGAATTCTCTACTGGGCTTTATGCTCACCCTTATGGGTTTTGGTGCAGGAAAGGACGTGGTGAACCTGCCAAATTAGGGCATGGGAATGTGTTTTGAGAGCACAGGGCTCTTTGTTGTGATTGTAAATTTTTGTAAGCCAAGGGCTAATCATATATGAGTCCGAGAGACCATTTTGTGTAACCGGGCTTATGCCTTGGAACTTGTAAGCCCTTGAAGGCCTTTATTTGTTTTGGTTAGATGATTTTACATGCTATAGATTTATGTATCAGCCTTCAATAAATGTATAATCGCATGTGAGATCACGTATATAAACATTTGAGTTATGTAATGGAACATGTTAAATATATATACTTCCGGCATCTCTTATGAGCCATGATTAATACTATATTGTAATGGCATGTATATTTTCGGGGCGTTACACTCCAGGGGCCCACTTTCCCATTATCACCTTTTACCATCACATCTTGGACCCCCAAATGTGCCAGAAGATTTACGAAATACTCGGCCCATGGATAGATTCTGTTCGGCCTTGGTCTTGTTCAGATGGGTTTGGTCATGCCAAGTTATCCTCACCAGTCTTCTTGGCATCCTCTTTGGGCAGCTCACTTGAGAGGTCACTTTTATTTGGTCCTCCACAATTGCCCCTCAAACATCCGAATAATATATTTACTCGGCGTGTTTGGTTTCTTGACCAGCAGATCAGACAAAATCCTAAAAAGTCAAAAATACGGCAATTGCACTCCTTTTCATACTAATTCGTCAGAGCAGACGCGTTAATCATTATAGCTTCCCGCCCCTTCGTATTTGACATTCATTTAATGCGATTCGAAATATGTACATTCGTATACTCTTGAAATGAAAGGCCATCAACATCCTTTGAGCATTCTTCATTCCAACCTCCTTCAAGACCTCTGCAACTCCGTTTCCCACTGTTCATCTTCGTCCTCAACCTGTAAGTCCCCCTTTTTCTTCTCGCTCTATTCTTCATTCCGATTCCCTGCACGTTTTGCTTTGTTTTATACATTTTGTTTTCATTCCGTCTCGAATGGCGAGGCACTTGAAAGCTCTCCTCTCAGAGGATCGAGTTGCAGCCTTCCGTCGTCACTTTTCAATCCCAGACAACGTCTACCTATCCTTTGTCACAAACAATGTGGTGGATATGGAGAGGGCTAACATGAACACGACTATTTTCCTATTCTTGTCAATCGCTGAGGGTGGAGTCTGATTCCCCTTTCCCTCTTTCCTAAGGACTGTCCTACATTATTGGGGACTAATTCCCTCCCAACCTAACGTGAGCTTCTACCGAATAATCATGGGTATAGTAGAATTAAACCATCGACTAGGTCTAAACCTAGGGATCCTAGCTATTCGGCATTGCTACGTCATGGTGAAATCAATCGGTCGACAGGGCTGCTACTTCCTAAGAGCTAAAGACATTGATCACCACTTGGTGACTATGCTCGCCAGCTCTGGCAAAAGGGTTGACAATGTTATGGTCACCGTCCGAGGTAATTGGGAATTCAGCGAGGGAGAAGATCGCTAAGACCCAGTGCCAAGGCGAAAAGGCGAGCCAGGTGGCCAACTATAAATGTCATGTTTTACATATACAATTCATTCAGCTTAACTATTAGATGCTGAATCCATTCTGTCATGCAGGCAACGACTTAAAAAGAACATTGACATCGGCGGACGAAGCTATCCTTGAACAAGTGAAAATGGCTCTTAATTACAAAGGTCATGCAAACTTTCAAGGTCAAGGGCGAGCGGTCCACATTTTGCTGAAGTATGATCCTGTCTACTCCACTTTCTCGGCCACAGATAATATCCACATGCCGAGAGGTGAACGGAAACTTACTGCACTCATATTTCCTAGTTACAAAAGCCTAAGGGATATTGGTGTCGAGGGTTCAGACGCTGATACCGGCAAACAAGTCGGTGAAGATATGCAATCAGAAGGCCATACGGAGGACCAGGAGCTGAATAGGGAGATTGACTTAGCATTTGAGCACATCATCCCTGACCATACTGATAACCCTTCCACTACTGGCCAAGTAGACTTACCTGTTTCCGAGGACGATATTTTCACCGGTTTGGAAGATCTACCAAGGGCCGAATCAGAAGTCGAAGAGATGGGAGGATAATCTTTCGCCCAACTCGCTAGAAGACAGAATGCCAAAAGGATGGCGGCTTGGAGACAAGGCAGCGGTTCTGGGGGGAGCCAAGTAACTCCATGTGAGGTTCCTCCAGAAGAGATGGCCTGCCAAGCGATTGTCGTCGAATTGGCTCCTAAGCAGCAGACATAAGTTATTGAAGCCAATCTTCCAAGACAGAAGCGACCTATCGAGATAAAGGCCGACCCATCTGAGGCGCCGATTGATAAACGGCCTAGGTTAGAGATATTGCCCATCTCGGATAGTTTATCCGAGCCATTCATCATTTAACCACGAATGAAGAATGCGCCAGTTCTAGCTAGCGGGTTGGCAATCAAAGATCCGGTCGTGGCTCTTAGTATGGCTTTAACTCTCTCATTTCTAGCAGACAAAGAAACTTTTCGTGCCGAACCAGATGTCATCTCGATTGCTCTGGTTGCACAATCGGACATACTAGTCAGTTTTGATAAAATGTCTGACTTTCTAAAATTTCTTTTTTAAAGTTGACTAAAGTTTTGACTTTATTGCTGTTAGATGGCGGGAAGGCTTGTTGAGATCGGTCGTCGGTATTACAATGCTGTAGAGCGACTCGATATCCTTGAAGGCCAACTTGAAGCTAAAAAAGACATGGTTGCTGCTACAGTTGTTGATTTGGCCGTGGTGATGGCTAAGGTGAAAGAAGAGCAGGCGAAGGCCATTGCTAGTGAGGAAAAAGCGCAACACACCAACATGCTTCGTAGGGCTACTGAAGAAAGGAAAAATTTGATAGATGACTCCCTCGAGTCGGCTCAAGTGGAAGTATCAAAACTTAAGGCTGAGCTTGAGGTAGAAAAGAAGACAAGAGAGCTTGCTGTGGCGGATGTGGCCAAAGCGTTTGACGCTGAAGAGCTTAAGGCCAAGGAATCATATGCTGGTGAAGCCTTGAAGTTCGAGAATCGAGATTTCAAGCACAGATGGCTCAAAGCTTTGGCGGCTGCCAATGTGACTCTCAATCAGTCGATTCTCTACGAGCAGTTGGAAGTAGAGCCGCTGGAATCAGATCCAGAGGAATTCAACTTCTGATCTGCCATTTTTATAATAGATATTTTTGTTTTTTGTTTTTGTTCAACTATTTATTTTGATCGATCGTTTTTGAAATAGATATATTTTTGCGTTGTTAAACGATTTAGGCTTTGTACTAGGGCCATTTTCATATATAAAGTGTCGAATATACCCGTGCAGTTTATTAATGAAAATGTCCATTTTGCTTATAAATTTGTGAGTGAGTATGCCTTGTTTGGTTAGTGATAATAAAAGTAAGAATAGGAATAATAAAAATAAGAAAATTACCAAGTGGGGAAATTGTACTAATTCGACAGATACATGTTAAGGCCGAACAGATTAATAAATCTGCCATCGCACCAGTTGACCGCTAAGCGTCACTATCGAATATAATCACGGTATGTTCAAGCACTGGTATTAATTCGAAAAAAAATGTTAAGAAGGACCATATGAACCAGTGGGGCACTAAAAATGGTTCAGAGCCGAATAGATTAATAAATCTGCCATTACCCCAGTTGACCACTAAGCGTAGTCGTTGAATACAATCCGAAAGCAGCTTATGAGGTCAGGTGGGGCACTTGTCTAAATTTGACAAAACTAATGAAGAGCCAAATAGATTAATAAATCTGCCCTTGCCCCAGCTGACCACTGAGTGTAGCCGCCAAATACAATCTGAAAGCAACTTATGGGATCAGGTGAAGCACCTGTCTAAATTCAGCAAAACTAATGAAGAGCTGAATGGATTAATAAATTTGCCCTTGCCCCAACTGACCACTGAGTGTAGTCGCCAAATATAATCTGAAAGCAGGTTATGGGGTTAGGTGGGGCACCTGTCAAAATTCAGCAAAACAAATGAAGAGCCGAATAGATTAATAAATCTATCCTTGCCTTAGCTGACCAGTGATTGTAGCAACCTAATACGTAGGTAGGTGGCGACCGCGGGCGCCTCGTAATTGTACCCGCAATTAATATGCGGGGTAGCCAGGTGCGTGTGGGGCCTATGGACTCTTTAAATAGATGCTGGTTGGAATTGTAAGAGTGTGACTGGAAAAAGGAACACTGGTGCGACCTCAACGATTACGTATTTCTAGCAAAGTATTCCTCAACAGCAGAGGCGAGGGAAAAACACTAGCTGAACTGGAAGCAGAAATGAACCACGGAATCAGTGGAGAATCTCTCTGTACGGGTAAAATGGCGTTAGAGGAACGAGAGAGACATCGGTCCTCCCGTCGTCGAAACAGGTCCCCAAGAGGGGGACGACGTAGAAAAATCACCAAGGAGGGGGGCGCAGCAGCGAGGGAACTTTAGGACTGGAAGGATTGAGAGTGCCCATGCCTCAACGCGAAACGAACCAACTAGGCCACTACGCCCTCTAAGTTTTTCCGTGTTTCTTGGGATCAAACAAATGATTGAAGCGGATTTAATTATCTGTGATCCGAACATGACCGTAGAGTTTACTCGGCAAAATTTCCACCCGAAGTACAACAGTCAATGGTCGGTTAGGCTGATTACGAAATTTTTCGAGAGGGCGTCTATGGAGCGGTCAAAGGACTATATAGCTCTTATGAGATCAGCATGCGCCTTCGCGCCTCGCGAAGAGAGATTGAACAAAAAGATGGTTGTATTCGAAACTTGAAGCACCGATCAGAAAAGGCCGAAAGTGAGCTGAGAAAGGCTAAGGTTGCCGAGACACAATCGGCGGGTCTGACGAACTCGGTCATGATGGACAGAGTAAACCAGGGCCTGCTTGATCATATCATAGCCGATCGGGATACAGTAAGCATGTTCACAAAAGAGGCGATAAGAATGCACGGCCTATGAGCAAGGTTTTTTTGACGCCCGAAAGATTGGCATTGAGAAGACCAGGGAAAAGTTAGCGGATGATGTTTGCCGATGTGAGAATCATGGCTTTAAGCACGAATGGATTAAGGCTTTGCAACAAAAAGATTAAGGCTTTGCAAGCTGCGGGTATCGATTCGGCGTCTTCGTTGTACCAAAGTTACAAGGTCCTCTTCGAGGCTTATGAGGCCAAAAAGACTAATGACGAAGAAGAAGGTGCTGACCAGGAGAAGGCCTAGATAACCAAAAAGACATTGTATTTCTTAGTCTTTCGATACCCATGTATTTGTATATATTGTAAAAAAATAAATATCATTTGTGCTTGTTTGTTTGATATTTTGGTTGTCCTTATCAGAAATGTGTGTTTGTGGTCCCATGCGATCTTCTTGCTCCTGGCTTATTAATGCATCTTTAGAATTGTTTTCCTATCGACCGTTGTAGTTTAATTACTAACTTTCGCCGACTTAGGCAACGCTGATCTAATAATCCTTACAGTAAGCGCTCTGAATTCGGTGCCGATCGTGATCATGCACGAAAAGCACTCCAAATTCGGAGTCTTTGGTTTGGCCAATCGTGATCATGCACGAAAGGCGCTTCGAGTCCAGAGGCTTATTCGGCCGATCGTGATCACGCATGAAAGGTGCCTCGAATTCGGAGTCTTATTCTTTGGTTTGGCCTATCGTGATCACGCACTAAAGACGCTTTGAATTCGGAGGCTTATTCGACCCAAACGTGATTATGCATGAAGGGCGTGCCGAATTCGAAGTCTTTGTTTTAGTCAATCGTGGTACCCACGAAAGGCACTATAAATTCGGAGGCTTATTTGGCCCAAACGTGATCATGCAAGAAGGGCGCTCCGAATTCGGAGTCTTGGTTGTGGCCAATCGTGATATGCACGAAGGGTGCTTCGAATCCGGAGGCTTTTTAGCCCAAACGTGATCATGCACAAAGGGTGCTTCGAATTCGGAGTCTTGGTTGTGGCCAATTGTGGTATACATGAAAGGCACTTCAAATCCAGATGCTTTTTCATTATTCAACCATTTTCAATGAGACGGTAATAAAAAAGGCATATTGTATTGCGGAATACATAGATGCATACATGTTTGTATAGTAGCAAAAATAAAAAAAAAACGAACTAGCATATCGTACAAGTTGGCTTAATGATAAAATTTATGCAAGTAGGTTGGATTCCAGGGGCGTGGTAAACTTCTGCCAGCCATGCTTGAAAGCCGATACGGCCCCGTTCCGATAATCGAATCAATCTGGTAAGGACCGTCCCAGTTAGGGCCTAATTTACTGTCTGCCGGGTTTTTAGTAGCATGAAGCACTTCCTTGAGAACCAGTTCTCTAGGTGCATAACGACACAACTACACGTGCTAGTAATACGACTTGGCGAGCTGTGGTTGACACTGAGCCATACACGCAAGAACATGATCTCGGTGTTCTTAAATCAAAGTCAGATCTAAGGCCAACATCATGTCATTACGCCCCATATCAAAAACCTTTGATTTCAGTATGGGCAGGCTGATTTCAAGAGGGATAATACCTGTTTTCCAAAGCACAAGGAAAACGGCGTTTCTCCAGTGGACCACCTCGGAGTGGTACGATGAGCCCACAATACACTGGGAAACTCTTCAACCCACTTGCCTTTGGGCTTCTCCAATCATTTCTTGATTTCGTCCAGGATCACTTTATTAGAGGCCTCATCCTGACCGTTGCTTTGCTGTACGCTGGTGAGAAAAAATAGGGCTGGATGCCATATGTATTGCATAACTCTTGATAGACGCCACAATTGAATTGGGTGCCATTGTCGGATACCAGTGCTCTCGGTATGCCGAATCGAGTTATAATATTTTTCCATACAAAGCGTTTCACATCAACATCTCGGATATGTGCCAATGCCTCTGCTTTGACCCACTTCGTGAAATAGTTTGTTGCGATGATCAGGAATCGTTTGTTTTTTGGAGCCTGTGGTAATGGTCCGACGATGTCAAGTCCCCATTGAGTGAACGGCTAAGAACTATAACGAAATTTAATTCTTCGATAAGCAGATGAGTTAATGAGGAAAACTTTTGGCATTGTTTGCATTTCTTTACGTAGTTCTCGGCATCAGTATGTATGGTCGGCCAATAATATCCCTGTGTTACGGCTCGATGGGCCAATGAGCGTCTTGTAAAGTGGGCACCGCAACTACCTTCATGTATTTCGGCCAAGAAGTCCTCAACTTTGTCTGGGTGAACATATTCCAAATACGGCCCAGAGAGAGAATTTTTGTAAAGCTTTCCCTGCAGATCCAGATAATATCGCAGGGCTTTATTTCGCAATTTGTGGGCTTTTTTCTTATTTGTTGGGAGTTGCTCTGAGGAAAGAAATGCAGCGATAGGGTCCATCTAACTTTGGTCCTAACTAAATGATGTTCATCTGAACTGGTTCAGAAGAAATGATACTCAGCTCTAGGATGAACCCTACTTCGATGGTTTGTTTGACTTCTGAGTTAATGATAGAAACTAGGCAAGCAAGGGCATCCGTATACGTGTTCTGATCCCGGGTTATCTGATTCAGCTCGTGGTGGTCGAATTTTGTAAGCAAAGAATTCGCCGTTTTCATGTAGGCCGCCATTCGGTCATTTTTAGTCCGCATATTCCCCTTTTAACTGGTTGATGACTAACTTTGAGTCACAGAAAACATATAACCGCCGTGCACCAAGATAAAGTGCATTACGAAGGCCGGTTAGCAATGCTTCGTATTTGGCCTTGTTATTTGATGCATTGAAACCCAATTTGACTACCTGCTCGATTATTGCCCCTTTGGGGGTTATGATTACTACGCCTGTCCTGTTGCTATCCAGTCAGGTTGAGGTTAAAGGTGGACTTGATCGGACTTGAAGTCGGCATGGCATCCTGTGAACTTGGCTACAAAGTCGGCCAGCACCTGTCCCTTAATGGCCATTTTGGGCAAAAATTGGATGTCATACTGGCTGAGTTCCAAAGCCCATTTAGAGACTCGCCTCGATGCTTCCGCGCTACGAAGCACTGCTCGGAGAGGATAGTCTGTTAATACCTCTATGGTATGAGCCTAAAAATAGTGCATCAGCTTACTGGCAGCCGCCACGAGAGCTAGGATGAGCTTTTCCAGTGGTAGGTATTGTGTTTCGGCATCAACTATTGCCTTGCTTACATAGTAGATTGGTTGTTACTCCTCGAGGTTTTCCTTTAGTAATACGGCGCTGACCGCCTGGTCGAATATCGCCAGATACAAGATGAGCGGATCGCCTGGTGATGGGGTTGCCAAGAGTGGCACTGAATGGAGATAAATTTTCAAGCTGTCCAACGCGGCCTGGTACTCGGGGGTCCATTCAAATGCTTTGCCCTGCCGAAATGTGTGAAAAAATTGTCGGCAGTGATCTGAGGAACGACTGATAAACCTATTGAGGACGGCGACCATTCCCATCAACTTCTGAACTTCTTTGGCTGACTGAGGGGAGCCGAGTTCTAGAATTGCTGTGATCTGCCTCGGGTTGGCCTCTATTTCGCAATGGTTCATAATATAGCCGAGAAACTTACCGGATCTGATGCCGAATGCACATTTTGAGGCATTCGGTTTCATCTTGTACTTTCGAAGAATGCCAAAGGTCTCTGCTAAATCGACTAGATAAACGTGCTTTTCCTTGGATTTCACCACCATGTCATCGATGTATACTTCCATGGTGTGGCTGAGTTCTTCCTTAAACATAGCGGTAACCAGCCTCTGATATGTTGCCCCCGTATTCTTCAGTCCGAAGGGTATGACCTTGTAGTAATAGGTTGCCCTTGGGGTGAGGAATGTTGTCTTTTCCTGATCCTTTGGATGCATGGCAATTTGGTGATAACCCCTGTAGGCATCCAAGAAGCTCATGCGCTGATGATGCGCCGTTGCGTCCACAAGTTGGTCGATTATGGGAAGAGGAAAACAATCCTTGAGACAGGCCCTATTTAAGTCCGTGAAATCCACACAGGCACGCCAAGATCCATTTTTCTTCTTTACAACCATAGTATTAGATAGCCACGTGGGATAAGTTACTTCACGAATTGCCCCGACATCAAGTAACTTGTCAACTTCATCAACAACGGCTGATGCATGTTTCGCGGCTGACCGCCGACTTTTATGAATGATTGGTTTGACTTTTGGCTCAATGTTTAAACAGTGTGGGGCCACGACTGGATCCACCCCCGGCATTTTATATGGTGTCCAACCAAATACATCGATGTTGCCGAGTAAGAAGGAAACCAACTTACGTCTTTCAACTTCGTTCAAGGAAGTGCCGATCATGAAGAACTTATCAGGGTCCCCATTGATTTCGACCCGACCAAGGTCTTCAGTTGCCTTCTCGCTGGGGGTTTTGCCATTGTCCTCGAGGCTTTCTCGATCTGGTACTTCAATCAAGTTCACTTCCAGTTCCTTTGGCCTTTTTGCAGAAGCAATAAGATAGCATGCTTGTGCTGATTTCTGAGAATCCCAAATTTGCTCGATGCCATATATAGTTGGAAAGCGGAGTAGTTGATGGTAGGTGCTTGGCACGGCCTATATAGCGTGCAGCTAGGTTTTTCCTATTATAAGATTGTATGGTGACGAGAGTTTGACGACTAGAAATTCCACGTCAACTAATTTGGTACCCGCCCGTACTGGTAGTGTGATCTTGCCCAAAGGGTAGTCGAGGTTGGCGTTGAAGCCGAACAGTGGGTAATTGGCCGGTAACATATCCAAATCAGTGAAGTCGAGTTTAATGAATGTCTTGTAATACATTATTTCTGAGGTGCTTCCCTGATCAATGAGAACACGCTCGACCGTGAATCTGTTCATGTGTAGCTTGACAACGAGGGGATTAGCATGGGGAAGAGTTACTCCATCTAGATTGGTGTCGTCGAAGCTAATCTTGCCAGTTTCATGGGACCATTTGGCTGGTGTGATCGGCTTGGATGGGCTAGGTTGCAACTGAATTGTATGTACTTGGGCTGGTGACGGTAGACTGTATATCATGTGAATCACACCAAGTCGAGGTGAATCCGGCCGTAGAGCTACCGTGTTCGGTGGATTGCTTTTTCGGATATATTGTGGCAACCGGCTGTCTTGCACTAACTCCTCCAGGTGGTCCTTCAGTGCATAACAGCTGTCAGTGTCATGGCCATGGTCCTTGTGATATTCGCACCGCTTGTCCCTCTGTCTAGTTTCTGGGGGTCCAATCATCTTGAATGTCCACTTAAAGAACGACATATGATGGACCTTAGGTAAGATCTTACTGATCGACTATGCTAACTCCGTATACTTCTTCTCTGAACATTTGGTGCGCCTGCAACCCACTTGATATTATTCATTCAAACGACGCGAACACTACTCGCTTGATCGGCCCGATCGGCGTGAATCACGCCGGTTGTCTTGCTTAGCCCAACGCTGTGGTTCAAGGTTTCCCGGTGGTACGGTGCTTATCGGCTGAACCAGACCAGATGGGGCCGACTTTACGACTTTCTATCTGGCCTTAACGCGAATAGCATCGTCTTTCACCTTGCAATATTCCTCAACTTTCTTCATTAGCACCCAGACTATTTTAGGAGGCTGTCTAGTCAAGGAGCTTCTAAGAGGACAGTCAGGGTACAATCCCATCTTAAAGGCGGTATACAAATCAAATAAATAATTAAGTAATAATCATTTTACAATCTCAAATATTTTTATGGTAAATCTTAAAGTACAAATTAAATATTGTTGGAGGGTCTTTTAATTAATTTTAAACCTAAAATAAATTCATGGTGAAAGTCTTTAATTTAGAGGAAAGATTTATTATAAAAAAATATATATATAGAGAGAGAGAGAGAAGAGGGTGTGACTTGAAATCTAGACTGCAAAGTTAATAAATAAGGCTCTTACCATTTGAGTTGCATATAACTTATATATATATATATATATATATATATTGTATATTTATCTATTTATTTGACCAATGTGTGCCCACCACTAGTATAAAATAAAATAAACACAAATCCTACTCTATTATTTGTTCACCACATCTAGCAGCAGGAGAAGCCACACTAACGGGAGAGAGATTGAAAGAGAAGGAAAAAAGAAGAAGAAGTTGCAATCAAAGAAGAACTTTTGGGTGTGTGGTAGGGTTCTAGCTTTCTTCTTTATTTTATTTTTGTTCTTTATCCTTATTCTATTATATGATTTAATTCATTGATGGAGAGGTTGTAGGTGTATGTATTTTGTATATATATATATACTGTTAAGAAATCTAAGGAGTTAAATTCATGTATAAAGAATGTGTGTAATTCTCAGTCCAAAAATTCTGCACAGAATCACAAACTTTAAAAATCAAGAAACCATATCAAATGGATGAATTTTGAACTAAAATTTTTACAGTAGATTAACTACATATTGAATTGCATATCAGAATTTTCTCATAATTTTTGAGAGTCAAAATATATATTAATTGGTGCGCTCAGTTCTGTCTAGAAACTGGGATATAATAGTAACTTTGGAAGTGTCGTTCTCTTTGGGTATAAATATGAAAATTATCAAATCATCGTCATTAGAACCGGTTACGAGTCTAGTTTCTTAAATTTTTGGCATTACGTTGATTGCTCCTGTATACTAAGAGAACCATTAATTTCTTTAAAGTGCTATAGAAAACAACCTGCTTGGGCATAATTAATTGTAAATAATTATTTTGATAGAAAAATCAAGTAAAACCAATTGGGTTTGAAACTTAGGATATATTAGTTGATATCTAGAGGGTTTTGGAATTTTTCGAACAACGTGGAGTGGGTTTTGTAATTTTCAAAGTTAGCAAATAGATTGGGAAAACTTGTTTAAAACTTTGCTTCATTTTAAAGTTACTTTTAATTAAATTTCGACCTGAACCCATCTCTTGGGTAATTTTAGACCTTGAAGAACATGAGCTTAGGTAATATTTAAGAGTAACGGTGAGTTGGGTTGAGCCGTGTTAGTGCGCTTTAATTTGTGATTACTTAGTTCTTATTCTTTAGTATTTTTAAATTAGTAGTGACGTGCAGTTTTTATACTTGGTTTAGGGCACTAGTTGGACTTTTATACTCTATTCGAGGATTACATTGTTTCATTTTCAGGTGAGTAGTTGCATGCTACATATTTTTATAAATGTTCCCTTACCCTAAACTGTTGGAAAATTAAATTATTGTTTCAGGACTAAACTGTTTTGATAAATTATTATATTATCAATGGAATTAAATTATTTCTGACACATGTGTAAACTTGGCATACTGTAAACTATTTGTTATGGTCTCATGTTTATAATGGTGAACTACCATGTTTTGCGAAACTGATGTGTATTGATTATTGGAACCATTTGTATATTTTAGTCCAGGGAAATTATTTCACTCTGTGTGGTGACTCTGGCCACTAGGGAAAAGATCCCGGTTGGGCCATGATGACTCTCATGCTCAATGATTGTAAGGAAATGACCTGGGTTGGGCTAGGTGACTTTCAATTGGATTGTCTTAGAGAAAAGGCCCGGGTTGCCACCCTGAGAATGACTCTTGGTTCGATATTGGATCCAACGGGCTTATTGCCTTGAGAACTGTGTGGCATGTTACTTGTTATTCTTGGTGTCCAGAAAATTATTGGTGTTCATGTTGTAATCTGTTTTAAGTGAAAAATGTCATTTATTATGTTCTTGAGAGACATGAGTATTTTAACTATTGAACTGTGAAACCTTCTTTTTGAAACAGATTATCTTTATCAAAAGTATATGCCAATCTAGTTTCTGTGATATATATCTTATTTTGGAATTGATCCCTGTTTTCAAAACTGTTTATACTATCTATGTTGCTACTCACTAAGCTATCAGCTGACTTAGATGTTTATCATTTCCAAGTGTTAGAAGGACTTAGAGTGGACTCATGGCGTGTTGGGGACTCAATTGCATGAACCTCTAGGACATTCATTTATTTTGTTTTAGATTGTTATGTCAAGTTTGTGCATATTTATTTTTATTTTTATTGGGGTTCATTTAGGATTATTTCGATATGTGGGCTGTTTATATCCTATAAGTTTGGATGGTATTAATTACGGTTGGTTTTGCCGTTTATAATTGTGGCATGTCACTGGATTAAGTTTTTGTTATTTATTATTGGACTATTATATAGTTATTCAATGTGTTTATAGATTCGTGTTTAGGCTTACGTGTGCCTTACGCTAAGGCCTTGTGGGCCATGGCCAACTATACTCGGGTTGGAGGTGTGACAATGGCAATGGAGTCATTGTAGGCATCGTCTACGAAGTTGAAACATTCCCAAAAGCTCGTCGAATATTCACGGAGGGTCTCGTCGGGTTTGATTTGCATTGCTCAAAGAGAATTGGCCTACTTTGGCTAGACCTCGTTGGTGATGAATCTTGCCCTAAAGGACTTTTGGAGCTGATAAAAGCTTTTTATTGAGGCTGGCTCCAGCTTATAATACTACCTGACAGCCAATGGTCCCAAGCTGCTCGGGAACATTCGGCACATGAGTGTTTCATCATCGGCATGCAACGTCATCGCTTGTTTGTAGTGACGAATGTAATCCATTGGGTCTGACTTTTCGTCGTACAAGGTAAATGTCGGTGCTTTAAACTTTTTAGGCAATACAACCCTTACAATGCGTTATATGAAAGGATCGTGCTTGTCCTTTTCATCCGAACCATCACTTCATTTCCCTCGCTTGTGCTGTACATACAGATTTCCCTCGGATAAGCTAAACACGTCAACTCGCTCATTCTTTCTAGGTTTCTGTGATGAATTAGAAGCACTGCTACTATCATGTTTCTGAAGCCGAAGCCGTCGATCATTCTTCTTCTCTGGTGATCGACCCCGATCATGACGTATGGCTTGTTGGGATTTGGTTAACTCTAGGGCCAACTCCTTACGCAAGAGCTCGTTATCAGCCGCCATGTCTTCCAGACATTGTTCGTTTCGTTTCTATGATCGTTGCATAGTTTCCTGCATAGAGGTTGAAGGTGAGGTTTGATCCATTGGATCGAAGTTCAGGACCCTTCGCGCCGTGATATTCTCCGGTCCAAGCATGTTTCTTGGAGTAACATCATCCCTTGGTGTACCATCGTCAGCAACGAACGAAGGATCATCTGTTACGCCTGCCATGAATGCACTTGAGTATTTCCACAGACGGCGCCAATTGTGGTAAAAGGGGTTTTAGGAATATTCTTGGATCTAGGTAAATGCTCTTGATCCTCTAATTGCTACCTGAAATAAGAATGAACATTTCGGTCGGGGGTGCTGGAATTAGCACTCCGACGGACAAGTCAGTATCCTCTCAAGTTTCACTTTTATTTCAAGTTATCTTTTTTGTTTACACATATCTTACTTTGGTTGATGCTCCATGTTTTTATATTGCTCTCTAGGGGCCCACTTTCCTATTGTCACCTTTTACCATCACATCTGGGACCCCCAGATGTGCCAGAAGATTTATGGAATACTCGGTCCATGGATAGATTCTACTTGGCGTTGGTCTTGTTCAGATGGGTCTGGTCATGTTGAGCTATCCTCACCAGTCTTCTCGACATCCTCTTTGAGCAGCTCACCTAAGCAGTCACTTTTATTCGGCTCCCACAATAAGAATAAAATCTAAATTTTAATATAGAAGAAATGATAATATAATTTTTTTACTAAGATATTGAATATTACTTAAATTAAAGGATAAATTACATTAACCTCATTTTAGATTTGGAAAAATCTACAGTAGCTTTACAATTTTGATATAATTATACTAGGTTTTCTTAAGGTTTTAATTTATGTAGCACTTGGTCAATTTTCATCGAAAATTCATTAGTTGTATGAATAAAAAAATAATATTCAGTGTGTTTAGTTTCAGTTTTCTGAAAATTAAGTATTAGGTGTGTAAATATTAAAAAATTGCTTAAAATATTTATATTAAAAAATATTAAAAACAAGAAATTATAATTTTTGAAAAATATTAAAAAATACTTATATTAGAAAAGAAGAAAATATTAAAAAAATTCAGTAAAAATAAAAAAATACAAAAAACAAGAAATCATAATTTTTTGAAAAGTATTTTCAAAAAATTGAAAACAAACATAGTGATTGCGATTTATTTATTTTTATTTTTTTATTTTTTTAACATTTAAATATATATTTTACCTTAGTTTTGCTCTATCTAACCTCACTGAAAAAAATATTAGTGTAATTATGTCTAAACTTAGGGAGTTGCTGTATTTTAGTAAACCTCAAAGGAGGTCAGTGTAATTTGCCCTAAAACTAAGAATTTAATGTAATTATGTTAGTTTTTGGAGGGATTCCCCAAATCACAGAAGAGATTCTTGTAATTTAGCCTTGTAATTTAGCCAACAAACGACACATTCACATTCACATTCACATTCGCAGTGGCCTCCAAAGAAGCCATTTGAAACTCATCTGAAACTCAAACCCAGTTTAAAGTTGGAAACAAAAGACAAGAGATGAACACAAGGCTGATATTGACTGCAACAACACTTGCAGTAGTAGCCATCTTTATAGCTTTCAACACAAGTACCAACCATCATGTCTTGTTCTTCTTCACCCCAACCCCTATACCAGGGTCCAATAACCACCTCCACACAGCTGAGATTATCCATCTCACAGGAGCGGTCGGACCCGAAAGTCTTGCATTCAGTCCTGCCGGCGAAGGCCCCTACACCGGCGTCGCCGACGGCCGGATTCTCAAGTGGCAAGGAGATGACCTTGGTTGGGTTGACTTTGCTTTCACCACTTCACTTAGGTAACCAATTTATTTTCCTGTTCAGAATTTTTTTTTCAATTTTTTTTTTTTAATTTTTCGTGTATTTATTTACTTTAATAAAAGTCATGATTTTTATTTTTATTTTTATTTTCATTTTTATTTTTTTAAAAATTTTTAATCTGCTAAAGTTAGCTTAGTTGGTATATGTTAGCTTAAGATTTTGGGGCTGATTCAGTAATTCAAATCCTTCACCTTTTAGGATTGGTACAGTAGAATATTCATACAAAATATAAAGATAATCAGACATTGTTAGTAGCTTTATATTTGAATTATATTTATTTTTAAAATTATATTTATGATTTGTTTTTTTTAAGACAAATATGATTCCAAGATATAGTCCCAAATTTTTAATTATGTAAACTTTTACACAAATATATTTAACGGATACTAAAAATGAACAGTTGAATTATTGAAAGGCCACTATCTTAATTTTTTAAATTAATGTTTTATTCAACAAGTTTTAAAAATGAAATGTTAAAAATAAACTGTTTAAATTATTGAGATCGACTCCAAAATTGATCCATTAAGCCCCTATGACTATTGAACCAAATGGTACGGGTGAAGTTATGTGAATGTGTATGATCTATTGTATTTAAAACTAGAGAGATGTCAAAACTATAGTGAAATAGTAAGGGATTAGGTTGTCTCCAATGCATTAATTGGATTGGATGGCATTGTTGGGGCTCATGGGACTCATCACAAGTTCTATTTTGATTATCTGAATTGTTTATGTTTTAGATTATTTTGTGTAATCATCTAAAAAAGTTAATTTTTTCACAATTGTCCCCAAAAAAATATACGGTCTATTTTTGAAATTATTTTTGTCATTTATTTTTTTGTAGAGATAAGTGTAATAAAATTATGTAGCTATGTATATCGGATCGACTTAATTTTTTGTGTGAATGATCTACACAAAGTCATCTAAAAAATGAACAGTTCGAATGATCTAAACGAATCTGTGGTGAGCCTCACAAGCTCAAACAGTACCGTTCAGTTCACTTAGGGCATATTTGATTGGATGGATTAGAACATGTGATTGGGATTATTAATCAGTGGACCCAATTATCCTATGTTTGTTTTAACATTTTGGTTTAGGATTATTAATCCAATGGATAATTAATTCAACAAAATTGTAGGATTATTAGTAATGAGGTAGGGGTGGGATTATTAATCCCATGGATAATTTATCCTATTAATCCAATTGGATAGTGAATACTACACTAATTTGATTGGATTATTAATACCTCACTATTAGTCTTGTGAATCAACCATGGCCTTAGTGGACTGAAGACGATCAATTCCTAAATTATAATCAATACTTACTATTATATAAAGGCAATACCTTAACTGGTGTCTTGAAGTTTTCCTTCTTCTATATGTCTAGTGAATTTTCATATTCCTATATTATCTTTATTGATTTTTTAAAATTCTATCCATAATTTCATAATACGGTTAATTTATAAAACAATAATTATTAGTAACTACTCAAATTTTGATAAATTTTCAGTTTTTTTTCTTTTCTCTTCTCATTCTATATTCAGCTAGTTGATTTTCGTAGCATACTCATAGTGCACACCATCCAGTGTGATATATAACATCTTTCTCTCCTTTTTTTTTTTTTTTTTTTTTTTTTTTTTTTTTTTTTCTCACTTTCTTTATGTATTAATTTGCTTTTATTTTTGAAATTTCAAAATCTCAGTTGGAAAAGTATCATATTTACCAGTTATATATGGATTGACATATATGTGATAAATGATAATGGTAGCACAACAGCTTTGACTAATCTTTAATTTTGTTACTCTTTGTTAATTATTATGTATTTTACCAAAGTTAATTTATTTTTTTTTTACACTTTTTATATATATATATATTAGAGAAAATTGTTTACCATCACAAGATTGTGCTAAAATTCTATTTTTCTCTGAGAAGTTTATAGTTGTTGAATCTAGTTAGGTAGTGGTCATTCTTTGTAGATTCATATACAACTCTTGTTTTAGGACGGCTAGTATCAGCAATATATAGCATAAAAGGTTAGCAACATTGTTGTGTTCTCGTTAGTCTATGTCACTTCTGGGGAAGCAGATAAACTGTTTGAGAAAATGTCTGTGATGGATTTTCAATCAAGGAACCCATATATAGAGCCAGAATTAGAGCATCTTTGCGGCATTGTTCTGATCCTGTGCATAGTTATGCTGGGATTTACACACAGTTGGATGAACGTGGCTCAGCTAACAGGGTCTTCAAACGTGACACCCTTTGGGGCTGTTTGGAGATGGAATGATTGATGCTTCCCAGGTTTAAGTGATGAAAAGTATTGCGAAAACTGACGCTTCATGCTCCATTGTCTCTGATAATCTTTTCATCTCGTTTTATTATTTAATTGTAAGACATTGATTGAGGTCTTGTTCTTGAAGGAGTTTAGAAGCATGGAGATAACTGTATTGCAGAGCTTAGTCTTCTGATAGGTTTTTGCTCTGATTTAAGTAGTATTGAAGGAGGAAGAATCGCATTGAAGGCAGACAGTGATGTGGTTGAGTTGTATGAGCTATGTTCTTCCCCAATACTATGCTTAGTGAGAATAATGGGCTGGTCTGTACAACAAACCAGGTGTCTACTGGAAAGCTGATGGGATCTGTAATGTTATTACACTTAAGAAGTGGCTTCATGTCTAGCATGGTTTTAAAAATGTGGCACATTATGTAATCCTATGGGCGGTTGCCACCAACCGTTACAACGGTTGTAGTGCTGTGATCGAAAATCACTGCGGTAATGGCCACTATAGTTTTGTAACACCCATAATGGCCGTTATAACACCATGATGCCTATATTTTGAATAAATTCTGCATATAAGACTCTCTCCCTCTCTCTCTCTCTCTCTCTTCAATTGCTAAGGTCATACAAAAATTACATGATCTATATGCTTTGAGCGTTCAATTTTCCATGTCTACAAGATTAAACTTGTTATCATGCAATCTTAAAAAAAATAAAGTTGTTATGGTTAGACGAACTTAGATTAGTTTTCCTTTTTTCCTTTCAAAAGTGTTTCTTTTTTATCTCTTGATTTAGTAACATAGATCTGTTTGGTTTTAGATTAGATTTATTGAACAATGTTTGGAGATTGTGTATGTACTTTAATATTAATTTGTTGGCATATAACACTATAATTTTATTTTTATGATCCTATGGATATTATTATCATGCATCGTTCATATTTTACTTAATTTTTATAACAATGGAAACATTAATCATATATGCAATCAATAAAATAAAGAATGTACCGTTAAGTTTTCCAAAATTGAGCGAAAACAAAAAAAATTTGGCGACTACGGTTGTCGTCATGGTACGCTATGGTTGTTGCACCCTGCAACCAAATCATCACCACCGTTACCATTACAACAGCCTCCTCTGTTATTTTAAACCTTGATGTCTAATCCACATGATAGCATTATAGCATTTTGCTCACAGGAGTGATTAGGGGGCAGAAGTGTAGCACGCGGGGTTTTAAATATGAACCAACATGTATTGGGATTTTGGAGTTCCAATAGTAGAGGTCTCATTTAGGTCATGGGTCCTTTACTGGGTGCTAAAGTTGTTAATATGCAGTTTTTGCCTAGTTAGCCCAAGGGTGCTATCAAAGGATTTGGTCAAGAGCGTTTTGAAGTTTTTCGAGGTTCATCTTTGCCTGCTGTGTGGTTTCTGTATCTCCAATGATTCTCTAATTTGCTCTCTATTTCTGGTTTCTAGGTGGTAGAGTTCTCCTCTTGCCAGGTTTTGCTGTTTCTTTGTATCTTTAGATTCTGTTTGCTTTTTTTTTTTTTTATTTAATATTTTTTATTTTTTATTTTTTTCTGGGAGTTGTTTACTTTATTAAGTTGGGGTTGGGCTTTTATAATTGCTGCATTTCACTTTGGCTTTTATTTCTTTATTTGTGAGTCATGTACTCTTATATTTTACATCAATTAAAAATGAAACCAAAAAAAAAAAAAAAGGAAGAAGAAGAATATGAAATATCTGCTAGTGGTGATCTTTTATTGACGACGATGACGTACTGGTTTTGAAATATCTCCGTTAATCTGCTATTTTTAATTAATAGAAGAAAAAGCATAGCCCAACTGAAGCAAAATCAGAGCCGGTGAGGAATTTGAATGTTTAAACTACGTCATTAAATTGGTGGGAATTAATACTTAATATATGGAACAGGCATTTTACCAGATCCTAATTTTTTCTAGATTGGACCATGACCGGGGCAAACATAGTTCTTTCCTTTCTTTTTCTTTTTTGTTTTTGTTTTTGTTTCGATTGATAAGGTAGAATTTTTTGTAAACAGTTAAGAGGCCAAATGTAATACTCCATAGTCAAACTGATACAATATAATTTAAAATTCAAGATTTTCCCATTCTAATAAGCAAAATAAACAAACACCAACCTCTACAACTTGCCAATATACTATGGATATCCTAATCAGAAAGTAGAACTCACTAGCTCAGTAGTTTTGCTGCTTCATCTTCTAGCTAGCCAGTACCTCAAATAGAACACTGCAATATCCAAGATCACACAGGACTGTAAATGAAGAGCTCTCCATTTGCTTAGGCTGATGACAGTAAGTTTTGATGTTGTTTGGTTGACAGTAATTGTTATAGTTAGATCTGCTTTTGATTTAGTGACTATAATCCTTTTTATTGTGGAGCAGGAACGAGTGTGTTCAACCATTTGCACCAGAAATGGAGCATATATGTGGAAGGCCATTGGGACTACGGTTTGATAAAAAAACTGGAGATCTTTATATTGCTGATGCCTACTTCGGCCTTCAAGTAGTAGGGCCAAATGGAGGTTTGGCTACTCAGCTAGTTGCAGAAGTTGAAGGCCAGCCCTTACGCTTCACAAATGATATGGACATAGATGAGCGCCAAGATGTGATTTACTTCACAGACACGAGCACGAGCTTTCACAGAAGGTAAGTAAGAAGTTTTAACTTTATTTATTGGGTTGCGAATGGCTGGTTTCATTCCATCCTACAACCTATCATTAGTTTTTCCAATATTGGAAGAAGTCATTTTTAGCGTATATTTAAGCCTTCCCTTCAAACTTCTTTATAAATTCTATAGGTTTTGAGTTTGAAAGCAATTCTAGGACTGGTAAAATGAACATCAACAATACCCTATTTTGAACTCCATTTGAAGCATTTCTAGGAAGACTGATGAAATTTGAAGCAATTCTAATACCTTACTTTTCAATTAAGAAAAAAATTAAGTTGTGTTTTTTTTATTTTTTTATTTTTAAAGTTAGAAAATTAAAGTTGGGTTTGAATTATGAATTTGTGGAGGAAAACAAAAAAGGGAAGGGAAAAATTCATTCACTTTTCCCTTTCCTTTTATTTTTCCTCCACAAATCTATGATCCAAACACAACCTTAAAGCTCCAAATTGGAGGCTTAAAGAATTGTTATGGTGAGTTTTCAAGCCACTGACCGTATTATTCTCAACTCCATCTTAAAAACAGAATTAATTCTTAAATGCAGAATTAAAAACAAAAGCTAACTATGTACGTGGGTAACAAAAAAACATTCATCCCTAGCTTTTCTAAATTCTGAAATGTTTCTTTTTTTTTTTTTTTTTTTTTTTTTTTTATGTAGGCAATTTATGTCATCAATTCTAAGTGGTGACAAGACCGGCAGGTTGATGAAATATGACAAATCAAGCAAAGAAGTAACAATCCTACTAAGAGGCCTTGCTTTTGCCAATGGTGTAGCCTTGAGCAAAGACCACTCCTTCGTACTAGTAGCCGAAACCACTACTTGTAAGATCATAAGGCTTTGGCTCCATGGCCCTAATGCCGGAAATTCTGATGTTTTTGCCGAGCTACCGGGTTTTCCAGACAATGTGAGAAGGAACTCAAAGGGTGAGTTTTGGGTGGCTTTGCATTCCAAAAAAGGACTTCTTGCAGATTGGGTTGTTTCAAATACATGGGTTGGGAAAGCACTTTTAAAGCTTCCACTTAGCTTCAAGCAACTACACTACTTGTTAGTAGGAGGAAAGCCACATGCAACTGCAATAAAGTTGAGCGAGAAAGGAGAGATTTTGGAGGTCTTGGAAGATAGTGAAGGAAAGAGCTTAAGGTTTATTAGTGAAGTGGAGGAAAAAAATGGCAAGTTGTGGATTGGGTCAGTGATGATGCCTTTCATTGGCTTTTACAATTGGTAATGAAGATGTACTCAAATGTAACAAGTTGGTTATGACACTATTAGATTATGAATTTGGATAGTGATTTGAAGAGAAAAAGATAAGAGAACTAACTTATATTTCATTCACATTTTTCTAAATCTTTACTTAAATCTATGATCCAAACATAGATTATAAATTTTATTTTTCTTGTTGGCATGCTATGCATGGTAACTTTTTACTTTGTATTTTGCTAAAATTCAAACTTGTCCAAGTTGTAAAGTTTTCGTTATATAATTATTAGAACTAACAATCATTTGGAAAGGGATATATTTCACTCATCAAAATTGTGTTTGAATTATGAATTTATGTTTGCATTTCAAGAAGAAATGGAAAATGTAGTTAAAATGTGAATGAAATTATATTTCACTCACCTTTTCGTTCGCTTTTTAAATTCTTATACAAATTCATGATTCATATACAATCTAAATGTTTATGAATGTGTCAATTATCTCATTATGTTCCAAATTATTCAAGTTTCTCCATGATGTTAAGATCATTCTAGGGTGGTGAATTGTCAAAATAGCGAGCTAAAGTCATTTTTGGACATTTTAGAGCATCTGCAATATATTAGCTATAAATTTTGTTATAGTTATAATATACCAACTTGTGCAAAAAAAGAACTCCAAGCTCTGTCCAAAGACTCCTTTTCTTTCATTTCTTTTTTTTTTTTTGGGGGGGGGGGGGCGCTTGGGCTTTGTTTCTTTCTTTGTATTGATGGAATTAAAATGTGAAACTCTCGCTAATGTTAAATTGTGAAACGTTTTTTTATTTTGTTAAAGTTGTTAGAAAAAAGGGTTTGAAATAACTAAAAATTGGTTGGAAATTAGAAGAATGATAGTTGGAGAAAGAATATATTGTGTCAAAAAAATAGCATTTGTGCATTGGAGTGGAATTGTTAAATTTTAATATTTTCACACTATACACTACAACAAAACTAACTATTTACGGCTTCAAATTTACAGTATACATCAAATGCATATCGTAATTAGTACATTCTACAACATTTTTTTTTTGCAAGCCGTTAAAGGTTTTTCAATAACGACATACATACCATGCAAGTCGTTAATTCATATATTTGTGCCATACAAAAGTATGCCATAAAAAATGTATGTTTTCACGACTTAAAAAATATGTCGTAAAATATTTGTTCTTAAGACGACATACATTTTATGTTGTAAAATATTATAACTTTATACGGCATGCATTAACATGTCGTGAAAACTTCTACAAAAAAAAAAATTCAATCTGATTTTTTTTATGGCATGCAAAAGCATGTCGTAAAAATGCATATTTTTACAGCATACAAAAATATGTCGTAAAATATTTACACTTAAGACGACATACATTTCATGTCGTAAAATAATATAACTTTACACGGCATGCATTAGCATGCCGTGAAAACTTTTATTAAAAAAAATTTCAATCCATTTTTTTTTTTTTGATTTAAAATAACTAACAATTTCTAACCAAGCTTCTCATTTTAAATTTTCCTAATTGAGGACAAGGTGAAAAATAATTTATACATGTCTTCTTTTAAGGGATAATTGCACCTAGTGAAATTTTGGAAAAAAAATTACATATTCATGAAAAAGTTTATAATTTTAATTATTAATATTTATATTGCTTCTCACTAATTTGTAATTATTGTTTTTTAAATTACCTTGATTTGATATTTTCCCTTCTTTTAATAATTTATTTATATTTTACTTTTTAGATATATCTGGATATAGTTAAAAAGTAAAATATTTATAAAAAAATATAATACATATGAAATGTATTAAATTTTATATTTTTTTTGAATTTAGTATTTGTTTAGAAAATTAAAAAATATTTTTCTTCTAAGTATATGTAAATTTTTTGAATTTAAAATGTAAAAAAAAAATTATTTAAAATATTTAAAAACTTACAATTACTATAAAAGAAAAAAAACTCAAAAATATTATTTTAAGCCCGTTCATCACTCTTCCTCTCATTCTATGTATGCATGTTTTGCCTCAAACCCCTCTCTCTCTCTCTCTCTCTCTCTCTCTCTCTCTCTCTCTCTCTCTCTCTCTCTCTCATTTTGTTATAATTTTTTTAGACTTATTTGGGTATATTTATAATTTTATAAAAAAAAAAAACCAACTTTAAAACAGGTCTAAAATATTACTAAAAAACTACACACAAATACGAACTATTTTTTGCAGCATTAATTTTATTTTTAAAAAATATTTTTAATTAATAAATTTTAACATTAACTTTATCTCATATGTTTGTTTGTTTTTTTTTTCTCACATAATTTTTTTTTTCTAGTAAATTACTATCTACTACTTACTCAACAACACAAATATCATCGGTGGATCTCTCTCCATCATCATTTTCATCTTGGATCAACCTAGGGTTTCTTTCTCTCTCTACATATATCTCGATCCCTCCTCCTCCTTCGATCTGATCATCTCTCTCTCTCTCTCTCTCTCTCCATCTCCAATCGAGTTCTTTGATTCATCGAGTCAATGGATGCGATCGACGAATTGGCTCAGCTCGCCGATTCAATGCGCCAAGCATCTGCTTTGCTTGCCGACGAAGATGTCGACGAAAACTCATCGTCCTCGCACCGCCCTTCCACTTTCCTCAATGTCGTTGCTTTCGGCAATACTGTGAGTTGATTGATTTCAGAATCAATGATATATTGTATCGATGTTGAAATTTGATGCTTTTGTTTATTGATTAGATCTCTGGATCTAGCTGCAATTTTGGTCTTGATTTTGATTTGAATAGGTGCATCTGTGTCAGATGTAGAGAGAATTGAGTATCGATTTTTGGTGAACAAGTAGCAATGTCGAAATTTAACAATAGCATGTCATTTTAGCTATTATGTATTGGAGATATTTTTATATCGACGTCACCCAAAAAAACTTTTTGGCCTTCCAAAAAAAGACATTGTCAAACTTTATGATTAGTTTGGCATAAGATTTAGTAATATCATTTGTGCCAGCTCTACTTATCCAAGAGAGGGTTTTCATTCTCTGCTCTAGTTATGAGTTATTCGATTGACTAAATTGTCATTTGTACTATTAAGATTATAGTATTAAAAAAATATTTTGACACGAGTCAAATTATAACTTTGATAGTATGATTATAGTAATTGATGATGCTACTAGCTCCTGATGGAATGGGTCGGGTTGATCCACGCCTCCCAAACCGTTGTCCGATTGCTGGGCCCACGGAGAAACCTACACAAGAGTTCAACGGGGAACGGGAGTCCCCTAACGAACCCTCCGACGAGCAAGTTAGAGAAGAGAGAGTGATGGAATATAGAGATAGGATGGTGATAAAGAACTTAACCTTCCTTTTTGTCTTAGAAGCCTGCTTATATCCTTTGTTCATCATTTCCTTGTCCACTCTGACTTGTCATGTTGGCCGAAAGTCTATGTTCTAGCTTGCCTTGTTCATGGTGAGGCCGTTCTTCTTCGACGTGAAGGGGTTATAGCATTAAATGCTGCAAGAGACCTCATTAATGACTGATGTGTGGTGCAATAACTTTGCAGGATCTTTATCTACCTACGTGGATGATTCTTTTGTTGACAAGTGTTTAAGTGTCATTGGTCCTTGGTGCAACGTTGGATTCCAGTAATGTTGGGCTGTAGTGTTTGAGTCATGCATTGGGCTTTAAGTGGTGGGCCAAAAGCCCCTATGGGCCAATCCGTGTCAGTAGTCCCCCATTCCCAAGTGCAGCTTTAGTCCAACGAAGGGAATAAAGAAGAAGACAGGGGTTATGGGGGGTCGATAGAGAAAAAATCGACTATGAGGTAGGCCAACCCCGAAGGGTGATCGAGTGAGGAGGCCGACTGAGAGATGGGCCGACTGCGAAGGGTGACCGAGAGAGAAGGCCAACTGAGAAGTGGGTCGACCGTGGAGGGTGACCAAGCGAGAAGGCCGACTGAGAAGTGGGTCGACCGCGGAGGGTGATCGAGCGAGAAGGCTGACCGCGAAGGGTGGCCGAGTGAGAAGGTCGACTGAGAGGTGGGCCGACCGCGAGGATGGCTGAGTGAGAAGGCCGACTGAGAGGTGGGCCGACCGCGAAGGGTGGCCAAGTGAGAAGATCGACTGAAAGGTGGGCCGATTGTGAGGGGTGACCGAGTGAGAAGGCCGACTGAAAGGTGGGCCGACCGTGAGGGGTAACCGAGTGAGAAGGCCGACTGAGAGGTGGGCCTACTGCGAAAGGTGACCAAGTGAACTGGAAATGGCGGCGCGCGCGGCTCAAGGGGCGGCGGGGCATGTGGTGATGTGAAGTGGAATAGACAGGGTATAGGAAGGGGATAGTGGATCGTGGTCATACACGTGGCAGAATCCCGTAATGGGGGAGGTAATGCGTTAGCAAGAAACGAAGGGATAGGGTAATATAGGGCGTTGAAAAGGCAGGGGCGGAAGTTTTCGAAAATTTTCAAACTGGCAAAATTTAATCTCGACCCTTGGGATATAGGCAAACCCTGGGCATTTGGAGTTATTCGCTTTACCTACCTTATCGCAAAAAACCAACACATCCCTGAAGTGAACTCATTTGTCTCGTGTGACACGCCTCTGTAACACTTCGCGAACTTCCTTGTGCCAGCATCTGAAGTGATACATAGACACGTAGGAGGAATGGCTCGAGATGAAGTGCCAGCCGCAAGGCTTGACTCGTTGGGAGACGACGACGACGCAGTGGAGCTGGTAGAACAGTATCGGGCGGAGCGAAGGGGGGAGAGGGGAGTTGTGCAATCAGTGCGGGCTCGCCCAGCAATGATGATCGTGGCCGCCAGGCCAATTAGCCAAGTAGGGCCGGACCACTGGCACACCAAGGCCGACAGGTCTACATTTACGGTGGAAGAGTTGGACGAGGTACGAAGGAAGTACCAAATTTCGGCGGAGATAGAGCTGAGGTTGCCCACATCTAAGGAAAGGGCATCGGATGCATGGCCGGTAGAATTCACCTTGTACGAGGAAGCATTGCGAGAAGGCCTAAGGTTACCGATCCCCTAAGTAGTGGTAGATGCATTGAACCGACTGGAGGCGGCGCCGGGGTAGCTGATGCCAAACGCTTGGAAAATTATAATGGCCTGTGCGGTCGCGTGGCCACGGTCGACCGATGGGGCGGCAATGATAGTGGAAGAATTCTTTTCTTACTACAAAGCATCGGGTCAACAAGAGACGTGGGTGACTTTGCAGGCAGTGACAGGTAGGGGGTTAGTAGCCGGGTTGCCCTCGTCGGTGAAAGGGTGGAGGCCAAGGTGGTTCTATGTGTCAGCAAATGGTGGAGAGGGAGTGCGCACAACATGGAGAGTCTCCACGAAATCGGTGGAGCCAAAGTTGGGGGCGGAGGTGGAGGCGGATGGGAGGGTAAAAAGGGTAAAAGAGTGGAGGGAGAAAGAGGGGGTGAGGTGGGACGATCTTGTCCGTCCTTCAACGTTGTACGGCTTAGGCTTAGGACCACAGCCGATAAAAGAGGACCCCGCCCTGGAAGAGTTGGAAACGAGGCGGAAAGTGGAGGAGGCAGAGGAGAAGAAGACCTTGGCCAGGGTAGAAAAATATAAGGAGTCTTGATTGGGGCCCGCTCCTAAGTTGGTGATGGGGGAGAGAGTCCGACCTCGCTCAAAGCCGTTGGGAGGCAAAGACCTGACCGAATTTGCCCCACTGTCACCCCCAGTAGACCCGCTGAAGGAGAGGGGCAAACAGAAGGTGGCGGCAGTGTTAAAGAAAGGGAAGAAGAAGAGGGCAGCGACATAGGGTAGTGAAGACGCCTCTACTGTAAAGAAGATGAAGGAGGGTGGTGTGGAGGAGGTGCCAGGAAGAGAAACGACCCAAGTGGCGATGGAAGGCATGAGCCCAAAAACCCAAGTTGCAAAAAATGACGTGGGTCCAAGTGTCCAAGCAGAGGCGACGGTGGAGCCTGTGGTGGAAGTAACCCCCAGTCCTGGTGAAGGGAAGATGGAGATCAGTAAACCAGAGATGAGTGCCTCACTGGCGACTGCGCTGTACCACGCGCGCGTGCTGGCAGGTCGCTCGGCAGAAGAAGGGGGGAAGGCCAGGGTCGCAGTCGACCGCCTAATTAGAGTGCTGGAGGACGCTGTCGTGTGGTCGATGGCACGGTTGGGGGAGGCTGACCTCCTGAGAGGGTTGTGCTCGGCCTAGATGGAGGCAGCGACCTTGGCGGCTGCCCTGATGAACAAAGCAACGCGCACGAAGATGGAAGTAGAGCCGCTAAAGGCCCAGCTGGAAAAGATGAAGGGACAGCTGCAGAAACTATCGGTGGAGAAAGCGGGTTGGAAGAAGGTCGCTCGGAGTGCTTGCGCGAAGGGGTTGGAGTGTGCGCAAAGGGCGAAGAAGATGGAGGTCTTGGCAGTGGTGCAGAGCTACTCAGGAAAGCATGCTGGTGCTGAGCTCCCCTCGACCAGAGCAGAGCTGGAAACGGAACGCCGAAAGGTGGTATCGCTGGGGTTCGAACTGGTGAGCAAGAAGAAGCAGCTAGAGTTGGTCCAACAAGCCTGCACCACCGCCAATGAGAGGTGGGAAGAGGCCCTTTGCCAACAACGAGGATCTACGTGACCAGTCGATCAAAGACAAAGAGGAGGTGGATCGTCGGATTGTAGAGTTGGAGAAGGCTCTGGCGGAAGAAAGGGCCAAGTTGGCATCTGAGAAGGCGGCATACCCCGACTTATGTATGGTGACCGTAGAGCAGTTCAAGGGGTCCGTCGAATTCCAGATGGCCATTGACGCCGCGGTCGCTAGAAGCTTGGCGAAAGAGGGGGACGAGGGGGCTGGTCCGTCAGGAGCGGCCGTTGGAGTTAGGAGTGAAGAGGAAGTGATCCAAAGCTTCCAACGGTCTGACTTCTACAAGCACGAGATGAGCGAGTTCTGGGACAGTGGCTGGATGTCTTTCAGGTATAAGGCACAAGAGCTGTTCCCGGACGTTGACTTCAGCCTCGTGAAGGTAGGAGAAGACGATGTCGCCCAGACCCCCCTAGATGAGGGGGTTGAAGAAGAAGACCTTGCGTTAAGCGAGGGAGATTAAGTGTATAGAACTATTTGTTTTTGTGTGTTTGTTTGTTGTTTTTTGGTGTGTAATGGAGGTAGTTTTTGTAATAAATTTGTGTAAAAATACAAGTTTGTTAATAAAACAGCGAGTTTTCTTATGTATTGTTGTTGTCATTGTTGTTCTAATTTGTAAATTTGGGATGGTAAAAATGGCTGAGCGGAATTCATCATAAAGTAGGTGTAAAAAATGGAACTTGTGCATAAATTGTGATGTAAAATGGTCAAAATGGGCAATCAGGTTGGCTTGTATGGATGACTACTGAAAATGTTAAAGATGTAAAAAATGTTGAAAGATGTTGTAATATGGACTTGGATTTTAACTAAGTATGGCAACCATGCCGTAATATTAAATTATAAAAATGGACCGGCCGAATTCTTCATTCGAGTTCTGACTAAGACTAGGAAGGCTCTACCATGTTGAAGCTTTAACTGACTCAGTCTGGTTGAGCTCTTCGTGCTCAGTCTGGTGTAGACGTCCCCGAACGCCCCGGGAGGGAATGAGTCCCCCGTTTCGTTCATTTTGGGCTCACTACAGTTCAGGACTCAAATTGTCACGGTTCTTAATCTGAACCAAAGAGTCCAAATCCGGCAAATCGTTTTGAGAAAACTGATTTTTTTGAAAGAAGTGCCAAACATGGACTGCTTTGCCAGATACAGAGTCGCCACCTAAATATTTTATTTTTGGGGAAATTTAGGAAACCCTGACTCGTTTGCCTAAGGCCACGTGTCTGTCATCACCAAAGTTGCCTCGGCTCGGGAACTTGGGTACGATTGGGGAAGGTCACTTCGTGAGCACCCCCGCTCGCCCGATCAAAGATCGGCCTCTACTAACCATGATATCGAGTTTTGAAAACCTTATGCATTCTTATTCCGGTTATTAGCCTAGATTTACTATGTGATGCGCACAGCATACAAGTATAGACCGGGTCGCCCGAATTGGAACAAAACATTTCATGTTTGTTTTTGAAAGATGGTTTGCTACTCGCAAGTAGGCTTAAAATGCAGATTTTGCCACCCTCGGGTGGGCTTAGAAAACATGGTTTTGCCACTATCTAGTGGGCTTAAAACTCACAGTCAGTGCATTGTTCCAATCCAAATAACCCAACCTTCACCCACAGGCATTCAGGCAGTTATATCATATAAGCACATAGCCTCATGGTAAGCATGCTTTTCATGGCAGTCACTCACACGCATGCAAGGATGCTAAAGCATAAAAACTTACCGAGTACTCCAAGCCAAAACAGAACTGATTAGAAATCATGCATGATCCTAATTATACAGAAATCCCTAATGCAACGCATGCAAAAATGCAACTATAGCAGGCTTTGCTATCCTAAACATGGCATATGGAGTGCTACAACTAACAAGTATTCAATTTAGAATTGAAATACAAATGCAGTTAGTATGATGCGCCGAGCCCGGTGCATGCAAAACAGATGAATGAATGCAAACATGCTATCATACTGTATGCTAATTGAAACATGCCCTAATCTAACCATTATAAGCTGGTAAATAAAAGGGAAGACAGACGCGGGATTGGAAGACATACATTACACTCACGCACGCTTATTACAATTGCGCCCTCACTCGGAGGGTCCGAATAAATAATACAGTCCCAAATCAATAGTACAGTCCGAATAAATACAAAATCCTAATTAACTAACAAATTAATCTAGGAAAGCTGTAAACTAGCATGCAAGCTAGGGACTGCCTCGGCTCTGTTCCGGATGATGGATGATGCATGTTTGAGCGGCTTGGCGCGGAAATCCATCGCGATGCCCCAATTAGCCTCTGTTTACAATTCATGCTCGGAATATTGTGCAAGGCTTTTGAAAGCCGCTGATTTCTGATTTGCTACAACAGAGAACAAGAAAGGGGCATGGCAATGTATTTTCACATATGTATGCTTGACTACTCTACAGGGAGCGTAGTCCTCGATCCTCGTGTCACCAATCACGCATATCGATGCATGATGGCCGAGGAGTCGATTTGCATGACTCAATATGGAATGAATGCACATATAAACACAACAAGACCGAGACTCCATCATGGGTAATCCGGAGTGTCGGCGACTGGGGAATTGAGACACGTTCCGTCACTCGGAGTACGAAACGTACCTCGTTTCCCGTGCTGGGCTAACTCCTATCCCAAACACAATGCAATATGCATGACATGCATGAATGCAACTAAGATACAACCTAACATGCACAATTCTATGAAATGGCATACACGATGCACGAGGTAATATGGCATACGCAATGCGCTAACATACAACCTAGCATACACGATGCTATGAAATGAAATGGCATACACAATGCATAAGGTAACATGGCATACACAATGCGCTAACATACAACCTAGCATACACAATGCTATGAAATGAAATGGCATACACAATGCATAATGGACTTACACCAACATGAGTGGACCTCAGCCACACTCACATAGGAGGCCATGAGATGAAAATGAGACACTCGAGATGCGTGCACACATGCACGCAAACCGAGGACCGAACCTAAGGCACGAATGTCACTCTACCAAAGCATGGCAAGGCATGAAATATGGTATGCAAACATGCAAATTTCAGCACTAAAACATGATGCTAAACAGCCCCGAAGCATGGCAACATGGCACCCGATGCATGAGGTGAACCCCGAAACTCAGAACTAGGCACATGGAATGACTTATAGCTATACGAAGCATGCATTATTTGATCATGAAGCATGAAGACAGAACCAAGGCAGTCCCAAAACATGAACTTTCTTAGTTCAAATCATGGCCAAAAGGTGCTAGCAAGATGGCCTAAAATAGCATGCGATTTTGACCAACAAACATGGTTTACATGGCAAGTGTATGATGCACATGGAATCTGACCAAACCATCAAAAATCAGTGAATAAATCATATGAAAATAGGCCCAAATAACCACTGATATGCAACCATGGCATGCCAAAATGATGAGTTGCTTTAGAGGGCCATACAAGGAATTCTTAGGCACATATAAGATAGACATGAAGCATGACCAAAATGACTATGAAAATCAAATATGATAGTCCCAAAACTCACCAAATTGACCCTAGAAAGAGACTTCAAAGCATGCAAGATAGGGTCTCTTTGGAAGGCCAAAATGACCATCAAACAAGAGAAGGAGAGAGGGGGTCACCCCCCTCTGATTTGGAGGGTCAAAACAGTGGCTAAGCCACTTAAAATCCATTGGATTTCAGTGGCTAGAAGGCCAACCAAAGTATGCAACGAGGGCTAGGATATAAGGCTCAAAATGGGAGGCAACCAAGCATACAAGATAGCATATGACCTCAAACAAAAATGGAACCTTAATAAAACATGAAGATGATGTCAAAAAAAGCTTTTTTCAGTTTACAACAAGTCTCAAAAATGAACACAAATAAGGCTAAACTATCATGCAAAAATGGCCCTAAAAGAGAGAATAGAGGCAAGGGACAGCAGCCGGCCCCAAATGGCAAAGAGCCCTTCAACAAAGTTTAAGAGGGGCTTAAAACATGACACTTTACAGTTTACAATAAGCCACGAAAATAAACACAAGTAGGCCTAAAATATCATGCAAGAAAAAGGCCTAAAAGAGGGATAAAGAAGCAAGTGGCAGCTGCTGGCCTCAAACAGAGGAGGGCCTTTCAACAAAGTTGAAGAGGGGCTCAAAACATGATATATTATAGTTTATGACCAAGTCCAAAACAACTCACAAATAGGCCTAAAATACTATGCAAAACTAGGCCTAAAAGAGGGTTTAAACACAAAGGGTAAGAAGGAAGCCTCAAACAGGAAAAGGTCCTTAATCAAACATGAAAAGGAGGTAAAAAAATGACTATTTACAGTTTGGGTCGGAGCCCAAAAATGCAAGCAAGAGGAGCTAGTATATTGAGCAAAAAAAGACTAGAAAAAGAGAAAATGGGACTCACCCTTGTAGAGCCAATCTTCAACAGCCTTTGGACCAAGTTTGGGAGCTCTTAACCTCTGGAAGATAGCCTCAAGTTATTGGAATGGATGTTGGAGGTATTGTGCTATGGCTTGTGGGGTAAAGGGTGTAGGAAGCTTAAGGTTTTAAGGTGTGGAAGAGAGGGAGAGGGAGAGTTAATGCAAGAGGCTTAGAACAAAATTTTGTAACCCTCAAAACACAGCTGGGGGTGCTGGTTATATAGGCACAAGAGTGGAGAAAAAGGGGGGAAAATTGAATTCAAATTTCCCCCCAAAAGTTCCCCCATCGGATACAGAATCTGGGGGGGAAAGGAGGGCATATCTGCAAGGAACCAGCTGTGAGGAATCTGGCCGGCCAGTTTCTGGGAGCTCAGGTGGCCAGCCGGCCAAGGTCAAAAGGGTCAAGCAAGATTAGCTGGCCGGCCACCCATATTGGTGGCCTCCCATGTGTGCACAACACAGCCATGTGGTTGAAACCCTGAAAAAGTGAACCAGGAGAGAGAAAACCCAATTTTTCAGAGGAGTTCAAAAGGGTCAGGAAGGGTTAAGGGCCGGCCATGCCATATTGGTGGCCTCCCAGGTGTGTACAACACAAATATGTGGTTGAGGGTCCAAGAAAGTGGCCCGGGGGTGGTCAACATAAGCTTTCTAGCGAGAAAAACGGGCGACGGAGAGCGTTGAAGGAATAAAGCTGGTCCTCAGAACAATTGCTGGCCTCCCACCCCTCTACGATCTTCATACCAATGAAAATAAGGTCCCTGCCAAAAATGAACTCAAACCGATGCAAATCGAAGGTTCGGGGGCCGAAACACGCAGCCTAGGGCCCCGAAAACTGACTGTTAAGCACCGGAGGTGGTGTTCGACCACGAAGTTGGTCTCTCGGACCACAGTGTCCCTCAAAAGGGAGGAAGTAAGACGCATGCCAAAAACCGGAGCAAACGGAGGTGGTTAAGCGGTCCCGAACCGAGGCACACGGCCGACGGCTCCGAAAACCGGGAACCGGGCTCCGAAATGGGAAAAATGCCCTACGACCACGAAACGTAGCCTACGGCCTCTGAGAGATGATCTACGAGACCTCTCCCTCCCTTCGGGAAGAGAAAACGGAGAAAACGGGGCCTGGTTCACAAACCGAGGCAAAGCACAGAAAAGCCCAGAAGTTCGGGGGCAAGGCTCGCAGCCGAGACTCTGAAACCTCTGAACGAGCACGATATGCAATATCACCAAGCGCTCAATCGGTGACGTCTGAGTCTTAAGGTCAGTCAAAAATGGGGTGTCTACAGTTGCCCCTTTTTGACAGAACTCGGAAGTCATAAGTGACGGGAGTGAATGTCAAAGCCCAGAGACGACCCATTTTTGACAAGGTCGAAGACTTAGACAAACAGACAAGATAAACCAAGATGTGCCCGCAGGCATGCCCGCAGGCAGGGGGCGGAATGCAAAGCGATATGCATAAAGCCGGATGTAACTCAATGACCATGCAAATGCAGCAAGCTGTAATGAAGCAAATATTCACAAATAGATGCAACAGTTTTAAGCAAGAACGCAAAGCAACAACTACATTTCATGTAGTTAAGAATGCGGAGAATTGTTCAACTCTCGCCACATCTCACACGGAGAAGATACGATACCTGCGTGGTTCGTCTGGTCGCACCAGCCTCAAATGAGCCGTACATACAATATCGTGCCTGAAAAATGAAGAAACTTAACAAGCACAACATAGTTAGCAACATATGTGATATCGAGCATAGACAAATGCGGTGTTGATGAGTGAGTGCATCGCAATGCGGGAAGCAACGTGCGTGACAACGCAAGTTTAAACATGGAGGCATGATATTACCAAGGAAATGTGTATGACAATGCAAGTATATGCATGAGAGTGCAGGTAATGTGCATAACAATGCATAACAAGTGTAAATTAGGATGCACGTTTGAAACGAAACAACGAGCAAAGAAATACGCGTTTCGGCGAGGGCGACTCAATCGCGACCTCCGGTTCACCCCTCGGAAGGGTCACAACATATTCAAAAGGATACATCTTGCTTTTGATGAGTAATGATGAGACACGCATCGAAAGTTGAAGTTGAAGTTCCGGCGGAGCAATTTCGCGTCGGAAAGTGCACTTCTCTTGTACTTTTTCAGGTCTCGGGGACTCCAATCATCACCAAAATTTGCAAAGAGCTTGGACGCCACCTTGGGAAGGCTGCCGGCCAGGTATGGTTCAAGGGGGAGGCTACCGGCCAGGGGTAAGAGAGTGGGGTGGCCGGCCTGCCAGACGGCCACCTAGCCCAGATTCGGGGCAGTTTTGTCTTTTCACTCTCTTTTCTTTAAATATACTCATCCAAACACTTTGTGCTCACAAGTGCAGCTCCGAAAACTTCCTCTCTACCTTCCCAAACCATTTTCTCTCTCAGATCTGCGCTCTATACGCGTTTTCCAACGCCCCACGCAAGTTGTTTTCGCGAAATCTTTCAGTTTTCGTCACTTTGGACCGATTAAATTTTGATTTCGGAGCTTCTTTTCTCATTTTTGCCACTTGAGGTGAGTTTGTCTCAATATTTGGAAGATTTTCTCGGGAGTTGACTTTTGTTGACTTTTTCATTTCCCGAGAGTTGACTTTTGTTGACTTTTTCCAATTTTGGCCCATTTTGCTCATTTTTGTTCCTTTTTGCAGATTTTTTGAAATGGAGAGTCATTTTCCATATGGCGGAGGTCCTCCGGGTGTCGGGGGTGATCCGGATATTATGGCTCTGCCCCCGAGAGTTCGGCCATTCGATCCTGCGAGGTATCGTCCTCAGGAGCACGTCCTCCCGCAGGCGGTTTTCTACCATTTTACTGACTTTGATGATCGAGCGCCTAGGGATCTGATTTTGCGGGAGCCAGAGTCCCATCTTTCTCTTGAGGCACGAGAGGTATTTACTCTACTTTTGCATTTTATGTGATGTATTCTACATTTCCCGCGCATTTTGTGCTTTTGCTATGTTTTTCTGCTCACTTAAGCACACAGCTTGTTTCGAATGTTTAGTCTACAACACCGTATTTTGTTTGTGTCTTGGACACACAGTTCAAACATTCTGACTTTTGAACACGTAACACACAGCACATGCTTAATAGAAGATTGAACACACAGCACAAACTTTGAAATGAACACACAGCCCACATTGATTTTGAAATCTGAACACACAGCTCAAATACTTGGTGGAAGGTTGAACACATGGCACAAACTTTGAAATGAACACACAGCTCAAATACTTAAATTCTGAACACACGGCTCATTGTTGAGGTGAACATGCAGCACACACTTATTGAGAGTAGAACACGCAGCCCAAACTCTGAATTTCTGAACACACAGCCCAAATCGAAGGTGAACACGCAGCACACACTTGTCGAGAGTAGAACACGCAGCGCAAACTCTGAATTTCTGAACACACAGCCCAAATTGAAGGTGAACCCGCAGCACACACTGGTCGAGAGTAGAACACGCAGCCCAAACTATGAATTTCTGAACACACAGCCCAAATTGAAGGTGAACACGCAGCACACACTGGTCGAGAGTAGAACACGTAGCCCAAACTCTGAATTTCTGAACACGCAGCCCAAATTGAAGGTGAACCCGCAGCACACACTGATTCTGAAATCTGAACGCACAGTTCAAATACTTGATGTTGAACATACAGCTCGAACTTTTGAGATGAACGCGCAGCCCAGGCTCACACAGCTCATACATTTCATTTGCACGCAGCTTATTCATTTCATTTGCACGCAACTTATTCGTTTAATTTGCACGCAGCTTATTCATTTCATTTGCACGCAGCTTATTCATTTCATTTGCATGCAGCTTATTCATTTCATTCTGAAACTGAATACATATGTTCATTCTGAACGCAGGTGACTGCTCGGACTGTGCGAGGATACGGCTCCATCACGGCGAGAGAGTGGTACGCCGAGCTCCCGGAGGCTGTCCGAGATTTAGTTGATGTGGCAGGGTTCGGGACCTTTTGCACTGGGATCTCTCGCTGTCCTGCTAGTAGGACATTGATGGGTGTTCTGGTAGAGAGATGGTGGGACACCACCAACTCCTTTCATTTTTCTGCCACTGGGGATATGACCATGACCCCTTTTGACTTTGCCGTACTGACGGGTCTTGATGTGGGGGGTTGGGCCATCCCATATGACGAGGCTATGGGCCAGTGGGAGGCCGCTTGGATATATTTATTGGGGGCTCGACCGCCTATTGACAGATCTTCGGGCAGAGTTCGATACACCTGGTTCTCTTCTCACTTCAGGAGGCCAGAGATGGAGCCTGAGACCCCTGAGGAGGTGGCACAGTATGCTCGTGGATTCTTGATGTTCCTCTTCGGTACCACTCTGTTTGCCGATAGGGGGAACACTGTCGGGCTTTACCTGCTGAGCGCTCTAGTGGACCTATCACAGGTCGGTAGATATGACTGGGGTGGTGCCAGCCTGGCTACTTTATACTGTTATATGAGCGCGACCTCCCGCGAACGGGGGAACATGGTTGGCCGCTATTGGAGGGCTTGGGAGGTACTTTCTGCCCTCTTCACTTACATTTCTGCTTCTCATCATTTGTACGTTGCACTCACGGCGCACTTTACATTCTGTACCATGCACTTGCTCTCAGCATTTTGTATTTACATTCTGCTCTCAACATTCTGTATTCTGATGGCTATTGCTCTGTCTCTCACAGTTATGGGTCTATGCATACTTCCCGATACTAGCCCCAGAGCTTATGGTGGAGGTGCCCCTTACGACCCCGTTTTCACTTCTATTTGAGGGCAAGTATCGGCCGAGACCTCGGGAGTCTTTTCTCTATCTGCGACAGTATTTTGACACCGTGCGGACGTCAGAAGTATTTCAGAACTCTCAGTTCTTCATGTTTCCAATCTTTGATTTGTTTGCAATTTCTAATTAGTTCATGCACTGGTCATCCGCAGATTACATGGCAGCCTTGGGCGCCTTTAGGTACAGACCTCCGATTCCAGTTTGCCGGAGCGTGGGGCGCCTCTCGGTACAGGATCTTGTTTGAGGGGCCAGTTGGTAGAGCCTGGTTCTTGGGAGATCGCTTCTTGCATCAGGTATGGGGCTACGCTGAGCAGGACATTCCTTCAGCGCCTCCAGATGATATGCGGACCGCCGACAGGCTCTCACTCCAGGTGGTCGTTGATGCTATGCTAGGTACCGATGGCTGAGGCTGAGGCTTTTAATTAACTCAGTCTGGCTGAGCTCTTCGTGCTTAGTCTGGCTGAGGCTTCAATTAACTTAGTTTGGCTGAGCTCTTTGTGCTCGGTCTGGCTGAGGCTTTAGTTAACAAGTCGTTCTTGAAACACAACGCAGATAATGGAGATATAAAGTCATTTGCATTTAAAGCGTAGCCTATTGATCACAAGTTTACACCATGTATGGAAAGGACAAAATCGAACAAGCGTACAGATCGCCAAAAAGAACATACAACAATTAATCAATACAAAAATAGGAGATGCCATTTTACTAGAAATAACGCTTCAAGTGCTCGACGTTCCACGGATGTGAGAGGTCTCTGCCTTCCATGTCTTGGAGTCGGTAAGTGCCTGGGCGAGGTTTGGCTTTAATGACGTAAGGCCCTTCCCATTTGGCTGCTAGCTTGCCCTCAGTGGGATTTTTGGTGGCAAGAGTCACTTCACGCAAGACTTGGTCCCCAACTGCAAACTCCCTTGGTCGAACTTTGCGGTTGTAGTGTGTTCTCATTTTTTGTTGATATGAAGCCCATCTGTTGGCAGCGGTCTCTCAGAGCTCTTCAATCAGGTCTAAGTCAGCCTGACGCAATTCTTCGATTAGTTCTGGATCCAGGTGCAAAATCCTCTGGGTCGGCAGGCCGATCTCCACTGGGATGACTACCACAGTGCCGTATATTAAGCGAAAGGGGGTCTCTCCAGTAGGGGTTCGGGCGGTAGTGTGATAGGCCCAGAGTACGCTTGGTAATTTCTCAGCCCAGAGTCCTTTAGCGGCTTCCAACTTAGTTTTGATGATCTTTAGGAGAGAGCTGTTGGTGACCTCGACTTGCCCATTGGCTTGGGGATGACCTGGGGAAGAGAAACATGGCTGAATGTGAAGCTCTGGACAAAATTTTCTGAACTTGGTATTGTCGAATTGCTTGCCATTGTCTGAGACGATGGCTTGAGGGATTCCAAATCGGCATACGATCGACTGCTAGATAAATCTGGTTGTGTTCCGTTCAGTGATTGTAGCGAGGGGTTCCATTTCCACCCATTTAGTGAAGTAATCAATGGTGACCACAACGAACTTGGTTTGGCCCCTACCGGTGGGCAATGGACCAACTAAGTCAATGTCCTACTTGGCGAACGGGTAGGGACTGCTGAGTGTAATCAGGTCTGTAGGTGGAGCATGGGGGATGTTGGCAAAGTGCTGGTATTTATCACATTTAAGCACAAATTTAGTGGCATCTTAGTTGAGAGTAGGTCAGAAGTAGCCGGTGCGAAGGATTTTATATGCCAACAACCTGGCACGTGAATGATTACCACATACGCCCTCGTGGACTTCCCTCATCACATAGGTCGCTTGAGCGGGACTGAGGCACCTGAGGTATGGGTGTGAAAATCCACGTTTGTACAGTAGGTCGTTGATGAGAATGTAATTGGATGACCGGGCTCTGACTTTGGCGGCCTGCCGTTTGTCGTCTAGCAGCTCCCCACTTGTCAAGAACAGAAGGATGTCTGCTGCCCATGGGATAGGTTTGTTTTGGAGGAAATGGACCTCCTGCTGGGTTGGTGAAGTAGCAGGGTGGGCCAGGTATTCAAGACGGACGCCATGGCTGAGGTCTGACTGGTCGACCGAGGCTAATTGGGCCATTTCATCTGCCTTGGAGTTTTCTGACCGAGGGATGTGCTTGATGTGGAAAGTGTTGAAAAGGCGAACAAGAGGGAGTGTAATATCCCTGTAAGCTCACATTGTGTCTTCCTTTCCGTCGAATTCCCCTGTAATCTGTCCGACGATCTGTTGAGAATCACTGAACACTTGGATATGGCTTACGCCAATGTCTCTAGCTAGGCGAAGACTTGCTATCAACACCTTATATTCGGCCTCATTGTTGCTTGCATTGAATAGGAAGCGGAGAGCACACTTGAAATAACCGCCCTCGGGGGCAGTGAGGATGAGACCAGTCCCACTGCCTTCTTTGAGGGATGATCCATCGACATTGAGGGTCTATGAGTAGGGATCTTCTGCCTCAGCATTGAATTGCCTGGGCGGAGGGGGTGTGGTTGGAGTGGGGTTGGTGAATTCCAAGATAAAATCGGCGACAGCCTGTCCTTTGATCGCTGTTTGAGGTCGGTAAGAGATTTCAAATTGGCTGAGCTCGACAGACCATTGCATAAGTTTGCCGGATAACTCGGGTTGTTGCAATACCTTCTTCAAAGGTTGGTCAGTGAGGACCATTATGGAGTGAGCTTGGAAATAAGGTCTAAGTTGTCTTGAGGCTATGACCAAGGCAAGGGCCATTTTTTCTAGCAGAGGGTAGTTCTGTTCTGCCCCCTTGAGAGCTCGACTAATGTAATAAATCGGAAGCTGTACTGAGCCGTCCTCCTTGATGAGGGCCGCACTGATTATGGTGCTTGATACAGCTAAGTAGAGAAAGCGGGTCTCGCCCGAGCTTGTCTGAGAGAGTGGGGGGGGGGTTGGCCATGCACTACTTCAATTGTTAAAAGGCCTCTTTGGATTCGGTGGTCCACTGAAAGGCCTGCCGAAGGACTTTGAAAAAGGGGAGGCACTTGTTTGTTGTGCGGGAAATAAAACGGTTGAGGGCAGCGACTCTGCCAGTAAGCCTTTGAACCTCTTTAACCGTTCCGAGTGACTACATTTCTATCAGGGCCTTGATCTTCTCGGGGTTGGCCTCGATACCTCGCTGACTGACCATAAAGCCCAAGAACTTCCCAGCTCCTACACCGAAGGTGCATTTCTCTGAATTCAACTTCATTTGATACTTATGTAGGGATTTGAAAGTCCCTCGCAGGTCTTTCAGATGATCAGAGGAGAGTTTGCTTTTGACAAGCATGTCATTGATGTAGACTTCCATGTTCCGACCTATCTAATGGTGAAAGATGGCATTGACCAACTGTTGGTAAGTTGCCCTGGCATTTTTCAATCTGAATGGCATAACACAATAGTGGTAAGTTCCTCTGTTTGTGATGAAGGAGGTGTGTTCCTGGTCAGTCGGGTGCATCAGAATTTGATTGTAGCCAGAGAAGGCGTCCATGAAACTGAGCATCTGATGTCCGGCCGTGGCGTCGACAAGCAGATCTATATGGGGGTGGGGGTAACTATCTTTGGGGTAAGCCCTATTAAGGTCGGAGTAGTCAACGTAGAGTCGCCATTTACCGTTGTTTTTACGGACCATGACCACATTTGATAGCTATCTGGGGTAGTCTATGTTCTTGACAAACCGTGCCTCCAGTAGTTTGTCTACCTTAGAAGCAATAAGGGCATTACGTTTCGAGTGAAAGACATGCTGCTTCTGGCGGAAGGGTCGGAAATAGGGCTTGATGCCGAGACAATGAGTGATGAAGGAGGGATCGATACCCGGCATGTCAGAATGGGTCCAGGCAAACACATCATTGTGCTCAGTTAGGAGGGCTGTAAGGTTGGCCTTGGCGTGGGAGGATAGTTAGCTGCCGATCTTGGCTATTTTTGTTGGGTTGGTGGGGTCGATGGGGACTTCAACAAGTTCTTCCATTGGTTCCCCTCTGACTAATTCATCTTCGTCTCGGACGTCAAGTCCTTCGATGATCATTGCCTCCTTCAGCTTGACCTCTTTGAGTGAAGCAACATAGCATTCTCTGGCGACAATCTGCTCTCCCCTCACAGTGCCGACCTCGAGGTCGGTAGGAAACTTCATGGCTAGATGATATGTGGATGTAACAGCTTGAAAAGCATTAAGGGTTGTGTGGCCGATGATGATGTTATAAGCGGAATGACAGTCGACGACAAGGAAAATGAGTAATTTGGTGGTCTACCGTGGATACTCTCTGATGGTAATGGGAAGATCGATGGAGCCTATGGAGGTCACCTGATCCCCCATGAAGTCGACCAATGGGGTTTGGAGAGGGGACAATCTTTCCTCCCCGACCTTGAGCTAGCGATAGGCATTCAGGAAGATGATATCTGAAGAGCTGTCGTTGTCGACAAGCACTCGTCTGACTTTGTAATTAGATAAGAGAGTAGAGATGACGAGGGGGTCGTCATGAGGGTAGCGGATGCCTATGCAATCGGCCTCCGTAAAGGTGATGGGTTCCATCCACTACTTGGGGCGTTTGAAGGGGCAGTCCAATGTCGCGACTTCTTTATCGCAGCCCTGCCTGATTTTTCTGAGTTTTGTTCGTTGGGCCAAACGGGATGGTCCTCTGCATGCTAGCCCGCCAGCAATGACTCTGATCTCTCCAACCGGGGGGGGGGGGGGGCAGGGTTGCCTTGTGCTCGGGGTTGTGGTGGGGGTCGATCATTGCCTTGGTTAGGTTGTGCGGGTTGTCAGGGAGGGGTGTGTCGGTGGTTGCCATTGGTAGGTTCGGTCCTTGGCCGTTGCTGGGGGCAGGCTGCCGTGAACCGACTGAGACGCCCCTAGCGTATCAAGCTCTCGACCTGGTCTTTAAGGTTAACACACTCCTCGGTATTGTGGCCGTGGTCTTGATGGAAACGACAGTATTTGGACTAGTCTCGCCGGTTGGAAGGAGACCGCAATGGTTATGGCCATTTCAGGGGATAATCTCATTGGATCTAGTTCAAGACTTGTTCCATGGGGGATTTGAGGGGAGTGTACCGTTCGAACCGGCTGAGCGGTCGGGTAGGTGCCGACCGGTCAGCTCGAGCAGGTCGGTCGGTATACTGGGGTGTTTGCTGTGTGTATTGGGTGGTTCTGGTTTCAGATTCCTTTCTCTTCTCTCTGAGGGTTGGGTTTTTGGTTGTGGAATCTTGTCGAGCGGCTAGAGAATCTTCGGCGTTCATATATTTTTGGGCTTTGGAGAGGAGGGTTGCCATAGAGGTTTGAGGGTTTTTGGAGAGGGAGAAAAGGAAGTCGGATGATCGTAGACCAGCCATGAAAGCTGTGAGAATGACCTTGTCGTCATTTTCCGCCACCTGCAAGGCCTTGGTATTGAAACGAGTGACAAAGCTACGCAGCGATTCCCCTTCCGCCTGACGGATGTTGAGAAGCTGAGTTGCCGGGCGCCGTTGGCACTGGGCACCAATGAAATGGCTAAGAAAGGAATCACTTAGGTGTTGGAAAGTAGAGACGGAGTCCATTGGCAGCTGACTGAACCAGAGTCGAGCCGACCCCTTGAGCGTTATGGGGAAAGCCCAACACATGATCTCATCAGGAAAAGCATGGAGGATCATTAAGGTTCTATAAGTCTCCAAGTGGTCGACCGGGTCCGTTGTACCGTCGAAAGAGTCGATCGAGGGCATTTTGAACTTTGGAGGTAGGGGTTTGTCTCTGTGGAGGCGATGAACAGTGAGTTGGCTGTTGTGGAGGGTTTATTCTGTATGTTCTGCATGACTCCTTGAAGCTGGAGTTTCATGGCTCAGAGCTCCGCATCCTAGATAGGAACGTTGTCACCCCCAGAATGCAATGGAAGTTGGACACTACTGGCCTCTCCCTCAGGAGTAGGTGCTTGGACCAGCGGATGTAGACCTTGAGGTGGTGGATTCATATCTTGAGGTAGGGGTCGCAAACCCTCCAAGTTGGAGGGGTGGGCTTGTTGGGAGGGATGGCTCGGAGTTCATTCTCGGTTAGGTGGGATATCTTGTGGTGGTAATTCTTCTGTTGACAAGTGTTTAAGTGTCATTGGTCCTTGGTGCAACGTTAGGTTCCAGTAATGTTGGGCTGTAGTGTTTGAGTCACGCATTGGACTCTAAGTGGTGGGCCAAAAGCCCCTATGGGCCAATCCGTGTCAGTAATAATTATGGAAATTTAGAGGTTAATGGAGAGGGTATATTTGTCAATGAATAGGAGGTAAAGTATTGTAAAAATAAAAATCTCATGCATTAAACATATAAGGTGAAAAGAAAAGTCATTCAATTCTTTTATTCCTTCTTGCTACTAGCTTTCCTTTTTTTTCTTTTTGTTTGTCTATTTTAATTTTTCTGTTTGTTTTTTTTTTTTTTTTTGTCCTCAAAGTTCTCCCAATAGCCACGGGATTTTTATTTTTAAATCGTGTCCAACTGTTTTAAAAAATTTATCATTTTTGAATTATGTTTTGAAAATTTTATATTCTAATTTTTTTTTTGGTATAATTTAATGGGTTTTTGTTAACAAGTATTATAGGAGCACAAGAAAAAAAAAAAATTTTTATAGAAACCAAGAAACGTTTTACTAATTTCATAAAACTTTTTATTAATTTAATTTTTTTTTTACTTTTTCACAATTTTTAATTTTTTACTTTTAATTTAATTTAATTTTATTTTCAATATTAAGGGACATTTATTAACATTTGCATAATTTAATACTAACTTTAAATATTTTTAAAAAGTAAAAATAAAAAATCTTTGATTTTGGCAAGTAATATTAAAAATAAAGATACAGTGCGAAACAACAAAGTCCAAGCAATTTATTTATTTTATTTATTTAAATTGAGTTTAGAACTCCACCACCAAGTTTAGAACTAGTTTTTGTGATATCAAAAAAAATACAAACCATGTTGACAAATAACCCGTAAGGGTAGCCTAGTTGATTAAAGGTAATACAACAGGGACTTAGGAGTATGCTTCTTTCTAGGTCTCAGGTTTAAATCTCACACCCAGCCCGCTATTAGAGGGCGATTGCGTCTTTGCCTGGTCGATCGGCTCAGGGTCTCGAGATTAGTCAATGTGCGACACTCTGAAAGGGGTGCTGGCCCGAACACTCGGTTATCAAAAAAAAAAAAAAAAATTGACAAATAGAAACACAAAAGACATTTTCAGAAATTATATTTGCTCTTAAAATATTAAAAGGGTAAATTACAGGTACCTTTCTTGAGATTTCTAACAATAACAATGACCTCCCCTCTATTTTTTTGATATTACTCTGCCTCTCTTGTCAGGCACTGTTGTGAACGCTGTTGCAGATGGTGTGGGCTCCACACATACATGAGTGGATCTCACACATATATCAATAGTTGAGATACAAAGGGGTTGTAGAGGAGTCCAGATCATCTGCCGTCCTTTCCTACAATGCTTCCTGCGGTGCTTGCCAAAACGATGTCGTTTTGGCTAAAACGTCGTTTTGTTTAGTGTTTTTTTTTTTCAAAATTTGAGTTTCCCCATTTTTCTTCATTTGTTTCCCTCGCTTTTGCTTGATTTTGGTTTCTAACTCTTGCTTTGATGGTATTTCAGTGTAGTAACAGAGATAATGAAGTTGCAATCAAACCCAGGTTCTGAGCATAGATTTCATCTCTTCTTTCTTCTTCCCTTTCCCCTTTCCCTTTCCCTCCACCTCTGCTTCGCCTTCCACTACACCCCTTACACCATACCTAGTCCCAAACCCTAGATCTAGGGTTTACACCAAGAACCTCTACCCCCTTACCTCGTCGAAAAAATCTCAAGTCACCATTGTCATCGAAGCCTTTGAAATTGAGGCAGTAGAGATTGACCATTTGGGAGAACTCATCGTCATCGTCATCTTCGTCTTTGTCTTGTTTTTTTGTAGCAGAGCCACTCGTCGCCATCTTCTTCCTCACGGCGGTGGCACTGGTGGGGATGGGGAAGAGGACGCCGAAGGGCGCCGGCAGTGGTGTTTGCGTTGGTGAAAGTAGCCAGATAGTCATTGCGTTGTGTTCTCTCTTTTATTTTCTCTCAACTTTTCTGTTCCTTCTTCTCTGTTCGTCTTTAAGATTTGAGAGCTAACACTATGTTTGGGAACTTAGGAGAGAAAAAGAAAAGAAATGATTACTTAAGCTATAAGAGAAAAGAAAAGAAAAGAAAAGAAAATAAATGATTGTGATTTCTCTCATTCTTATTTGAATAAGTAAGAAATAAAAGAAAAAAAATGATTGTGATTTCTTTTTTTCTTGTTTGGTTAGATTTCATAAGAGAAAAGAAAAGAAACTATTTTATGTTATATTACCAAAAGCCCTTGAGGACATGGTGTCAATCATTTTATTTCTTTTATTTTTACAGAGACAAATATAGTATTATGAAAATATAAAAATCTATTAGTTTCTTTATTCTCCCAATCCTTCCACTTTTGAGAAGATTGAAAATAAGGGTTAGAAGAGAAATGAGTTTCTCTCTGTTTCTCTCTATTTCTCTCCATTTCTCTCCACTTAAGTTATTCAAACAAGTTAGAAAAATACATATATCTCCATTTCTTTTCTTTTATTTTCTTTCCAAATCACTCAATCCAAACATAGTGTAACAGAGAAGAAAAATAGGCTCAAAAGCAAAAGGAAAAAAAAAAAAAAAAAAAAAAAAAAAAAGAGTCCAAAATGATGTCGCTTTGAAACCTCGCAGGAAGTGCTGCAAGGATGGACAGCAGATGATCTGGACTCATTCTGGGGAACCCAAAAAAAAAAAAAGTGGTTCCAAGCAATTTTTTGGTGTGAAAAGAGCTTTTTTTTTTTTTTTTTTTTTTTTTGGGCACTAATTGATGCAATCCAACGATTCAAAACTTCTGCAATGGCTGAGGTTAGTTCTCGTACAATGAGAAATGGAGGGAAAATCTATTTTCCTACCTATACATGTCTTTATGGATCTCATATTTTTTTCACCATCTCTATCTCTCTCTCTCTCTCTCTCTCTCTCCCTCCAGCTCTGCTCATCAGTGACTACAACTTTGCATCATCAGGTGCCTTTATTAGTTATGCATTAATAAGCTACTGCTTAATATATAGATATTTTTCATAAGCCTAAGAGATCTATTTTTTTTATTTTTTTTTAAAATTTAAATATTGCAGATGTCTCCTTAATGTTGAAGCCATCTGCTAATACTGGATGTGATATGGTACCTGCGGCTGAAGCAAATGAAGTAGATCTAGTTTCATGGTGCTGTAGTGACATCAGACTTCCTCATATTTTGTGAATCTTGCACAAAAGACTAACCTTCTAGATGCTCTAGCTTTTGCATTTTTTTTTTTTTTGGCTGAGATCTAGAGTAGTTAAGTGCCTACTTTTATGTTTTTGTAGTGGCCAATGAATTTGCATAGATGGCTGGGGTTTTTGCACTGTGCAAAGGTGTTTGTTTTGTATGAATGTAAAGATCTACTGGCATTGTACTTGACTAAATTATGTTTTACATGAATCTAGAGATGTACTTGTTAGCACTATAATTGACTAAATTTTTGTTTGCAAATGGTTTGATGATCTTAGGTGGCATTTGACAATTGAGTTTGGTTTAAATTAGTCGTAAAAAAATAAAATAGGCAAAAAAATTAATAAGATAAAATGTCACATTCAAATCATAATTATTATTTTTTTTTCTCACAAAGGTCAAAAAGTTAAAAACTTCAATCCAAACAAACTTTTTAACCTGAACTAAAATAATTAAAAAGTCAAAAAAATCAACTCAACGTTTCGAACCAAGCCTTAGTATCATTATTGTTTGTCATTGTTAATTGTAACAATTAAATAGTAAGTAATACACTTTTATTTCAACACTTTAGTGGTTGGGAACATCTAAATCACACTTTCTTATGAACTTTTTTTTCTTTAATGATTTTTTTTAATTATGTTAAAATTTTATAATTAGTTTTGTGTGAACAAATTTAAATAGTAAATAAATAAATAAATTTAATGATTTTACGCAAACTCCAAACACTTGTTTCGCACAAGCACTTTTAATATAAAAGTCAAGTACTTAGAGCATCCTCAACAGCTTCCTTATAATAGTTTTTTGCTATTATAAGGGATTAATTTTTCAGAAATCCTTTCTTAGTAGATCCCTTATCCAATCTCCCAAATATAAGTGTCGTTACAATGACTCCCTATTTGTAGAGAGTCACTGTAGCTCCCTTATATCTAATAAATTCTTATTTTATTTCGTTGAAGGTGTGAAAGGATGTTGTAGACACCCCATTTTGACCGCCCGCAAGACTTAGGCGCTTGATTCGATACACTCGATGATAGAAGTTGAATTGTGCACTTTGAATTCGCAGTGATTCGAATTCAGTCAAGCTCTCGAAATAACCTCAAATCGTCAACATTTACCTTGTTTGAATATCTGAGTCTCATTTTTGGACCTTCCACCACCCTGAGCTGAGTTTGAACAAAAAAATCAGGGAGGGCAGGCATGCTTGGCTGTGCCTCAGTGAAGGTCGGCCGTGGCTATGAATGGCTAGCCGGGCCTTGGTGGCGAGAAACACTGTACTGGGCGGGAGCCCACCAACTGTCCATTTTTGAAGATATTTATCACCTTTTGAGTTCAAATTCTATAAAAATGAGGTCCAGCCTCTGTTTTGGAGGTTCAAAAAAAATTCTACAAAGCTTATATACACCTTGAGAGCTCCTCCTTCCTCCTTCTTCCATGGCAAGCAACCTTTGAGTTAACCTACCTCCATCGTGTCATCTCCATACACCATACACAACCTTGTCTCACCATCTTAGAGCCATGGTTGATCTTTGAGAAGCCTAATTCAAGCTTGAGGGTGTGTTCATACTTAGTTTGGATCACAAGCAAGAGCTAACTTCTTTGAGAGGTATAAGCTTGTTTTTCCTTCTTGCTTTCAACTCTCTCATTTGCGATCTAGTTCATATCATTTTGTGTTGTTTTGATCCTATTTTAAGTGTTTAAGTTTAGATTTGGAGAGCTATCAAAAGAGTAGAGAGAGTTTGCTCTTTCTACATCTTTACCTATAGCTCAAACCCTTACTTTTCCACTCTTTTCCTTTGTTCTCTACACTGATTTTCAGGGTGAAAAAAGGGCTAAATCATGTTTTTGGGGTTTCAAAAATGAAGGGTTTAGCCACCCTTTGTTCTTGTTTACTAGCCTTGTTTCCTCTTTTGTTGATTAGCTTCTTTTAGGCTCCTTTTGTGGGCTTTAAACCCTTTTTTTGTGAGCTTTAAGCCTCTATTTTTCATTTGTTAAGGGCTGTCCTAGCCTTTTAAATTGGTTAAAGCTTTGGTTAGTTCCTTTGTTGTCACATGAATTGGCATATATAACTTGTTGCATGTTATTCCAAGCTTTCGTTTGCTTACTTTTCATGTTAAGAGTCTCACTCTAACAAATCATCTAACCATTTATCTCTTTCATTCTTGAGAATGATTTCAACCGATTGAGGTTACTCAAAACATGTAAGAGAGACTTCTACCTAATGGCTTAACCTTTTCGGAGATTCATTGTCAACGGTATAGTCTCTCTATCATGTTTTAGAAGAGCCTCTCGTTTGAGGTTACTTCTTGTTTAGCGGCCTTAACATCACCATGGACAAATGGACTAATGAATGGCAATGACTAAACAAATTGGCTTAAAATTGGATCAATGCACATAAACAAAATGGCTTAAATTGCTTAGACTTGGCCGGACATTATGCTAAGTTTATCAAGTCAAGAGTGATCATGCGCTAATTCATGGCATTTTGATGACTCTTGAAGCGTCTCTACCACCCTTTTTGAGTTCATTCCATGATAAGAGGGAGGAGTGGTCATATCCATTGCATTTCATTGATTTTTGTCCAAACTTGCATCCAAAATCATCAAGCAATCAATTTTCCCATTGATGGCTTTGGAATCAATTTCAACTTTCTTTCAAGGCTTTCCCATGACAGAGAAGGAAGAAAAGGACAAACAGAGCTTGAACAACTCTGTCTGCACTGTTTTCACTTCAAAATACAAAATAGGGTTTTGCACAAAACTGAGGTACGACCGGCCTTCTCTGTGCCCGGCTGGGCTTCAATGAGGGCCGATCGACCCTCAAAGTTTGGTCAGTAGTGTATTTTTGTAGAAAACAGAGGGTAGTGGCTAAGGTGAACAGAGCAAGCTTGGGACAGGCAGGGCTGTTCTTGAACATTTTGCATGTGCATGCATGCAATTCTTGCGCATCCTTGCTTATATTATGATTATTGTAATTAATTAATTTAATGTTGTTTATTGTAATTAGTCTCGTTAATTGTTAAGTGTTATAATTATTCATTAGTGTCTATTTGTAATTGTTGTAATAATCTTTGTTATCCGTGGTAATAGCATAGATAGCCCAATTAGCTAGTTAATTAGCTTAGCCTATTTTATCTATTCATTCGGTTTTTTAATAGTTAGTTTAATTTGGACTTTCGCACATTGATTCGCACCCTCTTGCGTGAGGGATCAAACGTTGTACTAATTTGTATGTCTTCCAACCCCATGTCTTTCTCCCTTTTATTTATTCGCTTACGATGCTTAGTATAGAGCATTACGTTTCATTAGTATTCTCATGCCTTGCATCCACTTGTATAGCATGCACCGAGGCTCGGTTCATCATTCAAACTTACATTATCATGTAAATTTTTTTTGGAATACGTGCTTAGACCGCATGACAGCAAATTGATTCACATGTCATAAATTAGTAGCCAAGTCTATTAGTTGTATATCGCATGTATTACATTAGTCATTGTGCATTGATTAGAGACATGCATGTTTTCTAATTAGCTGCTTGTTGTTTGGCTTGGAGTATTAGGTGAGCTTTTACTTGCTTTAGCATATCGCATGAGCGTGAATGTTGCCATGTCTAACATGTTTGCGATGATGCTAAGTGCTTAAATGATTAAATGCTTGAATGCTTGTGGATGAAGGCTAGTTTCTTGAATTAGGATAGTTTGATTAATGTCCATTTTAAGCCCACCTTTTCAAGTGGCATATTCACAAACTCCTTTTTTTTTTTTTTTTTTTTGTTTCCAAAAACAAACATTGAAATCAAATGTTCTAAATCTTGTAAAAGTAGTCTTTACTTATGTGCATTACATAGTAAAAATAGCTAATAATCGGAACAAGAGCTTATAATGTAAATAAAAATCACATCATGATTAGTACAGACCGATCTTTGATCGGGCGAGTGGGTGCTCAATTCATGACCATCCTCTCTCGTACTTAAGTTCCCGAGCCGAGACATTTTGGTGATGACGGACTAATGGCCTTTGGAACAAGTCTCGGGTTTCCTAAATTTCTCAAAAATATTTAGGTGGTGACTCTGAAATCTAGCAAAATAGTCCATTTTTGGCATTTGATTCAAACATCGATTTTTCAAAGAGAATTGTTGGATTTGGACTCTTTTTGTGTTTTCACTGTTTAATGTTGCACTTGTGAAATCATATTCAGAACCACAAGTGGAGTCCGAACTGTAGGGCTATTCGCCTTCTAAAAGGAGCACGAAAAGTCGAGCTACAGTTTCTGGCGACTCTGTTGGGGACTTAGAGAACTTGACTTGAAACTTATGATGTGACTTTTTATTTACACTTATATGTTTCTTTGCATTTGCATTGGTGCGCTTAAAATCACTGTGTTTGTCGACTACTATTCCTGGACGGTTTGCCGGAGGCTTGCTCGAAAGGCTTGCCAAAAGGCTGACCGGTCATGGGCTCTGCCATGTTGGGAACGCAACCCTTGGATCTGGACTACCGCTGTACCGTTTTATCCTTCTTTCACTTCTCAGTGTTAGGTGTGAGAGGTATATTAGGTAATCTTGCCAAGGTACCTTTTTGACCATTCGACCTAGTTGCATATAGTGAAGCTATAGTGATTATTCCGAATTAGGGCAGGGTGCCACCCATGTGTAGGATGTCGTGAAACTCGTTATGTGAAATAGTGCAGCCTAGATCATGCCAAAAAAAAACTAGGACAGGGTAGCCCTACCCCCTCATAGGGGTGTTTTGGTTCTTTTTGAATGACGTATGCTTCTATAGTGAGACTGTACAGGATGGTTCGTATCAATAAGGTTTGAAAACGGAGTTCAGTGGGGATTACAGTTCAGCTATGTGTCTTGACTGTTGTGGATTGGGGCCGAAGTGCTGTCCGATTTTGATTTTATTTTTCTTTCTTTCTTTCTGCTCGGTCGTTTACCATCATAGGTTCAGAAAGACCCGATACTCCCCAAGTTGTGTAGACTCGTTTCGGCAGGCTGTGCAAAGCTCGAGACCTTGTTGGTGGTCAGCCTGTGCTAGTCTCGTTTCCTCCAGTCACTCGATGCGTCAGTACAGAGCACCCTACAAACACCTACCTGTTCTCAGTCAATCAATTCAGCAGCATCTAGTTCACCTGGGTTAGCAATGGCACAAAACACAACACCAAACACAGAGGAATTCGCTGCCATGATGATTGTTATCCAAAGAACTATGGATACTGTAAACCAAAGGATGGCTGCACAAGATGAAGTCATTGTCGATCTGCAGTGTACATCTAGGGTATCAGCGTCAACTGTGCACCTGATCCCTATGCTCAGCCATATCCGGATCTACCCCCGCCAGCAGAAAATCTGCCAGTCCCAGATCCTCCGGACATGTTTCCTCCAGCTCCAACTTATTGTCCTTCGGTTCAACCTCCTCTAGGGATTTTTCCTTTCGATATCAACAAAATTGATCCAGCTTTGGTCAAAATCGCCAGATTAGAGAAAGCATTGAAGAAATCCTAGGGCTTTAACTCTATTCCAGATATCAAAGATGGGTACAATGAGGTTTCGGTTAGATTATAGGAGAAATATACCCGACATCGACAGATTCGATGGGAGTGGTGTTCTAATCATGCATGTTCGATTGTTTTCAGATGTATTGAGGCCTATGGGGTTGTCTCGGGCTCAAAAGCTTTCGTTGTTTGGAAGGACCCTATCTAATGTGGCGGCCATCTGGTACGCTAAATTGGAGGATTCTACAAAATGGAATTAGAAGGAGCTAGTTGAGGTATTTGTCAATCAGTACTCATATAACACTCAGATAGAAGTAACCATTAGTGAGCTGGAGGCTACTACCTAGAACCCCAAAGAATCATTCATTGATTTTGTCGCCTGGTAGAGAGCCAAGGTAGCCCAAATGACAAATAGACCTGTCGAGAGAGAACAAGTCCATCTAGTGGTCCAAAACGTAGAGCCAGACATGCTGCAAAGAATGAGAGTGGCATCGTTGTCCATGTTTGCATCCTTACATGAGCTGGGGGTCTAGATTGAGAGTGCATTTAAAAAGGGTATCATCCATAGAACAAGTGAACTCGCAAGAAGGCCATTCTCTCAGAGTACCAATGCTAGCAGTAGCACTATTCCACGGCTTGCGGATGTTAGTACTGTGGTTTCGACGGCCAAGATGGCTGATCCCTTTGCTATTGCCATAACCTCACAACCTTCACAAAATACCGGTCCACCCCGAAATCGAAGAGTTTTTACTCCCCTCCAAATGAGCCCAACTCAAGCCCTCAAGTTATTGATGCGAAAAGGGCATCTCAAGCTTCTCGATCCTCGTCCACTTCCAGATCCATTGCCACCCAAACATGACCCTATCCAGTACTGTATCTTCCACAAACAACATGGCCATCCTACAAACATGTGTTACCTCCTACATCATGAGATTCAGGATCTCATCGACAACAAAGTCATCGCTCCACCCGCAAAACCAAATGTAACAACCAATACATTTCTTACACACAACCAAGTCCCCCCATCCAGAAACATTAACCACATCCATACACTATCGCCCACCTTTAACCCTAGCACATACATTACCTCATCCAACCTGCCAAAATCGGAGATGGTCATTCCAGAAGGCACAGACACGTGCACGATGGATTTAACACCATAAACCCAACCCAGGCCCATGGCTGTAGAAATGGAGGAAGAGAAGAATGCACTAAAGACAGGGTCATCGGATACCCGTGTCATAGAGAATGGGGTCTCGCTTGCGGAGGAGTATGATCCCAGTTTATACATTGTGGCCATCGATCAACCAAAGCCAGTGGTCATACTGCTGAATTTTCTCAGTATTAATGCTATCGGGGAAGACCAAATGGCACAGAATCAAAATGAGTGGCCCGAGCAAGGCCTGCATGACTTTGCCAACCTAGAGGAGGATCTAGTAGAATTAGAAGAGGATCTGGAGGATCTTTACTTCTTCGAGGAAGAAGATACGAGCTGTGTACAGATGGGATGGTAGGACTTGAGCTAGTTAGAAACTAGCAATGTGTGGTTCAGTGAGGAAGAGTTCGATGTGGAGGAACAGACAAGAAAGACCGCGGGAGAAAAAGAAATTGCTGTTAAGGGTAAGGCTAAGGCTGCACCTCTTACTGAGAAGGAACAGGAACTGAAATAGTTTCAAAATGAAAGGATAGAGGAAATCCAAGCGAAGATAGCTCTAGAACAAGGCAAAGGAAAAGGGAAAGAAGAAGCTGAGTCCATAACTGACAGCGTTCAAAACACTAAGAAAACATAATGGGATCCTTAGGATCGAAAGGGGATGTTGAGGAAACTCAGAAAGTACTGGAATGTTGAAACCTGAGCTGTGGTGGAAGAAGAATGGTATGATAATGGGGTGCGTGATGTTAATATGATCTAGCTAGAACCTGATGCCAGTTTGGTCATGACTTCGGGAGAGTGGTGGGAAGACAGCGACCTGAGTCACGCATACATTGAGGAAGGTTGGAAAGCTGATACCCAGATGACACCTGGTATATTGATGAGATCAATCATATGACCCGGAGTGGTCGGTACTTCAAACCTACAACGTTAGACCAGCCAGAGACCTCTAAAAAGGAGGTCGAGAAAGCAAAAGAGAGGGATATGGAGGAGAACATGGTCTTAAAACAACTTAAGAAGATTCAGGCAGACATATCCATCTGGGGATTGATAATGGCATCTTGAGAGCATAGGCAAGCCTTGCTCAAAGTAATGAGCCGAACCAAACTTCCCATTGACACCACCGTTGACCAATTGGTGTCGTTGGTCATCTCTGGGGACGTTATGCCAGTAATATCCTTCACGGATAAAGAATTACCTCCCGAGGGCGCCAACCACAACAGGCCTTTGTATGTGACCTTGGAGAGTCGAAAAAAGCGAATTCTGGTGGTATTAATAGATACCGGATCAGCGTTCAATGTGTGCCCAGTCAGAACTGCTTATGTCATTGGTTTGAGGCCGATTGACTTTACACCTACAACCCAAGCTGTTTGGGCTTATGATAATACAAGCCGTGATGTCATGGAAACGTTCAAAAGTAATATTCTAATCGGCCCGTCTGAACATGAGGTATAATTCCATGTCATGGATGTTCTGGCCATATTCAACCTACTACTAGGAAGGCCCTGGCTCCATCAGATAAAGGTTGTGTCATCAACAGTCCATCAGTCAGTAAAGTGCCTATAGGGATCCAGGTTCTACCCTGACCTTTGTTGTGTACCGGACTCGAGTTTCGTGGTTGTATGTTGTTGTCTAGGTCTTGTTTTCTTCCTTTTACTCATTGTATTTGAGTTTTGGGACTTGTTGGGTAAGTTTGGAACAGGTTGGTGGTGAGTTGGTATAGATGGTTGCTGCCCAGGTTTTAGCCTCTTCGCTCGAGCGAGGCTTTTTGCGCTCGAGCGAGCCTTGGGATTTGGCTTCTTCGCTCGAGCAAGGGTTCTTGCGCTCGAACGACGATTGAGAGTCATCAGGTTTCTTTTTCAGACACAGCTTCCACTCGAGCGAGCTTTCTTGCACTCGAGCGAGCCTTGTGTGGTGTGTCTCTTCGCTCGAGTGAGGTTTCTTGCGCTCGAGCGTGCGTCTGCATCTCTGTAAGACCTAAAGGTTGGTATTCTTCGCTCGAGCGAGCCTTGTGGAATCATTTGTTCGCTCATGCAAGACTTCTTGCGCTTGAGCGTGCGTCTGCGTTTGCGTTGGTACAGACCTGAAGCTTCACATTGTTCGCTCGGGTGACACTTCTTGCGCTCGAGCGAGGTCTTTTGCTGTGTCTGGTTGCTTGAGCCATAACTTCTTTGGTCGAGCAAGCTTCGCATATAGCAATTCGCAGCAAAGGTGAACTTTACCATTTTTGGCCCTCTTTCTTCTTCCAAAACCCTAGATCGGCTGTCTCTCTCTCTAAACTCTCTCTCTCTCTCTCTCTCTCTCTCTCTATACAAATACACCTTGTTCTAGGCTCTTTCTACCCTACTCTCTTTGTTAAAAAGCTAGAGCATTGCATGGGCTATCTTTTGATCCGAAAAAGTTTGGATTTGGAGCACCTTGGGTTTCTCTCTTTTTCTCCTTTGTGCTTCTCCATTTGAGGTAGGGATAATCTACTATTTAATATGAGTTTTGACCTAAATATTAGTTATTTTGTATAAATGGTGGGATATGGGAAGTTTGGGTGAAGTTAGGGTTTTGAGTTTGAAATTGTGAAAGAGGGGTTTTCAAGTTTTGGGCTCCATTGTGTATGTGAGGTCTTGAGATTGGGCTCACTTGTGTATAATTGATGAAATTGAGTCTTGGGGTTTTATGTTTGAAAAGGGGAAGATTTGCCCTAATTGGAATTAAATAAATTATTTAGTATAAATATGAAATTGGTTTGAGAATCATGAAATTGGAGGAAATTGTGATTAAATGGTGTAGTTGGATTGATAAATCACTCACTTATGGAAAAGTTGATAAATTATCTATTTGATAGATTTATTTATTTGTTTAGAAATAATTGTTTTGGGCTATCGGTGAAGGATAGCCATGATTGTTGTAGAAACTGCACGATGATTAGGTAAATTGAAACTAATCAATTGGATTATATCATTGAATATGACAGTTGGATTAACACATTGAATATGTGGTTTAATTGGTCATTGTATATGACAACGTATTTAAATACATTGCATATGTATCTTTGTTTGGGAGAAGATAGGGAATGTACTCCATTGTTTGGGAGGAGATAGGGGATGGACTCCATTGATAATTAAGTTGGCCGGAGTGTCCAGGGTGAAAGTCTCGAAATCTTATATATATTTGGGTGCCGGTTCCCCCGGACGTAGTTTCGTAAAATGGCAAGAAAATAGAAGTGTATGAATGATGTTTATGATTGAAGTGTTGATAATATGAGTTGTAGTCTTATTTTGAATTGTTTGGATAAAAATGAACTATGTCATTGAATTGATTTGGATAAATAAATGGAAGTGGACTGAAATATGGATGTCAATGTTGATTGGTTATGGAAAGGGGGTAAGTTGGTTTACAAGTGTGAAACATTTATCGGATGCTAATGTTTTAGTTAATTCTTATGTATGGTTTAGCATATTTCTACTGGGCTTTGGCTCACCCTACTTGGGACACCATTTTTCAGGTACAGGGGACATGCCGCCTCCAAGGTCTTCTTAGCTTTGGAGGTTTAGGAGTTGGAGACTCCCTTTTGTTATCTTGTTTTGATGTTAAATGTATATTCAAGCCAATGGCTTTCTATGTATAGAGATAGGACTCTTTTTTGTTGTAACCAAGTTTTCACTTGGAAAGATGTAAGCCCGTAGGGCACTCATATTGTTAATAAAAGTTGGAGTTACATGTAACATCTTTTGTAAAGAAGACTTTGATGAATGAAGTATAACTTTTCTATTATGTTTATGGATCTTATGAGTGATTGTTTCATGTTATATTTTGGAGGCGTGACAGTACCCCTTTAAAGGCGGGATTGCCACTGTGTACGGTAACTCTGCAATCTATTCTCCCCAAGGAACCACTGCAACATTATTGGAGATCATACATGGGGAAGAGGACGTGTTCCTTTTTGGATTTTCTTTGGTAGTAGCTCGGTTGGTTCAAACCATCATGGCAGAGGGCGATGGAGATTATGTGAGTGTGAATCCATATACATGATGAACAAGCAGAGGCATATGCCCGGGTCGGGACTAGGACGAAGTGGCAGGCAGGAAGGTACTGTTGCTAAGAAGCTGAGTCATAACCCCCATGCTTTCAGACTAGGATACAAACCTACCGCTGTAGATTGGAAAAGGAAAGGGCAGGAGTTGAGAGAAAGGCTGAAGGCAAAGAGGACTAGAAAGCAGTATGAGTTAGTCCACAAACCTATATGGGGGACCCTGAACGGATGCTTCGTTCGCTAAGGGGAAGATTTCCCATTCTGTGGATTTTTTGAGCCTTGTTATGACTGGGAAACAAAGACTAGGTATCCGGGGTTCGACATCTTTTTCGGGCACCAGTTACCAGAAGAGGAAGATGAACAAGAAAACCTAAGCACTGGTATAGATCAAGGAAGGATTGCAAACCTGGGCATTGAAGAAGAGGAGCTTTTGGGAAAAGCACTGGCTAACTTATTGATGAGTTCCACTGCTGGAGCTGAGACCACCAACTTGGGGGATAGTTTTAGTATCTCAATGATCAGGGATACCCCAGCAGCGGATTTCTTCAAATTTATCGTGGATGCATTTGAAGCTCCATGCCTGGTTAGGAAGTTTGAGCAAGGCGTCATCAACAGTTCTGAATTAGATAATGAGTCCGAATCTGATTCCACTGTGTCTACGGAGTTGAGGTTAGATTCGAGTTCTTCTAAGTCTGGTACTTCTAGGAGTGGTAACCCGGATACCAAAGTCATGTCCAAGTCATTTTTTAGTTTTTCCTTTGAGTCCACTGTAACTGAGGATCCATTTTTTTTTGAATGGAATACTGTGAATGTTGCCTACTTCTCCGTGCCTTTGGTTTGTTGTACTAATCTTAATTTTCAAAATTTTGACATAAACGAAGAGGAAGAAATTCCTCAGGTATTGAAAAATTTGGTTGATCATGAGGAGGAGAGGCGTGTTAAGCCCTATACAGATGAAATCGTATCAAGTAACGTGGGTACTGAGGAAGATCCTCGCTTGGTCTAGATCGAGTCCACGCTTTCTTCATAGGAATGTGAGCATTTAATCGCTTTATTAAAAAATTTCAAAGATGTTTTCGCGTGGTCCTACGAAGACATGCCTGGAATCGATCTTGAGATTTTATAACACCTGATCCCTCTCGACCGTAAGGCCTGACCAATTAAGCAAAAACTGTGTAGAGTTCGCCCAGATTGGGCTTTGAAGATTAAGGAAGAAGTTACCAAACAGATTGAGGTGAGGTTCTTGCTTGTATCTGAATATCCGACGAGGTTGGCCAATATTGTTCCAGTCCCAAAGAAGGATGGTAGAATTAGAGTCTGTGTCGACTTCAGGGATCTAAATAAGGCTAGTTCGAAGGATGATTTTCCACTGCCGCATGTTGATGAGTTGGTAGACTTCACCGCGGGCCATGCATTGCTCTCGTTTATGGACAGACTTTTCGGGTATAACCAGATTTTGATGGCACCTGAGGGTAGGGAGAAGACTGCTTTCACCACTCCGTGGGGCAGCTATTGTTACCGAGTCATGCCGTTTGGGTTGAAGAATGTTGGGGCCACTTATTAGAGGGCTGCAACTACCATTCTGCACTACATGATTCACAAATTGGTTATGGTGTACGTGGACGATATGATTGTCAAGTCCAAAGATCGAGAGGGCCACTACATCGCCTTAGAAAAATTCTTTCAGCGGATTAGAGGGTATAGATTGAGGTTGGACCCGTAAAAATGCACCTTCAGCATAACAACATGCAAAATGCTAGGATTTTTGATTACACAGAGAGGAATTGAGGTAGATCCTTCCAAAATCAAGGCCATCTTAGAAATGCCACCACCAAAGACAGAAAAGGAGGTGTGCGACTTTCTGGGTAAAGTGCAATTCATAAGGCGGCTTATTTCAAAACTAACCTTGACTTGTGAACCACTATTTGGTCTCCTAAAAAAGGAAAAAAGTTCCCATGGGATAATCGTTGTCAGTTCGCTTTTGAATAGGTCAAGCAGTACCTGCAGAATCCACCTGTGTTATCACCGCTAGAACCTGGAAAACCACTGATCTTGTACCTGTTAGTGACAAACTCAACCATGGGGTGTATGTTAACTTAAGAGTCGGATGTCAAGGTGGAGAAAGCCATTTACTACTTGAGCAAGAAAATGCTGGATTACGAAACCCATTACACTCCCCTTGAGAAATCTTGTCTAGCCTTGGTTTGGGCTACCCGAAAGTTGAGGCACTACCTGTTAGCTTACTCTGTAATCCTGGTTTCAAGATTAGATCCGATCAAATATCTCTTTGAGAAACCAATGCTTATGGGTAGGCTAGCCGTTGGTTGCTTCTTCTCTCCGAATTTGATCTTACATATGTTACACGCAAGTCTATCAAAGGGAGAGCTATATCGGAATTTTTGGCAGATCACCCAGTAGAGGGGGATGAAATGGTGGAGTACCTTTTCCTAGATGAAGATATTCTGCAAATAGAAGAGAGAACGTGGACGATGTACTTTGACGGAGCAGCCAATCAATACGGTTACGGGATCGGTGTGTTGCTGATAGCACCTGATGACTCCCATATACCCTTCAAACTCAAGTTCAAAGTATCCAACAATGAAGCAGAATATGAGGCGCGTATCGCTGGTTTAGAAGCCGCCTTGGATAGGGGAAAAAAGGTTGGACGTTATCAGGGATTCGAGTTTGGTTGTGTCTTAGGCCAACGGAGATTGGCGGGTTAAAGAAGAGAAAATGAAAGTTTACCATCAGGTCTTGGATATGCTGATTCCGAGGTTTGAGAAGTTAACGTTTACCCACTTGCTAAGAGAAATGCTGATGCACTAGCAACTCTATCTTCTATGGTAGACATTCCATTGGAAGTCAGGATACGTCTAATCATTATTGAACAGAGCTACACATCGGCCTATGAAACCATTGCCGCAATAGATGAGGCTTCGGACAAGAACCTTGGTACTATGATATCTGGAATTTCCTAGAAATGGAGGTGTATCCACCACGAGCAAATGCCAAGGACAAAAGGGGAATATGGCGTTTGGCCGTCCAATTTGTCATATGTGGAGGCAAGTTGTACAAAAAAGGCCATTTGGGAATGCATAAGCTATGCGTCGAGGAATAGGAATCAAAGCATCTTTATGGAGGCCATTCACGGAGTAGAGTGTGGAGCCCACATGAACGGTGTGATGGTCGCCCGAAAAATCCTTAGACAAGGCTACTATTGGTCAACCATGGAAGAAGATTGTATTAGTTTTGTTTGGCGATGCCACAAATGCCAGATTCATGCCAATCACATGAACATTCTGCCATCTAAACTCTATAAGATGACTTCACCATGGCCATTCCCTGTCTAGGGGATAGATGTTATCGGCGCAGTTATGCCAAAAGGGTCAAACGGGCATGAATTCATTCTGGTATCAATTGATTACTTCACAAAATGGGTGGAAGCCCAGTCTTACTCTATACTGAAAGCATTGCATGTGGCTAAGTTCATAAAAAACAACATCATATGTAGGTATGGAGTGCCCAATGCAATTATCTCCTATAATGGAACGCACTTCAAGAAAGAGGTGATAGATTTACTCGAAAAATATAACGTGGCTTTCCATAAGTCATTAACCTACAACGCGCAGACTAATAGGGCTGTTGAAGTTGCTAAGAAGAATATCAAGAGAATTCCTCAAAAGATGGTGGAAACCTATAGAGACTGGCCAGATTTTGAGCTCTGGGGCTACAGAACCTCAATCCGAACATCTACAGGGGCAACCCCCTATTCTTTTGTCTACGGGATGGAGGCTGTTTTGCTGATTAAAATTGAAGTGCCCTCGCTACGAATTATGGCTGAATGTCAGATAGCAGAAGCAGATTGACAGCAAACTAGGTTTGAGGAGTTGATGTTATTTGATGAGAGAAGACTGAAGCATTGTATCATGTCCAAGGCTACCAACGCCGGATTGCTAGGGCTTTTAACAAGAAGGTTAAGTCCCAAATCTCAAGGAATGGGACATGGTACTGAAAGACAACCGAGCTCCTATTCATGAACCTAGGGGCAAGTTCAAACCTAACTGGACTGGTCCTTACATCATCAAGTCAATCTGGTCAGGAGAGGCAATTATTCTTATGGACTTTGATGGTCTGGAGTTCTCGCAACCGATCAACATGGACAAGTTGAAGAAATATTATCCTTGAAAGGCTCGCTAGGCCAAAAACCTACAAGGGCGACCTAGGAAAAATTTAGAGCATGAAAAATTAGAAATAAAGAAAAATTGAGCTCGCAAGGTTGAAAACCCTAAAGGGTGACTTTGGCAAAAGTTAGAGCGTAAAAGGAGAGAGTTAATACTCGAGTGAACCTGAACCAAACTACGTAAGGCCTGATTCCCATTTTTGGGATACATAGACAACTTCATCCTAAAGTTCGGCCGTAATTATCTCCAGTTCAACCATCCTATCCGTTTTCCTAATCAAGTCATCCTTGTTCATCATCTATTAGTTCGGTTTTGCTCTGTATTTCGGGCAGAAAAGTTGAGTACAGAACAATAGTAATGATACGCAGCCAGGGGCTGTTATGATTTCTTTTGATTCGGGATTGTACATGTTGAGGATTGATTTTGTGTGTGTCAGGTGGTGATCGTTTTAGAAAATTATTTTGAAAAGTTTTAATAAAAGTTGATTTTGTTCAACATTTTACCCTTTTACAACTTGGACCATTTTTGGGACCGAAAGGAAAATTTTCAGTACTCGTAACTTTAATTTTGTTGATTTCAACATAAGTACATTCTCCAACCTCTTTGATTCAAATCAAAGCTGCTTTTTACATCTTGAACTTGAAAAGTAAAACTAGGGGCACAGCTAAGTCAGGTGGCTCTATACCAAAGACGGCCTAATCTCGGCCTTCCCTTCAAGTCAAGCCAAACATTCCTCAGATAGGGTGTAATTGAAACTAACAGCAGGGGCTAGAATCTTTCTCGTCCTCCAGGCTGCGAGATACCGGGGCAGATGCGAGGCATTAACTGAAAATGAAGCTATGTATTCCACTCCCTCATCTGGATGTATCTGATCATACCCAAACTAGCATCGGAACTAGAGAGGAAAATAGAACACGCAATGTGTAAGGCCAATTAACTCTACACCCGACTGTCGGGACATGCTGTAGCTCATCTTGACTAAATTAAACCAGGGACAATGCCAAGATATATCAACTACGGACCGGCTGCACATCCAATCACACCATAAACCCTCTGAAGGGAAATCTATTAGCCGTTGGTGAAAGAAGTAAGCCTTGGCCGAGTATTTGGGGCAAGGGCCCACTACCTGTAGCTTATCTATCAACCATACCTGGGAAGAGATGAAAAATAAGAGAGATTAAAGAATAGAGATGTGTGCGTTGAGAGAAAAGTAAGAAAAGGGTTTTGAGAGAAAAATAAAGAATGAGTGATGAGTGATGTAAGAATTATAAATTAGAAGGGTGGAAAATAATACCTGGAGAAGTAATGGGCTCCCTGCAAAGCAGGTAGCCTCTCCCTAACGAAAAGCATCCAAACCCATCAAAGTTTCGGCCAGTGCTAAACCTATGCAGCTCTTGCCCTCTTTCAAGCTTTGGGTCACTTTGATCAACCGGATGTTGGCTCCGCCAAAACTAGGGTCAATTAGGAGTTACGCAAGTAGGCATAAACAGAGAGCATATTGTCGGTGGCTACACCAAAGAAGGTCGCTTCTATCTCTAATAGCGAAAAATCGATGAACTAAACCGGGGATGTCTAGCTCCCCGTCATGAGCCAAAGATCGAGCCTCGTGCAATGATAATCCACACATCCACCCCAAAGTCTAGGCATGGCTAAAACGGGGCTAAGGCATGATTTCTTTGTTGCCCTGGGATTCCATCAGTGCTTGAAATTCTTCGTGTGTTGGACACAGTTCTTGAGATCCAAATTGAAATACATGTGTGATTAGGTTCCAACATTGAACCACGACATGGAGGAATGGAAAGCAAAGAGAAGTGCAACTCAAAGGGAAAAGGGCGTTTAGGCCGAAACTGTGAAAATACACCTTTTCTGAGCCATCGAAAGTGGCTATCTAGTCTTGAAGCCTATTGACAAGTAACATCTTCATCTTGAGAGCAAAATATCAAAGACTTGTGGTGCACAATTTATAGAGTTTGAGGAGTTGTGCATGATAGCTAGACAACACTAACCGGCACACACTGATGGCCAGCCATGCATCAGTGATGGACGGCCATGCATTAGCGAAGCCCGGCCGGGTCTTAGTGCTGGTCCAGTTCAGTGCAGTTACAGTAAAAGCTGGCCTTTGTTCGGGTGGACCACGACTATACTTTTGAGTCTTGTTTTGTTTGTATGATGTGTTGTTTTTTAGTATTTTTGAGTTGTTTTCATTTTTTTTTTTTCTATTATCGAGTTGTATTTTACATTTTGTCTGGTTGTGGGTTATTATCCGATTCAAGAATGAATGTAAGAGCCGATAGTTATTGTTTCGAGTCTTATGTGAAGTTAATGTGCAAGGGTTACACCATTCATCACATACAAATGCCATTCATCACATTGTGCAAGGATATCATTCAACAAAAACTTGACTTTTATAAACTAGCGGGTCCAGCCCCGATCATTATTTTACAAAATGAAGCAACAAACAAAAGAAAAGTATTCAAAAACAAAAAGGTCTACCTGAAGCTAGTCTTTAACTACAAAGCAAAATGATACGAAACAATAACAAGCAAAAAAAAAAAAAAAAAAAAAAAAAACAAACAAACAAAATAGCAAATCATTATCATCATCAGTAGCCCATCCTAGCTCTCTTCCTCTTCAGCTGCGGAGGAGGTACACCACTGTCGTCGCTAGGGCTGTTAGACTGCAAGTCAACCTTCTCTCCCTCGTCCTCGGGGGTCGTAGACCCATCAAAAGACTCCTCGGAAGGCGAGCGCCGCCTCATTCGAACTTTCCCCTGATCGGCTCCTCCGTGGCCCCTCCCTCGGCCCCGTCTCTTCCTACTGGCTGTGGAAGGTCCTGCAAGCACTACTGGCCCCGGCTCAAGCTGAGAAGAGGACATATATCAGTATGAATTAATAGAAGTGTACAGTATGGAAACCACAGTAAAACCGCAGATAGAATTTACCTCGATCCCATGGGTGACTAAGGCAGTCTGCCTCCTCTGTACCATGAGGAGCAGTCGGTTGATTGTACGAAGGAGGTCATCACCGTACGCCCACAGGCTCTGCAAAAAAGAATAGAATCTGAGGAAGGCAGACAGAAGTAATAGCGAACAATGAATAGAAATGGCAGAAAATAAGCCAAAGTGCAGTATGAACTAGCATAAAGGAATGTGTATCTGCTCGATACTAGGAGCAAACACTAGCGGGCGGTCCCTCTCCTTGATGTGCTCAAGTGGGATTTGCTCGATCACTCTATCTAGACACTGGTACATGATCTCAGTGGGGATCACAAGAAATCCAGGAATGGGAGCAACGGCAGGGGCACCTCCAGCAGGCGTATCACCAGTAGCAGCAGCAACCTTCGGCACAGCTCGAGCCATGCCTGGGGTAAGAAGCGCCATCACCCGGGTGTGTAAGAAGGTAGTGAAGTCGCCAGGCTCATGATGATGATCGCCATCCTCGCCCAAAATCAGGTGATCGATCTAAGGACCGTTATGCAGCTCATCCATTACTCTCATAGCCGGGGGAGGGGGATGTGGAATGTCGGGGGCAGCGACGCCTCGTATCTGGCAGATGAACCTCTCCTCCAGGTAGTATGCCCAGCCAAAGGGGCCCTCGAATAGAATCCTCATTGTTGGGGCATGTCATGCAGCAGCGTAGGTCATCCTCGACACCTGGGAAATGTCCGTCCAAGGATGCCAGTCAACCTATGAAATCAATGCAGTATGAGAATGGCAATGCAGTGTTAGAAATTAGTGCAGTGTTAGATCAACGTAGTATAAGAATGGTAGAGTAGTGTCAGAAATCAATGCAATATGAGAATGGTAGTGCGGTGTCAAAAATCAGTGCAATGTCAGAAGTCAGTACAGTATGAGAATGACAATATGGTATAGATGTAATAGCATGAGAGTGACCGTGTAGTGTGGGAAACAGAGCAATATGCTTATAGTAGGTAATAGTTAAAGGCTGGTATTTTGCTACTTGGTCTGCTATGATCGTGTCGAAGAAGCGGCGGAAGTACGGGAAGGTTCGGTCTATAAGGCGGTGTCACTCGAACTGTGAGTTGTAGTACTGGGAGCGGGGTCGTGACAACTCAATCGGCCTCATTGGAACTAGAGCCAGGGAAGTGAAATATGTGTAGACCTAAAGCTACAAACAGAAGACATGGAAAAAAATAAATTAGATGAACAAGAAATGCAACGGTGAACAGAATGTAAAGTATATCAGAAAAGTAACTGTAGGGTATACCTCCCAAACCCTCCAGTAGCAGCTAAGTGAATCTGCCTTGCGGCAGGAGACGAAGCTCATGTAGCAATATAAGGTAGCCAGGCCAGCACCACCCCAGTCGTACTCCACCACCTGAGGAAGGCGTACTAGTGCCCCTAGAAGGTATAACCCCACGGTATTTTCCTTGTTCGCAAATAGGGTTATATTGAGAAGATACATGATGAAGTCGCGGGTGTACTGGGCAACCTCATCTTCAGTAGCTGGCTGAGTGCCAGAAAAGTGCTCCAAGAACTAGCTGTAGTACACCATCCTGTGGCTGGTGGTGTCTGGGATCGCTTCGAGAAGCTGGAGCTATGTAGCCCTTTACAGGGTCATATTCGGATCAAAGGGGACCGGGCCACCAACCCCAACCCTTAAACCAGTCAGCATCGAGAAGTCGTATGGGGTCAGCATTATCTCCCCGGTCAAGGAGAAGTGGAATTGGTCGGTGGTATCCCACTATCTCTCTAACAGGGCCCCATAGAGCCATGACTTAGCCCTTATCTGTATGAGCCCGGAATAGAAGGGCCCAAAGCCAACAACATCAACTAAAGTATGGACCTCTGCAGGAAGCCACTTGTACCAACGCTGGGAGCTAGATACGGAGCCATAGCCGCCTATCCTCCAAGCTATCACCTATCAGTTGGGATTTTTATCAATATATGTACAGCAGAGACGAGTGGTTTGTCCATTAGTTTCAACATGTGTGCAAAGTAAAATAAGAGGAAAAGTTGTGTACTGTAGAGGCGTCGGCAGATACGTGCTCTGTGGGATCTCAAAGTAGGGTGTCCTTATCTATTCCTAGAATGAAGCCCTTAAATCTCAAAATACCACCCGAGGGTGTACGTGGTTGGTAAATAGCCGCATCAAAGGGCCTCTCGACAAGGGGAAGCAATGCAGTAGCCTCTTCTGCCTCCATATCTGCACCAAGGACAGCACCAATACCTGCGGTGGGGTTAGGAATGGGTACTTCGCCACTAGCCATAGAGAGGGGATGAAAAGGTAAAGAAAAAGTGAGTGGATGAGTGATTTTTGAGTGAAAACCTCAAAATCTCAAACCCTAGGAGAGAGAAAACCAAAAGAGAGGAAAGAGAAAACTCAAAGAGGGAAAGGGAAAATGTGCGAGAATCTAAGAAAACTCAAGAGAAAACTCAAAGCTTCACCAAATCAAGTTTCAATTGGTTCAAAATGTAGTGGAGAACAAAGTTTTTTTTAGGAAAATATTGTGAGGCTTGTTGGGTGTTTGTGAGGAGAAGAGAAAACTAGAGAGAGAGGAGTCCTAAAGAGAGAGAGTGAGGGTTTTCGGGTTTGGGTGTGTGCAAAATAGGGGTGAGTTTGTGTTTTATAAACCGTGGTGTGTGTTTTTCCCGATGTGCCCCTGCCCCACTGTCGAAGCCTGGCCGACTGTGTTGTGATGCCCGGTCGTGCTTCGTCGAGGCCCAGTTGGCTCTTGATGTAAGTCAGTTTTGTTTTGTTTTTTACTCTGTTTTTTGTTTTGTATTCTGGGCCCTTGATCTAAAAAAAAAAAAAAAGACAACAAACAAAAAACAACAGAGTTGAAGGAAAAAAGAAAAAAAGAAAAAAAAAACAACAAAAGGTTTGGTTTGTTTTTGTTTGTTTTGTTAATTAATGTGATTTGTTTGGATCGTTTTGGTTAAACTCATAACTCGTTTGTTTCAGTTAGACTCACAACTTGTGTTGTGTGAATCATGTTGTTACTTTATATATATTTTGTTAGTTGTTTCGGTAAATTGTAATTTGTTCTATAAAGCTGTAGCATGTTGCTTTTTGGATAAAATAAATTCTCAAAAAAAAAAAAAAAAAAAAATCAATCAAAAATCAAATCAAACAACTTGATTTTCAAATTACTATTTGGATATCACTTTTTGTGCATCATTTTGATTTATGTTAACTCGTGTTTACACTTTGTAATTGGATTTCTCTTGGTATGAGTTCTAAGTCTTGCTTGCTCTTTCGTTGCTTTTTCCTCTTCTCGCGTGTGACGCGTTAGGATTGCAAATCGGTTAAAAACATTCGGGTGCGCCGGGTGTTCACACCACTTTTCCTCCTCTCGCGTGTGACGCGTTAGGATTGTACCTTCGGTTAAAAACATTCGGGTGCGCCCGGTGTTCACACCAACCTTTCCTCCTCTCGCATGTGACATGTTAGGATTGCATAATTTTCTTACATCCTTTCTACATGAAACGTAGTTTGGCTCGTGTTTCCCACGCGAGGAGTGTTTATTTACTTACTTCCTTTCATGGTTGGAATTACAGTACTTTGTTTTAGTTTGTTTAAATGCGGCATTTTCTTTGCATTGCATTTGCGTTCAAGTGTTTCATTGCACGGCGTTATTGCATGATCATAAGTGATGTTTTTGCATCTTATGTTTGCATTTTGCCCCTGAACTATGCTGGTTTGATTCCTTGCAAAGCGATACGTAGGCAGCTTATGAGCATAACCAATTTAATTTATGTCTTGCCTTCTTGCCCAAGTCTTGCGGCCTCGTCAAATGAGTTGTGTCTGGGCTTTGACATTCACTCACGTCATTTCATGACTACTCAAACTCTGTGAAAGAGGGGCAACTGCAGACACCCCATTTTTGATCGCCTGTAAGACTTGGGCGCTTGGTTCGATACACTCGATGATGAAAGTTGAATTGTGTGCTTTGAATTCATAGTGATTTGGATTCAGTCAGGCTCTCGAAATAACCTCAAATGGTCAACATTTACCTTTGTTTGAATCTCTAAGTCTCATTTTTAAACCTTTCACCACCCTGAGCTAAGTTTGAACCAAAAAAACAGGGGAGGGCATGCATGCCCGGCCGGTCCTTGGTGGGCAGAAACATTGTACTGGACGGGAGCCTGCCATTTGAGCTCAAATTCTATAAAAACGAGGTCCAGCCTCCGTTTTGGAGGTTCAAAAAAAATTCTACAAAGCTTATATACACCTTGAGAGCTCCTCCTTCCTCCTTCCTCCTTCTTCCATGGCAAGCAACCTTTGAGTTAACCTACCTCCCTCATGTCATCTCCATACACCATACACAACCTTGTCTCACCATCTTAGAGCCATGGTTGATCTTTGAGAAGCCTAATTTAAGCTTGAGGGTGTGTTCATACTTAGTTTGGATCAGAAGCAAGAGCTAACTTCTTTGAGAGGTATAAGCTTGTTCTTCCCTCTTGCTTTCAACTCTCTCATTTGCTATCTATTTCATATCATTTTGTGTTGTTTTGATCCTATTTTAAGTGTTTAAGTTTAGATTTGGAGAGCTATCAAAAGAGTAGAGAGAGTTTGCTCTTTCTACATCTTTACCTATAGCTCAAACCCTTACTTTTTCACTCTTTTCCTTTGTTCTCTACACTGATTTTCAGAGTTAAAAAAGGGCTAAATCATGTTTTTGGGGTTTCAAAAATGAAGGGGTTAGCCACCCCTCGTTCTTGTTTACTAGCCTTGTTTCCTCTTTTGTTGATTAGCTTCTTTTAGGCTCCTTTTGTGGGCTTTAAACCCCTTTTTTTGTGAGCTTTAAGCCTCTATTTTTCATTTGTTAAGGGCTGTCCTAGTCTTTTAAATTGGTCAAAGCTTTGGTTAGTTCCTTTGTTGTCACATGAATTGGCATATATAACTTGTTGGATGTTATTCCAAGCTTTCATTTACTTACTTTTCATGTTAAGAGTCTCACTGTAACAAATCATCTAACCATTTATCTCTTTCATTCTTGAGAATGATTTCAACTGATTGAGGTTGCTCAAAACATGTAAGAGAGACTTCTACCTAATGGCTTAATCTTTTCGGAGATTCATTATCAATGGTATAGTCTCTCTCTCATGTTCTAGAAGAACCTCTTGTTTGAGGTTACTTCTTGTTTAGCGAGCTTTAACATCATCATGGACAAATAGACTAATGAATGGCAATGACTAAACAAATTGGTTTAAAACTGGATCAACGCACATAAACAAAATGGCTTAAATTGCTTAGACTTGGTCGGATGTTATGCTAAGTTTCTCAAGTCAAGAGTGATCATGCGCTAATTCATGGCGTTTTGATGATTCTTGAAGCGTCTCTACCACCCTTTTTGAGTTCATTCCATGATAAGAGGGAGGGGTTGTCATATCCATTGCATTTAATTGATTTTTGTCCAAAATTGCATCCAAAATCATCAAGCAATCAATTTGCCCATTGATGGCTTTGGAATCCATTTCAACATTCTTTCAAGGCTTTCCCATGATAGAGAAGGAAGAAAGGGACAAACAGAGCTTGAACAACTCTGTTTGCACTATTTTCACTTCAAAATACAAAGTAGAGTTTTGACAAAACTGAGGTACGATCGGCCTTCTCTATGCCCGGCTGGGCTTCATTGAGGGCCGCCCGGCCCTCAAAGTTTGGTCAGCAGTGTATTTTTGCAGAAAACAGAGGGTAGTGGCTGAGGTGAAACAGAGCAAGCTTGGGGCAGACATGGCTGTTCTTGAACATTTTGCATGTGCATGCATGCAATTCTTGTACATCCTCGCTTATATTATGATTATTGTAATTAATTAATTTAATGTTGTTTATTGTAATTAGTGTCGTTAATTATTAAGTGTTGTAATTATTCATTATTGTCTATTTGTAATTGTTGTAACAATCTTTGTTATCTGTGGTAATAGCATAGATAGCCCAATTAGCTAGTTAATTAGCTTAGCCTATTTTATCTATTCATTCGGTTTTGTAATAGTTAGTTTAATTCGGACTTTCACACATTGATTCGCACCCTCCTGAGTGAATGATCAAACGCTGTACTAATGTGTCTTCCAACCCCATGTCTTTCTCTATTTTATTTATTCTCTTATGATGCTTAGTATAGAGCATTACGTTTCATTAGTATTCTCATGCCTTGCATCCACTTGTATTGCATGCACCGAGGCTCGGTTCATCATTCAAACTTGCATTTTCGTTTAAAAAATTCTTTGAATACGTGCTTAGACCGCATGACAGCAAATTGATTCACATGTCATAAATTAGTAGCCAAGTCTATTAGTTGTATATCGCATGTATTACATTAGTCATTGTGCATTGATTAGGGACATGCATGTTTTCTAATTAGCTGCTTGTTGTTTGGCTTGGAGTATTAGGTGAGCTTTTACTTGCTCTAGCATATCGCATGAGCGTGAATGTTGCCATGTCTAACATGCTTGCGATGAGGCTAAGTGCTTAAATGATTAAATGCTTGAATGCTTGTGGATGAAGGCTAGTTTCTTGAATTGGGGTAGTTTGATTAATGTCCATTTTAAGCCCACCTTTTCAAGTGGCATATTCACGAACTGCTTTTTTGTTTTTCTCAAAAACAAACATTGAAATCAAATGTTCCAAAATTTGCAAAATTAGTCTTTACTTATGTGCATTACATAGTAAAAATAGCTAATAATCGGAACAAGAGCATATAATGTAAATAAAAATCACATCATGATTAGTACAGACCGATCTTTGATCCGGCGAGTAGGTGCTCAATTCATGACCTTCCCCTCTCGTACCTAAGTTCTCAAGCCGAGACACTTTGGTGATGATGGACTAATGGCCTTTGGAATGTGTCTCGGGTTTCCTAAATTTTTCAAAAATATTTAGGCGGCTACTCTAAAATTTGGTAAAACAGTCCATTTTTGGCATTTGATTCAAACATCGATTTTCTAAAGAGAATTGTCGGATTTGGACTCTTTTTGTGTTTTCACTGTTTCACATTGCACTTGTGAAATCATATTCAGAACCACAAGTGACGTCCGAACTGTAGGGTTATTCGCCTTCTGAAAGGAGCACGAAAAGTCGACCTACAGTTTCTGTCGACTCTGTTGGGGACTTAGAGAACTTGACTTGAAACTTATGATGTGACTCTTTATTTACACTTATATGTTTCTTTGCATTTGCATTTGCATTCGTGTGCTTAAAATCACTGTGTTTGTCGATTGCTATTCCTGGACGGTTTGCCGGAGGCTCGCTCGAAAGGCTTGCCAAAAGGCTGACCGGTCATGGGCTCTGCCATGTTGGGAACACAACCCTTAGATCTGGACTACCACTGTACCGTTTGATCCTCCTTTCGCTTCTCGGTGTTTGGTGTGAGAGGTATATTAGGTAATCTTGCCACGGTACCCTTTTGACCATTTGACCTAGGTGCATATAGTGAAGCTATAGTGACTATTCCAAATTAGGGCAGGGTGCCACCCATGTGTAGGATGTCGTGAAACTCGTTATGTGAAATAGTGCAGCCTAAATCATGCCAAAAAAAAAAAACTAGGACATGGTAACTCTACCCTCTTATAGGGGTGTTTCGGTTCTTTTTACATGATGTATGCTTCTACAGTGAGACTGTAGAGGATGGTTCGTATCAATAAGGTTTGAAAACGGAGTTCAGTGGGGATTACAGTTCAGCTATGTGTCTTGACTGTTGTGGATTGGGGCCGAAGTGCTGTCCGATTTTGATTTTGTTTTTCTTTCTTTCTTTTTGCTAGGTCGTTTACCATCATAGGTTCAAAAAGACCCGATGCTGCCCAAGTTGTGTAGACTCGTTTCGGCAGGCTGTGCAAAGCTCGAGACCTTGTTGGTGGTCAGCCTGTGCTAGTCTCGATTCCTCCAGTCACTCGATACATCAGTACAGAGCAGCCGACAAACACCTACCTGTTCTCAGTCAATCAATTCACCAGCATCTAGTTCACCTGGGTTAGCAATGGCACAAAACACAACACCAAATGCAGAGGAATTCGCAGCCATGATGATTGAAATCCAAAGAACTATGGATACTGTAAACCAAAGGATGGCTGCACAAGATGAAGTCATTGTGAATTTGCGGTGTACATCTGGGGCATCAGCGTCAACTGTGCACCTGATCCCTATTGCTGAGCCAAATCTGGATCTACCCCCGCCAGCAGAAAATCTACCAGTCCCAGATCCTCATAACATGTTTCCTCTAGCTCTAGCTTATTGTCCTCCGGTTCAACCTCTTCCAGGGATTTTTCCTTTCGATATCAACGAAATTGATCCAGTCTTGGTCAAAATCGCCAGATTAGAGAAAGCATTGAAGAAATCTAGGGCTATAACTTTATTCCAAATATCGAAAATGGGTACAATGAGGCTTCAGTTAGATTACAGGAGAAATTTAAGATGCCCCACATCGACATATTCAATGGGAGTGGTGATCCAATCGTGCTTGTCCGATTGTTTTCAGATGTATTGAGGCCTATGGGGTTGTCTCGGGCGCAGAAGCTTTCGTTGTTTGGAAGGACCCTGTCTAATGTGGCAGCCATCTGTTACGCTAAATTGGAGGATTCTACAAAATGGAATTAGAAGGAGCTAGTTGAGGTATTTGTCAATCAGTACTCATATAACACTCAGATAGAAGTAACCATTAGTGAGCTGGAGGCTACTACCCAGAACCCCAAAGAATCATTCATTGATTTTGTCGCTCGGTGGAGAGCCAAGGTGGCCCAAATGACAAATAGACCTGCCGAGAGAGAACAAGTCCATCTAGTGGTCCAGAACCTAAAGCTAGACATGCTGCAAAGAATGATAGTGGCGTCGTTGTCCACGTTTGCATCCTTACATGAGCTGGGGGTCTAGATTGAAAGTGCATTTAAAAAGGGTATCATCCATAGAACAAGTGAACTCGCAAAAAGGCCATTCTCTTAGAGTACCAATGCTAGCAGTAGCACTATTTCACGGCCTGTGGATGTTAGTACTGTGGTTTCGACGGCCAAGATGGCTAATCACTTTGCTATTGCCACAACCTCATAACCTTTACAAAATACCGGTCCACCCCGAAATCAAAGAGTTTTTACTCCCCTCCATATGAGCCCAACTCAAGCCCTCAAGTTATTGATGCGAAAAGGGCATCTCAAGCTTCTTGATCCTCGTCCACTTCCAGATCCATTGCTATGTAAACATGACCCTACCCAGTACTGTATCTTCTACCAACAACATGGCCATCCCACAAACATGTGTTACCTCATACGTCATGAGATTCAGGATCTCATCAACAACAAAGTCATCGCCCCACCCGCAAAACCAAATGTAACAACCAATCCATTTTCTACACACAACCAAGTCCCCCTATCCAGAAACGTTAACCACATCCATACACTACCGCCCACCTTCAACCCTAGCACATACATTACCTCATTGCACCTACCAAAACCGGAGGTGGTCATTCCAGAAGGCACAGACACGTGCATGATGGATTTAATACCACAAACCCTACCTAGGCCCGTGGCTGTAGAAATGGAGGAAGAGAAGAATGCACTAAAGACAGGGTCATCGGATACTCGTGTCATAGAGAAGGGGGTCTCGCTTGCGGAGGAGTATGATCCCAGTTTATACATTGTGGCCATTGATCAGCCAAAGCCAGTGGTCATATTGCTAGATTTTCTCAGCATTAATGCTATCGGGGAAGACCAAATGGCACAAAATCAGAATGAGTGGCCCGAGCAAGGCCTGCATGACTTTCCCAACCTAGAGGAGGATCTGGCAGAATTTGAAGAGGATCTAGAGGATCTTTACTTCTTCGAGGAAGAAGATACAAGCTGTGTACAGATAGGATGGTAGGACTCGAGCTAGCCAGAAACTAGCAATGGGTGGTTGAGTGAGGAAGAGTTCGATGTAGGGGAACAGACAGGAAAGACCGTGAGAGAAAAAGAAATTGTGCTTAAGGGTAAGGCTAAGGCTGCACCTCTTACTGAGAAGGAACATGCACTGGAATAGTTTCAAAAGGAAAGGATAGAGGAAATCCAAATGAAGATAGCTCTAGAACAAGGCAAAGGAAAAGGGAAAGAAGAAGCTGAGTCCATAACCGATAGCGTTCAAAACACTAAGAAAACAGAATGGGATCCGAAGGATCGAAAGAGGATGGTGAGGAAACTCAAAAAGTACTGGGATGTTGAAACCCGAGCTATGGTGGAAGAAGAATGGTATGATAATGGGACGCGTGATGTTAATATGCTCTGGATAGAACTTGATGCTATTTTGGTCATGACTTCGAGAGAGTGACCTGAGTCACGCATACATTGACGAAGGCTGGAAAGCTGATACCCAGATAACACCTGGTATATTGATGAGATCAATCATATGACCCGGAGCGGTCGGTACTTCAAACCTACAGCGTTAGACCAGCTAGAGACCTCTAAAAAGGAGGTCGAGAAAGCAAAAGAGAGGGATATCGAGGAGAACATGGTCTTAAAATAGCTTAAGAAGATTCATGCCGACAAATCCATCTGGGGATTGATAATGGCATGTTGAGAGCATAGGCAAGCCTTGTTCAAAGTAATGAACCGAACCAAACTGCCCATTGACACCACCGCTGACCAATTGGTGTCGTTGGTCATCTCTGGGGACGTTATGCCAGTAATATCCTTCACAGATAAAGAATTACCTCCCAAGGGCGCCAACCAAAACAGGCCTTTGTATATAACCTTGGAGAGTCGAAAAAAGTGGATTCTGGTGGTATTAATAGATACCGAGTCAGCGATCAATGTGTGCCCAGTCAAAACTGCCTATGACATTGGTTTGAGGCCGATTGATTTTACACCTACAACCCAAGCTGTTTGGGCTTATGATAATACAAGCCGGGACGTCATGGGAACGTTCAAAAGTAATATTCTAATCGGCCCGTCTGAACATGAGGTAGAATTCCATGTTATGGATGTTCCGGCCACATTCAACCTACTAATGGGAAGGCCCTGGCTCCATCAGATAAAGGCTGTGTCACCAGCAGTCCATCAGTCAGTAAAGTACCTATAGCGATCCAGGTTCTATCCCGACCTTTGTTGTGTACCGTACTCGGGTTTCGTGGTTGTATGTTGTTGTCTAGGTCTTGTTTTCTTCCTTTTACTCTTTGTATTTGAGTTTTGGGACTTGTTGGGTAAGTTTGGAACAGGTTGGTGGTGAGTTGGTATAGATGGTTGCTGCCTAGGTTTTGGCCTCTTCACTTGAGTGAGGCTTTTTGCGCTCGAGCGAGCCTTGGGTTTTTACTTCTTCGCTCGAGCGAGGGTTCTTGTGCTCGAGTGAGGATTGAGAGTCGTTAGGTTTCTTTTTCAGACGCAGTTTCCGTTCGAGCGAGCTTTCTTGCACTCGAGCGAGGCTTCTTGCGCTCGAGCGTGCATCTGCGTCTCTGTAAGACCTAAAGGTTGGCATTCTTTGCTCCAGCGAGCCTTATTACGCTCGAGCGAGCCTTGTGGAATCGTTTCTTCGCTCGAGCAAGACTTCTTGCGCTCGAGCGTGCGTTTGCATTGGTACAGACCTGAAGCTTCGCATTGTTCACTCAAGCGATGCTTCTTTCGCTCGAGCGACAACTTCTTAGCTCGAGCGAGCCTCGTATATATCCGTTCGTAGTAGAGGTGAACTGCACCATTTTTGGCCCTCTTTCTTCTTCCAAAACCCTAGATTGGCTGTCTCTCTCTCTAAACTCTTTTTCTCTCTCTACAAATATACCTTGTTCTAGGGTCTTTCTACCCTACTCTCTTTGTTAAAAAACTAGAGCATTGCGTGGGCTATCTTTTGATCTGAAAAAGTTTGGATTTGGAGCACCTTGGGTTTCTCTCTTCTTCTCCTTTGAGCTTCTCCATTTGAGGTAGGGATAATTTACTCTTTAATATGAGTTTTGACCAAAATATTAGTCATTTTGTATAAATGGTGGGATATGGGAAGTTTGGGTGAAGTTAGGGTTTTGAGTTTGAAATTGTGAAAGAGGGGTTTTCAAGGTTTGGGCTCCATTGTGTATGTGAGGTCTTGAGATTGGGCTCACTTGTATATAATTGATGAAATTGAGTCTTGGGGTTTTATGTTTGAAAAGGGGAAGATTTGCCCTAATTGGAATTAAATAAATTATTTAGTATAAATATGAAATTGGTTTGAGAATCATGAAATTGGAGGAAATTCTGATTAAATGGTGTAGTTGGATTGATAAATCACTCATTTACGGAAAAGTTGATAAATTATCTGAATTAGCAAAACAAAATGATTCCAGATACACAAAGATATCATTGTTCCACAATACACATATGTTCCATTTGTTCATCATGAATTCAGATAGTTAACTTGCAGATAACAGAACGTCAGCATTAACTATTAACAGTAAGCAAAACATACTGCTACAGTACTATTACCCAATAGTGCACAAAGATTTTCCCATGGTTTATTACAAGTTGACATAGTTGTCTTGCGGATAACAGAACATTAATAGTAACTATTAACAGTAGGCAAATGTATCACTGCATTAATAAGGACAGAACAATTCATATCATACTGGCCTCGGCCCACGTCTATTACTAGGGACAGAACGACCTTAGGTCCATATCAATGCCATTATTCAAGCATATCCATTAATTGAATCAAAGCACAATATCAATGGAACAAGCCATTCACAAATAGCAATACATAGATCATAATCACAGGAAGTAAATGAAACATATCGATACACTACTATTACTCACAGTGATTGGCTTCCGGTAGTAATGGGATGATGTCCTCGTCTCGACCTACAAGTACAGTGCACAACACATAATATGAGATTATACTCGATCCTTTACTTATTCTCTTTGATCATTCAATCAATTAGCCATGGTGGTACCAAGCTCATTATTCCTTAATAAGTTATAATCCATGTCTCAGAAAACAGGAGAAATCAATGGGAAATGTTTTAGGTGAAGAAATGGTATAAAATTGGTTGACAAAAAGTGAATAGTCGTCACTAATTTGGGCATAACTATTTCTGTATTTATAATTTTGGAGTAAGACCACCGCCATTGGAAACTAAACTTCTGGGGCTTGATTTTAGGCTCAAGAATCACTCAAAACAGAGTCCCGAGGAAAAAGATATGCTTATTCAAAGTTGGCTAAATAGAGCTGTCTCCCGCACGTGCGGAAAACAGAGCCGCACGTGTGGCCCTAGGCAGTTTGTAGTCCGAAAATGGCTGAAAAATTGGGACTTCTCATTTTCAAAATCAAACCTTAATTCCATGTAAATCAAAGCCCAAAACCCTTTAATACATGACCAATTTCACATTATTAATCTCCATCAAACATCATAACTCAAAATATTACTCAATTCCCAAGCACAAGAACACAAGAGCATAATATAGCCATAGTTGGGGTTCAAAGTTCACATCTTCCATATCAATCCTTGATTTCATGTAATTAATGCTTTAAAACATAAGGATTTAAGACAGATGGTCATACCTTAGCTCAATCTTTGTCTTTCTTTTTGTTCTCTTTAATTTCCCCAAGCTTCCATGGTTGATCTTCTTACTTTTTTCTTCAATTTCTTCAAACCCCCATGGATTTGAGAAGCTTGTCTCTCTTTCTCTCTTCTTCTCCTTGAGTTCTCTCTTTCTCACGTGTCTTCCTCTCTTCTTAGATATTTTTGAGCTCCAAAAGATGAGTCCTACTCATATAACTCATATACACCTATATATTTAATTATATAAGCTTTATCACAAATAAGGAGGGCCAAACACGCCCTTACGAATCGCACAAAATTAAATTTCAATTAAACTTTCCAGATGACTCTAAAAATTATGCTGACCATAAATATAACCCCTGTTCTGGTTTCTGAAGTCTTTAAGGCCCTCAATTTGCAGCACAAAGTTAACCACCCAAACATGCATTAACGAATCAGACGAATTGAATTTCCAATTAATTTTCCCAAGTAGTTCTAAAAATTCCCATTAACATATGCAAGTACTCAATTTTGATTTCTGAACCCACAAAGGTCGTCAATTCTAGTTTTAAAGTCATAACTCAACAGATAGTTATTCAATTCCAATAGATATAATTAAATTAAAACACATTATCCCATAGTTAAACAAGGATGACTTCTTATACGCATTTTGGGGTCGTTACATTCTCCCCACCTTAAGAAGTTTAGTCCTCCAAACTTGGTTCATCTTGTTACAAGTCTAGTTCCGTCTTGGGTATACAACACTCCCCAATTACTTAGCAAAACACAATTCTATACAGTCAATTTCAATGGAATTGCTCCCAGAATCACAAGTAATTCATCTTTACTGGCTAATTGGTAACCCAGATGGATAATAATGTAAGGATGTTCAGAAATAAATTCACTTTAAGTATTCGATCGCATGCGATTCATAAGCTATTAAACATAATTCAAACTCTTTAGGTTCGCAAACAACCCCAGTATAAGAATGGTAGTGTAGTGTCAGAAATCAATGCAATATGAGAGTGGTCGTGTGGTGTCAAAAATCAGTGCAATGTCAGAAGTCAGTACAGTATGAGAATGGCAATATGGTATAGATGCAATAGCATGAGAGTGACCGTGTAGTGTGGGAAACAGTGCAATATGCTAATAGTAGGTAATAGTTAAAGGCTGGTATTTTGCTACTTGGTCCGCTGTGATCGTGTCAAAGAAGCAGCGGAAGTACGAGAAGGTTCGGTCTATAAGGCGGCGTCACTCGAACCGCGAGTTGTAGTACCGAGAGCGGGGTACTAACAACTCGATCGGCCTCACTGGAACTAGAGCCAGGGAAGTGAAATATGTGTAGATCCAAAGCTACAAACAGAAGATGTGGGAAAAATAGATTAGATGAACAAGAAATGCAACAGTGAACAGAATGTAAAGTATATCAGAAAAGTAAGTGTAGGGTATACCTCCCAAACCCTTCAGTAGTAGCCAAGTGAATCTACCTTGCGGCGGGAGACGAAGCTCATGTAGCAATATAAGGTGGCCAGGCCGGTATCGCCCCAGTCGTACTCCACCACCTGAGGAAGGCATACCAGTGCCCCTAGAAGGTATAACCCCACGGTATTTTCCTTGTTTGCAAATAGGGTAGTATCGAGAAGATACATGAGGAAGTCGTGGGTGTACTGGGCAACCTTATCTTCAGTAGCTGGCTGAGTGCCAGAAAAGTACTCCAAGAACTAGCTGTAGTACACCATCCCGTGGCTGGTGGTGTCTGGGATCTCCTTGAGAAGCTGGAGCTATGCAGCCCTCCACTAAGTCATATCCGGATCAAAGGGGACTGGGCCGCCAACCCTAACCCTCAAACCAGTCAGTATCGAGAAGTCGTATGGGATCAACGTCATCTCCCTGGTCAAGGAGAAGTGGAATGAGTCCGTGGTACCCCATTATCTCTCTACCAGGACCCCATAGAGCCATGACTCAGCCCTTATCTGTATGAGCCCGGAATAGAAGGGCCCAAAGCCAACAACATCAACTAAAGTATGGACCTCTGCAAGGAGCCACTTGTACCAACGCTGGGGGCTAGATATGGAGCCATAACTGCCTATCCTCCTAGCTATCACCTATCAGTTGGGATTTTTATCAGTATATGTACTGTAGCGTCGAGTGGTTTGTTCATTAGTTTCAACATGTGTGCAAAGTAAAATAAGAGGAAAAGTTGCGTACCGTGGAGGCATCGGCAAATTCGTGCTCTGTGGGATCTCACAATAGGGTGTCCTTATCAAATCTCGAAATACCGCTCGAGGGTGTACGTGGTTGGTAAGTAGCCGCATTAAAGGGCCTCTCGGCAAGAGGAAGCAATGCAGTAGCCTCTTCTGCCTCCATATCTGCACCAAGGACAACACCAATACCTGCGGTGGAGTGAGTAATGGGTACTTCGCCACTAGCCATAGAGAGGGGATGAAAAGGTGAAGAAAAAGTGAGTGGATGAGTGATTTTTGAGTGAAAACCTCAAACCCTAGGAGAGAGAAAATCAAGAGAGAGGAGAGAGAAAACTCAGAGGAAAAGGAAAAATGTGTGAGAATCTAAGAAAAATCAAGAGAAAACTCAAAGCTTCACCAAATCAAGTTTCAATCGGTTCAAAATGTAGAGGAGAACAAAGGATTTTTTAGGAAAATTTTGTGTAGCTTGTTGGGTTTTTGTGAGGAGAAGAGAAAACTAGAGAGAGAGGAGTCCTAAAGAGAGAAAGTGAGGGTTTTTGGGTTTGGGTGTGTGCAAAATAGGGGTGAGTTTGTGTTTTATAAACCATGGTGTGTGTTTTTCCCGATCTGCCCCTGCCCCGTTGTCGAAGCCTGGCCGGTTGTGTTAATGCCGGTCGTGCTTCACCGAGGCCCGACTGGCTCTCGATGTAAGTCAGTTTTGTTTTTTTTTTTACTCTGTTTTCTGTTTTGTATTTTGGGGCCTTGATCTAAAAAAAAAAAAAGACAACAAACAAAAAACAACAGAGTTGAAGGAAAAAAAGAAAAAAAGAAAAAAAAACAACAACAACAACAAAAGGTTTGGTTTGTTTTTTTTTGTTTTGTTAATTAATGTGATTTGTTTGGATCATTTTGGTTAAACTCATAACTCGCTTGTTTCGGTTAGACTCATAACTTGTGTTGTGTGAATCATGTCGTTAGTTTATATATATTTAATTAGTTGTTTCGGTAAATTGTAATTTGTTCTATAAAGTTGTAGCATGTTGCCTTTTGGATAAAATCAAATTAAAAAAAATCAAATCAAAAATCAAATCAAACAACCTGATTTTCAAAATTACTATTTGGATATCACTTTTTGTGCATCATTTTGATTTATGTTAACTCGTGTTTACACTTTGTAATTGGATTTCTCTTTGTATTGAGTTCTAAGTCTTGCTTGCTCTTTCGTTGCGCTTTCTTCCTCTCGCGTATGACGCGTTAGGATTGCAAATCGGTTAAAAACATTCGGGTGCGTCGGGTGTTCACACCACTTTTCCTCCTCTCGCGTGTGATGCGTTAGGATTGTACGTTCGGTTAAAAACATTCGGGTGCGCCCGGTGTTCACACCAACCTTTCCTCCTCTCGCATGTGACGCGTTAGGATTGTACCTTCGCTTAAAAACATCGGGTGCGCCCGATGTTCACACCACGTTTCCTCCTTTCACATGTGATGCGTTAGGATTGTACTTTCGGTAAAAATATCGGGTGCATCCGATGTTCACACCACCTTTCGTCCTCTCGCGTGTGACGTGCTAGGATTGTACATTCGGTTAAAAACATCGGGTGTGCCAGATGTTCGCACCACATTTTCTCCTCTCGCGTGTGGCGCGTTAGAATTGTACCTTCTGTTAAAAACACCGGGTGCGGCCGATGTTCACACCACCTTTCCTCCTCTCGCGTGCAACGCGTTAGGATCTCAGTTGAGACCTCAGGTGTGCTTGATGGTTACATTGCCCTTCGTCTTTCCTGCGCGACGCATAGTTAGGCTTGTATAATTTTCTTACATCCTTTCTACATGAAATGTAGTTTGGCTCATGTTTCCCACGCGAGGCATGTTTATTTACTTACTTCTTTTCATGGTTGGAATTTCAGTACTTTGTTTCAGTTTGTTTAAATGTGGCATTTTCTTTGCATTGCATTTGCATTCGCATTCAAGTGTTTCATTGCACGACCTCATTGCATGATCATAAGTGATGTTCTTGCATCTTATGTTCGCATTTTACCCTTGAACTACGCTAGTTTGATTCCTTGCAAAGGGATACGTAGGCAACTTATGAGCGTAACCAACTTAATTTATGTCTTGCTTTCTTGTCCAATTCTTGCGGCCTCGTCAAATGAGTCGTCCCTGGGCTTTGACATTCACTCATGTCATTTCATGACTACTCGAGCTCTATCAAAGTGGAGCAACTACAGACACCCCATTTTTGACCGCCCGTAAGACTTAGGCGCTTGGTTCGGTACACTCGATGATGAAAGTTGAATTGTGTGCTTTGAATTCATAGCGATTCGGATTCAGTCAGGCTCTTGAAATAGCCTCAAATCGTCAACATTTACCTTTGTTTCAATCTCTGAGTCTCATTTTTAAACCTTTCACCACCTTGAGCTGAGTTTGAACGAAAAAAATAGAGGAGGGCATGCATGCCCGGCAGTGGCTATGAATGTCCGGCCGAGCCTTGGTGTCGAGAAACACTGTACTGGACGGGAGCCCGCCAACTGTCCATTTTTGAAGAGATTTATCACCTTTTGAGCTCAAATTCTATAAAAACGAGGTCCAGCCTTCGTTTTGGAGGTTCAAAAAAAATTCTACAAAGCTTATATACACCTTGAGAGCTCCTCCTTCCTCCTTCTTCCATGGCAAGCAACCTTTGAGTTAACCTACCTCCCTTGTGTCATCTCCATACACCATACACAACTTTGTCTCACCATCTTAGAGCCATGGTTGAACTTTGAGAAGCCTAATTCAAGCTTGAGGGTGTGTTCATACTTAGTTTGGATCACAACCAAGAGCTAACTTCTTTAAGAGGTATAAGCTTGTTCTTCCCTCTTGCTTTCAACTCTTTCATTTGCTATCTAGTTCTTATCATTTTGTGTTGTTTTGATCCTATTTTAAGTGTTTAAGTTTAGATTGGGAGAGCTATCAAAAGAGTAGAGAGAGTTTGCTCTTTCTACATTTTTACCTATATAGCTCAAACCCTTACTTTTCCACTCTTTTCCTTTGTTCTCTGCACTAATTTTCAGAGTTAAAAAAGGGCTAAATCATGTTTTTGGGGTTTCAAAAATGAAGGGGTTAGCCACCCCTCCTTGTTCTTGTTTACTAACCTTGTTTCCTCTTTTGTTGATTAGCTTCTTTTAGGCTCATTTTGTGGGCTTTAAACCCCTTTTTTTGTGAGCTTTAAGCCTCTGTTTTTCATTTATTAAGGGCTGTTTTAGGGCTGTCCTAGACTTTGAAATTGGTTCAAGCTTTGGTTAGTTCCTTCGTTGTCTCATTTGTTGCATGTTATTCCAAGCTTTCCTTTACTTACTTTTTCATGTTAAGAGTCTCACTCTAACAAATCATCAAACCATCTATCTCTTTCATTCTTGAGAATGATTTCAACCAATTGGGTTGCTCAAAACATGTAAAAGAGACTTCTACGTAATGGCTTAATCTTTTCGGAGATTCATTGTCAACGATATAGTCTCTCTCTCTCTCTCTCTCTCTCTCTCTCTAATGTTTTAGAAGAACCTCTCATTTGACGTTACTTCTTGTTTAGCGAACTTTAACATCACCATGGACAAATGGACTAATGAATGGCAATGACTAAACAAATTGGTTTAAAATTGGATCAACGCACATAAAGAAAATGACTTAAATTGCTTAGACTTGGCCGGACATTATGCCAAGTTTATCAAGTCAAGAGTGATCATGTGCTAATTCATGGCGTTTTGATGATTCTTGAAGCGTCTCTATCATCCTCTTTGAGTTCATTCCATGATAAGAGGGAGGGGTGGTCATATCCATTGCATTTCATTGATTTTTGTCCAAAATTGCATTCGAAATCATCAAGTAATCAATTTGCTCATTGATGGATTTGGAATCAATTTCAACCTTCTCTCGAGGCTTTCTCATGACAGAGAAGGAAGAAAGGGACAAACAGAGCTTGAACAATTCTGTCTGCACTGTTTTCACTTCGGAACACAAAACAGAGTTTTGCAGAAAATTAAGGTACGACCGGCCTTCTCTATGCTTGGCCGGGCTTCATTGAGGGCCGGCTGGCCATCAAAGTTTGGTCAGTAGTGTATTTTTGCAGAAAACAGAGGGCAATGGCTGAGGTGAAACAGAGCAAGCTTAGGGTAGACAGGGCTGTTCTTGAACATTGTGCATGTGCATGCATGCAATTCTTGCGCATCCTCGTTTATATTATGATTATTGTAGTTAATTAATTTGACGTTGTTTATTGTAATTAGTCTCGTTAATTATTAAGTGTTGTAATTATTCATTATTGTCTATTTGTAATTGTTGTAATAATCTTGGTTATCCGTGGTAATAGCATAGATAGCTTAATTAGCTAGTTAATTAGCTTAGCCTATTTTATCCATTCATTCGATTTTGTAATAGTTAGTTTAATTCGGGCTTTCAGACATTGATTTGCACCCTCCTACGTGAGGGATCAAACGTTGTAATAATGTGTATGTTTTCCAACCCCACGTCTTTTTCCCTTTTATTTATTTGCTTACGATGCTTAGTATAGAGCATTACGTTTCATTAGTATTCTCATGCCTTGCATCCACTTGCATTGCATGCACCGAGGCTTGGTTCATCATTCAAACTTGCATTTTCATTTAAAAAATTCTTTGAATACGTGCTTAGACCGGATAATAGCAAATTGATTCACATGTCATAAATTAGTAGCCGAGCCTATTAGTTGCATATCACATGTATTACATTAGTCATGGTGCATTGATTAGGGACATGCATGTTTTCTAATTAGCTGCTTGTTGTTTGGCTTGGAGTACTAGGTGAGCTTTTACTCGTTTTAGCATATCGCATGAGCATGAATGTTGCCATGTCTAACATGCTTGCCATGAGGCTAAGTGCTTGAATGATTAAATGCTTGAATCCCTGTGGATGAAGGCTAGTTGCTTGTATTGTGGTAGTTTGATTAATGTCCATTTTAAGCCCACCTTTTCAAGTGGCATATTCACAAACTCCTTTTTTTTTTTTTTTTTCAAAAACAAACATTGAAATCAAATGTTCCAAATCTTGCAAAATTAATCTATACTTGTGTGCGTTACATAGTAAAAATAGTTAATAATCGGAACAAGAGCATATAATATAAATAAAAATCACATCATGATTAGTAGAGGCCGATCTTTGGTTGGGCAAGTGAGGTGATCAATTCATGACCTTCCCCTCTCGTACCTAAGTTCCCGAGCCGAGACACTTTGGTGATGACGGACTAATGGCCTTTGGCACGAGTTTCGGGTTTCCTAAATTTTCCAAAAATATTTAGGTGGCGACTCTAAAATCTGACAAAGTAGTCCATTTTTGGCATTTGATTCAAACATCGATTTTTCAAAAAGAATTGCCCGATTTGGACTCTTGTTGTGTTTTCACTATTTCACATTGCACTTGTGAAATCATATTCAGAACCACAAGTGGAGTTTGAACTGTAGGGCTATTCACCTTCTGAAAGGAGCACGAAAAGTTGAGCTACAATTTATGGCGACTCTGTTGGGACTTAGAGAACTTGACTTGAAACTCATGATGTGACTTTTTATTTACACTTATATGTTTCTTTGCATCTGCATTTGCATTGGTGCGCTTAAAATCACTGTGTTTGCTGATTGCAATTCCTCGACAGTTTGTCGAAGGCTCGCCCGAAAGGCTTGCCAAAAGGCTAATCGGTCATGGGCTCTGCCATGTTGGGAACACAACCCTTGGATCTAGACTACCGCTATACCGTTTGATTCTCCTTTCACTTCTCGGTGTTAGGTGTGAGAGGTATATTAGGTAATCTTGCCAATGTACCCTTTTGACCATTCGATCTAGTTGCATATAGTGAAGCTATAGTGACTATTCCAAATTAGGATAGGGTGCCACCCACGTGTAGGATGTCGTGAAACTGATTGTGTGAAATAGTGCATCCTAGATCATGTAAAAAAAACTACGACAGAGTAACCTTACCCCCTCATTGGGGTGTTTTGGTTCTTTTTACTTGATGCTTGCTTCTACAGTGAGACTATACAGGATGGTTCGTATCAATACGGTTTGAAAATGGAGTTTAGTGGGGATTAGAGTTCAATTATGTGTCTTGACTGTTGTGGATTGGGGCCGAAGTGCTGTCCGATTTTGATTTTGTTTTTCTTTCTTTCTTTTGGCTAGGTAGTTTACCATCATAGGTTCAGAAAGACCAGATACTCCCCAAGTTGTGTGGATTCGTTTCAGCAGGTTGTGCAAAGCTCGAGACCTTGTTGGTGGTCAACCCGTGCTAGTCTCGCTTCCTTCAGTCACTTGATGAAGAAGAAACAAACGGTCAGTAGCGTCAGTACAGAGCACTGTAGACGTCCCCGAACGCCCCGGGAGGGTTGGTCCCGTTCCGTTCATTTGGGGTCACTACAGTTCAGGACTCTAATTGTCACGGTTCTTAATCTGAACCAAAGAGTCCAAATCCGGCAAATCGTTTTGAAAAACAGATTTTTTGAAAGAAGTGCCAAACATGGACTGCTTCGCCAGATACAGAGTCGCCACCTAAATATTTTATTTTTGGAAAATTTAGGAAACCCTGACTCGTTGCCTAAGGCCACGTGTCCGTCATCACCAAAGTTGCCTCGGCTCGGGAACTTGGGTACGATTGGGAAAGGTCACTTCGTGAGCACCCCCGCTCGCTCGATCAAAGATCGGCCTCTACTAACCATGATATCGGGTTTTGAAAACTTTATACATTCTTATTCCGGTTATTAGCCTAGATTTACTATGTGATGCGCACAGCATACAAGTATAGACCGGGTCGTCTGAATTGGAACAAAACATTTCATGTTTGTTTTTTGAAAGATGGTTTGCTACTCGCAAGTACGCTTAAAATGAAGATTTTGCCACCCTCAGGTGGGCTTAGAAAAGATGGTTTTGCCACTATCTAGTGGGCTTAAAACTCACAGCCAATGCATTGTTCCAATCCAAATAACCCAACCTTCACCCACACGCATTCAAGCAGTTATATCACATAAGCACATAGCCTCATGGTATGCTTGCTATTCATGGCAGTCACTCACACGCATGCAAGGATGCTAAAGCATAAAAACCCACCGAGTACTCCAAGCCAAAACAGAAACTATGTTAGAAATCCATGCATGATCCTAACTATACAGAAATGCCTAATGCAACACATGTAAAAATGCAACTATAGCAGGCTCGGCTATTCTAAACATGGCATATGGAATGCTACAGCTAACATGTATTCAACTTGGGATTGAAATACAAATGCAGTTAGTATGATGCGCCGAGCCCAGTGCATGCAAAATAGATGAATGAGTGCAAACATGCTATCATACTGTATGCTAGTTGAAACATGCCCTAATCTAACCATCATAAGCTGGTAAATAAAAGGGAGAAAGACGCGGGGTTGGAAGACATACATCACGCGCACGCACACTTATTACAATTGTGCCCTCACTCGGAGGGTCCGAAAGAATAATATACAGTCCCGAATAAATACAGTCCAAATAAGTACAAAACCCTAATTAATTAACAAATTAATCTAGGAAAGCAGTAAATTTAGCATGCAAGCTGGGGACTGCCTCGACTCTGCTCTGGATGATGGATGATGCATGTTTGAGCTGCTGTCCGCGGAAATCCGCTGCGATGCCCCAATTAGCCTCTGTTTACAGTTAAGGCCGGAACGTTGCGCGAAGCCCCAAAAGATTGCCGATTTTTGATTTGCTGCAACAGAGAGCAAGAAAGGGGCATGGCAAAGTATTTTCACATATGTATGCACACCTCGATCCTCGTGTCACCAATCACGCATCTCAATGCATGATGGCCGAGGAGTTAAATTGCATGACTCAATATGAAATGAATGCACATGAAAACACAACAAAACCTAAACTCCATCATAGGTAATCCGGAGTGTCGGCGACTGGGGAATTGAGACACGTTCCGTCACTCGGAGTACGAAACGTACCTCGTTTCCCGTGCTCGGGCTAACTCCTATCCCAAACACAATGCAATATGCATGACATGCATGAATGCAACTAAGATACAACCTAACATGCACAATGCTATGAAATGACATACACGATGCACGAGGTAACATGGCATACACAATGCGCTAACATACAACCTAGCATACACAATGCTATGAAATGAAATGGCATACACAATGCATAATAGACTTACACCAACACAAGTGGACCTCAGCCACACTCACATAGGAGGCCATAAGATGGAAATGAGACACTCGAGATGCGTGCACACATGCACGCAAACCGAGGACCGAACCTAAGGCACGAATGCCACTCTACCAAAGCATGGTAAGGCATGGAACATGATATGCAAACAAGCAAATTTCAGCACTAAAAACATAATGCTAAACAGCCTCGAAGCACGGCAATATGGCACCCGATGCATGAGATGAGACCCGAAACTCAAAACTGGGCATACGCAATGACCTATAGCTATACAAAGCATGCATTATTTGAACATGAAACATGAAGACAGAGTCAAGGCAGTCCCAAAACATGAACTTTTCTAGTTTAGAGTGTGGCCAAAAAGTGCTAGCAAGATGGCTTAAATTAGCATGCAATTTTGACTGGCAAACATGGTTTACATGGCAAGTGTATGAAGCAGGTAAGAACTCATCAAACCAGAAAAAATCAGTGAATAAAACATGCCAAAATATGCCCAAATAACCTCTGAAAAACAGCCAACACATGCACAAATGATAAGCTCCTTTAGAGGGCTATACAAGGGATTCTTAAGCATATACAAGATAGACATGTGGCAGCCCCAAATCAACTTTGAAAATCAAATATGATAGTCTTAAAACTCACCAAATTGACCCTAAAAAGTGGCTAAGAAGCATGCAAGATAGGGTCTCTTTGGGAGGCCAAAATGACCACCAAACAAGTCAAGGTGAGAGAGGGTCACCCCCCTATGATTTAGAGGCTCAAAACAGCATCAAAGCCACTGGAAATTCACTGGATTCCAATGGCTAGAAGGTCAAACAAGGCATGCAACAAGGGCTAGGGTGTAAGGCTCAAAATAGGATACAATCAAGCATACAAGGAAGCATGTGACCCCAAATTAGAAAATGCCCTCAATAAAACATGAAGATGATGTCAAAACAAGCCTTTTTCCAGTTTATGACAAATCTCAAAAGTGAACACAAATAGGGCTTATCTATCATGCAAAAGTGGCCCTAAAAAAGAGAATAGAGATAAGGGACAGAAGCTGGCCCCACATGGCAAGGATCCCTTCAACAAAGTTGAAGAGGGGTTCAAAACAAGGCACTTTACAGTTTACATCAAGCCACGAAAATAAACACAAGTGAGGCTAAACTATCATGCAAGAAAAAGGCCTAAAAGAGGGATAAAGAGACAAGTGGTAGCTGCTGGCCTCAAATAGAGGAGAGCCCTTCAACAATGTTGAAGAGGGGCTCAAAACAAGATATTTTACATTTTATGACCAAGTCCAAAACAGCTCAAAAATAAGCCTAAAATACTATGCAAAAAAAAAAAAGGCCTAGAAGAGAGTTAAAGAGGAAAGTGATAGTAGGAGACCTCAAACAGTAAGAGGTCCTTGATAAAAAATGAAAAGGAGATCAAAATATGACTATTTATAGTTTGGGTTGGAGCCCAAAAATGTAAGCAACAAAGGCTAAGATTGCATGCAAAATAGGAACAAAAAAGAGGGAAAAGAAGCTTACCCTTGTAGCACAAAGCTCCAGCAGCTTTGAGTTGAAGAAATAGTGCTCCTAACCTCTGGAAATAGCCTCAAAGTGGTTGGAATGGTGTGTGGAGGTGTGGTGCTATGAGGTGTAGGGTAAAGGGTGTAGGAAGCTTAAGGTTTTGAGGTGTGGAAGAGAGGGAGAGGGAGAGTTGTATGCAAGAGCCTAAACAGATTTTGTAACCCTCTAAAATGCAGCTGGGGGTGCTGGTTATATAGGCAAAGGAGTGGAGGAAAGGGGGGGAAAATCAAATTCAAATTTTCCCCCCAAAAGACCCCCTCCCGGATACAGGATCTGGGGGGAAAAGGAGGGTTCAGCTGTAAGGAACCAGCTGAGGGGAGCATGGCCGACCAGGTTCAGAGGGTTCAGGTGGCCGGCCGGCCACCTCCCCTGGCCGGCCGGCCAAGGTCGAAAGGGTCAATGAGAATTAGTGGCCGGCCACCCCCAAAAGGTGGCCTTCCATGTGTGTACAACACAGATATGTGGAGAAAACCCTGAAAATGTGAACCAGGAGAGAGAAAAACCAACTTTTTAGAGGGGTTCAAAAGGGTCAGGAACAATTGCTGGCCGGCCATGTCATATTGGTGGCCTCCCAGGTGTGTAAAACACAAATATGTGGTTGTGGGCCAAAGAAAGTGGCCCGTGAATGGTCAACACCGGCTTTCTAGTGAGGAAAACGGGCGACGGAGAGCGATGAAGGAATAAAGCTGGTCCTCAGAACAATTGCTGGCCTCCCACCCTTCTACGACCTTCATACCAATGAAAATAAGGTCCCTGCCAAAAATGGACCCAAACCGATGCAAAACGAAGGTTCGGGGGCCGAAACACGCAGCCTAGGGCCCCGAAAACTGACTGTTAAGCAACGGAGGTGGCGTTTGACCAAGAAGTTGGTCTCTCGAGCCACAGTGTCCCTCAAAAGGGAGCAAACAAGATGCATGCCAAAAATCGGAGCAAACGGAGATGGTTAAGCGGTCCCGAACCGAGGCACACGGCCAACGACTCCGAAAACCGGGAACCGAGCTCCAAACGGGAAAAAATGGCCTACGACCACGAAACGTAGCCTACGGCCACTGAGAGATGATCTACGAGACCTCTCCCTCCCTTTGGGAAGAGAAAACGGAGAAAACGGAGCCTGGTTCGCAAACCGAGGCAAGGCACAAAAAAGTCCGGAAGTCCGGAGGCAAGGCTCGCAGCCGAGACTCAGAAACCTCTGAACGAGCACGATATGCAACATCACCAAGCGCTCAAACAGTGACGTCTGAGTCTTAAGGTCGGTCAAAAATGGGGTGTCCACAGTTGCCCCTCTTTGACAGAACTCGGAAGTTATAAGTGACGGGAGTGAATGTCAAAGCCCAGAGACGACCCATTTTTGACAAGGCCGAAGACTTAGACAAACAGGCAAGATAAACTATGATGTGCCCGCAGGCAAGGGGAAAAATGCAAAGCGATATGCACCAGGCCAGATGTAACTCAATGATCATGCAAATGCAGCAAGCTGTAATGAAGCAAGTATTCACAAATAGATGCAACAGTTTTAAGCAAGAATGCAAAGCAACAACCACATTTCATGCAGTTAAGAATGCGGAGAATTGTTCAACTCTCGCCATGTCTCACATGGAGAAGATACGATACCTGCGTGATTCGTCTGGTCGCACTAGCCTCAAATGAGCCGTACATACAATATCGTGCCTGAAAAAGGAAGAAACTTAACAAGCATAACATAGTTAGCAACATATGTTCAGTGTGATATCGAGCGTAGACAAATGCGGTGTTGATGGGTGAGTGCGTCGCAATGCGAGAAGCAACGTGTGTGACAACGCAAGTTTAAACATGGAGGCATGACAATATCAAGGAGATGTGTATAACAGTGCAAGTGGTGTGCATGAGAATGCAGGTTATGTGCACAATAATGTAGAACAAGTGTAAACTTGAGTGCACATTTGTCCCAAAACATCGAGCAAAGAAATGAGCGTTTCGGCGAGGGCGACTCGATCGCGGCCTCCGATTCACCTCGGAGGGATCACAACATGTTCAAAAAGGATACATCTCACTTTCGACGAGTAACAACGAGAAACGCATCGAAGGTTGGAGTTGAAGTCCCGGCGGAGCGATTTCGTGACGAAAAGTGCACTTTCCTTGTACTTTCTTGGGTGCCGGGGAGTCCAATCATCACCAAAATTTGCAGAGAGCTTGGACACCATGTTGGGAAGGCTGCCAGCCATGTTTGAGAGAGAGGGGTGGCCGGCCTGCCAGAAAAGGTGGCCGGCCGGCCACCTTGCCTAGATCCGGGGCATTTTTGACTTTTCATCCTCATTTCTTTAAATATACAAAGCCAAACACTTTTTGCTCATAGCTCCAAGTCCGAAATCAGTCCCTCTACCTTCCTAGAGCATTTTTCCTCTCAGATCTGCGCTCGGTACGCGTTTTCCAACGCTTCACGCAAGTTGTTTTCGCGAAATCTTTCAGTTTTCGTCACTTTGAACCGATTAAATTTTGATTTCGGAGCTTCTTTTCTCATTTTCACCACTTGAGGTAAGTTTGTCTCAACATTTGGAAGATTTTCTCGGGGGTTGACTTTTGTTGACTTTTTCATATCCCGAGAGTCGACTTTTGTTGACTTTTTCCAATTTTGGCTCATTTCGCTCATTTTTGCTCCTTTTTGCAGATTTTTCGAGATGGCTGGCCATTTCCCTCATGGTGGAGGTCCTCCGGGTGCCGGAGATGTTCCCGATATCATGGCTCTGCCCTCGAGAGTTCGGCCGTTTGATCCCAAGAGGTATCATCCTCAGGAGCACATCTTCCCGCAGGCGGTTTTTTATCATTTTACTGATTTCGATGACCGAGCGCCTAGGGATCTGCTTTTGCGAGAGCCGGAGTCCCACCTCTCTCATGAGGCACGAGAGGTATTTACGCTACTTTTACATTTTCTGCAATGCATTCTGCATTTTCCGTGTATTTCGTGCTTTTGCTATGTTTATCTGCCTACTCAAGCACACAACTTGTTTTGAATGTTTAGTTCATAGCATCGTATTTCGTTTGCGTCTTGAACACACAGTTCAAGCACTCTGACTTTCTGAACACACGGCTCATATATTGGTTGTGAACACACAGCACACACTTGTTGAGAATTGAACATACAGCCCAAACACTTGAGATGAACACACAGCCCACTGATTTTGAAATCTGAACACACACAGCTCAAACACTTGACGTTGAACACACGGCGCACACTTTGAGGTGAACACACAGCCCACTGATTTTGAAATCTAAACACACAGCTCAAACACTTGATGATGAACACACAACACATACTTTGAGATGAATACACAGCCCACACTGATTGAGAGTTGAACACGCAGCCCAAACACTTAAATTCTGAACACACGGCTCATTGTTGAGGTGAACACGCAGCACACACTGATTGAGATGAACACACAGTCCGTTGTTGAGGTGAACACACAGCACACACTGATTGAGAGTTGAACACGCAGCCCAAACTCTTAAATTCTGAATACATGGCTCATTGTTGAGGTGAACACGCAGCGCACACTGATTGAGAGTTGAACACGCAGCCCAAACTTTGAGATGAACACACAGCTCACTGATTCTGAAATCTGAACGTACAGCTCAAATACTTGATGTTGAACACACAGCTCGAACTTTGAGATGAACACATAGCCCACACTGATTGAGAGTTGAACACGCAGCCCAAACTGATTGAGATGAACACACAGTCCGTTGTTGAGGTGAATACACAGCACACACTGATTGAGGGTTGAACACGCAGCCCAAACTTTGAGATGAACACATAGCTCACTGATTCTGAAATCTGAACGCACAGCTCAAATACTTGATGTTGAACACACAGCTCGAACTTTGAGATGAACACACAGCCCAGGTTCTGTATTTGATTTAATTTTGCACACAACTCATACATTTCATTTGCACGCAGCTTATTCGTTTCATTTGCACGCAGCTTATACATTTCATTCTGAAACTGAATACGTGTGTTTGTCCTGGATGCAGGTGACTTCTCGTAGTGTGCGAGGATACGACTCTATCTCGGCGAGAGAGTGGTATGCTGAGCTTCCGGGGGTCGTCCGGGATTTGGTGGACGTGGCAGGTGTAGACACCCCATTTTTGACCGTCCTCAAGACTTGGACGTCACTGATTGAACACTCAGTGATCACCCTTGTTTGTGTTCGTCTTGAGTTCCCGGAAACCTTGGCAACGCGCCTCGCCTCAGGATCTCTTGACTCGACTGTTTTGTGTCTGGTTTTGCACCAAACACTTGTGTTTTGCCTTTGAGAGGCAGGGTAGGTCTTGTAGACCATCCCCACCCATCACCAGCCAGGGCTTGAGGCCATCGGCTGTCTTTTGTGGCCACCGGCCAAATGTTTGGCCGGCCGGCACTATAGATGGCCGGCCGGCTATCTTTTTTTGGTCAATTGCATCTTTGGCCGGCCGACTACTGTGCATCTGCTTTTGCAGATATTTTCTCACAGCTGGCATGCATTTGGCTCCCCTCCATACACGTGTATGGAGGGATCTCTCTTTAGAAGCTTGTCTTGTAAGCTTTACAAGACAAAAAGCTCTATAAAAGAGAGGGTCTTCTCTCTTGTAAGGGGTTGGACAAAAAGTGAGACATTTTTAGACAGCCATTTTTTTAGGGTTTGAGTTCTAGGGTTAGGGTTTGGTTCATATCCTATCTCTATCTCTCTCTCTTGTGTGTGTTTTGTCTGATTTTTGCTCACAAACACCCACCATCACACCATCTCTTGGAGCTGAGGCCCTTGAGGGTTATTTTTAGAGTTTTGGAGTTGGTTTCAACCTAAGGAAGCTGCTGGAGCTCCATTGTTGAATAGGGTCTTCAAGGGTAAGAAGCTTGTCCCTTTATTCCCCATTTTTGAAAAGCTTTTCTACCTATCTTGCAGCTGTTTTTTGGCTTTGCATGTAACACATAAAAGTTCTATTTTTAAGGCCTGTAAATAGTTTGTTAAGAGTGTTTTAAGCTTTGGGGTTGTTTGACCCCTCTTAAGCCTTGTTTAGCCTTTGTTTTGTGCCATTTTGTGTGAGCTCCGGGACCATAATGTTTGGGCCTCCTCACCACTGAAATCTTGAGGGATTTCAGAGGTGAGGATGGTGCCTTGAGGTCCTAGGAAGGAGAGGGCCACCCCCTCTCCTTGTTGTCCTTGAAAAGGGCACTTTTTGCCTTTTGAGGGAGCAACTAGTTTAGGTTCATGTTGGCCATGCCTTAACTGATTTTTATGCTTATTACGCCATGAAATAGCATTGAGTTGAGTTGGTTTAGACACACCATGCATGCTTAGCATACTTGTCTTGTAATGCCATGAAATTGCCTTAACATGCTTTGTGTTTTGAGCCTTGTTTCTAGCATGATTTTGGCTTAGCTTTGTGAAGCTTTTATGCATATTTTGGCATGATTTAGGTCTGATTTTGGTTATTTGGGTCATCCATGGCTTGCTTTGTATAGCTACCATGCAATCTAGCTTGTATGCCTTGAGTGTTGGCTCCTCTACCATGCTCTATTTGCATCATTTCAGTGGTTTGGCACCATTAGTTATGAAATTTCAGTCCTTGCTCCATGCTCGTATGCTTGCATTTGATGCCCCTTTAATGGTTTATAAGGTTGGTGTTTCATGCTCCATGTTTAGACATTTGTGTATGCTTCCATGTGTAGGTCATTTAGATGCCATCTAAGTGATGTTTTGGAGCTTACTTTGACATGATTTGGGACTATTTTGATTCACTTTGATCATTTGCTTCATGTGTCATATGATCATGGTTTAAGTCTTTGGGCTAATTCCAAGCTTCTATGCATGCTTTGCTTGTTTTGCTTACTTGGTTTGGCACCATCTATGACATGATTTCAGAGCTTTCCATGCATGCTATTCGTCCATGATTATCCTCTTTTAAGTGTGCTTAAAAGATGCTCTTTAATGCTTAAGTGTTGGGCCATGTTTGCATGCATTGTTTGTGTGTGTATTTGCCTCCATTCCATAGCATTTTGGCTTCCTATTTAGACATGGCCGAGGCTTGTCCATATTGGTCTAAGACCACCTTTCACATGTTGTTCAAATGTGATCACATTGCTTCATGCCTTGCATGCTTGCTTGCCTAGGTTGTTATATACCTTGTATGTTTGCTTGCATTGACATGTTGCATCCTTAGCTGACATGCCTAGGTTACATTGCATTGTGCATGCATTGCCTTGCCTCTTGAATTGAGTATGATAGAGGTTGGGTCTCTTTGTGCTTGTTTGCATTGCATTTCATTTGAAATCAAAATGCATATTTGGTTTCTTGGGCCATCACGCATTGAAATGCGCGAGTGGTGGTCCGAGAATCAAGGACCATGCCCCTTTGAGTCATAAATATGATAAGGGATGTGGTGGTGCATACATTTGCTTGAAATGCATTGTCATGCCTTGTTTTGCCCTCTGTTGCTGTCAAAACAGGATTCTGCAGAAAGATTTGGCCGGCCGGCCATCTGCAGTGCCGACCGGCCATCCATCAGTGGCCGATGGCTTCACAAGTAGCCGGTGATCATCTCCTTTGGCTGGTGGCCATTCCTCTTGGCCGGTAGTGTTCCCCAATGTCCATGGAGCATACCTTGGGAATTGTGCAATTTTCAGAGGAGCAAAGCAGGGAAAACAGAGGCAACTTGCGCATGGCAGGGGATTTCTAGGCGAAGCCAATCTGAGCATGCGTGCATCCCTCTTCCCGAGGCCCTTTACTGCTTTCAGTAGCTTAATTGATTTATTAATTAGTTAAGTGGACTGTAATTATTTAATTAGCTTGTAGGTTAATTAAATTGTATATTCTTTTGGTCCCTCCGAGCGAGGGCAAGTTTGTAATAAGTGTGGGTGAGTGTGTGAATGTCTTCGAACCCCCACTTCTTTCTCCCTTTTACTTACCTGCTTTGATGGTTAGTATTAGGGCATGTTTACTTTAGCATACCTCATGTTATGCATGCGTGCATTATTCGTCAGTATTGCATGCACCAGGCTCGGCGCATCATGCTAATTGCATTATATTTCAAATTTAACTTTGAATACGTGCTTCCTGTGCATCTCACATGTCATCCTTAGATTAGCCGAGCCTATTCTAGTGACATTTTGCATGTGATGCATTAGGCACTCAGCATGGACTTGGATCATGCATTGATCACTAACATGTTTTTGTTTTGGCATGGAGTACTTTGTAAGTATTTATGCTTTAGCATACCACATGTGTGTGAATGGTACCATGACAGCATGCTTACCATGTGGCTAGATGCTTATGTGATAAACTGCCTGAATGCCTGTGGGTGAAGGTTGGATTGTTTGAGTTGGAACAACTCGTTGAAATCCGTGTTTTAGCCTACTTGTGAGTAGCAAATTTCAAAACGTTTCCAAACAAACGGATATGCAATGCTTTGTTCCAAATTAGGCGATCTAGTCTATACTTGTTTTGCTGTGTGCATCACATAGTAATTCTAGCTAATTAATCGGAATAAGAACACATAACGTTTTCAAAATCGGATATCATGGTTAGTAGAGGCCGATCTTCGGATCGGGCGAGAGGGGGTGCTCATAGCTGACCTTCCCCAATCGTACCCAAGTTCCCGAGCCGAGGCAACTTTGGTGATGACGGACACGTGGCCTTTGGCACCGAGTCAGGGTTTCCTAAATTTCCCAAAATAAAATATTTAGGTGGCGACTCTGTATCTGGCAAAGCAGTCCATGTTTGGCACTTCTTTAAAAAAAAATCTATTTTTCTCAAAACGATTTGCCGGATTTGGACTCTTTGGTTCAGATTAAGAACCGACAACAAAAGGGAGTCCGAATTGTAGAGTGAAGCCCAAGGGCGCGTCTACAGTTTCTGGCGACTCTGCTGGGGATTTTAGAGAGCTTGGCTCGAACTCGTGATATCGTGTTTTGATTTCATTTATGTGTCTCTTTGCATTGCATGTGCATTGGTGCGCCTAGGACACCGTGTTGGCCATCTGTTATTCCTGAGCGGTTTGCCGGAGTCTTGTCTTGTCAAGGCATGACCATAAGGCTGATCGGTTGCGGGCTCTGCCAGTATGGGAACACAAACCCCGGTTTTACCGGGGCACCCTTTTGACCATTCGACCTAGTGCATGTTCGGAATCCATAGTGACCATTCCAAGCTAGGACAGGTTGCTTACCCGATGTTAGGTTGTTTGAAACCGCTGTGTGCATAGTGAAATCCTAGTTCCTGACAAAATAGGACAGGGAAACCCTACCCCAACATAGGGGTGTTTTGTCTCTCTTTTACTTGCTATGTGCTGTTAGGATGTATCCCTACAGGAACGCGCATATCAGTTTGCAAATTTGAGTATCGGGTCTGAGGGCATCAGTATCAGTATCTGTGAGACTCAGTTATATCTGTGGGTATCCGATTCAGTATTTTGGGGCAGTGATTCTGGGGAACTATGATCAGTAGTAGAGTACAGTCGTTCGGCCATACCTGTGTTTGATCCGTTTGGGCTGAAATGCTGCTTGTCTTTCTTTTCAGTTCAGAAAGTTGATCCAGGATAACTAGTGTTTCTCCCTTGCTGAGGCAAGACTTATGATGACGCAGAATTCGGAGGAGATTGTGGTGATGACAGCTTCATTAGATCAAGGAATCACCTTGCAAAGTGAGACCAATGTTGATATGCCGCATCCACCCAGGTCGCCTGCTGTACACCCGGTTTGGACCCCCTCAGCTATATCAGGCTCGCGAGCCTACTACATTCGAACTAATGGGGATGATAGGAGACCTCCAGAGGTCCGTGGCGGATCTCGCCTACAGAATGTCAGCCTCGCCACCAGCCGCACCGTATGCCGGGAATTTTGTACCCCAGGAGCCCCCGCTCTTGGGACGGATTGTGATTGAACTCAGCCAACCGGAGATGGCCTCCAGCTATGGCAATGACGTATCAACATCAACCCAAACCCTCGATCAGGCTGAGGCCAGAAGTAAGGACAAAATGAAGGCAGACGCCGATCCCATCGAACAACTGCTGTGGGCAGTCGAGGCTTTGAAAGCCGAGGGGATGAACAAGCAACAGATATCTGCAGTTGTGACAAAAGCTGTGGAGGATGCTTTTCCCACTCCACCTGAGGGTAGTTCAAGTCAGTCAGAAAGCCGGGATAGACCCCGTCACGCCAGAACAGTTCCTCCCAACCCTACACCTGGAAAGGACCAGAAAGTTAAGGCAGTGCCTGCCGACCCGTTCGCCAATGCGTCTAGCAGAAATACTCAGACTTCGAAGTACCTGCCCCGGGGACGCAGGGTCTTTCACGCTCTTTACATGCCATTGTCCAAGGCACTTCAAATCCTTGCCGAGAGAGGGCATCTTAAACCCTTGGAGCCTCGGCCTCTCCCGAAGAATCTCCTTGCTACACATGATGCTGCTCAGTACTGTGCGTACCACCAGCAGACAGGCCATGCTACCGACAATTGTTTCCGCCTTCGTCATGAGGTACAGGATTTGATTGACAACGAGGTTATCCTCCCGCCCACCTCAGCCAAGTCCGTTACTACCCAGTTATTGGATTTTGAGGACACTGATGCTGCAAGTATGTAACCAGAGGGTAAACCACCTACGGGCGGCGCTTGGCATATTTTGGATATGGCGTTTGGCACGCGTTTTCGAGCATCTATGAATGATAGTCTTGTAAGTTCCGGCTTGGGTATCGAGTCGGTCTTTTGTTTTGTTTTGAGTCTGTCTCGCTGTCTTGAGTCTGTCCTTTTAGCTCAAGGGTCTGTCTTGTTATAGCGAGTCGGTCCCCTTTGTATAGGATGTCGGGTGATTCCGGGGTTGTTGCCTCGAACACTGTTTTGTAATTACCCCTTTTGCTTTCCTTTTGAGCCTGTCTCTGCTAAGGAGCCAGTTGTAGTTGGAAGTTTTGAATGAAACGGCTGCGGCTATCATGTTACTTATTGTTTGTTTTGAGTCAGTTATGCCAGAAGATTTGAATGGGCTGACAGTACATCTCGCCTGCTCTCCTGCGCGCCAAACTCATTGCATTAACCTAAGTTTTTGAAAAAACTCTTATGAACACTGTGGTGACGAAAACGAAGAGGAATGAATTCCTCGGGATTTGCAAAACTTTGATCAATTGAGAGAAAGAGAGACATGCTAAGCCCTTAATAATTGAGATCATGCTTGTTAATGTGAGTACTGGGAATGATCTTGGCTTGATCCAGATTGGCTCCACACTGTCTTCAGCGCGAGCGATTAGTCGCTTTCTTAAAAGGTTTCAAAAAATATTTTGCGCAATCCTGCGAAGACCTGTGTGGAATCGCTCTTGAGATTGTGCAGCTTAGGATCGCTCTCAGCCTTGAGACTCGACCCCTTGCTTTCAAAACCTTGGGCCGTACTTCAGAGTGTTCAACGGTCAACTATAATGTGAGGCTTGCGTGGCCAGATTCAAAGCAGCCCTCGAACAAGAGGCAAGAAAGTTAGATTAAGAAGATCAGATATCATCAGAAGAAGCTTGTGAAGCTAGAACAGAAGCATCCTTCCAACTAGGGGCAAAAATGTCCGATGTGCTCGCAGAACCGAAGATGGATTCTTCTGCAAATCAACGCAACAGTCACTCTCCTGGATACAGAGGACTTCAAAACCATTTGGCATGGACTTGTTACACTTTTACCCTTTGAGAGGCTCGCTGGGCCGAAAACCCGGAAAGGCGACCTAGGCAAAAGTTAAAGCAAAAAAAAAAAAAAAAAAAAAAAAAAAAAAAAAAAAAGGAGAAAATAAAAAATGCGAAGAACAAAAAAAAATGCAAAGAAAAGATGAAAAGAAATGAAAAGAATTGAAAAAGAAAAGAAAGAACAGAGCTCGCAAGGTCGAAAACCCGCATTGGGCGCCTTGGCAAAAGTTAGAGCCTAAAAAGTGAAGGTTAAAATACCCGAGTGTACCTTAACCAGAACTACGTAAGGCTTGATTCCCATGTTTGGGATACGTAGGCAACTTCATCCGGAAGTCCAGCCCCCAACGCTTTCATAGCGCCTCTGTCCATGTAATGATTCTTGATCATTCTTGCCTCATCTGCATCCGACAGATCGGTTATGACAACCGGAACTACGTAAGGCTTGATTCCCATGTTTGGGATACGTAGGCAACTTCATCCTGAAGTCCAGCCCCCAACGCTTTCATAGCGCCTCAGTCCATGTAATGATTCTTGATCATTCTTGCCTCATCTGCATCCGACAGATCGGTTATGACAACCGTGAACTACGTAGGCTTGATTCCCATGTTTGGGATACGTAGGCAACTTCATCCTGAAGTCCAGCCCCCAACGCTTTCATAGCGTCTCAGTCCATGTAATGGTTTTGATCACCTTTGCCTCCTCTGAATCTGATAGTTTGGTTGTAACAACCGGAAATACGCAGTCAACTTCCTCCTGAAGTCCAGCCACCAACGCTTTCACAGTGACTGTGTCCATATATTGCTTCAGATCGTCTTCGTTTTCTCCGTGTCCGAGAGTTCAATCATCATTTGTGAAGACCGTTTTCAACATGCTGCGGCATCATCCAAACAAGGGGCAACTTTCCGTTGCCATCCGTTGCCGTGCGTTGTCATAAGTTGCCCTAAGTTGCTGTCCAAACCAAGGGCAACTTTCCGTTGCCACGCGCCCCTTTCAAGCAAGGGGCAATTTTTCCATTGCCTCCGATCCAAGGTTGCGCATCTCGAGGGTAGGTTTCATACCTGTTTGCGAAAATAGTTTTCAAAAATTTTTACTGAGGTTGACTATTTTCTCGAAAAACTATTTCATTTTCCAAAACCGGACCATTTCTTGGACCCAAAAAAGGAAAATTTTCAGTGCTCACAGCCTGACTTGCATGATTTTCAAATTAAAAATTGAACAAGTATGTTAATCCGACTCTCATTTTGGTCAAAACTGTTTTAGGAAGAAAACAAAAAAAATGGTCAAAGTGATGAACTAGGGGCACAGTTGAGTCAGGTGCTCTGTCTTTCCCCCGCCGTCAACATACTTGCCAGAGAGGCACCATATTCGCCAGATAAAGATACACCATTTCCTGTCTGGAACACCGACTGGACGTCATCGGAAGAAATAGCCGCGAGCTAGTAGTGTTGGGCGCGAACGCGCAACTTCCTACTCACCCATCGATCGCCCTGGGGAGGGATGAAAAATGAGAGAATAGAGAATAGAGAGGTGTAAGACGAGAGAAAAGTGAGGAATAGGGTTTTTGAGAGAAAAACCGAGCTTGAGGGCCGAGTGATGTGAGAATCGTAAATCAGAAAGGGTGGGAACCATACCCGGAGGAACTGGCTCCTCGAGATTTGAGGTCTCGTTTTTGTAAACACGTCCGTGTGTCGTGTCTTTTCTCTTGTTTACCTCAACTTTCGTTTTGAGTCTTTTCCGAGCATGTCTTGTTGTGTTTAGGTCGCGCACCTTTTGTTTGGATCTTTCTCGCTATGTTCAGTTATAGGCTCGATACCCAGGTTTGAAAAAAAAAATCCTTAATTTCAAAAATCGTTTATGTTCAGGGTGCTGTGCCATTCTCTACATTTACATGAAGCAAAAGAAGAAAAGGGAAAATTTGGGACATCTGAGTGTGTTTCAACTTCAACCGTTTCAACCTTTGTAGCCCATCTTGTTAGATTGGGCTGTTTGTTCAAGGTTTGCCGTGTGCAAGACGAATCGAGTGCTGTGATATGGGCTGTATGCAGACTAATCCCCAACAGAGTATGAACTGTGTGTTCAGGTTAAACTGTGGTTTGCTTGATTATTTTGCTATTGGCTGGTTGGTTATCTGATTATTATAGTGCAAGTGCTCAATTTTCAGACAACAGATCAATTTCACTTACATTGAGATGTAGCATGATGTGATGCGATACAATACATGAGATATGTAAATGTAACACTTTTTAAACAAAAAGTTTGTTTCATTTCATCATCTTTTCAAGTACATAGTTTTGGAAGCAAAAATCTGCCTGCGGCAGTACAAAGTACTCCTAGCTACCAAAAAGGAAAAAGTACAAAAAAGAAGAAGAAAACTGCAAAAGTCTGTATCAATGTCAAAAGGTCTCAGGCCTGGGAGCTCGTCCTAGTCCTCTTCCTGGACGAAGGTCCAGGAGCATCATCAGGAACATCATCATCTGAGCCCGAGTCCGAGTCGTCTCCGGTCCCCTCCTCCGATGACTCAGCCTCCGCCTCTGACTCCGCCTCCGCCTCCGACTCGTCGTCATCTGGAACTGGCACCCGGGAGCTGCTCCCAGCATGAGTGCGCCCCACTCTAGTGCGAGGAAATATTCTGCCCTCCTCATCTCTCCCTCGAGCAGGAACGGAAGGTCCAGCCGGAGCACCGCCTACAGTGGGAATCTGGAAGGGAGGCTGAAAAGTACAAAAGGCAAATGCATCAGTATACCGTGAATAGTTTATCAGTGCAGAATGCAGTGTATGAGTACAATGAGTGAATGCCGTGAGCAGTTTATCAGTGCAGAATGTAGTGTATGAGTACAGTGTGTGAATATTGTGAACAGTTTATCAGTGCAGACTGCAGTGTATGAATACAGTGTATGAATGCCGTGAGATCAGTGTGTCAAGTGTTGTATTATGTATCAGATTATGTCAAGCAGTTTATGTATGGTTTAAGACTGTGGTTAGAAGAACATACCGGAATACTGTAGAGGGACAGAAGGTCGAAAGTCCGCTACAACATCCCCATCATGGAGGCATTCAGCTCCAGGGACTGCCGGGTGTACTCGGAGGAAGCCTGCAAAAATATTAGATGCATTAGTATTCTGCGGAATATCAAGGAAATGAAATGAAATGAAATGACCATGCAAGATGCAGTGTGAAGTAATACATACCGGAGGTAAGTCATGGAAACCGACCAACTCCTGATCAGCCGGAGGAGGGGCAAAGGGGATCTGGTAGGTCGCCTCGCCCTGCCCTCTGTATGTCATCGAGGTGGGCAGTGCAGGCCAACTAACCCCCCGCCCTCTCCGAGCTCCGCTCCCGCCACGGACTCGAGCCCTCTTCGATGTCCCTACCCCTGCGCCTGCCCTGGCTGTCGGCACCGCAGGTCTCTCTCTCTCAGCTCGGCGGCCACCGCTCAGAGGCTGCATAAGGAAGGTCCGGATGAACTCTGTGTAGTCACCTATGCTCCTATGGCTTATCGCATCCCAACCGACTGTGTACTCGGCTATCTGCTCGAGAGTGTACCTCTCGGTCTCCCTCATGTCCTCAAGGGGGGGAGCTGGGACTATCTGCTCTGGTAGACCCAGGGTCTGGCGCAAGAAGCGCTCGCCTAGGTACCAGGCTCGACAGACTGGTCCCTCTAAGAGGATCCTGAACCGGGCAGTCTCTACCGTGCCTGCGAATCGCTCCCAAATCTCAGCCTGCAGTGGGGCCCAAGGCTGCCAGGTGATCTGAAAATGAAATACAGATTGTTATCTACTGTTGTTGAAAACATATAGTGTAAAGCGAAGCTTAAATGAACTGCAAGTAAAACGTACCTCCGTGGCAGTGATGGTGTCGAAGTAGCGACGGAAGAAGATGAACGTCTCCCGTGGTCTCCGCACACACCTTACGTCGAAGCGTCGCGAGAACGGGACGACGAGAGGGGTCTCTACATTAGGAACTGGGGCCAGCCTAGGAAAGTAGGCGTAGACCCACAACTACAGAGCAAATACCAATACGCTTATCAGACAAAGCAGAATGCAGACTAAAGCAGAAATAACAGAACAGTGAGTCATGCAGTGTACAGTGTGAGCAGTGTACAGTTAGTGTAAAGCAGAGTGTGCGTGTGCCGTGTGTACAGTATACAGCCAGTGTAAAATAGATTACAGTGTGTGCAGTGTACAGAATATGGTACAGAGTACAGAAAGTGGAAAAGTAGAAATGTAAAGCAGAAAAAGGAAACGCACCTCCCAAGCACGCCAGTAGCCCCCGAGCAACTGTCTGCTGCCACGGGAAGCTGAGCTCATATACCCATAGAGTGTGGCCAGAGCAGCACCACCCCAGTCATAGTCAAAGATCCGGGTGACGTCCACTAAAGCGCTGAGCAAGCACAAGGGCACGTTATTCGCCCGGTCGGCGAAAATAGTCGTCCCTAGCAGGAACATCAGAAAGCCGCGCGCGCACTGCTCCACAGCCTCCTGGGTCATCGGAGCCTCCTCCACCAACGCGGGCTGGACCCTGAACTGCACCTCAAACCAGGAATAGCGGACGAAACCTGGACGGGCGAGAGGCGGCACCTCGCCGAGTAGGTAAATCTGGGCAGCAGTCCACTCGTCCATATCAGTATCGAAGGGGATCGGATCACCCCCTACCCCGATGCCTGTGAGCATCGAGAAGTCAACGGGAGTCATCGTCATCTCCCCGGCAGCATGGAACGAGTCAGTGGTGTCCCACCATCTCTCCACTAGAGCAGCAAGGAGAGGTCTGCATGCGTAAGACGGGGAAGTCCCCTGCAGAATGCGCCGAAGCCAGCCTCGTCCACAATGTGACGAACGGCGTCCGACAGCTCCATATACCAGTCTCGAGCGGCAACATTCCCATACCCGCGGACGGTATGGGAATCTCCTGTTCAAAAACAAACTGTGGCGAAGCAATGATAAATATACCAGTTTTGTAAGGCATGCAGAATTGAGGAAAATACAGCATGTGTGCATGTTTTCAAGATTCAAACAGATACCGGGTGCCGGTGTGCTTACAGTGAACTACGACGTGTGATGCGTCAGCGTATTTGAGTGGTTTAGTGCAAATACAGCATGTGTGCATGTTTTCAGATTCAAACAGATACCGGGTGCCGGTGTGCTTACAGTGAACTACAACGTGTGATGCGTCAGCGTGTTTGAGTGGTTCAGTGCAAATACAGCATGTGTGCATGTTTTCAGGTTCAAACAGATACCGGGTGCCGGTGTGCTTACAGTGAACTACAACGTGTGATGCGTCAGCGTGTTTGAGTAGTTCAGTGCAAATACAGCATGTGTGCATGTTTTCAGATTCAAACAGATGTCGGGTGCTGGTGTGCTTCCAGTAAGCTACAACGTGTGATGCGTCAGCGTGTTCGGGTGGCTCGGTGCAAATATAGCATGTGTGCATATTTTCAGATTCAAACAGATGTCAGGTATCGGTGTGCTCGTAGTGAACTACGGTGACCGATGTGTCAGTGTGTTTGAGTGGTTCAGGGCAAGTGCAGTGTGTGTGCGCGTGTTCAGTCTCAAATAGATTATTAGTTGCAAGTATGATTACAGTCAACTACGGTATACAGTGCATCAGTGTATTCAGGCTAAGCAGTTAAAGAAATGATTAACTATGGCAGTTGAATGTTCTACATTGCGGAAAGCAACAAGGAGGGGAGATGTTACCTCGGAAGCACCAAAGGATACGTGAGATGCCGGCTCGCGCAGAAGCAGGTCCTGTGGCACGCTCCGGTCGAAGCTCCTGAACTGACGAAGTCCATCAGGGGGCAAGACATGGATCGCCGGCCGGTAGGTCGCCGGGTCGAACGGGCGGACGCTCAAAGGTAAGAGCTCGGCCCCAGGGTCCATCTCGTGATCCGAGGGAGTCCCACCCTGTGGAATATCGTCGGCCATGTCAAATGTGACGAGGGAAATGGTCGAAAATGAAAATAAGGCTAGAATGCGAAAAGTCAATGAAAAGTCAACCCCCAGGAGGGCGAAAAATGACCGGAAGGGCCGGGAAGTGGAAGGTGCACGGAAATCAAGAAAAACTCGGGGGAAACAAACCCCGAGTGGTGGAAACCAAGAAAAGTTTACTGAAAATGAGATTTGTTCGGTTCAAAACTTGCAAAACAAGGAGGGTTTCGCGAATCGAACGACGAAAAAGTGTCTAGAACGCGAGAAAAACACGGATTGAAGGTGGGAAAATGCTCTAGAGAGAAGGAGGAGAAGATTTCGGCCTAAGAGAAATGAAAGAAATAGGGTTTAAAACCCTATTTTAAAATACTCGGGGTGAAAAGACCAAACTGTCCCGACTCGGCCACTTTTGGCCGGTCGGCTACATTTTTGGCCGGTGGAATGTATTGATGGCCGATGGACAGCCGGTGACTTCCTCTTTCGGCCGGTGAGCCTCCCACAACCTTGTTTTGGTCAGATGTGTAGTTTGGGGCCTTCATTGCTCAAGATAGTGCAAGAACAGTGCATTTTCGAAGCTCAACCAGCCTCCGTTTTGACCCCGGGCCATGTCTTCTGTGCGTGGCACTCGAAGTCATGCAAGGTGTATCCTTTTGTCTTTTACAAGATTCAAAAGTTGTCCCGTGTGCGTTGCACGTATTCGTCGCACTGTTTGGTGCATTGCATCGCGTTGTTTTGCGCATCTCATTGCATTCGGCGTGCGCGCCGGTCTGGCGAGACCTTAAATACGCTCGGTCGGACGAGACCTTAAACACCCATGGTCTAGGAGACCTTAAATCCTCGGAGGGTGCAAAACCTTTGGTGCTTGCATGTCTGCATATGTTGTAGCGCTCATCATCCCTTGAATTGTTATGCATGCATGCACGCGTCGTAACATGTACAACTTGCATTGATGAGAATGCTGTTCACGTGCATTGTCATGCATCTCAAGCCGCGCGTTGCCGCGCATTAGAAAATCCGTGCATTGTCTTGCATTTCAAAGCGACTTGCGTTGTCGCGCATTCCAAGCAACATGCATTTCATGCATCATTTGCATTTCAAAAACAACAAAAACAACGAAAACAAAAAATGCATATGTAATGCATTCATGGTAGATATTGCATTGTCATGCATCGTAGAAAATAAACATGCATTTCCACTATAAATATTCCATTGCATATTTGTAGATATTGCATTGTAGATTGCATGCATTCACTGCATCACCTTCCATCTATGGCTCGCGCCTTTCCATGTTGAGCTTGGTCTGGTATGTGCCCATACTTTTCACGCTGAAACATAGTTCAGTGGACCGTTCTATGTTCGCCGCGGCTTGTACGTGTACATGCCTTTCCTAGGCAAGATTTGGTTTGGCCCGCGCGCCATATCCATTGTATCCATTCCATTCCATTGCATATTTGTAGATATTGCATTGTAGATTGCATGCATTCACTACATCACTTTCCGCCTATGGCTTGCGCCTTTCCATGTTGAGCTTGGTCTGGTATGTGCCCATACTTTTCACGTCGAAGCATAGTTCAATAGACCGTTCTATGTTAGCCGCGGCTTGTATGTGTACATGCCTTTCCTAGGCAAGATTTGGTTTGGCCCGCGTGCCATATCCATTGCCATTTTCCCAGCATATCCATTATATCTATTACATTGTAGTGTAATTTTGCATCTGGCATTAGGATCATTGTCCTTTCTCCAGCGGGTCGTTTCCCCACTTATGTCATCCCCCCCCAATACTCGTCCTTGTGTCCGTCTACATTACTCATAGTTCAGTAGACCGTTCTATGGTAGACGGACTTGTTACCTCCATCCATCTATTTGACATATGTGTGATTTCAAACTGCTCATGATTGGATCATGACTCAATTGCTTTGCATATAGTTTGCATTGTTTCAATTGCATTGCATTTTAGTTTGCATTGTTTATACATTGTTTTGTATATATTGCATATCATTTTGCATTCATTTTTGCATTGTCATGCATGTTGCTAATAACATCGTACCTGTTAAGTTGTTTTCTTTGCAGGCACAATATTGTATGTACGGTTCATTTGTGGCTGGTAGAACCAGACGAACCGGACAGGTATTGTATCCTCCGCGTGAGACGTATCGAGAATTGCATAATTCTCTTACACCCTTTCTGCATTGTAGTGTAGTTTGGTGTATGTTAGCTTAAAACTATGCATTGTCATGCTTCGTTACAGCTTTCTTTGCTTGATCATAAGTTATGCTCGGCTTTGTGCATTGTCTTGCATTTTGCCCCTGCCTTCGGGCGCATATCTTGTTTGTCTTGCATGTTTGTCCAAGTCTTCGGCCTTGTCAAAAATGGGTTGTCTCTGGGCTTTGACATTCACTCCCGTCATTGTTATGACTTTCGAGTTCTGTCAAAGAGGGGCAACTGTAGACACCCCATTTTTGACCGTCCTCAAGACTTGGACGTCACTAATTGAACACTCAGTGATCACCCTTGTTTGTGTTCGTCTTGAGTTCCCGGAAGCCTTAGCAACGCGCCTCGCCTCAGGATCTCTCGACTCGACTGTTTTGTGTCTGGTTTTGCACCAAACACTTGTGTTTTGCCTTTGAGAGGCAGGGTAGGGCTTGTAGACCATCCCCACCCATCACCGGCCAGGGCTTGAGGCCACCGGCTGTGTTTTGTGGCCACCGGCCAAATGTTTGGCCGGCCGGCTATCTTTTTTTGGTCAATTGCATCTTTGGCCGGCCGACTACTGTGCATCTGGTTTTGCAGATATTTTCTCACAGCTGGCATGCATTTGGCTCCCCTCCATACACGTGTATGGAGGGATCTCTCTTTAGAAGCTTGTCTTGTAAGCTGTACAAAACAAAAAGCTCTATAAAAGAGAGGGTCTTCTCTCTTGTAAGGGGTTGGACAAAAAGTGAGACATTTTTAGACAGCCTTTTTTTTAGGGTTTGAGTTCTAGGGTTAGGGTTTGGTTCATATCCTATCTCTATCTCTCTCTCTTGTGTGTGTTTTGTCTCATTTTTGCTCACAAACACCCACCATCACACCATCTCTTGGAGCTGAGGCCCTTGAGGGTTATTTTTAGAGTTTTGGAGTTGGTTTCAACCTAAGGAAGCTGCTGGAGCTCCATTGTTGAAGAGGGTCTTCAAGGGTAAGAAGCTTGTCCCTTTATTCCCCATTTTTGCAAAGCTTTTCTACCTATCTTGCAGCTATTTTTTGGCTTTGCATATAACACATAAAAGTTCTATTTTTAAGGCCTCTAAATAGTTTGTTAAGAGTGTTTTAAGCTTTGGGGTTGTTTTACCCCTCTTAAGCCTTGTTTGGCCTTTGTTTTGTGCCATTTTGTGTGAGCTCCGGGACCATAATGTTTGGGCCTCCTCACCACTGAAATCTTGAGGGATTTCAGAGATGAGGATGGTGCCTTGAGGTCCTAGGAAGGAGAGGGCCATCCCCTCTCCTTGTTGTCCTTGAAAAGGGCACTTTTTGCCTCTTGAGGGAGCACCTAGTTTAGGTTCATGTTGGCCATGCCTTAACTGATTTTTATGCTTATTATGCCATGAAATAGCATTGAGTTGAGTTGGTTTAGACACACCATGCATGCTTAGCATACGTGTCTTGTAATGCCATGAAATTGCCTTAACATGCTTTGTGTTTTGAGCCTTGTTTCTAGCATGATTTGGCTTAGCTTTGTGAAGCTTTTATGCATATTTTGGCATGATTTAGGTCTGATTTTGGTTATTTGGGTCATCCATGGCTTGCTTTGTATAGTTACCATGCAATCTAGCTTGTATGCCTTGAGTGTTGGCTCCTCTACCATGCTCTATTTGCATCATTTCAGTGGTTTGGCACCATTAGTTATGACATTTCAGTCCTTGCTCCATGCTCGTATGCTTGCATTTGATGCCCCTTTAATGCTTTATAAGGTTGGTGTTTCATGCTCCATGTTTAGACATTTGTGTATGCTTCCATGTGTAGGTCATTTAGATGCCATCTAAGTGATGTTTTGGGGCTTACTTTGACATGATTTGGGACTGTTTTGATTCACTTTGATCATTTGCTTCATGTGTCATATGATCATGGTTTAAGTCTTTGGGCTAATTCCAAGCTTCTATGCATGCTTTGCTTGTTTTGCTTACTTGGTTTGGCACCATCTATGACATGATTTCAGAGCTTTCCATGCATGCTATTCGTCCATGATTATCCTCTTTTAAGTGTGCTTAAAAGATGCTCTTTAATGCTTAAGTGTTGGGCCATGTTTGCATGCATTGTTTGTGTGTGTATTTGCCTCCATTCCATAGCATTTTGGCTTCCTATTTAGACATGGCCGAGGCTTGTCCATATTGGTCTAAGACCACCTTTCACATGTTGTTCAAATGTGGTCACATTGCTTCATGCCTTGCATGCTTGCTTGCCTAGGTTGTTATATACCTTGTATGCTTGCTTGCATTGACATGTTGCATCCTTAGCTCACATGCCTAGGTTGTATTGCATTGTGCTTGCATTGCCTTGCCTCTTGAATTGAGTATGATAGAGGTTGGGTCTCTTTGTGCTTGTTTGCATTGCATTTCATTTGAAATCAAAATGCATATTTGGTTTCTTGGGCCATCACGCATTGAAATGCGCAATTGGTAGTCCGAGAATCAAGGACCATGCCCCTTTGAGTCATAAATATGATAAGGGATGTGGTGGTGTATACATTTGCTTGAAATGCATTGCCATGCCTTGTTTTGCCCTCTGTTGCTGTCAAAACAGGATTCTGCAAGAAGATTTGGCCGACCGGCCATCCATCGGTGGCCGATGGCTTCACAAGTAGCCGGTGATCATCTCCTTTGGCCGGTGGCCATTCCTCTTGGCCGGTAGTGTTCCCCAATGTCCATGGAGCATACCTTGGGAATTGTGCAATTTTCAGAGGAGCAAAGCAGGGAAAACAGAGGCAACTTGCACATGGCAGTGGATTTCCGGGCGAAGCCAATCTGAGCATGCGTGCATCCCTCTTCCCGAGGCCCTTTACTGCTTTCAGTAGCTTAATTGATTTATTAATTAGTTAAGTGGACTGTAATTATTTAATTAGCTTGTAGGTTAATTAAATTGTATATTCTTTTGGTCCCTCCGAGCGAGGGCAAGTTTGTAATAAGTGTGGGTGAGTGTGTGAATGTCTTCCAACCCCCACTTCTTTCTCCTTTTTACTTACCTGCTTTGATGGTTAGTATTAGGGCATGTTTACTTTAGCATACCTCATGTTATGCATGCGTGCATCATTCGTCAGTATTGCATGCACCGGGCTCGGCGCATCATGCTAATTGCATTATATTTCAAATTTAACTTTGAATACGTGCTTCCTGTGCATCTCACATGTCATCCTTAGATTAGCCGAGCCTATTCTAGTGACATTTTGCATGTGATGCATTAGGCACTCAACATGGACTTGGATCACGCATTGATCGCTAACATGTTTTTGTTTTGGCATGGAGTACTTTGTAAGTATTTATGCTTTAGCATACCACATGCGTGTGAATGGTACCATGACAGCATGCTTACCATGTGGCTAGATGCTTATGTGATAAACTGCCTGAATGCCTGTGGGTGAAGGTTGGATTGTTTGAGTTGGAACAACTCGTTGAAATCCGTGTTTTAGCCTACTTGTGAGTAGCAAATTTCAAAACGTTTCCAAACAAACGGATATGCAATGCTTTGTTCCAAATTAGGCGATCTAGTCTATACTTGTTTTGCTGTGCGCATCACATAGTAATTCTAGCTAATTAATCGGAATAAGAACACATAACGTTTTCAAAATCAGATATCATGGTTAGTAGAGGCCGATCTTCGGATCGGGCGAGAGGGGGTGCTCATAGCTGACCTTCCCCAATCGTACCCAAGTTCCCGAGCCGAGGCAACTTTGGTGATGACGGACACGTGGCCTTTGGCACCGAGTCAGGGTTTCCTAAATTTTCCAAAATAAAATATTTAGGTGGCGACTCTGTATCTGGCAAAGCAGTCCATGTTTGGCACTTCTTTCAAAAAAAAATATGTTTTTCTCAAAACGATTTGCCGGATTTGGACTCTTTGGTTCAGATTAAGAACCGACAACAAAAGGGAGTCCGAACTGTAGAGTGAAGCCCAAGGGCGCGTCTACAGCAGGGTTTGGGCCCTTTTGCACCGGGATCTCTCGATGTCCTGCTAGTAGGACACTGATGGGTGCTTTGGTAGAGAGATGGTAAGACACCACCAACTCCTTCCATTTCTCTGCCACCGGGGACTTGACCATGACCCCGTTCGACTTCGCCATATTGACGGGCCTTGATGTGGGAGGTTGGGCCATCCCATACGACGAGGATATGGGCGAGTGGGAGGCCGCTTGGTTATACTTATTGGGGGCTCGCCCACCAGTTGATCGATCTTCGGGCAGAGTCCGATACACTTGGTTTTCTTCCCATTTCAGGAGGCCAGAGATGGAGCCTGAGACTCCCGAGGAGGTGGCACAGTATACTCGCAGATTCCTGATGTTCCTCTTTGGCACCACTCTGTTTGCCGATAGGGGGAACACCGTCGGGCTATATCTTTTGAGCGCTCTAGTGGACCTTTCACAGGTTAGCCAGTATGATTGGGGCGGCGCTAGCTTGGCTACCCTTTATTGCTATATGAGCACGACCTCCCGCGGACGGGGGAACATGGTTGGCGGCTATTGGAGGGCCTAGGAGGTACTTTCTGCCCTCTTGATTTACATTTCTGCTTCTCATTATTTGTACATTGCACACACGGCGCACTTTACATTCTGTACGTTGTACTTTGCTCTCAGCGTTTTGTATTTACATCCTGCACTCAACACTCTGTATTCTGATGACTATTGTTGTGTTTCTCACAGTTATGGGTCTACGCATACTTCCTGACACTGGCTCCGGAGCTTATAGTAGAGGTGCCCCTCACGACCCCGTATTCACTCGTATTCGAGGTCCAGTACCGGCCGAGACCTCGGGAGTCTCTTCTCTATTTACGGCAGTACTTTGACACAGTACGGTCATCGGAGGTATTTCAGAACTCTCAGTTCTCCATGTTTTCATGGCTTTGATTTATCTTGCACATTCACAATTTCTGATCAGCTTATGCATTGGTTATCCGCAGATCACGTGGCAGCCCTGGGCGCCTTTAGGCAGAGACCTCCGATTCCATTTTGTCGGAGCGTAGGGGGCCTCTCGGTATAGGATCTTGTTCGAGGGGCCAGTTGGGAGGGCCTGGTTTTTGGGAGATCGCTTCTTGCGCCAGGTATGGGGCCACCCTGAGCAGGACATTCCTTCAGCGCCTCCAGACGATATGCGGATCGCTGATAGGCTCTCTCCCCAGGATGTCGTTGATGCTATGCTAAGTACCGATGCCTTCCTACATCTGGAGCAGGGGGAGTACGCGACCTACCGTCACACCTACTTGATGCCTCCGTTGACGGGAGTCCGTACCCTGACGAGGAGGTCTGCTGGTATGCCCTCATCGAGCAGGGCTCAGGCTGCAGGTGTCCCTTCCACCAGCAGGGCTGGCATATCTAGAGGTGGGGGTGGACTAGTTCCCCCGATTCCTCCGACTTATCATCATCCTGGATGGCCAGATATGCCGACTGAGTTGATGGGATGGCAATATGGGACCACCTCCCCAATTCCGATTCCGATAGAGCCTCCGATGCCTGGCCACCGATATGTCAGTGACCTTGACTCACCACCGGTATGTTCCGCTGTTTTCCATTTATCACACAGATATTTCGGCATTTTTTTATTCATTGATGTCTTGAGCTTGTTTCTGCAGCCACCTAGGGAGTACATGGATGAGGTGCTCGGGATGATAGCCTCACTTGAGGGCATGGTCCTGCGGAGAGAGGCGCAGTTGTCCATCATGGGTTTCCAGGTACCCTTTAGTTTTCTGGCATTTATCATACTTCTGATGACATGCTGATTTTGAACATTTTACTGCATTGATAGGTTGCCTGTGTAGAGCACATCTGATACACACCACATTTACGTATTGTACCTGTATGCACCCACTCTGTGTAGTTTGCTTGCATCTATATCTGATATACATGTTCCGGCTGATGTATTCAAATTGCATTCTTCATTTTCAGATGCCTCCAGTGTATGCTCAGTCACAGGCCGGGCCATCTAGGCCTTCCCGGGGAGCTGGGCCATCTAGGCCTTCTCGAGGGGCTGGGAGAGGGGAGTCGTCTCGCGGACGAGGCAGACGCAAGGCGCACATCATAAAGGAAGAGCCCAGCGAGGAGGATGGGGAGGCTGCAGATCCCCAGTCAGAGACATCTACTGACAGAGAGGGTAGCTCTGATCCCGGTTCCGGTAGTGGAGGCGAGGCCGAGGAGGATCTTGAGGGCGACAGCTCAGACTCAGATGGTGCCGGTGGTGCAGAGGCTGCTTCGCAGAAGAGGATGAAGAGGGCCTCTTATTCCTGCTCTTGAGAGCATTGATGCAGCTGTTCCCTGTTTTATTTACCTTTGTACTAGTAGTTGTAGCACATTGCACATTGTTAGGTAGTTTTATTTTCTGTAAAACTTGTACCCTTGTTGTAAAATGTTGTAACAAAGGAAGCATGATGGAATGAAACAGCTTTTGAAAAAGTGTTGTATTTTAAACTCTTAGCATCATATCGCATCATTTTGCACCAAAAATGAGATTGAATGGAATTGTTCATTTGTGTATTTGCCCAGTCAGGCAGTGAACCGACACAACAAACTAAACAACTCAACTTACTAAGAAATAACAAAACCTTAGCAAGTTTACAACTCGATAAGCAAAACATAACAAAATTGACGACTCGACAAGTAAGGCACAACAAAATTAAACAAAAAGTAACAACTCGATGCATGAAACTCGACAGCTCGACAAAGCTTAACAACTCGATAAGCAAAATAATAACTCGATAAGCAAGACAACAACTCGATAAGCAAGACTTAACAACAACCCTATAAACAAAGTGTATTTCGGACGATCTGGGCGACGGAACGCACCCGAAACTGAGGGAAATGGAGGCCTTCGACACTCCCGATGCATGGAAATGCTAGGAACTTCCTTCCAGAGAGTAAAACAGGGCCAAAGGCACATATTGGAGCATGGTCGGCCACCTTTGGGAGTTGGCCGGCCAGCTTTTGCATTTGAGGGGAGAGAGGTGGCCGGCCTGCTAGGAAAGGTGGCCGGCCGGCCACTTAGCCCAGCAACCATCAAATTTTTGACACGTGTCCCCCCGAACAGTGCCTTATCTTCTTTAAAAGTCCTAGCTCCGTGGCTCATTCATTCCATCTCAGTTTTGCATCAAAATGGAGGCGTTTCTCATCGAAAATCTCGCAGCTTGGATCGCTTCTCTAGATGGCTCGGAAAAGTTGAACTTCCGGGGTTTCGGCTTGAATGCACTATTCACGCTGAGCCGTACTCCGCTGCACCTTCCTTTTCTCCATGCCGCGGCGAGGTTTTGGAACCCGGTAACGCATGTGTTTAGCTTCGGCGGGCAAGAGGTATGTCCAACTTTCGAAGATTTTCAAGTTTTGATGGAATCTGAACGCTATGAAGAAGTTTTGCCTCAGTTTCGCTTCGGTCACGCCCAAGCTTTAGGGCAGATGTGTGGGCTCACCATGCATGACGCTCGGTCTCTGATCTGCAACGGGGAACTGGACATCCTCGGCTTGATTCATCACTTTTCCGATGTCGGTGACCGCGGCAACCATCATTGGCAAGGTTTTCGGCAACACGCACTCTGCTTATGCATGCTGTCTTACTTTCTGCTTGCCCTAGGCTTCGGTGGATCTAGCATTCGTCTGATTGAAGTTGCTCAAGGCCTGAAGGAAGGAAAAAGCTGCACCGCCATGACCTTGGCCGAGACACTGATGGGCTTAGATGCTTTCTATCGCCAGGAGACGACCAGATTCGCGGGGAGTCCACTACTGCTGCAGGTAATGTTTCCCACCCAACCTTACATATATCTTGCTCACATCACTCGGCCCTCAGGCTCGTTTTTCTCACAAAACCCTTTTTCTTACTTTTCTCTCATCGTATATCTCTCTATTCTTTATTCTCTCATTTTTCATCCCTCCCCAGGTATGGTTGATGGATAAATTGCAGGTTGTGGACTCTTGCCCAGCCTACTCATCCCGTGGCTACTTCTTTCGACAACGCCTAGTCGATGCCTCTGATGAGGGATGGTGGTTCGACTGGATGTGCAATTTGTTTGCAGATCGCATTGCTTGGCGCTGTCCTTGGCTCAATCTCCCGGCAATGAGCTATAGCATGTACCGGCTAATCGGGATCCAGTTGATTGGTCTGACTCACTGTGTGTTCTACTTTCCGTTCCGGTTTCTACGCCAGTTCGGTCATGATCAGACTTGCCCGCCTGAGGGGATTGAGTACCAGGCTGCTTTCCCGGTCCGAGGCGCACAGCTTGCCCGGTATGCCACAGGATGGAGAACTAGAGAGCTCTTAGCCCCCGCTCCCATTTTCAGTTGCACTTTGTCTGATGAGTGCTTGGATTGGCTCAATGAAGAGGCACAGACTGGGCCCAGCTTGGCATCAGAGGCTTCGACCAGCTCTGGGAGGGGGCGCAGGGACACCTAACTTGACTATGCCCCAGATTTATTGCTTTATTAGTAATTTTAAGTTTTCTTTATGATTGTGAAAAAGCAACTTCAATTTGTATGCAAGAGCAGGAGAACTCTGTTTTGAAATCAATGAAATTGAAGGTTGTGGTACTGAAAATTTTCCGCTTTGGTCCAAAAATGGTCTTAGTTGTAAAAAGATTAATTTGAACAAAGTCAACTTTCATTAAAACTTTTCAAAACCATTTTCGATATGGATCAGAACTGGACACGCCTGAGATCTGTCACTGAGATGCACAACCCCGGATCCTAGCAACTGGAAAGTTGCCCCTAGTCTGAATAGTACCGCAGCACTGCACAGCAACGGAAAGTTGCCCCTAGTCTGAGAAGCACTGCACCGGAGATTACGATGAATGCTGATGGACAAAGATGACTGAGATGATCAAATGGACAAAGTTGATCGGGGAAAAGTTTATGGCTGAACTTCAGGATGAAGTTGCCTACGTATCCCAAAGATGGGAATCAAGCCTTACGTAGTTCAGGCTTGGGTTCACTCGGGTATTTTCACTCTCCTTTTACGCTCTAACTTTTGCCAAGGCCGCCCTTTGCGGGTTTTCAACCTTGCGAGCTCAGTTTTTATAATTTCAAATTTTTTGTGCTCTGAGTTTTGCCTAGGTCGCCCTTTCGGGTTTTCGGCCTAGCGAGCCTCTCAAGGGTAATATTTCTTCAACTTGTCCATATTGATCGGTTGTGAGAACTCCAAGCCATCTAGATCCATCAGAACCACAGCTCCACCTGACCAGATAGACTTAATGATGTAGGGGCCAGTCCAATTGGGTCTGAACTTGCCCCTTGGGTCGTGGATGGGAGCTCGGTTATCCTTGAGTACCAAATCTCCTTCCTTTAGATTCCTGGACTTCACTTTCTTGTTGAAAGCCCGGGCAATTCTGCGCTGATAACCTTGAACATGGTACAGTGCTTTCAGTCTTCTCTCATCAAAGAGCATGAGTTCCTCAAACCTGCTCTGCTGCCAATCTGCTTCGGCTATTTGACACTCAGCCAATACTCGCAAAGACGGAACCTCAATTTCGATAGGTAGAACGGCCTCCATCCCATAAACTAATGAATACGGAGTCGCCCCAGTAGAAGTTCTGATTGAAGTCCGGTAGCCCCACAGAGCAAACGGCAGCTTATCTGGCCAGTCCCGGTAGGTTTCCACCATCTTCTGCAATATGTGTTTGATATTCTTGTTGGCGGCCTCAACCGCTCCATTGGTTTGTGGCCGATAGGTGGATGACTTATGAAAAGCCACATTGTATTTTTCCAACAAGTCAATCACTTCCTTCTTGAAGTGGGAACCGTTATCTGAAATTATCTCGTTTGGGACTCCGTAGCGACAGATGATGTTGTTTCTGATAAACTTTGCAACATGCGAAGCCTTCAACACCGCATAAGATTGGGCCTCGACCCACTTCGTGAAATAATCTATCGCGACCAGGATGAACTCATGCCCATTCGACCCCTTCGGAGTGACAGCCCCGATCACATCAATTCCCCAGACTGAAAATGGCCATGGCGAAGTCATATTGTACAGCTTCGACGGTGGAATGTTCATGCGATTTGCATGAATTTGACATTTGTGGCATCGCCGAACAAAACCGATACAGTCCTCCTCTATGGTGGACCAGTAGTAACCCTGTCTGAGCATCTTCCGTGCTAGCATTACTCCATTCATGTGCGCATCGCATTCCCCCCCATGGATGGCTTCCATTAAGCGCTTCGCTTCTTCGGCATCGACACACAGCTTATGCATTCCCAGATGACCTCTCTTATACAGCTTACCCCCACAGATGATGAACTGAACGGCCATTCTTCTGATTGCCCTCTTATCCTTGGCATTTACCCCTGGCGGGTACGCTTCCTTCTCCAGGAAATTCCAAATGTCGTGGTACCAGGGGTTTTCGTCCTGAACCTCATCTATAGCAGCGATCGACTCGTAGGGTGGCGCAAATTTCTGGTCAATGATGACTGGACGCATCCGGACTCCGAACGGGATGTCTATCATGGAAGATAGAGTTGCTAAAGAATCTGCGAACCTGTTGTTCTCTCTTAGTAGATGAGCAAAGTTTAGCTTCTCAAACCGAGGAATTAACAAGTCCAAGGTCTGGTGATACATCATCATCTTTTCTTCTTTGACTTTCCAGTCTCCTTTTGCTTGAGACACAACAAGGTTCGAGTCCCCGATGACGTCCAACCGTCTTGCCCCTAGTTCCAGGGCTGCTTCTAGACCGGCGATGCATGCCTCATATTCTGCTTCGTTGTTCGAGACTTTGAACCGGAGTTTGAAGGCTAGAGGGATACGGGAATTGTCGGGTGCTATCAGCAACACCCTATCCCATACCCGTATTGATTTGACGCTCCGTCAAAGTACATCGTCCAAGTTTCATCGTCGATATGCAAAATAGCTTCATCTGGGAATAGGTACTCGACTGCTTCACCCCCTTCTACCGGATGGTCGGCTAAAATTCTGCTACTGCTCTTCCCTTGACTGACTTGCGTGTCACATATTTAGATCAAATTCGGAGAGCAACAGCAACCAACGAGCTAGCCTACCCGTAAGTGCTGGTTTCTCGAAAAGATATTTGATGGGATCGAGTCGTGAAACCAACATTACGGAATGAGCTAACAGGTAGTGCCGCAGCTTCCTGGTAGCCCATACCAAAGCTAAGCAAGCCTTCTCCAGCGGTGTGTAGCGAGCCTCATACTCTATCATCTTCTTGCTCAGATAGTAGATGGCTTTCTCTACTTTGTCCTCTGATTCTTGTGCGAGCATACAGCCCATTGTAGTCTCAGTCACTGAAATATACAATATCAACGGTTTCCCCGGCTCTGGCGGTGACAACACGGGCGGGTTCTGTAAGTATTCCTTGATTTGTTCAAAAGCAGCTTGGCATCGGCCGTCCCATTGGAATTTCTTGCCTTTCTTCAGGAGACCAAAAAGTGGTTCACAAGTCAAGGTTAATTTTGAGATAAACCGTCTTATGAATTGCACTTTACCCAGAAAGCCTCGCACCTCCTTTTCAGTCCTTGGTGGGGGCATTTCTAAGATGGCCTTGATTTTGGAAGGGTCGACTTCGATACCTCTCTGTGTAATCAGAAACCCCAGCATTTTTCCCGCTGTAACACCGAACGTACATTTCTGAGGATTCAGCCGCAACCGAAATTCTCTGATCCTTTGGAAGAACTTTTGCAAGGCGGTGTAGTGGCCCTCTCTTTCTTTGGACTTGACAATCATGTCGTCCACATACACCTCAACCTCTTTGTGGATCATGTCGTGCAATATTGTGGTCGCGGCCCGTTGATAAGTAGCTCCAGCGTTTTTCAACCCAAACGGCATTACTCTGTAGCAGTATGTCCCCCACGGGGTGGTGAACGCAGTCTTTTCCCGGTCTTCGGGTGCCATCACTATCTGGTTGTATCCTGAGAAGCCATCCATGAAAGAAAGCAAAGCATGCCCTGCTGTGAAGTCCACTAACTCATCGATATGCGGCAAGGGAAAGTCGTCCTTCGGACTGGCTCTGTTCAAATCCCTGAAATCCACGCATACTCGGATCCTGCCATCCTTCTTCGGCACTGGAACAATGTTGGCCAACCAAGTCGGGTATTCGGATACCAGCAGGAAGCCTGCGTCGATTTGCTTGGTGACCTCTTCCTTAATCTTGAGAGCCCAATCCGGGCGGATCCTCCTGAGTTTCTGTTTGACGGGTCGGGCCTCGAGGTCAAGGAGGATCCGGTGCTATACAATCTCAGGATCGATCCCAGGCATGTCTTCGTAGGACCACGCGAAAACATCTTTGAAATCTTTTAATAAAGCGACTAAGCGCTCGCGTTCCTCCGAAGACAACGTGGACCCGATCTGGACCAGCCGCGGGTCCTCCTCAGTACCAATATTCACGGTAGTGATTTCATCCATTAAGGGTTTGACAAACCTCTCCTGCTCTTGTTCAATTAAGCGTTGCAAAACCGGAGGAATTTCGTCCTCGTCGTTTTCATCAAAGTTTTGAAAGTCTGAGTTAATGCAATAAATCAAGGGCACAGAAAAGTACTCAGAAACCACAGTTACTTGATTCTCATTAAGCACATCCAAATCGTCCGAATTCTCGGTTACAACAGACTCAAATGAGAAAGAAAAAGACGACCTGGACAAAACTGTGGCATCCGGGTTATCATCCCCAGGATTACCAGACTCAGACTCAGTCGAGCTGGAACCTGATTCCGACTCACAAGATTCGGTGGAATCAGATTCCGGCTCACTACCTGACCCGGTGCTGCTGGACAAAAATCCCTCTTCGTATTGCCAAGTGAGAGAGGGTGCGATAGATGCATCCAAAATAGTTGCTGATAGGCCCACAGCCGTTTCATCCCCAATCATGGAAACCGAGAAGTTATCCCCCAAGCACTTATGGTCGATCGGAGGATCTGAAAGTAGACATGCCAGTGCTACCCCCATTTCAATTTCAGCGCCCTCGGAATCCACTGCCTTACACTGCTCAACCTCAGCTGATGGGTCTGTCTGCTCTTCGGCAACGTCATCCCCAGGTAATTGTAGGTCAAAGAAAATCTCGAAACCTGGCACGCGCTTCTTCTCCGCGTTCAGCCACGGCTCGGGGAAGCCACAAAACGGAAAGTCCTCCCCCTCCCGGACGAAGCGTCCGTTCAGGGTACCCTGAATGGGCCTGTGCATTAAGTCAAAAGGCTTCCCCGCCTTCTTCGCTTTGGCTCTCCCAGCCATTTCCTTCCCCTTTCGCATCCAATCCTCTTTGGTGGGCAGATAACCCAAGCCAAAGGTATGAGGGTTGTGTGGCACTTCGGCCAATGCTGCGACGCCCTTCCGGCCGCTCCTTCCCAATCCCATCCCAGGGATGTGTTGTAGCTTGTTCATGAGGTATACAGATTGAGCACTGACGTACACTCCCTCATTAACAGCCATGATATTCTGCACCACCCTAGCCTCGGCTAAGGTAAAACCTGACAAAAACACGTCCTCCATGCCGTGCTCAATTTCTAGGACTGGCGTAGATACCTCCGGAGGTGGATGGATTGATGAATTCCCGAAAACAATGGCTACCCCCTTCCCGTGAGGGTACTTCAACATCTGATGCAAAGTGGAAGAGACTGCCTTCACTTGGTGCAACCACGGCCGCCCCAAGAGTAGATTAAAGGTTGCAGGAACGTCCAAGACATGGAATTCAATGTTGTGTTGTCCTGGACCAACCTGGGTCTGAATTTTGACAGTCCCCATCACCTCCCTGCTGGTGTTATCATAGGCTCTGATCACTTGAGTAGTCGGCACGAAGTCCGCGGGCTTTAACCCGATTGCATATGCTGTCCTTGACGGGCACACATTAATGGCGGATCCCGTGTCGACAAGAACCACTGGCACCCACTTGTCTCTACATTCCACAGAGATGTAGAGGGGTTTGTTATGATTTGCGCCCTCAGGCGGCAGTTCTTTGTCTGAAAAGGTTAACGTCGGGGAACCTCCTCCCGGAAAGACCAGTCCAACCAGCTGCTCTGGTGTGGTATCTATAGAGAGTTTAGCCTTGTCCATAGCAGATAGGACAGCCTGTCTGTGCACTCGTGACGCCATAAGCAGTCCCCAGATGGAGATGTCTGCTTGTATCTTCTTTAACTGCTTCAGCACAGCTTCCTCTTCGATCTGCTTCTCTTTCTGTTTTTCAGTTTCCTTATCCTTCCCAGATGCCTCTGGTTGGTCCAGGTGCGGGGGCTTGAAATACCGCCCGCTTCTTGTCATGTGATCAACCTCATCGAGGTACCAGGTGTCGTCTGGTTGATTGTTTCCCCAATCCTCGTCTGTGTGGGCAAGACATAAATCATCATCTTCCCACCACATTCCGTTGACATTTGAAAGGCACCTGTCTGGCTCCGGCATGATTGTACTCGCGGCACTTTCAGCCCACATGCTCACAGCATCTTCCGTCCTTGTGCCCACAGCACTTTCAATCACTTCATGGGTTTTGGCTTTCCGGATTCTCTCAGAATCCCAAATCTTTTCTTGTTCTGCCTGCGTTAGTGCAGTTTGTTGTTCAGCTTTCCCTGCATTCACAATGCTCTCGTTCCGAGCGAAATTCTTCGTACCGGCGCTCTCCGGTAATGTACTCTGACTTCCGGCCACAATTGATACTCTCGCCTCTGCCGGGCCCTGTTGGAACTCCACAACATCCGGTAGCCTCTGCTGGTTCCTCATATTCAAACCAGTTGACTGCCGCATCCCCTGATTCTTGGTCATTGAAGAACTGGAGGTTGGCAAGGTCCTCTTCTACAACCGTTAAACCCTTTGTCCCTTGCTCAAATCCATCCCCCTGGATCACACACAGTTCCGCCCTCTCTGGCAATTCTGCACTTGGCTCAAGCTGGCCTACTGACAGGATGTACTCACTTGGATTGTAGGCTTCTCCAGCAAAATTCCCAGATTGCTCAAACCCAGACTCAACAGTTCTACCCTCCTCCGCAATGTCCCCTGTACTCTCTTTAATGGCCACCACCATTGCCTCGGGTTGGGTTGTAGAGATGTCCAACATGCACAAAAGGTCAGTGCAGTTGGGAAGGAACACCTCCGGCTTAGGTAGATGGGAAGAAGTGATATAGATGCTAGGATCGTAAGACACGACCCCAGTCTGGATAAGATTGACTCTTTTGGGAGGTGGAGCTTGGTTGTGCGTAGGGAGTGGGTTGGTTGTGACATTAGGTCTCTCTGGAGGCAAAATCACATTTTTGTCAACGAGGTCTTGAATCTCGTGACGCAGTCTGAAACATTGGTCGGCATCATGACTGTGCTGCTGGTGATATGCACAGTACTTGGCTGGGTTGTGAGTGGGGGGAAGTGGATTTGGTAACGGCCTTGGCTCTAGGGGTTTTAGGTCCCCTTTCTGATTAAGACCCCTAGAGCCTTGGACAAAGGCATGTACAATGGGGTGAAGGTTCTTTGGCCTCTGGGTTGGTATTTAGTGGTCTGTGTATTGCTTCCGGATGCACCGGAGAAGGGTGTGGCTGCCATGGGCCTTGGAAGGGGAGGGGGAATGGTGGCGACCATGCTGACCTCCGAAGTTCTTGCAGTTGCAGCGCCACTCGGGCCGCATTGTTGTTGCGATTAAAGGTTCTCCGGGGTTGCTCCCTGTCTTGGTCAATCAGACCCTGTTTCATTGCATCTTCAATTTGTACCCCCATCTCGTGCAGATCCGAAAAGGTGGGGAAGGGGAGCACAATCATTTTTTGCATCAGTTTTGGCTGGAGATTGCGCACAATCATCCTGATCTGGTCCTTATCAGTGGGCCTTAAAGTCATCATCGAAGCCTTCGCCCTCCACCGGGTCACGAAATTCGAGAAACTCTCTTTGGGCTCCTGCCTTGTTGTTTCGAGATCTCGAGTCGTAATCTCGATCTGGGTGTTGTAAGAGTATTGCGCAACAAAGGCCTCGGCCATTTCATCCCAACTTCTCTTGACATCATCCTCCAACTTCGCATACCAGATAGCGGCCACACCCGACAGGGTCCGGCCAAATAGCGAAAGCTTCTGGGGTCTGGTGAGGCCCATTGGCCGTAATATATCTGAGAATAGCCGGAGGTGGACCATGGGATCACCAGATCCGTCGAAGCGATCGATCTGCGGCATCTTGAATCTATCCGGCAGCGTCACAGCCACATCGGTATATCCGTCCTCGATATCCGGGATAGCTTTTACCCCCTGGGATTTTTTGAATAGCTTCTCGAGCTTGCTCAGTTTCAGTGCTGGAGAGTCTACTTCGAACTCGAAGGGAGAGTCCGGGTGGTTGACGGGTGTATGTACTTTGGATGATTGAGGTGGAAGCGGGGCGGAGCCGGCCCCGTTGGAAGGTCTGTGTCCTCCTGGATGTTCTGGATATTCGGCAAGGTGTTTTGGATGTTTGGCAGGACATTCTGGGTAGTTGGTGTCTGCTCGGGTATTGGGACTCTTGGTGGGGGAGGATTTGGATGTGAGGCTGATGCTCCGGCTTGCTGCTGTAGCCGGGTAATTAGTTCTACCTATTGGGCCATGATTGTGGCCTGCTGCTTAGAGAATTCCACTTGGCGGACAGCGACCTCCTGCATCTGCTTCATACTCTCTTGGATTTGGCGCATCATTTCTTCCATCTCGGCTATGTTCTGCTGATCCTGCTGACCGACTGGTATGTGTATCTCTATGGCAGAAACTGAGACCTCAACCCGACTGTTTACTGCTAAGGTAGACCACTGCTCTGGTAACCTCTGCTCAGACACACTGTGCCTTCTCGGCCTTCTTCTGACAACCGGGGGTAAAGAATGAAACACTGGCTGTCCGTCAACCAGATCCTCAGATCGATTGAGCCGACGACCTCTTGTCCAAAGTGCTTGGGGAATATCTACTGGGTCGGAAGCAATTGTGCTAAAACTGTCCTAGAAAAAAGATAAATAAAGCAATAAGGAAATAAATAAGCAGATAAACGAACAGCATAACAGCTTAAAATAAATACACAACACACAGCTGGGCATAACAACACACGGTCGATAAGCTGAATACACACTGTCCTCAAACACTGATCATTATCCCTGAATCACTGTCCCCGAAAACTGAATCTGATACCCGCAGATAACTGATTCTCAAACACTGACTGATGCCCGCAGGCCTGATGCCCAAACTCATAAACTGATACATGCATTTCCCTGTAGAGACGCACTCTAAAAGCACATAACAGATAAGTGAGAGCCAAAACACCCCTATGTTGGGGTAGGGTTTCCCTGTCCTATTTTGTCAGGAGCTAGGGTTTCACTACGCACGCAGCGGTTTCAAACAACCTATATCGGGTAAGCAACCTGTCCTAGTTTGGAATGGTCACTACGGATTTCGATATGCACTAGGTCGAATGGTCAAAAGGGTGCCCCGGTAAAACCGGGGTTTGTGTTCCCATACTGGCAGAGCCCACAACCGGTCAGCCTTATGGTCATGCCTTGACAAGACAAGCCTCGGCAAACCGTTCAGGAATAGCAGATGGCAAACACGGTGTCCTAGGCGCACCAATGCAAATGCAATGCAAAGAAACACATAAGTGTAGTCAAAACCAGATATCATGGTTCGAGTCAAGTTCTCTAAATCCCCAGCAGAGTCGCCAGAAACTGTAGACGTCCCCGAACGCCCCGGGAGGGTTGGTCCCGTTCCGTTCATTTGGGGTCACTACAGTTCAGGACTCAATTGTCACGGTTCTTAATCTGAACCAAAGAGTCCAAATCCGGCAAATCGTTTTGAGAAAACAGATTTTTTGAAAGAAGTGCCAAACATGGACTGCTTTGCCAGATACAGAGTCGCCACCTAAATATTTTATTTTTGGGAAATTTAGGAAACCCTGACTCGTTGCCTAAGGCCACGTGTCCGTCATCACCAAAGTTGCCTCGGCTCGGGAACTTGGGTACGATTGGGGAAGGTCACTTCGTGAGCACCCCCGCTCGCCCGATCAAAGATCGGCCTCTACTAACCATGATATCTAGTTTTGAAAACATTATGCATTCTTATTCCGGTTATTAGCCTAGATTTACTATGTGATGCGCACAGCATACAAGTATAGACCGGGTCGCCTGAATTGGAACAAAACATTTCATGTTTGTTTTTGAAAGATGGTTTGCTACTCGCAAGTAGGCTTAAAATGCAGATTTTGCCACCCTCAGGTGGGCTTAGAAAAGATGGTTTTGCCACTATCTAGTGGGCTTAAAACTCACAGTCAATGCATTGTTCCAATCCAAATAACCCAACCTTCACCCACAGGCATTCAGGCAGTTATATCACATAAGCAAATAGCCTCATGGTAAGCATGCTATCATGGCAGTCACTCACACGCATGCAAGGATGCTAAAGCATAAAAACTTACCGAGTACTCCAAGCCAAAACAGAAACTATGTTAGAAATCCATGCATGATCCTAACTATACAGAAATGCCTAATGCAACACATGCAAAAATGCAACTATAGCAGGCTCGGCTATTCTAAACATGGCATATGGAATGCTACAGCTAACATGTATTCAACTCGGAATTGAAATACAAATGCAGTTAGTATGATGCGCCGAGCCCGGTGCATGCAAAACAGATGAATGAATGCAAACATGCTATCATACTGTATGCTAATTGAAACATGCCCTAATCCAACCATCATAAGCTGGTAAATAAAAGGGAGAAAGACGTGGGGTTGGAAGACATACATCACACGCACGCAGACTTATTACAATTGTGCTCACTCGGAGGGTCCGAATAAATAATATACAGTCCCGAATAAATACAGTCCGAATAAATACAAAACCCTAATTAATTAACAAATTAATCTAGGAAAGCAGTAAATTAGCATGCAAGCTAGGGACTGCCTCGACTCTGCTCCGGATGATGAATGATGCATGTTGGGTTTGCTTTGCGCGAAATCCATGCGATGCCCCAATTAGCCTCTGTTTACAATTAAGCCCGGAATATTGCGCGAAGCCCCAAAGATTGCTGATTTTTGATTTGCTGCAACAGAGAGCAAAAAGGGGCATGGCAATGTATTTTCACATATGTATGCACACCTCGATCCTCGTGCCACCAATCACGCATCTCGATGCATGATGGCCGAGGAGTCGAATTGCACGACTCAATATGAAATGAATGCACATGAAAACACAACAAGACCTAAACTCCATCATGGGTAATCCGGAGTGTCGGCGACTGGGAATTGAGACACGTTCCGTCACTCGGAGTACGAAACGTACCTCGTTTCCCGTGCTCGGGCTAACTCCTATCCCAAACACAATGCAATATGCATGACATGCATGAATGCAACTAAGATACAACCTAACATGCACAATGCTATGAATGGCATACACGATGCACGAGGTAACATGGCATACACAATGCGCTAACATACAACCTAGCATACACAATGCTATGAAATGAAATGGCATACACAATGCATAATGGGACTTACACACCAACATGAGTGGACCTCAGCCACACTCATCACTAGAGGCCATAAGATGGAAATGAGACACTCGAATGCGTGCACACATGCACGCAAACCGAGGACCACCTAAGGCACGAATGCCACTCTACCAAAGCATGTAAGGCATGGACATGAATGCAAACAAGCAAATTTCAGCACTAAAAACATGATGCTAAAAGCCCCAAACATGGCAATATGGCACCCGATGCATGAGATGAGACCCGAAACTCAAATTGGCATACGCAATGACCTATAGCTATACAAAGCATGCATTATTTGAACATGAAGCATGAAGACAGAGTCAAGGCAGTCCCAAAACATGAACTTTTCCAGTTTAGAGTGTGGCCAAAAAGTGCTAGCAAGATGGCTTAAATTAGCATGCAATTTTGACTGGCAAACATGGTTTACATGGCAAGTGTATGAAGCAGGAAGAACTCATCAAACCAGAAAAATCAGTGAATAAAACATGCCAAAATATGCCCAAATAACCTCTGAAAAACAGCCAACACATGCACAAATGATAAGCTCCTTTAGAGGGCTATACAAGGGATTCTTAAGCATATACAAGATAGACATGTGGCAGCCCCAAATCACTTTGAAAATCAAATATGATAGTCTTAAAATCACAAATTGACCCTGAAAAGTGGCTAAGAAGCATGCAAGATAGGTCTCTTTGGGAGGCCAAAATGACCACCAAACAAGTCAAGGTGAGAGGGGTCACCCCCCTCTGATTTGGAGGCTCAAAATAGCATCAAGCCACTGGAAAATCCACTGGATTCCAGTGGCTAGAAGGTCAAACAAAGCATGCAACAAGGGCTAGGTGTAAGGCTCAAAATATACAATCAAGCATACAAGGAAGCATGTGACCCCAAAATAAGAAAATACCCTTAATAAAACATGAAGATGATGTCAAAACAAGCCTTTTTCCAGTTTATGACAAATCTCAAAAATGAACACAAATAGGGCTTATCTATCATGCAAAGTTCCCTAAAAGAGAAATAGAGATAAGGGACAGCAGCTGGCCCCAATGGCAAAGAGCCCTTCAACAAATTTGAAGAGGGTTCAAAAAAAGCACTTTACAGTTTACATCAAGCCACGAAAATAAAACACAAGTGAGGCTAAACTATCATGCAAGAAAAAGGCCTAAAAGAGGGATAAAGAGACAAGTGGTAGCTGCTGGCCTCAAACAGAGGAGAGCCCTTCAACAATGTTGAAGAGGGGCTCAAAAAATATATTTTACAGTTTATGACCAAGTCCAAACAGTTCAAAAATAAGCCTAAAATACTATGCAAAAAAAGGCCTAAAAGAGAGTTAAAGAGGAAAGTGATAGTAGGAGACCCTCAAACAGCAGAGGTCCTTGATCAACATGAAAGAAGCTCAAAATATGACTATTTACAGTTTGGGTCGGAGCCCAAAAATAAGCAACAAAGGCTAAGATGCATGCAAAATAGACAAGAAAGAGGGAAAAGAAGCTTACCCTTGTAGCACAGAAGCTCCAGCAGCTTTTGGTTGAAGAAATGGTGCTCCTAACCTCTAGAAATAGCCTCCAAGTGGCTGGAATGGAGTGTGGAGGTGTGGTGCTATGAGTTGTAGGGTAAAGGGTGTAGGAAGCTTAAGGTTTGGGGGAGGTCTGGAAGAGAGGGAGAGGGAGAGTTGTATGCAAGAGCTCTAAAAGATTTTGTAACCCTCTAAATGGAAACTGGGGGGTCTGGTTATATAGGGAAAGGAGTGGAGGAAAGGGGGGGAAATCAAATTCAAATTTCCCCCCAAAAGAACCCCCAAATACAGGATCTGGGGGGAAAAGGAGGGTGCAGCTGTAAGGAACCAGCTGAGGGAGCATGGCCGGCCAGGTTCAGAGGGTTCAGGTGAAAATGGTCAATGAGAATTAGTGGCCGGCCACCAAAAGGTGGCCTCCCATGTGTGCACAACCAGATATGTGAGAAAAACGCTGAAATGTGACCAGGAGAGAGAAAAACCAACTTTTTAGAGGGGTCAAAAGGGTCAGGAACAATTGCTGGCCGGACATGTCATATTGGTGGCCTCCCAGGTGTGTACAACACAAATATGTGGTTGAGGGCCAAAAGAAGTGGCCCGGGAATGGTCAACACCAGCTTTCTAGTGAGGAAAACGGGCGACGGAGAGCGATGAAGGAATAAAACGGGCGACGGAGAGCGAGAGCGATGAAGGAATAAAGCTGGTCCTCAAAACAATTGCTGGCCTCCCACCCTTCTACGACCTTCATACCAATGAAAATAAGGTCCCTGCCAAAAATGGACCCAAACCGATGCAAAACGAAGGTTCAGGGGCCGAAACACGCAGCTCGGGGCCCCAAAAACTGACTGTTAAGCACCGAAAGTGGCGTTTGACCACGAAGTTGGTCTCTCGAGCCACAGTGTCCCTCAAAAGGGAGCAAATAAGATGTATACCAAAAACCGGAGCAAACAGGAGATGGTTAAACGGTCCCGAACCGAGGCATACGGCCGACGGCTCCGAAAACCGGGAACCGGGCTCCAAACGGGAAAAATGGCCTACGACCACGGCACTCTAAAAGCACATAGCAGATAAGTGAGAGCCAAAACACCCCTATGTTGGGGTAGGGTTTCCCTGTCCTATTTTGTCAGGAGCTAGGGTTTCACTACGCACGCAGCAGTTTCAAACAACCTATATCGAGAAAGCAACCTGTCCTAGTTTGGAATGGTCACTACGGATTTCGATATGCACTAGGTCGAATGGTCAAAAGGGTGCCCCGGTAAAACCGGGGTTTGTGTTCCCATACTGGCAGAGCCCACAACCGGTCAGCCTTATGGTCATGCCTTGACAAGACAAGCCTCCGGCAAACCGTTCAGGAATAGCAGATGGCAAACACGGTGTCCTAGGCACACCAATGCAAATGCAATGCAAAGAAACACATAAGTATAGCCAAAACTAGATATCATGGGTTCGAGTCAAGTTCTCTAAATCCCCAGCGGAGTCGCTAGAAACTGTAGACGTCCCCGAATGCCCCGGGAGGGTTGGTCCCGTTCCGTTCATTTGGGGTCACTACAGTTCAGGACTCTAATTGTCACGGTTCTTAATCTGAACCAAAGAGTCCAAATCCGGCAAATCGTTTTGAAAAACAGATTTTTTGAAAGAAGTGCCAAACATGGACTGCTTTGCCAGATACAGAGTCGCCACCTAAATATTTTATTTTTGGGGAAATTTAGGAAACCCTGACTCGTTGCCTAAGGCCACGTGTCCGTCATCACCAAAGTTGCCTCGGCTCGGGAACTTGGGTACGATTGGGGAAGGTCACTTCGTGAGCACCCTTGCTCGCCCGATCAAAGATCGGCCTCTACTAACCATGATATCGGGTTTTGAAAACTTTATGCATTCTTATTCCGGTTATTAGCCTAGATTTACTATGTGATGCGCACAGCATACAAGTGTAGACCGGGTCGTCTGAATTGGAACAAAACATTTCATGTTTGTTTTTTGAAAGATGGTTTGCTACTCGCAAGTAGACTTAAAATGCAGATTTTGCCACCCTCAGGTGGGCTTAGAAAAGATGGTTTTGCCACTATCTAGTGGGCTTAAAACTCACAGTCAATGCATTGTTCCAATCCAAATAACCCAACCTTCACCCACAGGCATTCAAGCAGTTATATCACATAAGCACATAGCCTCATGGTAAGCATGCTATTCATGGCAGTCACTCACACGCATGCAAGGATGCTAAAGCATAAAAACTCACTGAGTACTCCAAGCCAAAACAGAAACTATGTTAGAAATCCATGCATGATCCTAACTATACAGAAATGCCTGATGCAACACATGCAAAAATGCAACTATAGCAGGCTCGGCTATTCTAAACATGGCATATGGAATGCTACAGCTAACATGTATTCAACTTGGGATTGAAATACAAATGCAGTTAGTATGATGCGCCGAGCCCGGTGCATGCAAAACAGATGAATGAGTGCAAACATGCTATCATACTGTATGCTAATTGAAACATGCCCTAATTTAACCATCATAAGCTAGTAAATAAAAGGGAGAAAGACGCGGGGTTGGAAGACATACATCACACGCACGCACACTTATTACAATTGTGCCCTCACTCGGAGGGTCCGAAAGAATAATATACAGTCCCGAATAAATACAGTCCAAATAAGTACAAAACCCTAATTAATTAACAAATTAATCTAGGAAAGCAGTAAATTTAGCATGCAAGCTGGGGACTGCCTCGACTCTGCTCCGGATGATGGATGATGCATGTTTGAGCTGCTTTGCACGAAAATCCGCTGCGATGCCCCAATTAGCCTCTGTTTACAGTTAAGGCCGGAACATTGCGCGAAGCCCCAAAAGATTGCTGATTTTTGATTTGCTGCAACAGAGAGCAGGAAAGGGGCATGGCAAAGTATTTTCACATATGTATGCACACCTCGATCCTCGTGCCACCAATCACGCATCTGAATGCATGATGGCTGAGGAGTCGAATTGCACGACTCAATATGAAATGAATGCACATGAAAACACAACAAAACCTAAACTCCATCATGGGTAATCCGGAGTGTCGGCGACTGGGGAATTGAGACACGTTCCGTCACTCGGAGTACGAAACGTACCTCGTTTCCCGTGCTCGGGCTAACTCCTATCCCAAACACAATGCAATATGCATGACATGCATGAATGCAGCTAAGATACAACCTAACATGCACAATGCTATGAAATGGCATACACGATGCACGAGGTAACATGGCATACACAATGCGCTAACATACAACCTAGCATACACAATGCTGTGAAATGAAATGGCATACACAATGCATAATGTACTTACACCAACATAAGTGGACCTCAGCCACACTCACATAGGAGGCCATAAGATGGAAATGAGACACTCGAGATGCGTGCACACATGCATACAAACCGAGGACCGAACCTAAGGCACGAATGCCACTCTACCAAAGCATTGTAAGGCATGGAACATGATATGCAAACAAGCAAATTTCAGCACTAAAAACATGATGCTAAACAGCCCCGAAGCATGGCAATATGGCACCCGATGCATGAGATGAGACCCGCAACTCAAAATTGGGCATACGCAATGACCTATAGCTATACAAAGCATGAATTATTTGAACATGAAACATGAAGATAGAGTCAAGGCAGTCCCAAAACATGAACTTTTCCAGTTTAGAGTGTGGCCAAAAAGTGCTAGCAAGATGGCTTAAATTAGCATGCAATTTTGACTGGCAAACATGGTTTACATGGCAAGTGTATGAAGCAGGTAAGAACTCATCAAACCAGAAAAAATCAGTGAATAAAACATGCCAAAATATGCCCAAATAACCTCTGAAAAACAGCCAACACATGCACAAATGATAAGCTCCTTTAGAGGGCTATACAAGGGATTCTTAAGCATATACAAGATAGACATGTGGCAGCCCCAAATCAACTTTGAAAATCAAATATGATAGTCTTAAAAATCACCAAATTGACCCTGAAAAGTGGCTAAGAAGCATGCAAGATAGGGTCTCTTTGGGAGGCCAAAATGACCACCAAACAAGTCAAGGTGAGAGGGGGTCAACCCCCTCTGATTTAGAGGCTCAAAATAGCATCAAAGCCACTGGAAATCCACTGGATTCCAGTGGCTAGAAGGTCAAACAAAGCATGCAACAAGGGCTAGGGTGTAAGGCTCAAAATAGGATACAATCAAGCATACAAGGAAGCATGTGACCCAAAATAAGAAAATACCCTTAATAAAACATGAAGATGATGTCAAAACAAGCCTTTTACCAGTTTATGACAAATCTCAATAGTGAACACAAATAGGGCTTATCTATCATGCAAAAGTGTCCCTAAAAGAGAGAATAGAGATAAGGGACAGCAGCTGGCCCCACATGGCAAGGAGCCCTTCAACAAATTTGAAGAGGGGTTCAAAACAACGCACTTTACAGTTTACATCAAGCCACGAAAATAAACACAAGTGAGGCTAAACTATCATGCAAGAAAAAGGCCTAAAAGAGGGATAAAGAGACAAGTGGTAGCTGCTGGCCTCAAACAGAGGAGAGCCCTTCAACAATGTTGAAGAGGGGCTCAAAAAAATATATTTTACAGTTTATGACCAAGTCCAAAACAGTTCAAAAATAAGCCTAAAATACTATGCAAAAAAAAGGCCTAAAAGAGAGTTAAAGAGGAAAGTGATAGTAGGAGACCTCAAACAGCAAGAGGTCCTTGATCAAACATGAAAAGAAGCTCAAAATATGACTATTTACAGTTTGGGTCAGAGCCCAAAAATATAAGCAACAAAGGCTAAGATTGCATGCAAAATAGGAACAAAAAAGAGGGAAAAGAAGCTTACCCTTGTAGCACAAAGCTCCAGCAGCTTTTGGTTGAAGAAATGGTGCTCCTAACCTCTAGAAATAGCCTCCAAGTGGCTGGAATGGAGTGTGGAGGTGTGGTGCTATGAGGTGTAGGGTAAAGGGTGTAGGAAGCTTAAGGTTTTGAGGTATGGAAGAGAGGGAGAGGGAGAGTTGTATGCAAGAGCCTAAACAGATTTTGTAACCCTCTAAAATGCAACTGGGGGTGCTGGTTATATAGGCAAAGGAGTGGAGGAAAGGGGGGGAAAATCAAATTCAAATTTCCCCCCAAAAGACCCCCCCAAATACAGGATCTGGGGGGAAAAGGAGGGTGCAGCTGTAAGGAACCAGCTGAGGGGAGCATGGCCGGCCAGGTTCAGAGGGTTCAGGTGAAAAGGGTCAATGAGAATTAGTGGCCGGCCACCCCCAAAAGGTGGCCTTCCATGTGTGCACAACACAGATATGCGGAGAAAACGCTGAAAATGTGAACCAGGAGAGAGAAAAACCAACTTTTTAGAGGGGTTCAAAAAGGGTCAAGAACAATTGCTGGCAGGCCATGTCATATTGGTGGCCTCCCAGGTGTGTAAAACACAAATATGTGGTTGAGGGCCAAAGAAAGTGGCCCGGGAATGGTCAACACCAGCTTTCTAGTGAGGAAAACGGGCGACGGAGAGCGATGAAGGAATAAAGCTGGTCCTCAGAACAATTGCTAGCCTCCTACCCTTCTACGACCTTCATACCAATGAAAATAAGGTCCCTGCCAAAAATGGACCCAAACCGATGCAAAACGAAGGTTCGGGGGCCGAAACACGCAGCCCGAGGCCCCGAAAACTGACTGTTAAGCACCAGAGGTGGCGTTTGACCAAGAAGTTGGTCTCTTGAGCCACAGTGTCCCTCAAAAGGGAGCAAACAAGATGCATGCCAAAAACCGGAGCAAACGGAGATGGTTAAGCGGTCCCGAACCGAGGCACACGGCCGACGGCTCCAAAAACCGGGAACCGGGCTCCAAAGAGGAAAAAATGGCCTACGACCACGAAACGTAGCCTACGGCCACTGAGAGATGATCTACGAGACCTCTCCCTCCCTTCGGGAAGAGAAAACGGAGAAAACGGAGCCTAGTTTGCAAACCGAGGCAAGGCACAAAAGAGTCCGGAAGTCTGGAGGCAAGGCTCGTAGCCGAGACTCGGAAACCTCTGAACGAGCACGATATGCAACATCACCAAGCGCTCAAACGGTTACGTCTGAGTCTTAAGGTCGGTCAAAAATGGGGTGTCTACAAGCACCCTACAAACACCTACCTGTTCTCAGTCAACCAATTCACTAGCATCTAGTTCTCCTGGGTTAGCAATGGCACAGAACACAACACCAAACACAGAGGAATTCGCTGCCATGATGATTGCCATCCAAAGAACTATGGATACTGTAAACCAAAGGATGGCTGCAAAAGATGAAGTCATTGCCGATCTACGGCGTACATCTGGGGCATCAGTGTCAACTGTGCACTTGATTCCTACTACTTAGCCAAACCTGGATCTACCCCCGCCAGTAGAAAATCTACCAGTCCCAGATCCTCATGATATGTTTCCCCCAACTCCAGTTTATCGTCCTCCGGTTCAACCTCCTCCAGGGAATTTTCCTTTCGATATCAATGAAATTGATCCAGCCTTGGTCAAAATTGCCAGATTAGAGAAAGTATTGAAGAAATCCCAGGGCTTCAACTCTATTCTAGATATCGAAGATGGGTACACTGAGGCATCAATTAGATTATCGGAGAAATTTAAGATGCCTCACATCGACAGATTCAATGGGAGTGGGGATCCAATCGTGCATGTCTGATTGTTTTTGGATGTATTGAGGCCCATGGGTTTGTCTCGGGTGTAGAAGCTTTCGTTGTTTAGAAGGACCCTGTCTAATGTGGTGACCATCTGGTACGCTAAATTGGAGGATTCTACAAAATGGAATTGTGAGAAGCTATTTGAGGCATTTGTCAATTAGTACTCATATAACACTCAGATAGAAGTAACCATTAGTGAGCTGGAGGCTACTACCCTGAACCCCAAAGAATCATTCATTGATTTTGTTGCCCGGTGGAGAGCCATGGTAGCCCGAATGACAAATAGACCTGCCGAGAGAGAACAAGTCCATCTAGTGGTCCGGAACCTAAAGCCAGACATGCTGCAAAGAATGATAGTGGCGTTGTTGTCCACGTTTTCATCCTTACATGAGCTGGGGGTCTAGATTGAGAGTACATTAAAAAAGGGTATCATCCATAGAACAAGTGAACTCGCCAGAAGGCCGTTCTCTCGGAGTACCAATGCTAGCAGTAGCACTATTCCACGGCCTGCAGATATCAGTACTATGGTTTCGACAGCCAAGATGGCTGATCCCTTTGCTACTGCCATAACCTCACAACCTTCACAAAATATCGGTCCACCCCGAAATTGAAGAGTTTTTACTCCCCTCCATACGAGCCCAACTCAAGCCCTTAAGTTATTGATGCAAAAGGGACATCTCAAGCCTCTCAATCCTCATCCATTTCTAGACCCATAAAATAAAGTGTGTGAACAAAGAAGAAATGATGTGGAAATAGAAGCTCCCTAAAGTTAAAGGATAATCTAAATAGAATGTTAGTCAATTTAATAGTCAACTCACGAATATGGGGTAGTTTTAAATTAACAATAAACTAGAGGGAAGCACAGAGTAATATTAGAAAAAGGAAAGAAGGTCATTGTTATTTTCAGAAATTTCAGGGGAAGTGCCTGTAATTTACCCATATTAAAATGTTGATTTTTTCTCCCATTTTATTCATCAACACAAAATCTAGTTTAATATTGATTTGCTAAACCCAAATGAGGACTCCTGCAAAACCCAAACTCTATGATAAATTATTTTTTGTTCTTAGAGCAATGTCATGTGGTGCTCTAACTTGATATTCATTAGTTAAAATAATGAAATTATATGTTTTTTTTGTTGAGTTTTTAGAAAATAATTTGACAAGTGTCAAGTAATATATATATATATATATATATTTTAACTAAAAAAAAGGTGTGTTTCTTGGAGGCATCATTACAATTCCTAGGCTTCAGTATCATCACCAGATTTACCCCAATTCAAAGAAAGGGACCCACCACCGGGATAAGTAGGGAATGTACCAACTATTAACACAGGAGGCAGAGTCACGACTGGAGTTGATATGGTCAGCTTCACCCATAAATGAGACGCTAGTTGTGCCCCTAGGAATCGAGCCTTACTCAACTGTATGGAAGGGCAGCATCTTTCCATGCTGCTACCACCGCCGAAGGTTAGTAATAAATAATATGAAATAATACTTCAACATTGGGAAAGACTAAAATGTGTGTACCACGTGCACCTTATAATTAAAAAATAAAATAACATAATTCCATATTTTCTTAGTCATAACAAAAATAAAATAAAATAAAATAAAAAGGTTATAACCCAACACCACATGAAACATAACTAAAGATTTCATGAGTCATAACTAAAATATTATCATAATTAAAGAAGAAAATTAATGATAACTAAATAAGAAAATAACGTAACTATAGATACACATGATACACCATTTTAAAAGAGTGTGTATAGTATAATTTTCCTTTCAACATTATCAAATAATCAATCTAAACTCTATTGCTTAATAAACCAAAAAAGTCTTGAGATAAGCATGTCCTAATAGCTCCTACTTTAATTCAAGGTTTTATTTACTACAAGTTGATTAATGGTTCCAACTCCATGATTGCACTAGTTGTTAGGCCATCTCCAACGCTACACCAAATCCATCACCAAATTTAAATTTGGTAAAAAAGTATCTTTTCTTGTACTCCAATGGTTTCATCAAACAGATATCAAATTTAGAATATCAAAAATGTCTCAACAAACTACGGATGCTTTGCGCCTTTCATCAAATCACTGTTCATTACAGTTGTATTTTCACCACCGGATGTTCCCCTGGATGTCCTCCTGGATGACCACCTCAAAGAAAAATTTTGTGAAAATTTTACACTAGACAGTCGACCCCCCGGATGACCTCTCAATTGGTGAAACTTTTACATTGGCTGGTTGACCACCTGGTCATCCGCCCAGTTAACCAGTGGTGTGATGAAAAGGCAAATTCCTCTATTGGAATAGGCGATATCAAAGTGACTTTTTACTCAAATTTTTATTCAAATTTAGTGAAAAAAGTAATGCACCGTTGAAAATGCCCTTAGGGAATGGTCCTTTAAGTAGGCCATTCGATTTTCTTTGATTTTGACCATTGAAAATCACAGCTATACAATGGTGCCAATAATAAAAAAGGAATAATGTATTTATTTACACACTTTTTAAATATGTAAATAATTTATAAAAGAGATAATTGTTAAAAAGTCTACTATAATAAGTATCTAAGATATTAAGTTCAATAAATATTCTTTGTTGGTGAGAGGTCTACTTTTTGTGAAATAATTTGGTGATAAATTCTTTTGTTGGTTTTGGAGGACATTTTTTTTTTTTAAATTTGTAAACTTTTCATTGACTATCTGTTAAAATTTATATCTATTTGTTCAATTTATTTTCTATCTGTTCCAATTTATATATATCTGTTCAAAATTTTTGACTATCTATTCAATTTTTTTTACCTATCTGTTCAAATTTTTCTCCTACTTCTATATGTTAAACCCTAAACCCTAAATCCCAACAACAACAACAACAACAACAACAACAACAAACAACAGATAATAAAGAAGAAAAAAAAAATCATCATCATTTTCATCAACAACAGATCTGACATAGATTTGAGCTCAAATCTGAAAAAAGAAAAAAAAACAAAAACAAAAACAAAAACAAAAACAAAAACAAAAGCATAACACACAAATATATATAGGGGAACATAATGAAACACCAAACTAACATGATCTATACAAATATGTTGAAGATAATCAATGTTTTTTTTCCAAAATCACCAAACAAACAAATTAAGATCTAATTACAGACAAAAATAAAAATATAATAGAGATTTGTTAATAATGTTCAACATGATCTGTTGAAGATAATGTTGCATCCGATTAAATAGTAAATGGTAAAAGATTAAGAGTGTAAAACTCTGTGTGTGTATGTGTGAGAGAGAGAGATGGTTGGGTTATTCAACAAATAAGCGGAGTTATACTTAAATGCCGTAAACACTCCATTTTTGACCGTCCTCAAGACTTGGACATCATCGCTTGTACTTGATGATTATGACTGCATGTGCTCGTTTTAGTGCCCGAAGTCCTAGGCGGAATGCCTTGTCTTTGAGCCTTTAAACCCTATTTATTCTATGCCTTGTTTTGGACCAAAACCCTAGTGCTTCAAACCTCAAGACCCTGGGACCTGCAGGCCTCCTCTGGCAGGTTGCCGGCCACCTTTTATAGGCTGTTGGCCACCTTTGTGCCTTGCCGGTCAATGGTGTGGCCTGCTGGCCATCAGTGTCCATTTTTCAGATATTTTGTTGACAGTTGTGCCAACTGTTGGCACAATTGGCTGCATCTCCCTACACATGTATGGAGGGATATATCTCAGCCAAAGGCATGTTTTTCTATATATAAGGGGTCTCTTCCCTCATTTTTAAAGGTTAGAATTTTTTGAGCAAAAATTATCTTTCTCTCTCTAGATTTCTCTCTCTCTCTTGCAAGTTTGTGCATAGTAGCTTAGATATACCACACTTTTTCCTACACCTCCTTAATAAAAGTGGTTCATCTTTGAGCTGAGGTTCCTTGAGGCCTTCTTGGAGCTCTAGAATGTGGTTTTGGCTTGAATTGTTGCCTAGAGTTGGTCTTCCCTTCAAGAGGTATAACACTTGCCTTTTTAACTTGCTTCGCATACTTGTTTTTCTTATCTTTTTCCACTGATTTGGGCTGTTTTTAGTGGTTGAAATTGGTGGTTTTCGGCCATTTAAAGTTAGAGGGTGGTCCACCCTTGTTTCTTCCTTGTTTGTAAGGCCTTTTCACCTTTGTTTCCTACTTTCAAACCATCTATTTTTGGGGCTTTTAAATACTGAATTGCAGAGTATTTTTAGTGGTGAAAATCATGTTTTGAAGTCTAAATTTAGAGGGGTTAGCCTCCTATCCTTGTGTTTTGTTTGCTAGCCTAGATAGCTCTGTGTTGGCATATTTTTCTAGCCTTTTGTAGCTCAATTCCGACATGTTTTAGGCTGCATTTTAGACTATTTTGTCTCTGTTTTGGGCTATTTAAGTCATTTGAGTCTTGTTTTGCATGCTTCTATTGTAAGTGTCCTCACAAGCTTGGTGTTTTAGGCGTTTAGACACCACTTGTTTGAGTTGATTGCATGTTTTCGTGCTTTTCTCACTTAATTTTAGCAAGCTTAATCTGTGCAACCTCCTTCATTTCTTGGTTTTTTTATTTTCTTTGAGGGTTGTGTCAACCTTAGGATTGTTTAAGCTCGAGATTGAGGTCCTTGCTTAATGGTTTAATCCTCTTTGGGGGGTTCATTATCAACGGCATGACACCTCTCTCTTGACTTAAACTATCCCTTGTTTGACACTTCCTTCTCTTTTAGAGGACTTAACTCACCAATGGACTTAATTGGTTAAAGAATGGAAGGGTAATTAAAATGAGTAACTAAAAGTTGAAACTAAAATTGTGCAAAGATAAGAATTTGATTGTGTTTCAGTGTGTTCAATCGGACGTTAATTGAATACAAGGAAAATTGGGGCATTTCATACTCAAAGTGATGAAATGTGCCAAGTTTCTTAGGTCTCCATTACTCTTGATCATGCATGATAGGGTGAAGGTTGTAGGTCTTGTTTGCGCATTTATTAACTTGTACATCTTGGTTCTTTAGCCATCATGCAATGAAATTGCTTGATTGATGGTTTTTGAACCAAGTGTATCACTCATTCGAGCTTGTTTTGATGATAATGAGGGATACACAATACAAACAACCTGTAAGAATACCTTCTCTTTGCTCTATTTGCTCTCTGTTACAGTAAGAAATGGTGCATCATCAGTGGCTGGCCGGTTGGCCACTGTTCCTGGCCTACAGGCCATCAGTGTTGGACGACAACCCCCTACTGGTGGCTGGCCGGCCACCACTTTTGGCCTGCCAGCCACCAGTGAAAATTGAGCAGAGCATTTGTGAAACAGAGTAGAGTTGGTCTGGAAGAGGAAAACCAGTGCAAAGGTTGTGTAACAGAGGCTTTAACAAGCAAACAATGGAAATTCTTTAGGTGGAAACCGAGCATGCATTGGGCCTCCTTTGTTCCCGGGACTAGTTAATTAGTTTAATTATTAATTAGTTAGTCATAGTTGTGTTGTATCTAATTAAAGTGTTGTAATTATTTAATTAGCTTAGTTATTTAGTTAATTCATGTTGTAATTAATTAGTTAACTAGTTTAATAAGTTGCTTTATAAGTAATTAGTTAATGTATAATTAGCTTTGTATTGTACTTATTTAATTAGCTTAAAGTAGTTTATTAAATTAGTTCGTCATTGTTGTAATAATTAATTAGCTTAGATAGCTAGCTTATTTATTCAAGTTTTGTAATAATTAGTTAAATAGTTTAGCTTAGCTAGTTTATTCATTCGGACCCTCCTGTGTGAGGGCATCAATGTTGTAATAATGTGTATGTCTTCTAACCCCACGTCTTTCTCCTTCTTATTTGTCCACTTTTGATGGTTAGATTAGGGGCATCACGTTTCGATTAGCATATCACATGTTTGCATCTATTCATTTGTCTTACATACACCGAGGCTCAGTTCATCATTCTAACTACATTGTTAGTTCAGTACTTCTTTGAATACGTGCTTAGATCGCATGCTATTTAATTGATTCATATTCCACATTAGTACTCGAGCCTAGTAAATTGCATATCGCATGTGTTGCATTAGTCATCTTGCATAAGTTAGGAATCATGCATTTTTTCTAACTCTTTTGTTCATTTTGGCTTGGAGTACTAGGTGAGCCTTTACTCGCTTTAGCATATTGCACGTGTATGATTATTGCCATTGATGCCATGTCTAGCATGCTTGCCATGAGGCTAATTGCTTAATTGATAAAATGCTTGAATGCCTGTGGATGAAGGCTTATTGCTTGAAGTGGAATAATTTGTGTGATGTACATATGCGATCATTTTTTTTCAAATGGTACATATTCGAAACAATTTTCAAAACCCAACATGACTTGAAATGTTCTAATTCTTGCAAAGTTATTCTATACTTGTGCGTGTGCGCATCAGATAGTAATGCTAGCCTAATAACCGGACAAGAGCATATAATGTACATAAGATTCATATTATGGTTAGTAGAGGCCGATTTTTGATCGGACTAGCGGGGGTGCTCAAATGTATTCATGACCTTTCTTTCTCATACCTAAGTTCCCGAGCCAAGACAATCTTGGTGATGACGGACACGTGGCCTTTGGCACAAGTCATGGGTTTCCTAAATTTCCCAACAAAAAAAAAAATTTAGGTGGCGACTCTGTATTTGGCAAAGTAGTCCATTTTTGGCAATTTGATTCAATATCGTTTTTCCAAAAGATTTGCCAAATTTGGACTCTTTGTTGTTTATCAATTTCATATTGCACTTGTGAGATTAGATTCAGAACTGCAGGAGTCCGAACTATGGTGCTTATTTCGATTTTCGAAAGGGGGTACAAAAAAAGTCGAGCTACAGTTTTTGGCGACTCTGCTGGGGATTTAGAGAAGTTGACTCAAACTCATGATATGAAGTTTTTACCTACACTTATATGTTTCTTTGCATTGCATTTGCATTGGTGCGTTGAAGTCACTGTGTTTGCCATTTCCTATTGTTGGACGGTTTGCCGGAGGCTTGCCTGAAAAGCTTGCCAAAAGGCTGACTGGTCATGGGCTCTGCCACAATGGGAACACAACCCTTGGATCTGGACTACCACTGTACCATTTGATCCTCTTTTCACTTCTCGGTGATCGGTGTGAGAGGTATATTAGGTAGTCTTGTTGAGGTACCCTTTTTGACCATTTGGCCTAGTTGCATATCGAAAGTCGTAGAGACTGTTCCAAACTAGGATAAGATGCTTACCCAAATGCAGGATTGCGTGAAACCGCTTTGTTTGAATGGTGAACCCTTGTTCCTGACAAAACTAGGACAGGGTAACCTTACCCCCTTCATAGGGGTGTTTTGGCACTTAACTGGTATGTGCTTTACAGTGAAACTGTACAGGAACGTGTGTATCAGTTTCAAGTTGGGTATCCACTTTGGGGGCAGAATTCAGTGTTGAGTACAGTCCTATTAGCTTTGATTACATCTATGTGCTGTTAACATCTGAGCTAAGGTGCTGTGCGGTTTCTGATAACAACAATAGCCACAGCCGGCAGTGGCTTCTGCGTCTCATGCAGCTCCTACGAGTATCCCAACACCTAGAGCCACAATCCATATTGCTAATGCCCAGGCTGAGAATCAGGGCAACCCGGTAGAGCCGATCCCACCACAAGCCTCCAAAGCGCCTGTGTATCAAATCGAGGCTCCGTTTGAAATTGAAGTTGACCCGACTGTACTTAAGGTCAACAAGCTGGAGAAGCTTTTCAAGCGGGCATAGGGTGTTAACTCAATCCCCGACATCGAAGATGGATATATTGACTTTACGGTGACATTGCCAGATCGGTTCAAAATGCCGCATATCGATAGATTCGATGGTTCTGGAGACCCCATGGTTCACCTTCGGCTGTTTTCAGACATTTTGTGGCCAATGGGCCTAACCAGATTGAAGAAACTCTCACTCTTTGGCTGGACCCTGTCTGGTATAGCTGCAATATGGTATGCAAAGCTAGAGGATTCTGTAAGGTAGAGTTGGGTGGAAATGGCCGAGGCCTTTATTGCACAGTACTCCTACAACACACAAATCGAGGTCATAACTCATGATCTCGAGGCAACGTGCGAGGAGCCAAATGAGGGCTTCTCAAAATTTGTGACAAAGTGGAGGGCCAAGGCTTCAATGATGACTACATGACCTTCAGAGAAAGACCAGATAAGAATGGTAGTTCGTAATTTGCATGGGAAATTGCTGCAGAAAATGATAGTCCTACCCTTGTTCACATTCACCGAGCTCCATGAGATAAGGGTTTAGGTTGAAGATGCTATGAAATAGGGATTGATAACTGATGAAAAAGGGCAAGCCAAGAGGCCTTTTGTATGCAGTTCCAATGCAACCATTAGTGGTAGCACAACTGCACGGCCATCTGATGTGAGTGTTGTCACCACTATAACCAAGACCGCCAATCCTTTTGCCAGTACAACCCCGCAAACTTCAAGTAGCTAGGCCTGATCCTAAAGGACCTTTACCCCACTCTACATGTCTTTATCGCAAGCCATAAAGGTGTTGATCAAAAAGGGGCACCTCAAGCCATTAGAGCCCCGCCTACTACCCCATTATCTCCCAACGAAACACAATCTAGCCAAGTACTGTGCTTTTCACCAGCAGCACGGTCACAACACCGGCCAATGCTTTAGGCTGCGTCATAAGATTCAAGACCTCATCGACAACAAGGTGATCACACCACCCCAAAAGCCAAATGTGGCTACCAACCCTCTTTCGGCCCACAATCAAGTTCCTCCATCTCACAATCTAAACCTAATCTCTACACTGGCCCTCCTTTATGACCCCAGCGTATATATTACCCTTTCCTACCTATCCAAACCAGCGGTGTTCATCCCTAAAAGCTCAGACTTGTGTATGATGGACACGTTCGTACTTCAACCTAAACCCCATGGTGGTGACAATGGTAGAAAAAGGGAAGCTGGCCTTAGAGGAGAGCATGAATCCGCTGCCTAAGTGCTCTGAGGATTTAACTGAAATGAAGTATGATTCGAGCTACTACATTGTGCTGATTGGCCAAGTTAAGCCAAAAGTGGTATTGCCAACAGCAGTGGAGGTCAATGTGGTTAGAGAGAATGGCCTGAGCCAAGGTTTGGATGATCTGGCGGAGCTTGAGGAGGACTTAGACAATCTGCAGTTCTATGACGAACAAGATCAAGGGATATACAGATTGACTGGTTTGATTTGAATGGGTTGACGGACAACTCTGGGTGGTTGAGTGATAAACCTAACAGGGAAGAGGGAACTAAAACAAAACCAGAGGAAAAGGAAGCAAGAATCGCTGCAGTGGCCGGAATGGCTGATGAAAAGGAGAAGCTGCTGGAGAGCACCGACGTTGAAAATTTAGCTCAAGAATTGGGCACTGTGAGTACCGTGGACACTGAACAAGAAGCTACGCTGAAGCAGTTTGCACAAGAAAGGGATCAAGACAAGAAGGAAGCTGGGATGGCCCAACACTCTGCAAGGAATACTCATGATGTGAGAATGATCAGAATGGAGCCGGACAATTGTTTCTCGGTTGCCGGAGGTGTATGGTGGGAGGATGATGATCTACATTTGGCCCACACTGATGAAGGCTGGGATGAGTCCTTGCCAGACAACACATGTTACGCTAAGGAGATTAATAATATGACTAGAAGTGGGTGGTATTTCAAGCCACCACACTTAGACCAAGTTGAGGCCTCTGGGAAAGATAGAGAGGTTGAGAACTAGAAAGAGAAGCCGTTGGAGGAAAAGGCAGTGCTGAAGCAATTGAAGAAGATCCAAGCAGATATCTCAATCTGGGGGCTGCTCATGGCTTCTCGAGTGCATCGACAGGCTATATTATCAACAATGGATAAAGCCAAATTGTCCATTGACACCACCTCTGAACAGCTTGTGGGATTTGTTTTCCCAGGTTTTGTAAGCCCACCCTAACCTTTTCTGAAAAAAAAAACTATTGCCAGAAGGCTCATCTCACAACAAACCTCTGTACATATCCATTGAGTACAGAGAAAAATGGGTGCCAGTGGTGTTGGTTGATACTGGGTCAGCTATCAATGTCTGTCTGTTTCGTATAGCTTATGCCATCGGTTTGAAACCAGTAGATTTCGTGTCCATAGCCCAAGCGATTCGGGCATATGACAATACAAGCAGGGAAGTTATGGGCATATTACAAATCCGAGTTCAGGTGGGCCCAGCACAGCAGGATATTGAGTTTCATGTCCTAGATGTGCTGACCACTTTCAACCTACTGCTATGGAGGCCTTGGCTGCACCATGTGAAAGTTGTCTCCTCTACTCTCCACCAAATGCTAAAATACCCTCATGGGAAGGAAGTGGCTATTGTGTTCAGGAATTCGTCCATACATCCTCTACCAGAGGTAACTATACCAGTGCTGGAGATTGTTCATGGCGAGGAGGATGTATTCCTTTCAGGGTTTACTCTGGCCAAGGCCCGAGTGGTTCAGAACATCTTGGCAGTAGATGAGGGCATGTATGTCAGTGCCTAGCCTATGTATTTCATGAACAAACTCCAACATGTGCTATGAATGGGACTAGGAAGAAGTGGCCAGAAAGATGTCACAGCATTGGCCAATGTGCCGCATAATCTGCATGCCTTTGGTCTTGGCTATATGCCCACCAAAGAGGATTGTGCCAGGAAAAGAGGAGATGGCAGGCAAAGCTAGAGCCAAGTAGGCTGGGAAACGCTATGAGCTTGATCACAGGCTGATCGGGGGAACATTGAATGGTCACTTTGTTTGGGAGGGTGAAGACTTCCCATTTTGTGGCTTTCTTGAGCCCTGGTTGAATTCTGCAAAGCATCGTGTCCCTGGCTTCGAAATCTTCTTCGACCTCCAATTGCAAGAAAGTGATGCCAAGGAGAAGGCTGAACCAAGTGCTGAAGTGGAACAGAGCATAGAAAGTGACTCGGACAACAATGAGCTTGGAGTAGGAGCAGCACTGGCATGTCTCCTTTCAGATCCTCCGGCCGACTCAGAGAGCTTAGGGGATAACCTGACCATCTCCATGATCGGGGACCAACCGGGTGTGAACACATCTAACAGCATTTTGGCTACATCTGAAGCACGATCTCTCGTTTGGCAAATAGAGGAGGGCTGTCTGTCTAGTTTTGAGTCGAGGAGTGAACCAGAATCTAATTCCACAAAGTATGTGGAGTCAGAATCAGATTCCGGTTCTTCTGAGTCTGAGTCCGGTATTCCTAAGGGTGATAACCGGGATGCCAAGGTCTTGTCCAGGTCCTCTTTTCTTTTGCTTTTGAGTCAGTTGTAACCGAAGAGCTAGATGAGCTGGACTATATGAATGAGAATGCCACTGCTAATTCTGAGTATTTCTCTGTGCCGCTTGTTTATTGCATTGACCATGATTTCCTAAATTTTAATGAAAACGAAGAGGAACAAATTCCTCTAGTTTTGAAAATTTTGATTAATCGAGAGGAGGAGAGGTGCAAAATCCCTTGCTGATGAAATCAATGCTTTTAATGTGGGTACTGAGAAGGATCAGCATCTAGTCCAGATCGGGTCCACGTTGTCTTCGGAGGAGCACGAGTGCTTAGTCGCTTTATTAAAATATTTCAAAGATGTTTTCGCTTGGTCCTATGAAGACATGCCTGGAATCAATCCTGAGATTGTACAGCATCAGATCCTTCCTTACCCGAGGCCTGACCTGTCAAGCAAAAGTTGTGGAGAATACGTTCGGATTGGGCTGTGAAGGTTAAGGAATAAGTTACCAAACAGATTGAGGCAGGGTTCTTGCTTGTGTCTGAGTATCCAACGTGGTTGGCCGACATTGTTCCAGTCCCAAAAAAGGATGGTAGAATCAGAGGCTGTGTCGACTTCAGGGATCTAAATAAGGCTAGTCTGAAGGATGATTTTCCCTTGCCACATATTGATGAGTTGGTAGATTTCACCGCGGGTCATGCGTTCCTCTCCTTCATGGATGGATTTTTTGGGTATAACCAAATTCTGATGGTGCCCGAGGACAAAGAGAAAACTGCATTTACTATGCCATGGGGTACCTACTGTGTGGGAGCCGAATAAATAGAAGAGTTGGAAGGGACATATCCCAGAGGTCAGATACTGTTCGACTCCATACTAATCCACTATGATGCCGAATACATTGAGATCGCTGAATAGACGGGGAGATGTAGGAATAAACAAAAGGATAATAAGTAAAAAGTGGGCTCTGGACCCGAGGTCAAAAGAATGAGTATAAATACAAGAGCTTCAGATTTAGAAAGGTATGTAAGAAACACTTCACTAAACTTAGTAAATAAGCTTCCTTGAGTATAAGAACTGACTTGCCCGTCGGAGTGCTAATCCCGGCACCCCCGACCGAAGTATTTGTCTTTGCAGGTGACTAGCTAAGCATCAAGAGCGTCTTCCAGGATCTGAAGAGTATTTCCAAAACCACTTCCCCACAATTGGCGCCGTCTGTGGGAATACTCAAGTACATCCATGGAAGGCGTGACTCAAGATTCTCCGATAGCCACCGACGCGATCACACAGAGAGTCGACCTCACTCCGGCGAATACACTCGAGAAGGAAATCATCGCTGCAAGACGTGCCTTGGCTGTCGATTCACAAACGACTTCAGCACAGGAGACGATGCTAGCCATCATGAAACGAGCCAAAAAGATCAAACACAGTTTAGATAACACCATCGCTGAGAACGAGCGCCTCCGCCGCGATCTGGCCTTGGAAATAGGAAAGTCCACGCAAACAGTGCGCCAGGTTTCTAAGCGACCCCCAAGGGCAGGCGATCTACGGTCTCGAGCCCGATAGCAAAACACCAACGCTCGTTGTGCTTCAGCCGATTACTCCGAGGAGCTGACAAATGACGAACGCCTCCAGCGAAGTGTTCCACGTGATAACATCCTTATCATATACAGCATGCCGAAAGCCTCGGCCGTACATGCGATCTAGTCCCTCCCAGGCCCTCAGCAGCAACTCACGCCAGCAAAGCGACCTCGAGAATCGCCAAGCATCACCTTCGACGACTCTGATTTGATCGGCATAACACTCCCTCACATCGATCCATTGGTTATCGCGCTACGCGTAAACCGGTTCACCGTCAAACGCGTTCTTATAGACCAGGGCAGCACTTCGGAGGTCATGTATTATAAAACCTTCACCAAACTCGGGTTCACCAAATCGGACCTGACTCCGGCCCCTTATCCACTTTTCGGCTTCAATGCCAACCCCGAATACCCACTGGGAAAGATCAACCTACCCGTTCGAGCGGGTTCCAGAACGGTAGATGTAGAATTCCTGGTCGTCCAGCTGCCATCGCCGTATAATCTCATCATGGGGCGATCGTGGTTGCATACCTTGCAGGCCGTCCCAAGCACCTACCATCAATTGTTACGTTTCCCAACAGAACACGGCATTGAGCAGATCCGCGGCTCCCAAAAATCGGCACAAGCATGTTACCTCCTGGCCGCCAAAACGCCAAAGGAATTGCAAGTAAACTCCATTGAGGTACCCAATCGGGAAATCCTGGATGACGTCGGGCGGCAGCCAAGCGAAAAGGCCACAGAAGGTTTAGACCGAGTTGACATCGATGGAAGCCCGTAAAAGTTCTTCATGATCGGCACTTCTTTAAACCAAGCCGATAGACAGTAGCTGATCTCCTTTCTACTCGCCAACCTCGACGTCTTTACGTGGACTCCGTACGAGATGCCGGGTATAGACCCATCAGTTTCACAGCACCACCTGAACGTCGACCCCACATGCAAGCCCATCATTCAGAAAGGTCGTTGGTCTACCGCAGAGCACACTGCTGCCGTCATAGAAGAAGTCGACAGATTGCTTGACGTCGGGGCAATTAGAGAAGTCACCTACCCCACGTGGCTCTCCAACACAGTGGTGGTGAAGAAGAAAAATGAAACTTGGCGAGTGTGCGTCGACTTCACAGATCTGAACAAAGCTTGCCCCAAGGACTGCTTTCCCTTACCTAGAATCGACCAACTCGTCGATGCAACGGCGCACCACCAACGCATTAGTTTCCTCGATGCTTACAGAGGCTACCATCAGATCGCCATACATCCAGATGAGCAGGACAAAACTGCATTCCTCACCCCAAGAGGAACCTACTGCTACAAAGTTATGCCTTTTTGGCTGAAGAATGCAGGGGCAACTTACCAAAGACTGGTCACCGTTATGTTCAAAGAACAACTCGGCCACACTATGGAAGTCTACATCGACGATATGGTGGTCAAGTCCAAAGAAGAACAGGATCACATAGCCGATCTAGAGAAGACATTCGGCATCTTGCGCAAATATAGAATGAAGCTGAACGCCTCCAAGTGCGCGTTTGGAATCGGCTCTGGAAAATTCCTGGGTTATATCGTCAACCACCGTGGAATCGAAGCCAACCCGAGGCAAGTCACAGCAATCTTGGAACTCGGTTCCCCCCGATCAGTGAAAGAAGTCCAAAAGTTGATGGGGATGGCCGCTGCACTCAATAGATACATCAGCCGGTCAACAGACCGCTGCAGACAATTCTTCCGGACGCTACGTCAAGGCAAAGCTTTTGAATGGTCCGCCGAGTGCGAAGCAGCTTTCACCGGGCTCAAGACTTACCTCCGGTCAATACCTCTCTTGACAACACCAGCTGCCGGTGACCCCCTCATTCTGTATCTGGCAGTCTCCGATAGGGCCGTCAGCGCCGTACTATTAAAAGAAGAGGAAGGGCAACAACGGCCAGTGTACTATGTGAGCAAGGCAATGGTCGATGCGGAGACACGTTATCTTCCGTTGGAAAAACTCATCCTAGCCTTGGTCATGGCAGCAAGAAAATTGATGCATTACTTCCAAGGGCATAGCATTGGGGTGATAACAGATTATCCCCTCCGATCAGTACTACGGAGTGCAGAAGCATCAGGACGTGTTTCAAAATGGGCTCTTGAACTCGGCCAATATGACATTCAGTTTTTACCCAAAACCGCAATCAAGGGACAGGTGCTGGCCGACTTTGTTGCCGAATTCACAGGCGGGCTTTCCGACCTTAAACCTACCGACGTTCTTCCAAAGGCTGAAGTTCAATCAAAGTCGAACTGGAGAATTTATGTCGGGGATATTTGGCAGCTATACTGTGATGGATCGTCTAACCAACGGGGCTGCGGTGCCGGCGTAGTAATCATGTCTCCCGACGGTGCAGTAATAGAGCAGGCCGTCAAGCTTAGCTTCGAAGCATCAAATAACAAGGCCGAGTATGAAGCCCTCTTAGCCGGTCTACGAAATGCACATATTCTCGGCGCTTGGCGTTTGCTAGTGTTTTGTGATTCAAAATTGGTCATCAACTAGCTAAAGGGGGAGTACGCTGCAAAAAACGACCATATGGCGGCCTATATGAAAACGACCAACTCTTTGCTAACGAAGTTTGACCATCACGAACTGAACCAAATAACACGTGATCAGAACACACACGCAGATGCCCTGGCATGCCTAGCCTCCGCCATCAATTCTGAGCTCAAACGGACCATTGAAGTAGGTTTCATCCCGGAGTCGAGTATTGGCCCTTCGGAAGAAACCCACGTTAATGTTATAGAATCCGCATCAAGTTGGATGGACCCCATAGCCGGATTCCTCTCTTCTGAACAACTCCCAGAGGACAAAAAAGAAGCACACAAGCTGCGCAATAAGGCCCTGCGATACTATCTGGATCCACAAGGAGGGCTTTATAAAAAGTCCCTCTCCGGTCCCTATTTGGAATGCGTACACCCGGATAAAGTGGAGGAGCTTCTAACTGAGATACATGAGGGCAGTTGTGGTGCTCACTCTGGCGGACGCTCCCGGGCCCATCGAACTATAACACAGGGGTATTACTGGTCGACAATGAGAGCCGACGCGGAAAATTATGTTAAAAGATGCGAACAATGCCAAAAGTTCTCCCCACTAACCCATTTGCCCGCCAAAGAGTTGAACTCTATCACCAGTCCCTGGCCGTTTGCTCAATGGGGGCTTGATATCGTAGGACCATTGCCAAGGGCCCCAGGAAACAAGCGATTATTAATCGTAGCAACAGATTACTTTACAAAATGGGTAGAAGTGGAGGCCCTAACACATATACGAGATGCTGACATAAAGCGATTTGTATGGAGAAACATCATTACGCGATTCGGCATTCCAAGAGCTCTCATCTCAGACAATGGCACCCAGTTCGATTGTGGCGTATACCGAGAACTGTGCAGCAAATACGGTATCGTGCCCTACTTCTCTATGCCCGCGTACCCCCAGAGTAACGGTCAAGCCGAAGCCTCTAACAAAATCATCTTGGACGGCATCAAAAAGAGGCTGGAAAAAGCTAAAGGCAAATGGGTCGAAGAATTGCCGAGTGTATTGTGGGCGCACCGCACAACGCCGAGGAGGTCCACCGGAGAAACGCCGTTCGCTCTGTGCTTCGGAACCCAAGTAATCTTACCCCTGGAAATCGGCCTCCCGACTTTGAAATCACAAGCCTTTGATACGGGCCGAAATGACATGATGCTCGCCCTGGACCTGGATCTAATCGAGGAACGAAGAGACCGCGCCCTGGCCTCCATGGCACGGGATCAGCAGCAACTCGCTAAGTCGTACAATCAACAAGTTTAGTTGCGTCGTTACACTCCAGGAGAGCTGGTCCTAAAGAAAGTACTTCCAGCCGACCGGAGACCGGCCGACGGAAAGCTGGGTCCGAATTGGGACGGCCCCTATCAAATAGACTCCATTGCAGGAATAGGGGCATATCGGCTCTCAGACATGTCAGGAAGAAGCCTGCCACGGCCTTGGAATTCAACGCATCTACGAAAATTTTACCAATGACCCGATTTGTGGGCTTGGTACTTGTACATACTCTGCTGTAATGCAAAAGTTGCTCGTTTTTATGCCTCAGCTCATACGCTTCTTGATGGCCGAATAAGTCTCCGGATTCGGAGCGCCCTTCGTGGATCCCACGATTGGCCAAATAAGTCTCCAGATTCGGAGCCCCTTTGGATGCATGACATCTAAGGGCCGAATAAGTCTCCGGATTCGGAGCGCCCTTCGTGGATACCACGATTGGCCAAATAAGTCTCCAGATTCGGAGCCCCTTTGGGTGCATGACATCTAAGGGCCGAATAAGTCTCCGGATTCGGAGCGCCCTTCGTGGATCCCACGACTGGCCAAATAAGTCTCCGGATTCGGAGCCACTTTGGGTGCATGACATCTAAGGGCCGAATAAGTCTCCGGATTCGGAGCGCCCTTCGTGGATCCCACGATTGGCCAAACAAGTCTCCGGATTCGGAGCGCCCTTCGTGGATCCCACGATTGGCCAAATAAGTCTCCAGATTCGGAGCTCCTTTGGGTGCATGACATCTAAAGGCCGAATAAGTCTCTGGATTCGGAGCGCCCTTCGTGGATCCCACGACTGGCCAAATAAGTCTCCGGATTCGGAGCCCCTTTGGGTGCATAACATCTAAGGGCCGAATAAGTCTCCGGATTCGGAGCGCCCTTCGTGGATCCCACGATTGGCCAAACAAGTCTCTAGATTCGGAGCGCCCTTCGTGGATCCCACGATTGGCCAAACAAGTCTCCGGATTCGGAGCCCCTTTGGGTGCATGACATCAAAAGGCCGAATAAGTCTCCGGATTCGGAGCGCCCTTCGTGGATTCCACGATTGGCCGAATAAGTCTCCGGATTCGGACCTCCCCTCGTGGGAATCACGATTTAACTGACCAACTACATGGTTCCTAAATTGGAGCCGATAGATGCATGTTCGAACGTTTACATCACACAATACAAAAGCTGACAATAAATTGAGATAGGGCATTTAGTTACGCGCAAAACATTTCAAAAGCTGCTAATAAAGAAATTCTATTTATTCAAAAGCCGCCATACATTTCAAGCATTTGATAATGTAATTCTATTCACTCAACATTATGGCCCACTAAGTCGGCGTCTTCATCGTCGCTTTTCTCAATTTCGAACTCGGAATACGGAAGGTAATGCCGATGATATAGGGGCGAAGCCGAATTTATGCCCACGGACCCAAGAGCTTCCACGGTTTGAAGGGCCTTGATCCAGCCATGCTTGAAACCACGATTTTCGCATCGGCAGACCTCCTCAGCTAGGTCTGCTTTGGTCTTCCTGATCCCGGCCTTCAAGCCGTCCTGATATCCGCTCTCATAACCCAAGGCCACTCGGTTCGCCCTCTCCCCCATGCTTTTCGTTTGACTGTCCACCACCGACTTGGCCGCTCGAACACTCTTCAGCTCCCGAAGCTCACTCTCAGCCTTTTTCGCGCGAGCCTCAAGACTGCGATTCCTTTCGTTGTTTTTCTCACTCTCACGTCGGGCTTCGCGCAGACGCATCCCGATTTCATAAGCGCTATACAGTCCCTTGACAGCCCTATGTATGCCATCCCGAAATACTTTGAAATCTCAACGTCCGACCATCGACTGTTGGACCTCCGGCGGAAAAATCTGCCGAGCGAACTCGACCGCCACATCTGGGTCTTTAATTATAGAATCCGCCTCCGTCATTGGTCTATTCTTCACGAGAACCGCAAAACTCAACGGTCGTGGAGCCGCGTCTGGCTCAACAAGGGGTCGTGGGCGCGGGGAATTTCCCCGTTGTCCGTCCTTTCGGGGTGATCTGCTTCGACGACTAGGGGGCCGCTCTTTTTCCCGATCCATGGATGCTCTCCTTCCCGTGTGAATAGGCTCGCTTCTGCGACTCATTTTAACCTCTAAACCCAGCCAATGTTGGCCCCTGCCAGGTTTGAATCAATCCTGAATAAGAAATGAGTCGAGTTGTTGGCATGAACTCGCCCATTTATTCTGGGGAACATGCAGCTCCCCCGAGAAAACGTCAGAAAGACTGAGCGCCAAAAGTCGTATGCCCCTTACCCAACCCTCGATTCAGAGCCATCGGCTCATTCGGTCCCTCGCTCGCGCCCTGGCCAAGGCAAGGGCAGATTCATTAATCTATTCGGCTATATTTCAAGCGCTATCGCCGGTATCGCTGGGGCAAGGGCAGATTCATTAACCTATTCGGTTATATTTCGAGCGGTATCGCTGAGGCAAGGGCTAGATTCATTAACCTAGCCGGCTATATTTTCAAACGATAACGCCGAGTAATCTATGCCTTACCCAGCCCTCGATTCAGAGCCATCGGCTCATTCGGTCCCTCGCTCGCGCCCTGGCCAAGGCAAGGGCAGATTCATTAATCTATTCGGCTATATTTCAAGCGCTATCGCCGGTATCGCTGGGGCAAGGGCAGATTCATTAACCTATTCGGCTATATTTCGAGCGGTATCGCTGAGGCAAGGGCTAGATTCATTAACCTAGCCGGCTATATTTTCAAACGATAACGCCGAGTAATCTATGCCTTACCCAGCCCTCGATTCAGAGCCATTGGCTCATTCGGTCGCTCGCGCCCTGGCTAAGGCAAGGGCAGATTCATTAATCTAGCCGGCTATCTTTTCAAGAGATCACCGAGTAACTAATTTATGCCTGAGCCAGCCCACGATTCAAAGCCATCGGCTCATTCGGCTTCACGAGCCCGCGCCCTGGCTAAGGCAAGGGCAGATTCCTTAGTCCGATCATCCGGGCTCAAAGTTAAATAATATCATTCTTCATCAGCAAAATTGAGCACAACTCATGACATTTTATATATGCAAAGTCAATAAGCTATCATTCTTCATCAGCAAAATTGAGCACAACTCATCACATTTTATATATGCAAAATCAATAAGCTATAAGCCCGCACAAAAATGTCTGACAAAACAATTGTAACAATACATCCGTGAAATCCAAATACATTTGTGAAGTCCTAATACATTTGTGAAATCCTAACAGTCAATTGCCCAGTTCAGCCTTCGGAATCAGTCTCCAATGGCTCGACATCCACTTGCTCATACGGCACTGGCATAGTCAGTGAAACTCCAGTTGCAGCAAGGGCTTTGTGCCAGCCATGCTTGAACACCCTGTTTTCGAACCGCGGGACCTGGTCCACATATTCGGCGAGCCCAGTATCTTTCCCGGTTTCGAATACTTTGGAAGCAGCCGCCTTCATGTCAGCCAACTCTGCCTCCAGGCTGACAACCGCCTTCTGGGACAATCTCAGCGCCGCTTCGCTCGCGTCCGCCTTCTTCTCGGCGTCCGCTCGGGATTGATCCGCAATGCGAGCCTTTCCTACCTCGGCCTCGGCCCGAGAAGCTTCCTTGTTCGCTCTCAAAACTGCGTCCTCGGCCCTCTTCCTCTGGCCCTCTACTTGCTTTCGTAAGCGGTCAATCTATTTGACGGCGTCGAGATGCCGACGTCCCATGTCGGCTATCCTTTCGACGGTCTGCAAAGGAAGAACCCAAAAACATAACCTCAACAGTACTTAGATAAAGTGAAGAAAAGCCAGAATACGTACCAGAAGTGTCGATTGCACGGCTAGTGCTGTCGCATTCAGATCTGGTTCCACCCGGAAAGCCTCCATATCAGACGGCAACGACACGGACGTAGCCACAGAGAATGCGACTTCTGGATCTTTAAGCGCCGAAGCGTTAGAGGGAACCGGCATGTCCTTTACCATTGGACGAATGACAAAGGGAACAACCTCATTAGATCCCTCCAATCGAGGACGCTTACCACCTTGTTCGTCTGAACCGGCCTTGAGGTCAGCGGAGCGTTTCTCTGCCTTTTCCTCAACTTTTTGGCCGACTTCCCCGACCAACGGAGATTCAGCATTCAGACCTTTTTCCGTCTCTACAACCCCCAAGGACTCTAATTCGGCAACGGGGAGGCAAAGTCGAGATTCGGTGGCGGGCGGTATTTCAGACGAAAGGCCCTCCGCTCTACGTCGTGCGGCTAACCTCTCCGCATTCGCCTTTTTGGCAAGCTTTGTCAGACTCAATCCGGCCATATCCGCGGAGTCTATGACGGGAAGATCCTCTAAGCGTTGAACAACGTCGGCAGAAGGAAGCTTCCCTAGTCCCGATGTGAATGGAGGATCGGCGGAATCCAATACCTCCTCAGACTCGGTCTCGGATTGATCTGATTCGGCGATATCAGCTACCTCATTTCGCTCCGAATCGGACCCTTCAAAGCCTACCTGCCTCAAGTTTTTGAAGTCAGACAGAATAAGAGCAGTAAGGGAATCTTCACCCTTCAGAATCGGTATGTTTTCCGCCGCCGAGAAGGTTGTGTATGTCGACTCGTAACAAAGCAGAATGTGAGCCGCCCTCCCCTGTTTCTGAAGACTTCGACGGCCGAAATACCTGAGAGCAACCCTAATATCTGAAAGAGCGACGTCGTGGGTTGAAGGTAGTATCTTTTTCAAACCCCTCCCTGCACGAGACGAAGCCGTAAGATTTCAATGGAATAGGTTTCACAATAAAAATGAACACATGAAAAAAACAAGGAGATACTCGGCGACCTAGCTCGCCCCTCCGTCTAGGAATAGGGTCAACACGATCCTCCCCTTCGCCAAATTCCCAGTTACCCTGGACAACGACCATAACATCATCAACTCGTTTCCCAGAGCTGGAAAGCATAGTGATTAGCTGATGGTCGGTGTCCTTAGCTCTAAGGAAATAACGCCCTTGCCGACCGAAGGACTTAGCCAAGGCGTAGCAGTGCCGGATAGCCAGAATGCCAAGGTTAATTCCAAGGCGACGATTCAACGCTACAATCCCCATTATAATTCTAAAGAAATTTACGTTAGGTTGAGAAGGGATTAAATCCCAATGGCGAAGCACATCCCTCAGAAACGGGTGTAGAGGGAAGCGGACTCCACCCTCTGCGATTGACAAGAGAGGGAAGACGATTGTGGTTTCGTCCTCCCTCTCCATGTCAAGGGTGCCATCTGCCAAAAGCGACAGACGGACGTCATCAGGAATAGAGAAATGGCGTCTGAAACCAGCAATTCGATCTGATGAGAGGAGTTCTTTCAAATTTTTCACCATACCCTACGGTTGACACAGATATGCCAAACAATAAAATGGAAATAGTTCTTGTGGGGAAGTGGTTTGGAAATACTCTTCGAATCCTGGAAGACGCCAATGATCCTCAGCTAGTCACCTGCAAAGATACAAATACTCTAGTCGGGGGTGCCGGAATTAGCACTCCGACGGACAAGTCAGTTCTTCTACTCAAGAAAGCTTCTTCACTAAGTTTTTAGAAGTGATTCTTACATACCTTTACAAATCTGAAGCTCTTGTATTTATATCCATTCTCTGGGCCTCGGGGCCAGAGTCTACTTTTTATTTAATATCCTTTCTTTTGTCCTGATATGCCTTCTCAAGTCTATTCGGCCTTAAGTACGTAGTCGGCGTCCCAGTTGAGCCGAATGGAGCCGTTCAGTTCCCGGCTCCTCGGGTATACCAGATTTCGTTCCTCTATTTATTCGGCTCCCACAGTTCTCAAAGCAAAGATGTGGAAAACTTACAGAGGGTGAGGAAGATATTGGAGGAGACAAAATTGTAAGAACGATCCAAAAGGCAACCCAGTGACCAGTACTATGGAATGCGAATCCGAAGGGACGCCAATCTTTAAAATCACAATGAATAGGTATGTACGATGAGGCGGGAAGTCGGTATGACAACCAAAAGGGGGTGTACTTAGACGGATATTTTGTGGGCCCAATCGCCAAAGTTTTGGTTGAGTATTCAGAATTCAGAACCAAGCACTCCAGCCAACAAATGTTGGGAGAATGCTTGGGGGGTAATTGTGGGAGCCGAATAAATAGAAGAGTTGGAAGGGACATATCCCAGAGGTCAGATACTGTTCGGCTCCGTACTAATCAACTAAGATGCCGAATACATTGAGATCGCCGAATAGACGGGGAGATATAGGAATAAACAAAAGGATAATAAGTAAAAAGTGGGCTCTGGACCCGAGGTCAAAAGAATGAGTATAAATACAAGAGCTTCAGATTTAGAAAGGTATGTAAGAAAAACTTCACTAAACTTAGTAAATAAGCTTTCTTGAGTATAAGAACTGACTTGCCCGTCGGAGTGCTAATCCCGGCACCCCCGACCGGAGTATTTTTCTTTGCAGGTGACTAGTTGAGCATCAAGAGTGTATTCCAGGATCTGAAGAGTATTTCCAAAACCACTTCCCCACATACTGCTATCGGGTGATGCCGTTTGGGCTGAAGAATGCCGGGGCTACCTATCAAAGGGTTGTAACCACAATTCTGCATGATATGATTCATAAAGAGGTTGAGGTGTACGTGGACAACATGATTGTCAAGTCTAAAGAAAGAGAGGGCCACTACACTGCCTTGGAGAAATTCTTTTAATGGATTAGAGAATACAGACTAAGGTTAAATCCATAGAAGTGTACTTTCGGCGTAACACTGGGGAAAATACTAGGCTTCTTGATCACATAGAGGGGCATAGAAGTAGATTCTTTCAAAATCAAGGCCATCCTAGAAATGCCCCCACCAAGGACTGAAAAGGAGATACGAGGCTTTCTAGGTAAAGTGCAATTCATAAGATGGTTTATTTCTAAATTAACCTTGACTTGTGAACCACTATTTGGTCTCCGGAAGAAAGGAAAGAAATTCTAATGGGATGATTGATGTCAATTGGCTTTCAAGTAGATTAAGTAGTATCTTCAGAATCTATCTGCGTTGTCGCCGCCAGAGCCAGGGAAGCCTTTGATTCTGTATCTGTCAGTCACAGACACCACAATTGGAAGCATACTTTGCTCAGGAATCTAAGGATAGGATGGAAAAAGCCAAATACTATTTAAGCAAGGAAAGGTTAGATTATGAGACCCGCTACACTCTGTTGGAGAAAGCTTGCTTAGCCTTGGTATGGGCTACCAGGAAGTTGAGGCACTACTTGTTAGCTCACTCCGTAATTCTGGTTTCGAGATTAGATCCCATCAAATATCTCTTTGAGAAACCAGCACTTACGGGTAGGCTAGCCCGTTGGTTGCTTCTCCTCTCCGAATTTGATCTTAATTATGTTACCTGCAAGTCGGTCAAGGAGAGAGTTTTAGCAAAGTTCCTGGCAGATCACCCAGTAGAGGGGGATGGAGCAGTGGAATACCTGTTCCCAGATGAAGCTATTCTGTAAGTTGAGGAGGAGACGTAGATAATTGACTTTGACGGAGCGTCCAATCAATACGGTTATGGGGTAGGTGCGTTGCTGATAGCACCCGACAACTCCCATATACCTTTAGCCTTGAAACTCCGGTTCAGGGTGTCTAATAACAAAGCAGAATATGAGGCGTGTATCACTGGTTTGGAAGCCGCCCTAGAACTAAGGGCAAAAAGGTTGGACGTCATTGGGGACTCGAACCTAGTCATTTCTCAAGCAAATGGAGACTGAAAAGTCAAAGAAGAAAAGATGAAGATGTATCATCAGACCCTGGATGTTCTGATTCCTAGGTTTGAAAAGCTGACTTTCACGTATCTACTGAGAGAGAGCAACAGGTTCGCTGATACTTTATCAACTCTAGCTTCTATGATAGACATCCCGCTCAAAGTTCGGATGCGTCCGATCATCATTAAGCAGAGATACACGCCGGCCTATAAGACTATCACTGTAATAGATGAAGTGCAAGACAAGAACTCTTGGTATTGCGATATCTGAAACTTCTTGGAAAAGGAGGTTTATCCACCAAGGGAAAATGCCAAAGACAAGAGGGCAATACAGCAGATAGCCGTTCAATTTATCATCTGTGGAGGTAAACTGTATAAGAGAGGTCATCTGGGAATGCACAAGTTGTGTGTCGAAGAAAAGGAGTCAAAGCTCTTGATGGAAGCCATCCATGGGAGAGAGTGTGGAGCGCACATGAACGGAGTAATGTTGGCCCGAAAGATTCTCGAGCAAGGTTACTACTAGTCTACTATGGAGGAGGATTGTATTTCTTTTGTTCAGCGATGCCACAAATGCCAAATTCATGCAAATCGCATGAATATTCCGCCGTCAAAACTGTACAACATGACTTCACCATGGCCTTTCTCAATCTGGGGAATCGACGTCATCGACGCAGTCACACCAAAAGGGTCAAATGGCCATTTTGGTGGCAATTGACTACTTTACAAAGTGGATGGAAGCTCAGCCTTATGCAGTGTTGAAAGCAGCGCATGTGGCTAAGTTCATTAGAAACAACATCATTTGCTGATATGGAGTCCCAAACGAGATCATTTCAGATAATGGCTCCCATTTCAAGAAAGAAGTGATCGACTTGTTAGAGAAATACAATGTGGCTTTCCATAAGTCATCTACATATAGGCCGTAAACCAACGGAGTTGTCGAGGCCACCAACAAGAACATCAAGAATATTTTGCAGAAGATGGTTGAGACCTACAGGGACTGGCCAGATAAATTGCCATTTGCACTCTAGGGATACAGAACTTCAATCCGAACGTCTACAGGGGCAACTCCTTATTCTCTTTTCTATGGAATGGAAGTTGTTCTGCCAATCGAAAATAGAAGCCCCATCGCTACGAGTTATGGCTGAGTGTCAAATAGTAGAGGCGGACTGGCAATAGAGCAGGTTTGAAGAACTGATGTTGTTTGATGAGAGAAGGCTGAAAGCATTGTACCATGTTCAAGGCTATCAACACAGGATTGCTAGGGCTTTTAACAAGAAGGTTAAGTACTAGAATCTCAAAGAGGGGGATTTGGTGCTAAAAGACAACCGCGCTCCCATCCATGACCCTAGGGACAAGTTCAGACCCAATTAGACTGGTCCTTACATAATCAGAACTATCCGGTTAGGTGGAGCTGTTATTCTTATGGACCAGGATGGCCTAGAATTTTCCCAACCGATTAACATGGACAAGTTGAAGAAATACTATCCCTGAGAGGCTCATGGGGCCGAAAACTTGAAAGGGTGACCTAGGCAAAAGTTAGAGCACAAAAAATTAAAAATAAAGAAAAACTGAGCTCGCAAGGTTAAAAACCCTAAAGGGCGGCCTTGGCAAAAGTTAGAGCACAAAAGGAGAGAGTTAATACTTGACTGAACCTAAACCAAACTACGTAAGGCCTGATTTCCATCTTCGGGATACGTAGGCAACTTCATCCTGAAGTTCGCCCGTAAACACCTCCAAATTAACTATCATGTCCATGTGTTTGATCAGGTCATCTTTGTCTTTTCTTTACCTAAGGGTTCGGTTGTGGTCTGGCTTCGGTTGTGATCCTTACTGTGAGAGAAAAGTTGGTTACAATACAGAGCAGTGGTGTTCAAACAAGGGGCAATTTGTAACCTTTTTTATTCGGGGTTGTACACCTCAGGGATCAATTCTGTGCATGTCAAGTGGTGATCCTTTTCGAAAATGGTTTTGGAAAGTTTTCATAAAAGTTGATTTTGATCAAATTTTGCCTTTTACAACTTAGACCAATTTTGGACCAAAAGGGAAAAATTTCAATGCTCATAACTTTTAATTTCATTGATTTCAATACAAAGTTCTTCGACTCTCGATACAAATCAAAGTTGCTTTTATTACATTAAAAAAACTTGAAAAGAAAGATCAAAGCAATAAACTAGTAGCATAGACAAGTTAGGTGCTCCTACGTCCCCCACTCGTGCTTGTGGAAGCTTTTGATGCCAAAGTGGGCCCGGTTTATGCCTCATCCTCGAGCCAAGCCAAGCACTCGTCAGAAAGGGTGCAACTAAAACTAGCGGCAAGGGCCAAAAGCTCTCTCGTCCTCCAAGTAGTGAGGTACCTAGCCAAATGTGAACTTCGGACGGGGAATGAAACCGGGTACTTTACCCCCTCTTTTGGGCAGGTCTGATTATGCCCAAATTGATGTCTGAACCTGAATGGGAAGTAGAACACATAGTGCGTTAGGCCGATCAACTGAATACCGGACTGCCGAGCCATGCTGTAGCTCATCTCGGTCAAATTAAGCTAGGGGCAGCGCCAAGCTATGTCAACAGCAGACTTGTTGCACATCCATTCGCACCACCATCCCTTACTCGGGAAATCCACTAGTTGGTGGCGGAAGAAATAGCCACGAGCTAAGTATTCAGGGCAAGAGTCCACAACCTTCAGCTTATCCATAAGCCACACCTGAGAAGGGATGAAAGAAAAGAGATATTAAAGAATAGAGAGATGTATGTTAAGAGAAAACTGAGAAAAGGGCTTTGAGAGAAAAACAGAGCATGAATGCCAAGCAATGTGAGAAACACATATGAGAAGGGATAGGAAACATTATCTAAAGAAGTAGTGGACTTCTTGGGAATTTGGTAGTCTCCCGCCGATGGAAGGCGTCTAAGCCCATCAAGGTCTCTGCTAACACCAAACCAATGCAACTCTTGCCTTCTTTCAGGCCTTGCGCGACTTCGATCAAGCGAATGCTGGACCCGTCAAAACTAGGGGCAAGAAGAAAATGAGCTAGCATACATAAGCCGAGCACATGTTGCCAAAAACCCCGCCAAAGATTGTTGTCGCAGTCACCGTCGTCAGAAAAAATGATGAATCAAACTAGGAATGTCTAACTCTCCGTTGCGGGCCAAAGATCGAGCCTCATGCGAAGTGAGCCCACACATCCATCATAAAGCTTAGGCGCGGCCGAAACGGGGCTACGACATGATTTCCTCATTGCGTTAGGATTCCATTAGTGCCTGAAATTCTTCAATTATCAAGCATATTTCTTGTGCCCCAAAGCGAAAAACATGTGTAATTGGATCCCAGCATCGGACTGCAGCATGGAGGAATGGGAAACAAAGTGGACTCCGACTCAATGGAAAAAGTGCATTTATGCCGAAACCCTGAAAATTCACCTTTTTCAAGCCATCCAAAGTCGCAATCGAATCCGCGAGGTTTTGGGCAAGAAATGGCTCCATTTGTCGCAAAACACAGAAGCTAGAATGAGTTCTGAAGAAGAAATGACGAAGGTGAAACTTTTATAGAAGATAAGGCAGTGAGTGGAAGCCAGTTGTCACTAATCTGGAGGCTCTACACATTGATGGGCAGCAGGCCATTGTTGGTGGCCGACAAAGTTCATCCATGGCCAGCAACCTTTCTCCTCTGGCCGGCAACCTCCCTTTTTGGCCTACTGTCCACCTATGTGTTGGAAAGTGTGGGTAGCTTGTGCTTTGTATTGTTTTTTTTTTTTGTGTTTTGGGTGGTCTTGTTTTGAGTCTTTTGTCCTTTTGTTTTAGTCTTTGTTTGTATTTGTATTTGTATTTGAATTATTGTTATTTTGTGTATCGAGTCGTGGTTGTTTTGTTTATCGAGTTGCTGTTGCTTTTTTTTTTTTGCATTGTTTATCGAGTAGTATTCAGTTTTAGCTGTTGGTCGGCTCTTTACCCGAGTAAGAATGTTATTTTCAATCAAGTTCTTATTTTTGCAAAGTCAATTCCATGTCCATTTCATGCAAGTGTGGTGCTCGTAATGCAAAAATAACAGCACAGTTCAAAAACCCCGTAAATTTTCATTCCGATCATGTTTTTTTTTTTTTTTTTTTTTTGCAAAAGAGGAGTACAGGTTTTAAAAAACAAGTAAAACTAGGATGAAGCTACATGTGTTGAACTATACAAACAAAAAGAAACTAAGCAAAAGTATAAGTAAACTAGTGCCAGTCATTTTAGACTCGAGAGGCCCTCTTTGTCCTCTTCTTGGGTAGGGACTCCATGCTGTCTCCATCAGTGCCGCTGTCTGAATCAGATGCCGAGCCAGAACCGAAATCATCGTCGCTCTCTGCCTCAGAGCTCGACTCAGCATCATCTCCGCTCTCAGATCTCGAGCCACCATCACATCCACTCTCGGAGAACTCAGACTGCGGACTCACTGTCTCCCCAGAGTCACTGGTCTCAGCATCGTCGTCACTCAACATTGGCTCTGAGGGGCTCCTCCGGCCTCGACCACGACGCTTCTCTCGGCTGCGTATTGGGGTCCATCTTTCCTTCCCCTCTACTACTGGACGAGGTGATGATGGTGCAGGTGCAATCGCCGCTACTGGTGCTCTCGGTGCGGTTAGAACCTGAAAAAGATGCAGTATTAGCATATCATATTCAATGTATGGTTGCAGATGCAGTATGATAAAAGTGGTGGAATGCAATGAGCCAGATACAGTACAAGTACAGTACAGTGTGTCAGTGCAGCATATCAGTGTGATGTAACAAGGAGCAAATGCATACTGTGATATGAGTATCAGTGCTTCAGTGAGAATGATGTGAACAATAGTGTGAAAAATGCTGAAATGCGGGCAGAAAAATAAGGGAGAATACCTGGATACCGTAGAGACTGAGCAGTGCCTCCCTCATTAGTATCATACCTTCGAACGAAGCCAGTAGCTCGAGCAGTGCCTCAGTGTACTCCGGGGGTGCCTGCAAATGTATTGGGAATTATTAGTATCCGAAAAGAACAAATATCATAAAGAAAATGGAAAGTTAGAGAAAATGTGGTACATACCGAAAGTGCGTCGTGAGCTTTGACGGATCTATGCCCGGCCTCCGCTAGCTTGATCAGAATCTGGTAGGCCGTCCCGGTCGGCCTCCAGAATGTCAGCATGGTCGAGATCTCTGGCCAACCGGTAGCCTATCCAACGGGAGGAGCCCCTCCAGCCCTGGCCCTCGTCGCTCGAGTCCCACCTGCCATGGGGCCAATTGTTGCTCTGCTTGCACGACCACCCGCTAAAGGAGGCATGAGATGTGTCTAGATGAATGTCGAGTAGTCTCCCTCCCCGCGAAAGTAGTCAGTGTCCAAGCCCTCAGTGAACTAGATCATCTTCTGGAAGAAGAGGCTCTCTGTAGCCCTCATAGATACTGGGGGCAGCATAAGAACTACTGGCTCAGGCAAACCCATAGGGTGCACGAAGCTGAAGCTGAAAACAAGAGGCCCCCCAGGCTTCGGCGTATTGGTCCCGAACTCCAGCCGGCATCGTCGCCCAAGGCTGCCAGGTGATCTGCAAACAGGGAATATACAGATTGTTAGTCTTCGTTAGTTGTTGGTAAAGCAAAAATAACCTTGAGTTCTGGGTTACCTCATCCGCAGTCACTGTGTCAAAGTACTGGCGGAAGAATGAGAAGGTCTCCCCGGTCCTACGCAGGCATCTGCCATCATACTGTCGAGAGTACGGTACAACGGGGGGAATCTCCTCCGCCAGCTCTGGAGCAAGGGTCGGAAAATACGCATATATCCAAAGTTACAAGGGAAAGGAAACAGTGAGTATACAGTGTATAGATACAGAGAATGCAGAATGCAGAAAGGCAACAGTGAGTATACAGTGTATAGATGCAGAGAATGCAAAATGTGCGATGTAGAAAGCACAGTGTATAGATGTAAATAATGCAATATACATTGTATGAAAAGTGCAAAGCAGAAAGCACAGAAATAGAAGATGGAAATGTAAAGCAGAAATGTAAAGCATACCTCCCAGGCTCACCAATAGCCTCCAACCCTGTCTCCTCTCCTGTGGGATATCGAGCTCATGTAGCCGTATAGTATGGCAAGGCCAGCTCCTCCCTAGTCATGAAACCGGACCTGGGATAGGGACACCAGGACGCTCAGTAGATACAGTCCTACGATGTTCCACCTGTTTGCAAACAAGATGGTACCGAGGAGGAACATCAAAAAGCCCTAAGCATAATGCTCAGTCTCCTCTAGGGTCTGTGGCTCTCTCCTGCAGAAGTGCTCAACAAACCAGTTGTATCAGACCATGGCCGGTCTGAAGAGAGGTGGGCGTGCTCCCAGCAAGTGTAGCCAGGCGGCCTCCCACTCGCCCATATCCATGTCATAAGGGATCGGATCACCCCCTACTCCTACACCTGTGAGCATGGAGAAGTCATAAGGAGTTATCGTCATCTCCCCAGCAGTGGAGAAGTAGAAGGAGTTGGTGGTATCCCACCACCGCTCCACCAGTGCACCAAGAAGTGGTCAGCTTGCGATGTGCTATGATAGCCCAGTGTAAAACAAGCTGAAGCCAACCTTATCAATGATGTTGTGTATGCCAGCAGGGAGCTCTATATACCAGTCCCTCGCTATCGTGGCTCCATAGCCCCTGATGGAGCGAGAGTCCTCCTGTGATCAGAACAGTAATATATAGTGATATGAGAACAGGTAGATGAAAGGTAGTGTAAGAAATACAGTGCAAGAGTCTGGCTTCATAGCCCCTAATGGAGCAAGAGTCCTTATGTGATCAGAACAGTGATATATAATGATATCAGAACAGGCAGATGAAAGGTAGTGTAAGAAATACAGTGCAAGAGTCTGATTAAGGCAAGAAATGTAGTGCAAGCATATAGTTGAAGCAAGGAATACAGTTAAAACAAGAAATGTAATGTAAAGTGAAGAAAACATGAGAATGTTGTGTGTACCTCAGTGACGCCGTGGGACAAATGGGACTCTGGCTCCTGCAGTAAGAGGTCCTCCAGCACACGTCGCGCGAACTCCCTGAAATGCCTAATGCCCTTGAGTGGTGGCAGTACATGTATCCAAGGATGGTATCTCTCTGGATCAAAGGGTCGTACCCTCAATGGTAGTGGCTCCGGTTCTACCTCTGGCTCAAACTTTGCCTCGATGTCAGCCTTAATGCCTTCAGCCGCCTCGCCAGTCTCGGCAGCAACCAGCTCATCCGCCTCGGGAATGGGTGTCAATACGTGTGGAACCTCGAGAGGGGCCCCGTCATGTGGAATACCATCCGCCACCTGAAAATGGGTGAAAAGTGGAGAAAAATGAAAAAAAAAAAAAAAGAAGAAGAAGAAGGGGGAAACTTGGAAAAAAGTCAACTCAAGGAGAGAAAATGGAAGGAAAAGTCAAAGCCCGGGAAAAGGCACAAAACCTGAGAGAAACTCGAGGGGAACAAGCCTCAAGTGGTGAAACTCCAAGAAAAAGCACCGAAATCAAATTTCAATCGGTTCAAAATGGAGGAAACAAAGAGAGTTTAGCGAATCAACTCCGTGTGGGGCATTGGAAAACATGTAGAAAGCGCGGATCTAGAAAGAAAGAGTGTCTAAGGAGAGAGAAGGAGCAATTTCGGATGTGGGGCAGTGAGGAAATGAAGTGTCAAGCGTTGTACTTAAAGACCTGTGGGTGAAAACGACCAAAATGGCTGAAACTGCCACGGGTGGCCGGCAGGTGGCCGGCAGCCCCCACCAGTGGCCGGTGGCCCTCTCTGGTGTCCTAATGCTGTTTTGTGCCTCTGTTTCCTAAGTGGTATATGAGAGGTTCTTGATTTGGAAGCTTACAACCGCGTTCTGGCGCGTGACTGTGTCCCACTTGCCATTGTGAACGAAGTGTATCTTTTTGTTGTTGCAAGTCTCCGAGAGGTAAATCGGAGGTTGTATCACGAATTGCTTTGCTTAGTTTAATCGAAATGGCATCTTTGTCATCTTTCTTTCCTTATGCACGTATGTTGCCCGTGCGCCTTGCATCATTTTTGAGTTGTGCATAGAACATGCTCATGTCACTCATGCATAGAATAAGCCATTAATCTTGCATAGAACGCGCCATTAACTTTGCATAGAATATGCTCTTGCTCATTGTTTCATACAGAACATGCTTTCGATTAATGTCGTACGTCAATTGTCCATCTTGAATTGAATACTTTGTGCATCTATCGTACTCATTCACTTTGTGCATCTATCGCATTTGCTCACTTTGTGCATTTATCGCACTTGAATACTTTGTGCATCTATCGCACTCATTCACTTTGTGCATCTATCACATTTGCTCACTTTGTGCATTTATTGCACTTTCTCACTTTGTGCATCTATCGCATACTAACCAGCAAACGATATTGTATGTACAGTTTATTCGAAGGAGTTCCGGATAAATTCATTTGTATCTCGGTAGGAGAACCTATACCTTCATTTTGTGAATCTATCGCACTTGTTTACCTTCGTGCATCTATCGCACACCACTCTCCTGTTTCTCGGGACGTGCGAAACATGGCACCGAGCAGTTTATCTTAGGACGTGTGAAACGTGGCCCTGGGCGGGATTACCTCGGGACATGCAAAGCACGGCCCCAAGCGATTGGTTCTCAGGATGCATGAAACGCGACTCTAGGCGGATTTTACCTCGGGACGTGCAAAACATGGCCCCGAGTGGTTGTTTATCTCAGGATACGTGAAACGCGACCCCAGGTGGGTTTTACCTCGGGATGTGCAAAACATGACCCTGAACGGTTGTTTATCTCAGGACGCTGTAGACGTCCCCGAACGCCCCGGGAGGATGAGTCCCGTTCTGTTCATTTTGGGCTCACTACAGTTCAGGACTCAAATGTCATGGTTCTCAATCTGAACCAAAGAGTCCAAATCCGGCAAATCGTTTTGAGAAAACAGATTTTTGAAAGAAGTGCCAAACATGGACTGCTTTGCCAGATACAGAGTCGCCACCTAAATATTTTATTTTTGGGGAAATTTAGGAAACCCTGACTCGTTTGCCTAAGGCCACGTGTCCGTCATCACCAAAGTTGCCTCGGCTCGGGAACTTGGGTACGATTGGGGAAGGTCACTTCGTGAGCACCCCCGCTCGCCCAATCAAAGATCGGCCTCTACTAACCATGATATCGAGTTTTGAAAACCTTATGCATTCTTATTCCGGTTATTAGCCTAGATTTACTATGTGATGCGCACAGCATACAAGTATAGACCGGGTCGCCTGAATTGGAACAAAACATTTCATGTTTGTTTTTGAAAGATGGTTTGCTACTCACAAGTAGGCTTAAAATGCAGATTTTGCCACCCTCAGGTGGGCTTAGAAAAAATGGTTTTGCCACTATCTAGTGGGCTTAAAACTTATAGTCAATGCACTGTTCCAATCCAAATAACCCAACCTTCACCCACAGGCATTCAGGCAGATATATCACATAAGCAAATAGCCTCATGGTAAGCATGCTATCATGGCAATCACTCACACGCATGCAAGGATGCTAAAACATAAAAACTTACCGAGTACTCCAAGCCAAAACAGAAACTATGTTAGAAATCCATGCATGATCCTAACCATACAGAAATGCCTAATGCAACACGTGCAGGAATGCAACTAAGATAGGCTCAGCTATTCTAAACATGGCATATGGAATGCTACAGTTAACAAGTATTCAACTTGGAATTGAAATACAATGCAGTTAGTATGATGCGCCGAGCCCGGTGCATGCAAGACAGATGAATGAATGCAAACATGCTATCATACTGTATGCTAATTGAAACATGCCCTAATCTAACCATCATAAACTGGTAAATAAAAGGGAGAAAGACGTGGGGTTGGAAGACATACATCACACGCATGCACACTTATTACAACATTGCCCTCGCGCAGAGGGTCCGAATAAATAATACAGTCCCGAATAAATAATTACAGTCCGAATAAATACAAAACCCTAATTAATTAACAAATTAATCTAGGAAAGCAGTAAATTAGCATGCAAGCTAGGGACTGCCTCAACTCTGCTCTGGATGATAAATGATGCATGTTCGGGTTGCTTGGCGCAGAAATCCATTGTGATGCCCCAATTAACCTCTGTTTACAATTAAGCCCGGAATGTTGTGCAAAACTCTGAAAGGCTGTTGATTCTTGATTTGTTGCAACAGAGAGCAAGAAAAGGGCATGGCAAAGTATTTTCACATATGTATGCACACCTCGATCCTCGTGTCACCAATCACGCATCTCGATGCATGAAGGCCGAGGAGTCGAATTGCACGACTCAATATGAAATGAATGCACATGAAAACACAACAAGACCTAAACTCCATCATGGTTAATCCGGAGTGTCGGCGACTGGGAATTGAGACACGTTCCATCACTCGGAGTATGAAACGTCCCTCGTTTCCCGTGCTCAGGCTAACTCCTATCCCAAACACAATGCAAATGAGATGGCATGCACCATGCAACTAATATACAACCTAGCACACAATGCTACGAAATGGCATACACAATGCTCGATGTAACATGGCATACACGATGCTCTAACATGCAACCTAGCATACGCAATGCTATGAAATGAAATGGCATACGCAATGCATGATGGACTTACACCAACATGAGCGGACCTCAGCCACACTCACATCAGCGGCCATGAGATGAAAATGAGACACTCGAGATGCGTGCACACATGCACGCAAACCGAGGACCGATCCTAAGGCACAAATGCCACTCTAACAAGGCATGGCAAGGCATGAAATATGGTATACAAACATGCAAATTCCAGCACTGAAATGTGATGCAAAATGATCCTGAAAACATGGAAACATGGCACCCGATGCATGGAATGGTCCCGAAACACAAAACTAGGCACATGCATTGACCTATAGCTATACAAAGCATGCATTATTTGATCATGAAGCATAAAGACAGAACCAAGGCAGTCCCAAAACATGAACATTTCTAGTTCAAAGCATGGCCAAAAGATGCTAGCAACATGGACTAAAATAGCATGCAACTTTGACTAGCAAACATGATTTACATGGCATGTATATGAAGCAAGTGAGAACTCATCAAACCAGCAAAAATCAGTGAATAAAATGTGCCAAAACATGCCTAAATAACCTCTGAAATGCAACCAACACATGCACAAATGATGGGTTCTTTTAGAGGGCATACAAAGAGGTTATTAAGCACATGCATCAAGGACACTTAGCATGGCACAAAAAACTCTGAAAATAAAATATGATAGCCCTAAAACTAACCAAATTGGCCCTGAAATCGGTCAACAAGGCATGCAAGATAGGGCCTCTTTGGAAGGCCAAAAAGGCCATCAAACAAAACAAGGTGAGAGGGGGTCACCCCCCTCTGATTTTGAGGCTCAAAAATACATCAAAGCCACTGAAAATCCATTGGATTTCAGTGGCTAAGAGGCCAAACCATGGCCAATGCAAGTGTTCTAATGCATAGCCCTAATCATGAAAGAATGAAGCATGCATAGGGGAAGGTGACTCCAAACAGAGAATAGACCTTAATTAAACATGAATATGATGTCAAAACAAGACTATTTTCAGTTTAGGTCGAGGTCCAAAAGGGCTCACAAATAAGGCTAATGTATCATGCAAAAATAGCCCTAAAAGAGAGATTGAATGAACAGGGCAGCAAAAGGCCTCAAACAGAAAAGAGCCCTTCAACAAAGTTGAAGAGGGACTCAAAAAAAGATACTTTACAGTTTATGGAAAAATCCAAATATGCTCACAAGTAAGGCTACAATATGATGCAAAAATGGCCCTAAAAGAGAGATAGAGAGTAAGAGGTAGTAGCTGGCCTCAAACAGTGAAGATCCCTTCAACAAAGTTGAAGACCGGCTCAAAATAAGGCATTTTACAGTTTGGATCGAAGCCCAGAAATGCTTATAAATAGGGCTAATATATCATGCAAGAAATAGGCCTAAAACAGAGATAAAGGGAAAGGGGCAACAAATGGCCTCAAACAGAGAAACTTCCTTGATCAAACATGAAGATGAGCTCAAAATAAGACTATTTTCAGTTTGGGTCGGAGCCCAAAAATGTAAGAAAATATGGCTTATAGATGAAGCAAGAAAAGACTAGAAAAGGGGAAAAGAGGACTCACCCTTGAAGAGCAGCAAACCAGCAGCTTTTGGACCAAATTTCTGAGCTTCCAACCTTTCCAAATGACTTCCAAAGGGCTGGAATGGATGATGGTGGTGTGGTGCTATGGGTTGTAGGGTAAAAATGGCCAAGAAATTAGGGTTTTGGAGCTTGGATGAGAGAGATATGAAAGTTGTATGTATAATGCTCTAACCAAATTTTCTAACCCTTAGTAATGGAGGGGAGAGGCTGGTTATATAGAGGGAGAGGGGTGGAGAAATGGGGGGGAAAACAAATTCAAATTTCCCCCCTAAAAGGGCAGATCCCCGAGTAGGGGTCTGGGTCAAAACAGCTGGCACAGCTGTAAGGAACCAGGAGAGAGAAATTTGGCCGGCTAGGTTCAGGAGGTTCAGGTGGCCGGCCGGCCACCTCCCCTGGCCGGCCGGCCAGGGTCAAAAGGGTCAACAAAGATTAGTGGCCGGCCATCCCAAAAAGGTGGCCTCCCATGTGTGCACAACACAGTTGTATGGTCAAAACCCAGAAAAAATGATCCAGAAGAGAGAAAAACCAACTTTTTAGAGGGGTTCAAAAGGGTCAGGAAGAGTTGATGGCCGGCCTATCCATATTGGTGGCCTCCCAGGTGTGTACAACACAATGGTGTGGTGGAAAGTCAGAAAAAAGTGGCCCGAGAATGGAAAAAGTCAGCTTTCTAGTGAAGAAAATGGGCGATGAAGAGCGATGAAGGAATAAAGCTGGTCTATAGAACAATTGCTGGCCTCCCACCCTTCTACAACCTTCCTAACAATGAAAATAAGGTCTCCACCAAAAATGAGCCCAAACCGATGTAAAACGAAGGTTCGGGGGCCAAAACGCGCGGCCCGGGGCCCCGAAAACAAGCTGTTAAGCATCGGAGGTGGCGTTCGACCCCGAAGTTGATCTCTCGAGCCATAGTGTCCCTCAAAAGGGAGGAAACAAGGTGTATGCCAAAAACCAGAGCAAACGGAGGTGGTTAAGCGGTCCCGAACCGAGGCACACGGCCGACGGCTCCGAAAACCGGGAACCGGGCTCCAAACGGGAAAAATGGCCTACGACCACGAAACGTAGCCTATGGCCACTGAGAGATGATCTACGAGACCTCTCCCTCCCTTCGGGAAGAGAACACAGAGAAAACAGGGCCTGGTTCGCAAACCAAGGCAAGGCACGAAAGAGTCCGGAAGTCCGGAGGCAAGGCTCGCAGCCGAGACTCTGAAACCTCTGAACGAGCATAATATGCAACATCACCGAGCGCTCAATTGCTGACGTCTAAGTCTTAAGGTCGGTCAAAAATGGGGTGTCTACAGACGCGTGAAACGCTTCCCTGGGCGGGTTTTACCTTGGGACGTGCCAAGCACAGCCCCAAGCGGTTCATTCTCAAGACGTGTGAAATGCAGTCCTGGGCGGGTTTCATCTCGAGACGTGTGAAACACGACGCCGAGCGGTTGTTTATCTCAGGACGCGTGACTCGTGGCCTTGGGCGGGTTTTATCTCGGGACATGCGAAGCATGAGCCCAAGCGATTTTTTTATTGTATCTCGGGACGCGTGAAGTGCTGACCTGAGTGGTCTTCCTTGTTTCTCAAGATGCATGAAACGTAACCTTGAGCGGTTTTCAGTTTCTCAGGACATGTGAAACACAGCCCCGAGCATTTTTCTCAATTTCTCAGGGAGCATGAAATGCAACCGTAAGTGGTGTTCTCTTTCCTCGTCTCTTGTTTTTGGCATGGTTAGAGTGTGATTTTATCTTTTTGCATCGAACCTGTGTTGGTTTTAAGCTGGAAGCTGCTCATTTGTGTGTTATTATGTTGTTATTTTGCTTATTGCATTCGTTTTTGCTTAAGAAATCATCTCGTATGATCATGAGTTTTCAAAATGGCCGGCTACGTGAGGCGTGTAAGTCCAACCTTCAAACTGCTTTGCATGCATATCATTTGCATCGCCCCAGACCTACACTGGTTTGATTCCTTGTTAGCGCAACCATTTTCTTTTTGTTTTGTTTGTTTGTCCAAGTCTTTCGACGTTGTCAAAATGAGTCGTCTTCAAGCTTTGACATTCACTCACGTCATTTCATGACTTTCGAGTTCTGTCAAAGAGAGGCAACCATAGACACCCCATTTTTTACTGTTCTCAAGACTTGGATGCCATCGCTTCTACTCGATGATTATGACTGCATGTGCTCGTTTTAGTGCCTAAAGTCCTCGGCGGAATGCCATGTCTTTGTGCCTTTAAACCCTATCTATTCTATGCCTTGTTTTGGACCAAAACCCTAGTGCTTTAAACCTCAAGACACTGGGACCTGCAGGCCTCCTTTGGTGGGCTGCCAGCCACCCTTGTGCCTTGCCGGCCAATGGTGTGGTTTGCCGGCCATCAGTGTCCTTTTTACAGATATTTTGTTGACAGTTGTGCCAGCTATTGGCACAATTGGCTGCATCTCCCTACACGTGTATAGAGGGATATATCTCAGCCAAATACATGTTTTTCTATATATAGGGGGTCTCCTCCCCTATTTTTAAAGGTTAGAATTTTTGGAGCAAAAATTATCTCTCTCTCGCTACATTTTTCTATCTCTCTCTCTCTTGCAAGTTTGTGCATAGTAGCTTAGATACACCACACTTTTGCCTACACCTCCTTAACCAAAGTGGTTCATCTTTGAGTTGAGGTTCCTTGAGGCCTTCTTGGAGCTCTAGAAGGTGGTTTTGGCTTGAATTGTTTCCTAGAGTTGGTCTTCCCTTCAAGAGGTATAACACTTGCCTTTTTAACTTGCTTTGCATACTTGTTTTTTTTTTTTTTTTTATCTTTTCCCACTGATTTGGGCTGTTTTTGGGTTGTGAAAAACTCTATTTTTATGGGTTGAAATTGGTGGTTTTGGGCCATTTAAAGTTAGGGGGTGGTCCACCCTTCTCTCTTCCTTGTTTGTAAGGCCTTTCCACCTTTGTTTCCTACTTTCAAGCCATCTATTTTTTGGGGCTTTTAAATACTGAATTTTGGAGTGTTTTCAATGGTGAAAATCATGTTTTGAAGTCTAAATTTGGAGGGGTTAGTGTAGACACCCCATTTTTGACCGCCCTTAAGACTTGGGCGTTACTGATGGTTTACATGGTGGAGAAAGGTGTGCAGGGCAAAGGTTCAATTTCTTCGGCAATGAGAGGGTCAAATCCCAACTTCACCCCCCATTTTGGACCAAAGCTATTTTGAATGGTTTTTAGACCTTAAAACCCTCTCTTTGAAAACTTTTTTTGAAATAAAGTTCCTACGATGTTCTGACGCTCGCATTTCGGTAAATGTTGCGCTTTTTAGTAAACCGAGCAAGGACAAAGTGGAGATGAATGAAAGAGAGATTAAATCTTTGAAAAATATTTCAAAACACCTTGCTTAGGGGTTTGAAGTTGAAGAAAAGAGGAGAAGAGGGGAGAAACCAAGTTGGAAAAGAGGATAGGCAAGAATCGCTAAGAGAGGGACGAGCAGTCCTCGCTAAATCAAGCTTATCTGTCTATACACTTGGAGTTAAGCTATGAGGCCACCACCGTTGGAAATAAGACTTCCAGGGCTTCATTTTTCATTCAAGAATCTCTTAAATCCGAGTCCGGAGGGCGGAGATATGATTGGTTGAAGTTGGGCATCATCCCGGTTGGACCGAAACTGAGCATCCTTCACCAAAACAAGCATAACTTTTTGCACAGTTGGAATTTTGATGCAACGCTGATGCCATTGGAAAGCTTACTTCTGGGGCTTCAATTTTGACACAAGAATGACCTGAAAAGGAGTTCATATGAAGAAGTTATCCCCGTTTGAAGTTGGACCTGCAGAGCAGATTTTTCCTGCCAACCGGCCAAAACAAATGGCCGACCGACCAAATAGATGGCCAACCAGCCAAATAGATGGCCGACCGGCCAGAAAAGATGGCTGACCGACCAAGTTTGCTGGCCGACGACCTTCCGGAGTATTCTACAGATTGAATGGATGCCAGTTGTGCCAACTGGAATGCACAGACTCTGCTCCCCATGCACGTGTGTGGCTGTTTTGCACCCTTTGCACCCTTTTTGACCCTCTTTTTGCACCCTTTGCTCAAAGCTTCTTGAGGAAGCTTTGACCCCTTGTCTTGGCTTCCTCAAGAAGCTTGCACCTTTGCATTAGCTTCTCTTAGAAGCTTGGTTCCTTTGACCCTTTTGTATAGCTTCTTTGAGAAGCTTTACACCATTTCCATTGTCTATTTAAGGAAGCCTCCTCCTCCATTGTTTTGGTTCAGAAAAATCAAACCTAATACATACATATAACATATATATCACCCTCTCTCTCTATATCTCCCTCTCTCTCATCCTTGGTGTGTGTTTAAGAGCCTTAAAGTGTGTTTTGACCATAGTATTGCACCAACACACACACCATTACACCATACTCCGACTTGGGAGGTCTTGAAGGTTTGTTCTTGAGGTTTTGAGGTGGTTTTGATCAGAAGAAGAGGTCTGACCTTGCTGTTCATCAAAGGTTCTTCAAGGGTAACTTCTTTGCTTTAGTTTCCCCAATCTTGCATTAGCTTTTTACCTGTCTTGCATGCTGATTTAAGCTGTGTATAACTGAAAAAAAAAAGTCTTGTTTTTAGCTCCTTTTTAAGTTTGTTCAAGAACATTTTTGTGTTTGGGGTTGTCTACCCCCTCTTAGGCCTTGTTTGGCCTCATTTTTGTGCATTTTTAGTGAGCTCCAGGACCACCTTGTTTGGGCCTCCTCACCACTAAAATCTTGAGGGATTTCAGTGGTGAGGATGGTGGTTTAAGGTCCTAAGAAGGAGAGGGCCATCCCCTCTCCTTGTTGTCTTGTTTGATGCCCTTTTTGGCCTTACAAAGGGGCCTATATTTGCACACTTCTTGAGCTCGGTTCAGGCATTTTTTAGTGGGTTTTAGGACCCCTATAGGCCATTTCCAGAGTTGGTTTGGCTTTGTTGAGTGTCCATCTTGTATGTGCTTAATAGCCCCTTGTATAGCCCTCTAAAGGAGCTCATCATTTTTGCATGTGTTGGCTTCATTTCAGAGGTTATTTGGGCATATTTTCACATATTTAGTTCACTGATTTTTGCTGGTTTGATGAGTTCTCACTTGCTTCATACACTTGCCATGTAAACCATGTTTACTAGTCAAATTTGCATGCTATTTTAATCCATCTTGCTAGCACTTTTTGGCCACAGTTTGAACTAGAAATGTGCATATTTTGGGACTTCCTTGGTTCTATCTTCATGCTTCATGATCAAAAAATGCATGCTTTGTATAGCTATAGGTCAATACATGTGCCTAGTTTTATGTTTCGGGATTCATCTCATGCATCGGGTGCCATGTTTCCATGCTTCGGGGCTGTTTAGCATCATGATTTAGTACTGAAGTTTACATGTTTGCATACCATGTTCCATGCCTTGCCATGCTTTAGTAGAGTGGCATTTGATGCCTTAGGTTCGGTCCTCGGTTTGCGTGCACGTGTGCACGCATTTCGAGTGTCTCATTTTCATCTAATGGCCATTGATTTTGGCATGCTTGCGAGCTATCCATGTTAGTTTAAGTCCATCATCGCATGTTATTGCATTCCATGTTTCCTTACATGTTTAGGATTGCGTGCCTAGTATACATTGTTCATTTGAATGTTCATGTTGCATACTTAGCCTCCATGCCTAGGTTGCATTTCATTGAGCATGCATCCCTTGCCTCTTGATCAATCATGATAGGGGTTGGGGCCCTTTGATGTGTTTTGTGCTTGCATTACATTTGATATCGAAGTTGCACACTTGGCTTTTGGGCCATCATGCATTGAAATGCGTGATTGATGGCCCGAGGGTCGAGGGCCACACTCCCTTGAGTCCATTACATGATAGGGAGTGTGTCCGTGCATACATTTGCCTGAAAATTCCATGCCATACACTGCTTGCCCTCTGCTGTTGTCAATTGCAGGTTCTGCAGGAAGATTTGGCCGGTCGGCTAAATACAGTGCCGACCAGCCAGTAATCTGTGGCCGATAGATTAAAAGGCGGCCGGTGATCATCCCATTCGGCCGGTGGTGTTTTTACTTGGTCGGTGGTACTCCTCAACATCCAGAGAGCATACCCTTGGACTTTGGCAGTCCTCAGAGGAGCAGGGCAGTGTTAACAGAGGCAGTAGTGCTATGGCAGCGAATTTCCGGGCAAGACGGATCAAGCATGCATCATTCACGCATCCCGAGGCGGGGCTATGGCCACCTTTTTTTTGCATTTAATTTGTTAATTAATTAGAAATTCTGTAATAATTAATTTAGTATTATTTATTTGGACAGTAATATTTATTCGGACCCTCCGGGCGAGGGCAATTGTGTAATAAGTGTGCGTGAGTGTGTGTATGTCTTCCAACCCCACGTCTTTCTTCCCTTTTATTTACTAGCTTTCGATGGTTAGTTTAGGGCATATTCAAATTAGCATACAGTATGATAACATGTTTGCATTCATTCATCTGTTTTGCATGCACCGGGCTCGGCGCATCATTCTAACTGCATCTGTATTTCAATTCCAAATTGAATACGTGTTAGTTGTAGCATTTCACATGCCATGTTTAGGATAGCCGAGCCTGTCTAGATTGCATCTTTGCATGTGTTGCATTAGCCATTTTAAACATGAACTAGGATCATGCATATGATTACTAACTAGTTCCTGTTTTGGCTTGGAGTACTAGGTGAGCTTTCATGCTTTAGCATACCGCATGCGTGTGAGTGTTGCCATAATTGCATGATTACCATGAGGCTAGCTGCTTATGTGATATAACTGCTCGAATGCCTGTGGATGGAGGTTGAATTGCTTAAATTGGGATGATGCATTAAAACTACGAGTTTTAAGCCCACTAGATAGTGGCAAAACCATCTTTTTTAAAGCCCACTCGGGAGTGGCAAAACCTACATTTTAGCCTACTTGCGAGTAGCAAATCATTTTCAAAACAAACATGAAGTGTTTTGTTCCAATTTAGGCGATTTGGTCTATACTTGTTTGCTGCGCGCATAACATAGTAATTCTAGGCTAATAACCGGAGCAAGAGCATATAATGTTTTCAAAACAAGATATCACGGTTAGTAGAGGCCGATCTTTGATCGGGCGAAAAGGGGTGCTCATAGCTAACCTTTCCCAATCGTACCCAAGTTCCCGAGCCGAGGCAACTTTGGTAATGACGGACACGTGGCCTTCGGCACCGAGTCAGGGTTTCCTAAATTCCCCCAAAATAAATATTTAGGTGGCGACTCTGTATCTGGCAAAGCAGTCCATGTTTGGCACTTCTTTCAAAAATCTGTTTTTTCTCAAAACGATTTGCCGGATTTGGACTCTTTGGTTCAGATTAAGAACCGTGACAATTTGAGTCCTGAACTGTAGTAGACCCACAGACGAACAAAACGGGACATCCTCCTGGGGCGTTCGGGGACGTCTACAGTTAGCCTGACCTCCTTGTGTTTTGTTTGCTAGCCTGGATAGCTCTGTGTTAGCATATTTTTCTAGCCTTTTGTAGCTTAATTCCAACATGTTTTAGGCTATATTTAGGTTGTTTTGTCTCTGTTTGCGGTTGTTTAAGTCATTTGAGTCTTGTTTTGCATACTTTTAGTGTAAGTGTCCTCACAAGCTTGGTGTTTTAGGCCTTTAGACACCACTTGTTTGAGTTGATTACATGTTTTCGTGCTTTTCTCACTTAATTTCAGCAAGCTTAGTCTCTGCAACCTCCCTTATTTCTTGGTTTTTTTTTTATTTTCTTTGAGGGTTGTGTCAACCTTAGGATTCTTTAAGCTTGAGATTGAGGTCCATGTTTAATGGTTTAATCCTCTTTTGGGGGTTCATTATTAACGGCATGACACCTCTCTCTTGCCTTAAACTACCCCTTGTTTGACACTTCCTTCTCTTTTAGAGGACTTAACTCACCATTGGACTCAATTGGTTAAACAATGGAAGGATATTTAAAATGAGTAACTAAAAGTTGAAACTAAAATTGTGCAAAGATAAGAATTTGATTGTGTTTTGATGTGTTCAATCGAACGCTAATTGAACACAAGGAAAATTGGGGCATTTCATACTCAAAGTGATGAAATGTGTCAAGTTTCTTAGGTCTCCATTACCCTTGATCGTGCATGATAGGGTGAAGGTTGTGGGTCTTGTTTGCACATTTATTAACTTGTACATCTCGGTTTTTTAGCCATCACGCAATGAAATTGCTTGATTGATGGTTTTTGAGCCAAGTGTATCACTCCTTTGAGCTTGTTTTGATGATAATGAGGGATACACAGTGCAAACAACCTGTGAGAATACCCTTTCTTTGCTCTGTTTGTTTTCTGTTGCAGCAAGAAATTGTGCATCATCAATGGCTGGCCGACCACTACTCTTGGCCTGTAGGCCATCAGTGTTGGACGGTAACCCTCTACAGGTGACCAGCCGGCCACCACTTCTGGCCTACTGGCCACTAGTGAAAATTGTGAAAAGTATTTGTGAAATAGAGCAGAGTTGATTTGGACGAGGGAAACCAGTGCAAAGGTTGTGTAACGGAGGCTTTAAGAAGCAAACAGTGGAAGTTCTTCGGGTGGAAACCGAGCATGCATTGGACCTCTCTCGTACCCAAGACTAGTTAATTAGTTTAATTATTAATTAGTTAGTCATAGTTGTGTTGTATCTAATTAAAGTGTTGTAATTATTTAATTAGCTTAGTTATTTAGTTAATTCATGTTGTAATTAATTAGTTAACTAGTTTAATAAGTTGCTTTATAAGTAATTAGTTAATGTATAATTAGCTTTGTATTGTACTTATTTAATTAGCTTAAAGTAGTTGATTAAATTAGTTCGTCATTGTTCTAATAATTAATTAGCTTAGATAGCTAGCTTATTTATTCAAGTTTTGTAATAATTAGTTAAGTAGTTTAGCTTTGCTAGTTTATTCATTTGGACCCTCCTGCGTGAGGGCATCAATGTTGTAATAATGTGTATATCTTCCAACCCCACGTCTTTCTCCTTTTTGTTTATCTGGTTTTGATGGTTAGATTAGGGGAATCACGTTTCAATTAGCATATCGCATGTTTGCATCTATTCATTTGTCTTACATACACCGAGGCTCGGTTCATCATTCTAACTGCATTGTTAGTTCAATACTTCTTTGAATACGTTCTTAGACCACATGCTATTTAATTGATTCATATGACACATTAGTAGCCGAGCCTAGTAAATTGCATATCGCATGTGTTACATTAGTCATTTTGCATAAGTTAGGAATCATGTATTTTTTCTAACTCTTTTGTTTATTTTGGCTTGGAGTACTAAGTGAGCCTTTACTCGCTTTAGCATATTGCATGTGTGTGATTATTGCCATTGATGCCATGCCTAGCATGCTTGCCATAAGGCTAATTGCTTAATTGATAAACTGCTTGAATGCCTGTGGATGAAGGCTTATTGCTTGAATTGGAATAATTTGAGTGATGTACATATGCGATCACTTTTTTTCAAGTGGTACATATTCAAAACAATTTTGAAAACACAACATGACTCGAAATGTTTTGATTCTTGCAAAGTTAGTCTATACTTGTGTGTGTGCGCATCACATAGTAATGCTAGCCTAATAACCGGACAAAAGCATATAATGTACATAAGCTTCATATCATGATTAGTAGAGGTCGATCTTTGATTGGGCGAGCGGGGTGCTCAAATATATTCATCACCTTTCTTTCTTGTACCTAAGTTCTTGAGCCGAAACAATCTTAGTGATGACGGACACATGGCCTTTGGCACGAGTCTTGGGTGTCCTAAATTTTCCAAAAATATATATATATATATTTAGGTGGCGACTCTGTATCTGGCAAAGCAGTCCATTTTTGGCAATTTGATTTAAAATCAATTTTTCAAAAGATTTGTCGAATTTGGACTCTTTGGTGTTTATCAATTTCACATTGCACTTGTGAGATTTCACATTATACTTGTGAAATTAGATTTAAAACTGCGGGAGTCCGAACTGTAGGGCTTATTTCGACTTCCAAAAGGAGGCGCGGAAAAAGTCGAGCTACAGATGCGAGACCTGATCGGACCTCTCTCTACTCTCTTGATTGAGATGTTGGCTCTGACAACGGCACTCTCAAATCTGACAATGGAGACACCACTAATGGCGGCTATCATGACCCCAATCCGCCCCTAGAGGTTAAGGATCACGACCGACCAGAAATCAAGAGATTACCTACGGCCTTAGACAGAATTTCAAAATAAAATATAATTAAATACGGGGCTTGAAGTGGAAGCAGAATATAAATTTGTTCATTGAGCTGTGCTTATATGACATGAACAAAAAACATTTCATAACATACCATAATAACTACAAATATTCATTTAATATATATAACCCAAGATTAAGCATATAACTTATAGAGACTTAACAAGACTAAAGCTTCACAAAGCTTGGCCAACAAAAGCTAAAGCCTCAAAGTAGAGGCACACCTCGGGTGGCTTTGCAAAGGGGTTGACTCCATGCAATTACTAACATGGCTCTTCTTGATGCTCACCTACATATATATATATATATATGAAACGGAGTGAGCTAGAAACCCAATGAGTAATCTCAATATAAAGAGGTTAAATGAATGAGTTCCGTATTTGTAAAACATTCTTATCATATTCAAAACATCGTTCAAAGATAAATCATACATAAGTGTAACAAATTATGTGGTACATCCAACAGCATTAAAAATATTTAGACTTACCAAAACGACCTCTGATCCATTTCATAGTAGAACGACCTTTGGTCCATTACATGGCGGAACGACCTCTGGTCCAATGTACAATAGCTGTACAAAATGACCTTTGGTCTAACACATTGCAAAATGACCTCTGGTCCAATATACAACAGCTGTGTGGAACGACCTATGGTCTAACACATTGCGGAATGACCTCTGGTCCAATATACAACAACTGTATGAAACGATCTCTGGTCTAACATATAGCAGATAAGATAGAACGACCTTAGGTCTAACATATTATTCATAGAGAATTCATTTAAGGATGCCATAATAAATTATCAAATTGGATACTCATTCATTCATAGCAAAACAGAATTTTAGAAAACATAACTTTTCATAACGTTTCAAATTAAACACTTAAGAACATAATTTCATAAAAACTCCTCATATCATAAGTATTTTGGAATTTCTTAGCGTATCTTATCATTTTAAAAGTACTTATTCAAAAAACTTATCATATCATGAACAATTAGAAATTCATAACATATCTTACTATTTTAGAAAATGCTTGTCTTATCAAATATCTCATAAACAAAATATAGGTTTCATGAATCATCGAATCATTGTATAGCAAAGTCAATTTCAAAGTCATTTATACAAAAATATCTTTACAAAAACATTACTTACCTTGTCTAGTTTGATGTTTCACCTTGACATTCCAACCTACATATTGCACAGAACCAAACAAATTAAAACACAATCCCAATCAAATACTTTTCCTTCTAATTTATTTACTTATGTCAATTTCTTAGTTTGCTTCTATAATCAATTAACTTATGTTGGTTATTAACTCAATAATCCTTAATGAGGCTTAACTCATGTCTAGGAATGCTCGGAAAGAGATGAGGATGAAAATACAAATAAGATGCAATATCTCAAAATATGCTAAAATAGGCCTGACCGCATGAGCGGACCTTTGGTCACTCTAGTGAACTATGTTGTTTGCAAAAATACTAGATGCCTGTTATGTGCGCTCGAGCAGTGACTATACCACTCAAGCGGTCTGTAAAATTCTAGATTCTGAGATGTTGCAAAAATGGCATCAAACACATTTTCAAAATTTGAGGTCATGCATGACTTACTCAAAAACAAAAGAATACTTTGGAAAACACTAGTACATGACCATTTATAATTTATTTACTCAAAATCTCATCAATTTAACAAAATTTCAATTAAAATCTCATGCATGCAAAGATTTTCCAACCTCTCTCTTTCTTTGAAGAATAAAACATGAAATTGAATATGAAAACTCATGAATTTCTAATGCAACAAGCAAATTATAAACTTTCATGCATCAACACTTCATAATCCAAACCAAGAATCATGAAATTCCATATTATCTTTCATAACTCAATATTCTAGCTCAAATTCTTTACGTATGCAAAGATTTCTAACTCTTTTCCCTTAGCTCTTCAATACATGAAATGGAGACCACAAATTCATGAATTCCTAGAACACTATGTAAGACATGAACTCACATGCATACATGAACTTCAAAATTCAAACTCAAAATGATAAGACCTTACAAAATCTTTCATAAACATGAATTAAACTTCAATTCTTACTCAAAACCTAATTTCTTACAAGTTGCATGAAATTGATTCTATAGCTTTCTTAATTCCAAGTAAAAATTGAAGATTCTACATAAATTAAGCAGAAATTTCTTACCTTAAGCTTCAATTTCAGAAATTATTGTTGATTTCTCCTTGGTTTCTTGTTCTTTTTCAAAAACTTGAAATTCCCTTCAATTTTCCAGCACAATTTTTGGGTTTTTCTCTAAGTTTATTTCATTCTTTCTCACTCTAGACTCTCTAAGTTTCAACACAAAATATAATGAATACAAACGCACCTCTTAACTTAAGGCAATTCGCAACACCTTACACATATACACACACCAACTTTTAAACACTACACATGAGCACACACTCAGCACAAAGCACAAATACACACAGATTTCTCAGCGCACACACACAGATTTCTCAGGACACCCACACCCACACCCACATACACCTTCAAATTCTACACTACAGGAAATTACACTTTTGCCAACTAAAAATGCCAACTAAAAAAAATTTAGTCGCTAAAGGTACAAGCATTAGCTACTAAAAAAAATTTGGTCAGCAAAGATACAATCTTTAGCTACTAAAATGATTTGGTTGGCAAAAACACACTACTTAGCTACCAAAAATAAAATTAGTTGGTATTTAGTTTACTTTTGGCAACGAATTATGTTTTAGTCATTAAAAATAGGATTTTGGGCGACCAAAAAAATAATTTGGTCCCTAATTGTACAATCTTTAGCTATGAAAAATTTATTTTATCGGTATTTATTTCATTTTTGGCTACTAATTGTTTTGTAGTCGTGGAAAATAAGGTTTTGGGTGACTTAAAAATAATTTGGTCCCTAAATGTGCAATCTTTTAGCTACAAAAAAAAATTTAGTCGGTATTTATTTAACTTTTACCGACTAAAATTTAGTAGCCAATTGTGACGAAAAGTTTTGGAGGGAGGATTAAATTTTTAGTGTTATTCTGAAATAAATTAGCGACGAAACTTTGTTTTTGGTTGGTAAAAAATTGGGTTTTGTTCTTATTGGCAACTAATAAGAGATCGTCGGGAACAAAGAAAACTAGGGAAACAATAATATACAAGCCGATTACCCTCCCTCTGTCACTTACGCCTCTGTGACTGCTTCTCACTCATGCCTCATATATATTTACATTTCTATATATGCACAAATCATATGCACAGAACTTTGATGCTTTAAATAATCGATTATACACTAGTAATGTCATCCAAAGATGGATATAAGTCGTTTGCATTGATTAGCCGACAGTTTCTTAGGGTGAGATGTTTTTGAAATTAGGGCAATGTTATTGAATTTGTTGCTGAATTAGGGAAACGCTGAAATTAGGGCAATGCTAAATTTCTATATAACTTCTTCCATATTATTTTATTAAAAATGGTTTGTTGTTGCAAATTTTAAATAAATATACAAAAAAAAAAAACCTAAATCATGTTATGATATTGTAGAAACTAATATTGTTGCATGATATTGTAGAAACTAGTTTGTTGTTGCATGATATTGTAGAAACTAGTTTGTTGTTGCATGATATTGTAGAAAACCTGAATCATGTTATGATTTGTTTATGAGATCGTTGGTTGGAAGTGTTTAGCTACTTAGTATTGTCTTACTGGTGTTGTGTATTTACTGGGTCTAGGAGCTGTTTTTCTTGTTGTTTTGGTTGGTTACTCACCAGGCTGGGTGTGGTGCTGTGATGATGTTTTTGCACCATTTCCTTTCCCCCACCTGTCACGGCCCAAACCTGCCCCTAAAAGTTTGGTCCATAACCGGTCTATATATAAGCTTCAAAACAAAATTTCACGAATATTTATTCAAATCCAGGGCCTTAAGCGGAAGAAAATACCAACATAAAGACAATGCCCATTGAGCTTGTGCATACATGAAGATTTAGATTAATTTAAGCATTTACATATGCTTCCATAGTTACATATATAATCACAGAATTTATACAGATCTCACACACATTTACATAAGACTCACTGAGTTACATAATTCTCCAATACAAAATTAAAGCCTCGACACGGAGGCATAACCCGAGCGGCTTGACAGAGGGGTGGACCTCAATACAACTCTAGTGTCAATCCCCAGTGGCTCACCTACATAAATATATATAAAAACGGAGTGAGCAAGGCTCAGTGAATAATAGCAATGTAAAGAGGTTAGGTGAATGAGCATAGCCTTGGAGAATATAAATATACATATATCGAACCATATACAGGTCTTATCCATAACTATATTTCAAAATGGCCTCAGGCCCACATGTAATACAGAATGGCCTCAGGCCCATGTATGATACAAAACGGCCTTAGGCCTAACATAAAAACAACTGTCCAGAGCAATATAGGGAAGACGGAACATCGGCATGTCTCCATCTCCCTGGGTGTTAGAGCCTTTAGTCATGTACAATTCATATCATTATAGGGTAGATGGAACATCAGCATGTCTCCATCTCCCTCGGCCTTAGGGCCATGAGTCATGAACAATTCACATCATAACGGCCTCGGGCCCACTTTTAGTAATAGGAACAAACGACCTGAGGTCCATATCAATGCCATCGTTCAATCATGTCCATTAATTCAATCAAAGCACAATGTCAATAGTATATGCCATTCACAAACAACGATATATAAATCATAATCACAGGAAGTAAGTAAAACATATCGTTACAATACTATTACTCACAGTGATGGGCTTCTAGTAGCAGCTGGACGATGTCCTCGTCTTGACCTACAAACACAATGTACGTAGCACAATATATGAATATAACCGTTCCTTACTTGTTCTCTTTGATCAATTAGTTATGTTGGTTCTAAACCCATAGGTCTTCAATGGATCATAATTCATATCAGGGAAGATAGGAAGAAATGAAAGGAAATTGGGTTAGTTGAGAAAATGGCATGAAATGGTTGGACAGAAAGTGAACAATCTTCACTAATTTAGGCATATCTATTTGTTTACTTAGAATTTGGATGTGAGACTACTACCATTGGAAACTAGACTTCTGGGGCTTGAATTTAGGCTCAAGAATCACTTAAAACGGAGTCCGAACGAAAGAGATATGCTTATCCAAAGTTGGGCTGAAACAAGGGTGCCCCGCACCTGTGGGAAATAGGGCCGCACGTGTGGGACAAGGTGCTTTTATTTCAGAATCATTTTTGGTGCTGGAAGTGGACTACCGCACGTGCGGGAAGCCCCGCCGCACCTGCGGCTCTGGGCCAATTCTACTGTCCGAAATTCTTGTTTGCTCTAACACTTGTTCTTTCCATTTCTAAGCTTGGTTTCAACTCTAATCACCCAAAAACATATAAAATTACCGCACAACATGATTAACTAACATCATTCAAGTGTAATTCCATTTCAAACAAATCAATCATTGCCTCAAGTTCAAGATCAATGCTTTATCTTTCATAATCTTGAAAGTTCCCAAAACACAACCCACAAACACACTTGATCCTTGCATAATCTTGTTCTATGGACAATCTAGAGTTCATTTCATATGGTATTCATAAGGTTGAGCTCCAATCATAAAAAAAATCATAGGACCCAAGTTCTAATTTCTTAAATTGAGCTCAATTAAATACATACATAAAACCCTAACCCAAATGGGTTTCATATCTTTCAATATCATTATGTTTTCATGAAATTGATGCATTAAACATAAGGATTCAAGATAGACTTCCATACCTTAGTTCAATCTTTGCCTTTCTTTTAGTTCTCTTCAATTTCCCAAGCTTCCATGGTTGATCTTCTTCCTCTCTTCAATCTCTTCAATTTATGTTCAAACCCCCATGAATGTTGAGCTCTCTCTCTCTCTCTTAGAGAAGCTTGTCTCTCTTTTGCCCTCTCTTTCTCTCGGTTCTCTCCCTCTCCCTTAGATATTTTGGATTCCAAGTGATGAGTTCAACTCATGTCATATATATATATATATATATTATATACGTAAGGTTATCACAAATAGGGATAGCCAAACGCACCCTTACGAATTGTACGAAATCAAATTTCAATTAAACTTCCCAGATGACTCTGAAAATTATGCTGATCTATGTACTCCATTCTGGTTTCTGAAGCCTCTAAGGCCTTCGATTTGCAGTGCAAAGTTAACCACCCAAACATACCTTAACGAATCAGACGAAATAAATTTCTAATTAACTTCCCCAAATAGCTCTAAAAATTCACATTAACATATCCAAGTACTCAATTTTGATTTTTGAACCCATAAAGGTCGGCAATTTCAATTTTAAAGTCGTGACTCAACAAATAATTCTTCAATTCGAATAGATATCATTAAATTAAAGTACATTAACCCACAATTAGTTAAAGATAATTTCTGATACGCATTTTGGGGTCGTTACACCACCCCTCTTTTATTGATGTAATGTTCTTATACTTTGTGTTGGTTATTCATCAATAAAGGTTTCTTTTTGTAGATATATATATAAAAAAAAAAAAAAAGAATGCGAAATTGACTTTGCATTTGAAAATACAATGAGAAGGTAGGAGAGTTGCCAATCCCAAGTTCCCAACAGCCATGGCTAAAAATTTCTTGAGACATTTTTTTTTAAGACTATGTTTATTGGTTTGTCGTTGAAAAGTGGTTATATGTTAGTTAGAGGAAACAATTGTATGCTTTATGAATAAGAGAGGAAAAAAAAATGTATTTGTTTCAGGAAACTAACACAAAGTTTCTAAATTCAATTCCTAAACTTCCATCCAAATGTTGCTTCAAGATCAACATCGACTAAGTTTAGATGATAGGAATATTTATACTAAATGTCTCTTTTCCACTATTTTACAAAAATAAAATCTTTACTTCATTTTCATCTTGTCCTTTTCCTTTTCTTTTCATTTGGCTACACAAATCCTTCACTCCAACCATAACCTATGTACGGTAAACCACTGACTTCTAGATTAGATATTGTTGTCATTACCAAAATCATGCATGATTGTTCTCTTTCCCATTTATAAGCAAACATTATTCTTTTCTTCCTTTGGTCCAGTTGTTAAGGATTAGTAATTACTATTAGTTTCTGATTTACCATGTTATCAAAACAGACAATGTTTTTTGTGTTCAAATTAATTACAATAATTGCACGTATTTGATCTTTTTATAAATAGGAGTCATGTGAGAAGCGTGTACAAGATATATATGTACATAATACTTTTTCCTTCGAACATTATTTTTTTTTTTTTATTTTACATTAAGTCTTAGGCTACATTTGGATGTACAATTTGTATATAAAATAAAAGAAAAAGAAAAAAGGAACCAACATATATGTTGTCATTTGTTCCTCGGTTGATCTTTGCTTGAATTGTAGGTGACAATAAATGGACAAGAGTTGGATGACGATTAGCAACAGGTTGACAAGTAAAGAGTATCAAGAAGGGGTGAAGTCATTCCTTGACTTTGCTACGACAAATTTTGGCCTAGAGGATGAAATTTAGTGTCCATGTGTCAATTGCATTAATGGCACAAAATATAGCATACAAGTTGTGTGGATGCACTTGATCCAAAGAGGAATTCCATCTTCGTATATAACTTGGGTGCACCACGGAAACATTCCCGTGTCTTATCCTAGTGTATCAAGTGACCATTATGGAGGTAGTGGAGAAGGTATGCAAGATATCGATCATCCAATGACAGGTGAATTGCCTATTATGTTGGAAGAAATTTACATTTGTGGTCTTACGGATTATCATACCGATGAGGAACCTAATAGTATAGAGAAGGAGGATTTGCAGAAGTTCATTAGGTTATTCGAAGATGCTCAACGCAAAGTTTATCCGACAAGTGAAAAGTTCTCTGTGTTGTCATTCATTATCTGCAACAAAATTTATATTGGCAACTAAAACTATAGTCTCTAATAGTTGAATTCAGTTTTATGTGAGAACTTTCGGCGACTAATATTTTAGTCGCCAAAAGATAACCTTTGCCGACTAACCAAAGTTTAGTAGCCTAAACGTTCACTTTCGGCGACCAAAAATAGTTTAGTCGCCAATACTTTCACTGACAGGATATACGCGATGACCTTGGCGACAAAAAAATTTAGTCGCTATTGAGTTTCGGCAACCAAACATGGGGCTTTTGGCGACTAATATTTTAGTTGCCAAATGTGTCATTTCCTGTAATGCTAGACCATTCCACAATTTCATTTATGATTAAGATAAATTTAATTAAGGTCTCGTTTGGGAACAGGCTAATTTAGTAACTTTTTGACTATTTGGCTAAAATATGAGCTAAAAAAAGACAGTATGTTTGGGATGACTTTTTAGCTTTTTACGAAAAGATGTGCAAAAAGTAGAGAGAAAAGAGAATCTTTGATTTTTTTAGTATGGGTTGGCTTTTTGACTTTTTTAGTAACTTTTTGACTTTTTGGCTAAACCAGCCTATTGCCAAACGAGGCCAGTCTTAATAAATCTTGATTAGCACATAATTTAATTAGTCTAATTGACTTCAATTAAGTTCCAATTAATTATATTTAAGTTTTACCAATCTGAATAAGATTTTTAATCAAACTCCCAGCAGGCTCCAAATATCAAATTAAACTTATTGGCATTGTCAAATTTGATTTCTCAAATCATTAAAGCCTTCAATTTCAGATCAAACTCAAAATCTCCGTCAATAGATTACATATTCAAATTGGACACCACATAAGTAAATTTAATTCATAGTAATCATAATTCCCAATCCTCATAACTTAATTAACTCCAATTCAGACTCAATTAATCAAATCTTAATTTTACTAAATCAAATATTTAATTAAACTCCTATATGGTTCAATATTTGAGATTAAACTGATTCAACTCACTAATTTTACCTTTTTAAGCCATTTAGGTTTCCAATTTTTAATTTCAAAATAAATCCTTAATAGAATCATATACAAGTCAGACTCCATAATTCTCATAAATCCCAAATTAAAATAGACTAATGACTAATTAAAATTCAATTCTCCTTGATTAATTAAATGCAAAATATTATATGTAGCGGGGTTGTCACAGCGACGAAGTAAGAGGATCCGATAATCTGTACGCCGTTGAAGGCGATGGTGATGGAAGCGGACGGCGACGGAGGAAGAGTATCTGCGTAGGCAAGATAGCTTTGGTTTTCACCAGAGGCGACTATTGTTTCTGACGAAGGGAGACGGCAATAGAAGACTTAGTGAGAGAGACAGTGGCAGAAGACTTAGCGAGGGAGGCGGCGAGGTAGATGGAAGAGGAAGAGAATGACCCCGATGGCTGAAGAACGCGAAGAGAGATCAGTGGAGAAGTGATCATGTCGAAGAGAGAGAGAGAGAGAGAGAGAGAGAGAGAGAGAGAGAAGAAATGCGATGAACACTTTCTAACCTTTGGTATGTATATATATATTATGATTATTTTGGTCATTTTAGTTAAGTTTGTCCTTTTGGACCAAATATTTTAGCACCTAAACCTTTAGTTAAACAAAATTTAAGTTTGGATTTATAGACAGAATGTCATATATAAAATATGATTAGTCTAAATATATAAATACCATATTCTAAAAGTGTAATTATCCCATTCAAAATGATAGGCTCTATCATATTTTTTTCCCCGGGAAGGGGGGTTGTATGCGTGTCAAAATAGGCTCTATAATTTTGCATCACTTAAAATGTGTGCAATTTTTTTTTAATTCAATAAAATGTGTGTCATTCACATACTCAAAAAGTGTTTGAATAAAATCAAGAGAAGGACACGCTTTATAACTAAAGAAAAAATTGTCATAATTACATATTTTTTTTATTTTATAATTATTAAAAATAAAAAATTTATAACTAAACATCACATGAAGTATAATCAAAGATCTCATGAGTCATAATTAAAAAAAAATAAAAAATCATAACTAAAGAAGAAAATGACATAATTAAAAGTGCATAGGGGTATGCATAATAGAATTTCCTTAAATCAAACTCATGTAAAAAAAAAATAATAGGAATTATAAATTTGATGTTCATAAAACTCATACTTTAAATAAATTTGAATAGCTCATACTTTAAATAAATTTGAATTATGTATTACTTATTTATTTTTTTAGAGGTAAATATTCATAAATCTCTCTTCACTTACTTATTTTTCTAATTAGTCCAAATTATTTTCTTATATTCCAATCAGTCCTATGAGTGACATAGTTATCAAAATACTCTTAATAATAATAGGGTGAAACGTATATTAATGTTCATATTGACAATTTGAGTGTTTCATGATGTAAATATTCACATTGCCAACGTTAATATTCACACTGTCAAATTTATTTGATATGAATGTTCATATCACTAAATTGCTAAGGCTTTAAAAATATTTGTACAGATAAAATTATCCATAAAATACTTTAAATGTGAGAATTAGGATTTTGTGGATCAAATGTCCAAAATAATAAGATTTATTAGAATATAAGAATATCTTATGAATTTATTTGGAATACAAGTACTTGAAAGAGGATTTCTTAATAAAATTTTTTTTTATTATATATATATATATATATATATCTGAATTCTTAGGCTAGGTTTATTACCAATTTGTTGGGGGTTGTGGTGGTGGTGATGGTGACGGTGAAAAAGTGTTGTAGGATTAACAGTCTTGCAGACCATAAAACCCCTTCAAAAAATTATTGTGTGGTCTTTGCGTAACCCGTGCCTCACCTTGGTATTTATTGGAGAAATTATTTTTAAAAAAAATCTCAAGATTTTATTTTTGTAATAAAATAAATTTTTAATTTTTAATTTTTTCAATTTAAATCTTAAATTTTTTATTTGTTTTCAATCTAAACCATTTGTCTATTTCTACTAAGTAAAATCAATCGAAAAATTGGTATTTTAATTATTAAATTCAATGAAAAATGATATTATAGATATTATGGATATTTTATGTACATATATTGAGTTTAATAATTAAAATATTATTTTTCTCATCGATTTTATTTAACGAAAATAGATAAATAATTTAGATTGAAAATAAATCAAAAATTAATATTTAAATTGACAAAACTAAAAATTCAATGTTTATTTTGTTGTAGGGCTTAAACCCTGCAATTTGTTTTTTGTAATTGTCCCATATTTATTTGTCAAAATAATAAGACCCAATATTTTTTGTTGCAATTTTAAAAAACTACATGACAAATGTTATGTGACAAATTATATGGAATATTGTTCCAAGACTACCAAATAATCTCTCTTTCAAGGGCTTGGATTTGTTAATTTAAGGGTAAATTACAAATATATTTCTTGAAATTTGTTTAAAATATAAATTGTCTCATGTGGTTTTAAAAATTATAAATATTCACTTATCATAATTTTTTATTTAACAGAATTAACTAAAAAAATGAAATTCCTAACTTCTCTTCTATACAGTAATGGAATTATTTGAATTATTAATTGAAATATATATCAGATATCATTAAATATTGTTAATTGATTTCATGATTTATTAATAAAATAAGTTATTTGTTATGAAATTAGAAATTTCAAGAGGTGAGATGCCTTAAAATCACATAAAGCAAATCATATTTCAAGTATAAATCTCAAAAGGTATATTTATAATTTATCCTTAATCCAACCTCATGGGATTAGAGGTGAAAAAACTATATTGTCCTCTTTTTACAAAAATAAAAAAGTCACATTTTTTATAATGAGAATTTTTATGTAATTTTATAAATTTGATCATAATTAATACTATCACAATAGTGTACGAATAAATTCAATTTATCATATTTATTTAAGTTAATACTATCACACAAATAATTTTCTAACTCTATTTTATCTTATTCACAATCTTATCCAACCTAATACACTGAATAAACCTGGCCTTGACTCATACAATCAGTACTGTAGTTAATAGTTGGCATCACTCAGGGGTGTTTGGCATGTGCTAATATGGCACATATTGTTTTAGCATATTATATCCTATTTGGGTCACAATCATCTTATTTGAGTTATATAACTTCTCTACCACGTCATTTCAAATCTAATCCATATTTTATATTTTTCCGTAAAAAGTCAAAAAGTATATTTATTTATATCATCCCAAACACTCCAATAAAGTAAATAAAAGACAAATTTTAATTTTATTACCAAAAGTTGATATGACCTTTTAAATATAGATTAAAGGGTAAATTACAAATACACCTACTAAAATTTACTTAAAATACAATTTATTTTCTTATGATTCTAGAAATTAAATCCCGCTCCTTGAAATTTTTAATTTTATAACAAATGACCATTTTTATCAATAAATTATCAAGTTAATTAACAGTTTTTAATGATGTCAGAAATTTATTTCAATTAATAATTCAGGTAATTTTATCATTATATAGGAGCACAATTAAAAATTTCATTTTTTCAATTAATTCTGTTAAATAAATAATTCTGACAATGAGATATTAATAATTTTTCAAATCACAGAGGCAATTCGTATTTTAAATAAGCCTGAAGGAACGTATTTGTAATTTATCTTAGATTTAAAAAGTTAGTTAAAAAAAAAAAACCCATTAAAAAATTATACCCCCTCCGTCCCAAAATAAAAGTCATTTTTAGGAAATCTAACTTTTTTTGATAATACAATTATTACATTTTTAAAAAAAATTGATTTTTCAAAATTGCTCTTTGATAGTACATTTTTTTTTGGAGAATATCAATTATCATAATTGTACTTTTTGTGTTGTTAATAAATTTAAAAGAAGAGCAAAATAGAAAATTAATAGTGTTTTAGTCATTGATTTTTTAAAAGGGACTAATATTTTGGGACAATAAAAAATAGAATAAGGGATTAATATTTTGAGATAGACAGAGTATTTTTTTATTTACATATTTTTACTTTTAGTAAAATAAATTAATTTTGTATCAAAATTTTTTTTTTTTTTTGTTTTAGATAGTAGGATTCAAAAAGCATTTTTAAAAAAGAAAAATACTAACGACTAAAAATAAAAACAATAAAAAAACCTTTTTCGATTTCTTTTAATGTAGTGCACTTTTTTCAAAAAATGTTATTTTATTTTTATTTTTTAAGTTTGTTTAATCTTTTTTTTCTCAGTCGATGAGAGATTAATTATAAATATGAAAATAACTAAATCAACTAATTTAGCTTACTAGTTAAATCATTTTCAATGAATAAAATTACTGAACCATTCTATCTTTTTTATGAATTAACTACTTATTCACCACTTCAATCTATTAATTTCAAATAATTTACCATTTGAATAGGCATTTTGCTTTCTTCCAGTAAATAACAACCAAACATTAGTTTTAAATTATTCACCACTTCAACCATTTATTAGTTTTAATTCATCACTGAACTTTTTTAGGACCTTTTAAATTCAAGTATGCCCATCTTGAATAGGAGAGTAATTACAAATATAATAAATATTTATATTATCAAATAGATTACTAACTCATAATAGCTAAATAGCCAACAAAGTAACACAATCAATATACCAAGCCTAAGCCAAACAATTATTATTAATGACATACAACTCCTATAATGGGGGAGAAATAAACCGCTACCACAAAGGATATCAAACTCCTCTCTATAAAAGTTGAACTTAAGATTTCACACTACAAAGGGTGTTACACTATTACACTTGTATCCTTTAAACTATTGAATGGTGTATTTAAATTCCATTATTTTAATTTTGGAAGTCTTTGGGGTTATTGTATCTTGGTTTTGGAGGAGTATAATTCAATATAGACTTGTTGGGTTTGTTTGTCCGCGCTTGTTCTTGTCGAAAAGTTCTTTAGGAACTTCGAAATTCTGTTCGGGGGTCAACACCAGCCTTCCTAAGGGTCGACCCTTACCTGTTGCTGTGTTCTAGAAGTGTTGCTGAAATTTAGGGTTGACACCAGCCTTGGTGGTATCGACACATGTCTTTTGTTGTTGGCCTCAAGGGTTGACACTAGTCTAGGAATGGTCGACCCTTGTATACTGCAGAATATGGGTCTAATTGCTGAAATTTAGTGTCAACTGTTTTGGTCCAAGAGTCAACACCTTCCCTGTTGCCAACATTGTCATTTCTTCTTGAAGGATCAACACCACCACACCAGGGGTCGACTCCTGTGTGTTTATTTCTAGAATTTTGGGTACGAATGGGCCCTACGTTTTGCTTTTTTTTTTTGGAGGGGGGGTAGTTTGGACTTATTCTTTTTAATAACCTTAGGGTTACTTTTCTACTACTATATGTAGATCCAAAACACTTCTCTCTCATGATTTTCTTCTCATTTTTCCTCTCAAACCGTAAGCCTCTCTTCTTCTCTCTCTAAACTCAACTTTTCCCACTTAGATCTTTAGATCTACTCACCTAGAAGTATCTTCTCATGTGGGTCCTTTGAGAAAGGTTGTAGAGCACGTCAAGGGCTTTTTTTTATCCGAGGACTTCGAGATTTCATCAACTTTGGACTTCTCCAAGTTTTCTTTTCGCTTCTTTGAGATAGGGATACTTTTACCCTAGTATTTCCTTGTTTTGAAGAGATTTCATGGTGTTGTTGTGACTTATGAGCTAATTTGAGGATATTGTTAGATTAATCCCATGTTTTACATAAATAAACCATTTTACTTGACTTTTGCTTAAAATTTCTTTACTCTCTCTTTTTAAAACATGTATATAAATGTTGTTAAAAACCCATTTCTAAGATGAAAGAGAAAAAACCCCAAATTTGGTAAAATCCTAAATTCTCAATTTGAGTAGAAAACACTAAATTGAATGGAATTTCCTTTGATTCATGAAATGTTGTCAATAATAAAGAGATGAAAGATGTGGATGTTGACATGGTAAAGGAATTGTGGCTTGGATGTTATTTCTCTTGAATGTTGTGTTGTATTCCATACTTTTGTAACGTTGGATGCTTGTTGATAGAATAAAATGTGATTGAATTGTTAATTGTGTATAAGTCCTGGTAAGAGTTAGTTTTGGAAATGTGGTGTTGTGTTGGTACCCGCGTGGAGAGTTTAAAAGGTGCCCAAATGCCCTGTCTAGGCTTATCGCTAGACAAATATGGGAAAAATATTTTTGGGTGTCCACAAAGTCCTGCCATATTGTAGTCACAAAAGTGGAAAAACGGATGGTTTTTTTAGAGGCCCACTCCCTGCCATGTAATAATCGGCAAATGTGGGGGCGGTTTTAAAACAAAAGCAAAGCGTGTTTTAATTGGACTCTTACAGGGGACTTATGGTTTGTTTTCTATGGATGGGATTGTTTAATTGTTGTTCTTGAAGACATGAAATGTAACTGTAACTGTCACTGTTTAGTGGTAATGTGTCTATATGATTGATAAGGATTACATGTGAAGCCAAATTGTAGCACTTGTACCCTTTTAAAACTTTTTGGAAGTGTATTTGAATATTTTATTTTGTTTTGAGAACCTTTGGTGTTGTTGTATCTTGGTTTTGGAGGAGTACAAATTAATTTAAACTTGTTGGGATTATTCATTCACACTTGTTTACGTTGAAAAGTTGTTTGGGAACTTAGAAATTCTATTCTAGGGTCAACACCAGCCTTCCTAAGGGTCGACCCTTATTTGTTGGTGAAGTTTCTGGAGGTGTTGTTGGAAAATAGGGTAGACACCAATCTGGGGAGGGTCGACCCTCTTATGTCTGTGTGTTAGTTGCTGGAAAATAGGGTCGACCCCCTTACATGCTGTCAAACATAAGTTTCTTCATAGGGTCGACCCCTGTGTTGCAAGGGTCAACCCTTGCAGACATTTTTCCATATTTCAGTTCGGTTTTTGGCCCTACTTTTTGGGGATTTTGACTTGATCTTTTGGATTGACTTTGGGAATTCATTTGACTTTGACCTAGCACTATAAATAGGTCCCTTACTTAACCTTTTCTTTACTTTTTCTTTTCTTTTTCCCTCTCCAAGCCGTGAGTCACTCTCTCCCTCTCCAAAATCACTTTTTGCTGAAAGATCTTTAGCTCTACTCACTTAGGAGCATCTCCTTGCCTTGCTCCTTTGAGATTAAGTGTAGAGCTTGTCAAGAGCTTCGTATTGATCCAAGTAGTTCGTGGTTTCGTCGCCGGTGGTTTTTGGGTTGTTTTCCCTTCGCTTCAAGAGGTAGGGATTTTTTTGATCTTTTTCAATACCCCTTTTATAGATAGACATATGGTAAGTTTTTATTGCATAAAAACCATGTTGTTATGGATTTTTCGAAAATCATGATAGAGGATCTAAGATTTGGTAGTTGAGATTGAAATTTTGTGAACTTGGTTGTTGTTTGGGTTAAATTGGGGAGTGGCTAACGTATTTATGTTGAGAAAGAGGTGAAGTCCAAAATTTCCTTTTTATATACTGCTTCATGGATAAAGAGGGTTGAAATTGTGAAATAATCATGTTATGAGTTAAGAAATTTGATTAATGATTTGGAAATTTATTTAAGAATGAATTGGGTCTTATGAGTTGAGCATTAATTTGTGTTGGATTGATTATATTTAAATATGACGAATTGATGGTGTGTTAATTGTTTAAAAGGGAGTTAATCATGAGATTAACAATTTTGGGCAATAACCTTGTTGAATTGAATTGAGCGGATTATGATTTTGTATTCGGTGGGTTGAGCTTTTGGTTAAATGAATGAAACGAGTCTCTTCATTATATATGCACATGTACAAAAGTTGGTGTATTGTGAATTAGAAATTTCGAAAATTGATATTAGAATATAGAGGAAATTATAACTCTTTTGTGAATTGAGAAAGAACCTTGGTAAAAGTTGAAAACCTTGGAATATCATAACTGTTGTTAGACCTAATGCCTCTTAAGAATTGAATGATTGTATTTCGTGCATTTAATACATTTTGCTTAGAGGTTCATCCTTGGTCATCGGTGGAGGATGACATTGTTGTGTTAATAGTTGTGTGTATGCAGTACACCTGTTGATTGTATTTTATCCTGTTGTGATGGTTGGTAACATGTACCACGCTGATAATGAGAGGTACCATTCCCTTCCAGCTAGCGCCTGGAGAATTGGTTGCGCTAATAATGAGAGGTACCATTCCCTTCCAGCTAGTGTCTGGTAAATTGGCATTTCATTGTGAGAAAATGTATTATTGGCTTACCGTGCTTGAGGCAAGTAGAGTGGAATTGATTTAATACTATTACTTCGGTATATTGAGTGTGTTATGTGTTATTGTGATTATGATTCAGTACGGTTGAGTTGTCTCATATGTTGAGTAGATGTGTTCATGTATGTGTGGACGTGCTAGAGGGTGTTACGGGAATTTCCTACCTTGAGTTGTTTTATTGAAGGTATTTTTTTAAAGTTTTGAGTCTAAGATTGAGAATGTGATGAATGTGTGGAGTCAGACTTGGGTTGTATTTTGGGTATGAATAATGTGAAGAAATCGGATTTTGTGAATGCGGTTTCAAAAGAAGGAAAAACAAAGAGAAATAAAATGGATATTATGTGTTATTTTGTCACTAATGGAAAATACGGTTATCGTGTAATGATTGTTTAATTGGGAAATGGATAGTAAAAGCAAACCTTGGTGTTGTTGAATAAACTAAACGTTTTCGAGAAAAGTAATTAAGTATGTATACTTTGGTTATAAAATGTCACATTATTTATACAATATGAGACTAAGCATTCATGATCATAGCTATCTGTAAGCTGCTATTGTTTAGGATCATGTTGAGATCCCTATTGGACTTTTTGTTCATCCCACGTTGCTAATCCTTTTTCAGGTGAACATCGAGAAGCATTTCAAGGTCATGGATCTTCTTTACCTATTGGCCACGGGGCCTTTTATGTGTAGGCAGAATGCCATCGATGTAAAAGGGTTAAACGCTTCCTATTGATTTAAATGATGTAAGCCTACGGGCAATTTATTTAATAGTACTTTCATATTGCATTCATTTTTATCCGAATGAGAGAATTCTTATTGATGTATTCCTTGTAAATATAAAAAGCTTCTGTATGCCATCTCTAAGAATGAATTTATAATAATGGCTTTGGTAATACAAATCCAAGTAATAAAATGTGGGGCGTGACACAAATTCCCTTGTAATGTTTTGTCGCAAGGATACCATAATCTTATTCAAATGATTAAATACTTGGTTAAAAGCATTCATACTAGGCATATAGCTCAAACCTATTTTATTTTTCAGGGAATGATGAAGTACCACCTCACTGATGGATTGGAACAAGCAATAGCTCCTTTTGGAAAAAGTTGATTCATGGGTGTTTCGTTATTTTGAATTGGGATTTTTGTAACAAGACTATCAAATTTATTTTGTTGTTATTGTATGCCCTAGAGGCTTATTTTTTGTAAGGCCATCTAGTTCATTGAATTGGAATACGAATCCCGAATATTGTGGGAATGTGCATGATGAATTGTAATCTCTTAACTCTTAGTTCAATGAGAAAGATGAGTTTTTGGGTATATTATTGTACTTGTCTTGGCATGTTCTTGTGAGGAATTCAGGGCGTTACATGCACAACTAGTTCTTACATGCACAACTAATTCAGGCCATCTAGTTCTTACAATTGTGGTTTGAGTATTTTTATGGAAATTTATGCTTAATCTATTGAGAGTAATTGATGTTAATTTTTTTTATAGTTACTCTGACTTATGGGTTAGGAATTGTGAATATGAGAAGTATACGTGAGCATTTTGGGTTAAGTTTGGCATGTGTAGTGACAGTGATTTTCATGCAATTGAAATAGAGGTTATTTTGTATCCATTGTCCTTTAGCTATAAGATTGTTTTGTATCCTTGGTGTAAGAATTGTGAACCCTTATATTGATCATTCGTTTTACTATAAGTGGTGAGAATTTGAGCTATCCATACGTTGATCCAATTTTATTATTGGATTTAATTTGGGTGTATTTGATCTTGAGTGATAAGTGGTTTTCCTAATTAAAAGATATTTAGTTTTGCTTAATAGAGGGTGACTCCTTATTTTAATTTTATTCCATGGTGTTTTGTGATGGTATTATCTTATAAAAAGTTATTTGGCGATCCCTCGTTGGGAAATAAATTGGTATGAAGTACTTTTGGTATTTTCTTAGTCTTGAAAATTGTTTTAGAATGAGCATTGTTGACTTGGAAACATTTCATAAAGTAAATGAGTGGCATTATAACTCGTGGTTATATCTTTTAGAATTTGGGTAAAAGTGAGTTGACTAGAGACTTCGGAGGAGATTTCAAAGTAACTACAGCTATTAGTGTTTGTTGGTGTAACCTTTCGTCTTGAGTTGTGTAGGCTTTTCGTGGTGAGTTCGATATGGTAGTGGGTGTCGTTATTTTGTGACGTGAGTAATTATGAGGATTAGATTTTATTTTCTTTGCATTTTAGTAGGTTAGGGTAGATTGCTTCCCGAGTTAAATTATTTTTGATTAGTGGTGCAGATTTCGTAGTGATTGTATTGAAGTACTGAAAAGATTATTTTTTTTTAGAATTCTGAATCAGAAGTGTAAAATTATTTCTTTTGGCAAAGGATGTACATTGAATTTCCTTTGGAGAGATTTTATTATAATTTGAGGTTAATCTATTTATTAACTAATTGGGAATTTTAGAATCATTTCAGTGTTAATCTTTATATGTGTCTTATTGTGATTGGTTTCGTATACTTATAGGGTGAGAGGTAGACTATTTTGTTAACTGGCCTCAAGAGCAGTATTAATAATTGTCAATAAGTGAGTTAGTATAGTAATAGTTGTTCAATTTGGGTTTGTTCTCGTGGGTTATCGTAGTATCGTGTTGTAACTTTGGAGTTAGTGTCATGGCTTGGATTTTAAAGAAAAAGAGTGGCTTTGAGTTAACTTTTGTTGGGAGTACCTTAGTATTGTTAGAATGTGTATCTAGTCTTGATGAATTCTAAGGTGATCCGTGAATTTTGTTTTTGGAATAATTCAGGGAAGAATATGATTGTACTAAGGGATGAATGGAGGTTCTCATGGGATGAAATATTTAAAGTCATTGTTTGGGTTAGTTTTATTCAATTGGGTAACTGAGTATGAATTCATTTTAATATTGAGATGAGTTAGTTGTCGTGTGATGGTTGTGATTACAAGATATATCATTGAATTGTGTCTTTAAAGGGAGGGTGCTCTCATTAGTTAAGAGTCTTGAGATAATCACTTTGGATGGATATTAAGTAAATTGTTGCACTAGATTGTGGAAAAGATTGTTTGTGGTGAGTCATCTTTAATGGTGTGTAATATTTGAATACTTTTCTGAATGTTCTTTAAAATAGTTGGATTCTTTTGTTGCTGTGACCAATTGAGTTAGTTGTGTGGAGAGCAAATTTTGTGGGTGTGTTTGAACGTGTTCAAGTGAGATTGTGAGTATTCCAATTGCGAGTTTGACGTGTTTTAATTAACCCCTCATATGTTGCAAAAATCACCTACATTTTTTCCTTTTTATTATAAATTGTTTGTCGAAATTCTAGTACGAGTGGTTTTAAGTTGAGAGGTGGCTTCTATGGAACAATGTATCTTCATATCATGAATAATTGGTGGGTGTCGAAATTTTGTTTTTGATTTGTGGATATAATTAGAATGAGATGTTGTCATGATTGTAGGGCCAATTGGATTAGACCGTTCGTCATTCGTGTTTGACTATAAGAAGTAGTAGTACCATCATTGGGGAGTTATTGTTGTGTTTACAGCTCTATGATTAAAGTAACTTTGAGAGTTTCGATTTTGGTTACAATGTCTTTTACTATGGGAGGTAAGAGAGCGTTAAATTCTTGAGAGTGAGCTTAGTACGTGTTTCGGGTATTAAAAGAATGTCTCAATGTGAAAGTGGTTATTGAGAGTTTAAGGCTCAAGTGATTATGGTAACAGTAAACCCCACTATTCTTTTTATCAAGGCAAATTTCCAGGGTGAAATTCCTTAAGGAGGGAAGGTTGTAACGAGTTGAATCAAATTGAATTTATTTATTTATTATTCTTTTCAATATCTGTATCGTAAATTTTTTTTAATATGTTTGTGGGTTTGGGTATTGATTGGAGTTGGATTGGTATGAACTTCCAAATCGTTTGATTATTTAGTTGTTATTATTATAGTTGTGGTGTCGTGGACCATTCTATTTAAATTGGTGAAACTAAATTATATTACTTATTGATTTCGACTTCGTAAGGCCTGCTTGGTAAATTTTTTAGTTTTAGTTATAGTAATTCTTGGATCTTGAGTAATAATTTTTTGGACTTATTTGATTAGTCCATACTTAATCATTTTGGTTCATATTTAATCATGTGAATGGTGGGGACTACCTTAAATCTTTTAAAATTTATTTATACTTTGATCTTAGTTGGAGATTTATTTTGAATTATTAAACTCCATTCATTTTGGACCCAATTGATTGAATCATGACCCGTTTGTAACCATGTATTATTATTATTATTATTATTATTATTATTATTATTATTATTATTATATTATTATTATTATTATTATTATTATTATTATTACTATTACTATTATTATTATTTATTTTATGATCTTGAGAGAGTTACAAATATTTATGGTGTGTAATATCAAACGACATATATTTTGTGGTGAGAAAATAATTTATCCTTTTTGTCATTAATGATGTTGAAATATACTTTTAATTGATATATATATATATATATATATATATATATACATATATAGATTCATAGATATTTAAATATAATAAAATAAAATATAATAATGATGATAGAAAAGCAGCCCACGTGGGGCCTATAGCGATTCCAGTTTTAACCTGTCACTTATTGTATTTTGGACTCGGGTTTTTTGGTTTAGAATGGTTATTCATATCTTGTTTTCCTTGTCTTCCTCTTATTTTGGTTATCGAGTTGTGGTTGTGCGTTTGGAACAAGTTGGTTGCTTGTTTTTCCAAACCTTTGTTGCCAAGATTTTGGCTCTTCCACTCGAGCGAGCATTCTTGTGCTTGAGCGAGCTTCACAAATTTTGCTCCTCTACTCGAGCGGCCATTCTTGTGCTCGAGCGGGATTTGCCAACTCTCAGTATTTTTGCAGACCTGCAAATACTGGAAGAGTGTGTTCTACGCTCGAGCAGCATTTCCTACGCTCGAGCGGGTAGACGCTCGAGCGTCCATTCTTGTGCTCAAGCTGGGTCCCTCGTCTACAAAACTTCTGGAAGTGTGTATTCGACGCTCAAGCGGACTGCATGGATAACAGTCCGTGAAGATGATCCTTTTCATAACTTTTTCATCCTTCTCTCTCTCTAAAACTTTCTAAAAACCTAAATCTTGACCCTCTCTCTCTAAAATACTCTCTTTCTCTCTACATTTTCTCATAGATTCGTTGATCTCTCCACCCTAGTGTCTTTGGAAAAAGGGTACAGCATCTTGAGAGCTCCGTTTTGATCTGAATAAAAGTAGGTTTTGGCGTCTTTGAAATTTCAACCTTTGCTTTGCTTGGTCTTCTAACTTGAGGTAGGATTTTTCTACACTCTCATATGGCTTTTAGCTTAGTTATTTGTTGTTGTGTAACAATGGTGGGATAATTTGGGACAAACCTAGGGACATAGTGAGGTTGCACGGGGTCCCTGTAACGATTGTGTCAGATAGAGATTCACGTTTTACAGCTCGATTGTGGTAGAGTTTACAGGGTGCCTTTGGCACTAGATTGACCTTTAGTACTGCGCATCATCCTCAAACTGACGGGCAGTCCGAGCGTACTATTCAGATCCTTGAGGATATACTTCGAGGTTGTGTCCATGATTTTAAGGGGTCGTGGGAGAGGCATTTGCCCTTAGTGGAGTTCGCCTATAATAACAGCTTCCAATCGAGTATTGGCATGGCTCCACTTGAGGCCTTGTATGGCCAACTGTGTAGATCTCTGGTGTGTTGGGCCGAGGTGGGTGATGCACCTTTGTTGGGCCCAGAGTTAGTTTGGGAAACGACAGTGAAGGTGGCACTTATTCGTAGGAGATTAGTTACGGCTCAGAGTCACTAGAAGAGTTATGTCGACTGTAGGAGGAGACCCTTGTCTTTTGAGGTGGGAGATCATGTCTTTCTTAAAATATTACCTAGACGGGGTTTGATGAGATTTGAGAAGAGTTGGAAATTGTCCCCTCGATTTATTGGCCCTTTTGAGATCCTTGAGCAGATTGGGGAGGTTGCTTACCGTTTGGCATTACGGCCACATCTTTCTAGCGTTCATTATGTGTTCCATATTAGTATGCTTCTGAACTATGAGTCGGACCCATCGCACATGTTGGATTGGACTGACTTGGAGGTAGATGAGGATGCCTTGTATGAGAAGAAACCGGTGAGAGTCTTAGATAGACGGGACCAAGTCTTGCGAGGCAAGACAATTCCCTTAGTAAAGGTATTATGGAAACATCACGGGGTTGAGGAAGTAACTTGGGAGCGTGAATTGGAAGTCCATGAGAAATATCCGGACTTATTTGTTGATATTTGAATGTATATTGAGATTTTGACTATGTTAATGGAATGTAAAGGCATTGTACATGTTATGGACGTCTTGGGCACATGGACTCAATATAAGTATTGTATATGCTTTGAGAATATGGAATATTGTGGGTGTTGTATCACTTTTGGAATCATTGTATATGTTGTGAAAATTTTGAAAACTCGAATTTTGATTAAACATTGTAAATGTTTTGAAAAATTATAAATTTCATTTTAATATGGGACTTGTGTATCGAGTCGATAAGAATGGATTACCAGAGAATGGGTCATGGTATTGAACTTGTGAGAATAACGTTGTTGTGAATGGTCTAATTCTGATTTTGAACTTGATTTGTAATTTCGGGGATGAAATTCCTTAAGGGGAGAAGTATAGCGATTTCGATTTTGACCCGTCACTTATTGTATTCCGAACTCGAGTTAGTATGGTTTAGAATAGTTATTCATATCTTGTTTCCCTTGTCTTCCCCTTATTTTGGTTATCGGGTTGTGGTTGCGCGTTTAGAACAGGTTGGTTGCTTGTTTTTCCAAACCTTTGTTTCCATTTTGGTTGTTCCGCTTTAGCGGGCTTCACAAATTTTTCTTCTCCGCTCGAGCGGGATTTTCCAACTCTCAGTATTTTTGCAGACCTACAAATACTAGAAGAGTGTGTTCTACACTTGAGCGGCGTTTCCTATGCTAGAACGGGTGGACGCTCATGCTTGAGCGGGGTCCTTCGTCTGTAAAACTTTTGGAAGTGTATATTCGGCGCTCGAGCGTCACTTTCCATGCTCGAGCGGATTATGTATATAACAATCTGTGAAGATGATCTTTTTCATCAACTTTTCATCCTTCCCTCTCTCTCTAAAACTTTCTAAAAACCTCAATCTTGACCCTCTCTCTCTAAAATACTCTCTCTCTCTCTACATTTTCTCCTAGATCTGTTGATCTCTCCACCTTAGTGTCTTTGAAAAAAGGGTAGAGCATCTTGAGAGCTCTGTTTTAATCCGAATAAAAGTAGGTTTCGACGTCTTTGAAATTTCAACCTTTGCTTTGCTTAGTCTTCTAAGTTGAGGTAGGGATTTTTCTACACTCGCATATGATTTTTAGCTTAGTTATTTCTTGTTGTGTAGCAATGATGGGATTTGGGATAATTTGGGACAAACCTAGGGTTTGGAGTGCATGTTGAAAAGAGGGGTTTTTGGTAAATATGAAATAAATGGGTATGGGGTTTGAATATGAAGTCTTGTTGTGTCAAAATGGTTGATTTTGGTACTTGATTAATATTTGGAAAAATGGAAATTTTGCCCTAATCGAATCAAATTGTTATTTTGTATAAATAATTGAAATTGTCATTGAAAATGTGAAATTGGAGGATTATTGATATGAATGGTAGGATTGGTTATGTATTATCTCTCACCCTTGGAAATTTTGAATGAACTATCTGTCTTGAGATTTAATAGCTGTTTAGAAATAACTGTATTGGACTATCGGTGGAGGATAGCTATGATTGTTGTAGAAATTGCATGAGGATTAGGTAAAATTGCATGAGGATTAGGTGAATTAAAACTAATCTATTGTTCATTATCACAAAATATGATCAGGTGGTATATACATTGTATATGTATGATTGTTTGGGAGAAAAAATTGGATGTACTCCATGTGTGATTATATCTTTAAATGCATTGTATATGTATGATTGTTTGGGAGGAGAAAGTGGATGGACTCTATTGTTTGGGAGGAGAAAGGGGATGGACTCCATTATAATTAAGTTGGCCGAAGTGTCTTGGGTGAAAGTCCCGAAATTTATACATGGGTACCAATCTCGCGGACGAAATTTCCGTAAAATGGAAAATTGAAGTGTTTGTGTGTTTACGTTGTGATTGTAGAACCTTTGAGTTGTAGTCTCGTTTGGTTATTGAAAGATAATGAAATTCTCTCCCTTTTTTTTTTTGTTTGAATTGAGAAGAATAAAAGAACTAGAAATTAAATGAAAGACATTGGATTATGATTTGAAATTTGGTATCTTATGAGTATACGAATTTGTGGACGTTTTATCACAAACATTTTGTATACATATTATACTTATACCTTTGCTAAATCTCATATATTGTGTTAGATGATTCCTACTGGGTTGTGGCTCACCCTATTTGGGAAAAACATTTTCAGGTGTTGGTGACATACCTCTGCCAAGACAATAGCTTGGAGGGACTATTGGGAGCAAGAGCTTCCTTACTTTTGATTATATTTTTTGTAAAGACAAGGGCTTCAGATATATTGAGTTAGACTCTTTCTTTTGTGTAATCAAGCAATGTCTTGGAAAGATGTAAGCCCGTAGGGCATCTATTTTGTTGATTATTAACCGATGTTACATGCTATAGATTCAAGATAAACATTTATGAATATATATTGCATGTATTATCTTTTGTAATACGAATTCTGATGAAGGAAAACATTTTGTTTCTATTATTCTTCCGTTTAAGAATTGGGTTCATTATATTATATTTTGGGGGCATTACAGGGCTACTCCTTGTAGACACCCCATTTTTTACGGCCCTTATAACTTGGACGTCCTTGTAGGCACATCTGATGATGAGTATATTTGCTTGCCAAGTGCTCGAAGTCCTCAGCAGAACGCCACAACTTTGAGCCTTTCAAACCGTGCACCCTTTTTGTCTCATTTTTGGACCATGCCTTGGTCTTTCTAGCCTGCAACCTCTGGTGGCCTGCCGGCCATCCCTAGAGGCTGTCAGCCATTACTTTTGGTTTGTCGGCCACCAGTGTGTTTTGTAAATATTTTATGGCAGTAGTGCCAGCTGTTTACACAAATGCATACATCTATCCACACGTGTAGGGATGGATCTCCTTGAGAGAATTTCATGTTTTCTATATATAGAGACTCCCTCTCTCTTATAGCAAGGTTAGACAATTTAGAACTCAAAAATTTTCCTTTCTCTCTAGCATTTCTCTACACTTTAGCCTCCAATTCCTTAACCTTTGCCTATACACCCTTAACCAAATTTCACCATCTTTGAGCTAAGGTGTTCTTCAGCTTGGTTTGAGCTCTAGAGGGTGTACTTGCTTGGTTTTGTAGTTTGGAATTACTCTTCTCTTCAAGAGGTATAATATTTGTTTTATTAGCTTGCTTTGTATACTTGTTTTTCTATCTTTTTCCCACTATTTTTGGGTTGTTTTTGGGCTATAAAAACTCTATCTTTGTGGGCTGAAATTTGTGATTTTAAGCCATTTAAGGTAGGGGGTGGTTCACCTTTCTTTGTACCCTGTTTGTAAGGCCTTTCCACTTGTGTTTCCCACTTTCAAACTATCTTTTTCCAAGCTTTTAAACACTAATTTTCAAAGCTTTTTCAGTGGTGAAAATCATGCTTTGAAGTCCAAATTTGGAGGGGTTAGCCTCTCATCCTTGTGTCTTGTTTGCTAGCCTAATTAGCTCCATGTGTTAGCTTATTTTTCTAGCTTGTTTTAGCTTAATTCCAGCATGTTTTAGCCTCTGATTTGGACTGTTTTAACTCTGTTTTAGGCTGTTTAAGTCATTTGAGTCTTTTTTTGCATGTCTCTAGTGTAATAGTCTTCACAAGCTTGGTGTTTTAGGCCTTTAGACACCACTTATTTGAGTTGATTGCATTGTTTTAGTTCTTTTCACACTTAATTTCGGCAAGCATAATCTCTGCAACCTTCCTCATTTCTTGGCTTTTAATTTTTCTTTGAAAGTGGTTTCAAGTCACTTACTTGCCTAAGTATGATGTTGAGGTTTCATACTTAATGGTTTAATCCCTTAGGGGGTTCATTACCAACGGTATAATGCTTCTTTCATAACCAAAAACAACTTGTGTTTTCAGCCCTCTTTCCATTAGAGGACTTTAATTCACCTAATGGACTTAATTGGATTAAAGAATGGTTGGTAAGTTAAAATGAGTAGCTAAAACTTGGGACTAAAGTGAGCAAGATAATAACTTGGTGTGTTCAATCGGACGTTAATTGAGCACATGGAGCTTGGACCATGTCATACTTGCTAGTGATGAAATGATCCAAATCTCCAAGGTCAACTTCTTCCCTTGATCTTTCATGAAAGAGAGAAGGTTTGTGTCTTGTTTTGCATTTATTGAGCTTGCACCTCTTGAGTCACAAGCCATCATGCAATGAAATTGCTTGAGTTGGTAGTTTGTGGCTTAAGTTCACCACTCCTTGGATTTGCTCACGAAAAGGACGGGTGAGTTGTGCAAACAAACCTTTGAAATACCCTGCATATGCTCTATTTGTCCTCTGTTGCAGCAAGATGAAAATGTGCATCAGTGGCTGGCAGGCCACTTTTCATGGCCGCAAGTGGCCGGCAGACCACCTTTGATGGTTGGCAGGTGGCCAGCAATCTTTACCAGTGGCCGGCTGGCCACTGATGCAAATCTCAGCAGAGTGTTGGTAAGATGGAGCAAAGTTTGTTCTAGAAATGTTCAATTGTGTAAACAGTGGCATTCAGGAGCAAAACGGTGGTCTTTTCGAGTGATATCCGAGCATGCGCATCACATCCTTCGTTTCTCGAGGCAGAGTAGTTAATTGCTTAGTTTAATTATTTAGTTTACTTACACTTATGTTGTAACTATTTAAATAGTTTGCTTGCTAGTTAGTTAATTCAAGTGTTGTAATAATTAGTTAATTAGTTTAGCTAGTTATTCATTTTGGTTTGTAATAGTTAGCTTAATTGGCCTTAACCTAATTAATTAGCCTAGCTTAATTAGTTGCTAGTTAGCTTAGTTTATTAATAATGTGTATGTCTTCCAACCCCACGTCTTTCTCCCTTTTATTTATCCGCTTTTGATGGTTAGATTAGGAGCATAACGTTTCGTTTAGCATACATTATGCTTGTATCCATTCATTTTGTCTTGCATGCACCAAGGCTCGGCGCATCATTCAAACTACATTGCATTCCATAGGTCTTTTAATACGTGTTAAGGTGCATGTTATTTAAATTGATCCATATGCCATATTAGTAGTCGAGCCTTTTAGTTGCATTATCGTATGTGTTGCATTAGTCATGATTGTATAGTAAGGAATCATGCATTTTTTCTAACTAGTTTCTTTTCTTGGCTTGGAGTACTAAGTGAGTTTTTATTGCTTTAGCATACTTGCATGAGTGTGAGTGACTACCATGACTAGCATGCTTACTATGAGGCTAAGTGCTTAATTGTTGTAACTGTTTGAGTGCCGGTGGATGAAGGCTTGTTGCTTGAATTAGAATGATTCAATGAATTTACGTTTTAAGCCCACTTTGTCAAGTGGCAAATTCGCAAACTTTAAGCACGCTTTGTTAAGTAGTAAATTCAAACCCTTTTCAAAAAACAAACATGAAATTGAATTGTTCCAATTCGGGCAAACTAGTCTATACTTGTATATGCACATCAAATAGTAAAATGCTAGCCTAAATAAACCAGAACAAGAGCATATAATGTTGATAAAAATCATATCATGATTAGTAGAAGCCAATCTTTGCTTAGGCGAGCGGGGGTGCGCAAATTTATTCGTGACCTTCCCCTCTCGTACCCAAGTTCCCGAGCCGAGGCAACTTTGGTGATGACGCACACGTGGCCTTTGGCACGAGTCATGGGTTTCCTAAATTTCTCCAAAATAAAACATTTAGGTGGTGAATCTGTATCTGGTAAAGCAGTCCAATTTTGGCATTTTTTTATTCAAAATCAATTTTCCAAACGATTTGTCGGATTTTGACTCTTTGGTGTTTATCAATTTCACATTGGACTTGTGAGATTAGATTCAGAACCGTGGGAGTCCGAACTGTAGGGCTTTCTTTCAAACTTCCGAAAAGGGCGCGCGAAAAAGTCAAGCTACAGTTGCTGGCGACTCTGCTGGGGAATTAGAGAAGCTGACTCGAACTCATGATATGAGATTTTATTTACATTTATATGTTTCTTTGCATTGCATTTGCATTGGTGTATTTAAGTCACTGTGTTTGCCATTTATTATTCCTGGATAGTTTGCCAGAGGCTCGCCTAAAAGCTTGCCAAAAGGCTAACCGGTCGCGGGCTCTGCCACGATGGAAACACAACCCTTGGATCTAGACTACCGCTGTACCGTTTGATCCTTCTTTCACTTCTCGGTGTTAGGTGTGAGAGGTATATTAGGTAGTCTTGCTGAGGTACCCTTTTGATCATTTGGCCTAGTTACATATCGAAAGCCGTAGAGACTGTTCCAAGCTAGGTCAAGATGCTTACCCAAATGCAGGATTGTGTGAAACCGTTTTGAATGAATAGTGAACCCTAGCTCCTGACGAAACTTGGGCAGGGTAACCCTACCCCCTCATAGGGGTGTTTTGGTTCTCACTTACATGGTATGTGCTTTTAGAGTGAAACTCTACAGGAATGTCTGTATCAGTTGCAAGTTTGGGTATCAGATTTGGGGCAGAAGTCAGTGTTGAGTACAGTCCTACAGCTTTTGATTACAACTGTGTGTCGTTCACATCTGAGCTGAGGTGCTCTGCGGTTTCTGATTTTTGCTTTCCTTTTTGCTTTATTTCTTTTTGCAAGGTAGTTTATCACAATTGCTTCAAATAGTTTGGATATCCCCCAAGCACTCTGGACCCATGTTAGGAGGCTTTATAGATCCGAAGATCTTGTTAGGCATAATTCACCAGTCCAACAGTCACCCTTCAGTTCACCTGCATCTAGTCAGGCTCAGTCTTCTACATCCAATCCAGTAACAAATTACTTGCCAATTCCGATGTCATAGTATGCCCCAGTTAGTATAGAGGACTTGATCCGTCATCTCCAGCAAACAGTGGAAACCATACAGCAAGATGCTGCTCGCCAGGCTGAAGTCACAGCCCATCAAGCCGAAGTGATAAACAAGCTGCAGCAACAGCAACCATAGCCAGCAGCGGCTTCTGCATCTCATGCACCTCCAGTGGGTATCCCAGCACCCGAAATTACTGCTAATGTCCAAGAGAATTTGGGCAATCCGGTAGACCCGATCCCACCGCAAGCCTCCAAGGCACCAGTGTACCAAACCGGGCCTCCATTTGAATTCGAAGTTGAGCCGACTGTACTGAAGGTCAACAAGCTAGAGAAGCTTCTCAAGCGGGCACAGGGTATGAACTCAATCCCCAACATCAAAGATGGATACACCGACTCCGAAGTAACTTTGCCAAACCGGTTTAAAATGCCACACATAGATCGGTTCGATGGCTCTGGGGATCCCATGGTTCATTTGCGGTTGTTCTCTAATATCCTACGGCCGATGGGCCTCACTAGACTTCAAAAGCTATCAATTTTCTGTCGGACCTTGTCAGGAATAGCGGCTATCTGGTATGCAAAGCCGGAGGACTCTGTAAAGCGGAGTTGGGAGGAAATGGCTGATGTCTTCATCGCACAATACTCATACAATACGCAAATCGAGGTCACAACATGTGATCTTAAGGCAACCCGTCAGGAGCCAAAGGAGGGCTTCTCAGACTTTGTAACGAGGTAGAGGGCTAAGGCTTCGACGATGACTACCAGGCCATCCGAGAAAGATCAAATTAGGATGGTGGTCTGCAATCTGCAAGGGAAATTATTGTAGAAGATGATTGTCTTACCATTGTTCACATTCACTGAGCTCCATGAGAGAAAGGTTCAAATTGAAGATGCAATGAAATAGGGGCTGATAACCGATGAGAAGGAGCAGCCCAAGAGGCCTTTTGTACACAGTTCCAATGCAACCACTAGTGGAAGCACAACTGCGCGGCCATCTGATGTGAATGTCATCACCACTACAGCCAAGACTACCAACCCTTTCGCCAGTATAACTCCACAAACCTCAAACAACCAGGCCTGATCTCAAAGGGTTTTTACTCCACTCTATATGCCTTTATCCCAAGCCCTGAGGGTGCTGATAAAAAAGGGGCATCTTAAGCCGTTAGAGCAACGCCCAATACCCGATCCTCACCCACCAAAACACAACCCAGCCAAATATTGTGCTTTTCACCAGCAGCACAGTCATGACACTGACCAATGCTATAGGCTGCGTCATGAGATTCAAGATCTCATTGACAACAAGGTGATAGCACCACCCTAAAAGCCAAATGTAACCACCAACCCTCTCCCAGCCTATAACCAAGTTCCCCCACCCCAGAACCTAAACCTAATACATACACTGGCCATTCCATACGACCCAAGCGTATATATTACCCTTTCTCACCTACCCAAACCGGCGGTGTTCATCCCTGAAAGCACAGACTTGTGCATGATGGACGCGTCCACATTTCAACCTGAACCCATGGTGGTGATAATGGCAGAAGGAGGGAGGTTGGCCTTGGAGGAAAATGTCATTCCGCTGCCCGAGTGCTCTAAGGATTTAACTGAGGGGGAGTATGATCTGTGCCAATACATTGTGCCAGTTGATAAAGCCAAGCCTGAAGTGGTATTGCCGACTGTAGCGGAGGTCAATGTGGTTAGAGAGGATGGCCCAAGTCAGGGACTAGATGATCTAGTGGAGCTGGAAGAGGATTTAGACAATCTGCAGTTCTATGACAAACAAGATCGGGAGGACGTGCAGATTGACTGGTTTGATACCAATAGGTCGACAGACAACTCTGGGTGGCTTAGTGATGAGCCCAACAAGGAGGAAGGAACTGAACCAAAACCTAAAGAAAAGGAAGCAAGAATAGCTACAATGGCCGGAATGGCCGAGAAAAAGGGAAAACTACCGGAGAGCACCAGCATCAAGAATTTAACTCAGGAACTGGGCACTGTGAGTACCGCGGATATAAAACAGGAAGCCGCATTGAAGCGGTTTGTGCAAGAAAGGGATCAAGGAAAACAGGAAGCTGAAACAACTTAACTCCGTGCAGGGGATACTTGTGATAAGGGAATGATCAGAATGGAGCCGGAAAACTGTTTGTCTCCTGCCGGAGGTGTATGGTGGGAGGATGATGACATGATTTTGGCTCACACTGAAGAAGATTGGGGTGAATACCTACCAGACAACGCCTGGTACTCTGAAGAGATTGACCATATGACGAGGAGTGGACGGTATTTCAGGCTGCCGTAGTTGGACCAAGCTGAGGCCTCTGGGAAAGATAAAGAGGTAGAGAAGCAGAAAGAAAAATAGTTGGAACAAGAGGCAATGCTGAAACAGCTGAAAAAAATTCAGGCCGATATTTCAATCTGGGGCCTGCTTATGGCTTCTCGAGTGCATCGACAGGCCGTGTTATCAGCGATGGACAGGGCCAAATTGTCCATTGACAAAACTCCTTAACAGCTTGCGGGACTGGTCTTCCCAGGAGGTGCTGCACCAACTTTAACATTCTTAGACAAGGAACTGCAGCCGGAAGGCTTAGCACGTAACAAACCTCTATATATATCAGTTGAGTGTAGAGAAAAGTGAGTGCCAGTGGTATTGGTCGACACTGGGTCGGCTATCAATGTCTATTCGTCGCGCACAGCGTATGCCATCAGCTTGAAACCAGTAGATTTTGTGCCTACAGCCTAGGTGATTCAGGCGTACGACAATACGAGCAGAAAGGTTATGGGCACGGGACAAATTAGAGTTCAAGTGGGCCCAGCTCAACAGGATATTGAGTTCCATGTCCTGGATGTGCCAGCCACTTTCAATCTATTACTAGGGAGACCTTGGTTACACCAGGTGAAAGCTATCTCCTCTACCCTCCACCAAATGGTGAAATATCCCCACGGGAAGGGGGTTACTATTGTGTTCGAGAATTCATCCATACATCCTTTGCCAGAGGTAACTACACATGTGCTAGAAATCGTTCATGGTGAGGAGGATGTATTCCTTTCAGGTTTTACGCTAGCTGAGGCCTGAGCAGTGCAAACCATCTTGGCAACAGATGGGGGCTTGTATGTCAGTGCCCAATAAATCTATTTTATGAACAAACTCTAACATGTGCCAGGAATGGGGTTAGGAAGAAGTGGCCAGAAAGGCGTCACAGCACTGGCCGGTGTGCCACATAATCTGCATGCCTTTGGTCTTATCTATACGCCCACCAAAGAGGATTGGGTTAAGAAAGGAAAAGAGATGGCAGGCAGAGCCAAAGCTAAGCAGATCGGAAAGCGCTATGAGCTTGTTCATAGGCCGATCCGGGGAACACTGAGCGACCATTTTGTTCGGGAGGGAGAAGGTTTCCCATTTTGCAGCTTTCCCGAGCCCTGGTTGAATTCTGAGAAGCAGCGTGTTCCAGGCTTTGAAATTTTCGTTGACTTGCAGTTGCAAGACAGTGATACAGAAGAAAAGGCTGAACTGACTGTTGAAGCTGAAAAGAGTATGGAAAATGACTCTGATAACAACGAACTTGAAGTAAGGGCAGCACTGGCATGTCTCCTTTCAGATTCTCTAGCCAACTCAGAGAGGTTGGGGGATAACTTAACCATCTCCATGATTAGGGACCAATCGGGTGTGAACCCTTCTAACAGCATTTTGGATGCATCTGAAGCACCATCTCTCATTTGGCAGCTGGAGGAGGGCTACCTTTGTAGTTTTAAGTAGGGTAGTGAGCCAGAATCTGATTCCACAGAGTTTGTGGAGTCGGAATTAGATTCTGGTTCTTCTGAGTCCGAGTCCGATATTCCTAGGGGTGATAACTCGGATGCCAAGGTCTTGTCCAGGTCGTCTTTTTCTTTTCCTTTTGAGTCGGTTGTAACCGAAGAGCTGGATGAGCTGGACCTTATGAATGAGAATGCCACTGCAGATTCTGAGTATTTCTCTGTGCCGCTTGTTTATTGCATTGATCAAGATTTTCAAAGTTTTAATGAAAACGAAGAGGAATGAATTCCCCTGGTTTAAAAAAATTTGATTAATTGAGAGGATGAGAGGTATGAAAAATCCCTTGCTGATGAAATCACTGCTTTTAATGTGGGTATTGAGAAGGATCTGCATTTGGTCCAGATCGGGTCCATGTTGTCTTCGGAGGAGCACGAGCGCTTGGTCGCTTTATTAAAAGATTTCAAAGATGTTTTCACTTGCTCTTACGAAGACATGCCTGGAATCGGTCCTGAGATCGTACATCATCAGATCCCTCTTGACCCCGAGGCCCGACCCGTCAAACAGAAGTTGCGGAGAATGCGTCGAGATTGGGCTTTGAAGATTAAGGAGGAGGTCACCAAGGAGAGCGATACAGGGTTTCTGCTAGTATCTGAGCATCTAACTTGGTTGGCCAATATCGTCCCAGTACTGAAGAAAGATGGCAGAATTTGGGTGTGTGTGGACTGCTGAGATTTGAATAGAGCCAGTCCGAAGGATGACTTTCCCTTGCCGCACATCGATGAATTAGTGGATTTCACCGCGGGTCATGCATTGCTCTCCTTCATGGATGGATTTTTCGGGTATAACCAGATTCTGATGGCATTTGAGAACAGAGAGAAAACTGCCTTCACTACACCGTGGGGAACCTACTGCTATCTGGTGATGCCATTTAGGCTAAAGAATGTCGGGGCTACCTATCAAAGGGCTGCAACCACAATTCTACATGATATGATCCACAAAAAGGTCGAGGTATATGTGGACGATATAATTGTCAAGTCCAAGGAAAGAGAGGGCCACTACACCACCTTGAAGAAATTCTTTCAACGGATCAGAGAATACAGACTGAGGTTGAATCTGCAGAAGTGTACCTTCGGCGTAACAGCATGGAAAATGCTGGGTTTCTTGATCACACAGAGGGGCATCAAAGTAGATCCTTCCAACGATGGGATGCATGCTTGCTCAAGAATCTAAGGATAGGGTAGAGAAAGCCATCTACTACTTGAGCAACAAAATACTGGATTATGAGACCCGTTACGCCCCACTGAAGAAAGCTTGCCTAGCCTTGGTATAGGTTACCAGGAAGTTAAAGCACTACTTGTTAGCTCACTCTGTAATTCTAGTTTCGAGATTAGATCCCATCAAATATCTCTTTGAGAAACCAACGCTTACAGGTAGGCTAGCTCGTTGGTTGCTTCTTCTTTCCGAATTTGATCTGAAGTATGTTACTCACAAGTCGGTCAAGGGGAGAGCTGCAGCGGAGTTCCTGGCAGATCACCCAGCGGAAAGGGATGAAGCAGTAGAATACCTATTCCCAGATGAAGCCATTCTGCAAGTTAAGGAAGAGATTTAGACAATGTACTTGGACAGAGCATCTAATCAATATGGTTATGGGATAGGTGTGTTACTAATAGCACCCGAGAATTCCCATATACCTTTAGCCTTTAAACTCCAGTTCAAAGTATCCAATAACAAAGTAGAATACAAGGCGTGTATCGCTGGTTTGGAAACCGCCCTAGCACAAAGGGCAAAAAGGTTGGACGTAATTAGGGACTCGAACCTAGTTGTGTCTCAAGCAAATGGAGACTGGAAGGTCAAAGAAGAAAATATGAAGATCTATCATCAGACCCTGGATGTTCTGATTCCTAAGTTTGAAAAGCTGACTTTCACGCATCTACTGAGAAAGAACAACAGGTTCGCTGATGCCTTATCAACTCTATCTTCTATGATAGACATCTCACTTGGAGTCCGGATACGTCCAATCATCATTGAACAGAGATACACGCCGGCCTACGAGACTATTGCCGTAATAGATAAAGCACAAGATCAAAACCCTTGGTACTATGATGTTTGGAACTTCTTGGAAAAGAAGGTTTATCCAACAGGGGCAAATGCCAAAGACAAGAGGGAAATACAGCGAATGGCCGTCCAATTTATCATCTGCAGAGGTAAACTGTACAAGAGAGGTCATCTGGGAATGCACAAGTTGTGTGTCACAGTAGAGGAATCAAAGTGCCTAATGGAGGCCATCCATGGGGGAAAGTGCAAAGTGCATATGAACGGAGTAATGTTAGCCTGGAAGATTCTTAGGCAAGGTTACTACTAGTCTACCATGGAGGAAGATAGTATTGGTTTTGTTCGGCGATACCACAAATGCCAAATTCATGCCAATCGCATGAACATCCTGCCGTCGAAGCTGTACAACATGACTTTACCATGGCCTTTTGCAGTCTGGGGAATTGATCGGCGCAGTCACACCGAAAGGGTCGAATGGACATGAGTACATTCTAGTGACAATTGATTACTTCACAAAGTGGGTGAAAGCTCAGTCTTATACAGTGTTAAAAGCAGCACATTTGGCTAAGTTCATCCAAAACAACATCATTTGCCGTTATAGGGTCCCAAATGAGATCATTTCAGATAATGGCTCCCATTTCAAGAAAGAAGTGATAGACTTGTTAGAGAAATGAAACACGGCTTTCCATAAGTCATCTACATACCAGCCGCAAACCAACGGAGCTATTGAGGTTGCTAACAAGAACATCAAGCATATTCTGTAGAAGATGGTTGAGACCTACAGGGACTAGCCAAACAAATTGCTGTTTGCACTCTGGGGCTATAGAACTTTAATCTAGATGTCTACAGGGGCAACTCCTTATTCTTTTGTCTGTAGGATGGAAGCTGTTCTGCCAATCGAAATAGAAGTCCCGTCGTTGTGAGTTATGGCTGAGTGTCAAATAGCAGAGGCGGACTGGCAGTAGAGTAGGTTTAAAGAACTGATGTCGTTTGATGAGAGAAGGCTGAAAGCATTGTACCATGTTCAGGGTTATTGTAGACGCGCCCTTGGGCTTACTACAGTTCGGACTCGACTTGTCACGGTTCTTAATCTTGAACCAAAGAGTCCAAATCCGACAAATCGTTTTGGAAAACAGATTTTTGAAAAGAAGTGCCAAACATGGACTGCTTTGCCAGATATAGAGTCGCCACCTAAATATTTTTTAATGGGGAAATTTAGGAAACCCTGACTCGGTGCCAAAGGCCACGTGTCCGTCATCACCAAAGTTGCCTCGGCTCGGGAGCTTGGGTACGATTGGGGAAGGTCAGCTATGAGCACCCCCTCTCGCCCGGTCCGAAGACCGGCCTCTACTAACCGTGATATCCGTTTTTGAAAACGTTATGTGTTCTTATCCCAGTTATTAGCCTAGAATTACTATGTTATGCGCACAGCAAACAAGTATAGACTAGATTGCCTAATTTGGAAATAAGCATTGCATATCCGTTTGTTTGGAAAACGCTTTGAAATTTGCTACTCGCAAGTAGGCTAAAACACGGATTTCAACGAGTTTTTCCAACTCAGACAATCCAACCTCACCCATAGGCAATCAAACAGTTTATCACATAAGCATCTAGCCTCATGGTAAACATGCTGTCATGATAGCATTCACACACATGCGGTATGCTAAAGCATGAAAATACTTACATTGTACTCCGTGCCAAGACAATAAACTAGTTAGCAATCATGCGTGGTCCTAGTTCATGTCAAATTGACTAATGCAACACATACAAGATGCAATTAGGGTAGGCTCGGCTAACCTAAAATGGCATGTGAAATGCAATCATTCGACGCACGTATTCAAGTTAGATTTGAAATACTAATGTAGTTAGCATGATGCGCCGAGCCCGGTGCGTGCAAGACAGATGAATGGATGCACGCATGCATAGCATAAGGTATGCTAAAATAAACATGTCCTAATCTACCATCATAAGCAGGTAAATAAAAGGGAGAAAGAGGTGGGGATTGGAAGACATGCACACACGCACCCACACTTATTACAGATTTGCCCTCGCTCGGAGGGACCAAAAGAATAATACAAATTAACTAACTACGAGCTAATTAAATATTACAGATTACCTAATTAGTTGACAAACTAACTAAGCTAGGAAAAACAGTAAACCCCCTCGGGAGGAGAGTTTGGTGCAATACATACTCGGATCCTGCTCGGAAGCGCACTGCCATGCATAGACTGCCTCTGTTTTCCCTGCTCTGCCCCTCTGAAGACTGTCAAAGTCTCTGAATTGATTCCCTGGATACTGGGAAACACCGCCGGCTGAGTAGAATTACCACCGGTTGCTAGATATGGCCATCGGCACAAGATGCATCCATCGGCTACCAATGGATGGCCGGTCGGCACTATATTATGCCGGTCGGCCAGAACTGCCTACAAAACCTGCAACTTACAGCAGCAAAGGACAGAACTTGCATGGCAATGTAATTCAAGCAATATATGCACCAAACAAGCCCCTTATCATGTTAAGGACTCAAAGGAGGATGTACCTTGATTCTCGGACCACCAATCACGCATTTCCATGCGTGATGGCCCAAAGAATCAAGTGTGCAACTTCGATTTCAAATGTAATGCAATGCACACAAACAATCAAAGGCCCAATCCCTATCACTAAATCAAGGGACAAGACATGCATGCAAGATGCAATGCAACCTAGGCATACAAGCTAAGGATGCAACATGGCAATACAAGACACTTATGCAAGCATGCAAGCAAACATGCAAAGTAAGCATGCAAACCAAATAGAGGGTGGACTTAAACATGAATTAGGCAGCTCTAATTGGGCCCAAAACAGTAGCCATAATGCTAAGGAAGTGAAGCCAAACACACATACACGCATGCACATGTTATGGTCCAACACTTAAGCATCAAAAGGGGCCACTCTCAAGCACACTTAAAAGAGGCATAACATGGATAATTAGCATGCAACACAAGCTCTGAAAATCATGTTAGAATATGGTGCCAAACCAACTCAAATAAAGCAAACATTAGCATGCAAATGGTCCAAGTATCAAGGCAAGCTAAAGGGGTATTGGACCACACTTAGCAAGACCAACATGGCATGCATTAAACAACTAAAAATAGATTTTTAGCATGTTAAAACAAGGCCAAAAGACCACTTAGATGGCGTCTAAGTGGTTCAAATATGAAGGCATGCGCAAATACACTTTCAAGGAGCATACAACACAAGCTCATAAGGCATCAAAGAGGTATTTAAGGCAAGCATACAAGCATGTTAGAGGGACTGAAATAGCATGAAAAATGATCCCAACCCACTAAATCCATGCAAGAATGGCATGCTACACACTTACATACTTAAGGCCAACAAGCCAAAATACAAAGGGGCCACATAATGCATGTCAAGATCGACCCAAACAACTATGGACAGACCTTGAACATGGAAAAATAAGCACAAAACCTTCACAAGGCCAAACCTAAAGCATGCTTGAACAAGGGTTTACAACCTAAGGCATATTAAGGCATAAACATGGCATTACAAGGTAGGTATGCTAAGCATGCATGGTGTACCAAAAACAACACACAATAATGTTATATCATGGCAATATAAGCATGAAACACAGCCATGGCATGATCAACAAACACTTAAGCATGATGCTCCCTCAAGAGGCCAAAATTGGTCCTTTTCAAGGACAACAAGGAGAGGGGGTGGCCCTCTCCTTTTTGAGACTTCAAGGCACCATCCTCACCACTGAAATCCCTCAAGATTTCAGTGGTGAGGAGGCCCAAGCACCAAAGTCTCGGAGCTCACCCAAAAATGGCACAAAATGGGGCTTCTCAAGGCCTAAGGGTGGTTAAACACCTCCAAACCACAAAACACTCTAAACAAACAATTTAGAGGGCCCAAAAACAGAACTTTTTTGTATTATACACTAAGCACAAAAATAATTCTAAGATAGGCTAACAAGCTATGCAAAAATGGGGATAAAAGGGACTAGTGTCTCACCCTTGTAGACCTCTTCACAAAAGATGATCTTGTTGCCTCCTTGAGCTTCAATCCAGCCAAGAATAGCAAGAACAAGCCTCAGGTCCCTCAAGAACCAAGAGAAGGTGAAAGACTATGTGTTTGTGTGCAATAGTAAGGACAACTACACCTAGAACACACACAAGAGAGATATAGAGATAGGTTATGTATGGAACTCAAACCCTAAAACCAGAACTTCTCCCACACTTTTCTAACCAAAATTTCTCTAACCTAAAGCCAAGAGAAGAGCCCTCCTCTTATAGGCAAACAATCTTGTAAAGCTTGTTCAATAAGCTTACAAGAGGAGCATCCCTCCATACACGTGTATAGAGGGGAACAAAATGCCACACAGTTGTCCTAAAATATCTGCAAAAGCAGATGAACAGTAGTCGGCTGTTCAAAATTGCCATTTTGACAAAATTGATGGCCGGTCGGCCAAAAAGAGTGCCGATCGGCCAAATATATGGCCGATGGGCACAAACAGCAGCCGGTGGCCTCAAGCCACGGTCGGTGATGTATGGGGAGACCTCACAAGGCATCCCCTGCCCTTCCAAGGCAAAACACAAGTGTTTGGTGCAAAACCAAACACAAAACGGTCGAGTTTGGAGATCCTAAGGCAAGGCACGTAGCCGAGACCTCCGGGAACTCCAAACGAACACAAACATGGATGATCACCGGGTGTTCAAACGGTGACGTCCAAGTCTTGAGGACGGTCAAAAAAATGGGGTGTCTACAGTTGCCCCTCTTTGACAGAACTCGAAAGTCATAACAATGACGGGAGTGAATGTCAAAGCCCAGAGACGACCCATTTTTGACAAGGCCGAAGACTTGGACAAACATGCAAGACAAACAAGGTATGCGCCCGAAGGCAAGGGCAAAATGCAAGACAATGCACGAAGCCGAGCATAACTTATGATCATGCAAAGAAAAGCTGTAATGAAGCACACATGCAACAGTTTTAAGCTAGCATACACCAAACTACACTACAATGCAGAAAGGATGTAAGAGAATTATGCAATTCTCAATACGTCTCACGCGGAGGATACAATACCTATCCGGTTCGTCTGGTTCCACCAGCGGTAAATGAACCGTACATACAATATCGTACCTGTAAAGAAAACAACTTAACAGGTATAATATTGTTAGCAACATGCATGACAATGCAAGAATGAATGCAAAATGATATGCAATATATACAAAACAATGTATAAATAATGCAAATGAAAATGCAATGCAATTGAAACAATGCAAACTACATGCAAAGCAATTGAATCATGATCCAATCATGAGCGGTTCGAAACCACACGTATGTCAAATAGATTGATGGAGGTAACAAGTCCGTCTACCATAGAACGGTCTACTGAACTATGAGTAATGTAGACGAACACAAGAACGAGTATTGGGTGGAATGACATAAATGGGGTAACGACCCACTGGGGAAAGGACAATGATCCTAATGCCGGATGCAAAATTACACTACAATGTAATATATACAATGGATATGGCATGCAGCCAAACCAAATCTTGCCTAGGAAAGGCATGTACGCAAACAAGCCGCGGCTAACATAGAACGGTCCACTGAACTATGTTTCGACACGAGAAGTATGGGCACATACCAGACCAAGCTCAACATGGAAAGGCGCAAGCCATAGATGGCAGATGATGCAATGAATGCATGCAAACTACAATGCAATATTTACAAATATGCAATGGGATGGATACAATGGATATGGCACGCGGGCCAAACCAAATCTTGCCTAGGAAAGGCATGTACGCATACGAGCCGCGGCTAACATAGAACGGTCTACTGAACTATGTTTTGACACGAAAAGTATGGGCACATACCAGACCAAGCTCAACATGGAAAGGCGCAAGCCATAGATGGAAGGTGATGCAATGGATGCATGCAATCTAAAATGCAAATGCATGACAATGCATGTTTATTTTCTACAATGCATGACAATGCAATATTTACTATGTATGCATGATAATGCGCTACTTACAATGGATGCATGACAATGCACTATGATGCAACGGCTATGATTGCAGCTTTCCCTATCTTACCAACAGGGCGACATACTAGGTTGGTCCAGTATCCAGAACCGAGGCGCGGACATGCTACCTCAGCCTATGGGGCTTCCATACAGATTTCAAGCCGAGGGTACACCCCTGGGTATTTAAACCAGACTTTAGTTTCGGAACTCCCGAACCTTTACGTTCTAGGCATAAGCCATTCGAACTCTAGTTTCCACCATCCCAGTTGGTCTTCTAGGAACTCACCGCAAACACAGGCAGGTGGCTTTACCAGACCACCGAAAGTCGTTCGGGCACGACAAACACCAAAGGAATTGCACCTTTAGAGGATTTAAGGTCTCCTAGACCGTGATGCAAAATGATATGCATGACAATGCATGTTTTTGGAATGCGTGACAACGCAAGTTTACTTGAAATGCGTGACAATGCATGAAAATTTGACTCGTGGCGACGCGCAGCTTTAGATGCATGACAATGTAAATGAACTGAGAATGCATGAAAATGTATGATCTCGAGATGCGCGACAATGCGCGACTTTTGAGATGCATGATAATGCGATCGAGTGGGCTTACGGTCTCGCCAGACCGCACGTGTTTTTGGTCCTTACCGGACCGTGGCGTGTTTTCAGTTCCGCCGGACCCATTTTGGGGCAATGCATGAATTGAGATGCGGTGCACAAGACAGTGCGATGCGCAAGATCGCGCGATGGAATGCATGCCAAATGCAATGAGGTGTGCAAAACAGCGCGGTGCGTTAGACAACGCGAGTGAAGGTCTTGCACCTCCTAAAGATTTAAGGTCTCCTAGACCGTGATGCGGGAAAAGTGCATGACGATGCAAAATGTGCGCGTTACAACGCGTGCAGTCATGCAAAACGATGCAAGGGATGATGTGTACTGCGACGTATGCGGACATGCGTAACAATAAAGGTTTTGCACCTTCGAAGGATTTAAGGTCTCCTAGACCGTGCGTGTTTAAGGTCTCGCCAGACCGTAGCGAACAAAACAATGCGATTAAAATGCGATGCACAAGACAGTGCGATTGAAATGCGATGCACAAAATAGTGCGATTGAAATGCGATGCACAAGGGGCAACTTTTGAGTCTTGTAAAAGGCAAAAGGATACAAAAGGATACAACATTGCATGAATTCGAGTGCTACGCGCAAAAGACACGGTCCGAAGTCGAAACGGAGGTCGGTTGACCGTCGGAGATGCACTTTTCTTGCCCTTTCTTGGGCTATGAAGACCAAAAACTACACATATGGCCTAAACAAGGCTGTAGGAAGATCATCGGCCGGACTAGGAAGCCACCGGCTGTCCATCGGCTGCCAAAAAGTTCCATCGGCACAATATTCTGCCGACCGGCAAAATATATTGCCGACAGGCCAAAAGTGCCTAAATCGGGGGCAGACCTGACATTTCACCTCGGGTCTTTTAAAATAGGGTTCCAAACCCTATTTCTACACTTCCTCTTGGCCGAAATCTCACACCCTCTCTCTCTAGAGTGTTTTCCCCTCCTCGTTTCCTGGTTTTCTTCGCGTTCTACGCCCGTTTCGTCGTCGGATTCGCGATTCCCTTCACGTTTCGGACGTTTTCAACCGATTAAATCTTCGTTTCTGTACGTCCTTGTAGACACCCCATTTCTGACCGTCCACAAGACTTGGACGTCACCGCTTGGACACCCAGTGATTATCCATGATTGTGTTCGTCTCGAGTTCCCGGAGGCCTCGGCAGCGCTCCTCATCTCAGGACCTCTTGACTCGACTGCTTCGTGTTCGGTTTTGGCACCAAACACTTGTGTTTTTGCCTTCAAGGGTAGGTAGAGGCTTGTTAGCCATCCCTGAAGCCCACCGGCTGCCCCTACACTCCACCGGCACTCCCTCTTAGCCATCGGCACTATTTTCTCAAAAACTTTGGCCGGTCGGCACTTTATGTTGCCGACCGGCACTTTTTTGTGCCGGTGACTGTTTTGGCCGGCCGGTGTGCACCCTTTGAACCCCTGGGATATGGTGCATGCCAGCTGTGCCAGCTGGAATGCACCATCACATTTCCCCGTGCACAGGTGTGGCCATTTTGCACCCTTTGCACCCTCTAAGCTTCTAGAAGCTTGCACCTTTGGCCAAGCTTCTTGGAGAAGCTTGGCCAGCTGTCTTGGCTTCTCCAAGAAGCCTTGCACCCCCTTGGATCCCTTGAACCCTTTGACTCTTTTGTTTTGCTTAGCCACTAAGTCTTCTTGGCCTATATAAGCAACCCTTCTCTCCCTTTGCTTAAGGTTAGCCATTTGAGGTCAAAAACTAGAGCTTATATCTATATATCTGTGTGATACACTCTCTCTCTATATATTTTCCCTCTCTCTCCTCTTGTGTGTGTGTTTTTGGACCAAAAAGTGTGGTTTTACCTTACTTTTGCACCATTACACACACTACTACACCTTAGCTCGAGATTGGAAGCTTGGAGGGTGTTTTGTGTGATCTTGGACTGGTTTTGATCACTAAAAGAGGGCTGGACCTTTTGTTCTTCAAAGGATCTTCAAGGGTAAGAACATCACTTTAGATTCCCCATTTTGTTGCAACAACATTCTACCCTTCTTGCTTTGTGTTTTTGGATTTGTGTTTAACATAAAAAAGACTTGTTTTTCCTTGCTTAAGAACATTCATCAAGGTGTTTTGTGGTTTGGGTAGAGGGTAGAGTTTCACCCTCTTAGGCCTTGTTTTGGCCATTTTGGAGCCTTTTCTTGAGACCTTGTTTACTTGGTGTGTTTGGTCTTCTCACCACTGAAAACTAGTGGGTTTTCAGTGGTAAGGAAGGTATTTTCAAGTCTCATATAGGGGAGGGACACTCCTCTCCCTTTGTCTCTTGCTTGCCTTTGTTTTTGGCTCATGAGGTAGCATGTGTGCATGCTTGCATTTGCTTCATTTCAGAACTTTCTTGGGTGTTTTAGGTCATGTTTGATCTCTGTCTAAGGTCGGATTTGTGGCCTCTAGCATGCCTCTCATACTTGCTTTGAAATGCTCTCTTATGCCTAAAAGCATGCCATGCATCTAGGCCATGTTCTTTGCATGTTTTAGCTTGGTTCCATGAGGGTATTAGCATTATATTACCATGTATAAGGGCTGTGAGCCACTGATTTTGCCATGTATAGTGCGCTTGACATGGTCGTTTTGTATTTTAGGCTTGAAAGCCCCATGCATTTTGGCCCCTAGTATGTTCTACATTGATCACCCTCATGATTTGGCATCATTTGTGACCTTATTTCAGTCCATAAATCATGTTTGTATGTATGCATATGTAGCCTATTTCATGCTTTAAGGGGTGTGCTCTTGTATGTCTAGGAATTGGCATTGTGTATGCTTGCATACTTGGTGCATTTTGGGGCTGCCATGTGAGGGGATTTGGGTGTCATTTTGCATGCTAATGCTCTGTTTTCGGTGGCCTAATTCATGTCATGAGTGGCCTCGGTAATGATGGAAAGATACTCTCTTTGATGCCTTAAGTTTAGGCTCATTAATTTGCATAATTGGTATAGCATTTTGGTCACCATTTTGGGCATGTTTTGCCACTGTTTTGGGGAGGCTTGAGGGCTGCCCCATTGTGGCTAAGTCCCTCATTGCATGTTTGTTATATGCTTGTTGCATGTTTGCCCCATTAGATGTTATAGCATGGTGGTCTTGTGCTTGATTGGTCCATATTGGCATGATGATAGCATCTTGTACACTCTAGCATTTTGCATGACTAATGTGTTAGTGGTGTGATACTTAGTGTGCTAGCATCCTAATTTTCCATAATGCATGTTTGCATGTTTGCATGTTCGCATGTTTACATGAGTTGCATTTCATTACTCGATTTGGTGGGGTGTCAAACCAAGTGTGGGAAATGAGGGGTGTTTGTACTCCAAGTGACGAAACACACCTCAATTCCCATGTCACTAAGGCCCTTGATATTGGCATGATAGGGACTTAGTTATCATTGTTGTGTTGCATGCATTTTTACATCAAAGTGCAACCTTGGTTCTTTAGGCTATCATGCACCAAGGTGCACCATTGATGGCCCTAGAACCAAGAGCCATACTTCCTTGAGTTCCATTCATGATAGGAAGCATTGGCCATGCATAAATATGCCCAAAAATCCAATACCATGCACTGCTGCCTGCTGTTGCTGTCAAACTGTCCCCTGCAGGAATTTATAGCCGACCGACAGCAAAGAGTGCCGACCGGCACTTCTTTTCTGGCCGATAGCTTATTCTGCAGCCGGTGGTCACCACAAGCAGCCGGTGGAAATTTCCTTCAGCCGGTGGCACTTAGCAGCATGCAAGGAAGGTGTTCTGAGACTTTGGTAATTTTTGGAGAGGCAGGGCAGTAGAAACAGAGGCAGCAGTGGTGCGGTGTGGGGCTTTCCGGGCAAGTCGGATCGAGCATGCATCATTCGCACATCCCGAGGCAGGGCTGAGGCCCCATTTCTTTTATTTATTTGATTTAATTTTAATAATTAGAATTTTGTAATAATTTATTCATTTATTCTTTTGGACTGTATTATTATTCGGTCCCTCCGAGTGAGGGCGTGCTTGTAATAAGTGTGTGTGAGTGGGTGTATGTCTTCCAATCCCCATTTCTTTCTTCCCTTTTATTTACCTGCTTACGTTGGTAGATTAGGGCATACTTATTTTAGCATACCTTATGCAATGCATGCGTGCATCCATGCATTTGTTTACATGCACCGGGCTCGGTACATCATACAAACTGCATCGTATTTCCAATTCCAATTTGAATACGTGATAGTTGTAGCATTTCGCATGCCATTCTAGGGTTAGCCGAGCCTACTCTAAATTGCATCCTTGCCTGCGTTGCATTAGCCACTTAACATGAACTAGGACACGCATGCTTGCTAACTAGTTTTCTGTTTTGGCACGGAGTACGATGTAAGTATTTACGCTTTAGCATACCACATGCGTGTGAATGTTGCCATGACAGTATGCTTACCATGCGGCTAGGTGCTTACATGAGATAAACTGCTTGAATGCCTGTGGGTGGAGGTTGGATTGTCTGAGTTGGGAAAACTCATTGAAATCCGTGTTTTAGCCTACTTGCGAGTAGCAAATTCCGAACATTTTCAAAATAAACGGATATGCAATGTTTGTTCCAAATTAGGCAATCTAGTCTATACTTGTTTGCCGTGCGCATAATATAGTAATTCTAGGCTAATAATGGGATAAGAGCATGTAATGTTTTCAAAATCGGATATCACGGTTAGTAGAGGGGTCTTCGGACCGGGCGAAAGGGGGTGCTCATAGCTGACCTTCCCCGATCGTACCCAAGCTCCCGAGCCAAGACATTTGGTGATGACGGACATGTGGCCTTCGGCACCGAGTCAGGGTTTCCTAAGTTCCCCCATAAAAAATATTTAGGTGGCGACTCTGTAATCTGGCAAAGCAGTCCATGTTTGGCACTACTTTTCAAAAATCTATTTTCTCAAACGATTTGCCAGAGTTGGACTCTTTGGTTCAGATTTAGAACCGCAACAACAAAAGGGAGTCCGAACTGTAGCAAAGGTCCCCCCCGCGGGCGTTGTTACAGTTTCTGGCGACTCTGCTGGGGAGTTTTAGAGAGCTTGACTCGAACTCGTGATATCCTGTTTTGACTACGTTTATGTGTCTCTTTGCATTGCATTTGCATTTGGTGCGCCTAGGACACCGTGTTGGCCATCTGCTATTCCTGAGCAGTTTGCCGGAGGTTTGTCTTGTCAAGGCATGACCATAAGGCTGACCGGTTACGGGCTCTGCCAGTATGGGAACACAAACCCCGGTTTTACCGGGGCACCCTTTTTGACCATTCGACCTAGTGCATATTCGGATCCATAGTGACCATTCCAAACTAGGACAGGTTGCTTACCCGATATAGGTTGTTTGAAACCGCTGCGTGCGTAGTGAAACCCTAGCTCCTGACAAAATAGGACAGGGAAACCCTACCCCAACATAGGGGTGTATTGGCTCTCATTTACTTGCTATGTGCTTTTAGAGTGTATCTCTACAGGGAATGCGCATGTCAGTTTGCAAGTTTTTATCCGGCCTGAGGGCACCAGTAACAGTATTTTGGGGGAATCAGTTATCTGTGGATACAAGATTCAGACTTGGGGGCAATGATTCAGAAATAGTGATCAGTATTGGAGGGACAGTGAATCGAGTTCAACGTGTTATCCAACCGTGTGTTGTTTATTTTATGCCGTTATGCTGTCCGATTTCTGTTATTTATACGCTTTATTATCTTTTTTTAGGTAGTTGAGCACGATTGCTTCTGACCCAGTAGATACTCCCGAGCACTCTGGACTAGAGGTCGTTGACTCCATCGATCTGAGGATCTGGTAGACGGACAACCAGTGTACTGTTCACTACCCCCGGTTACTAGGCGGAGGTCAGTCAGACAGAGGACATCAGCACAGCAGTCAGTTCAGAGGCCTTATCTACCCCACCTGTGTTCAGTAGGGATCAGGGTTCTGTGTCACCAACAGAGGGAGAATATATACCGGTATTTCAACCAGAGCAGAATAGCATGGCTAGTTTAGAAGAGATGGTGCGCCACCTCTAAGAAAGCATGAAAATGATGCAGCAAGATGCTGTCCGCCAGGCAGAATTCGCCAGGCAACAAGCCACACTGGTAAAAGAACAGGCAGAGACAATAGCCAGACTAGAGCAGCAGACCGGAGCATCTGCTTCGCATCAAATTCCTCCCCCACCAGGAGTTCCTAACATCTGGGAGACAACCAATGTTCAGACTGATACAGAACTGCCCACAGGACCACCCCCACCTCCAACCCTACCTCAAATCCAACCTCAGCTATCAAAAACGCCCACCAACCTACCGGACTCTCCTTTTGAGTTCGAGACTGATCCCACAGCACTAAAGTTGAGCAAGCTTGAAAAGCTGTTCAAGAGATCCCAAGGGGTCAAGACTATCCCCGATATTGAAGATGGATACACAGACGCAACCGTGACGTTGCCCGACAGATTCAAAATGCCTCATATTGATCGATTTGACGGGTCTAGGGACCCCATGGTGCATTTAAGACTGTTTTCAGATGTTCTAAGGCCGATGGGCCTCAGTAGGCTTCAGAAGTTGTCTTTGTTTGGCCGGACCCTGTCGGTGTGTGTGGCCATATGGTATGCCAAGCTAGAAGATGATGTCAAGAGGAGTTGGGACGAAATGGCTGAGGCCTTCATCGCACAGTATTCGTATAATACACAGATTGAGATTACGACCCGTGATCTCGAGACGACTAGGCAAGAGCCTAAGGAGAGTTTTTCAGATTTGTAACCAGATGGAGGGCCAAGGCTTCGATGATGACCCTGAGGCCTACGGACAAAGACCAGATTCGGATGATTGTGCGCAATCTTCAGCCGAAGTTGATGCAAAAGATGATAGTTCTCCCCTTTCCTACTTTTTCTGACCTACATGAAATAGGGGGTGCAGATTGAAGATGCCTTGAAGCAAGGCTTGATTGATAATGACCGGGGAGCAACCCCGACGAACTTTCAACCGTGGTAGCAATGCGGGCCCGAGTGGCGCTACTACTACGAGAGCCACCGAAGTAAGCATGGTCACCGCCAACCCCCCTCCAAGAAATACGGCAGCTGTACCATTCTCCGGCGCGTCCGGAAGCAACCCACAAACAACCAAATATCCTCACAGAAACACCAGAACCTTCGCCCCACTATATATGCCCCTATCCAAAGCTCTGGGGGTTTTGATCAAAAAAGGGCACCTGAAGCCCCTAGAGCCGCGGCCCTTACCAGAAAAACTCCCTCCTACCCATAACCCGGCCAAATATTGTGCCTTTCATCAACAGCACGGTCACGACACCGATCTGTGCTTCCGGTTGCGTCATGAGATCCAAGATCTCATCGACAATGGGGTGATTTTGCCCCCCGAAAAACCCAATGTTACTACAAATCCCCTCCCCGCACATAACCAAGCTCCACCACCCAAAAGGCTCAATTTCATCCATACTGGGACCGTGTCCTACGACCCTAGTATCTATATCACACCTACCCACCTGCCTAAACCAGAGGTGTTCCTCCCCGATTGCACCGACTTGTGCATGATGGACATCTCCATGACCCAACCCAAGCTAGCGGTGGTGACCACCAAGAACAGGAGAGAGGAAATCCCAAAGGAGAGACAGGTTGTTGATCCAGAATCTGCGGAATCTGGGAGTTACGTTGGGAAGACATATAGTCCGAGTGACTACATTTCATCAAAAGGCCAATATGGGCCTGGAGTAGAATTGCCAACAGGGGGAGAGTTGTGTATGATCCAAGGAGATAGCCAGGGGCAGGGAACAGATGATGTAACAGCTGTGGGGGAGGATCTTGCCAATCTCCAGTTTTACAATGACCAATACCCAGAAGACGCGGCAGTCGCATGGTTCGATTATGGGGATTCAGCGGAAGCTACAGGGTGGTTGGACGATCAGCCCGATGTGGTAGGAAAATTTCAGGCAGAGCAAAGTTCAGCAGGAATGAGACTATCAGCAACGGCCGGAAGGGTCGAAGAGCAGAACACATCGCGGGGCGCCGGTGTCAAGAATTTCGCCCGAGATTGGAACATTTTGAGTACGGAGATGATTGAACAGACAGTCATGTCAGAACAAGCAAGTTTTGAAGATTCCGAGAGAATCAGGAAAGCAAAGGCCCATGTGGGAGCTGAATTGCTGTGTGCACAGGAAACGAAGAGTACTACAGGCAGTGGATGGAAGACGCTACAAGCACAAAAAACAGTCATACCAGAGCCAGATAAGGTGTCTGTCAGCCGCTGATGGAATGTGGTGGGAAGACGAAGACCTATGTCTTGCTCACACCGACGAAGATTGGGGGAATAACCAACCTGATAACACTTGGTACCTCGGAGAGGTTGACCACATGACGCGGAGTGGACGGTATTTCAAGCCCCCACACTTAGATCAACGGAAGCCTCGGGAAAGGATAGGGAAGCGAGAGAAGCAAAAGGAGAAGCAACTTGAGGAAGAAGCTGTACTCAAACAGCTGAAAAAGATACAAGCAGACATCTCCATTTGGGGACTGCTCATGGCATCACGGGTGCATAGAGAGGCTGTTTTATCAGCCATGGACAAAGCAAAGCTTTCAATAGAAACCACGCCAGAGCAGCTGGTAGGATTGGTCTTTCCGGGAGGAGGTACCCCGATGCTGACCTTTTCGACAAAGAACTTCCGCCCGAGGGCACGAATCATAATAAACCCCTCTACATCTCCGTGGAGTGTAGAAATAAGTGGATACCGGTGGTACTTGTTGATACCGGGTCCGCCATTAATGTCTGCCCAGCGAGGACGGCATATGCGATTGGCTTGAAAACCGTGGATTTTGTACCAACAGCCCAGGTCATCCGGGCATATGACAATACAAGTAGAGAAGTAATGGGAACAGTTAAAGTTCAGACAAAGGTTGGGCGGGGCAGCACGAGATAGATTTCATGTCCTAGAGGTCCCTGCAACCTTCAATTTGCTTTTAGGACGGCGTGGCTGCATCAGGTGAAGGCAGTGTCATCTACTTTGCATCAAATGGTGAAATACCCCTACGGGAAGGGAGTAGCCATTGTTTGGGAATTCGTCAATCCACCCACCACCAGAGGTATCCACGCCTGTTCTGGAAATTGAGCATGGCATGGAGGATGTATTCATATCAGGTTTTACCTTGGCCGAGGCTCAGGTCGTACAGAATATCATGGCTACGAATGAAGGGATATATGTCAGTGCCCAAGCAGTGTATCTCATGAACAAGCTCCAATACATCCCCGGGATGGGATTAGGAAAGAGCGGCCGTAAAGGCATTGCAGCATTGGCCGAAGTGCCGCACAACCCCCATACCTTTGGCCTGGGATATACGCCCACCAAGGAAGATTGGGTAAGAAAAGGAAAAGAGACGGCTGCAAGGGCCAAAGCAAAACAGATGGGAAAGCCCTTTGAATTAATGCATCGGCCCATCCGAGGTACCCTGAACGGACACTTCGTCCGGGAGGGGGAGGATTTTCCATTCTGTGGTTTTCCGGAGCCGTGGTGGAACGCAGAGAAGAAGCGCGTGCCGGGGTTCAAAATTTTCTTTGACCTACAGTTATCTGGGGATGATGTTGTTGAAAAGCAGACAGACCCAACAGTTGAGGCTGAGCATAGCAAGGAATCAGAGTCTGAGGACACAGAGTTCGAAATGGGGGTAGCACTGGCATGTCTACTTTCAGATCCTTCGATCGACCAGTTGTGCTTGGGGGATAACTCCTCGGTGTCTATGATCGAAGATGAAACGGCTGCGAGCCAACCAGCAGCTATTTTGGATGCATCCATCGCACCCTCCCTCACCTGGCAGTATGAGGAGGGATTTTTATCTAGCAGCACCGGGTCAGGTAGGTAGCGAGCGGAATCTGATTCCACCGAGTCTTGTGAGTCGGAATCAGGTTCCAGCTCGTCTGAGTCTGAGTTCGGTATTCCTGGGGGTGATAACCCGGATACCACAGTCCTGTCCAGGTCGTCTTTTTCTTTCTCTTTTGAGTCTGTTGTAACAGAAGAATTGGACGGTTCGGAAGTATCTAATGAGAATGAGGTAACTGTGGTTTCCGAGTACTTTTCTGTGCCTTTGGTTTATTGCTTAAATCAGGACTTTCAAAATTTTGATGAAAACGACGAGGACGAAATTCCTCCGGTTTTGCAACGACTAATTGAACAAGAGCAGGAGAGGTTTGTTAAACCCTTAATGGATGAAATCACTACCGTGAACATTGGTACTGAGAAGGACCCGCGGCTGGTCCAGATCGGGTCCACGTTGTCTTCGGAGGAACGCGAGCGCTTAGTCGCTTTATTAAAAGATTTCAAAGATGTTTTCGCGTGGTCCTACGAAGACATGCCTGGAATCGATCCTGAGATTGTACAGCACCGGATCCCTCTTGATCCCGAGGCCCGACCCGTCAAACAGAAGCTCAGAAGGATCCGCCCTGATTGGGCCATTAAGATCAAGGAAGAGGTCACCAAGCAGGTTGACGCAGGCTTCCTGCTGGTATCCGAATACCCGACTTGGTTGGCCAACATCGTTCCGGTGCCAAAGAAGGATGGCAGAATCCGGGTGTGTGTGGATTTCAGGGATCTGAACAGAGCCAGTCCGAAGGATGACTTTCCCTTACCGCATATCGACGAGTTGGTAGATTTCACAGCGGGGCATGCTTTGCTTTCGTTTATGGATGGCTTCTCAGGTTATAATCAGATAGTAATGGCACCCGAAGACCGGGAGAAGACTGCTTTTACCACCCCGTGGGGTACATATTGCTATAGAGTGATGCCATTTGGGTTGAAGAACGCTGGGGCTACATATCAACGGGCTGCAACCACAATACTACATGACATGATCCATAAAGAGGTCGAGGTGTACGTGGACGACATGATTGTCAAATCCAAAGAAAGAGAGGGCCACTACACCGCCTTGCAAAAGTTTTTCCAAAGGATCAGGGAATTTCGGCTACGGTTGAATCCTCAGAAGTGTACATTTGGTGTTACAGCGGGGAAAATGCTGGGATTTCTGATTACGCAAAGGGGCATCGAGGTCGACCCTTCCAAAATCAAGGCCATCCTAGAAATGCCACCACCAATGACTGAAAAGGAGGTGCGAGGCTTTCTGGGTAAAGTGCAATTCATAAGGCGGTTTATCTCTAAACTAACCTTAACTTGTGAACCACTTTTTGGTCTCCTGAAGAAAGGAAAGAAGTTCCAATGGGACGGCCGATGCCAAGCTGCATTTGAACAATTAAAGAATATCTCAGAATCCACCCGTGTTGTCGCCACCAAAGCCAGGGAAACCGTTGATACTGTACCTGTCAGTGACTGAAACTACAATGGGCTGCATGCTCGCACAAGAGTCGGAAGATAAAATGGAAAGGGCTATCTACTATCTGAGCAAGAAGATGCTGGATTACGAGACCCGCTACACTCCGCTGGAGAAGGCTTGTTGGCCTTAGTATGGGCTACCAGGAGGAAGCTGCGGCACTACCTGTTAGCTCACTCTGTAATGTTGGTTTCACGACTTGATCCCATCAAATATCTTTTCGAGAAACCAGCGCTTACGGGTAGGCTAGCTCGTTGGTTGCTGTTGCTCTCCGAATTTGATCTCAAGTATGTGATGCGCAAGTCAGTAAAAGGAAGAGCGGTAGCAGAGTTCCTTGCCGACCACCCGGTTGAAGGGGTTGAAGGGGATTGAAGGTTGAGTACTATTCCAGATGAAGCTATTCTGCACATCGAAGATGAAACTTGGACGATGTATTTTGATGGAGCGTCAAATCAATACGGGTATGGGATAGGAGTGTTGCTGATAGCGCCTGACGATTCCCGTATCCCTTTAGCATTCAAGCTTCGATTCAAAGTCTCGAACAATGAGGCAGAGTATGAGGCATGTATTGCCGGTCTAGAGGCTGCCCTAGAACTAAGGGCAAGGCGATTGGACGTCATTGGGGATTCGAACTTAGTTGTATCTCAAGCTAAAGGAGATTGGAAAGTAAAAGAGGAAAAAATGATAATTTACCACCAGACCTTGGATTTGTTAATTCCTCGGTTTGAGAAGCTAAGTTTCACTCACCTAGTAAGAGAGAACAACAGGTTCGCAGATTCGCTAGCAACTCTATCTTCCATGATAGACATCCGTCTGGGGTCCGAAGGGGGTGCTCATAGCTGACCTTCCCCGATCGTACCCAAGCTCCCGAGCCAAGACATTTGGTGATGACGGACACGTGGCCTTCGGCACCGAGTCAGGGTTTCCTAATTCCCCATTAAAAAATATTTAGGTGGCGACTCTGTAATCTGGCAAAGCAGTCCATGTTTGGCACTACTTTTCAAAAATCTGTTTTCTCAAAACGATTTGCCAGAGTTGGACTCTTTGGTTCAGATTTAGAACCGCAAAACAAAAAGGGAGTCCGAACTGTAGCAGGTCCCCCGCGGGCGTTGTTACAGTTTCTGGCGACTCTGCTGGGGAGTTTTAGAGAGCTTGACTCGAACTCGTGATATCCTGTTTTGACTACGTTATGTGTCTCTTTGCATTGCATTTGCATTGGTGCGCCTAGGACACCGTGTTGGCCATCTGCTATTCCTGAGCGGTTTGCCGGAGGCTTGTCTTGTCAAGGCATGACCATAAGGCTGACCGGTTCGGGCTCTGCCAGTATGGGAACACAAACCCCGGTTTTACCGGGGCACCCTTTTTGACCATTCGACCTAGTGCATATTCGGATCCATAGTGACCATTCCAAACTAGGACAGGTTGCTTACCCGATATAGGTTGTTTGAAACCGCTGCGTGGTAGTGAAACCCTAGCTCCTGACAAAATAGGACAGGGAAACCCTACCCCAACATAGGGGTGTATTGGCTCTCATTTACTTGCTATGTGCTTTTAGAGTGTATCTCTACAGGGAATGCGCATGTCAGTTTGCAAGTTTTTATCCGGCCTGAGGGCACCAGTAACAGTATTTTGGGGAATCAGTTATCTGTGGTACAAGATTCAGACTTGGGGGCAATGATTCAGAAATAGTGATCAGTATTGGAGGGACAGTGAATCGAGTTCAACGTGTTATCCAACCGTGTGTTGTTTATTTTATGCCGTTATGCTGTCCGATTTTCTGTTATTTATACGCTTTATTTATCTTTTTTTAGGTAGTTGAGCACGATTGCTTCTGACCCAGTAGATACTCCCCGAGCACTCTGGACTAGAGGTCGTTGACTCCATCGATCTGAGGATCTGGTAGACGGACAACCAGTGTACTGTTCACTACCCCCGGTTACTAGGCGGAGGTCAGTCAGACAGAGGACATCAGCACAGCAGTCAGTTCAGAGGGCCTTATCTACCCCACCTGTGTTCAGTAGGGATCAGGGTTCGTGTCACCAACAGAGGGAGAATATATACCGGTATTTCAACCAGAGCAGAATAGCATGGCTAGTTTAGAAGAGATGGTGCGCCACCTCAAGAAAGCATGAAAATGATGCAGCAAGATGCTGTCCGCAGGCAGAATTCGCCAGGCAACAAGCCACACTGGTAAAAGAACAGGCAGAGACAATAGCCAGCTAGAGCAGCAGACCGGAGCATCTGCTTCGCATCAAATTCCTCCCCCCCAGGAGTTCCTAAATCGGGGAGACAGCCAATGTTCAGACTGATACAGAACTGCCCACAGGACCACCCCCACCTCCAACCCTACCTCAAATCCAACCTCAGCTATCAAAAACGCCCACCAACCTACCGGACTCTCCTTTGAGTTCGAGACTGATCCCACAGCACTAAAGTTGAGCAAGCTTGAAAAGCTGTTCAAGAGATCCCAAGGGGTCAAGACTATCCCCGATATTGAAGATGGATACACGACGCAGCTGTGACGTTGCCCGACAGATTCAAAATGCCTCATATTGATCGATTTGACGGGTCGGGACCCCATGGTGCATTTAAGACTGTTTTCAGATGTTCTAAGGCCGATGGGCCTCAGTAGGCTTCAGAAGTTGTCTTTGTTTGGCCGGACCCTGTCGGTGTGTGGGCCATATGGTATGCCAAGCTAGAAGATGATGTCAAGAGGATTGGGACGAAATGGCTGAGGCCTTCATCGCACAGTATTCGTATAATACACAGATTGAGATTACGACCCGTGATCTCGAGACGACTAGGCAAGAGCCTAAGGAGAGTTTTTCAGAGTTTGTAACCAGATGGAGGGCCAAGGCTTCGATGATGACCCTGAGGCCTACGGACAAAGACCAGATTCGGATGATTGTGCGCAATCTTCAGCCGAAGTTGATGCAAAAGATGATAGTTCTCCCCTTTCCTACTTTTTCTGACCTACATGAAATGGGGGTGCAGATTGAAGATGCCTTGAAGCAAGGCTTGATTGATAATGACCGGGAGCAACCCCGACGAACTTTCAACCGTGGTAGCAATGCGGGCCCGAGTGGCGCTACTACTACGAGAGCCACCGAAGTAAGCATGGTCACCGCCAACCCCCCTCCAAGAAATACGGCAGCTGCACCATTCTCCGGCGCGTCCGGAAGCAACCCACAAACAACCAAATACCCACCCAGAAACACCAGAACCTTCGCCCCACTATATATGCCCCTATCCAAAGCTCTGGGGGTTTTGATCAAAAAAGGGCACCTGAAGCCCCTGGAGCCGCGGCCCTTACCAGAAAAACTCCCTCCTACCCATAACCCGGCCAAATATTGTGCCTTTCACCAACAGCACGGTCACGACACCGATCTGTGCTTCCGGTTGCGTCATGAGATCCAAGATCTCATCGACAATGGGGTGATTTTGCCCTCCGAAAAACCCAATGTTACTACAAATCCCCTCCCCGCACATAACCAAGCTCCACCACCCAAAGAGCTCAATTTCATCCATACTGGGACCGTGTCCTACGACCCTAGTATCTATATCACACCTACCCACCTGCCTAAACCAGAGGTGTTCCTCCCCGATTGCACCGACTTGTGCATGATGGACATCTCCATGACCCAACCCAAGCTAGCGGTGGTGACCCCAAGAACAGGAGAGAGGAAATCCCAAAGGAGAGACAGGTTGTTGACTCAGAATCTGCGGAATCTGGGAGTTACGTTGGGAAGACATATAGTCCGAGTGACTACATTTCATCAAAAGGCCAAGATGGGCCCGGAGTAGAATTGCCAACAGGGGGAGAGTTGTGTATGATCCAAGGAGATAGCCGGGGCAGGGAACAGATGATGTAACAGCTGTGGGGGAGGATCTTGCCATCTCCAGTTTTACAATGACCAATACCCAGAAGACGCGGCAGTCGCATGGTTCGATTATGGGATTCAGCGGAAGCTACAGGGTGGTTGGACGATCAGCCCGATGTGGTAGGAAAATTTCAGGCAGAGCAAAGTTCAGCAGGAATGAGACTATCAGCACGGCCGGAAGGGTCGAAGAGCAGAACACATCGCCGGAGGGCGCCGGTGTCAAGAATTTCGCCCGAGATTGGAACATTTTGAGTACGGAGATGATTGAACAGACAGTCATGTCAGAACAAGCAAGTTTTGAAGATTCCGAGAGAATCAGGAAAGCAAAGGCCCATGTGGGAGTGAAATTGCTGTGTGCACAGGAAACGAAAGTACTCAGGCAGTGGATGGAAGAGCTCAAGCACAAAAACAGTCATACCAGAGCCAGATAAGGTGTCTGTCAGCCGCTGATGGAATGTGGTGGGAAGACGAAGACCTATGTCTTGCTCACACCGACGAAGATTGGGGGAATAACCAACCTGATAACACTTGGTACCTCGGAGAGGTTGACCACATGACGCGGAGTGGACGGTATTTCAAGCCCCCACACTTAGATCAACCGGAAGCCTCGGGAAAGGATAGGGAAGCGAGAAGCAAAAGGAGAAGCAACTTGAGGAAGAAGCTGTACTCAAACAGCTGAAAAAGATACAAGCAGACATCTCCATTTGGGGACTGCTCATGGCATCACGGGTGCATAGAGAGGCTGTTTTATCAGCCATGGACAAAGCAAAGCTTTCAATAGAAACCACGCCAGAGCAGCTGGTAGGATTGGTCTTTCCGGGAGGAGGTACCCCGATGCTGACCTTTTCGACAAAGAACTTCCGCCCGAGGGCACAATCAAATAAACCCCTCTACATCTCCGTGGAGTGTAGAAATAAGTGGATACCGGTGGTACTTGTTGATACCGGGTCCGCCATTAATGTCTGCCCAGCGAGGACGGCATATGCGATTGGCTTGAAAACCGTGGATTTTGTACCAACAGCCCAGGTCATCCGGGCATATGACAATACAAGTAGAGAAGTAATGGGAACAGTTAAAGTTCAGACAAAGGTTGGGCCGGGGCAGCACGAGATAGATTTCCATGTCCTAGAGGTCCCTGCAACCTTCAATTTGCTTTTAGGACGGCCGTGGCTGCATCAGGTGAAGGCAGTGTCATCTACTTTGCATCAAATGGTGAAATACCCCTACGGGAAGGGAGTAGCCATTGTTTGGGAATTCGTCAATCCACCCACCACCAGAGGTATCCACGCCTGTTCTGGAAATTGAGCATGGCATGGAGGATGTATTCATATCAGGTTTACCTTGGCCGAGGCTCAGGTCGTACAGAATATCATGGCTACGAATGAAGGGATATATGTCAGTGCCCAAGCAGTGTATCTCATGAACAAGCTCCAATACATCCCCGGGATGGGATTAGGAAAGAGCGGCCGTAAAGGCATTGCAGCATTGGCCGAAGTGCCGCACAACCCCCATACCTTTGGCCTGGGATATACGCCCACCAAGGAAGATTGGGTAAGAAAAGGAAAAGAGACGGCTGCAAGGCCAAAGCAAAACAGATGGGAAACCCTTTGAATTAGATGCATCGGCCCATCCGAGGTACCCTGAACGGACGCTTCGTCCGGGAGGGGGAGGATTTTCCATTCTGTGGTTTTCCGGAGCCGTGGTGGAACGCAGAGAAGAAGCGCGTGCCGGGGTTCGAAATTTTCTTTGACCTACAGTTATCTGGGGATGATGTTGTGAAAAGCAGACAGACCCAACAGTTGAGACTGAGCATAGCAAGGAAGCAGAGTCTGCTGTTTGGTCTTCTCACCACTGAAAACTAGTGGGTTTTCAGTGGTGAGGAAGATGGTTTCAAGTCTCATATAGGGGAGAGACACCCCTCTCCCCCTTGTCCCTTGTTTGCCTTTGTTTTTGACCTAAAGAGTAGCATGTGTGCATGGTTGGTTTTAGCTTCATTTCAGAGTTTTTTTTGAGTGTTTTGGAGCATGTTTAACCTCTGTTTTTGGTCGGTTTTATGGTCCCTAACATGCCTCTTATGTTTGCTTTGAAATGCTCTCTTATGCCTAGAAGCATGCCATGTATCTAGGCCATGTTCTTTGCATGTTTTAGCTTAGTTCCGTGGAGATACTAACATCATTTTGCCATGTATAAGGGCTGTGGGCCACTGTTTTTGTCATATTTAACATGCTTGACATGGTTGTTTTGCATGATGGCTTGTAGGCCTTGGGTAGGTGATCCATGTACATACATTGGATAGTCTATTTAGATGATTTGGGATCATTTGACATGCTATTTCAGACCCTAATCCATGCTCATATGTTTGTACTTGTCATCTCTTTCATGCTTTAAAGGTGTGTCCTTTTATGCCTAAGAATAGGCCTTGTGTATGCTTCCATGATTAATACATTTTGGGGGTGCCATGTGAGGGGATTTGGGTGTCATTTTGCATACTAAAAATCTGTTTTTGGTTGTTAGAATCATGCCATGAGTGGTTGTGTAAGTGGTAGTAAGATGCTCTTTTTGGTGCCTTAGGTTTGGGCCCATGAACTTGCATGTTTGTATAGCATTTTGGTCATCATTTAGGGCTTGTTTTGCCACTGTTTTGGGGTGGTTTGAGGGCTGCCCCATTGAAGTTAAGGCCACCATTGTATGTTCATTATATGCTTGATGCATGCTTGGTTCATCGAGTGTTGTAGTAGGTTGGTCCCATTGCTTGATTGGCCCATGTTTGCATGCCACTTATACCTTGCATGCTCTAGCATTTTGCATGCCTATTGTGATAGTTGCATGACACTTGGTATGCCTTGCATCTTAGTCCCATTGTTGCATCATTTGAGCTATGTTGCATACATGCATTCCATGGCTTGGCTTGGGGATTGTCAAGCCAAGCATAGGGTTGAGAGGAGTTCACACTTCGAGTGGTGCAACTCGTCTCAATTCTTGGTCACCAAGACCTTTGACTAACTCATGATAAGGCCTTGGATTTCATTTGTTTGTTTGCATGCATTGCCATTAAAATGCAACCTTGGTTCCTTAGGCCATCATGCGTCAAGATGCATAATTGATGGCCCAAAACCAAGAGTCATGCCTCCTTGAGTCCCCAAGCATGATAGGAGGCATTGGCCACGCTTACATATGCTCAAAATCCATGTCATGCACTGCTGGTTTGCTGCTGCTGTCAAACTGTCCTCTGCAGGAACTTTCTGCCGACCGGCAGAACAATGTGCCGACCGGCACACTTTTTGTGCCGATAAACTCTACAAGAAGCCGGTGGCCAATTTAAGCAGCCGGTGGTCACTTCCTCCAGCCGGTGGGGTACTGCAGGTCATGTAGAAGGTATTCTGGGACTTTGGGAATTTTTTTGGAGAGGCAGGGCAGTAGAAACAGAAGCAACAGTGTCATGACACGGGCTTTTCGGGCAAGTCGGATCGAGCATGCATCATTCACGCATCCCGAGGCAGGGCTGAGGCCCCATTTCTTTTATTTATTTGATTTAATTTTAATAATTAGAATTTTGTAATAATTTATTCATTTATTCTTTTGGACTGTATTATTATTCGGTCCCTCCGAGTGAGGGCAAATTTGTAATAAGTGTGTGTGAGTGGGTGTATGTCTTCCAATCCCCATTTCTTTCTTCCCTTTTATTTACCTGCTTACGATGGTAGATTAGGGCATACTTATTTTAGCATACCTTATGCAATGCATGCGTGCATCCATGCATTTGTTTACATGCACCGGGCTCGGTACATCATACAAACTGCATCGTATTTCAATTCCAATTTGAATACGTGATAGTTGTAGCATTTCGCATGCCATTCTAGGGTTAGCCGAGCCTACTCTAAATTGCATCTTTGCCTGCGTTGCATTAGCCACTTAACATGACTAGGGACATGCATGTTGCTAACTAGTTTCTTGTTTTGGCACGGAGTACGATGTAAGTATTTCACGCTTTAGCATACCACATGCGTGTGAATGTTGCCATAACAGCATAATTACCATGAGGCTAGCTGCTTATGTGATATAACTGCTTGATTGCCTGTGGGTGGAGGTTGGGTTGCTTGAGTTGGAAAACTCATTGAAATCCGTATTTTAGCCTACTTGCGAGTAGCAAAACCCGAAACGCTTTCAAAACTAACGGATATGCAATGATTATTTCCGAATTAGGCAATCTAGTCTATACTTGTTTGCTGCGCGCATAACATAGTAAATCTAGGCTAATAATTGGGATAAGAGCATGTAATGTTTTCAAAATCGGATATCACGGTTAGTAGAGGCCGGTCTTCGGACCGGGCGAAAGGGGGTGCTCATAGCTGACCTTCCCCGATCGTACCCAAGCTCCCGAGCCAAGGACATTTGGTGATGACGGACACGTGGCCTTCGGCACCGAGTCAGGGTTTCCTAAATTTCCCATTTTAAAATATTTAGGTGGCGACTCTGTAATCTAGCAAAGCAGTCCATGTTTGGCACTTCTTTTCAAAAATCTGTTTTTCTTCAAAATGATTTGCCAGAGTTGGACTCTTTGGTTCAGATTTAGAACCGCAACACACACAAAAGGGAGTCCGAACCGTAGCGAGGTCCCCCGCGGGCGTTGTTACAGTTTCTGGCGACTCTGCTGGGGAGTTTAGAGAGCTTGACTCGAACTCGTGATATCCTGTTTTGACTACGTTTATGTGTTTCTTTGCATTGCATGTGCATTGGTGCGCCTAGGACACCGTGTTGGCCATCTGCTATTCCTGAGCGGTTTGCCGGAGGCTTGTCTTGTCAAGGCATGTCCATAAGGCTGACCGGTTGCGGGCTCTGCCAGTATGGGAACACAAACCCCGGTTTTACCGGGGCACCCTTTTTGACCATTCGACCTAGTGCATATTCGGATCCATAGTGACCATTCCAAACTAGGACAGGTTGCTTACCCGATATAGGTTGTTTGAAACCGCTGCGTGCGTAGTGAAACCCTAGCTCCTGACAAAATAGGACAGGGAAACCCTACCCCAACATAGGGGTGTATTGGCTCTCATTTACTTGCTATGTGCTTTTAGAGTGTATCTCTACAGGGAATGCGCATGTCAGTTTGCAAGTTTTTATCCGGCCTGAGGGCACCAGTAACAGTATTTTGGGGGAATCAGTTATCTGTGGGTACAGGATTCAGACTTGAGGGCAATGATTCAGAAATAGTGATCAGTATTGGAGGGACAGTGAATCGAGTTCAGCGTGTTATCCAACCGTGTGTTGTTTATTTTATGCCGTTATGCTGTCCGATTTTCTGTTATTTATACGCTTTATTTATCTTTTTTTAGGTAGTTGAGCACGATTGCTTCTGACCCAGTAGATACTCCCCGAGCACTCTGGACTAGAGGTCGTCGACTCCATCGATCTGAGGATCTGGTAGACGGACAACCAATGTACTGTTCACTACCCCCGGTTACTAGGCGGAGGTCAGTCAGACAGAGGACATTAGCACAACAGTCAGTTCAGAGGGCCTTATCTACCCCACCTGTGTTCAGTAGGGATCAGGGTTCCGTGTCACCAATAGAGAGAGAATATATACCGGTATTTCAATTAGAGCAAAATAGCATGGCTAGTTTAGAAGAGATGGTGCGCCACCTCCAAGAAAGCATGAAAATGATGCAGCAAGATGCTGTCCGACAGGCAGAATTCGCCAGGCAACAGGCCACACTGGTAAAGGAACAGGCAGAGACAATAGCCAGGCTAGAGCAGCAGACCGGAGCATCTGCTTCGCATCAAGTTCCTCCCCCACCAGGAGTTCCTAATGTCGGGGAGACAGCCAATGTTCAGACTGATACAGAACTGCCCACAGGACCACCCCCACCTCCAACCCTACCTCAAATCCAACCTCAGCTATCAAAAACGCCCACCAACCTACCGGACTCTCCCTTTGAGTTCGAGACTGATCCCACAGCACTAAAGTTGAGCAAGCTTGAAAAGCTGTTCAAGAGATCCCAAGGGGTCAAGACTATCCCCGATATTGAAGATGGATACACGGACGCAGCTGTGACGTTGCCCGACAGATTCAAAATGCCTCATATTGATCGATTTGACGGGTCCGGGGACCCCATGGTGCATTTAAGACTGTTTTCAGATGTTCTAAGGCCGATGGGCCTCAGTAGGCTTCAGAAGTTGTCTTTGTTTGGCCGGACCCTGTCGGGTGTGGCGGCCATATGGTATGCCAAGCTAGAAGATGATGTCAAGAGGAATTGGGACGAAATGGCTGAGGCCTTCATCGCACAGTATTCGTATAATACACAGATTGAGATTACGACCCGTGATCTCGAGACGACTAGGCAAGAGCCTAAGGAGAGTTTTTCAGAGTTTGTAACCAGATGGAGGGCCAAGGCTTCGATGATGACCTTGAGGCCTACGGACAAAGACCAGATTCGGATGATTGTGCGCAATCTTCAGCCGAAGTTGATGCAAAAGATGATAGTTCTCCCCTTTCCTACTTTTTCTGACCTACATGAAATGGGGGTGCAGATTGAAGATGCCTTGAAGCAAGGCTTGATTGATAACGACCGGGAGCAACCCCGACGAACTTTCAACCGTGGTAGCAATGCAGGCCCGAGTGGCGCTACTACTACGAGAGCCACCGAAGTAAGCATGGTCACCGCCAACCCCCCTCCAAGAAATACGGCAGCTGCACCATTCTCCGGCGCGTCCGGAAGCAACCCACAAACAACCAAATACCCACCCAGAAACACCAGAACCTTCGCCCCACTATATATGCCCCTATCCAAAGCTCTGGGGGTTTTGATCAAAAAAGGGCACCTGAAGCCCCTGGAGCCGCGGCCCTTACCAGAAAAACTCCCTCCTACCCATAACCCGGCCAAATATTGTGCCTTTCACCAACAGCACGGTCACGACACCGATCTGTGCTTCCGGTTGCGTCATGAGATCCAAGATCTCATCGACAATGGGGTGATTTTGCCTCCCGAAAAACCCAATGTTACTACAAATCCCCTCCCCGCACATAACCAAGCTCCACCACCCAAAAGACTCAATTTCATCTATGCTGGGACCGTGTCCTACGATCCTAGTATCTATATCACCCCTACCCACCTGCCTAAACCAGAGGTGTTCCTCCCCGATTGCACCGACTTGTGCATGATGGACATCTCCATGACCCAATCTAAGCCAGTGGCGGTGACCGCCAAGAACAAGGAAAGGGAGATCCCAAAGGAAAAACAGTTGTTTGAGTCAGAGTCTGCGGAATCTGGGAGTTACGTTGGGAAGACATATAGTCCGAGTGACTACATTTCATCAAAAGGCCAAGATGGGCCCGGAGTAGAATTGCCAACAGGGGGAGAGTTGTGTGTAATCCAAGGAGATAGCCTGGGGCAGGGAACAGATGATGTAACAGCTGTGGGGGAGGATCTTGCCGATCTCCAGTTTTACAATGACCAATACCCAGAGGACGCGGCAGTCGCATGGTTCGATTATGAGGATTCAGCGGAAGCTACAGGGTGGTTGGACGATCAGCCCGATGTGGTAGGAAAATTTCAGGCAGAGCAGAGTTCAGCAGGAATGAGACTATCAGCGACGGCCGGAAGGGTCGAAGAGCAGAACACATCGCCGGAGGGCGCCGGTGTCAAGAATTTCGCCCGAGATTGGAACATTTTGAGTACGGAGATGATTGAACAGTCAGTCATGTCAGAACAAGCAAGTTTTGAAGATTCCGAGAGAATCAGGAAAGCAAAGGCCCATGTGGGAGTTGAAACTGCTGTGTGCACAGGAACCGAGAATGTTGCAGGCATGTGGATGGAAGGCGCCAAGCACAAAAACAGTCATACCAGAGCCAGATAAGTGTCTGTCAGCCGCTGATGGAATGTGGTGGGAAGACGAAGACCTATGTCTTGCTCACACCGACGAAGATTGGGGGAATAACCAACCTGATAACACTTGGTACCTCGGAGAGGTTGACCACATGACGCGGAGTGGACGGTATTTCAAGCCCCCACACTTAGATCAACCGGAAGCCTCGGGAAAGGATAGGGAAGCCGAGAAGCAAAAGGAGAAGCAACTTGAGGAAGAAGCTGTACTCAAACAGCTGAAAAAGATACAAGCAGACATCTCCATTTGGGGACTGCTCATGGCATCACGGGTGCATAGAGAGGCTGTTTTATCAGCCATGGACAAAGCAAAGCTTTCAATAGAAACCACGCCAGAGCAGCTGGTAGGATTGGTCTTCCCGGGAGGAGGTACCCCGATGCTGACCTTTTCCGACAAAGAACTTCCGCCCGAGGGCACAAATCACAATAAACCCCTCTACATCTCCGTGGAGTGTAGAAATAAGTGGATACCGGTGGTACTTGTTGATACCGGGTCCGCCATTAATGTCTGCCCAGCGAGGACGGCATATGCGATTGGCTTGAAAACCGTGGATTTTGTACCAACAGCCCAGGTCATCCGGGCATATGACAATACAAGTAGAGAAGTAATGGGAACAGTTAAAGTTCAGACAAAGGTTGGGCCGGGGCAGCACGAGATAGATTTCCATGTCTAGAGGTCCCTGCAACCTTCAATTTGCTTTTAGGACGGCCGTGGCTGCATCAGGTGAAGGCAGTGTCATCTACTTTGCATCAAATGGTGAAATACCCCTACGGGAAGGGAGTAGCCATTGTCTTTGGGAATTCGTCAATCCACCCACCACCAGAGGTATCCACGCCTGTTCTGGAAATTGAGCATGGCATGGAGGATGTATTCATATCAGGTTTTACCTTGGCCGAGGCTCAGGTCGTACAGAATATCATGGCTACGAATGAAGGGATATATGTCAGTGCCCAAGCAGTGTATCTCATGAACAAGCTCCAATACATCCCCGGGATGGGATTAGGAAAGAGCGGCCGTAAAGGCATTGCAGCATTGGCCGAAGTGCCGCACAACCCCCATACCTTTGGCCTGGGATATACGCCCACCAAGGAAGATTGGGTAAGAAAAGGAAAAGAGACGGCTGCAAGGCCAAAGCAAAACAGATGGGAAAGCCCTTTGAATTGATGCATCGGCCCATCCGAGGTACCCTGAACGGACGCTTCGTCCGGGAGGGGGAGGATTTTCCATTCTGTGGTTTTCCGGAGCCGTGGTGGAACGCAGAGAAGAAGCGCGTGCCGGGGTTCGAAATTTTCTTTGACCTACAGTTATCTGGGGATGATGTTGTTGAAAAGCAGACAGACCCAACAGTTGAGACTGAGCATAGCAAGGAAGCAGAGTCTGCGGACACAGAGTTTGAAATGGGGGTAGCACTGGCATGTCTACTTTCAGATCCTTCGATCGACCAGTTGTGCTTGGGGGATAACTCCTCGGTGTCTATGATCGGAGATGAAACGGCTGCGGGCCTACCAGCAGCTATTTTGGATGCATCCATCGCACCCTCCCTCACCTGGCAGTACGAGGAGGGATTTTTATCTAGCAGCACCGGGTCAGGTAGTGAGCCGGAATCTGATTCCACCGAGTCTTGTGAGTCGGAATCAGGTTCCAGCTCGTCTGAGTCTGAGTTCGGTATTCCTGGGGGTGATAACCCGGATGCCACAGTCCTGTCCAGGTCGTCTTTTTCTTTCTCTTTTGAGTCTGTTGTAACAGAAGAATTGGACGGTTCGGAAGTATCTAATGAGAATGAGGTGACTGTGGTTTCCGAGTACTTTTCTGTGCCTTTGGTTTATTGCTTAAATCAGGACTTTCAAAATTTTGATGAAAACGACGAGGACGAAATTCCTCCGGTTTTGCAACGACTAATTGAACAAGAGCAGGAGAGGTTTGTTAAACCCTTAATGGATGAAATCACTACCGTGAACATTGGTACTGAGAAGGACCCGCGGCTGGTCCAGATCGGGTCCACGTTGTCTTCGGAGGAACGCGAGCGCTTAGTCGCTTTATTAAAAGATTTCAAAGATGTTTTCGCGTGGTCCTACGAAGACATGCCTGGAATCGATCCTGAGATTGTACAGCACCGGATCCCTCTTGACCCCGAGGCCCGACCTGTCAAACAGAAGCTCAGAAGGATCCGCCCTGATTGGGCCATTAAGATCAAGGAAGAGGTCACCAAGCAGATTGACGCAGGCTTCCTGCTGGTATCCGAATACCCGACTTGGTTGGCCAACATTGTTCCAGTGCCGAAGAAGGATGGCAGAATCCGGGTATGTGTGGACTTCAGGGATTTGAACAGAGCCAGTCCGAAGGATGACTTTCCCTTGCCGCATATCGACGAGTTGGTAGATTTCACAGCGGGGCATGCTTTGCTCTCGTTCATGGATGGCTTTTCAGGCTATAATCAGATAGTAATGGCACCCGAAGACCGGGAGAAGACTGCTTTTACCACCCCGTGGGGTACATATTGCTACAGAGTGATGCCATTTGGGTTGAAGAACGCTGGGGCTACATATCAACGGGCTGCAACCACAATATTACATGACATGATCCATAAAGAGGTCGAGGTGTATGTGGACGACATGATTGTCAAGTCCAAAGAAAGAGAGGGCCACTACACCGCCTTGCAAAAGTTTTTCCAAAGGATCAGGGAATTTCGGCTGCGGTTGAATCCTCAGAAGTGTACATTTGGTGTTACAGCGGGAAAATGCTGGGATTTCTGATTACACAAAGGGGCATCGAAGTCGACCCTTCCAAAATCAAGGCCATCTTAGAAATGCCACCACCAATGACTGAAAAGGAGGTGCGAGGCTTTCTGGGTAAAGTGCAATTCATAAGGCGGTTTATCTCTAAACTAACCTTAACTTGTGAACCACTTTTTGGTCTCCTGAAGAAAGGAAAGAAGTTCCAATGGGACGGCCGATGCCAAGCTGCATTTGAACAGATTAAAGAATATCTACAGAATCCACCCGTGTTGTCACCACCAAAGCCAGGGAAACCGTTGATACTGTACCTGTCAGTGACTGAAACTACAATGGGCTGCATGCTCGCACAAGAGTCGGAAGATAAAGTGGAAAGGGCCATCTACTATCTGAGCAAGAAGATGTTGGATTACGAGACCCGCTACACTCCGTTGGAGAAGGCTTGTTTGGCCTTGGTATGGGCTACCAGGAAGCTGCGGCACTACCTGTTAGCTCACTCTGTAATGTTGGTTTCACGACTTGATCCCATCAAATATCTTTTCGAGAAACCAGCGCTTACGGGTAGGCTAGCTCGTTGGTTGCTGTTGCTCTCCGAATTTGATCTCAAGTATGTGACGCGCAAGTCAGTAAAAGGAAGAGCGGTAGCAGAGTTCCTTGCCGACCACCCGGTTGAAGGGGATGAAGCGGTTGAGTACCTGTTCCCAGATGAAGCCATTCTGCACATCGAAGATGAAACTTGGACGATGTACTTTGACGGAGCGTCAAATCAATACGGGTATGGGATAGGGGTGTTGCTGATAGCGCCTGACGATTCCCGTATCCCTTTAGCATTCAAGCTTCGATTCAAAGTCTCGAACAATGAGGCAGAGTATGAGGCATGTATTGCCGGTCTAGAGGCTGCCCTAGAACTAGGGGCAAGGCGATTGGACGTCATTGGGGATTCGAACTTAGTTGTGTCTCAAGCTAAAGGAGATTGGAAAGTAAAAGAGGAAAAGATGATAATTTACCACCAGACCTTGGATTTGTTAATTCCTCGGTTTGAAAAGCTAAATTTCACTCACCTAGTAAGAGAGAACAACAGGTTCGCAGATTCGCTAGCAACTCTATCTTCCATGATAGACATCCCATCTGGGGTCCGGATGCGTCCAGTCATTATTGACCAGAAATTTGCACCTGCCTACGAGTCAATCTCTGCCATAGATGAAGTGCAAGATAACAACCCTTGGTATTACGACATATGGAACTTCTTGGAGAAGGAGGCATATCCACCAGGGGCGAATGCCAAAGACAAAAGGGCAATTAGAAGAATGGCTGTTCAGTTTATCATCTGCGGGGGTAAGTTGTACAAAAGAGGTCATCTGGGAATGCACAAGCTGTGTGTGGAAGCCGAAGAGTCGAAGCGCCTGATGGAGGCCATCCATGGAGGAGAATGTGGGGCACATATGAATGGGGTGATGCTGGCACGAAAGATCCTCAGACAGGGCTACTACTGGTCTACCATGGAGGAAGATTGTATCGGCTTTGTTCGGCGATGCCACAAATGCCAGATTCACGCAAACCGCATGAACATCCCGCCGTCAAAGCTGTACAACATGACGTCGCCATGGCCATTTTCAGTTTGGGGGATCGATGTGATTGGAGCTGTTACTCCGAAAGGGGTCGAATGGGCATGAGTTTATCTTGGTAGCAATAGACTATTTACGAAGTGGGTCGAGGCCCAATCTTATGCCGTGTTGAAGGCTTCGCATGTCGCAAAGTTTATCAGAAACAACATTATCTGCCGTTATGGAGTCCCGAATGAGATCATTTCGGACAATGGTTCTCACTTCAAGAAGGAGGTGATTGATTTGTTGGAGAAGTATAATGTGGCTTTTCATAAGTCATCCACGTATCGGCCGCAGACCAACGGAGCAGTTGAGGCCGCCAACAAAAACATCAAACACATACTGCAGAAGATGGTGGAAACCTATCGGGACTGGCCAGATAAGTTGCCGTTTGCTCTGTGGGGCTACCGAACTTCAATTAGAACTTCTACCGGGGCGACTCCGTATTCCTTGGTATATGGGATGGAGGCCGTTCTACCTATAGAGATTGAGGTTCCGTCTCTACGAGTATTGGCTGAGTGTCAGATAGCCGAGGCAGATTGGCAGCAGAGCAGATTCGAGGAACTCATGCTTTTCGATGAAAGAGATTAAAAGCACTGTACCATGTCCAAGGATATCAACGCAGAATCGCCCGGGCTTTTAACAAGAAAGTTAAGTCTAGGAATTTGAAGGAAGGAGATTTGGTACTCAAAGACAACCGAGCTCCCATCCACGACCCAAGGGGCAAGTTCAGACCCAATTGGACTGGTCCCTATATCATCAAGTCTATCTGGTCAGGTGGAGCTGTGGTTCTGATGGACCTAGATGGCCTAGAGTTCTCCCAACCGATCAACATGGACAAGTTGAAGAAATATTACCCTGAGAGGCTCGCTAGGCCGAAAACCCGAAAGGGCGACCTAGGCAAAATTCAGAGCACAAAAAATTAGAAAGTATAAAAACTGAGCTCGCAAGGTTGAAAACCCGCAAAGGGCGGCCTTGGCAAAAGTTAGAGCGCAAAAGGAGAGTGAAAATACTCGAGTGAACCCAAGCCTGAACTACGTAAGGCTTGATTCCCATCATTGGGATACGTAGGCAGCTTCATCCTGAAGTTCAGCCATAAACTTTTCCCCGATCAACTTTGTCCATTTGATCATCTTGGTCATCTTTGCCCATCAGCATTTATCGCAATCTCCGGTACAGTGCTATTCAGACTAGGGGCAACTTTCCGTTGCCGTACAGTGCCGCGGTACCATTCAAACAAGGGGCAACTTTCCAGTTGCTAGGATCCGGGGTTGTGCATCTCAGTGACAGATCTCAAGCGTGTCTAGTTCTGATCCATATCGAAAATAGTTTTGAAAGTTTTAATAAAAGTTGACTTTGTTCAAATAAATCTTTTTACAACTAAGACCATTTCTGGACCAAAACGGAAAATTTTCAGTACCACAACCTTCAATTTCATTGATTTCAAATAGAGTTCTCTTGCTCTTGCATACAATTGAAGTTGCTTTTTATTACATTCATAAAGAAAACTTGAAAGTACTAATAAAGCAATAAATCCGGGGCATGGTCAAGTCAAATGTCCCTGCGCCCCCTCCCAGAGCTGGTCGAAGCCTCTGATGCCAAGTGGGCCCTCCTGTGCCTCTTCATTAAGCCAATCCAAGCACTCATCAGACAAAGTGCAACTGAAAGCGGGAGCGGGGGCCAGGAGTTCTCTCGTCCTCCATGCTGTGGCATACCGGGCCAGCTGTGCGCCTCGAATCGGGAATGTAACCGGGTACTCTATCCCTTCCGGCGGACAAGTCTGATTATGACCAAACTGGCGCAGGATACGGAATGGGAAATAGAAGACACAGTGAGTCAAGCCAATCAATTGGATCCCGGGTTGACGGGTCATGCTGTAACTCATCACTGGAAGATTGAGCCAAGGGCACCGCCAAGCAATGCGGTCTGCGGACAAACTGCACATCCATTCAAACCACCAACCCTCATCAAGGGCGTCAACTAGGCGTTGCCTGAAGAAGTAGCCGCGAGCTGAATATGCTGGGCAAGAGTCCCGACCTTCAGTTTGTCCATCAACCACACCTGGGGAGGGATAAAAAAAAGGAGAGAATAAAGAATAGAGAGAAGTACGATGAGAGAAAAAGTGAGAAAAGGGCTTTTGTGAGAAAAACCGAGCCTGAGGGCCGAGTGATGTGAGCAAACATAAATGTGAGATTGGGTGGGAAACATTACCTGCAGCAATAGTGGACTCCCTGCTAACCTGATCGTCTCTCGACGATAAAAGGCGTCTAAGCCCAGCAGTGTCTCAGCCAGGACCATGGCGATGCAGCTTTTGCCCTCCTTCAAACCTTGGGCAACTTCAATCAACCGGACACTGGGCCCTCCGGAACCTGAGATAAACAGAAAATGAGACAGCAGGCATAAACAAAGGGCGTGTCGCCGAAAACCTTGCCAGTGATGGTCGCCGCGATCGCCAGTCTCGGAAAAACGACAAACCAAGCTCGGAACATCTAATGTCCCGTCACAAATTAGAGAACGAGCATCGGGCATTGAGAGCCCACACATTTGTCCCAAGGCTTGAGCATGGCCAAAACGAAGTTGGGGGAGGATCTCCTCATTGCGCTCAGATTCCATTAGGGCTTGGAAATCTTCAAAAGTGGGACACACCTCTTGCCCGCTAAAGCTAAAGACATGTGTTACCGGGTTCCAACACCTTGCCGCGGCATGGAGGAATGAAGAATGCAGCGGGGTGCGGCGCAAAGTGAATAGTGCGTTTATGCCGAAAGCCCGGAAATTCAGCTTTTCCGAGCCATCCAAGTTGTTAATCCAAGTTGCGAGATTTTGGGCAAGAAATTCTTCCATTTGGGGTAAATCAAAGTGGAAATGAGGAGAACCACGAAGTTAAGACCCTTTTGAAGAAGATAAGGTTGGGGGAAGGACAGATGTCAACATTCTGCTGGTGCTGACAATTTAGTGGCGATCGGCCAACTTTAGTGCCGACCGGCCATCTGTATTGGCCGATGAATCCCCATTTCGGCCGATGGCCATTCCTCGAGGCCGGTAGCCTTTCTTCTCTGCCGGTGGTGCTCTCCCTTGTCCTCTGAGCTGTTTATGCCAGGAATTTGGAAAATCCCACCACTTCCGATGCCCTCCAGTGACCAATTCTTATGAGGGCGCGTCCATTTGCTTATCGAGTTATTGCATATTTGCTTATCGAGTTGTATTTCACTCTCTTTGAGCCTTTGTAATGTTTGTCAAGGTGTACTCGCATTTGGCTAGTTTGCTGAGTCACCCTGTTTTGCTTATCGAGTTGTAATTGGTTTACTACCTGATTATTACGATGCGATGTTTCGGTTTTCAAAACACGGTTTCAATTTCAGTCACATTGTTGTGTGATGCCTTGCGATGCGATGCATAGAACGTGCAAATATAGAACTTTTTGAACAAACAGTTGTTTTATTTCCATCATATGTTTTGCAAAAACACGCGCTTTTGAGAAATAAAACCTGCCTAAGGTAGTGCAATGTGCTTAAACTCCTAGTAAAAAGGGAAAATAAAGTAGAAGAATAGCAGGGTAGCAGAGTGCTGGGTTTGACACCGGTAACCTCCCCCTTTCGGTCATCGTACCTTTTGCACCCTTGTTCGGGTCAACCATAGGGTTTGGCACCTTCATTATTCAAGACAATACAAGAAAATGCACTGTCAGAATGCAAGTGGAGCTTCGAGTTGACCTCGTACCACAACTCTCGTGAGCGATGCTCGGAACATGCGAAGGACATCCCCTCCCGTATCCTTTTATATCTTGTGAATTCTCTAAATCATTTCAATTACACGGAGTTGCAATACGTTGCACTCCAGCATCATGTCTACCATGATCAGTTTCAAGTTCCTATATACACATTGCATTGTATGCGTGCATTGCTTTACTGATATGTGTTCAAGTTCCTATATACACATTGCATTGTATGCGTGCATTGCTTTACTGATATGTGTTCAAGTTCCTATATACACATTGCATTGTATGCGTGCATTGCTTTACTGATATGTGTTCAAGTTCCTTTTTATACACATTGCATTGTATGCGTGCCTTGCTTTACTGATATGTGTTCAAGTTCCTATATACACATTGCATTGTATGCGTGCATTGCTTTACTGGTATGTGTTCAAGTTCCTATATACACATTGCATTGTATGCGTGCCTTGCTTTACTGATATGTGTTCAAGTTCCTATATACACATTGCATTGTATGCGTGCATTGCTTTACTGATATGTGTTCAAGTTCCTATATACACATTGCATTGTATGCGTGCATTGCTTTACTGATATGTGTTCAAGTTCCTATATACACATTGCATTGTATGCGTGCTTTGCTTTACTGATATGTGTTCAAGTTCCTATATACACATTGCATTGTATGCGTGCATTGCTTTACTGATATGTGTTCAAGTTCCTATATACACATTGCATTGTATGCGTGCATTGCTTTACTGATATGTGTTCAAGTTCCTATATACACATTGCATTGTATGCGTGCATTGCTTTACTGATATGTGTTCAAGTTCCTATATACACATTGCATTGTATGCGTGCCTTGCTTTACTGATATGTGTTCAAGTTCCTATACACACATTGCATTGTATGTGCATTGCTTTACTGATATGTGTTCAAGTTCCTATATACACATTGCATTGTATGCGTGCATTGCTTTACTCACATGTGTTCAAATTCCTACATACACATTGCATTGTATGCGTGCTTTGCTTTACTCACATGTGTTCAAATCTACTATCTTGCTGTACACATTGCATGCATTGTCACGCACTTTCGATCGCATTGTCACGCATGTTGCTAACAGTATCATACCTGTTAAGTTTGCTTTCTTTGCAGGCACGATATTGTATGTACGGCTCATTTGAGGCCGGTGAAACCGGACGAGCCGCACAGGTATTGTATCCCCCGTGTGAGACGTACAGAGAATTGTATAATTCTCTTACATCCTTTCTGCAGCGTAGTGTAGTTTGGTATGCTAGCTTATAACTGTCGCATGTGTGCTTCATTACAGCTTCCTTTGCATGATCATAAGTTATGTTTGGCTTCTTGCATGTTCAGTTGCATTTTGCCCCTGCCTTCGGGCGCATACCTTGTTTGTCTTGCATGTTTGTCCAAGTCTTCGGCCTTGTCAAAAATGGGTCGTCTCTGGGCTTTGACATTCACTTCCGTCATTGTTATGACTTTCGAGTTCTGTCAAAGAGGGGCAACTGTAGACACCCCATTTCTGACCGTCCTCAAGACTTGGACGTCACCGCTTGGACACCCGGTGATTATCCATGATTGTGTTCATCTCGAGTTCCCGGAGGCCTCGACAGCGCGCCTCGTCTCAGGACCTCTTGACTCGACTGCTTCGTGTTCGGTTTTGGCACCAAACACTTGTGTTTTTGCCTTCAAGGGTAGCTAGAGGCTTGTTAGCCATCCCTGAAGCCCACCGGCTGCCCCTACACTCCACCGGCACTCCCTCTTAGCCATCGGCACTATTTTCTCAAAAACTTTGGCCGGTCGGCACTTTATGTTGCCGACCGGCACTTTTTTGTGCCGGTGACTGTTTTGGCCGGCCGGTGTGCACCCTTTGAACCCCTGGGATATAGAGCATGCCAGCTGTGCCAGCTGGAATGCACCATCACATTCCCCCGTGCACAGGTGTGGCCATTTTGCACCCTTTGCACCCTCTAAGCTTCTAGAAGCTTGCACCTTTGGCCAAGCTTCTTGGAGAAGCTTGGCCAGCTGTCTTGGCTTCTCCAAGAAGCCTTGCACCCCCTTAGATCCCTTGAACCCTTTGACTCTTTTGTTTTGCTTAGCCACTAAGTCTTCTTGGCCTATATAAGCAACCCTTCTCTCCCTTTGCTTAAGGTTAGCCATTTGAGGTCAAAAACCAGAGCTTATATCTATATATCTGTGTGATACACTCTCTCTCTCTATATTTTCCCTCTCTCTCCTCTTGTGTGTGTGTTTTTGGACCAAAAAGTGTGGTTTTACCTTACTTTTGCACCATTACACACACTACTACACCTTAGCTCGAGATTGGGAGGCTTAGAGGGTTGTTTTGTGCGATCTTGGACTGGTTTTGATCACTAAAAGAGGGCTGGACCTTTTGTTCTTCAAAGGATCTTCAAGGGTAAGAACATCACTTTAGATTCCCCATTTTTGCAACAACATTCTACCCTTCTTGCTTTGTGTTTTTGGATTTGTGTTTAACATAAAAAAGACTTGTTTTTCCTTGCTTAAGAACATTCATCAAGGTTGTTTTGTGGTTTGGGTAGAGTCTCACCCTCTTAGGCCTTGTTTTGGCCATTTTGGAGCCTTTTCTTGAGACCTTGTTTACTTGGTGTGTTTGGTCTTCTCACCACTGAAAACTAGTGGGTTTTCAGTGGTGAGAAAGGTATTTTCAAGTCTCATATAGGGGAGGGACACTCCTCTCCCCTTTGTCTCTTGCTTGCCTTTGTTTTTGGCTCATGAGGTAGCATGTGTGCATGCTTGCATTTAGCTTCATTTCAGAACTTTCTTGGGTGTTTTAGGTCATGTTTGATCTCTGTCTAAGGTCGGATTTGTGGCCTCTAGCATGCCTCTCATACTTGCTTTGAAATGCTCTCTTATGCCTAAAAGCATGCCATGCATCTAGGCCATGTTCTTTGCATGTTTTAGCTTGGTTCCATGAGGGTATTAGCATCATATTACCATGTATAAGGGCTGTGAGCCACTGATTTTGCCATGTATAGTGCGCTTGACATGGTCGTTTTGTATTTTAGGCTTGAAAGCCTCATGCATTTTGGCCCCTAGTATGTTCTACATTGATCACCCTCATGATTTGGCATCATTTGTGACCTTATTTCAGTCCATAAATCATGTTTGTATGTATGCATATGTAGCCTATTTCATGCTTTAAGGGGGTGCTCTTGTATGTCTAGGAATTGGCATTGTGTATGCTTGCATACTTGGTGCATTTTGGGGCTGCCATGTGAGGGGATTTGGGTGACATTTTGCATGCTAATGCTCTGTTTTCGGTGGCCTAATTCATGTCATGAGTGGCCTCGGTAATGATGGAAAGATACTCTCTTTGATGCCTTAAGTTTAGGCTCATTAATTTGCATAATTGGTATAGCATTTTGGTCACCATTTTGGGCATGATTTGCCACTGTTTTGGGGAGGCTTGAGGGCTGCCCCATTGTGGCTAAGTCTCTCATTGCATGTTTGTTATATGCTTGTTGCATGTTTGCCCCATTAGATGTTATAGCATGGTGGTCTTGTGCTTGATTGGTCCATATTGGCATGATGATAGCATCTTGTACACTCTAGCATTTTGCATGACTAATGTGTTAGTGGTGTGATACTTAGTGTGCTAGCATCCTAATTTTCCATAATGCATGTTTGCATGTTTGCATGTTTGCATGTTTACATGAGTTGCATTTCATTACTCGGTTTGGGGTGTCAAACCAAGTGTGGGAAATGAGGGGTGTTTGTACTCCAAGTGACGAAACACACCTCAATTCCCATGTCACTAAGGCCCTTGACATTGGCATGATAGGGACTTAGTTATCATTGTTGTGTTGCATGCATTTTTACATCAAAGTGCAACCTTGGTTCTTTAGGCTATCATGCACCAAGGTGCACCATTGATGGCCCTAGAACCAAGAGCCATACTTCCTTGAGTTCCATTCATGATAGGAAGCATTGGCCATGCATAAATATGCCCAAAAATCCAATACCATGCACTGCTGCCTGCTGTTGCTGTCAAACTGTCCCCTGCAGGAATTTATAGCCGACCGGCAGCAAAGAGTGCCGACCGGCACTTCTTTTCTGGCCGATAGCTTATTCTGCAGCCGGTGGTCACCATAAGCAGCCAGTGGAAATTTACTTCAGCCGGTGGCACTTAGCAGCATGCAAGGAAGGTGTTCTGAGACTTTGGTAATTTTTGGAGAGGCGGGGCAGTAGAAACAGAGGCAGCAGTGGTGCGGTGTGGGGCTTTCTGGGCAAGTCGGATCGAGCATGCATCATTCGCGCATCCCGAGGCAGGGCTGAGGCCCCATTTCTTTTATTTATTTGATTTAATTTTAATAATTAGAATTTTGTAATAATTTATTCATTTATTCTTTTGGACTGTATTATTATTCGGTCCCTCCGAGTGAGGGCGTGCTTGTAATAAGTGTGTGTGAGTGGGTGTATGTCTTCCAATCCCCATTTCTTTCTTCCCTTTTATTTACCTGCTTACGTTGGTAGATTAGGGCATACTTATTTTAGCATACCTTATGCAATGCATGCGTGCATCCCTGCATTTGTTTACATGCACCGGGCTCGGTACATCATACAAACTGCATCGTATTTCCAATTCCAATTTGAATACGTGATAGTTGTAGCATTTCGCATGCCATTCTAGGGTTAGCCGAGCCTACTCTAAATTGCATCCTTGCCTGCGTTGCATTAGCCACTTAACATGAACTAGGACACGCATGCTTGCTAACTAGTTTCTTGTTTTGGCACGGAGTACGATGTAAGTATTTACGCTTTAGCATACCACATGCTTGTGAATGTTGCCATGACAGTATGCTTACCATGCGGCTAGGTGCTTACATGAGATAAACTGCTTGAATGCCTGTGGGTGGAGGTTGGATTGTCTAAGTTGGGAAAACTCATTGAAATCCGTGTTTTAGCCTACTTGCGAGTAGCAAATTCCGAAACATTTTCAAAATAAACGGATATGCAATGTTTGTCCCCAAATTAGGCAATCTAGTCTATACTTGTTTGCCGTGCGCATAATATAGTAATTCTAGGCTAATAATTGGGATAAGAGCATGTAATGTTTTCAAAATCGGATATCACGGTTAGTAGAGGCCAGTCTTCGGACCGGGCGAAAGGGGGTGCTCATAGCTGACCTTCCCCGATCGTACCCAAGCTCCCGAGCCAAGACATTTGGTGATGACGGACATGTGGCCTTCGGCACCGAGTCAGGGTTTCCTAAGTTCCCCCGTAAAAAATATTTAGGTGGCGACTCTGTAATCTGGCAAAGCAGTCCATGTTTGGCACTACTTTTCAAAAATCTGTTTTCTCAAACGATTTGCCAGAGTTGGACTCTTTGGTTCAGATTTAGAACCGCAACAACAAAAGGGAGTCCGAACTGTAGCGAAGGTCCCCCCCGCGGGCATTGTTACAGTCCTTTGCTATTTCCGCCTTTTGGGGCTTGTTCCCCTCGAATTTCGTGTCTTTTCCCTAATCTGACTTTTCCGGCCATTTTCCACCCTCTCGGGGTTGACTTTTCGGTTGACCTTTCGTATCCTAGCCCGGTTTTCCTTCTTCCGGCTATTTCCTCATCACTCTTGATATGGCCGACGATATTCCACGCGGTGGGACTCCCTCGGATCATGAGATGGATCCCGGGGTCGAGCTCCTACCTTTGAGCGAGCGCCCGTTCGACCCGGCTACCTACCGGCCGGCGATTCATGTCTTGCCTCCCGATGGACTTCACCAGTTTCGGAGTTTTGACAGGGTGATGCCTCCGGAGCTTCTCCTGCGTGAGCCTACATCTCACTTGTCCTTCGGCACTTCCAAGGTAACATTTTTTTCTCTGTTTTACTTTTTGCAATGCAGAACTTTTAACTGTCAACTGCCCTAGCTAATTACATTCTTTAATTGCTTTAGTTCAGATGCTCTGATATACTGTGTATTGTAGTTGATCGCAAACACACTTGCAACTAACATCTATTTAGGATTGACACGTGCACACACACTGCACTAGCCTTGGACCACTCAAACACACGGCACACACCGTATTTCATTGCAAACTCACCGACACCCGGTACTTGTTTGAATCTGAAAAACTTGCACGCATGCTAAATTTGCACTGAAACACGCAAACACGCTGACGCATCACACGTTGTAGTTCACTGTAAACACACCGGCACCCGGTATCTGTCCGAATCTGAAAATACGCACACATGCTATATTTGCACTGAACCACTCAAACACGCTGACGCATCACACATTGTAGTTCACTGTAAACACACCGGCACCCGGTATCTGCTTGAACTTGAGAACACGAACACATGCTGTATTTATCTCAATTCTTCATACCCTACAGAACTGGTATATTTAGCATTGCTTCGCAACTGTGTTTTTGAAAACAGGGGGATTCCCATACCGTCCGCGGGTATGGGAACATCGCCGCTCGAGACTGGTATGCAGAGCTACCCGAGGCGGTTCGCCACATTGTGGACCAGGCCGGCTTTGGCGCATTTTGCAGGGGGCTATCCCGGCTCACTACGTACAGGCCTCTCCTGGCTGCTCTAGTGGAGAGGTGGTAGGACACCACCGACTCATTCCATCTTTCTGCTACGGGAGACATGACGATGACTCCCTATCATTTCTCGATGCTCACAGGCATCGGGGTAGGGGGTGATCCGATCCCCTTTGACATTGACATGGACGAGTGGACCGCTGCTCAGGTCTATCTGCCTGGCGCGGCGCCTCCTCTCGTCCGCCCAGGTTTCGTCCGATACTCCTGGTTTGAGGTGCAGTTCAGGGTCCAGCCCGCGTTAGGGAAGGAGGCTCCGATGATTGAGGAGGCTGTGGAGCAGTATGCGCGCGACTTTCTGATGTTTCTGCTGGGGACTACCCTTTTCGCCGACCGGGCGAACACTGTGCCCCTCTGCCTGCTCAGCGCACTGGTGGATGTTAGGCAGATCTTGCATTATGACTGGGGCGGCGCAGGCTTGGCCACTTTATATGGTTACATGAGCTCAGTCTCCCGTGGCAGTGGGCAGTTGCTCGGAGGTTACTGGCGAGCTTGGAGGTACGTCTTCTTCTCTGCTTTACATTTCTACTCTACATTTTCTGTACTCTGTACTGTACTCTATAGTTTGCTTCGCACTGACTGTATACTGTACACACGGCACACACATACTCTGCTCTATACTGACTGTACACTGCTCACACTGTACACTCTGCACAATACACTGCACAATACACGGCTCTGTTATTTCTGCTTTATTCTGCATTCTGTTTTATCTGATAAGCATACTGGTATTTGCTCTGCAGCTGTGGGTCTATGCCTACTTTCCCAGATTGGAGCCAGTGCCCGACACGGAGACTCCTCTGGTCGTCCCTTTCTCGCGCCGCTTCGACGGGAGGTGCGTGCGGAGGCCCCGAGAGACATTTAGCTTCTTCCGCCGCTACTTCAACACTATCACCCCTGCCGAGGTATGTTTTACTTGCAGTTCATTTAAGCTTCGTCTTTCCACTGTATGTTTCAATAACGGTACACAACAAACTGTATTTCAATTCCAGATCACCTGGCAGCCGTGGGCTCCGCTGCCAGCGACGATTCGAGATCGGTTTGCCGGTACTGAGGAGACCTCGCGTTTTCGGATTCTGCTGGAGGGCCCGGTCTGTCGGGCTTGGTACCTAGGCGAGCGTTTCCTGCGCCAGACCCTAGGTTTACCCGAGCAGATAGTCCCGGTGTACCCTCCTGAGCATATGAGGGATACCGAGAGATTCACCGCCGAGCAGATGGCGGATTACACCATTGGCTGGGATGCGAGCGATTACAGGGGCGAGGGCGATTACTCGGAGTACGTCCGGACCTACATTATGCGACCCTTGAGCAGTGGTAGGCGAGCTAAGAGAGAGAGGCCAGCGGTGCCAGTGACTGGAGCGGGAGCAGAGGCTGGAGGGGGAGCGTCGAGGAGAGCTCGAGTCCGTGGCAGGGGCAGAGTTCAGAGAGGACGGGAGACAGGCTGGCCTGCTCTTCCCACTTCACTGACTTTCAGAGGGCAGGGTGGGGCGACCTACCAGATCCCCTTTGCTCCTACCCCGGCTGATCACGAGTTGGTTGATGTGCCTGACTTGCCTCCGGTATGTATTACTTCATTCTTCATTTTGCATTGCCATTTCATTTCAATTTGTTTGATATTCCGCAGAATATTGATGCATCTGATACTTTTGCAGGCGTCCTCCGAGTACACCGGGCAGTCATTGGGGCTGAATGCCTCCATGATGGAGATGCTACAGCGGACCTTCGACCTCCTGGCCCTTTACAATATTCCGGTATGTTCTTCCTGACCACAGTCTCAAACCATACACAAACTGCTTTACAAAATCTGATGCGCTACACAAAACCTGATAAACTGCTCACGGCGTTCACACACTGTACTCACACACTGCATTCTGTACTTATACACTGTACTCACACACTGCATTCTGCACTTATAGTGCCTACCGGCTGAGTAGAATTACCACCGGCTGCTAGATATGACCATCGACACAAGATGCATCCATCGGCTACCAATGGATGGCCGGTAGGCACTATATTATGCCGGTCGGCTAGAACTGCCTGCAGAACCTGCAACTTACAGCAGCAAAGGACAGAACTTGCATGGCAATGTAATTCAAGCAATATATGCACCAAACAAGCCCCTTATCATGTTAAGGACTCAAAGGAGGATGTACCTCGATTCTCGGACCACCAATCACGCATTTCCATGCGTGATGGCCCAAAGAATCAATTGTGCAACTTTGATTTCAAATGTAATGCAATGCACACAAACAATCAAAGGCCTAATCCCTATCACTAAATCAAGGGACAAGACATGCATGCAAGATGCAATGCAACCTAGGCATACAAGCTAAGGATGCAACATGGCAATACAAGACACTTATGCAAGCATGCAAGCAAACATGCAAAGTAAGCATGCAAACCAAATAGAGGGTGGACTTAAACATGAATTAGGCAGCTCTAATTGGGCCCAAAACAGTAGCCATAATGCTAAGGAAGTGAGGCCAAACACACATACACGCATGCACATGTTATGGTCCAACACTTAAGCATCAAAAGGGGCCACTCTCAAGCACACTTAAAAGAGACATAACATGGATAATTAGCATGCAACACAAGCTCTGAAAATCATGTTAGAATATGGTGCCAAACCAACTCAAATAAAGCAAACATTAGCATGCAAATGGTCCAAGTATCAAGGCAAGCTAAAGGGGTATTGGACCACACTTAGCAAGACCAACATGGCATGCATTAAACAACTAAAAACAGCTTTTTAGCATGTTAAAACAAGGCCAAAAGACCACTTAGATGGCGTCTAAGTGGTTCAAATATGAAGGCATGCGCAAATACACTTTCAAGGAGCATACAACACAAGCTCATAAGGCATCAAAGAGGTATTTAAGGCAAGCATACAAGCATGTTAGAGGGACTGAAATAGCATGAAAAATGATCCCAACCCACTAAATCCATGCAAGAATGGCATGCTACACACTTACATACTTAAGGCCAACAAGCCAAAATACAAAGGGGCCACATAATGCATGTCAAGATCGACCCAAACAACTATGGACAGACCTTGAACATGGCAAAATAAGCACAAAACCTTCACAAGGCCAAACCTAAAGCATGCTTGAACAAGGGTTTACAACCTAAGGCATATTAAGGCATAAACATGGCATTACAAGGTAGGTATGCTAAGCATGCATGGTGTACCAAAAACAACACACAATAATGTTATATCATGGAAATATAAGCATGAAATACAGCCATGGCATGATCAACAAACACTTAAGCATGATGCTCCCTCAAGAGGCCAAAATTGGTCCTTTCAAGGACAACAAGGAGAGGGGGTAGCCCTCTCCTTCTTGAGACTTCAAGGCACCATCTTCACCACTGAAATCCCTCAAGATTTCAGTGGTGAGGAGGCCCAAGCACCAAAGTCTCGAAGCTCACCCAAAAATGGCACAAAATGGGGCTTCTCAAGGCCTAAGGGTGGTTAAACACCTCCAAACCACAAAACACTCTAAACAAACAATTTAGAGGGCCCAAAAACAGAACTTTTTTGTATTATACACTAAGCACAAAAACAGTTCTAAGATAGGCTAACAAGCTATGCAAAAATGGGGATAAAAGGGACTAGTGTCTCACCCTTGTAGACCTCTTCACAAAAGATGATCTTGTTGCCTCCTTGAGCTTCAATCCAGCCAAGAATAGCAAGAACAAGCCTTAGGTCCCTCAAGAACCAAGAGAAGGTGAAAGACTATGTGTTTGTGTTCAATAGTAAGGACAACTACACCTAGAACACACACAAGAGAGATATAGAGATAGGTTATGTATGGAACTCAAACCCTAAAACCAGAACTTCTCCCACACTTTTCTAACCAAAATTTCTCTAACCTAAAGCCAAGAGAAGAGCCCTCCTCTTATAGGCAAACAATCTTGTAAAGCTTGTTCAATAAGCTTACAAGAGGAGCATCCCTCCATACACGTGTATGGAGGGGAACAAAATGCCACACAGCTGTCCTAAAATATCTGCAAAAGCAGATGAACAGTAGTCGGCTGTTCAAAATTTCCATTTTGACAAAATTGATGGCCGGTCGGCCAAAAAGAGTGCCGGTCGGCCAAATATATGGCCGATGGGCACAAACAGCAGCCGGTGGCCTCAAGCCACGGCCGGTGATGTGTGGGGTGACCTCACAAGGCATCCCCTGCCCTTCCAAGGCAAAACACAAGTGTTTGGTGCAAAACCAGACACAAAACGATCGAGTTCGGAGATCCTGAGGCAAGGCACGTAGTCGAGACCTCCGGGAACTCCAAACGAACACAAACATGGATGATCACCGGGTGTTCAAATGGTGACGTCCAAGTCTTGAGGACGGTCAAAAAAATGGGGTGTCTACAGTTATCAACGCAGGATTGCTAGGGCTTTTAACAAGAAGGTTAAGTCCCAAAATCTCAAAGAGGGGGATTTGGTGCTAAAAGACAACCAAGCTCCCATCCATGACCCTAGGGGCAAGTTCAGACCCAATTGGACTGGTCCTTGCATCATCAAAACTATCTAGTCAGGTGGAGCTATTATTCTTATAGACCTGGATGGCCTAGAATTTTCCCAACCAATCAACATGGACAAGCTAAAGAAATACTATCCCTGAGAGGTTTGCCATGCCGAAAACCCAGAAGGGCGACCTAGGCAAAAGTTAGAGCACAAAAAATTGGAATTAAAGAAAAACTAAGCTCGCAAGGTTGAAAACCCTAAAGGGCGGCCTTGGAAAAAGTCAGAGTGCAAAAACAGAGTGTTAATACTCGAGTGAACCCGAACCGAACTACGTAAGGCCTAATTCCCATCTTCGTGATACGTAGGCAACTTCATCTTGAAGTCCGACTGTAAATACCTCCAACTCAATTGTCCTGTCCGTGTGTCTGATCAGGTCATCTTTGTTCATTCTTCATTTGAGAGTTTGGTTGTGATCTTTCCTCTAAGGAGAAGAGCTGGTTACAATGCTGAGCAGTGCTGTTCAATCAAGGGTGAACTTGTGATCTTTGGATTCAGGGTTAAACATCTCGAGGATTGATTCCATGTGTGCCAAGTGGTGATCCTTTTCGAAAATGCTTTTGAAAAGTTTTGATAAAAGTTGATTTTGTTCAAATTTTACCTTTTACAACTTAGATCATTTTTGGACCAAAAGGAAAATTTTCAGTGCTCACAACTTTAATTTCATTGATTTCAATGCAAAGTTCTCCAACTCTCGATGCAAATCAAAGTTGCTTTTATTACACAAAAAAAAAAAAAAAAAGTTGAAAAGAAAGATCAAAGCAATAAACTAGGGGCATAGATGAGTCAGGTGCTCCTATGTCCCCCGCTCGTCCTTACGGAAGCTTCTGATGCCAAAGTGGGCCCGGTTTGTGCCTTCTTCTTGAGCCAAGCCTGGCACTTGCCAAAAAGGGCGCAGCTGAAACTAGGGGCAGGGGCCAGAAGTTCTCTTGTCCTCCAAGCAATGAGGTACCTAGCCAAATGTGGACCTCGGCTGGGGAATGAAATCGGGTATTCTACCCCCTCCTCTGGGCGAGTCTGATCATGTCCAAACTGACGTTTGAATCAGAAAGGAAAGTAGAATACACAGTATGTAAAGTTAATCAGCTGTACACTAGGTTACCGAGTCATGTTGTAGCTCATTTCGGTCAGGTTAACCTAGGGGCAACGCCAAGCAATGTCAACAGCAGACCTGTTGTACATCCAGTGGCACCACCGCCCCTTATTAGGGAAATCCACTAGCTGTTGGCGAAAGAAGTATGCTCGAGCTGAGTATGCAGGGCAAGAGTCTACTACCCTCAGCTTGTCCATAAGCTACACTTGGGGAGAGATGAAAGAAAATAGAGATTAAAGAATAGAGAGATGTATGTTGAGAGAAAAGAAAAGGGCTTCGAAAGCAAAACAAAGCATGAGTGCAGAGTGATGTGAGAAATACATATAAGAAAGGGTGGGAAACATTACCTAAAGAAGTAGTGGACTCCTTGTGAATTTGATAGTCTCTCGCCGATGGAAGGTATCTAAACCCATCAAAGTCTCGGCCATCACCAAGCCAATGCAACTCTTGCCTTCTTTCAGGCCTTGTGCCACTTCGATCAATCAAATTCTAGACCCGCTGGAACTAGAGGCAAAAAGAAAATGAGCTATCATACATAAGCAAAGGGCGTGTTGTCGAAAACCCTGCCAAAGAAGGTTACCTCGGTCACCGACATCAGAAAATTGGTTAATCAGGTTGGGAATATCCAGTTCTCTATTGTGAACCAAAGATCGAGCCTCATGTATAGTGAGCCCACACATCCGTCCCAGAGCTTGGATGTGGCCAAAACGGGGCTGAGGTATGATTTCCTCATCGCGCCGGGATTCCATTAGCTCCTGAAATTCTTCAATTGTCGGGCATATCTCTTGTCCCCCAAAGCTAAAGACATGCGTAATCGGGTTCCAGCATCTTGCCGCGGCATGAAGGAATGGAAAACAAAGTGGAGAACGGCTCAGCGGGAAAAGGGCATTTATGTCGAAATCCCAGAAATTCACCTTTTTCGAGCCGTCTAAAGTCGCAATCCAATCTGAGAGTTTTTTAGCGAAAATTAGCTCCATTTGTGAAGAATTTGTAACTGAAATAAAGAAACCACGAAGCTCAACCTTTTGTAGAAGATAAGGCAGTAAGTGGAAGCGAGGTGTCAACAATCTGGAGGTCCTTCACATTGATGGCTGGCAGGTGGTCGGCAGGTAGCCGGCAGCCACCTCTCATGGCCGGCATGTGGCTAGCAACCCCTATTTGTGGCCGGCAGTCTTTCACTCTGACCTGTTGTCCACCTGTGTGTTGGGCAATGCTAGAAGCATATGTTTTGTTTTGATATTCGAGTGTTTTAAGGTCTTGTTTTGAGTCTTTTCAGTTTTAGCAAGTTTGTTATTTGTATTTAAGTTATTGTTGTGTTGCTTTTGCTTTATCAAGTTGTATGTTGTTTTGTTTATCGAGTTATATATTACTTTTCGTATTTTAGTTGTTGGTCGGTTCATTACCTGATTAAGATTTTGTTTCAATCAGGAGTGTTATCTTAGCCAAATCGACTCCATGTCCATTCCATGCTATGTGGTGCTCATGATGCAACACTTTTTCATAAAAACTGTTTTTTTATTCCGATCATGGTTTTTACAAAAGAGGAGTACAAGTTTTAAAGAAAATAACACCTGTCTGAAGCTATAGAATAGGGGTGAGCATGGTCCGGATTGGACCGGATTGGACCGGATTAGGGTAAAATCAGGACCAATCCGTTATCTACAGTTCCTAAAAAATTAGAACCAATCCAATCCGTTTAAATCGTAGAACCAATCCGAACCAATCCATTTAAACACGGATTGGATCGGTTTAGTACCACGGATTTACATAATTAAATAACAAAAAAAAATAAACACTTTAATTTTATAAAAATATAAATATAGCACCATATTAGTTTCACAATAACATGTCTTTTCATAATAGCGACATACTATTCTAGAATTTAAACAACCATAAGAAAACTGGTTCCACCATAAGTATTTAGACCATTACAAATTAACATTAAAAACTAGCAAACAAAAGTAATAAAAGAAGATACTATATGAGTTTAGGTTTGGATTTAAGTTTTATATAAAATAAGAGAAGATACTATGCAGGAGGGTGTATAATAAAAATATAGACTATTTGTATACGGTCCGGATCGGTTCCAATCCGGAACCATGGGGTTCAATCCGGAACCAATCCGTGAACTACAGATTTTTAATTTTTCAATCCGGAACCGAACCACGGATTCAAAAAATCAATCCAAACCTACTGGATTGGACTGGACTGGATCGGATTACAGATTTCACGAATTCCTTGCTCAGCCCTACTATAGAATGTGCTAATGCTATAAACAAAAAGAAACTAAGCAAAAATACAAAAACTCTGCGCTGGTAGCCTCATGCTCTAGAGGCCCTCTTCGTCCTCTTCATTGGAGGAGAAGACTCTGGGGCACTATCTCCATTAGCGCCGCTGTCCAAAGCATAATTTGAACCAGAATCCGAGTCGATGTCATCTCCGCCCTCCTCGGCGTCACCTCCACTTTCGGAACCCGAGCCAGCATTGTCTCCACTTTCAGATGAGTCCGAATGCTGACTCGCTGTCTCCTCAGATTCGCTCGTCTCAGCATCATCATTACTCAGAATGGGCTTTGAAGGACCGCTCTCATCTCGGATGCCCCTAGCTCTACCTCGGCCACGTGCTGGAGCCTGCCTCTCTCTCCTCCCTACTGTCGGAGGAGGTACTACTGGTATAGGTGCCATAGCTACCGCTGGTGCCATCGGTATGGGTGGGATCTAAAAAGACAGCTGTCATATATCAGCCACAAATATATGTATCAGATGTAAGCATAGTATGCAGAATGAGTGTATACCGAAAGTAGATACAGGGTGTGAATATAGTGTGTGAGTGCAGTGTGTCAGACGCGGTGTATCAGTGCAGTTTTGGTAAGTTTTTAGCTGAAATGTCAATGTCAGTGTGTCAGTGGAAATTTGATGCCTGGAGTGCAAACTGAAGAACTTACCGGGATACCGTGAAGACCAAGCGACATCTCTCTCCTCTGTACCATCCCCATCAACGAGGGTATTAGCTCAAGAGCACCTCCTGTGTACTCAATGGATGCCTGCAAATGTATTTGAATGATCAATGTTCACAGTAAACATATTTGAAATGAAATGTGGAGTGTAAATGTAAAGTGTGGTTCATACCTGAGTCGGGCCTCGAACCCTAACAAGCTCGTGCCCAGCCGCTGTAGGCTCAATCAGGACCTGGTAAGCCTCCCCAGTATGCCACCAGCATGTTAGCGTGGTAGGAAGCTCTAGCCAATCGGCCCTCTGCCTCGCCTGGGAAGCCCTTTTACCACGGGCCCTGGTCGCCCGAGTTACTCTGGGCACCTCTCGCGCAACAAGAGCTCTCGCTTCCTCACCTCCACAAGCACCAGTCAAGGATGGCATTAGATGCGTCCGGATGAAGACCACATAGTCACCCTCTACTGGAAGTAGTTGGCATCCAGGCCTACCATAAACTGGATGACCTCCTCAACAGATAGGCCATCTGCTGATCACATGGACTCTGGCGCAGCCATCGGAATGATTAGGTCAGGCAGGCCCACAATCTGGAGCACGAACCGTTCGCCCAAGAACCAGGCCTGGTAGACTGGGCCCTCGAGTAGAATACGATAGCGGGAGGTGGCCCAAGCCCCAGTATACTGGTCTCGAACCCTGGCTGGCATCAAGGCCCATGGCTGCCACATGATCAGTAAATAGAGGTTGTACAGATTATTAGTTGTTATCAGTTGCTAAATATGAAACAAAATAGTTTTAAAGCAAAAATGACTGTGTTTCGGGTTACCTCATAGGCAGCTTCTGTGTCGAAGTAATGCCTGAAGAATGTAAAGGGCTCACGGGTCTTGCACTGGAGCTGGCCGTAATATCCCCGTGAGTAGGGGGCTGCCAGTAGAAGCTCCTCTACAGCCTCTGGTGCCAGAGTCAGAAAATATGCATACACCCATAGTGTAGACACTCCATTTTTGACCGTCCTCATGACTTGAACGTCACCGCTTGAACACTCGGTGATCATCCATGTTTGTGTTCGTCTTGAGTTCCCAGAGGTCTCGGCTACGTGCCTTGCCTCAGGATCTCTCGACTCGACTATTTCGTGTCTGGTTTTACACCAAACACTTGTGTTTTTCCTTGGAGGGGCAGGGAATGGCTTGTGGGCCATCCTCACACTCCACCGGCCATGGCTTAAGGCCACCGGCTGTGTTTTGTTGCCACCGGCCAAATGTTTGGCCGGCCGGCACTATAGATGGCCGGCCGGCTATCTTTTTTTCGTCCATTGCATTTTTGGCCGGCCGACTACTGTGCATCTGCTTTTGCAGATATTTTTGTGCAGCTGGCATGCACTTGGCTCCCCTCCACGTGTATGGAGGGATCTCCCTCTTAGCAAGCTTGTCTTGTAAGCTTACAAGATTGAGCTCTATAAGAGGAGGCCTTCTCTCCCTCTTTTAGGGTTACAAAATTTCAGAGGAGAGCTCTGGTTTTTAGGGTTAGGATTTGTATCTATCCTATATCTATACTTCCTCTCTTTGTGTTTTGTGTGTGTTTAGCCTTAGTTTTGCACACAAACACCCACCATCACACCTTTTCTTGGAGCTGAGGCCCTTGGAGGTTGTTCTTGGAGGTTTTGGACTGATTTGAACCTAAAGAACCAGCTGGTCCACCATTTTTAAGAGGGTCTACAAGGGTAAGACTTTTGTCCCTTTTTACCCCCTTTTTGCATACTCTTTTTGCTTATCTTGCAATTGTTTTTGAGCTTTGTGTATAACATATAAAAGTTCTAGTTTTGGGTGCTCTAAATAGTTGGTTAAGGTTGCTTTAAGCTTTGGGGTTGTTTGACCCCTCTTAAGCCTTGCTAGGCTCCATTTTGTGCCATTTTGGTTGAGCTCCGGGACCATTGTGTTTGGGCCTCCTCACCACTGAAATCTTGAGGGATTTCAGAGGTGAGGATGGTGCCTTGAGGTCCTAGGAAGGAGAGGGCCACCCCCTCTCCTTGTTGTCCTTGAAAAGGGCCTTTTTTGCCTCATGTTTGAGCATCTAATTTAAGTGCATGTTGGCCATGTCTTAAGTGTTATTTGGTAGTATTTTGCCATGTATTACCTCTGTTTTTGCTTGGTTTTGGTACACCATGCTTGCTTAGCATACATGCCTTGTAATGCCATGATTTGCCTCAATACATGCATAGCATTTAGACTACCATGCTCATGTGTTTTGGCCAAGCTTTGTGAAGCTTATATGCTTATTTTAATGTGTCCAAGGTCTGTTTTTGGTCATTCGGGTCATTCATGTTTTGCTTTGCATAGCTACCATGTAATCCCCCTTTGCATGCCTTGATGCATTGACCATGAGCATGCCATCCTTGCATCATTTCAGTGGTTTGGAACCACTTACCATGTTATTTCAGTCCTTATAACATGCTTGCATACTTGCATTTGATACTCCTTTGTTGCTTTAAAAGGTTGTTGTCTTATGCCCCTTGTTTAGGCCTTTGAGTATGCTTGCATGTTTAAACCACTTAGACGCCATCTTGGTGTTCCTTAGCATTGTCTAGGTTTGCCTTGAACCTGTTTTAAGTCCTCTTGGCCTTGTGAGGCTTGGTTGACTTAGTCATGGTTTAAGTCTCCTTGGCTTGCCTCAAGTATTTGGACCAATTACATGCCATGCTTGTCTTGTTTGCTTGGTTTGGCACCATTTTGACATGATTTCAGAGCTTAATGTGCATGCTAATTGTCCATGTTTAATCTCTTTCAAGTGTGCTTGGAAGTTGCCTTTATGTGCCTAGGTGTTGGACCTTATTTGCATGCATGCTTATATGTGCATTTGGCCTCATTTCCTTAGTTGTTGGCCACTGTTTTAGGCTTGTTTGAGGGCTGCCTAATTTAGTTTAAGTCCATCCCTTTGCTTGTTTGCATGCTCACCCTGTATGCTTCTTTGCATTTCCATGGTTGCATGCTAGCTCACATGCTTAGGATTGCATTGCATGAGCATGCATGCTTGACCTCTTGAAGTGAGTATGATAGAGGTTGGGCCTCCTTGTGTGTTTATGTGCATTGCATCCCATATCAAAATGCACACTTGATTCTTTGGGCCATCATGCATGGAAATGCGTGATTGGTGGTCCGAGAATCGAGGCCCATCCTCCTTTGAGTCATACACATGATAAGGAGTGTGGTTGGTGCATACATTGCTTGAAATGCATTGCCATGCCAAGTATTGTCCTCTGCTGCTGTCAAATCAGTTTCTGCAGGGAGATTTGGCCGGCCGGCCATCTTCAGTGCCGACCGGCCATCCATTGTTGGCCGATGGAGTTTTGTGGCCGGTGACCATTATACATGGCCGGTGACCAATCCCTTTAGCCGGTGGTGTTCTACAGCACTCAGAGAAGCAACCCTGGGACTTGTGCAGTCTTCAGAGGAGGATAACAGCCAAAGCAGAGGCATCTTGTGCATGGCAGTGACTTCCGAGCGGAACCAAGCGCGCATGCATTGGACCCTCTTCCCGAGGCTGCTGTTTACTGCTTAATTATATTCAATTGATTTGTCAATTAATTAGGTGGTCTGTAATAATTAATTAGCTTGTAGGTTAATTAAATTGTATTATTCTTTCGGCCTCTCCGAGCGAGGGCAAATTTGTAATAAGTGTGGGTGTGTGTGCATGTCTTCCAAACCCCCACTTCTTTCTCCCTTTTACTTACCTGCTTTTGATGGTTAGTATTAGGACATATTTAAATTAGCATACCTTATGCTATGCATGCGTGCATCCATACATTGTCTTGCATGCACCGGGCTCGGCGCATCATGCTAACTGCATAAGTATTTCAAATCTAACTTGAATACATGCTATCTGTGCATTTTCGCATGTCATTCTTAGATTAGCCGAGCCTATTCTAGCGACATTCTGTATGCATTGCGTTAGCCATTTTAACAAGAACTAGGGTCACGCATGTTTGCTAACTAGTTTACTGTTTTGGCACGGAGTACACTGTAAGTATTTTATGCTTTAGCATCTCGCATGAGTGTAAATGTTAACATGACAGCATGCTTACCATGAGGCTAGATGCTTATGTGATATAAACTGCCTAAATGCCTGTGGGTGAAGGTTGGATTGTTTGAGCTGGAACAACTCATTGAAATCCGTATTTTAGCCTACTTGCGAGTAGCAAATTCCAAAACGTTTTCCAAACAAACGGATATGCAATGTTTCGTTCCAAGTTAGACGATCTAGTCTATACTTTTGTGTTGTGCGCATCACATAGTAATTCTAGCTAATTAACTGGAATAAGAACACATAACGTTTTCAAAATAGGATATCACGGTTAGTAGAGGCCGATCTTCGGATCAGGCGAGAGGGGGTGCTCATAGCTGACCTTCCCCAATCGTACCCAAGTTCCCGAGCCGAGGCAACTTTGGTGATGACGGACACGTGGCCTTTGGCACCGAGTCAGGGTTTCCTAAATTCCCCCAAAATAAAATATTTAGGTGGCGACTCTGTATCTGGCAAAGCAGTCCATGTTTGGCACTTCTTTCACAAAAATCTGTTTCTCAAAACGATTTGCCGGATTTGGACTCTTTGGTTCAGATTTAGAACCGTGACAAAACGAGTCCGAACTGTGGTAGCACAAGTCCCTCGGGGCGCGTCCACAGTTTCTGGCGACTCTGCTGGGGAGTTTAGAGAGCTTGACTCGAACTCGTGATATCTTGTTTTGCTTTCAGTTATGTGTTTCTTTGCATTGCATGTGCATTGGTGCGCCTAGGACACCGTGTTGGCCATCTGCTATTCCTGAGCAGTTTGCCGGAGGCTTGACTTTGTCAAAGCACGCCATAAGGCTAACCGGTTGCGGGCTCTGCCAGTATGGGAACACAAACCCCGATTTTACCGGGGCACCCTTTTGACCATTCGACCTAGTGCATATTCGGAATCCATAGTGACCATTCCAAACTAGGACAGGTTGCTTACCCGATATAGGTTGTTTGAGACCGCTGCGTGCGTAGTAAAACCCTAGCTCCTGACAAAATAGGATAGGGAAACCCTACCCCAACATAGGTGTGTTTTGGCTCTCTTTACTTGCTATGTGCTTTTAGAGTGTATCTCTACAGGGAACACGCACATCAGTCTGCAAGTTTGAGTATCAGGCCTGAGGGCACCAGTACCAGAATTTGTGAGAATCAGTTATAGCTGTGGGTATCTGATTTAGTATTTTGGGGCAGTGATTTTGAGGAACAGTAATCAGTAGTAGAGTACCGCTGTTCGGCTACGCCTGTGTTTGATCCGTTTTGGCTGAAATGCTGCTTGTTTTTCCTTTCAGTTCAGAGAGTTAATACAGAATAGCCAGTGTTCCCCCTTGCTGAGGCAAGACCTATGATGACGCAGAATTCAGAAGAGATTGTGGTTATGACAGCCGCATTAGATCAAGGAATCACTCTACAAAGTGAGACCAATGTTGATGTACCGCATCCACCCAGGTCGCCTGCTACGCGCCCGATCTGGGAACCCCAGTTGTACCAGGCTCGCGAGCCCACCACATTCGAGTTGATGGGGATGATAAGTGACCTCCAGAGGTCCGTGGCGGATCTCGCCTATGGAATGTCAGCTTCGCCACCAGCTGCACTATACGCCGGGAGTTTTGTACCACAGGAGCCCCCGTTATTGGGACGGATTGTGATCGAACTTAGCCAACCCAAGGTAGCCTCCGGCTATGGCAATGACATGTCAACATCAACCCAAACCCTCGATCAGGCTGAGGCCAGAGGTAAGGACAAAATGAAGGCAGATGCTGATCCCATTGAACAACTGCTGTGGGCAGTCAAGGCTTTGAAAGCCGGGGGATGAACAAGCAACAGATATCCGCAGTCATGACCAAGACTGTGGATGATGTTTTCCCCACTCCAGCCGAAGGCAGTATAAGCCAGTCAGAAAACCAGGATAGGCCCTGTCAAGTTAGAACAGTTCCTTCCGCTCCCAGCCCTGCACTTGGGAAAGATCAGAAAGTCAAGGCAGTGCCTGCCGACCCTTTCGCTAGTGCATCTAGCAAGAATTCTCAGACTTCAAAGTACCTGCCCCGAGGGCGCAGGGTCTTTCATGCTCTCTACATGCCTTTGTCCAAGGCACTCCAGATCCTGGCCGAAAGAGGGCACCTTAAACCCCTGGAGCCTCGGCCTCTCCTGAAGAATCTCCCTCTCACGCATGATGCTACTCAGTACTGCGCGTACCACTAGCAAACAGGACATGCTACCGATAATTGTTTTCGCCTCCGTCATGAGGTGCAAGATTTGATCGACAACAAGGTTATCCTCCCACCCACCTCAGCCAAGTCTGTTACTACGCAGCTCTTGGATTTTGAGGATACTGACACCGCGAGTATGTGATCGGGGTTGGACCACCTGCGGATGGCGCCCGGTGTACTTTTGGATGCGGCGTCTGGCACGCATTTTGGAGCATCTACGATTGCTAGTTTTGTAAATTCTGGCTTGGGTGTCGAGTCAGTCTTTTGTTTTGTTTTGAGTCTGTCTCATTGTCTTGAGTCAGTCCTTTTTGCTTAAGGGTCTGTCTTGTTGTAGCAAGTCGGTCCCCTTGTATAGAATGTTAGGTGATTCTGGGGTTGTCGCCTCGAACACCGTTTTGTTTTGTAATTACCCTTTTGTTTTCTTTTTGAGTCTCTCTGCTGTGGAGCCAGTTACAATCAGGGAATTTGAATGAAACAGCTGCGGCTATCATGTTTCTGTGCTTATCGCTATTTTGAGCTAGTTGTGCCAGAGGATTTGGATCGAACGGCTGTGCATTCCACCTGCTCTCTCGTGCCCTGAAAATCATTGTAATGACCTAAGTTTTTCAAAACCTTTTTGAACACTGTGGTGATAAAAACGAAGAGGAAGGAACTCCTCAGGACTTGCAAAACTTTGATCAATTTGAGAGAAAGATAGGAGTGCTAAGCCTTTTAATGAATGAAATCATGCTTGTTAGCGCGAGTACTGAGAAGGACCCTAGTTTGATCCGGATTGGTTCCGTACTATCTTCAACGCGAGCGATGTCTTGCTTTCTTAAAAACTTTCAAAAACAAAATGTTTTGCATAGTCCCGTGAAGACTTGTACGAAATCGCTCTTAAGATTGTGCAGCCTAGGATCGCTCTTAGCCTCAAGATTCAATCCATTTGTTTTCAAGCCTTGACCACAATCCAGACTGTTCAATGGTCGACCGCCACGTAAGGCCTGTGTGGCCAAATCTGAAGCAGCCCTCGAGCGAGAGGCACCAAAAGTCAGATCAAGAGGTCAAACGTCGTCAACAGAAGCTTGCAAAGCGAGAACAGAAGCGCCCCTTGAACTAGGGGCAGAAAAATGTCAGATGTGCTCGAAGAGCCAAAGATGAATCCTTCTGCAAATCAATACAACAACCACTCCCCTGGATACAGAGGGCTTCAATCTCAAAACCATTTAGCATGGACTTGTTACACTTTTACCCTTTGAGAGGCTCGTTGGGTTGAAAACCCGGAAGGGTGACCCAGGCAAAAGTTAGAGCAAGGAAAAATATATACAAAAAAAAAGAAAAAAAGAAACATACAAAAAATGCAAAAAAAAATATACAAAAGCAAAAAAAAAAAGGAGAAAAAGAACAAGAAAAGAAAAAGAAGCTCGCAAGGTCGAAAACCCGCATCGGGCACCTTGGCAAAAGTTAGAGCCTAAAAAGTGAAGGTTAAAATACCCGAGTGTACCTTAACCGGAACTACGTAAGGCTTGATTCCCATGTTTGGGATACGTAGGCAACTTCATCTTGAAGTCCAGCCCCCAACGCTTTCATAGTGTCTCAGTCCATGTAATGGTTTTGATCACCTTTGCCTCCTCTGAATCCGATAGTTCAATTGTGACAACCGGAACTATGCAGTCAACTTCCTCTTGAAGTCCAGCCACCAACGCTTTCACAGTGACTGTGTCCATATATTGGTTCTGACCGTCTTCGTCTTCTCCGTGTCCGAGAGTTCGTTTGCAATCATCACCGATGAGGATTGGTTTCCAGCATGCTGCGGCATCATCCAAACAAGGGGCAACTTTCCGTTGCCATGCACCCCTTTCAAGCAAGGGGCAATTTTCCATTGCCTCCGATCCAAGGTTGCAGATCTCGAGGGTAGGTTCCATGCTCGTTTAGCATTGGCTGTTTGCAAAAATAGTTTTTGAAAATTTTTACTGAGGTTGACTATTTTCTCGAAAACTATTTCATTTTCCAAAACTAGACCATTTCTGGGACCCAAAAGGGAAAATTTTCAGTGATTATAGCTTGACTTGCATGATTTTCAAATCAAAAATCGAACAAGTATGTTAATCCGACTCTCATTTTGGTCAAAACTGTTTTTTAGTAGAAAACCAAAAAATGGTCAAAGTGATGAACTAGGGGCACAGTCGAGTCAGGTGTTCTGTCTTTCCCCCGTCGTCAACATACTTACCAGAAGGGCACTCTATTCACCGGAAGAAGGCACAGCTAAAATTGTCTGTAACGGGCTGAAAGCTCTCAATATCCTCCAAACAACGAGGTATTAAGCCAAGTGCGAAGCACAAATTGGGATAGATCCAGATACACCATTTCCTGTCTGGAACATCGACTAAACGTCACCGGAAGAAATAGCCGCGAGCTAATAGTGTTGGGCGTGAACCCGCAACTTCCTATTCATCTATCAATCACCCTGGGGAGGGATGAAAAATGAGAGAATAAAGAATAGAGAGGTGTGAGTTGAGAGAAAAGTAAGAAAAGGGTTTTGAGAGAAAAACCGAGCTTGAGGGCCGAGTGATGTGAGAATCACAAATCAAAAAGGGTAGGAAACATACCCGGAGGAACTGGCTCCTCAAGATTTGAGGTCTCTCGTTTTGTAAACATGTCCGTGTGTCGTGTCTTTTGTCTTGTTTAGCCCAACTTTCGTTTTGGGGTCTTTTCCAAGCATGTTTCGTTGTGTTTAGGTCGTGTACCTTTTGTTTGAGTCTTTCCCGCTGTGTTCAGTTGTAGGCTCGATACCCCGATTGAAAAACCCTTTTTCAATTTCAAAAATTGTTTATGCTCAGACTGCTGTGCCATTCTCTACATTTAGGCGAACCAAAAGAAGAAAGGGAAAATTTGGGTATCTGAGTGTGTTTCAGTTTCAGCCAATTCCGCCTTCGTATTCTGTCTTGTCAGATTGGACTATTGCTCAGGGTTGCCGTGTGCAGAATAAACCGAATGCTGTGTTACGGGCTGTATGCAGATTAATCCCCAACAGAGTATGAGCTGAGTGTTCAGACTAAGCAGTGGGTTGTGTGAGTTGCTTTGCCATTGGCCGGTTCATTACTTGGTTTGTACAATGCAAGTGTTTAATATTCAGACGTGTAGATCAATCCTATTGTTATGTGGTGTAGCATGATGCAATGCAGTGCAAAGTATGAAATGTAAAGATGTAAACACTTTTTCAAAAAAAAGAAGAGTTTGTTTCATTTCATCATCTGTTTCAAGTACATGAGTTTTGGAAACAAAACCTGCCTGCGGCAGTACAAAGTATCCTAGCTACCAACCAAAAAGGAAAAAGTGCAAAAAAGAAGAAAAACAGCAAAAATCTGTATCAATATCAAGTGGCCTCAGGCCTGAGGGTCCGTCCTATTCCTCTTCCTGGACGAAGGTCCAGGAGCATCATCAGCACTGTCATCTGAGCCCGAGTCCGAGCCATCTCCGGTCTCCTCCTCCGATGACGCTGTCTCTGCCTCGGACTCCTCCTCATCATCGTCATCTGGAACTGGCGCCCGAGAGCTACTCCCAACGTGAGTGCGCCCCGCCTTGGTGCGGGGGTATACTCTGCCCTCTCCATCTCCTCCGGCAGGAACAGAAGGACTGGCTGGAACACCTCCTACGGTGGGAATCTGGAAGGGAGGCTGAAAAGTACAAAAGGCAAATGCATCAGTATACTGTGAGCAGTTTATCAAGGCAGAATGCAGTGTATGAGTACAGTGTGTGAATGTCGTAAGCAGTTTATCTAGGCAGAATGCAGTGTATGAGTACAGTGTATGAATGCCGTGGGCAGTTTATCAGGAGTTATGAAGTGCATCAGATTATGTGAAGCAGTTTATGTATGGTTTGAGACTGTGGTTGAAGAACATACCGGAATACTATAGAGGGCCAGGAGGTCAAAAGTCCGCTGTAACATCCCCATCATGGAGGCATTCAGCTCCAGAGACTGCCGGGTGTACTCGGAGGAAGCCTGCAAAAGTATTAGATGCGTCAGTATTCTGCAGAATATTAAAAGAAATGAAATGAAATGAAATGAAACGACAAGGCAAGATGCAAAATGCAGTAGTACATACCGGAGGCAAGTCGTGGAAACTGACTAACTCATGATCGGCCGGAGGAGGAACAAAGGGGATCTGGTAGGTCGCCCCACCCTGCCCTCTGTATGTCATCGTTGTAGGCAGAGCAGGCCAACCCGCCCCCCGCCCTCTCTGAGCTCCACCCCTTCCGCGGACCCGAACTCTCCTCGACGCTCCTGCTCCAACCCCCGCCCCTGCCCTAGCCGCCGGCGCCACGGGCCTCTCTCCCTCAACTCGACGACCACCGCTCAAAGGCCACATGATATACGTCTGCATGTACTCTCTATAGTCGCCCATGCCTCTGAAGCGGATCGCGTCCCAGCCGATCATGTAGTCGCCCATCTGCTCAGAAGTGAACCTCTCAGTATCCCTCATATGCTCAGGAGGGTGAACCGGGACTATCTGCTCTGGTAACCCTAGGGTCTGGCGTAGGAAACGCTCACCTAGGTACCAAGCCCGACAAACCGGACCCTCCAGCAGAAGCCTGAAGCGGGCAGTCTCCTCCGCACCTACAAACCGAGCCCGAAACTCGGCTGGCACTGAAGCCCAGGGCTGCCAGGTAATCTGGAAATGAAATGCAGTTTGTTATCTATCTGTTATTGAAAAAATACAGTGCAAAGCGAAGCTTAAATAAACTCTGAAGTTGAACATACCTCCGCGGGGGTGATTGTGTCAAAATAGCGGCGGAAGAAGATGAAAGACTCCCGAGGCCTCCGCACACACCTGACGTCAAACCGGCGGGAGAACGGAATGACAAGAGGAGTCTCCACATCGGGCACTGGGGCTAGTCTAGGAAAGTAGGCGTAGACCCATAACTGCAAAGTAAATACCAGTATGCTTATCAGATAAAGCAGAATGCAGAATAAAGCAGAAATAACAGAGCCGTGTATTGTGCAGGCAGTGTATTGTGCATAGTGTACAGTGTGAGCAGTATATAGTCGGTGTAAAGCAGAGTATATGTGTGCCGTGTGTGCAGTATACAGTCAGCGTGAAGCAGACCGCAGTGTGTGCAGTGTACAGAGTATAGATAATAGAAAGCAAGAAAGTAAAGCAGAAAAAGAAATGTACCTCCCAAGCACGCCAGTAGCCCCCGAGCAACTGTCCGCTGCCACGGGAAGCTGAGCTCATGTAACCATAGAGGGTGGCCAGAGTGGCGCCACCCCAGTCATAGCGTAGGATCTGTGTGACGTCCACGAGAGTGCTGAGCAGACAGAGGGGCACGGTGTTCCCCCGGTCGACGAAAATAGTCGTCCCCAGCAAGAACATGAGAAAGCCCCGCGCATATCGCTCCATAGCCTCCTGATTCATCGGAGCCTCCTCAACTAGGGCTGGCTGAACCCTGAATTGGACCTCGAACCATGAGTATCGGACGAAGCCGGGACGCGCAAGAGGCGACACCTCGCCAAGCAGATAGATCTGAGCAGCCGTCCACTCGTCCATGTCGGTATCAAAGGGGATCGGATCACCCCCTACCCTGATGCCTGTGAGCATCGAGAAATAGTAGGGAGTCATCGTCATATCTCCCGTGGCAGAGAGGTGGAACGAGTCAGTGGTGTCCCACCACCTCTCCGCTAGAGCGGTAAGGAGAGGCCTGCTCGTAGTGAGTCTGGAAAGTCCTCTGCAGAACGCACCGAACCCGGCCTAGTCCACGATCTGGCGAACTGCATCGGGTAGCTCCGCGTACCAATCTCGAGCGGCAATATTCCCATACCCACGGACGGTATGGGAATCTCCCTCTTTTCAAGCAAACAATGGCGAAGCAAGATAAAATATACAGTTTTGAAAAGCATTTAGAGTTGATAATGATACGCAGTGTGTGCGTGTGTTCAAATTCCAAAACAGATATCGGTTGCCGGTGTGCTCGTAGTAAACTACAACATGCGATGTGTCAGTGTGTTTGAGTGGTTCAGGGCAAGTGCAGCGTGTGTGCACATTTTCAAGTTCAAACAGATATCAGTTGCTGGTGTGCTCGTAGTGAACTACAGTGAATGATGTGTCAGTATGTTTGAGTGGTTCAGGGCAAGTGCAGTGTGTGTACGCGTGTTCAAGTTCAAACAGATATCGGTTACCGGTGTGCTCTTAGTGAACTACAACATGCAATGTGTCAGTGTGTTTGAGTGGTTCAGGGCAAGTGCAGTGTGTGTGCGCGTGTTCAAGTTCAAACAGATATCAGTTGCAAGTGTGTTCACAGTCAACTACAGTGCATCAGTGTATTTGAGCTAAGCAGTTAAGAATAGAATCAACTATGGCAGTTAAGCGTTCTACATCGCAGAAAATGAAACCGGGAAAGAATGTACCTCGGAGGCGCCGTGTGACAAATGTGACTCTGGCTCACGTAGTAATAGCTTGGGTGGCACACCCCTCTCAAAGCTCCTGAACTGACGAAGTCCATCAGGGGGCAGAACGTGAATCGCCGGCCGGTAGGTCGCTGGGTCGAATGGGCGAACGCTCAAGGGGAGGAGCTCAACCCCGGGGTCCATCTCATGCTCCGAGGGAGTCCCGCCCCGTGGAATATCATCCGCCATATCAAAAGTCATGCAAAAACGGCCGGGAAAATGGAAACCGGGCTGGAATGTGAAAAGTCAACCCCCGAGAGGGTGGAAAATGGCCGAAAAAGCCGGGAAGTGGAAAAGGTATAGAAATCGAGAGGAACACGAGGGGAACAAACCCCAAAAAGTGGAAATAGCAAAGGAAATACCGAAACAAAGAAATGTTCGGTTCAAAATGTTTGAAACACGAAGGAGATCACGAATCGAACGATGAAACGGGGGCTAAAACCAAAGAAAAACAGAGAATAAGGCTCAGGAAATGCTCTAGAGAGAGAGAGGAAGTGTTTTCGGCCAAGGGAAGTGAATAAAATAGGGTTTGGAACCCTATTTTAAAAGACCCAAGCCGAAAGGACAAAATTGCCCCGATTCAGGCATTTTTGGCTGGTCGGCTACTTTTTTGGCCGGCCGGCCAAATATTTGGCCGGTGATGTGTTTTGATGGCTGGTGGATGGCCGGTGACTTCCCTTTCTGGCCAGTGAGCCTCCTAAAACCTTGTTTGGGTCAGATCTGTAATTTGGGGCCTTCATTGCTCAAGATAGTACAAGAAAACGCATTTCCGAAGCTCAACCGGCCTCCGTTTTGACCTCGGACCGTGTCTTCTGTGCGTGGCACTCGAATTCGTGCAAGGTGTATCCTTTCCGTATCCTTTTGTCTTTTACAAAACTCGAAAGTTGCCCCATGTGCATTTCAAATCAATCGCACTGTCTTGTGCACTCGCGCTGTTTAACGCATCGCGCTATTTTGCGCACCTCAATCGCACTGTCTTGTGCACTCGCGCTGTTTAACGCATCGCGCTATTTTGCGCACCTCAATCGCACTGTCTTGTGCCCTCGCGTTGTTTAACGCATCGCGCTATTTTGCGCACCTCAATCGCACTGTCTTGTGCACTCGCGTTGTTTAACGCATCGCGCTATTTTGCGCACCTCAATCGCATTGTCTTGTGCACTTGCGTTGTTTAACGCATCGCGCTATTTTGCGCACCTCAATTGCACTGTCTTGTGCACTCACGTTGTTTAACTCATCGCGCTATTTTTGCGCATCTCATTGCATTTTGCATGCATTCAATCGCGCTATTTTGCACATCACACCGTCCTGTGCCCTCTCGGGTCTAGAAGACCTTAAATTCTTGGAAGGTGCAAGACCTTCGGTGCATTGGTGTGCACAACACATGCATATGTCATGCATTTCAAAAGTCAAAAATCATGCATAATCATGCATTCAAAAACACACATGCATATGTCATGCATCATTGTAAATATAATGCATATGTCATGCATTACATTGTAAATAGTGCATATGTCATGCATCATTGTATATAATGCATATGTCATGCATTTCATCATAATATAGTGCATATGGCATGCATTTCCGCTGTAAATATCCGTTCCATTGCATATTGTAAATATCGCATTGTAGCTTGCATGCATCCACTGCATCATCGCCTTCGTCTATAGCTTGCGCCTTTCCTTGTTGAGCTTGGTTTGGTATGTGCTCATACTTTTCACGTCGAAGCACAGTTCTGCATGTGTATGCGCCTATTCCTTGATGAACTTGGTTTGACGGTGGCGGCACCTTTTCTGTGTTAGACGCGGTTCGTTTGTGTACATGCCTTCCCTAGGCAAGATTTGGTTTGGCTTGCGTGCCTTATCCATCGTATCTATCCGTTCCATTGCATATTGTAAATATCGCATTGTAGCCTGCATGCATCCACTGCATCATCACCTCCATCTTTGGCTTGCACCTCTCCTTGTTGAGCTTGGTTTGGTATGTGCTCATACTTTTCACGTCGAAGCACAGTTCTGCATGTGTACGCGCCTATTCCTTGATGAACTTGGTTTGAGGGTTGCGGCACCTTTTCTGTGTTAGACATGGCTTGTATGTGTCCATGCCTTTCCTAGGCAAGATTTGGTTTGGCTGCATGCCATATCCACTGTATATATTACATTGTAGTGTAATTTTTGCATCCAGCATTAGGATCATTGTCCTTTCGTTAGCGGGTTGTTTCCCCACTTATGTCATTCCACCCAATACTTGTTCTTGTGTCCGTCTACATCACTCATAGTTCTGCATGTGTACGCGCTTTGAGGGTTGCGGCACCTTTTCTATGGTAGACGGACTTGTTACTTCCATCAATCTATTTGACATTTGTGTGGTTTTGAACCGCTCATGATTGGATCATGATTCAATTGCATTGCATTTCGTTTGCATTGTTTCAATTGCATTGCATTTTCATTTGCATTATTATACATAGTTTTGTATATATTGCATATCATTTTGCATTCATTTTGCATTATGCATGTTGCTAACGGCATCGTACCTGTTAAGTTGCTTTCTTTGCAGGCACGATATTGTATGTACGGTTCATTCGAGGCTGGTGCAACCAGACGAACCGCACAGGTATTGTATCTCCGAGTGAACGTAGCGAGAATGCATAATTCTCTTACATCCTTCTGCATTGTAGTGTAGTTTGGATTTGTGTATGCTAGCTTAAAACTGTCGCATTGTATGTGCTTCGTTACAACTTTCTTTGCATGATCATAAGTTATGCCCGGCTTTGTGCATTGTCTTGCATTTTGCCCCTGCCTTCGGGCGCATATCTTGTTTGTCTTGCATGCTTTGTCTAAGTCTTCGGCCTTGTCAAAAATGGGTCGTCTCTGGGCTTTGACATTCACTCCCGTCATTGTTATGACTTTCGAGTTCTGTCAAAGAGGGGCAACTGTAGACACCCCATTTTTGACCGTCCTCAAGACTTGGACGTCACCGCTTGAACACTCGGTGATCATCCATGTTTGTGTTCGTCTTGAGTTCCCGGAGGTCTCGGCTACGCGCCTTGCCTCAGGATCTCTCGACTCGACTGTTTCGTGTCTGGTTTTGCACCAAACACTTGTGCTTTGCCTTGGAGGGGCAGGAATGGCTTGTGGGCCATCCCCACACTCCACCGGCCATGGCTTGAGGCCACCGGCTGTGTTTTGTTGCCACCGGCCAAATGTTTGGCCGGCCGGCACTATAGATGGCCGGCCGGCTATCTTTTTTGGTCAATTGCATTTTTGGCCGGCCGACTACTGTGCATCTGCTTTTGCAGATATTTTTGTGCAGCTGGCATGCACTTGGCTCCCCTCCATACACGTGTATGGAGGGATCTCCCTCTTAGCAAGCTTGTCTTGTAAGCTTACAAGATTGAGCTCTATAAGAGGAGGCCTTCTCTCCCTCTTTTAGGGTTACAAAATTTCAGATGAGAGCTCTGGTTTTTAGGGTTAGGATTTGAATCTATCCTATATCTATACTTCCCTCTCTTTTGTGTTTTGTGTGTGTTTAGCATTAGTTTTGCACACCAACACCCACCATCACACCTTTTCTTGGAGCTGAGGCCCTTGGAGGTTGTTCTTGGAGGTTTTGGACTGACTTCAACCTAAAGAACCAGCTGGTCCACCATTTTTGAAGAGGGTCTACAAGGGTAAGACTTTTGTCCTTTTTTACCCCATTTTTGCATACTCTTTTTGCTTATCTTGCAACTGTTTTTGAGCTTTGTGTATAACATATAAAAGTTCCATTTTTGGGTGCTCTAAATAGTTGGTTAAGGTTTCTTTAAGCTTTGGGGGTTTTTGACCCCTCTTAAGCCTTGCTAGGCTCCATTTTGTGCCATTTTGGTTGAGCTCCAGGACCATTGTGTTTGGGCCTCCTCACCACTGAAATCTTGAGGGATTTCAGAGGTGAGGATGGTGCCTTGAGGTCCTAGGAAGGAGAGGGCCACCCCCTCTCCTTGTTGTCCTTGAAAAGGGCCTTTTTTGCCTCATGTTTGAGCATCTAATTTAAGTACATGTTGGCCATGTCTTAAGTGTTATTTGGTAGTATTTTGCCATGTATTACCTCTGTTTTTGCTTGGTTTTGGTACACCATGCTTGCTTAGCATACATGCCTTGTAATGCCATGATTTGCCTCAATACATGCATAGCATTTAGACTATCATGCTCATGTGTTTTGGCCAAGCTTTGTGAAGCTTATATGCTTATTTTAATGTGTCCAAGGTCTCTTTTTGGTCATTCGGGTCATTCATGTTTTGCTTTGCATAGCTACCATGTAATCCCCCCTTTGCATGCCTTGATGCATTGACCATGAGCATGCCATCCTTGCATCATTTCAGTGGTTTGGAACCACTTACCATGTTATTTCAGTCCTTATAACATGCTTGCATACTTGCATTTGATACTCCTTTGTTGCTTGTCTTATGCCCCTTGTTTAGGCCTTTGAGTATGCTTGCATGTTTAAACCACTTAGATGCCATCTTGGTGTTCCCTTAGCATTGTCTAGGTTTGCTTGCCTTTTAACCTGTTTTTAAGTCCTTGTGAGGCTTGGTTGACTTAGTCATGGTTTAAGTCTCCTTGGCTTGCCTCAAGTATTTGGACCAATTACATGCCATGCTTGTCTTGTTTGCTTGGTTTGGCACCATTTTGACATGATTTCAGAGCTTAATGTGCATGCTAATTGTCCATGTTTAATCTCTTTCAAGTGTGCTTGGAAGTTGCCTTTATGTGCCTAGGTGTTGGACCTTATTTGCATGCATGCTTATATGTGCATTTGGCCTCATTTCCTTAGTTGTTGGCCACTGTTTTAGGCTTGTTTGAGGGCTGCCTAATTTAGTTTAAGTCCATCCCTTTGCTTGTTTGCATGCTCACCCTGTATGCTTCTTTGCATTTCCATGGTTGCATGCTAGCTCACATGCTTAGGATTGCATTGCATGAGCATGCATGCTTGACCTCTTGAAGTGAGTATGATAGAGGTTGGGCCTCCTTGTGTGTTTATGTGCATTGCATTCCATATCAAAATGCACACTTGATTCTTTGGGCCATCATGCATGGAAATGCGTGATTGGTGGTCCGAGAATCGAGGCCCATCCTCCTTTGAGTCATACACATGATAAGGAGTGTGGTTGGTGCATACATTGCTTGAAATGCATTGCCATGCCAAGTATTGTCCTCTGCTGCTGTCAAATCAGTTTCTGCAGGGAGATTTGGCCGGCCGGCCATCTTCAGTGCCGACCGGCCATCCATTGTTGGCCGATGGAGTATTTTGTGGCCGGTGACCATTATACATGGCCGGTGACCAATCCCTTTAGCCGGTGGTGTTCTACAGCACTCAGAGAAGCAACCCTGGGACTTGTGCAGTCTTCAGAGGAGGATAACAGCCAAAGCAGAGGCATCTTGTGCATGGCAGTGACTTCCGAGGAACCAAGCGCGCATGCATTGGACCCTCTTCCCGAGGCTGCTGTTTACTGCTTAATTATATTCAATTGATTTGTCAATTAATTAGGTGATCCGTAATAATTAATTAGCTTGTAGGTTAATTAAATTGTATTATTCTTTCGGCCTCTCCGAGCGAGGGCAAATTTGTAATAAGTGTGGGTGCGTGTGTGCATGTCTTCCAAACCCCCACTTCTTTCTCACTTTTACTTACCTGCTTTTGATGGTTAGTATTAGGGCATATTTAAATTAGCATACCTTATGCTATGCATGCGTGCATCCATTGCATGCACCCGGCTCGGCGCATCATGCTAACTGCATAAGTATTTCAAATCTAACTTGAATACATGCTATCTGTGCATTTTCGCATGTCATTCTTAGATTAGCCGAGCCTATTCTAGCGACATTCTGTATGCGTTGCATTAGCCATTTTAACATGAACTAGGGTCACGCATGTTTGCTAACTAGTTTACTGTTTTGGCACGGAGTACACTGTAAGTATTTTATGCTTTAGCATCTCGCATGAGTGTGAATGTTAACATGACAGCATGCTTACCATGTGGCTAGATGCTTATGTGATATAAACTGCCTGAATGCCTGTGGGTGAAGGTTGGATTGTTTGAGTTGGAACAACTCATTGAAATCCGTATTTTAGCCTACTTGCGAGTAGCAAATTCCAAAACGTTTTCCAAACAAACGGATATGCAATGTTTCGTTCCAAGTTAGACGATCTAGTCTATACTTTTGTGTTGTGCGCATCACATAGTAATTCTAGCTAATTAACTGGAATAAGAACGCATAACGTTTTCAAAATAGGATATCACGGTTAGTAGAGGCCGATCTTGGATCGGGGCGAGGGGGTGCTCATAGCTGACCTTCCCCAATCGTACCCAAGTTCCCGAGCCGAGGCAACTTTGGTGATGACGGACATGGCCTTTGGCACCGAGTCAGGGTTTCCTAAATTCCCCCAAAAAAATATTTAGGTGGCGACTCTGTATCTGGCAAAGCAGTCCATGTTTGGCACTTCTTTCAAAAATCTGTTTCTCAAAACGATTTGCCGGATTTGGACTCTTTGGTTCAGATTTAGAACCGTGACAAAACGAGTCCGAACTGTGGTAGCAAAGTCCCTCGGGGCGCGTCCACACATAGCTACGAAGAAAATGCAGTGATATGTGATCAATATAGTGTATGAACAGAGTGTATGAACAGATACAGAAAGTGCAAAACAGAAAGCACAGTGTATGAACAGATGCAGAATGTGTAAAGCAGAAAGCATAGGTGTCGAACAGATATAAAACAGAAAATGTAAAGTGCTAAGAAGGAACTGAGATGTGTACCTCCTAGGCTCGCTAGTAGCCTCTGATCAAGCCCCCTCTCAGACAGGAGGTCAAGCTCATGTAGTCATATAGTGTGGTGAGGCCAGCTCCGCCCTAGTCATAAAAATGAATCCAAGGAAAGGTCACGAGAGCGCTCAGCAAATATAGGCCTACGGTGTTCCACTTGTTCGAAAACAAGGTGGTACCGAAGATGAACATCAGAAAGCCCCTGGCATACTGCTCTATCTCCTCTATCGTCTCGGGCTCGCTCCCTCTGAATCGCTCGGCAAACCAGGTATATCTGACCATGCCCATCCGGTATATAGGTGGATGTGCTCCCAACAGCTTGAACCAAGCCGCCTCCCACTCCTCCATGTCTTTATCGAGAGGGATCAGATCGCCCCCTATGTCTAAGTTGGTGATCATGGCGAAGTCATAGGAAGTCATCGTTATCTCCCATATAGTAGAAAAGTGAAAGGAGTTAATGGTGTCCCACCATCTCTCTACGAGCGCTCCCAGGAGAGGACGGCTCGTGATGATGTCGCGAACTCCAGCGGGGAGCTCGTTGTACCAGTCTCGGGCGGTCATAGACACTCCATTTTTGACCGACCTTAAGACTCAGACGTCATCGATTGAGCGCACGATGATCGTGCATGTTTGTGCTCGTTTCGAGTTTCCGGAGTTTTCAGCTGAGTGTCTTGCCTCCGAGCCTCTGAACTCTTTGTGCTTTGGCTTGCTTTGTGGACCATGCCTTATTGACCTTGCCTGGAGGGAGAGAGAGGCCTGTAGGCCACTTTTCGTAGTCGTAGACTACTTTTCCCTCTTGTAGGCTAGTTTCCGGTTTTCGAAGCCTTCAGCTGAGCGCCTTGTCTCGGAACCTCTTAACGTTCTCCTCTTGGCCTGGTTTTTGGACCATGCCTTGTTGCCTTTGCCTAGAGGGAAACAGAGGTCTGTAGACCACTTTTTGTGGCCGTAGACCACTTTTTGTGCTCGTAGACTAGTTTTCGAGGCTTCCGGCTGCGTGCCTTGTCCGTGAACTTTTGTCTTTCTTCCTTTTTGGTTTGGTTTTGAACCAAACATTGTTACCCTTGTCTGGAGAGTGGAATAGGGGGTGTAGACCAGTTTCTCCCACTGTAGACCACTTTTCTTCCCTGCCAGCCAGATTTCTGGTCGGCCAGCTAGGGTGTATGTCTGTGGACCACCTAAAGTGGTCGGCAGCCATGCCACCACCTTCCTTTCTTTGTGCAGACCACCTTTCCACCCCTGCCGACCACTTTTTGTCCTTGCAAACCACTTTTTCTGGTTGGTCGACCAGTGGGAGTGGTCGGTCGACCACTTCAACTGGTCAGCAAATTTCTTACACTTTCTACTGATATTTTCCATGCCAGCTGTGCCAGCTGTTGGGCACAGAAAGCATCCTCCATACACGTGTATGGAGGGATTGCTTGAAGCCCTTAGCTTGTTCAACAAGCTTGAAGCTTGGTTTTCTATAAAAGGGAGGCCCTCTCTCCTTTCTCTAGGTTTAGAAAAATTGGCTGAGGGCTATACATATCATCTATCTCTATACTTCTTCCTTTTCTCTCTATTTGTGCTTAAAAGTGCCATTTCTTCACACTTTTGCACACAAACACCTAGTGAAACACCTTTGCTTTGGAGCTGAGGCACCTTGAAGCTGGTTTTGGTGTTTTTGGATTGCTTTTGGTCCAAAAAAGTTGTTGGAGTTGCTGCTTTGAAGTTGTTCTTCAAGGGTAAGCAACTAGCCCCTTAAAGCTTTGTTTTTGATTAAGTCTTTGGTCCTATTTGCATAATGTTTTAGGCTTAACTTTCAACTGCAAAAAGTTCTAATTTTAAGTGCTTAAAGTGTTTGTTTGGCCTCTTTGGTGTTGGGGGTGGCCTACCCCCTTGCATGCCTTATTTGCTAGGCTTTTGAGCCATCATTTAGGCTTTTGTTTTAGCCTTTGCTTGGCCTCTTCACCATTGAATTTCAGAGGAATTTCAGTGGTAGAAAGGGTATTTTAAGGCCCTCAATGGATGGGGGTTGTCCCCCCTCCTCTTCTCTTGTGTGCTTGTGTTGATGGCTCATTAAAGTAGCATATTTGTTAAGCTTGTTTTGGCTCCATCTCAGCCTATTTTTGGCCTTATTTCAGTATGGCATACCTCTGTTTTGGCTTAGTTTAGGCCACCCTTGCATGCTTTATACACTTGTAGTGTAATCCTTGCAAACTAGCCTTGTATGCTTAAGGTTTTAGCTCACCTTTCTAGCATGTATTGGTTCCATTTCAGCATGTTTTTGGTCATTATTTAACATGCCTTAACTCTGATTTTGGTTGGTAGAGTCATCTCTTGCTTGGTTTTTACACTTGTAGTGTAATCCCCTTTATTGGCCTAGTATGCTCCATGCTTCATGCCTCTAATCCTAGCTTGTGTTAGCTCTATCTCAGCATGTATTTGCTATTGTTTTACCATGCTTAAGTTCTGTTTTGAGTGGTCTTAATCATTTGGACCTTGCTTTGTATAGCCATAGTTCATTCTTGCTCACTAGCTTTGTGTTTTCAAGTCACTAGCATGCGTTGCTTGCGCTATTTGCATGATTTAGCATCACTTGATACATGATTTCAGAGCATGTTTCATGGTCATACACTCACATGTGTCACTCTTTCAATGCTTTTGGAAAGTTGAGCTTTATGTCTTAAATATGAGCCAATGTGTATGCCATCTTGCCTAAGCTTTTGGGCTACCATTTCAGTGTGTTTTTGGTGTTATTTTACCATGATACGACTCTATTTTTGGTTGGTTAGAGCATCCCTCATTTGCTTCTTACACTTGTAGTGTAATCATGCTCATTGGCCTAGTGTACTTGGTGTTTTTGGCCCTTCATGCTAGCTTGTTTTGGCTATACTCCATACATGTTTTAGCATTGTTTTGACATGCTTTAGGACTATTTTAGGTGTCCTTGGCCTTTTGGGGCTTGCTTTGTATAGCTATAGTGCAAGTGCCTATGCTGGTTTTAAGCTTTGAGCCTCCTAGCATGCTTCATTTGTGACATGTGCATGATTTGGCATCATTTAACAAGTTATTTCAGAGCATATAGCATTGCCATATTCTCATTTCTTTCACTCTTTGAATGCTTTTAAGGGTTATGCCTATGTGCCTTGCTTATGGCCTAACTTGTATGTATGCATGCATGCCTAGGCTTTTGAGCTCCCATCTCAGCATGTTTTGGTCTTTGTTTTGACCTATTTGTGCTCTGTCTATGGTTGGTTCTATCATTTGTGCCATGTATTGCATGCCTCTTGTGTAGTCCCCTTTAGTAACCTTGTGCCTTAGGCCCTCTAGGATGCTATGCTTGTGTTGTTTGAATGATTTGGCATCATTTCACACTTGATTTCAGAGCATATAGTGTTGTCACACTTCCATGTTTGTCACTTCTTAATCATGTTTGAGAGTTGTGCTCTTATGCTTAGTTGATGGGTCAATACATGAGCATGCTTTATCTTGCATTTCAGAGCCATCATTTCAGAGTATTTTGGCTACTGTTTTGGCATGATTTAGGTCTGTCCATAGTTGGTGTAAGTCTATTGAGCATTGTAGTGCATGCCTCGTGTGTAACATGTTTCACTAGCTTTGATGCATTAGCTTTTACACATGCCATGCATGCATTGTCCATATGATAGAATCTTGTCCATGCATTGCATTGTGTGTGTTGCATTGTGTTTGGATTGGGCATTGATCCAAACACGAGAAACGAGGGACGTTTCATACTTGAAGTGATGAAACGTGCCTCATTTCTCGGTCGCCGACCCTCTTGATCATGCATGAAAGAGGTTAAGGCCCTTATGTGTTATTTGTGCATTCATTGACATTGAATTGTGCAAACTTGGCTACTCGGCCATCGTGCATTGCGATGCTCGGTTGGTGGCCCGAGAGTCGAGTACCGCACTCCCTTGAGCTTAAGAAATGATAGGGGGGTGGTTGTGCACACATACCTTGCAAATACACTACTGTGCCCCTTCTTGTTCTCTGTTGCAGCAAATTGGAGCTTGGCAGGAATTTCTGGTCGGCAGACTAGAAAAAGTAGCTAACCGACCACTTTTTCTGGTCTACAGCAAACTTAGGTGGTCTACACCACCCTTTACTGGTCGGCAGCCTTCCAGGAGGTTCCCATGTTAGAGAAGAAGCTATTTGGAAGTTAGTGCAGTGTTCTGAAATCAAATGCAAACAGAGGCAAGTTGGGGCATAGTGATGGATTTCCGAACGAGGCGACCGAGCATGCATGCACCCCTCGCCTCGAGGACCTCTTTTTACTGCTTCACTTAGCTGCTTTTCTTAGCTAGCTAATGCTTTGGTTTTGTACTTAATTAGTTAATGCGCTTAACTAGTCAATTTGTGTTGTAATAACTAATTAGTTAACTAGAATTAGTTAATTAGTTTTGGTTTGTAATAATTAGTTTAATTAGCTTAGATTAGCTAGTTAGCTTATTATTCAGACCCTCCGTCGAGAGGGCAAATGTTGTAATAAGTGTGCGTGTGTGTGATGCATGTCTTCCAACCCCATTTCTTTCTCCCTTTTACTTATCAACTTTCGATGCTTAGTTTAGGGCATGTTTCAATTAGCATCCTTATGCTAGCATGTGTCCATCCATTCATCTGTCTTGCATGCACCGGGCTCGGCGCATCATACAAACTGTATTGCCTTTCAATACACTTTCTTGAATACGTGTTTCAAAGCATGTTATCAAGTGTTGCATTCATATGCCATCTTAGATAGCCGAGCCTATCTTAGTTGCATTTTGCATGTGTTGCATTAGGCATTGTTAACATAGCTAGGATCATGCATGATTTCTAACTAGCTTCTTTTTTTGGCTCGGAGTACACTCTGAGTGTTTATGCTTTAGCATCCTTGCATGCGTGTAAGTGTTGCCATGATAGAATGATTGCCATGAGGCTATGTGCTTATGTGTTTAACTGCATGAATGCCTGTGGGTGAAGGTTTGATTGTCTGAATTGGAACAACTCGATAAATGTGCGTTTTAAGCCCACTTGAAGTGGCAAAAATCATGTTTTTCTAAGCCCACTTGAGAGTGGCAAATCCGCGTCTTAGCCTACTTGCGAGTAGCACTTTCAAACTATTTTCGAAAAACAAACATGAGTTGTTTTGTTCCAATCCGCGCGATTGAGTCTATACTTGTATGTTGTGCGCATCACGTAGTAAATTAGATTAATAATCGGAATAAGAACACATGTGTTTACAAAACAACATATCATGTTAGTAGAGGCCAATCTTTGATTGGGTGAGCGAGGGTGCTCATTTCAAGACCTTCCCCTCTCGTACCCAAGTTCCCGAGCCGAGGCAACTTTGGTGATGACGGACACGTGGCCTTAGGCACGAGTCAGGGTTTCCTAAATTTCCCAAAACAAAATATTTAGGTGGCGACTCTGAAATCTGGCAAAGCAGTCCATGTTTGGCGCTTTTTGATAAAAATTGATTTTCCAAAACGATTTGCCAGATTTGGACTCTTTGGTGATTTATCAGTCTTACATTGCACTTTGTGAGATTAGATTCAGAACCGTGACAGGAGTCCAAACTGTAGTAGCTAAGAACCCAATTCCCGCCCTCGCGCGCGGAGCGGAGTTCGGGCGGTCTACACACGAGCCTCACCCTATGATAGAGAACAGATGTAACAGATAAAAAATCGATGAATTAGATAAAGCAGTGATGACAGTATAGTCGAACAAAAGGCAGTGCAAGAAATGCAAGTAAAGAAAGGCAAAAATGCATAAAAATAGAATTCATACCTCAACGGCAATGGCTAACTAGTGAGTAATCGGCTCCCTCAGCAGGAGGTCCTCCGGTGCACCCCAAGCAAACTCAGTGAAGCGTCTGATGCCTTCGAAGGCAGGCAAGATATGTGTCTGAGGATGGTACCTCTCTGGATCGAAAGGCCGTACCCTCAATAGTAGTGGCTCTGGCTCTGGCTCGGCCTCAAGCTCTAACTCTACCTCAAGGTCTGCCTCAAGGTCAGTTGCAGGCTTTACTACCTCAAGAATAGGTGGAACTACTAGAGGAGTCTCTGGAGGAGCCTCATCATATGGTACATCATCCGCCATCTGAAAATGGGTGTGAAGTAGGTGAAAAAGTGAAGCAAAATGGAGAAAAGAGGGAAAACTTGAAAAAAGTCAACCCTAGGAAAGAGAAAATGGAAGAAAAGTCAAAGCTCAAGAAAAGGCACAAAACCCGAGAGAAACTCGAGTGGAACAAGCCTAGAATGGTGGAAATGAAGGAAAATGCGTCGAAATCAAATTTCAATCGGTTCAAAGTGAAGAGAACAAGGAAGGTTTAGCGAATCAACTTTGCGTGGGGTGTTGGAAAACGTGAAGAAAGAGCAAATCTAGAGAGAAGGAGTGTCTAGAGATAGAGGGAGAAGAATTTCGAGCATGAGGAAGTGAGGAAATGAAGTATGGAGGTGTGTATTTAAAGACCTGAGCCAAACAGTCAAATTTGCCCCCACATTGCCATCGTTGGCGGGCAGGTGGTCGGCAAGGCTCACCAGTGGCCGGCACTTGGCCGGCAACCTCCTCTTGTGGCCGGCCGGTGACCTCCCATGGGATCCTGATGCTGTTTTGTGCCCTTGGTTTCCAAGAAGTGTAGGGATGGTTCACTGTTTGGTTCAGATTGTCTCCATAGAAGCTCAAAACTGTGTTTTCGGTGTGCGATGTTCGTCACTTGTTAACATGAATGGGGTGTATCCTTTAAACATATTGTAACTCTTCTGAGAGGTAAATCGGAAATTGTTACTGAATTTGTTTTTTTGTCAAATTATGCTTTTGTACACGCATGTTACTTTGTTGCATAGAACATGCATTTCACATATGTTGTTACATAAGATATGCATTTCACATATATGTTGCATGTGCATCTAGCATCCGTTATGAATCATATATAGAATATGCCGTTGTTCTTATTTCTCGCATGGAACATGCAATTAACATTGTATCTCGGTCACTTGTATTGCACGGAACATGCATTTTTATTGTATCGCACTTGTTAAGTTTCATTCTTGCACATGCACGATATTGTATGTACGGTTCATTCAGAAGAGTTCCAGTTGAAGTCTTTGTGCATCGATCACACACATTCACTTTGTACATCTATCGCACTTGTTCACCTTCGTGCATCTATCGTACACCCCTCTCTTTTACCTCAGAACGTACAAAGTACGCGCCCGAGTGTTGTTTCTTAGGACGCGTGAAACATGGCCCTGAGTGGGTTTTACCTCAGGATGTACGAAGTATGCACCAGAGTACTGTTTCTCAGGACGCGTGAAATGCGACCCTGGGCGGGTTTTTCCTCGGGACGTATGAAGCACACGCCTGAGTGCTGTTTCTCAAGACGCATAAAACGTGGCCCGGGTGGGTTTTACCTCGGGACATACGAAGTACGCGCTCAAGTGTTGTTTCTCAGGATACGTGAAACGCGGCCCTGTGTGAGTTTTACCTCTGGACGTACGAAGTACGCGCCTAAGTGTTGTTTCTCAGAACGCATGAAACGCGGCCCTGGGCAGGTTTTACCTCGGGACGTACGAACTACACACCTGAGTGGTGGACGTGTGAAACAAGGCCCCAAGTGATTTTTCTCAAGACGTGCGAAGCACGACCCTGAGCGGTTGTTTATCTCGGGACGCATGAACGCGAACTCAAGCGATTCTTTTGTTTCTCGGGACATGTGAAACACGACCCTGAGTGGTTTTCTTACTTTCTCGAGAAACGTGAAACGTAACCCTAAGCGGTGTTTTCTTTTCTCGTCTCTTGCTTTGGCATGGCTAGAGTGTGGTTTTATCTTCTTTAAGCTTGAAGCTGCTCATTCATGTGTTGTTATCTTGCTTATTGTAATCATTCTCACTTATTGCATTTGTTATTGCTTATTGCATCATCTCGCATGATCATAAGTTTTCAAAATAGTCGGCTTCACGTAGCGTGTAAATCCAGCTTTCAAAGTTGCATTGTGCATATCATTTGCATCTTGCCCCAGAACCACACTGGTTTCATTCCTTGCAAAGGGATACGTAGGCTGCTTGTGGACGCAACCATTTATTTCTGTCTTGATTGTTTATCCAAGTCTTACGGCCTTGTCAAAATGTGTTATCTCTGGGCTTTAACATTCAGTCACGTCATTTCATAACTCCGAGTTCTATCAAAGAGGGGCAACTGTAGACACCTCATTTTTTACGGCCCTTTTAACTTAGACATCCTTGCAGGAACACCCGATGATGAGTCTATTAGCTCGCCAAGTGCTCGAAGTCCTCAGCGGAATGCCACAACTTTGAACCTTTCAAACCCTACACCCTTTTTGTCTCATTTTTGGACCATGCCTTGGTGTTTCCAGCCTGCAACCTCTGGTGGCTTGCCGGCCATCACTTTTGGTTTGCCGACCACTGATATGGCTGGCCGGCCACCAGTGTGTTTTACAGATATTTTATGCCAGCTGTGCCAATTGTTTGCACAGATGCATGCATATGTCCACATGTGTAGGGCTGGAACTCCTTGAGGGAATTTCAAATTTTCTACATATAGAGACCCCTTCTCTCTTGTAGCAAGGTTAGAAAATTTAGGACTCAAAAATTTTCCTCTCTCTCTGGTATTTCTCTACACTTTAGCCGGTCCTTAACCTTTGCCTATAAACCCTTAACCAAATTTCACCATCTTTGAGTTGAGGTGTTCTTGAGCTTGGTTTGAGCTCTAAAGGGTGTACTTGCTTGGTTTTGTAGCTTGGAATTACTCTTCTCTTCAAGAGATATAATATTTGCTTTATTAGTTTGCTTTGCATACTTGTTTTTCTATCTTTTTTCCACTATTTTTGGTTTGTTTTTGGGTATAAAAACTCTGTCTTTGTGGGCTGAAATTTGTGATTTTAAGACATTTAAGGTAGGGGGTGGTTCACCTTTCTTTGTACCTTGTTTGTAAGGCTTTTCTACTTGTGTTTCCCACTTTCAAGCTATCTTTTTCCAAGCTTTTAAACACTGATTTTTAGAGCTTTTTCAGTGGTGAAAATCATGTTTTGAAGTCCAAATTTGAAGGGGTTAGCCTCCCCTCCTTGTGTCTTGTTTGCTAGCCTAATTAGCTCCATGTGTTAGCTTATTTTTCTAGCTTGTTTTAGCTTAGTTCCAGCATGTTTTAGCCTCTGATTTGGACTGTTTTAACTCTGTTTTGGGTTGTTTAAGTCATTTGAGTCTTGTTTTGCATGTCTCTAGTGTAATAGACCTCACAAGCTTGGTGTTTTAGGACTTTGGACACTACTTGTTTGAGTTGATTGCATTGTTTTAGTTCTTTTCACACTTAATTTCAGCAAGCATAATCTCTGCAACCTTTTGTAGACACCCCATTTTTGACCGACCTTAAGACTCAGACGTCATCGTTTGAGCGCTCGGTGATGGTGCATGTTGTGCTCATTCTGAGGTTTCGGAGTTTTGGCTGAGAGCCTTGCCACCGGGCCTCAGAACTCTTTCTGCTTTGGCTCGGTTTGCGGACCAAGTCTTGTTTTCCCTTCTCGGAGGGAGGGAGTGGTCTTGTAGACCATCTCTCTGTGGTCATAGACTACTTTTCGTAGTCGTAGGCCACTTTTCCTGTTTGGAGACTAGTTTCCGATTTTTGGAGCCTTTGGTCGCGCGCCTTGTCTCGGGACCGCTTAATATTCTCCGTTTGGCGTGGTTTTTGAACCACACCTTGTTGCCTCTGCCTAGAGAAACACTGTGGTCCGAGAGACCACTTTTGTGGTTGCATACCACTCTTGATGCTCGTCAGCTAGTTTTCAGGGCTTTTAGCCGCGTGTTTCGCCTCCTAATTTCTCGTCTTGCATCCGCTTTGGTTTGTTTTTGGTACAAACCTTGCTTTCCTTGTTTGGAAGGTGGCACAAGGGTGGGAGACCAGTATTTCTTCAGGTCGACCACTTTTCTTTTTTCCAGCTAGTTTTCTTGTCAGATAACTGGCTTTCTTGGTCTTTGGACCATCTTTTCTGGTCGACCACCGCACCACCACCTTGCATTTAGTGTGTTGACCTCTCCCACCTGTGGCCGACCAGTTTTTGCTCTAGCTGACCACCTAAAGTGGTTGGCCGACCACTTTTACTAGCAAGCCGACCACTTCAAGTGGTCGGCTGCTTTTTGACACCTTTTTGGAGATATTTTCCTCCAGCTGTGCTGGAGGACATTAGACCCATCCTCCATACACATGTATGGAGGGATTACATTGTTGCTTAGCTTCTCCTAGAAGCTTTGGCTTTCCTCTTCTATAAGAGGAAGGCTCCTCCTCCCTCCTCCAGGTTCAGAAAAAATCTGGGGGAAGAGGATAGATATAGTGTTGTATCTATGTTGCCTTATTTGTTTCATTTTTGTGCCTTAAAGTGTTGATTTGTCTTACTTTAACACACAAACACACACTCAAACACCATCTTTTTGCTACTAAGGTGCTTAGGGGCTGATCTTGGTGTTCTTGGGTTGTCTTGAGCTTGAAAAACCTGCTGGAGTTGCAGTTACAAAGAGGTTCTACAAGGGTGAGTTTCTAAGCCTTAAAACCCCCTTTCTTGCTTAAGCTTTTAGCCCTTCTTGCATCTATTTTTAAGCTTAACTCCTAACTAGAAAAAGTTCCATTTTTAAGTGCTTAAAATAGTTGTTTTAGGTCACTTTTTTGTTTGGGGTGTTTTACCCCCTCTTAGGCCTTGTTAGGCCTCATTTTGAGCCACACCTTTAGGCTCTTGTTGACCCCTTTGCATGACCTTTCTACCACTGAAATCCAGAGGATTTTCAGTAGTGGAAAGGTGGTCTTGGTGTCCTAAATAGGAGAGGGTCATCCCCTCTCCTTTGTGTCTTGTTTACTAGCTTTGAAAGCCTCATGTTTGAGCACCTTTGTTAAGTGTATGTTGGCTTGTTCTTAGCATTTATTTGTGGTTATTTTGCTGTGGCATACCACTTTTTTTGCTTAGTTTGGTCACTCCATGCATGCCTTATACACTTGTAGTGTAAATCACACACACTAGCTTTGTATGCTTCATGAAGTAGCATCTCATTCTAGCCTATGTTGTGTCCACTTCAGCATGTTTTTGGGCTTGTTTTACCATGTCATACCTCTGTTTAGGTTTGGTTTGGTTAGCCTTTGCATGCTCCTTGCACATGTAGTGTAATCCCATGAAATAGCCTAACATGCATCATGTTGTAACATGTTATTTTAGCATTCTTTTGGCTTAACATCATGAAGACTTTGTTCATGTTTTAGCATGTTTAAGGTCTGATTTGTGTTGAATTAGTCATCCATGACTTGCTTTGTATAGCCATAGTTCAATCTAGCTTGTAAACTTTGTGGATTGAACCCATTAACATGTATTGCTTGGCCTATTTCAGTGATTTGGCATCACTTGTTATGTGATTTCAGTCCATGTTTCATGGCCATACACTTGCATCTTTCACTTATTCAATGCGTTGGAGGGTTTGCCCCTTTATGCCTTAACATGAACCATTGCGTATGCCTTCATGCCTTAGCTTGCGAGCCATCATTTCAGTGTTTATTTGGGGTTGTTATGCCATGATATAACTCTAATTTTTATTGCTTAAGTCGTGCCATGCTTGGTCCTAATAGGTGTAGTGTAAACCACCCTATATGCCTTGCATTCACCATGCTTCATGCCTTTCATGCTAGCATATTTTGGCCTACTTCCATGCATGTTTTAGACACATTTTAGCATGTACTAGGACTGTTTTAGGTTACCTCAATCACATGCTTCATGTTTTATATACTTGTAGTACAAATGCTCTTGCTTGCCTCAAGCTTTGGGCACCATTGCATGCCTCATTTGTGTTGTGTACATGATTTGGCATCGCCTAACATGACATTTCAGGGCATATAGACTTGTCATGTTCCCACTTCAATCATGTTTTGAATGCCTTCGAGTATCGTGCATGTTTGCCTAGTTTATGCCTTAGCTCGTATGCTTGCATGCCTAGGCCTTTGGGCCCTCGTCTCAGCATGTTTTGGTCCTTGTTTGGACCTAATTAAGCTCTGTCCATGCTTAGTTCATGCTTTTGTACCATGTATTGCATGCCTCCTTTGTGTTGCTCTTTGCTAGCTTTCATGCCTTAGGACCCTAGCATGCTTTACTTATGTTGTTTGAATGATTTGGCATCATTTCTTGCTTCATTTCAGTGCACTTAATGTTGTTACACTTCCACTTTTGTCACTCATTGAGCACTCTTGAGAGTTGTGCTCTTTGGCCTCTTTGATGGCCAATGCATTGTGCATGCATGCCTTACATTATGTGCCTTCATTTCATCACCAATGGCCACTGATTTGGGCATGATTGAGGTCTACCCTTTTGGTTTAAGTCCATTGAACATAACATGTATATTATATTTGAGCATGCCATGCTTGGTATATTGCATATTGTTGCCCTTGTTGCATTGCATTGTGCATGCATGCATTACATTGTGTTAAGAACCTTATGATTGCCTCGCATGGAATATGCCATCTAGTTCTTAGCATTTAGCATTGTGTATGCCATGTTACTCCTTACATTGTGTATGCTAGGTTGCAAGTTGCATTGTGTATGCCATGTAGATCATCGCATTGTGTATGCCTTATACCTTGCATTGTGTATGCTTAGGTTACATCATGGCATTGTGCATGCTAATTGATATTTAGCATTGTGCATGCTAGTTGTTACATGATTTAGCATTGTGCATGCCATTAGCCTTGTTAGGTTGTTCATATTGCATTGCATGTTTGCATGCTTAAGTCATATTGCATACTTGTATGCTTGAGTCGCATTGTGTATGCCATGCTTGCTTGCATTGTGTTTGGAATAGGTGTTAGTCCAAACACGGGAAACGAGGAACGTTTCATACTCATAGTGATGAAACGTGCCTTAATTCCTAGTCGCTGACACTCTTGATCATACATGATAGAGTTTTAGGCTTTATGTGTTTACTTGTGCATTCATTTCATATTGAATTGTGCAACTTTGCCTCTCGGCCATCACGCATGGAAATGCGCGATTGGTGGCCCGAGGGTCGAGAACCTACACTCTCTTGAGTTCATGACATAATAGGGAGGGTGGTTGTGTACACATATCTTGCAAATACATTGCCATGCCCTTTCTTGCTCTCTGTTGCAGCAAATTGCAGTTCAGCAGCAACAACTGGTCGGCCAGCCAGAAAAAGTAGTTGGCCGACCACTTTTCTTGATTTTCAGCAATCAAAAGTGGTCGACAGGTGTTTAGGGAGACCAAAAGTGGTCGGCCACCCTCCCACTAGATTCCCAAGGTGGAGTTTCATCTTTCTGGAGCTTGGTGCAAGTTCCTAAGAACAGATTGTAAACAGAGGCGAATTGGGGCATCGCATTGGATTTTAGGACGAGGCAACCGGACGTGCATGCATCCTCCTTGCTTCGAGGCTCCTGTTTTATTGCTTTCCTTAGCTGCCATGCTTAGATAGCTAGGTTTTGCTTTGGTCTGTACCTTTAATAGTTAATGCGTTTATATTTAATTGTTTTGTAATAATTAGTTAATTAATTTGTTGTGTAATAATTAGTTTAATTAGCTTAGATTAGCTAGTTAGCTTCTTATTCAGTCTCTCCCTCGAGAGAGCCGATTGTTGTAATAAGCGTGCTTGTGTGTGATGCATGTCTTCCAATCCCCATTTCTTTCTCCCTTTTACTTAACCGCTTATGATGGTTAGTTTTAGGGCATATTTAATTTACCATACCTTATGCTTGCATGCGTGCATCCATTCATCTGTTTTGCATGCACCAGGCTCGGCGCATCATACTAACTGCATTATATTTCAATTCCTATTTGAATACATGTATCAAGTTGCATTTCACATGACATGATTAGGATAGCCGAGCCTATCTTAGTTACATTTCGCCTGTGTTGCATTAGCTATCTTAACATGAACTAGGATCATGCATGATTTCTAACTAGCTCTTTGTTTTGGCTCGGAGTACACTGTGAGTGTTTACACTTTAGCATACTGCATGTGTGTTAATGTTGCCATGAAAGCATGCTTGCCATGAGGCTATTTTCTTACGTGATTAACTGCCTGAATGCCTGTGGGTGAAGGTTCGATTACTTGAATTGGAACAATTCATTAAAATCTGAATTTTAGCCTACTTGAGAGTAGCAAACTTCAAACCATTTTCCAAACAAACGGATATGCAATGTTTTGTTCCAAATTAGGCAATCTAGTCCATACTTGTTTGTTGTGCGCATCACGTAGTAAGATTATCTAATTAACCGAAATAAGAGCACATGTGTTTTCAAAAACAAAATATCATGCTTAGTAGTGGCCGATCTTTGATCGGGCGAGCGGGGGTGCTCATAGATGACCTTCCCCAATTGTACCCAAGTTCCCGAGCCAAGGCAACTTTGGTGATGACGGACACATGGCCTTAGGCACGAGTCAGGGTTTCCTAAATTTCCCCAAAATAAAATATTTAGGTGGCGACTCTGTATCTGGCAAAGCAGTCCATGTTTGGCACTTCTTTCTTAAAAATTAGTTTTCCAAAACGATTTGCCGGATTTGGACTCTTTGGTGATTTATCAATCTCACATCGCACATTGTGAGATCAAATTAAGAACCGTGACATTTGAGTCCAAAATGTAGCATGAGGCCCAAGGGGCGTGTCTACACCTTCCTCCTTTCTTGGCTTTTAATTTTGCTTTGAAAGTAGTTTCAAGCCACTTGCTTGCCTAAGTGTGATATTGAGGTTTCATACTTAATGGTTTAATCCCTTAGGGGGTTCATTACCAACGGTATGATGCTTCTTTCATACCCAAAGCAACTTGTGTTTTGAGCCCTCTTTCCGTCAGAGGACTTTAATTCGCCCAATGGACTTAATTGGATTATAGAATGGTTGGTAAGGTAAAATGAGTAGCTAAAACTTGGGGCTAAAAGTGAGCAAGATAATAACTTGGCATGTTCAATCGGACGTTAATTGAGCACATGGAGCTTGGACCATTTCATACTTGCTAGTGATGAAATGATCCAAATCTCCAAGGTCAACTTCTTCCCTTGATCTTTCATGAAATGAAGAAGGTTTGTGTCTTGTTTTGCATTTATTGAGCTTGCACCTCTTGAGTCACAAGCCATCATGCAATGAAATTGCTTGAGTGGGTGGTTTGTGGCTTAAGTTCACCACTCCTTGGATTTGCTTATGAAAAGGAGGGGTAAGTTGTGCAAACAAACCTTTAAAATACCCTGTATATGCTATGTCTATCCTCTGTTGCAACAAGATGGACCTATGCATCAGTGGCCAGCAAGTGGCCGGCAATCTTTACCAGTGGCCGGCTGGCCACTGATGCAAATCTCAGCAGAGTGTTGGTAAGATGGAGCAAAGTTTGTTCTAGAAATGTTCAACTATGCAAACAGAGGCATTCGGGAGCAAAACAGTGGTCTTTTCAGGTGATATTCGAGCATGTGCATGTACATCCTTCGTTTCCCGAGGCAGAGTAGTTAATTGCTTAGTTTAATTATTTAGTTTACTTACACTTTTGTTGTAATTATTTAAATACTTAGCTTGCTAGTTAGTTAATTCAAGTGTTGTAATAATTAGTTAATTAGTTTAGCTAGTTATTCATTTTGGTTTGTAATAGTTAGCTTAATTGGCCTTAACATAATTAATTAGCCTAGCTTAATTAGTTGCTAGTTAGCTTAGTTTATTAATAATGTGTATGTCTTCCAACCCTACGTCTTTCTCCCTTTTATTTATCCGTTTTTTATGGTTAGATTAGGAGCATAACGTTTCGTTTAGCATACCTTATGCTTGCATCCATTCATTTTGTCTTGCATGCACCGAGGCTCGACGCATCATTCAAATTGCATTGCATTCAATACGTCTTTGAATACGTGTTAAGGCGCATTTTATTTAAATTGATCCATATGCCATATTAGTAGTCGAGTCGTTTAGTTGCATTATTGCATGTGTTGCATTAGTCATGATTGTATAGTTAGGAATCACACATTTTTTCAAACTAGTTTCTTTTCTTGGCTTGGAGAACTAAGTGAGTTTTTAGTGCTTTAGCATACTTGCATGAGTGTGAGTGACTACCATGACTAGCATGCTTGCCATGAGGCTAAGTGCTTAATTGTTGTAACTGTTTTAGTGCCTGTGGATGAAGGCTTGTTGCTTGAATTGGAATGATTCAATGAATATACGTTTTAAGCCCACTTTGTCAAGTGGCAAATTCGCAAACTTTAAGCCCGCTTTGTTAAGTGGCAAATTCAAACCCTTTTCAAAAAAAAACATGAAATTGAATTATTCTAATTCGGGCAAACTAGTCTATACTTGTATGTGCGCATCACATAGTAAATGCTAGCCTAAATAAACTGGGACAAGAGCATATAATGTTGATAAAAATCATATCATGATTAGTAGAGGCCGATCTTTGATCGGGCGAGCGGGAGTGCTCAAATGTATACGTGACCTTCCCCTCTCGTACCCAAGTTCCCGAGCCAAGGCAACTTTGGTGATGACAGACACATGGCCATTGGCACGAGTCATGGGTTTCCTAAATTTTTCCAAAATAAAATATTTACGTGGCGACTCTGTATTTAGCAAAGCAGTCCAATTTTGGCATTTTTTATTCAAAATTAATTTTCCAAACGATTTGTCGGATTTGGACTCTTTGGTGTTTATCAATTTCACATTGCGCTTGTGAGATTAGATTCAGAACCGTGGGAGTCCAAACTGTAGGGCATTCTTTCAAACTTCCGAAAGGGGGCGCGAAAAAGTCGAGCTACACTCCCTTTCCCATCTCCTTCACTCTTTTCTTTCATGTTTTTGAATCAGACTCACCACTATCTCTCTCTCTCTATTTCGGCTCTCTCCCTTTACTCCCTCATGTCTCTCATCTCTTTCTAAACACCACCACAAGCCCTCATTTTTTTTCGTGATCTAGCAAAATCTATAAACCTTTTGCCTATAGTTCTTAAGGTTAAATAGATGAGCATCTCAAGAGGAGCATTTTGACCCGTGGAGATCAAAATATGACAAAGTCAAAAATTGAAGTTTTCGCTTGTTTCCTCTTCTAACTTTTGAGGTAGGGATTTTCTAAACATTGTGTATGTATTTTAGCATTATTATGTATTATTTTGATAGTGTGATATTTGAAAAGATTAAGGTTTTATCAATTCATGAAAAGGGGAAAGTTCTCATCTTTTTTTCTTTTCTTTTTTTTTCAATCTCTTGTTGGTTGAGTGAGATTTTGTATGACTCATGGATTTTGAGGAACGTTTTTTTTTTTTTTTTTTTTTTTTTGAGAAATTCCCAAATTTTTGTGAAACCCTAAAAATTTAAAATGCTAAGATTAAGATTTTGGTTAAGTTTATGAAAAGCTTATAAGGGTTAAAATCATATTTTATTTTTAAACAAATGAGAATTTGAAAGTGGATGTTCAAATAGATGAGATTGATGAGAATGTTTTTGGGAATATTGAAAACCATTGAGATTCCTTTTGAAAATTGTTTAATTTGAAAATATTGAACTCTTGAGAAGGATGAAAATTGTTTATCATGTTGAGGTATTGAGAAATGTTGAAAGAAACGTATATTATATTTAGTATTTGGAGTATTCTTGGTGAATCCTTGAATTCAAATAAAAAGGGAAAATTGATGAAATTTATGGAAGAATATTATGATTCTTGATTGAGTTGGAAAAGAGCGGATTGAATATGTGATTGTTACTCCTATGTTGAAATGATTGAAAATATGAGATTATGAGTTATATTTGTCTCTTCATATATTTTGTATAGAGATATTTATTTGGGCAACTGTGGAGGGTTGCACTGATTATTGTAAAAAATAAAAAATAAAAATTTGCATGTGAAATAGCTAAAAAGAAATATTTGCAAATTCATGCATGGCATTGAACATTGAATAATCTCATGATTTAATTCTTGCATTGGATTTGAGAAATTGATTTTCAAATTGATTCCTTGAGAATATTTGAAATGTGTTGAGTTATGGGGTAAATACGTTTGGTAAATTCGGAAAGGGGGTGTAGATTGATATTGTTTAAGTTGGTCTGAGTGTACAGGGTGAAAGAACGAAAACACGCGCGGAGTAGGTGCCACGTGCCTTCCAGTTAGGAGTTGGTAAAGTGGAGATTGGTAGTGCTAGTTATGCCTACTTGTAGACACCAACCTAGGGATTTCCAGTATCGTATTTACCGCCCCTTATTCTATCAAATGGATGATTGAATTGGTTATGCTTTTGAACAAGTGCATGGCATGAGAATTTCAAAATGAGAAAACCTATGATTTTTGGCATTGGCATCTCATATGCATTGCACCTCATGATATTGTTAAACTGCATGCACTTTATTTAGATTATCTATGATGGGCTTTATACTCATCTCTTAGTAGAAACCATTTTCAGGTGATTGCGATGTGCCTCTACCAAAGTGAAGGCAAGGGGGAACTTTTGGAGCATGAAGCTCGGCTTTTATTTGTTTTCTTTTTTGTAAGCCAAGGGCTATTTGTGTTTGGGTGTGAACACCATTTTTGTGTAACCGGGCAAGGCCTTGGAACTTGTAGCCAATAGGGCATTATTTTGTACTTAGCGTGCTTTAAATTTCTATCATCACATGGCATAGATTTATATTTTAGAAATAGTGAATATATGAATGCATGTGATTTCTTTTATGATTCTTACTAGAAAGTCATGAATAGAAAAGAAGTGGTTTTGGTCCTTACATTAATGAATGTAATATTTATCATTCTCTCTCTCATGTTAATGATGGAAAAATTGAGAAGTAGATCATTTTGAGTTAAATTGGGTTTATAGGATGTATATATTTTTGGGGCGTTACAACTTGGTATCAGAGCTACCGGGTTTGAATACTTGGGGCTCGTGGAAAGTTGTTTTTACCACAATTGGTTCATTTTGCTCATCAGAAATGTTGTACATCTTATGTGCAATGTGATAATATATTTTTATGACTATATGGGTATGGGGTTGACCTTCTAAGATGTGATTTGCATTCATGAGATTCTCAGAAGTCCTTTTAGAAAAGCACTTGATCAATGCTATTTCTATTTGGAAGTCTTTGAATGTTTGTGGGACGAGCCAATATCTTGGAGGGGTAACTCATATGTGCTCTTTGTGACTATGTGCTTATATGGTTTGCCTTTTGTGATGTAGATACATGTGTAGGTTTATGTTAATCCGTATGCGGCGTGTGAGAACTAGTGTGGAGTACTTATTTTTTAGCTTAATTTTGTCTCTTATATAAGATGTCGTAAAGTGGGGGAGGCCATAATAGAGGCACTCGAGGTGCCCAGGGTGTTCTCATGCAATAGGATACCTTTCCCCCAGGAAGAATGTGTAAGCTAGAGTAATATGGCCGGGATGATTGGTCAAGATGTTGTGGAATTAGCATTGAAGCGTAGGTTAACCAATTTGTATGATTGTGGGTGTAAATACAACCTTAAAATACTAGAGATTGTGTTGTGTAGCAACTGGTTTGTTGTTATGAGGAGTTAATTATTTTTCTACTCTATATCAAGTTTGCAAAAGTGGACTAGATGAAAAATCTTAGAAGTAGAGTGAGTTAGAGATTAACCTTATTGTAATAGTTTGGTTTAGTTGTGACTTTAATGATGATTAAAGTAATCTAAGATAATATGCTTTGGATTGTTGACATTAGAATATGTAAAGCTAGTTCTAAATTTTGTTGGGATAAACGAAGTTAGTTATAGTTGTGTTGTTTCATTTGCTTGATGGACTACTTGTAAGGTTAGTGATGGGCCTTAGGCCAATTATTTTGTATGTGTTTGGGAATAAACGTGGTTTTAACATGATAAAAATTATAGCATGTAGTAAGAGATGTGTTTTTTTTTTTTTTTTTTTTTTTTTTTTTTGAGAGCTTGTTTATTCATAATTTTGTTACAAATCCCAAGAGGTGAGCAAAATAAATAATTTTGAGATAGATTGGAATGAGATTAAATTTGATTGGGGTTGCGCCATTTGATTGAATTTTTTTAATAGTAAAAATAGTGACTTGTGAGTTGACATTTTGGGATATGTAGCCAGGTTTTGAATATTTTCGAGTTTGGTAGAGTCAATTGTCTCAAAGTTGGTTGTTGATGTACCCAAGTGCAATATATGAGTATTTAGGGATATGTGATTGATGTCTCAGGAGTGGTGTTAGCAAACCAATGTCCTTAGAGAAAATTTTCGAAATAGTATTGTGAGAATGTCATGATCCTATGGAGATTATGATTAGGTGCTTTGAGATGGTTGATGTGATTGTGGTTTGAGTATTTTTATGGAAATTTATGCTTGATCCATTGAGAGTAATTGATGTTAATTTTTTTTTTTTTTTTTTTTTTAGTTACTCTAATTTATGGGTTATGAATTGTGAATATGAGAAGTATACGTGAGCATTTTGGGTTAAGTTTGGCATGTGTAGTGACGGTGATTTTCATGCAATTGAAATGGAGGTTATTTGTATCCATTGTCCCTTAGCTATAAAATTGTTTTGCATCCTTGGTGTAAGAATTGTGAACCCTTATATTGATCATTCGTTTTGCTATAAGTGGTGAGAATTTGAGCTATCGGCACGTTGATCTAATTTTATTATGGGGTTTAATTTGGGTGTATTTGATCTTGAGTGGTAAGTGGTTTTCCTAGTTAAATGATATTTAGTTTTGCTTAATAGAGGGTGATTCCTTATTTTAATTTTATTCCATGGTGTTTTGTGATGGTATTATCTTATAAAAAGTCATTTGATGGATCCCTCATCGGGAAATAAATTGGTATGAAGTACTTTCGCTATTTTCTTAGCCTTGAAAATTGTTTTAGAATGACCATTGTTAACTTGGAAACATTTCATAAAGTAAATGAGTTGACTAGAGACTTCGGAGGAGATTTCAAAGTAACTACAACTATTAGTGTTTGTTGGTGTAACCTTTCGTCTTGAGTTGTGTAGGCTTTTCGTAGTGAGTTCGATATGGTAGTGGGTGTCATTATTTTGTGACATGAGTAATTATGAGGGTTAGATTTTATTTTCTTTGCATTTTAGTAGGTTAGGGTGGATTGCTTCCTGAGTTAAATTATTTTTCAGTTGTGGTGCAGATTTTGTAGTGATTGTATTGAAGTACTGAAAAGATTATTTTTTTTTAGAATTCTGAATCAGAAGTGTAAAATTATTTCTTTTGGCAAGGGATGTACATTGAATTTCCTTCAGAGAGATTTTATTATAATTTGAGGTTAATCTATTTATTAACTAATTAGGAATTTTAGAACTGTTTCAGTGTTAATCTTTATATGTGCCTTATTGTGATTGGTTTCGTATACTTCTAGGGTAAGAGGTAGACTATTCTATTAGTTGAGGCAAAGGTGACCCGTGAATTTTGTTTCTGGAATAATTTAGGGAAGAATATAATTGTACTAGGGGATGAATGGAGGTTCTCATGGGATGAAATATCTGAAGTAATTGTTTGTGTTAGTTTTATTCAATTGGGTAACAAAGTATGAATTCATTTTAATATTGAGATGAGTTAGTTGTCGTGTGACGGTTGCGATTACAAGATATATCATTGAATTGTGTCTCTAAAGAGAGGGTGCTCTCACTGGGTAAGAGTCTTGAGATAATCACTTTGGATGGATATTAAGTAAATTATTGCACTAGATTATGGAAAAGATTGTTTGTGGTGAGTCATCTTTAATGATGTGTAATATTTGAATACTTTTCTGAGTGCTCCTTAAAATAGTTGGATTCTTTTGTTGCTGTGACCAGTTGAGTTAGTTGTGTGGAGAGCAAATTTTGTGGGTGTGTTTAAACGTGTTCAAGTGAGATTGTGAGTATTCCAATTGCGAGTTTGACAAGTTTTAATTAAGCCCTCATATGTTGCAAGAATCACCTACATTTTTTCCCATCTATTATAAATTGTTTGTCGAAATTCTAGTACAAGTGGTTTTAAGTTGAGGGGTGGCTTCTATGGAACAATGTATCTTAATATCATAGGTAACTATTGGGTGTAGAAATTTTGTTTTTGAGTCTATTGAAAATTTGTTACTTCATATTGGTAAGATATTTTGTGGATGTAATTAGACTGAGATGTTATCACGATTGTATGGCCGATTGGATTAGACCGTTCGTCATTCTTCTTTGATTCAAGCTATAAGAAATAATAGTACCATCATTGAGGAGTTATTGGTGTGTTTACAATTCTATGATTAAAGTGATTTTGAGAGTTTCGATTTTGGTTACGGTGTCTTTTACTATGGGAGGTAAGAGAGCATTAAATTCTTGAGAGTCAGCTTAGTACGTGTTTGGGGTATTGAAAGAATGTCTCAATGTGAAAATGGTTATTGAGAGTTTAAGGCTCAAGTGATTATGCTAAGAGTAAATCCCACTATTCTTTTTATCAAGGCGAATTTCGGGGGCAAAATTCCTTAAGGGGGGAAGGTTGTAACAAGTTGAGTCAAATTGAATTTATTTATTTATTTATTATTCTTTTCAATATCTGTGTTGTAATTTTTTAAAAAATATGTTGTGCATTCGGGTATTGATTGGAGTTGGATTGGTATGAATTTTCAAATCGTTTGATTGTTTAGTTGTTATTATTATAGTTGTGGTGTCGTGAATCATTCTATTTAAATTGGTGAAACTAAATTATATCACTTCATGATTTCAACTTCGTAAGGCCCGCTTGGTAAATTTTTTAGTTTTAGTTATAGCAATTCTTAGGTCTTGAGTAATAAATGAGATGTAAAATTTTTGGGACTTATTTGATTAGCCCATGCTTAATCATTTTGGTTCATATTTAATTATGTGAATGGTGGGGACCACCTTAAGTCTTTTAAAATTTATTTATACTTTGATCTCAGTTGGAGATTTATTTTAAATTATTAAACTCTATTTATTTTGGACCCAATTGATTGAATCATGATCCGTTTGTAATCATGTATTATTATTATTATTATTATTATTATTATTATTATTATTATATTATTATTATTATTATTATTATTATTATTATTATTTATTTTATAATCTTGAGAGAGTTACAAATATTTATAGTTTGCAATATCAAGCGAAATATATTTTGTAGTGAGAAAATATTATATCATTTTTGTCATTAATGATGTTAAAATATACTTTTAATTGATATATATATATATATATATATACAGATTCATAGATATTTAAATATAATAAAATAAAATATAATAATGATGATAGAAGAGCAGCCCACATGAGGCTACTCCCTTTCCCATCTCCTTCACTCTTTTCTTTCATGTTTTTGAATCAAACTCACCACTCTCTCTCTCTCTCTCTCTCTCTCTCTCTACTCTCTCATTTCTCTCATCTCTTTCTAAACAACACCACAAATCCTTATTTCTTTTCATGATCTAGCAAAATCTATAAACTTTTTGCCTATAGTTCTTAAGGTTAAATTGATGAGCATCTAGAGAGGAGCATTTTGACCGGTGGAGATCAAAATGCGACAAAGTAAAAAATTGAAGTTTTTGCTTGTTTCCTCTTCTAAGTTTTGAGGTAGGGATTTTCTAAACATTGTGTATGTGTTTTAGCTTTATTATGTGTTATTTTGATAGTGTGATATTTGAAAAGATTATGGTTTTATTAATGCATGAAAAGGGGAAAGTTCTCAACCTTTTTTTTTTTTTTTTTTTAAATCTCTTGTTGGTTGAGTGAGATGTTGTATGACTCATGGATTTTGAGGAATGTGTATTTTTTGAGAAATCTCCAAATTTTTGTGAAACCCTAGAAATTTAAAATGCTAAGATTAAGATTTTGGTTTAGTTTATGAAAAGCTTATAAGGGTTAAAATCATATTTTATTTTTGAACAAATGAGAATTTGAAAGTGAATGTTCAAATAGATGAGATTGATGAGAATGTTTTGGGGAATATTGAAAACCATTGAGATTTCTTTTGAAAATTGTTTAATTTGAAAATATTGAACTCTTGAGAAGGATGAAAATTATTTATCATGTTGAGGTATCAAGAAATGTTGAAAGAAACGTATGTTATATTTAGTATTTTGAGTATTCTTGGTGAATCCTTGAATTCGAATAAAAAGGGAAAATTGATGAAATTTATGGAAGAATATTATGATTCTTGATTGAGTTGGAAAAGAGGGGATTGAACATGTGATTGTTACTCCTATGTTAAAATGATTGAAAATATGAAATTATGAGTTATATTTATCTCTTGATATATTTTATATAGAGACAATTGTTTGGGCAACCGTGGAGGGTTGTATTGATTATTGTAAAAATAAAAAATAAATAAATAAATAAAATTGCATGTGAAATAGCTAAATGAAAATATTTACAAATTCATGTATGGCATTGAACATTGCATAATCTCATGATTTAATTCTTTCATTGGATTTGAGAAATTGATTTTCAAATTGATTCATTGAGAATATTTGAAATGTGTTGAGTTATGGGGTAAACACATTTGGTAAATCTGAATAGGGGGTGTAGATTGATATTGTTTAAGTTGGCTTGAGTGTCCAAGGTGAAAGACCGAAAACACGCGCGGAGTGGGTGCCACGTTATAGCGATTCCGATTTGACCCAACCTTTGTTATATTCTCGACTCGGGTTCCATGATTGATTGTAGTATCCATGTCTTGTTTTCCTCCTTTAACTCTTTGAATTTGAGTTTTGGAATATGTTGGGCGTGTTTGGAATAGGTTGGTTGCTAGTTGGTCTAGATTGTTGCTGCCCAGATTTTGGCTTCTTCGCTCAAGCGAGGCTTCTTGCACTCGAGCAAGACTTGTGTGATTGCTTCTTCGTTCGAGCGATACTTCTTGTGCTCGAGCGAGGTCACTTGTTGTGTCTGGTCGCTCGAGCGACCACTTCTTCGCTCGAGCGAGCCTCGTGTATATCAGTTCGCAACAGCTCATTTTTACACATAATTTTTGTATCTCTTCACCCCGAAACCCTAAATCAGCACTCTCTCTCTCTCTAAAATCCTCTCTCTCTACAAATACTCCTTGATCTAACCATCTCTCTACCCTACTCCCTTTGTTAAAAAGATAGAACACCTTGAGGGCTCCGTGTTGATCCAAATGGATCGTGGTTTCGGCTTGTTTGAAGTGTCTCCATCTTCTCCTTCGGTCTCCTAATGTTAAGGTAGGGATATTCTACACTTTGTTATGAATTTTAACCTAGTTATTAGTTGTTATGAATATATGGTGAGATTTGGAATGTTTGGAGGAAATCTAGGGTTTTGATTCAAATTTATAAAGAGGGGTCTTTATGTGTTGTTGCATATTTGACCATGGGGTTGGGTTATGAGGTTGTTTGGTGTTAAAATGGTAAAATCTAGCTATTTGGTTGAATTTGAGAAAATGAGGAGAATTGCCCTAATTTGAGTTAAATAAATTATTTTGTATAAATGATGAAATTGATATGGAAAATATGAAATTGGGACGGTGCATGAATGAATGGTGTAGTTGGATTTGTTAAATCACTCACCTATGGAAATTTGATAAATTATCTGTTTAAAAAATTGTATATCTATTTAAAAATATCTGTTTTGGGCTATCAGTGGAGGATAGCTATGATTGCTGTAGAAACTGCATGTAGATTAGGTGAATTGAAACCTATCGTTTAATTTACCTTATTGAATATGATGGTATGATTGAGATATTGAATATGTGTCGTAAATAGTCATTGTATATGACAATGTTTTTAATATATTGTATATGTATCTTTGTTTGGAAGGAGATAGGGGATATACTCCATTGTTTGGGAGGAGATAAGGGATGGACTCTATTTAAAATTAAGTTGGCCGGAGTGTCCAGGGTGAAAGTCCCGAAACCTTATGTTTATGGGTGCCGGTTCCCTCGGATGAGAATTCCATAAAATGGCTAAATTGAAGTATTTCAATAATAGTTGTATTGAATTGTGAATCATTGAGTTGTAGTCTCATTCGGATTGTTTAGATAACAATGAACTTGTTTCATGAATTGACTCAGAATTAATCGAATTACTATGAATTGAATAGATGGAAATGGATTGAGATATGGGTATCAGTATTGAATAATCATGAAAGAATGCAAGTTGGTTATGAGTGTGGAACTTTTGTCTGATACTTATATCTTAGTTAAACTTCATATACTGTGTTAGTATATCTCTACTGGGCTTTGGCTCACCCTACTTGGGAAACTATTTTCAGGTACCGGTGACATGCCACGTCTAAGGATGTAGCTTGGGAGGATTTTGGAGCTGAAAGCTCTATTTTGTTGTTTGTTGTTTAGATGTTTAAATAATTATTCAAGCCAAGGGCTTTATATGTATTGAGCTTATGACTATCTTTTGTTGTAACCAAGTAATGTCTTGGAAAGATGTAAACCCGAAGGGCATTTGTTTATGTTAAACCCTCTTGTACTATCAACTTCATGCAATGAAAGGATTATTTACACTCTGATTTATGTAATTATTGTTTATGCTTGGGTTATATCTATGGTATTATTTTGGGGGTGTTACACACGTGCCTTCCGATTAAGAGCCGGTAAAGTGGAGATTGGTACTGCTAGTTATGCCTATTTGCAGACACCAACCTAGGATTTCCAGTGTCGTATTTACCGCTCCTTGTTCTATCAAATGGATGATTGAATTGGTTATGCTTTTGAACAAGTGCATGGCATGAGAATTTCAAAATGAGAAAACCTATGATTTTTGGCATTGGCATCTCATATGCATTGCACCTCATGATATTGTTAAACTGCATGCACTTTATTTAGATTATCTATGTTGGGCTTTATACTCATCTCTTAGTAGAAACCATTTTCAGGTGATTGCGATGTGCCTCTACCAAAGTGAAGGCAAGGGGGAACTTTTGGAGCACGAAGCTCGACTTTTATTTGTTTTCTTTTTTATAAGCCAAGGGCTATTTGTATTTGGGTGTAAACACCATTTTTGTGTAACCGGGCAAGGCCTTGGAACTTGTAGCCAATAGGGCATTATTTTGTACTTAGCTTGCTTTAAATTTCTATCATCACATGCCATAAATTTATATTTTAGAAATAGTGAATATACGAATGCATGTGATTTCTTTTATGATTCTTACTAGAAAGTCATGAATAGAAAAGAAAGTGGTTTTGGTCCTTACATTAATGAATGTAATATTTATCATTCTCTCTCTCTCATGTTAATGATGGAAAAATTGAGAAGTAGATCATTTTGAGTTAAATTGGGTTTATCGGATGTATATATTTTTGGGTCGTTACACATATTTTAGAATACATCAAGTAGAAGATATTTATAAAAAATCAAGTTAATTGAATATCGTTTACCATTTCGTCCACTCACATATGTATCTACAAAAATAAATAACAATTGTGATTTAAAGTATTAAAATGAATACAAATGTGAGTGGATGAAAGGGTAAACGATATTCGATTAATTTGATTTTTTGCAAGTATATTCTACTTGATGTATTCTAAAATGTGAACGGTTTGAGTTATCGAAATGGGCCCCGACATGGGCCCATTTGACTGCACAACAATGACTGTTGCGCACCCCGTACAGCAAACAACCCAAATCCAGGTACACTAGGCATTCACACCATTCTTCTCTTAAATAACATAACGAGCAAAATTTGAAAATGTGACTTAAACTCTAAAGTCCTTTTAAAATTTTCTTTACATGTATTATGTCTTGCCACCTCATTCGGGAATTGTCAGGGAAAGAAATGGTATGGATGTTGTCACGCCCCACATTTTATTACTCGTAATCCATTATCAAATTCATTAAGTTTATTCAATTTCAGAGATGACATGCAGAAACTCTTTACATCATTTGTAAGAATAAATAAAGATTCTCTCATCCAAAAATGCACCATGTACATAACTAAATAAATTGCCCGCAGGCTTACATCTTTAAAGTAAAAGAAAGGGTTTAACCCTTTTTACATCAATGGCATTCTGCCCACAAATAAAAGGCCCCGTGGCCATCACATAAAGAAGATCCTCGATCTTCAAACCCATCTCGACATTCACGTGAAAAAGGATTAACAACATGGGATGAACATAAAGTCCAGTGAGGATCTCAACATGAACCTAAACAATAGCAACTTACAGATAGCTATGATCATGAATGCTTAGTCTCATACTGTATAAATTATATAACGGTTTATACAGAAATATATGTATATAAGAACTTTTCTCAAATCATTCATTTCCTTCAATAACATAAGTAATTCACTTTTCTTTCTTCTTGTTATCTTTTTCCAAGATTCATATGACTACAACAAATTTCTGAAGAAAAACAATTTTACTAAGCCCATTATGTTTTCTCTCATTTTCCACACTTACACCTGATTTGCCTTTTCAAAACATGTCCACAAGTATTCAAAGTCTTTCACACTTTTCACAATCTCAACACAATACTGACGTCCATTTCCAACACATTCATAACTATACAAATATGCCTTTAATACAAAAGGAAAACAACAAGCAATCAATAACTATCTGCTTCAACAATTGAGGCAACACGGCCTTCTAGAACAATAACCATAATAACCCATGATATACCCAGATACACTAAGACAACAATGATGAATGAATTCTGCTCTACCTGCCTTAAGTACGGTAAGTCAATGATACACCTTTCCATAACAAAATGCCAAGTCCAGGATACACCTTTTCATAACAAAATTCCAATTCAAGGATATAGTTCATCATCATCTAAACATTTCAAAATGAGACTACAACTCATTTATCAACACTTCAATCATAAACATTTATTCATACACTTCCATTTCTTGCCATTTTACGGAACTATGTCCGAGGGAACCGGCACCCTTATATGCATAAGAACTCAAGTTTTGCCATTTTACAGAATTTTTATCCGAGGGAATCGGCACCCATATATGCACACGATTTCATGATTTGCCATTTTACAGAATTTTTATCCGAGGGAATCGGCACCCATATATGCACACGATTTCATGATTTGCCATTTTACGGAATTTTCATCCAAGGAATCGGCACCCATATATGCACAAGATTTCATGATTTGCCATTTTACGAAATTTTCATCCGAGGGAATCGTCACCCATATATACAAGGTTTCGGGACTTTCACCCTAGACACTCCGGCCAACTTAATTATAAATGGAGTCCATCCCCTATCTCCTCCCAAACAATGATACATATATAATGTATTTAAAAGCATGCCATATGCAATGACTACCACAATTCACATATTCCACAATTTAATCAAACCGTCATATTCAATGACATAATCCAATTGATTAGTTTCAATTCACCTAATCATCATGCAGTTTCTACAATAATCATGGCTATCCTCCACCGATAGCCCAAAACATATATTTCTACACACATATATATATACACAATCTCCAAAATAGATAAACTATCTATTTCTACATCTCATACGAAAGGAAAACAAAAACTCAATTCTCGCAAGACTTTCAGTCCAATAACAATGATAATATATGAAGATTCCAAGATCCGACCTCAAGTTCATTATCAATTCACAAAGGGCGATGATTTCATTTTCTTTCAAAAAGACCACTTTTGTTTCTTTTCCAATCCACACAACTCCAACCATTTTCTAAGAATTCATTCTCGTCATTTTACAAAACCAAAACCAAATCCATCATCTTTATTTTACAAAACCAATTCCTTTGTTACCAAAACCATAACTCAACTCAACTTCACGTGATTAGTCTAAAACAATATCAACACCGTGGTTACTTCTCTTTTTATTTTCTTTTGGTATAGACACAATTATCCAACCCATATTGGCAAAATATAAAGGTTATTCAACTCCCTCCCTTTTAAGTCCATTATATCAACAATATCAAATTAGGGCCTTCCTCCCTTTCTTCACAAACATAGTAAATCATTTCCAAAATAACTCAACACCAAACAATTTAACAACACGAATCACAAATATCAAACCGTAGATCCCCTTCATGCCTTTCAAGAAAACCCATAATGAATATGGTTTTTATGCAATAAAAACTACCACATGTCTATCCATAGATGAAGTACTGGAAAGGAGCAAAGAAATCCCTACCTCTTGAAGCGAAGAGAAAACAATCCAAAAATCACCGGCGACGAAACCACGAACCACTTGGATCAAAACAAAGCCCTTGACAAGCTCTACACTTAATCCCAAAGGAACAAGGCAAGGAGATCCTTCCAAGAGAGTAGATCTAAAGATCTTTGAGGAAAAAGTGATTTTGGAGAGGGAGAAAGTGACTTACGACTTGGAGAGTGGAAAAGAGAAGAAAAAGTAAAGAAAAGGTTAAGTGAGAGACTATTTATAGTGTTAAGTCAAAGTAAAATAAAGTCCCAAAGTCAACCCAAAAGATCAAGTCAAAATCCCCAAAAAGTAGGGCCCAAACCGGACTGAAAATTCTAAAAAAAGTCACAGGTGTTGACCCTTGCAGCAGAGGTGTCGACACTTATGAAGAAAAGCTGGAACATTTTGTTTGACAGCAACACAGGTGTCGACCCCCCCCCCCCCCTCCCCAAAAAAATAAATAAATAAATAAATAAATCTGGTGTTGACACCAAAAAGCAATGGGCAATTTCAGAACAAGGGTCGACCTTTCCCAGATTGGTGTCGACCCTTGTGGCCAACAAAAGGAGAAGGTGTCGACACCACCAAGACCGGTGTCGACCCCATAACAAGATTTTCAAGCTTTCAAACAACTTTTCAACGCAAACAAGCTTGAACGAACAATCCCAACAAGTTTAAATCAATTTTCACTCGTCCAAAACCAAGATACAACAATACCAAAGATTCCCAAAATATAATAAATGATTCAAATACACTTCGCAAAAAGTTTTAAAATGGTACAAGTGCTACAGATGTAACATTGTTGGATTGGATACTCTAATTTGATGGTTATTAATTTATGTAATAAAATTTAGGGAAAATTATATTAAAAAAATCAAAGTTTGAATCTTATAACAAAATAAGTCATGAGATTTTAATTTTGTCAATTTAAATTCTAATCTTTCGATTTATTTTCGTTGTAAATTATTTGTCAATTTTTGCTACATAAAACTGATAAAAACAAATATTTTAGTCATTATACTCAATACAGATGTCTGAAAAATATCTAAAATGCCCTTTTCCATTGAATTTAATGACTAAAATATGAATTTTTTTTTTTTTCCGTGAGTTATATTTAATGAAAATAGACAAATGGTTTACATTGAAAACAAATTAAAAGATTAAAATTTCAATTGACAAAATTAAAAATTAATGATTTATTTTATTAATTTTTTTTATAATTTCTCCTAAAATTTATTACTCTTATATTAAAATTTTGAAAAAAAAAATATGAAAAGTATCAATTGATAAATATTGTGTAGTATTTTTCGAACAACTGTTGGGTTTTGGTTGATTTTTAGAAAATTAAATTTTTTGTTTATTTTTTAGATGCACTTAACCTAAATGCACATAAAAAGTAAAATATTTTAAAATTTTAATAAATACATAAAAATACGAAAATATACTACATTTTTCTATTTTATATTTTTTATATTTGGTGATTTTTTTTTAAAGATTTTGTTTATAAATATTATACTTTTTAATATATTTAAGTTAAGTACATCCAAAAAGTAAAAAATATATTAAAAACAAAAGGGGAAATATCCAAAAAAAGTTGAGAAGTTGAAAAAATAATTGGAAATTTATGAAAGTACAAGTTATTTATGCACTAGATTGTGTAAATAAGTGTTGTACTTTATAAATTTGTAATTATTTTTTGCACTTCCAATTTTTTTTGTTATATTTTTAAATAAAAAATTTAATTTTTTTGAAAATTGAGTTAAACGAAATTTTGAGAGCAAAAGCCTCTCCTACCATGATAGAGTCCTTGACAAATTGATTGATAGGGACCTTGACAATGCATGACAAATGTATTTGTCACTTCGCAAATGTATGTTTGGTTCTTTATTTTATTATTATGATAATTATTTTTCTTCCTTTTGGCTACATTGTTATGGATTTAGAAATTGTTAGATGTTAAAGTGACATTTGATGATACTGTGAGTTTTTGTTTTTTGCGAAGAATATGTAACTTTGTTTCTCCTAAAATCAAAATGTAGTTTTTTTTTTCACCTCTCTAATCAATTCTTTAGTAGTTTTAAAACAACTAAAACACATTTGTTAATTTTAGAACACTAACTTTTTTCTAAAGAAAATTACCCTTTCATTACTCTACCACCTCCAATTGTCACATATACTTTCGGTTGTCGGTTACAACTTTTTGGAAACTACCAATCATTTTTCAGCGATAAATTTCTGGTGACTCTCCAAAAACATAAAATTTTATTTACTTAGCAAAGTGAAATTTGCCAACATCTCTCTAGAGAAGTGAAATGTCATTATGCTGAACTAGTAAAATTTTACATTTTATCTGAGTTGTAATGTATAAATAAAAAATATTATACATAAATTAAAAAATCATATTATAAATATTTAAATTACAAACTCAGATTATAAATTACACGCTCAGTAATTAAAAATATTTTAAAATGCAGATAGAAAAGATATTTAAAATCAAATAAATTTTGATTATTTTATAACAATTACAATTGAGGCCCTTTTTTCTTTTTCTTTTTCTTCTTTTTTGTCATTAATGGTGTGTTCTTCTACATATTAAAAACAAAAATATGTGTTAGGATATAATTAGTAAAAAATAAAAGCAAAAACTAGAATAATTTATAAAAACTATACTAACGATAAAATATAAATAAATTATGTCATTGAAATTTTGTAATTGTAACTCATCTTATATCAAAGTTCATCCAATGATACAACAAATTACATGCTTCAATTAAATTTTACCCTTAATCTTTCTTGTGAAGCTCAATACAAATGGTTAATATTAAAATTAATTTACAAAATAAAATAAAAAAGAGAACAACGGAAGCAGTCACTTTTTCAGTCACTTCTCAAATTAATCTTCTAACTTGTTAAGAATAGTTGTAAGATGTCCCCTCAAATAGTTAAATTACAATAAAATAAACCATTGGAAATAAAGATTAAAGTTCAAATTAAGGTCGGTCAGTCTAGCATTTAGCCTATCACAAAGACATTCTTTTGGTCTGACTTTACTATTAAGACTAATGTTTTCTTTATTTTAAAATTAATATATATTTTAAAATTTTCATATTAAAAAGAATTAATTATAACAATGCCCTTTTAACTATTTACGAATATCAACTTATCCCCCAAAACAACTTTTCTTGGTCCAGACCCACTAAAATAAATAATTCTCATTGTTTGAATTATATGCCACTATTAAAATTAATATACTAAACGAATAAAATCTATTTGTTTATAAAATAATTTAATTGAGTTAGCCCACAAACTTACTTTTTTGGCTCACTTTCTAATTGAAACCATTTTAGTGTTTAAAGCCTAACATATTGATGCAGTTGATAGGGCTTGCTCTTTAGTGCCAATCTGGTTGGAATTGTTTAATTTTACTTTAATAATTTGTGCACTCACCCCTCCTTTATTGATGCTTATCTCAATGCTCTTTGTACATTGATTTTCATTAATCAAGTTTATTTTTTTACTAATAAAAAAAATGTCTAACTTATTGATAAAAACTTGACTCTAGGCTTGATTTTTATTTTTATTTTAATTTTTTTAAAGCAAACTATTTAGACTGTATAGGCTATTTAACTACGACTACCATTAGAGGATGAAATCTATTATGATTTATCTTAAGAATAGTTTGGTAATCTACCTAAAATTTATATATTTTTTTATTTTAATAAATTATGTATATCTCACACTTCAAATGGATTTATTACACTTTATACTTCTAAACTGTTGCTAAATTGTTTACTTATTCTTTGAACTATCTATTTAGTCTACTATTTCCCTAAAGTATATAAACCAAAATCTATTTACTCCATAAACAATCGATTGAATCTATTAACTCTCTTAAGTATTTAATTCAAATCTATTTAGTCCTTGAAAAATTACAAAAATAAAATATAAGCCTATAAGTATTATAAATTAGTAAAAGATCCTATCTAATTAAAATTTTATTTCAAAAAAAATCTTAAATTTTTATTTTGTCTCTGAAAAAGACAAAAGTGCTTATGGTGAATTTTTTTTTTTTTATAAAGGTAAGAGAAAATATCTATATGTTTTCTTACTTCTCGTCTATAATGGCTACGTTCTTGTCTTTATCTAGTATTATATGTCAGAATTTTTTTTTATAATTTTTAATTGATTTTTTTTAAGTTTTTCACTAATTTCCTTTTATAATTGAATTAATTTATTATTTTGTTCTATTATTATTTGTAGTAAATTATTATTATTTAAATTATCTAATTCTACTTATTAATTATATTTAATAGTTATATAATTTTATTGGCAAGACTGAAAAATTAGACTCTATACTAATTTAAACACACAATGAAATAAAATATGTTTTAAAGACAATAAAAATTTAAGATTTTTCTATAATAAAATCTGAATTATGTAATGTCTTTTACTAATTTATAATAGTTATACGCTTATATTTTATTTTTGTAATTCTTTCAGGGATTAAATAGGTTTGAATTAAATATTTTACAAATTTAATAGATTTAATTGATAGTTTAGAGACTAAATAGACTGACTTATATACTTTAAGGACTAAGTGGACTTAATCGATAGTTCATAAACTAAATAGACAATTTGGTGGTAGTTGAGGGGTAGAAGTGTAATAAACCCTATTCTTTATATATATATACATTTTGGAAAATTCTATTTACACACCATTAATCCTCTCAATACATATCATCCACTCAGTTCACACCACATACAAATTGAATATGTAGATTTTGTCTAAATACACACCACTAACTTTCATATAATACCATATTACCCTCATCTCCTCCAACAAACCCAAACCTTAACCATGGCCACCACCTGTCATTGGCTGCCACACCCTCTTCAGCCCATGCCTCCTTTCAGTCTTGTGCTTTTCACCGTCGCTTTCTTCCCCCTGACCCTCTTGCTTATCTTCGCCACTCTTTTCCTCCATCGCCAACATTTTCCTAACTCTAACCATCATCACTAGCCATTATCGCAACCAAGAACAACCTCGCTCCCTTTCGCCATCGCTAATAGCCTCACCGTCTACCTTCATCGTCGCAACCAACCCTGTTGCCTAACTCTTCCATCACAATCTAGACCTCCATCACAACCCAAACTTCCTCCATTGTAGATAGAGAGAGAGAGAGAGAGAGAGAGAGAGAGAGAGAGAGAGAGAAAGAAAGAAAGAAAGAAAGAAGCCTAGGGTTTTTAGAGCGACGAATGCGTGAGTTACAACAGCGGTGATAAGGAAGGGCAATGCAAGTTGCAGCGGTAACAGTGGGGAGAAGCAAATTGAGTTGCGTGCGCGCACGAGAGAGAGAGAGAGAGAGAGAGAGAGAGAGAGAGGAAACATGTAGAGTCACTGGAGAAAGAGGTGGCGGCAACGGCCAATGAGTGATGGTGGATAGGGTTAGAGATGATTGATGATTGATTTGTGTAAAAGGTAAAAATGTAATTAACTGAGAGGATAAAATTATAAAAATAAAAATAATAAATAAAAAATTGAAAAATGGTGAGTACTAAGAGAATTGATGGTGTGTAAATTGAATTTACCCTTTTTAAAAGGATAAAAGACAATTTTGGTCCGTAAAGTATGAGTTGTTTTTCATTTTAGTCTCTTAAGTTTCAATTTTTATCATTTTGGTCCTCAAAGTTGTCAATTTGAATCAATTTGGTCCTAGTTCTAACGCTCGTTGTAGACACCCCATTTTTGACCGACCTTAAGACTCAGACGTCACCAATTGAACGCTTGGTGGTGTTGCACATTGTGCTCGTTCTGAAGTTTCAGAGTCTCGGCTGCGAGCCTTGCCTCCGGACTTCGGGACTCTTTTGTGCTTTGCCTCGGTTTGCAAACCGGGCCCTATTTTTGCTATTTTCTCTTCCCGAAGGGAGGGAGAGGTCTCGTAGATCATCTCTCAGTGGCCGTAGGCTACATTTCGTTGTCGTAGGCCATTTTTCCCGTTTGGAGCCCGGTTCCCGGTTTTCGGAGCCGTCGGCCGTGTGCCTCGGTTCGGACCGCTTAACCACTCCGTTCGCTTCGGTTTTTGGCACACACCTTGTTTCTCCTCCCTTTTGAGGACACTGTGGCCTGAGAGACAACTTCATGTCGAACACCACTTCGTGCTTAATAGTCAGTTTTCGGGGCCCGGGCCGCGCGTTTCGGTCCCCGAACCTCCGTTTTGCGTCCGTCTTGGTCCATTTTTGGCAAGAACCTTATTTTCATTATTAGAAAGGTTGTAGGAAGGTGAGAGGCTAGCAATTTTTTTGAAAAACCAGTTTTATTTCTTCATCACTCTTCATCGCCTATTTTCTTCACTAGAAAGCTGGTTTTTCCCACTCCCGGGCCACTTTTTCTGACTTTCCACCACATCATTGTGTTGTACACACCTGGGAGGCCACCAATATGGGTAGGTCGGCCAGCAATTGTCCTTGACCCTTTTGAACCCCTCTAAAAAGCTGGTTTTTCTCTCTCCTGGTTCACTTTTTCCAGTTTTTGACCATACAGCTGTGTTGTACATACATGGGAGGCCACCTTTCTAGGTTGGCTGGCCAGCAATTTTGTTAACCCTTTTGACCCCTCGTCGGCCAGCCAGGGGAGGTGGCCGGCCGGCCACCTGAACCTTTTGCACCTGGCAGGCCATTTTTCTCTCTCCTGGTGCATTCCAGCTGTGCCAGCTGTTTTGCACCAGATCCTCTGACCGAAGGTCTGTCTTTTGGGGAGAAATTTGAATTGGTTTTTCCCCCTTTTTCTTTCACTCCTCTCCCTCTATATAACCAGCACCCCACCTCCATTTCTAAGGGTTAGAAAAACCAGGTGGAGCATTGATACATACATCTCCATATATCTCTATCTTTTGTGCTAAAAGTCCACCTTTCTTCCATATTTACCCTACACCTCATAGCCTACCACCTCCATCATCCATTCCAGCCCCTTGGACTTGATTTTCAGAGGTTGAAAGCTCACCAACTTGGTCCAGAAGCTGCTGGAGGTCGGCTCTTCAAGGGTGAGTCTCTATTTTCCCTTTTCTTGCTTCATTTTGCATGATATCTTAGCTCCTTTTTCTTACATTTTTGGGCTTCGGTCTGAACTGAAAATAGTCTTATTTTGAGCTCATTTTCATGTTTGATCAAGGAATTTTCTCTGTTTGAGGTCTTCTACTCACCCTTTGTGTTTTATCCCTCTTTTAGGGCTTATTTTGCATGGTACATTAGCCTTATTTGTAAGCATTTCTGGGCTTAGAGCCAAACTGTAAAGTGCCTTATTTTGAGCCCCTATTCAATTTTGTTGAGGGCTCTTTGCTGTTTGAGGACATCTACTACCCCTTTCCCTTTATCTCTCTTTTAGGGCTATTTTTGCATCATATTTTAGCCTTACTGTAGCATATTCGAGATTTTACATAAACTGAAAATAGTCTTATTTTGAGCCCTATTCAACTTTGTTGAAGGGCTCTTGCTGTGTTGAGGCCTTTTACTGCCTGTTTGTTCAATCCCTCTTTTTAGGGCCGTTTTTGCAGATATATTAGCCTTATTTGTGAGCCCTTTTGGACCTCGACCTAAACTGAAAAAAGTCTTTTTTTGACATCATCTTCATGTTTGATTAAGGTCTATTTTCTATTTGGGGTCGTCTTCCCCCTATGCATGCTTCATCTCTCCATGATTAGGGCGATGCATTAGAGCTCTTGCATTGGCCATGCTTGCCTCTTAGCCACTGAAATCCAGTGGATTTTCAGTGGCTTTAGGTTTTTCTTGAAGGCCAAAATCAGAGGGGGGTGACCCCTCTCTCCTTGTCTTGTTTGGTGGTCTTTTGGACCTTCCAAAGAGGCCCTATCTTGCATGCTTTGTTGACTGATTTCAGGGCCAATTTGATGAGTTTTAGGGCTATCATATTTGATTTCCAGAGTTAATTTTCCATGCTAAGTGTCCTTGATGAATGTGCTTAATAACCCTTGTATGGCCCTCTAAAAGAACCCATCATTTGTGCATGTGTTGGCTCATTTTAAGAGGTTATTTGGCATGTTGGCATGTTTTATTCACTGATTTTTTCTTGTTTGATGATTCTCACCGCTTCATGTACATGCCATGTAACCCATGTTGCTAATTTTTTGCATGTTATTTAGTCCATCATGCTATCTTTTGTCATGCTTTGAACTAGAAATGTTCAGTTTTGGGATGCCTTGGCTCTGTCTTTGTGCTTCATAGTCAAATAATGCATGCTTTATAGCTATAATCAAACATGTGTCTAGTTTTGAGTTTCGGCTCATCTCATGCATCGCGGTGCATGTTTCCATGTTTCGGATCATTTGCATCATATTTCAGTCTGGAACTTGCATGTTTGTATGCCATATTTCATGCCTTGCCATCCGTGTTAGAGTGGCATTCGTGCCTTAGATCAGTCGTTCGGTTTGCTGCTTGTGCACGCATCTCGATGTCTCTTTTCATCTATGCTACTGCATGTGAGTGTGGCTGAGGTCCACTCATGTTGGTGTAAGTCCATCATGCATTGTGTATGCCATTTCAATTCATAGCATTGCGTATGCTAGGTTGTATGCTAGAGCATTGTGTATGCCATGTTACATCGAGCATTGTGTATGCCGTTTCATAGCATTGCATATGCTAGGTTGCATGTTAGGATTGCATTCATGCATGTCATGCATATTGCATTGTGTTTGGGATAGGAGTTAGCCCAAGCACGGGAAACGAGGGACGTTTCGTACTCCGAGTGACGGAACGTGTCTCAATTCCCAGTCGCCGACACTCCGGATTACCCATGATGGAGTCTAGGCCTTGTTTTGTTTACATGTGCATTCATTTCACATCGAGTCATGCAATTCGACTCTTCGGCCATCATGCATCGAGATGCGTGATTGGTGGCACGAGGATCGAAGACTACACTCCCTGAAGAGTAGTCAAGCATACATATGTGAAAATACATTGCCATGCCCCTTTCTTGCTCTCTGTTGCAGCAAATCCGAAACCGGCAGTCTTTTGGAGCTTCGTGCAAATATTCCGGGCTTAATTGTAAACAGAGGCTAATTGGGGCATCGCAATGGATTTCCGCGCAAGGCAACCCGAACATGCATCATTCATCATCCGGAGCAGAGTTGAGGCAGTCCCTAGCTTGCATGTTAATTTACTGCTTTCCTAGATTAATTTGTTAATTAATTAGGATTTTGTATTTATTCGGACTGTAGTTATTTATTCGGGACTGTATTATTTATTTGGACCCTCTGCGCGAGGGCAATGTTGTAATAAGTGTGCGTGCGTGTGATGTATGTCTTCCAACCCCACGTCTTTCTCCCTTTTATTTACCAGCTTATGATGGTTAGATTAGGGCATGTTTCAATTAGCATACAGTATGATAGCATGTTTGCATTCATTCATCTGTCTTGCATGCACCGGGCTCGGCGCACCATACTAACTGCATTGTATTTCAATTCCGAGTTGAATACTTGTTAGTTGTAGCATTTCACATGCCATCTTTAGAATAGCCGAGCCTGCTATAGTTGCATTTTTGCATGTGTTGCATTAGACATCTCTGTATAGTTAGGATCATGCATGGATTTCTAGCATGGATTTCTAACATAGCTTTTGTTTTGGCTTGGAGTACTCGGTAAGTTTTATGCTTTAGCATCCTTGCATGCGTGTGAGTGACTGCCATGATAGCATGCTTACCATGAGGCTATATGCTTATGTTATATAACTGCCTGAATGCCTGTGGGTGAAGGTTGGGTTATTTGGATTGGAACAATGCATCAACCGTGAGTTTTAAGCCCACTAGATAATGGCAAAACCATCTTTTCTAAGCCCACCTGAGGGTGGCAAAATCTGCATTTTAAGCCTACTTGCGAGTAGCAAACCATCTTTCAAAAACAAACATGAAATGTTTTGTTCCAATTCAAGAGACCCAGTCTATACTTGTATGTTGTGCGCAGCACATAATAAACCTAGGCTAATAACCGGGATAAGAACGCATAATGTTTTCAAAACTAGATATCATGGTTAATAGAGGCCGATCTTTGATCGGGCGAGCGGGGGTGCTCACGAAGTGACCTTCCCCAATCGTACCCAAGTTCTCGAGCTGAGGCAACTTTGGTGATGACGGACACGTGGCCTTAGGCAACGAGTCAGGGTTTCCTAAATTTCCCCAAAAATAAAATATTTAGGTGGCGACTCTGTATCTGGCAAAGCAGTCCATGTTTGGCACTTCTTTTCTAAAAATCTGTTTTCTCAAAACGATTTGCCGGATTTGGACTCTTTGGTTCAGATTAAGAACCGTGACAATTTGAGTCCTGAACTGTAGTGAGCCCAAAATGAATAGAACGGGACTCATCCTCCCGGGGCGTTCGGGGACGTCTACACTCGTCTACATTAATAACATAAATATGGATAAAAGATAGTTTTGGTCTCTAAAGTATCTATTTCTTGTCATTTTAGTCCCTCAAGTTTTAATTTTTGTCATTTTGGTCATCAAAGTTTTCAATTTGAGTCATTTTGGTCCTAGCTCAACTTGACTACTTTGAGGACCAAAATGACAAAATTTAAACTTAAGGGATTACAATGATAAAAAACGCATACTATAAGGACCAAAACTATATTTTATCAAAGGATACAATACTTTTCCCGTTATCAATGTAACGGGCATTAAAGATAGGACTACATTGACTCAAATTGATAACTTTGAGGACTAAAATGACAAAATTGAAAGTTGAGGGACTAAAATGAAAAAAAACATGTACTTTAAAGACTAAAGCTTTCTTTTGTCCTTTTTAAAATTAGTAATATTATGTGATCATTTTTGGATATTAGATTTTAGTGTCATGTATTGTAACATATTACATGACACCAATCACATCATTCAATAGGTGTCACATGAAACATGTAATTGTTGTATCAATTTAAAGTGCCACATGAATATTATCAAATGTAGTCACCATAGCATTACTAAATTTGTGATGCCCCGAGTCTCAAAATCGACTTGAACTTATGTATTCAAACTTATCGTTTATTTTTGGAGCCTTAATGATGTATTAGCTTGATGGTTGGGTAAGGTTGGACCAAAAAAATCTTGAATTCATATCTTTATTTTTTAGTAGTCTTCACCATTTTGCTCTTTTCTCCCTCCACACTTTGAATCTTTCTATGATGTTAGAACCATTGGAAAGCTTATTTTTGGACCTTCAATTTAGGCACAAGAAGTGCCCAAAACGGAGTTCGGATGAAGGAGTTATGGCTATCTAAAATTTTGGTTGGCCATAGATGCAGTGGTAGTCCAGAATCTGGGTTTTCTTTTCTGAAAAATATGTAGGTGTGGGAAATTTTTTCATACGTGCTGTGGAGGCTCCGTACGTAAGGCCAGAGGCGTGTTTGTCTCAATTTTTGTGCCTTTTTTTTCCTCTCTATTTGTCTAATTTCTATCTTTTCTTCATCATTTTCTAATCTCTCCCTCTCTCTAGACTCTCTCTTTTCTTCTCATTTCCTTTAAAACACCCACAAACTCTCACATCTCTTTGAATACAAGAAGATTTTGGTACTAGTTCCTTATACCAAAACGACGAGCGTGTCAAGGGTGTCGTTTTGACTAGTGGAGATCAACTTTTGACAAATTCAAAATATGTGGGTTTTGAGCTTTGGTTCTCCTTTTCTCTCTTTAAGATAGGGATTTCCTTACTTCTTTTCAATACTTTGCTATAGATAGACATGTGGTATTTTCTTATTGCATGAAAAACATGATTGTGAAGAGATTTTAAAAAACATATGGGTTTTGAGTTAGGGTTTTGGATTTAGAGAATTAAACTAAGGCTATTGTTGTTGATTATGAAATTTGGAAGTGATAAAAGATGAGGGTGATGATTGAATGCAAAATATTTTTATGGAATATTTATGAAATTAGAGAAGGGTTGATGATTATGTACTCATTGAGGTTATTATATAATTAGAATATAGTTATGCTAATTTAAGTAAAGTGTCTAACCTTATTTATTTGTTTAATAAATTGAGAATGAGACAAATGGGAAATTTAATACTTGTTGAGCCAAATTTGATTATTGTGAATTAAATCATGACAATGGAAATGGGAAGGATACAAAGGGATTTGTTGTGAATTTTGAAAAGGGGCACGAATTGGAAATTTATCGAAATCATTAGAAATTTGAATTCATGAAATTGAATCATAGAAGTTATGTATTGTAACGCCCCACTTTTTATTACTCGGAACCATTACCAGATTCATTAATTTAATTCAATTTCAGAGATAATATGTAGAAAACTCTTTACATCAATGAGTAAGAATAAATAAAGATTCTCTCATCTGAATGCAAATTAAATGCAACATGAGCATAACTAAATAAATTACCCATAGGCTTACATATTTAAAAGTAAAAGAAAGGGTTTAACCTTTTTACATCAATGGCATTCTGCCCACAAATAAAAGGCCCCATGGCCAACAGGTAAAGAAGATCCATGACCTTGAAACACTTCTCGATGTTCACCTGAAAAAGGATTAGCAACGTGGGATGAACATAAAGTCCAGTAGGGATCTCAACATGATCCTAAACAATAGCAACTTACAGATAGCTATGATCATAAATGCTTAGTTTCATACTGTATAAATAATGTGACAGTTTATACAGAAATATACGTATATAAGAAATCTTCTCCAAGTCATTCATTTCATTCAATAACATAAGCAATTCACTTTTCTTCCTTCTTGATACCTTTTTCCAAAATTCATATGACTATAACAAGTTTCTAAAGAAAAACAATTTTACCAAGCTCATTATGTTTTCTCTCACTTTCCAGACTTACACCTGATTTGCCTTTTCAAAACATGTTCACAAGTATTCAAAGTCTTTCACATTTTTCACAATCTCAACACGATACTTACATCCGTTTCCAACACATTCATAATTATACAAATATGCCTTTAATACAAAAGGAAAACAACAAGCAATCAATAACTATCTGCTTCAACAATTGAGGCAATACGGCCTTCCAGAACAATAACCATCATAATCCATAATATACCCAGATACACTGAGAGAATAATGATAAATGAATTCTGCTCTACCTACCTTAAGCACGGTAAGCCAATGATACACCTTTCCATAACGAAATACCAATTTACCAGACACCGGCTGGAAGGTAATGGTACCTCTGCCAAGTTCTCCAGGCACTAGCTGGAAGGTATTGGTACCTCTCATTCGAAGTGCGGCCAATTCTCCAAGCGCTAGCTGGAAGGTAATGGTACCTCTCATTCGAAGCTTAAGCACATTCCCAACCATCTCAACATACTATAATGCATAATAACACAAGTATAATACATACACAATATTATTCAACACAACAATGTCATCCTCCACCGATGACCAAGGACAAAACCTCTAAGTAAATGTATTACATACTCGTAAAACAACAATCCAATTCTCGCAAGACTTTTAATCCAATAACAATGATATTATGTAAAGGTTCCAAAATCCGACATCAAGTTCATTATCAATTTTTTTTTTAAAAAGGTGATGATTTCATGTTCTTTCAAAAAGACCACTTTTTTTTATTTTCCAATCCACACAACTCCACCCATTTTCTAAGAATTCACTGTCGTCATTTTACAAAACCAATTCTAAATCCATCCTCTTTATTTTACAAAATCAATTCCATTGGTATCAAAACCATAACTCAACTCAACTTCCCACGATTAGTGTAGAACAATACCAACACGGTGGTTACTTCTCTTTTTATTTTCTTTTTATATAAACACAATTATGCAACCCATATTAGCAAAATATAAAGATTATTCAACTTCTTCCCTTTTAGATCCATTATAACAATAATATTAAATTAGGGTTTTCCTTCCTTTCTTCACAAACATAACAAATCATTTCCAAAATAACCCAACAACCAACAACTTAACAACTCCAACCACAAATTATCAAATCCTAGATCCCCTTTTAACAATTAACAAATTATCAATTCATTATATTTAAATATAATCAACCCAACACAATTTAATGCTCAAATCATAAGACTCAATTTAATCTCAAATCAATTACCAAATCATTAATCAAATTTCTTAACTCATAACATGATTATTTCACAATTTCAACCCTCTTTATCCATTAAGCATTATATAAAAAGAAAATTTAGGACTTCACCTCTTTCTCAACATAAATACGTTAGCCACCCCCCAATTTAACCCAAACAACAACCAAGTTCACAAATTTTCAATCTCAACTACCAAGTCTTAGATCCTCTATCATGATTTTTGGAAAATCCATAACAACATGGTTTTTATGCAATAAAAGCTTACCACATGTCTATCTATAAAAGAGGTATTGAAAAATATCAAAGAAATCCCTACCTCTTCAAGCGAAGGGAAAACAACCCAAAAACCACCGGCGACGAAACCACAAACTACTTGGATCAATACGAAGCTCTTGACAAGCTCTACACTTAATCTCAAAGAAGCAAGGCAAGGAGATGCTCCTAAGTGAGTAGATCTAAAGATCTTTGAGCAAAATGTGATTTTGGAGAGGGAGAGAGTGACTCATGGCTTGGAGAGGGAAAAAGAGAAGAAAAAGTAAAGAAAAGGTTAAGTGAGGGACCTATTTATAGTGCTAGGTCAAAGTAAAATGAAGTCCCAAAGTCAACCCAAAAGATCAAGTCAAAATCCCCAAAAAGTAGGGCCAAAAATCGGACTGAAATCTAGGAAAAAGTCTGCAGGAGTCGACCGTTGCAACAAAGGGGTCGACCCTATGAAGAAACTTATGTTTGACAGCATGCAAGGGGGTCGACCCTTAGACAGGATGGGGTCGACCCTATTTTCCAGCAACTAACACACAGACATAAGAGGGTCTACCCTTCCCAGACTGGAGTCGACCCTATTTTCTAGCAACACTTCCAGAAACTTCACCAACGGGTAAGGGTCGACCCTTAGGAAGGCTGGTGTTGACCCTAGAATAGAATTTCTAAGTTCCCAAACAAGTTTTCAACGTAAACAAGCATGAACGAACAATCCCAACAAGTTTAAACTAATTTGTACTCCTCCAAAACCAAGATACAACAAGACCAAAGATTCCCAAAACAAAATAAAGGATTCAAATACACTTCCCAAAAGTTTTAAAAGGGCACAAGTGCTACATGTATCATATGTTTGTTGTGGAAACATAAACTAAGATGATGGAATTAAAGTCATGGAATTAGCCTATACTATAAATATTGATGATTTGAAATTCGTGAACCCAATTATGAAAATTTTGAGATAATATAATAGTCAAGTTAACTCTAATTGATATTTTGATAATGGTGGAATATGGCAATGTTCTGAGCATCTTGTTGTGTTATTTACAGAAATTTATGTCTTTATTGCTTAGAGGTTCTGTTCTTAGCCATCATTGAAATATGGTATTTATAACGGTTCGGGTTAGACCCGACCCTTTCATGTTCTTGGATCTAGGATTCAATACTCTTTATCATTGTTTATAATTCTTCTTATCTTGCTGTTATTAGGGTTTGGTGGTTCAGAGTTGTTGGTTGTGTCTTGAACAGGTTGGAAGTTAGAATTGTTATCTGTTTCTTTTCTTGTTCGCTCGAGCAATGGTTTCGTTGCTCGAGCAGTTTTTGGGTTCTCTCAGTACTTTTGTAGGTCTGCAAAACTACTACGAGTGGGGTGATCTTCGCTCGAGCAATCATTTCTTTGTTAGAGCGGTCTTCTACAATCTGCAAAACTTTTGAGAGGCAGTCATTGTGTACTCGAGCCATGTTTTGGTCGCTTAAGCGGTATCACTTTCTTGTGTCTGACGCTTGAGTGGTGGTTTGGTCACTCAAGCAGTCTATGCGTATATTAGTACGGAAAAAAGATCTTTTCAATCACTTTTTAATTTCTCTCTTTCTCTCTCTCTCTTTCTCTCTCTCTCTCTCTAAAACACTCCCAAATCTAATTTCTTCACTCTATCTCTAGTTCTTATCTAAAAACCTCAAATACACTCAAATCCATTGATCTCGCCGCCCTAATGCTTTGGAGAAAAGTGTAGAGCTCGTAAAGGTGAACACTTCAATCGGTAAAGTTTTCATTTTTGACTTCATTGGGTCTTGCCTTCTTTTTCTTCTACTCTTGAAGTAGGGACTTCTTCAACCTCGTTATATGATTCTTAGCTTCGTTATGTGTTCCTTGTAAAGTATTGTGATTTGGGAGTTGGGGGTTTGATTTAGGGTTTGGTTTTTGAAATGTAAAAAAGGGGTTTTCATAGGGGTTCTTGAGAAATGTTGTGATGATGAGTGTATTGTTGAGTTATATTGAAATATGAGAAAATTTCTCCTTTAAATGTGTTTTTGAAAGTAAAGGATGTTTTATTGCAAATCATTAGTGTTTGATCTATGAATGAAAGGAAAAGAAATTGATTTTTGAAAAGATAAAATGAATGTACCTATTGATGATGAAAGTAGAGTTGGATAAGTATTATCACTCCTATTTTGAAATTTATGAAATTATAATTGTTGTTGGAAATTTATCATTTGTATAAAGATATCTGTTTTGGGTTATCGGTTAAGGATAACTTTGATTGTTGTAAAAATTGCATGAAGAATAGGTTAAATGAAAACCATTTACTCATACATTTTGCATTGAACATTATTTCATATCCTTACATTGAAAATGTTTTTTTTTTTTTTTTTTAAAAAAAAGGGTTGAATACCTTGGTACATCTGGTTAGGGGTTGTGGTTGTGATTTTATTATGTTGGCCTATGTGTTCTTGATGAAAGTCCAGAAACCTGCACGGTTAGGTGCCGATCCTTCCGGTTAGTATCGGTAAAATGACTTTGGTAGTGCTTATAAAGCTTATTGGTAGACATGTACCTAGAGATTTCCAATGTTATGTATCCATTGCCCTGTTTCCTAATGTAAAAAGTATTATTTTATGAATTGATATATAATTATAGCATTGCATTGTTTTGAAAGAGGAAATGTAATGTTTTGGTAAATGACATGTATATACATTTACCATATGACCTTGTTAAGCCACATTCATTGTGTTCAAGTATCTCTACTGGGCATTAGCTCACCCTATGTGGAAAACAATTTTCAGGTGCTAATGATATACCTCTACCAAGAAAGTAGCTTGGGAAGACCTCGGAGCTGAGAGCTTATTTTTGTTCTTTTGTATAAATATTTATTGTAAAAGCCTTTGACATTGTATGTATTGAGTTTAACTCATTTTGTTGTATCCAAGTATCAACTTGGAAAGATGTAGCCATCAAGACATAAATTTATTTATATTTTCTTTTGTTTCATGTGATTACCACATATCATATGCTATAGATTCAGGATCTATGATTTATGAATGTCTACATACATATGTCATCTTTTAAACGATAAAGGGAATCAATGATAGATTAATATTGTATAAACTCTTGCTTTTCCATTGAATATTATAAGGTGGTTTGTTGTTATTATTTTGGGTGTTACAACATTGCTTGTTGTAGAATTGATGTGAGATAGGTTGAAAAGAAACCTCTTGTGTTATCAATTAATTGTGGAAGTACGCAATTAGATGAGAATGAATGGAAAGAAATGGATATACATGTATTATGGAATGTAATTTGGCTATATTGAGGTAACACATTCCTTTCTGCTAGCAATCGGTAAAGCGAGCTGATGTGCTATGTAGAAGTAATGCGTTCCTTCTGGTTAGCATCTGGTAAAGCAGACTGTGCTATATAGAGGTAATGTATTCCTTCTGACTAACAATCGGTAAAGCAGGTAGATGTGGGGTTCGGTGAGACCACAGTGGTTATGTGGGGCTCGACAAGACCATGAATTGTTTATTTGATTATGAAATTTGATTGCAAGCTTGTGTTTATTTGTAGAGATAACTGTTGATGAACATCTATATTGAGAATATAGTTGTAGTTGCATTATGAGGTGAATATTGAGTTTGGTAACAATGTGAGTATTGTTTTGATGTGAGTGCTCAACATGAAAACACAACGGATTAATTTTGAATTGATTTTGGAAATAAGTAACGTGATAAAATCATTTGGATTATATAACATGAATTGTAGAAATGTCAAGATGGTTAATGTGTATGTGATGTTCGAGGCGTGTAACGCCCTCGAAATAATACATATAAACCAATCATTCATGACATCCATGGACATAAGAGAAATAAACATGTATTCATTTATCAAAGTATTCATTACAAAAATATTACATGTTGACAACAAAAGTAAATGCCCTACGGGCTTACAACTTTCCAAGTCAACACTTGGTTTCAACAAAAGAGAGTTCTAACTCTTAACATATTAAGGCCTTGGCTTGAATTACATATAATACAAAAGATAACTACAAAATAATAAGCGTTCAGCTTCTAAACCTCCCAAGCTACATCCTTGGAGGCGGCATATCACCTATTCCTAAAAATGATGTCCCATATATGGTGAGCCAAAGCCCAGTAGAGATACGCTAAACATAATATGAGAATTGACTAAAACATTTGCATTTGATAAATGTTTAACTCATATAGACCAACGTACATCTCTTCCATAACCAATCCATATTCACAACCATATTGCAATTCCTTTCCGTTTCATTATCCAAATCAATTCATAGATATGGTTCATTGTTTATCCGAACAGTTCAAGATGAGCCTATAGCTCATACTATCAACACTTCAATCATAATCAATTCAAAATGAGACTACAACTCATATCATTTACATTTCAATACTTCAATCATCTACGTTATGCAAACGTATATAAGATTTCGGGACTTTCACCTAGGATACTCCGGCCAACTTAATTATCACTGGAGTCCATCCCCTATCTCCTCCCAAACCGTAGAGTACATCCCCTATCTCCTTCCACACACTGGAGTACATCCCCTATCTCCTCTCAAACAACATACACATGCAATGTATTTACCCACTTTATCATATACAATGATCAATTAAAGCACATGTTCAATGTGTTAATCCAACCGTCATATTCAATGACATATTCCCATTTGATTAGTTTTAATTTTCCCTAATCATCATGCATTGTCTACAACAATCAAGACTATCCTCCACCGATAGCCCAAAATAGTTTTTTCTAAACAGATAATAAATTCATCAAATAGATAAACTATCAACATTTTCATATGTGAGTGATTAATCAATCCAACTACACCATTCAATCTCAATTCCATCTAATTTCATGATTTCCAACTCAATTTCATATTCCCACAATTACTACATTAATTATACAAATTAATGAGTTACATTCAAGTTAGACATGTTGCCCCTTTTTCTCAAACCTTAACCCTAAGGCTCAATTTCATAAATTTAACACCAACAACCCTATTTTCCAAGGTCTAACATACACATAGAGTTCAATACTTGAAAACCCCTCTTTTGTAATTTCAAATTCCAAAATCCTAACTTCCCAAAATCATCACAACCCACCATTTATACAAAATGACAAACATCTATGTTAAAACTCATAACAATGAGTAGTTTATCCCTATCTCAAGCTTAGAAGGGGAAGAAGGAAGAAAAACCCAAAAGTCAACGGAGGAGAAACCAAGCTTTGCTTTGATCAAAATGAAGCTCTCGACAAGCTTTACACTTTATCTCAAAGGAGCAAGGTGAGTAGAGGTCTTCAAACAAGTAGATCTAAGAATCTTTGAGTGAAAAGTGCCTTTTGAGAGAGAGAGAAGGTGTTTCACGGTTTAGAGAGAGAAAATGGAAGAAAAAGTGAGAGAAAATGTCAAGTGAGGGCCTTATATAGTACTAGGTCAAAAATAGATATAAGCCCCAAAGTCAACTCAAAATATCTAGTCAAAATATCCCCAAAAAGTAGGTCCAAACCGTGAGAAAATCTGGGAAAAAGTCGCAGGTGTCGACCCTTCACAACACCGATGTCGACACCCAAGAAGAAATCTGGAACACTAAGTGTGACTGCACTGCAGGTGTCGACCCTTCCCTAGGCTGGTGTCGACACTAAAATGCAGTGGGTAATTTCAAAACAAGGGTCGACCCTTCCACAAATTGGTGTCGACCCTTGCGGCCAACCAAAAAGAGAAGGTGTCGACACCACCAAGGCTGGTGTTGACACCAAAACGCAGTGAACAAATTCAGAACAAGGGTCGACCCTACCCAGCTTTGGTGTCGACTCTTGTGGCAAACAAAAGAGAAGATGTCAACACCACCAAGACTGGTGTCGACCCCAGAATATGATTTTCAAGTTTCCAAACAACTTTTCAACGCGAACGAGCGTGAACGAGTAATCCCAACAAGTTTAAATCAATTTGTACACCTCCAAAACTAAGGTACAACAACACCAAAGATTCCCAAAATAAAATAAAGGGTTCAAATACATTTACCAAAAGCTTAAAGGGCTCAAGTGCTACAAGGCGTGATTTAGGCTTACAAATCTCTTTAAACTATAATTTATGAGTATGAGGATTAGGAAATGGATTTTTAAGAAATATTAAAAGAATGATTCCTTGAGAAAAGATATATTTATATATATATATATTATTGGATACAAAAGTCACAAAACATATATAATTACGACTCCTAGCATTGATGATCATAACTCTCTATATATTGTTATTATTTAGAATCATGTATTTATATGAGAAAGGGAACTTTGATTGTTTCAATTTTTATTTTTTTTTTAATATTCTTGTTTCATAACTTTGAAATGGACTTAATTAAAGGATGATGGTAATAGATTAGAGTAATAAAAAATTGGAGCGTGACAAAATTTCATATTTTATTTTTTAAATATTCCAAAATTTCAAATTTCAGATGAGATGTGCCGTAATAAAGAATGAGATTCTGTTTTGGACTTTCCATTTAGAAGATTTTCCAAATTTTAAATTAGATATATGGCTAGATGTGCCAATAGTTTTATGTCAAATATATTTTTTAGCTTTTAAAAAAAAATGTAAACTTTGAACAAAAACATGGAACTTTAGATAATGAAATTTGAAAAGTAACGATGATAGGTTATGATCAATATGTGTTGTATGGATCCATCTTTACTATTATAGTAAACAAACTGAAGTATTGTTTCGTTGTTATTAAAATTATGAAATAGTGTTCAATTGTTATAATCATTTAAAATTTTAATTTATTTTTTATATCATTATTATAAAAGAATCATACATTTAGGAATTTGAAAGGTGATAATTGTAGAATTTGAAATATATTACCATAATAATTGAAGGTCAATAATTATAATTAGAGTGAAATGACTAATGATTTTATGACACACGTGTTTTTATATTTTATTAATTCAAAATTATATAATAAAAAAATTAATTAGAAGTTTTAAATTTATTGACTCAACAACATTGTTGCTTATGTAAACGTATAGATAGAGGTACAAATATAGATATAGATTTCATAACATAACCATTGAAACTAAAAATAATAATAACGCGGTTGCATGTTTCGAAATCACAAAATTTAAGGAAATAACATTAATATATTATTGGCAATTGATTAAAAGGATTTAAAAATTAACTTAATTTATGTAAATTTGATTTTGAACTAATCACAAAATGACGTGTATTTTAAGTGTTATAAAATTCAAAAAACATAAGAAAATTGGATTGAGATTTTCAACCTAAAAAATGTCACAATGTTTTTGCTATTGGCAATCTCGTTTGACAAAACTCCTTTCAATTGTAATTTTATTTAATCTTTTATTTCAGTGAGGCTATAAGTATTTAGATGCGAATCCAACCCTAATTGTGCCTTGCAAATGAGTTTGTGATCTTAATTCTTTCATGTTTGCCACTTCGCTAATTACGTCGGGGATCGAGCTGCCCGGTCCGCTCACGGGGGTCCAGGGGGCAACGCCTCATAGCGGATCTTGGGCAGCGCCACGACAGGGTCGAGCGGCAGTGCCTCCAAAGCAAAAAGCAAAAATGCAGTCGAAGTTATTTGACCGCTCGAGCGGTTATTTGTGTGCTCGAGCAAAGAAACAGATCATCCAGTATTTTTGTAGAGCGCTTGAACTTCTGTGAAGAAAGTTCTACCGCTCAAGTGGTGAACGTTGTGCTCGAGCAGTCAACCTATTTGTTTTGCACCACCTTTAGTCACATCGCTTGAGTAGTGAAATGTAAGCTTGAACGGTCTGCATAATCCTATTTTCTATAAAGTGCGTTGTTCGTTATTTCTAGGGTTTGAGTTGTTCAGATTTTCAGAGAAGAACAAGATACAAAGTGTTTTATATTGGAGAGTGCTTTATGAGTGCTTCCCTGATGATTTAAGAGTGATCAATGGATCCATGAACATTAGATCAATATCATCAAGGGTTTGTTTGCTTTCGTTTATTTGCAAAAGAGATATTTGTTTTTCGGTGGATTCCAGAGTGGCTCATCGTCGTGAATTCGACATCAACGTTGTAGATTCAACGTTGGGCAAGACAATTCTGAGATGAAGACAGTAGTGGAAGAGACACATAGAGGTCGGTTCAATTCGGTCGTGGATTCGCTAGGTAATTGAGGGTAAACTTATGTAATTCCTTATTTTATTTTTTTTATTTTTTATTTTTTTGTCTTCTTAGTGGATTATTTTGTGACTTTTCTCCGTATTTTTTTTATAACAATTGGAGGCCCTCCAATTATGGTTTTTGCACGTTAAATTGTTGTGTCGATTTGTCTTTGATTGTTTGATTAGGATTGTTATTTACTGTTTAAAATTGATATATAATCACAAATCAATATCTCGGAGATTTTAAGAATTTTCAACTATTATTAAGTGAAATTTAGACTTGGTGTCCAAGCCTTCACGTGATGCCACGTGGCATTTTTTTGGCACTTACAAATTAGTCTTATTAACTAAACTTATTTACTTACAGCACTGACTGATAAATTTATCACTATAAGTTTATTTATAAAAATAAGAGAGACTTTATCAATAAAACTTAGTGGGTAATAAGTCCCAAAAATAGGACCTATTGGTAATTACTGGGAAGTTTTTTCGAACCTAAAATAAAAACTTTCTAGCGGGTAGTACACACAATGCCTATACAATTCAAATAAATAATAAAAAAAAATTAATGTTATAATATGTATGTTGCTCAAGTGATAAGAGTGTTTTTAATGAAAATTAAGATTTTGAATTCAAACCTTATGCATCACCTCTGCCCATATATATTATGACATTAATTTCTTTATTATTTATTTGTTTTTTTTGTTACTTATTCCGCTAGTAATTAGTATATATAAAGGCATTACCCAACAAGACTATGGATTCTATTTTTTGCTTATTGAAATTATGAAATAAGAAATTAATATTTAAATTTGTTTGAGAATTTATTTTTTGGAAAATCCCTTCGTCAGAAAACACTTTTCAAGCTGATTTTCTTTACTATAGAAAACTATTTTCACAAAGAAACAAAATCAAAAATATTCATGAATTTTCCATTTTTTTCAGAAAACACACACACACACACGAAAACATACCAAACAGATGAGGCCATAGGTTGCTTACGCCATTAGACAATTTATCACCACACTATTGTCTTCTAGTTTCCGTCCCCCTATATATAACCCTGTCTCTATATACACTTTTTGCAGAGACACACACAAACAATGGTTCATTTGGTTTCTCTATCCAAAGCCATGAGCTAAAAGCTCTTCCTAACCACATCAACAATTCTTCTATTATCAGTCTTTCTCTCATCAATTGATCAGATTAAAATTGTCTCTCATTTGTTTCAAACCAAGAAGTTATCTGCTAGTGACAAGCATATCATTCCAATTGTGGACGCAGTTGGGCCTGAGAGCTTTGCCTTTGACCCACACGGCGGAGGTCCATACACCGGCGTATCGGACGGCCGGATTATCAATTGGCTACAAAATGAACGGCAGTGGATTGGTTTTGCTGTGACCTCTCTGCATAGGTATATGCCCTACCTTATCATCATCAACATCATCATTATCAACCTTCTGCATTCATATTCATTTAGTATGGAAAATTATTAACAAAAATGTTTTAGACCACTAATTAGTGGTGGCTCTAATGATATGGCAGTGGGTCCCACCCACTGCCACATGTGTTTGTGCCTTGTTTGTTTATTTTTTTTTTGTTTTTTTTTCAATTGCCACCTCACTAGTGGTGGGATTAGTGATAGCAATTTAGTGATATATAGCATTGCTCAATTATTAAATACTTACAGAGTGAGCACGTACTGTAGTCTAGATAATAAGAATAGTTCGCGGGTTAACTTTTGTTTCTTAATTACTTGATAAAGGTGAGTTAATATATATTTTTCATAATTTTTTTACAATAATGATAGATACCTTTTTTTTTTAAATCTTTACAATCCCTAAAGTAATCAACACCACTTATGATGTGGGGCTCATATATATATGAGTGGACCCTATACATACATGAATAGTGTGGATCACTTTGGGAATTGTGAAGTTTCATAAAAAGGGTCTCACTCATTTTTCATTTTTTTATTACATGATTAATTTAAAATTATATAAATAATAAATGTTTTAAAATTATTTAATATTATATCCTAGGAAGATATTAAATTGGTAGGTAGGGGTGGGATTGTAGATTTTGGGGACCAGTGGTTACCAAAAAGAAAACATATATACATACATATTCAATTGTAAATAATGTCTTTAGAGGCTTTGTAGTTCGAGTTTGAGTCACGAAAACAACATTTTCAAAGAAGTAATGTTGTGTACACTTTGTTATTCTCATATGATGTTTTAACATAAATTGTGTATTTGAGTGTTTTTTTTTTTAAAACCATAAATATTTAATAGCCCTGAATAATATTCAAAAAAAAGTGTTTAGAATTAAATTATAACACAAATTTACCCTTGATGTAGTGTGTATTATGTACAAAATAAATTTGATTTATACCTTTCAAATTTTGAGACTTAAATAGGCAACATAATTGTGATTTTTTTTTTTTTCTTAATATTATCCCAAATATATATGTCAATTCTAAATAGGGGTAGGTAATGGATTTGCTTGGCCACACAAGGGTTGTGACGAAGCCTTCAATCCTGAGGGCTCTAATTTTTCAGGTGGGGTCATATATTGTATTTATTGCATGGCTCTTGTGCATGTATTTATTGTGGTGCTACATGCACCAATTAGTGTATTAACTAGTATATTAACATTAATTATAATATTATTATTGACCCCACTCATTATACAAATTACAAATACCAAAAACATCTTAAATTATACCACATCATCAATTGGTATACTAATTAGTACATTAATTAGTGCATATAGCATTGTTCATGTACTTATCAGTGATGCTACATGCACCAATTAGTGTACTAACTAGTGTGCCAACACTAGTTACATTATTATTATTATTGACCCCACTCACTATACAAATTACAAATACTAAAAATATCTTAAATTATGTCACATCATCAATTGATACACTAGTCAGTATACTAATTGGTGTATATAGCATTATTTTGTATTTATAATGTTTTTCATATGCACCACTTTTCAAAGATATATATGTTTTCCTATTATATGTTTTAAAACAATAATGCTACATATATAGAAAATCTATGCACAGAAACTCTCACGTGAAAGTGAACTCATACATGTGAGACGCATATTAGATCTACTTTCATGTGAGAGTTTCCACTACAAGAAAAATCACCTTTGGCGATTAAATTTTTAGTCGCTAAAAGTCCAGTTTTTGGTTTCCCCGACAAAAAATTTTAGTCGCTGCTTTTGTCGCCAATAAATGGTCGCGGGAGGTATTGGCGACTAAACCTGTTTTAGTCGCCAAAAATGACGTCTTCGGCGACAAATAATTTAGTCGCCAATAGTGTTTTACACTTTTCAAAATCACACATTCACCGACTAATAGTTTAGTCGCAAATACTCAACCAAACGCCGACTAAACCGTTTAGTCGCCAAAATAAGAACTTTTGGCGACTAAACTTTTAGTCGCCAAAGGTGTTTCGTCAAAAAAAAAAAAAATTCCCACTTTTTTTTGCTGTTTCTGAGTTTCAAACCGCAGCCCTCCAACATTTCACACCTTTAGCCACACACTCCCTCCACTATGCCACTACACATCACATGAATATATATGAAATATATTATTTATATAATATATTGTCCGGTATTAATACAAAACAATATTTATAAAATAATTATTTTTATTAAATATAATTTATGTCAAAAATAAATGATTTATTAAAAAAAAATTTGGCCCACTTTAGGCGACTAAAATTAATTTTTAGTCGCCAATGCTATAAATTTCGGCTACTAATTAATTTTTGTCGCAAAAAAATAAAGTTCCGTCTAAAAATAAATCAGTTTTGGCGACTAAATCTGGTTTTAGTCGCCAAAAACGTCCACTTTTCGCTACTAAACCTGTTTTAGTCGGCAATTGACAGTTTTTAGCTACTAAATTTTTTTTTTGTAGCCAAAAACCTGCATATTCAGCGACTAAAATGTGTGTAGTCGGCAAAACAGATATAATCGGCGACTAAAATTATTTTAGTCGCCAAAAACTGTGACTTTTGGCTACTAAACAACATTCAGTCGCTAAAAACCCTACAATTGGCGACTAAACTGCCTTTTGGTCGCTAAAAAGCTTATATTTGGCGACTAAACTATTTTAGTCGGCAAAAGTTCTCAATTTTGGCGACTAATTCCATTTTAGTCGCCAATTGGCCTACTTTCAGCGACGAAAACTTCAATTTTAGTCGCGAAAAGTGATTTCTGTTGTAGTGTTCTATACATTCTGTACATAAATTTTTTGTGTAAATAGTATTTCTCTAAGAACATATTCATTGAATGAAGGAAATGTTGTTTAACAACTTTTCAACAACTTAAAATGACAACAGAAACTTTAATTAGATTCTTGGAGTTCACTAATTAAACCAAAAACCATTAAATTTACTACAGCACTTGAAAATGCAACAGAAACATTTAATTGAAATGAAAATTGAATAATGCAACAGAATAAATAGAACATTATGCACGATGATAGAGATAATGAGGATAACACGATTTGAACCTACGATTTCTTACAATCAAAACTTTGATGTCATGTTAAGTCATTAATTATTTTAAAACTATATTTATTAAGAAATTAGTTCAACCATGTAAATCTAGCTAACAAAAATAAGGGGAGGGGCAATCCATACAAAATGATATGCGAAATTTCTATCGATTCATTTCCAACCAAAAGATCCATGAAAGTGGTTTATTATTTCAAAAAACATCACTATCATATCATTTGATGAGTTTCTTTTTATATAATTTATGGTTGCAAATCATTTCCATTAATTTGATTAGAAGAATGGAAAAACAGAAAGTACATCTAGAAACAACAAGAATGAACTGGAATGCTATTACAGAAGATTATGAAACCTTTTACAATTTCTCTCATTTTTCTTTGTAATGAAAAAACAACATCCAATTAAAACATATTAATGTGTGTTTGAGAGGAAAAACATTGGTTACACACTTAACTTTTGGTTAATACACAAATTAATTAACCCTATACTAGAACTTACAATCTCAAAGTTATTAAGCCAAGCTTTTTACCATCCCTCATTTTTCTTTCAAATCTTAGAATTAAATGTTCTAGTTCTATTTTCTTCAAGTTTTGAGCTCAAAAAGGCTTCATGGGCCCGTTTAGCCCAAATAAAGCAATTAATTGATCTAATTTTACGCCCCCACACACTTGAGTATTGTAAAAACACTTGTGAGTATTGCAAAACATCTTTCCTATAATCAGACATCAGTGTAGTAGAAGCTACCCCACTGCCACTGGGGTTTCTGAGCCCCCAACTAACCATATGTCTCTTTCACCAAAACATTTTTAAATCCCAATTTACATTTATTTTGGTTTCAGAGATGGCTGTGAAGGTTCACATGACCATGAACAAATGGAGCACATTTGTGGGTGCCCATTGACCATGAACAAACTCTACATCGCCGATGCATATATGGGCCTTGTCATCGTGGGCCCTAAGGGTGGCTTGGCCACCAAGGTTGCAACAGAGGCACAAGGGATTCCTTTTGGGCTTACCAATGGTTTGGACATTGATCAGAGAAGTGGAGTTGTGTATTTCACCGACAGCAGTTGGCGTTATCGGAGGAGGTACAGTGCTATCAATTTTATTTTAGATTAATGATTTATTCCTATAATTTTTTTCTCTCCAAATCTCCCAAATGAGAGGAGGGATTTTGGAGGAAAATTTTTGTGTGAATAAATCATTGTTATTTATTTTTAATTTTTATTTTTGTTGATAGTGGTGAGTAGATGGGACTAAGCCCATTACCAAATTGCTACATGTTCAAAATTAGGAGTGTATCTTGGCGGGTTGAGAGGTTGTTCATACCCAGTCAAAGTTGTGTTGAGAGCTATCTAGGCTCGCCCAAGTTCGAATTGTAACCCAGGGTCGTTTGCTCAAGCTTGACACGAGTTAGGCCAGAATCGTACAAGTTGCCTGAATTGTCCGAATTACATTTAAATTTGATTTGTTTTGTTTTGTTTTTTTGTTTTTTTGGTTTTTTGTTTTTTTAGTGTAGCTAAGTTAATTAATTTATTAAAGTTAGATCTATTTATATGTTTTTTAATAAAATTATAAATAATATCAAAACAAATAATTTATGTAATGTGAGAGAGATAAGAATTGAAGAACCAATATATTGCTATAGTGGTCTTTATAATTTTATAATGAGAAAATAAAAATATACGGTTTTATGTTGTGAAACTTACATATATAACATATATTTAATATAATCTCACAATCTAAATTACTAATATTATCAGATCAATAATAATTTATATGTATATTTAATAAGAGAGCCGTTATTCCCATTGCATTTTACTCTAAATACACTTTTTTTTTCTTTATTATATATAGTTATATTAATACCCTTTCATACAAAATATACTCTCTGAAAAAATTAAAATTTCAAGGGTATTAACGTAATTATGCATAATAAGGATAAATAAGGAAGTATATTTGGAGAAAAGTGAAGTGGGAATTATGGCTCCCTTTAAAATATATATAATTTGGACTTTGAAATGATCGAGTTGTTTGTTGTTTTTACCCAAGCTTATCCAAATTAATTTAAGTTTTTAAAATTTTATCCAAATTCATACTAAATTTAAAAATATTTTTTCTAAACTCTAAAAAAATTCAAACGGAACTTAAATTGCTCGGTTAAACTTACCCGAGTTACACTCCTATCCAAAATTAGTGAGGTATAGGATGGGCTGACTTCAGGCCTGTCTGAAGCAGGCTTTTGGGTTCGGATTTCTTACTTTCTGTTGCTTAATTTAGCACATTCCAAGTGTTCGGCTGTAGCCAAAAATAAAATAAAAGTGTTAGGCTTCTGAAAAAGTTCTTTTCAAACAGTGCTGGTTTTGGAAAGTCTAGCAAGTTTGAAGTTCGTGTAGGCTTAGCTGTAACAAAAAGAAGAGGCTTCCCTCTTAGACTAGAGTGTCCAGTTGAAGGGGCTCACTCAAGCCCATTTTAATAATGAAATTGTTCATCATGTAAGTAATTATTCATACAAAAAATAAATTAATTGAATATTGATAGGGATATGATTGGATCACATGTGTTTAAAAAACAAAAATAGACCGTGTATTGTTAAAATCAAAATTTTGATTTATTTTTTGTAAAAGAATTGTAATCTAATCATGTAGTTATCAATATTTATATTACTTAATTTTTTACATGAATAATTTTCTTGAGGAATATTAAATATAAATAGTTTAGACCGCAAAAATGGACTAGATATCAGTAGCTATATTATTAGATTACATTTCTTTTACAAAAAATAAATCAAAATTTTGATTTTCACAATACATGGTCTATTTCTTTTTTTAAATACAAATGTAATCCAATCATATGACTATCTATATTTGATCAATTTATTTTTTGTATAAATAATTTTTTGAGAAATATTAAATATAAATAATTTAGATCAAAAAAATGTGCTTGAGATGGTCCCACAACCCTTCAATTAGTCCTCCGGTTCAATTACTAGACTAGAGCGAAACTTTACGCCAAAAAAAAAAAAAAAAAACAAAACCTTGTACCCTTCTAGGAAAATTGAGTCTAGAGCAACACTGTTGGGGCAGTGATAAAATCACATGTTTTTTCACCACATGTTAGAATCATGCAATCAAAATCATGAAAAAAAATTTCCTTAATGATGTGTCTGGTTGAGGGATTTGAGGAGAGATTTAGAAAGAAAAATGGAAAAGGAAGGCGAAATGTGAATAAAACATACCTATATTTCATCTAGTTTCACACACCTTTTCCCTTTCTCTTTTCAAATCCCTCCCCAAATCCCCCAACCAAACACACCATAAGTTGGAAAGAAAATGGATTTCAATCACTCGTGTTTCTAGAATTTAATTAAAATTAACACTCATAAGAGCTTCAATAAAAATAGAAATGAATAAATGTAATCCTATCACCCAATCTAGTGATCTCAAGAACCATAACATGTTCCATTGGAGGGCATGTGGTAAGCTATGCAATGTTTAATTATCAAATTCTTCTTCTTTAGTTTAGTGTAAAAAATTATTTCATTTTCACATTAACATTAAGAAATTGTACATGCCAATTTGCAGAAACTGCATCTCTGTGATAGTTAGTGGCGACAAAACAGGAAGGCTAATGAAATATGATCCAAAAAGCAAGGAAACAACAGTTCTTCTTGAAAACCTCACATTTCCAAACGGAGTAGCACTAAGCAAAGATGGCTATTTCATTCTCGTTGCAGACACCACTAATTGCAAAATCTTAAGATTGTGGCTCAAATCATCAAAATCAGGGATAGTTGAAGATTTTGCCCATCTCCCGGGATTTCCAGACAACATTAGGAGGAACCTCAAAGGAGAGTTTTGGGTTGCAATTCATGCAAAGAGAGGGAAGATTTTGAAATGGCTTCTCTCATATCATTGGGTTGGAAATACTTTGATTAAATTTCCTTTTGACATTACAAAATTATATCCGTATCTTCCAAAATGGAGAGTGTGTGGATTGACAGTGGGGTTAAATGAGAAAGGTGAAGTGTTGGAAATGTTGGAAGATAAAAGAAGAAATGGATGGAAATTTGTTAGTGAAGTTGAAGAGATAAATGGAAGTTTGTGGATTGGATCTATAAGGATGCCTTTTGTAGGGATACAAGAAAGAGTGTCTCTATGAAGAGATGAATTATTTGTATTGATGGTCCAATATTGTACAGGGAAGATACTACCACCACCTCTAAGTATAAGTTGAGAAATTGGCGGAAAGAATCATGAATGTATTTATGATATATAGTAAAAATGGCAAATTATACTAGTGGTGTCTAGATTTTGTCATTTGTTTCGTTTTGATCCTTATATTTTGAATTAACTCAAATTTGATCCTTAATTTTAGATTTTAGTTCAATTTGGTCCAATTAAATAATATCATCAAGATTTTTGAAGGAAAATGATCACTAATTTGGTTGAACTTGATTCATTGAATTGATCAAGTTTATAATTTTATTCTTAAAAGCATGATACATGTTTAAGTTTTTGTTATTGGCAATCCCGTTTGACAAAACTTCTTTCAGCTGTAATTATATTCAATCTTTTATTTTAGTGAGGTTATGAGTATTTAGATGTGAATCCAACTCGAATTGTGCTTTGCAGAGGAGTTTGTGATTTTAATTCATTTATGTTTGTCACTTCGCTGACTATGTTGAAGATCGAGCTACTCGATCAGCTCGTGGGGGTCCAGGAGACTATACCCCATGGTAGGTTTGGGCAGCGCCACGACGGGGTCAAGGGGCTGCACCCCAGCAGCAAAAAGCAAAAATACAGTCGAAATTATTTGACTGCTCAAGCGGTCATTTGTGCGTTCGAGCGAAGAAAATGATCATCTAGTACTTTTGCAGAGCGTCTAAACTTCTAGGAAGAAAGTTTTACGGCTCGAGCGGTGAAAGTTGTACTCTAGCGATCAGACTATATGCACCGTCTTTAGTCACACCACTCGAGTGGTGAAATGTGCGCTTGAGCGGTCGACGCAATCATTTTTTCTATAAAGTGCGCTATTCGATGTTTCTAGGGTTTGACACGTCCAGATTTTCAGAGAGGAACAAGATACAAAGTGTTTTATATTGAATGGTGGTTTTTGAGTGTTTCCTTGATGATTTAAGAGTGGTCAATGGATCCGTGAACTTCATATCAACTTCATCAATGATTTGTTTGTTTTCTTTTATTCACAAAAGAGAGAGTTGTTATTCGGTGGATTCCGTGGAACTTCGGTCTGAAGCTTTGGTAGATTCCAAAGTGGCTTATCGTTGTGGATTCGACATCGGCGTTGTGGATTCAACGTTGGGCAAGACAATTCTGAGGTGAAGAAGGTGGTGGAAGAGGCACATAGAGGTCGGTTCAATTCAAGCATGGATTCATTAGGTAATTGAAGGTGCACTTGTGTTTGTGTGATTCCTTTTTGCCTTCTTAGTGGATTGTTTTATGGTTTTTGCCCGTGATTTTTTTATCACAATTGGAAGTGCTCCAATTGTGATTTTTTTCACGTTAAATTGTTGTGTCGATTTATCTTTGATTGTTTGATTGAGATTGTCATTTACTGTTTAAAATTGATACATAATCACAAATTAATATTTTGGGGTTATTATATATATATATATATTTTCAATACATACCACTTATGTGCACATTTTTTATAATAAAAAATTGCTATCGGTTATAATCAATTAAATCAAATTGAGACAAAGATATAAATTGAAAGTCAAAATATTAAGCTGATTAAAATTAGAGAGATTAAAATGATACAAAGACCAACATATAGACTATCAATGTAATTTGCAAAATTAATGCATGCAAATGGGGTATACAATGAACTTGAGATAATTGTATTAAACTAGTGTTATGCCTGCACAATGTATTGGATGTGAAATTTTACAGTTAGCTTTTAAGAAAAATATTGGGCGAATTACACTAACAGTCCCTATAATTTGGGGTTCGTATCATTTTGGTCTCTGACTTTTTAATTATGACATATTTGACCTTAAATTTTGAATATCATTCCAAATAAGGACAATTGAAGATACCATTACTCAATTTCAAGGATAAAGTCATCTATTTGATCAAATATAAACTAATTGATAAAAATAAATATCAAAAAAATATTTTTGAATTTAAAAAAATTATTTCTACCCACTAAAGATAAAATTATATAAAATTGATAAATCTTGTACACATTTATTTATTTATTTATTTTACCGAATTAATTTTTGTTATGTGTTTGGATAATAATCATGTAATGGGTGGTTATTAGGCTTTTAATGTGTAATCGATATATTCAATATATGAAATGTTTTTAGTTTTGGATTTTTTGATTTAATGGTTGGGTTTAATAATAATATCAAAGTTGTCGCCATATTTGATTTTGAAAAAATAGAATCTAATTTAATGAAAATAAAAACAACCACCCATTACATGATCATCATCCAAACATATAAATAAAAATTAATTTGGTAAAATAAATAAATATGTAAAAGATTTATCAATTTTACATAATTTTATCTTTGGTGGATATAAATAATTTTTAAAAATTCAAAAATATTTTTTTGACATTTATTTTTGTCAAATTAGTTTATATTTCATCAAACTGACAACTTTGTCCTTGAAATTGAGCAATAATGTCTTCAATTGTCCTTATTTGGAACAAGATTCAAAATTCATGATCAAATATGTCACAATTGAAAAGTAGTGACCAAAGTGACACGAGTCCCAAACTATAGAGACTGTTAGTGTAATTCGCCAAAAAATATTTTCAATTCTAAAAGTTCAGAATTTTATGTTTATGAAAAACAAAAGATTAATAATAACTTTTTTCAATTTTTAGGTCTAATCTTTAAGAGTTTTTCATTGTTGTTAAAGCGTGTGAAATGTCCCATAAAAAACAAAATAAAGCAAAATAAAATAAAATAAAACATGTGAAATGAGAATTTTATTGTATAGTTTTCACCATCTTAATTTATGAGGCCAATGATTCTTTATGTCCAAATCTTTATATTCTCTTATCAATCTGTCTAAAAAGCTTACAGCCATTAAATTATTAAAAATCTCAAGTTGCTGTTTAATTGATGTAAATGTTTTAGAATAGAGAGACATTGATATTTGGGGATGGAGATCTCATGTCAATCTTTAAGATTAGTATTGTGCCAGATTGCGTGGAAATCATTACAAAAAGTTACATATATCATTTAGAGCTAAAACTAATTTAATACTACAAAATTATCAAATTTTCCAAACAATTAAAAAAAAACATGTGCCTTGTAAAGGTTTGCTTGAAAGAGGAGGAAAATATAAATGAAAATACAATTTGAAGTGATCATTAAAAAGGGATAATTGCGAACCATAAAGGAAGGAGATAATTATTGAATAATAGTGAAACATCATATGAGATTGTTTATGTAATATATCTTAAACAAAAATATTTCGTAACTCGAATTTGTGTGGTCCGAATGACTCAAATGCATCAAAACGACGTTGTTTTACACCCAAAACGGCGTCGTTTTGAGACATTCGAGCCATTCAGGCCATGAAAATTCGGGCTACCAATCATTGTTGTATCTTAAATCAATCATGTGGTAGGAAATTTTATGAGTGAAACATATTAACTCATCTTTATTAATTAGTTAAGAAATAAAAATTTATCCAATTAATGTGTATTACGTTTATTTATTTGGCGAGATATCATGTAAATAGTGCCATATAGTAACTTTAAAAAGTTAGTTTTATTATTGGAAAAGTTGAGTGAATTCTTATTTATTTTTTTTAGTGTTAATATTTTTAGTCAAATACAAACAAATTAGATTTTTTTTTTAATTTTTTTTTTTTTTAGCTAAAAACTAATTAAAAAGGCAAAAGCTTACTTATGGTAGAAATTTTTGACATGGCACTATAATACGACTCAAACGTATACGAAATCACCCGGATAGGATCGGTTGTTTTTCATCACAAACAAGTATATGACACGGTCCGATGACACAAATGTTAAACATGCTATGGTATTGTTAAATTGGCATAACACGAAATTGATACGAATAATTCATTTAATAAATAATTAGTTATATATTTTAATATTATTTCTACTAAGTGTGCATAAAAATTTTGAATCTCTTATGTAAGTCCATTTATCTCATTAAAAGGTATGTAAAAAAAAAGTTTTTGTCTATATTTTAGAATTAATCTATCAAAAACTATTACAATGTGATGTAAGTTTATTAAATTAGGAAAATAAAATTGAGTTAAAATCAAATATTGTAATGAATAATTTTATTCAGTAGAAATTAGTTTCATTAAATTTAACTTTTGGAGAAATTTTTAAATTTTTTCATACACATGATAATTTTAACTACAGATGAAATGTTTTGACATGACACATTAACACGACACAAACTATACACAGACTAAAAATGGCACGATACAATAACACGAAATAATAAATGAATTGAGTTAGTGCTGAGGTAATTCTAACATGAATTCAAAATGACACAACATAAACACAACCTGATATGACACGGTGCTCACCCTTATTTTCTACAAGACTTATTTTTCTTTTTCTTGTATTAATTTGTCTAATATATATAAATGTTTGTTGAGTAGAACATATGTGACAGTTTGTTTCAAGTGACCGCTCAAGTGGTGAAAAGACCACTCGAGCGGAGATCAAGTGCTTCTATAGTTTGTTTTGCAGGCCTAGGGATCGCTCGAGCGAACAAGTGGTTGCTCGAGGGAAGACCGCGAGCTCCCAGTATCTCATTTTGCAGATAGAGATAGTGAGAGGTATCGTTCACCGCTCAAGCGATAAAAAGTCCGCTCAAGTGGTCTGCGCGAATTCAGTATTTTAAAAAGACACTTTTTAGATTATTTATTTTGCTTTTCTTTTCTCTTCCTTCCTCTCTCTCTCTAAGTCCAAAAACCCTACATTTCTCTCTCTACATATCTCTCATTTCACTAAGATTCAAGCCAAAATCACTTGCTAGAGATGGAGACTACCTAAGGATCTTCCTTTTTAGTATTTTGTAAGAATTTGATCTTTGGTAATTTTTTCTAAAAACATAAGGTATGGTCAAGTATATGTAGAAAAACAAGTTGCTATCTCGAAAATATCTGTCTTGAGCCAGCTGGTGCAGTGCATGCACATGGGGGGATAGCTGGCAACAAATATCTATTCTACCGGGAAACCTGGCCGGCCGGCCAGGTAGGGAACGGCTAGCCAATAATTTCTAGCCTGTCGGCCACCTATTGGGCAGTAGGCCTCTGGGTGGTCAGGTTTGGAAAAATCAGGTTTTGACTCAAAGGAGGTGCAAGATTTTTAGGTTTTGAAACTCAAAACTGAGGCTTTTCGCTGAAGAAATCGAACGCTTGCACAACGTAGTAATTCATCATTAAGTGTTCAACCTGAGGAGCCCAAGTCGGGGTGGTAAAAAATGGGGTGTCTACAAGGAGGTGCTCAATTTATGACATTCCCCTCTCATACCTAAGGTTCCAAACCGAGGCATCTTTGGTTACGACGAATAATGGCCTTGTCACAAGTCATGGGTTTCTTAATTTTTCGAAAATATTAGGCAATAACTCTAAGATCTAGTGATGTAGTCCATTTCTGGCAAAGGTTTTGTAATAAAACGGATTTTTTATAAAGTTGTCAAATCTAGACTTTCATCTATGTTTCACATTGTACTCGTGAGACTAGATCAAAGAAATCGAGGATCCAACTGTTTAACGCTCACAGGTACCTCATGCATGTTACTGATACCAATTTCAATTGTGGATATTTATTTTTTATTTTGCGGATATTGCGAATTTAATTTAAAATTTACTCTTGCAAAAATTTTCATTGGTAATCTACGCTGGCCTTTTCTAAAGATATTTTATTTTTAATACTAGCAATTATGTGGTTATAATTTATTACAGATTGTTCAGAAGAAATAGTCAAAAGAGAATTTAATTTATTTAACTCAATCTCTAATTTATAAATATAATCTAAACTATCTTTTATTTCAACTCTAAGTGTTGTAATTAGACGCATATAATTATTAGCTATAAGATTCTACAAAATATAATTTTATCTTATATATTAATTTTATATTTTTGAAATTTTTTTCTCAAGTTGTTAGACTTACTTTATAACTAGCATATCACCCATGCTATCCATTGGATAAAATAATATATTATTTAATAAAAATATGATAATTATATTTAATTTTTTATATTATGTAAAATAAAAGTTAAATAGAAGCTAGCCAATCTTGATTTTCTTAATTGTTTACAATTAAAAAAATCAAAAAAATTAGTATGAGATATTGATCATAAGATTTCTCACTAAAAATCTTATTTTGCTTATAGAAATGGGAATATAAGATTCACTTTCCGCAAGTGAAACAATTCATTTTTTCCTTCTTTTTCTCAATATGTGATTATAAAATAAAAGTTAAATGAAAGCTAAGCAATGAGTATTTTCTTAATTGTTTAAAAGTTAACAATTGTTTGGACAGGAAGTTTATTTCGAATCAAGCAATATTAGCCATTTAATCTTTAATTAGGCCAAACTTAAATTTATTTCGAATTAAACAAATTTAACCAACATATTTTGATAAAACTGCTAAAATCGCAGTTAAACCAGCGAATCAGTCCAACCGAAAACGGTTCACCCTATCAGCCAGGTCAAAGGACTATTCAACTTATACAAAAATTAATTAATTAAAACTTTTAAATTTTAATTTAATTTTAAAATTTAAACTGTCTTGAACTGAAATATATACAACATTACAATATTAAATGGGAGCATAAGGTTTATATAGTGAAACAACTCATTTTTTCCTCATTTTCCTAATGTGGGATTGTAAAATAAAAATTAACAGTTGTTTGGACGGGAAATTGATTTCTAATTAAGTAATCTCAGTCGTTCAATTTTTAATAAGGTCAATCTTAGTTTATTTCAAATCAAACAAATCTAAGCAATATATTTTGATAAAACAGCTAAAGGCATGGTTAAACCAATGAATCAGTCAAACCGAAAACGATTCAACCTAATCGGCTAAGTCAAAAGACCAACCAATTTACAACAAAATTAACTAATTAAAACATTTAAATTTTATTTTAAAATTTAAACCATCTTGAAGTGAAACATGCACAATATTATAATATTAAATGAGAGTATAAGATTCACTTTATATAAGTGAAACAATTCACTTTTTATTTTTTTTCTCGATGTGGGTTGTAATTATTTTAAAGTTAAATATTATGAGAGTTTCAAAATCTCATACAAAATTATTTTTAAAATCAAAACGCCTATGTGGGATTATATAATAAAAGTTAAATGGAAACTAACCAATGGAGATTTGCTTAATTGTTTAAAATTAAGAAAATCAAAAAAAAAAAAAATGATATTGATTATAGGGCTTCTCACTAAAAATCTTCTTTTGCTTATATAAATGGGAGCATAAGATTCACTTTATATAAGTGAAACAATTCATTTTTTCCTTCTTTTTCCCGATATGATATTGTAAAATAAAAGTTAAATAGATATGCAAATTGGATTGTAGATTGAAACTGTACTTATAAAAGCACCTTCACATTGCACATTCACATAGCACGGGTGATATGCTAGGAGTATTGTACATGTGTTCTTAAACACACAAACAAAACAAAACAAAAAAAAAAATTGGTATTGATTATAGGGCTTCTCACTATAAAAAAAAAAAAAAAAAAAAAAAAAAAAAAAAAAAAAAATTGCTTATATAAATGGGAGCATAAGATTCACTTTATATAAGTAAAACAATTCACTTTTTCCTTCTTTTCTTGATATGAGATTGTAAAATAAAAGTTAAATGGAAGCTAACCAATAAGGATTTTCTTAATTGTTTAAAATTAAGAAATTTCAATAATTTATATAAATTGGAATATAAGATTCACTTTATATAAATTAAACAATTCACTTTTTTCTTCTTCTTTTTTTCTCGATTTGGGTTTATAAAATAACAGGTAAATGGAAACTAACCAATGAGAATTTTCTTAATTGTTTAAAATTAAGAAAATTCAATAATTTTATAATGAGGGTTTGGACCTTCTGGAAAGCTTCTTCCTTAAAACTTCCTTTATAAGATTCATTTTATATAAGTAAAACAACTCACTTTTTCTTCTTTTTTTTTTCAATGTGAGATTGTAATTATTTTTAAATTAAATATTATGAGAGCTTTAAAATCTCATACAAAATTATTTTTAAAATCAAAACTATGTGAGATTGTAAAATAAAAGTTAAATAGAAACTAGTGAATGATATTTTCTTAATTGTTTAAAATTAAAAAAATCAAAAAAATGAGTATGAGATATTGATCATAGGGCTTCCCACTAAAAATCTCTTTTTGCTTATATAAATGAGAGCATAAGATTCACTTTGTGTAAGTGGAACAATTCACTTTTTCTTTCTTTTTCTGATGTGAGATTGTAAAATAAAACGTAAATGAAAGCTAGCTAACGGGAATTAGAGAGGCATAGTTTAGGTTGGTGAATTTATTACACTCGATCATTTTGTAAACTCATATGCATATCAAAAAACAAAATCAAATTCATTCTAAAATTATGTTCATGTGATTTCAACATATTTATCTTTAATAAAAATATATGATCTATCTATAAAATTATATATTATTTATTTTAAAAAAATTAAACATAATAAAATTACGTGATTATAAATGATAGTCTTGCTCAAAGTAAATCGAACTTTAATTTGTTTAGAATGTTTTTAATAAAAACTGAAAATAAATCAAAGTCAATCAGCTGACCTCTTCTCCTCTCCGACATATGTCTTATTACATTGTCATCCATGTGGTCATAATCGTGGAATTAACTTGCATTATTGCATTTTGAGCAAAATATTGTTTTTAAAATATAATTAATTGTAGTCATACAAGCAAGACGAGCCCAATTGGGAGAGATGGGTGACGGCCTCCAAATTTCGAAACCCTTTTATTATAATAATAATAACATTAATTATTAAAAAAACCTTTAAATTATATAAGTTGGCCTCCTATTAGAGAGACATTTTTACCGTACAGTTTGGTGAACCATCAACTTAAACTATAATAAATGCTTCCAATCTAAACTATCTCAATCTAAACAATTCACTTTCTCCTTCTTTTCTCAATGTGAGATTTTCAAATAAAAGTTAACCAACGGAGATTTTTTTTAATTGTTTAAAATTAAGAAAATCAAGAAAATTTGTATGAGATATTGAAACTCTCACAAAGCTCCTTATTAAATGAGATGGGAGTATAAAATTCTCTTTACATAAGTAAAACAACTCATTTTTGTTTATTCTTTTCCCGATATGGGATTATCAAATAAAAGTAATTATTTAAAATTAAGAAAATCAAGAAAATTAGAATAAGGATTTGAACTCCTAGAAGGCTTCTCACTAAAAAGTTCATTTTCCTTAGATAGATAGATAGATAGATTTAATAAGAATGTATATTTGTTTTAATTTTTTTTTTAATATTCAAATTTTTTTTTTGATTTTTTATAAAAATAATTTAACAATCTCATCACTAACCATAGTGTATGAGAGAAGTTGAAAAATGTGTGAAGTCAAAAATGCTTGTAGGTTGGGAGAAGTCAATAAATGCTGAGGATTTTTTTTTTTTTTGTCATTATAATTTTAAATTTAAATTAATGGAATGCTTTCCATATTTAGTGCCCCTCAAATTTGAATTTTGAAATGGATTTGTATACTTTTTATTTTTTATTTTATATATTTGATATACTTGCCATTTGAAAGTCATAAATCAAGAGATATTATTTTTGTTTTAATTTATTTTTTTGCTTGAATGAGTGCTATAGAGGATTTTTTTAATTATTTATAATAAAAAAATTAGAAATTTTAGTTTGAGATATTGGAGCTCCCATAAGACTTGTGGTTAAAATTCCCTTTTACTTATATAATAGATAGATAGATAGATAAATTTAATAAGAATTTATATTTGTTTTAAATATTTTTTTAATATACAAAATTATTTTTTTTACATTTTTTATAAAAATAATTTAACAATTTCATCACTAATCATAGTGTATGGAAAAAGTTGAAAAGGGTGCGAAATCAAAAAGGCTTGTGGGTTGGGAGAAATCAATAAATACAGAGATTTTTTATTTTTAAATCAAAAAATTATAAAATTAAGATTGGGATATTGGACCTTCCACAAGACTTGTGGGTTAGAAACCCCATTTTCCTTATATAATATACTAGCATATCACCCGTGCTATGCATGGATTGTGTTTACAATTATCTATATATGTGAATTGTGATTTTTAAATTTTTTTTTTAATGTTTTCTTTTTTTTCTTTTTTATATTATATTAAAGTTTAATATTTTGATAATAATCATATGTGTTGGACTTTTCAAAGAATTAAATGTGTTTTTTTATTTATTATATTATATTAAAGTTTAATATTTTGATAATAATCATATGTGTTGGACTTTTCAAGAAATTTTTTTTATGCTTGTTCTTAATGCAATAAAGTGTTATTATGAAGGATAATAATTATATGTGTTGGGACTTTTTAAAGGATTTATATGTTTTGGATTTCAAAGAATTTTTTTTATACTTGTTCTTAATGCATTAAAGTGTTATTATGAGGATAAGACTTGGGAGTTGGGAGAAATTAATAAATATTAAGGGTTCGTTTGGTTTGAATTTCCTAAAAATTTTTGGGAAAATTTCTCTACAAATGAGTTTTCAGAAAAACTTAAACCAAACAAATTTTTCCAAAAAAATTTCCCAAAACTTGTAAACCAAACAAGTTTTCCAAACAAATCTCTCTCTCATACATATCAAATCAATCACTTTTTTCAAAACTCTCTCTCAAAATAATTTTCCAAAACATCTTTCCAAAAAAACCAAACCAAACAACTTTTCGTACTTTTTATCTCCCAAACTCATCTCCCAAACTCAAACCAAACATACCCTAAGATTTTTTTTTATAAAAAAATCAAGAAATTTAGATTGAGAGATTGGAGCTCCTACAAAACTTGGGGTTAAAAATCTCATTTTGCTTAATATATAGTATAGATATAGATATAGATAGATAGATAGATAAATATAGATACCCGTGCTATGCATGGGATAATTATAAATATTTATATTTGTTTTAGATTTTTTTTAATATATAAATTATGTTTTTAAAGATTTTTTATAAAAATAATTTAACAATCTTATCACTAATCATAGTGTATAGGAGAAGTTAAAAATGGTACTGCAGTAACTATGCACGGGTTGTATCTATAATTATCTGTATAAGGGAATTTTAAATGATAATTAGAGAATTTTGACCAAATCAATAAATGCAGACATGTGGAAAGACGCGTGAATTGAAAAAAAGTAATAAATGCTGATCAGGGGATATATATGTGAATTGTGATTTTAAATGTCCTTTTTTTTAAATGTCTTCTTTTTTTATTTTATTTTATATTATATTAAAGTTTAATATTTTGATGATAATCATATGTGTTGGACTTTTCAATGAATTAAATGTCTTGTTTTTTTATATTATATTAAAGTTTAATATTTTGATAATAATCATATATGTTGTATTTTTCAAGGAATTTTTTTTATACTTGTTCTTAATGCATTAAAGTGTTATTATGAGGAATAATAATTATATGTGTTGGGACTTTTCAAGGAATGCATATGTGTCGGACTTTTCAAGGAATTTTTTTTTATACTTATTCTTAATCCATTAAAGTGTTATTATAAGGATAAGGCTTGAGGGTTGTGAGAAATTAATAAATGCTAAGATTTTTTTTTTTAAATAAAAAAATCAAGAAATTTAGATTGGGATATTGGAACTCCGACAAAACTTGTGGGTTAGAGATAGATATAAATAAATAGATAAATATAGATATAGATATTCATATTTGTTTTAAATTTTTTTTAATATACAAATTATTTGTTTTGGAAAAGGTATTACAGTAATTATAAGAGAAGTCAAAAAGTCTTGTGGGTTGGGAAAAGTTAATAAATGCTGAGGTTAATTTTTTTTTTTTAAAAAACAAAATATTAGAAAATTAAGATTGATATATTGAAACTCCCACAAGCCTTAGGGATTAGAAACCTCCTTTTACTTAATACAAAGTACTAGCCTGTCACCCGTGCTATGCATGGGATAATTATAGATATTTATATTTGTTTTAATTTTTTTTTAATATATAAATTATGTTTTTTAAGATTTTTTATAAAAATAATTTAACAATCTTATCACTAGCCATAGTGTACAGGAGAAATTAAAAAGGCCACTGCAGTAACTATGCACGGACTGTATCTATAATTATTTGTATAAGGGGATTTTAAATGCTAATCAGGGATTTTGACCAAATCAATAAATGCTGGCATGTGGATTGGAAAAAGTTAATAAATACTGATCAGGAAATTTTGACCAAATCAATAAATGTTGAGATTTTTTTTTTTAAATCAAAAATTTAGAAAATTAAGATTGAGAGATTGGAGCTCCCACGAGGCTTGGGGTTTAGAAACCCCCTTTTTCTTAATATATTTACAATTATCTATATATATGAATTGCGATTTTTAAATGTCTTTTTTTTTTTTTTTAAATGTCTTCTTTTTTTTCTTTTTTATATTATATTAAAGTTTAATATTTTGATAATAATCATATGTGTTGAACTTTTCAAGGAATTAAATGTTTTCTTTTTTTTTTATTATATTATATTAAAGTTTAATATTTTGATAATAATCATATGTGTTGGACTTTTCAAAAAAAAAAATTTATACTTGTTTTTAATACATTAAAGTGTTATTATGAGGGATAATAATTATATGTGTTGGGACTTTTCAAGAAATTCATATGTGTTGGATTTCAAAGAATTTTTTTTATACTTGTTCTTAATGTATTAAAGTGTTATTATAAGGGTAAAACTTGGGGGTTGGGAGAAGTTAATAAATGCTAAGTTTTTTTTTTTTTTAATCAAAAAATCAAGAAATTTAGATTGAGAGATTGGAGCTCCCACAAGGCTTGGGATTAAAAACCCCCTTTTGCTTAATATATAGTAAGTATAGATATAGAATTATTTAGAACAATTGAACAAACTACAATCACATTTTTCTTTTTGTGAGTATTAATGTTTATCTAACATCAATCATATTAAAAAATAAAATTATAAACAAAAGGAGATAACTTCAATCATACAAATCACAATTTTTTTAATGCTATCTAATCATCATCAATAATTAAAAAAATCAATCACAAATTAAGTCAATTGATAATTAAAAAACACAATAATTTATTTTTCAAAAAACATAGTGAGTTAAAAATATCAATTATAATTTTTTTTGGTCAAAATACAATCTAATCATCATCAATAATTGGTACATTATGTGACCCTAATGAGTATAATCCATTTTATTTTTCAAAAAACACAGTGAGTTAAAAATCAAATCACAAATTAAGTGATTTGATAGCTAAAAAAACACAATAATTTTTTTTCAAAAACACAGTGAGTTAAAAAAATCAATTACAATTTTTTTTTTCAAAATACAACCTAATCATTATCAATAATTGGTACTTTAAAAATCAAATAAAAAAAATCAAATCAAATCACAAATATTTTTATGCTATCTAACTACAATCATTATTTTTTCATAAATAATTGTAAAGAAAAACCATTAAAATAGTAAATAAAAGATTAAATCACATTAAAAAAAAGAACCATTGAACAACCTACAATCATATCACATTTTTTCCATAATAAAAAAATAAATAAATGAAAAAAAGAACCATCGACTAACTACAATCACATTAAAAATAAATAAATAAATAAACATTGAACTAACTACAATCACATTTTTTCTTTGTGAGTGTTTATGTTTATCTAAGTTCAGTCATATTAAAAATAAAATTAAAATAGTCAATAAAAAGATTAAATAACATTAAAAAAAAAAACCCATTGAACTAATTACAACAATCATATTAAAAAAAAGAGTCATTGAACAAACTACAATCACATCACATTTTTCCCATAATAAAATAAATAAATGAAAAAAAAAGAATTATTAAACTAACTACAATCACATTTAAAAAAAAAAAGAAAAAAGAATCATTCAACTAATTATAATCACATTTTTCTCTTTGTGAGGGTTTATATTTATCTAACTTCAATCATATTAAAAAATCAAAAATAAAATTAAAATAGTAAAAAAAACCATTGAACTAACTACAACAATCATATTAAAAAAAAAGAGCTATTGAACAAACTACAATCACATCACATTTTTCCCATAATAAAATAAATAAATGGAAAAAAAGAACTATTAAACTAACTACAATCACATTAAAAAAAAAAAAAAATTATTCAACTAATTATAATCACATTTTTCTCTTTGTGATGGTTTATATTTATCTAATTTCAATCATATTAAAAAATCAAAAATAAAATTAAAATAGTAAAAAAAACCATTGAACTAACTACAACAATCATATTAAAAAAAAGAGCCATTGAACAAAGTATAATCACATCACATTTTTCCCATAATAAAATAAATAAATGAAAAAAAAAACTATTAAACTAATTACAATCACATTAAAAAAAAAAAAAAAGAATTATTCAACTAATTATAATCACATTTTTCTTTTTGTGAGGGTTTATATTTATCTAATTTCAATCATATTAAAAAATTAAATTATAATTTTTTATTCGCTAGACAAATCACAAATATTTTTATACGCTATCTAATTACAATATTAAAACAGTAAACAAAAGAAAAAGTCAAGAAGGAGAAAAAAAAAAAAAAAACTTACTGTTTGCATACGTAGTCACGGAAGTTGAAAGTACAGAAGTGAGAAGTCAAGAATGAGAAAACAAAAAGGAGACTCACTGTTTGCAATAGATATGTGAAAAGTTAAAAAGAGTGTGTGTATTGGCGAAGTTAAAAAGATTTGAAAGAATTTAATAAGTGCTAAGTTTTTTTTTTTCAAAAAAAATAAAAAAAATTAAGAAATTAAGGTTTAGATATTGGAACTCCCACAAAACTTGTGGGTTAGAGATTGATATAAATAAATAGATAGATATAGATATAGATATTTATATTTGTTTTAAATTTTTTTAATATACAAATTATTTGTTTTTGAAAAGGTATTAAAGTAATTATGAGAGAAGTCAAAAAATCTTGTGGGTTGATAGAAGTTAATAAATATGCTAAGGTTAATTTTTTAAAAAAAAAATTAAAAAATTAAAAAATTAGAATTGACATATTGAAGCTACCATAGACCTTGAAGGTTAAAAATCCCCCTTTTACTTAATATGTAACTAGCCTATCACCCGTGCTATGCACGGGATAATTATAAATATTTATATTTATTTTCGATTTTTTTGAATATATAAATTATGTTTTTTAAGATTTTTTATGAAAATAATTTAACAATCTTATCATTAACCATAGTGTATGGAAGAAGTTGAAAAGAGTACTACAGTAACTATACACTAGTCTATCACCCGTGCTATGCACGGAATAATTATAGATATTTATATTTGTTTTAATTTTTTTAATATATAAATTATATTTTTTAAGATTTTTATAAAAGTAATTTAACAATCTTATCACTAACCATAGTGTACAGGAGAAATTAAAAAGGCTACTGCAGCAACTATGCACGGGCTGTATCTATAATTATTTGTATGAGGGGATTTTAAATGTTAATCAGGTATTTTGACTAAATCAATAAATGCAGGCATGTGAATTGAAAAAAGTTAACAAATGCTGATTAGGGGATTTTGACCAAATCAATAAATGTTGAGTTTTTTTTTTTTTTTTTTAAATCAAAAATTTAGAAAATTAAGATTGAGATATTGGAGCTCTCACAAAGCTTGGGGTTTAGAAACCCCCTTTTCCTTAATATATTTACAATTATCTATATATGTGAATTGCAACCCACAAGGCTTAGGGTTTAGAAACCCCCTTTTCCTTAATATATTTACAATTACAATTATCTATACATGTGAATTGCAATTTTTAAGTGTCTTTTTTTTTTTTAAATGTCTTCTTTTTTTTCTTTTTTATATTATATTAAAGTTTAATATTTTGATAATAATCATATGTGTTGGACTTTTCAATGAATTAAATGTCTTCTTTTTTTTATTATATTATATTAAATTTTTATATTTTGATAATAATCATGTGTTAGACTTTTCAAGAATTTTTTTTTTTTTATGTTTGTTTTTAATGCATTAAAGTGTTATTATGAGGGATAATAATTATATGTGTTGGGACTTTTCAAGGAATTCATGTGTTGGATTTCAAAAAAAAAATTTCATGCTTGTTCTTAATGCATTAAAGTATTATTATGAGAGTAAGACTTGGGCGTTGGGAGAAGTTAATAAATGCTAAGGTTTTTTTTTTTTTAAATCAAAAAATCAAGAAATTTAGATTGGAAGATTGGAGCTTCCACAAAGCTTGGGGTTAAAAATCTCTTTTTACTTAATATATAGTATAGATAGATAGATAGATAGATACATATAGATTATCGATTGATTATTATATGATGATTCCAAGTACTTTTCCCACGCGGCCCACGCCTCACCTCTGCATTTGGGGTTATTGATGGTTACCCGTGGATCACGCCACTCTAGTATGCGACGCTAAATAATGTATCCTCTTTGGGGAAGTGGGTTCTTCCCTTTTTTAATTTATTTTGAATTATATTATTTTTTATATTTTTTTAAAATAATTAAAATAGTTAAAAAATTAATTTTTAATTATTTTTCTAAAACACCTGAGAATACACACAAACTTGGTAAAAATCTTTGTGATATAAAGTTTTAGTGGTGGTATATATATCAATTATTATACTAGTTAATATATCAATATATCTATACTATATATTATGCAAAAGTGGATTTTTAACCCCAAATCTTGTGGGAGTTCCAATCTCCCAATCTAAATTTCTTGATTTTTTTATTTAAAAAAAAAAAAATCTTAGCATTTATTAACTTCTCCCAACTCTCAAGTTTTACCATCATAATAACACTTTAATGCATTAAGAACAAGCACAAAAAAAATTCTTTAAAATCCAACACATGAATTCCTTGAGAAGTCCCAACATATATTATTATTATCCCTCATAATAACACTTGAATGCATTAAGAACAAGCATAAAAAAAAAATTTGAAAAATCCAACACATATGATTATTATCAAAATATTAAACTTTAATAAAATATAATAAAAAAAAAGACATTTAATTCCTTGAAAAGTCCAATACATATGATTATTATCAAAATATTAAACTTTAATATAATATAAAAAAGGAAAAAAAAAAAGAGACATTTAAAAAGGGGGTTTTTAACCTGCAAGGCCTGTGTGAGTTTCAATATCCCAATTTGAATTTTCTAAATTTTTTATTTAAAAAAAAAATACAGCATTTATTGATTTGGTCTAAATTTCCTGATCAGCATTTATTAAGTTTTTTCAATCCACATGTCTTTCCGCATGCCTGCATTTATTGATTTAGTCAAAATTTCCCGATCAACATTTAAAATCCCCTCAAACAAATAATTATAGATACAATCCGTGTATAGTTACTGTAGTATCATTTTCAACTTTTCCCATATATTATGACTAGCCTATCACCCATGCTATGCACGGGATAATTATACATATTTATATTTATTTTAGATTTTTTTAATATATAAATTATGTTTTTTAAGATTTTTTTCTTATCACTAACCATAGTGTATGGAGGAAGTTGAAAAGGGTACTGTAGTAACTATACACGAATTGTATCTATAATTATTTGTATAAGGGGATTTTAAATACTGATCAGGGGATTTTGACCAAATTAATAATTGAAGGCATGTGGAAAGATATGTGAATTGAAAAAAGTTAATAAATGCTAATCAGGAGATTTTGACCAAATCAATAAATGCTGAGTTTTTATTTTTTATTTTAAATAAAAAATTTAAAAAATTCAGATTGGGATATTGAAGCTTCCATAGGCCTTGGGGGTTAAAAACCCTATTTTGCTTAATATATAGTATAGATATAGATAGATAGATAGATATATCTTTTTATTTTTATTTTTATTTTTGTGTTGTTTCTATTCGGGTATTTTTTTTTTCAATTTATTTGAGATGGAGCTATGGGTATCTTTTTTAAAAAAAATTTAATTTATCTGTGGTTTCCATTTGTTTTTAATTATTATTATTTAGGTAAGTTATAATGTGAGTTAGATATGTGATAGACATGTGAGTTTTATTGATTTAAAGTTTATTTGGATAAATTTAAAGTTTTTTTTTTTAGTTTTTTAGTTTTTTTTGTTATGTTATAATATAATATATAAAATATAGGTAGATATCTACAACTTTAATAGAAAATATTATCTGATTTTTTGGGAAGAGAAAATGAATGCAAATTTTAATATTTTTTTTTGAAAATTTGTGAGAGAGATTAGGAGGGAGAGATTATGAAATATTTTTGTTATTAAATAAATAAATCAGTCAATAGTTTTTTTTAATCTATTTTGTAAATTAAAAATCAATAATTTTGGAAAATTGATTAATTTGTCCCATTAAGTAATTTAAAATTTTGATAGATATACATAAAAAAAAATACATAATTATATTATTCAATCACAATTCAAATTTAGATGTTATATCTTTTTGAGATCTATAACTAAATTCTTATCTTTTTTTTTTTTAAATTTTTGTGTGTAACCATAGTGTATGGGAGAAATTGAAAATGGTGTTGAAATAATTATGAGAGAAGTCAAAAGAGATTGTGGGTTGGGAAAAATCAATAAATGCTGAGGTTGGGTTGGGAGAAGTCAATAAATGCTAAGGTTTTTTTTTTTTTTTAAATCAAAAAATTAGAAAATTAGGATTAGGAGATTGGAGCTCCTGATTTTTTGGAGAAGAGAAAATGTATGCAAGTTTTAATATATTTTTTTGAAAATTTGTGATAGAGATTAGGAGAGAGAGATTATGAAATATTTTTGTTATTAAATAAATAAATCAGTCAATAATTTTTTTAATCTATTTTGTAAAGTAAAAATCAATAATTTTGAAAATTTGATTAATTTGTTTCATTAAGTGATTTAAAATTTTGATAGATATACATAAAAAAAAATACATAATTATATTATTAAATCATAATTCAAATTTAGATGTTATATCTTTTTGAGATCTATAGCTAAATTCTTATCTTTTTATTTTTTATTTTTGTGTGTAACTATAGTTTATGTGAGAAATTGAAAAGGATGTTGTAATAATTATGGGAGAAGTCAAAAGGGATTGTGGGTTGGGAAAAGTCAATAAATGTCGAGGTTTTTTTTTTTAAATCAAAAAATTAGAAAATTAGGATTAGGAGATTGGAGCTCTCACAGGCCTTGGGGTTAAAAACCCCATTTTGCTTAATATATAGTATAGATATAGATATAGATAGATAGATATATCTTTTTATTTTTGTGTGGTTTCTATTCGGGTATTTTTTTTTTTCAATTTATTTAAGATGGAGTTGTGGGTATCTATTTTTTTTAATTTAATTTATCTGTGGTTTCCATTTGTTTTTAATTATTATTATTATTTAGGTAAGTTATGATGTGAATTAGATATGTGATAAACATATGAGTTTTATTAATTTAAAGTTTATTTAGATAAACTTTAAATATTTTTTTTTTAGTTTTTTAGTTTTTTTTGTTATATTATAATATAATATATAAAATATAGGTAGATATCTACAACTTTAATAAAAAATATTATCTGATTTTTTTGGGGAAGAGAAAAGGAATGCAAGTTTTAATATTTTTTTTTGAAAATTTGTGAGAGAGATTAGGATGGAGAGATTATGAAATATTTTTGTTATTAAATAAATAAATCAGTCAATAGTTTTTTTTAATCTATTTTGTAAATTAAAAATCAATAATTTTAGAAAATTGATTAAAAATTTTGATAGATATACATAAAAAAATACATAATTATATTATTAAATCATAATTCAAATTTAGATGTTATATCTTTTTGAGATCTATAGCTAAATTCTTATCTTTTTTATTTTTATTTTTGTGTGTAACCATAGTGCATGGGAGAAATTGAAAAGGGTGTTGCAATAATTATGAGAGAAGTCAAAAGGGATTGTGGGTTGGGAGAAGTCAATAAATGCTGAGGTTGGGTTGGGAGCAGTCAATAAAAGCTAAGATTTTTTTTTAAAATCAAAAAATTAGAAAATTAGGATTAGGAGATTGGAACTCCCACAGGCCTTGGGGTTAAAAAACCCATTTTGCTTAATATATAGTATAGATAATATATAGATTATTTTGTTATGAGATGAGATTTGTGTTTTTTTTTTAATGTATAATATTTTTTTAATGTATAGTTACTTTGTTATGAGATGAGATTTAGGAAAGAGGGAAATATTGGGGGAATAGATTTTAGGAACTTGTAATTCAAAATTTTAAGTGATTTTTTGTTTTTTTATTTTTTATTATCTATAATTACTTTGTTAGCCAATAAAATTATTTTTAAATATTTTTAAAATCATAAAAATTAGCAATTGTGGAATGATACTTTAGAGCTCTCACATGCCTTTTCACTAGATAGATTGATAGATAGATTTAATAAGAATTTATATTTGTTTTAGATATTTTTTTAATATACAAATTATTATTATTATTTTTTATTTTTTATAAAAATAATTTAACTATCTCATCACTAACCATAGTGTATGGGAGAAGTTAAAAATGGTGTAACAGTAGGTATGAGAGAAGTCAAAAAGGCTTGTGGTTTTGGAGAAGTCAATAAATGCTGAGTTTTTTTTTTAAATCAAAAAATTAAAAAATTAAGATTGGGATATTAGAACTCCCACAAGACTTGTGAATTAGAAATCCCATTTTCCTTATATAATATACTAGCCTATCACCCGTGCTATGCACGGGATAATTATAGATATTTATATTTGTTTTAGATTTTTTTAATATATAAATTATGTTTTTTAACATTTTTTATAAAAATAATTTAACAATCTTATCACTAACCATAGTGTATGGGAGAAGTTGAAAAGGGTACTGCAGTAACTATACACGGATTGTATCTATAATTATTTGCATGAGGGGATTTTAAATGCTGATCAGAGGATTTTGACCAAATCAATAAATGCATGCATGTGGAAAGACATGTGAATTGAAAAAAGTTAATAAATGCTGATCAGATGATAGATATTTATATTTGTTTTAGATTTTTTTTAATATATAAATTATGTTTTTTAATATTTTTTATAAAAATAATTTAACAATCTTATCACTAACTATAGTGTATGGGAGAAGTTGAAAAGGGTACTGCAGTAACTATACATGGATTGTATCTATAATTATTTGTATGAGAGAATTTTAAATGCTGATCAGGAGATTTTAATCAAATCAATAAATGCAGGCATGTGGAAAGACATGTGGATTGAAAAAAGTTAATAAATGCTACCAAATCAATAAATGCTGAGTTTTTTTTTTAAATAAAAAATTTAAAAAATTCAGATTGGGATATTGAAGCTCCCACAGGGCTTGGAGGTTAAAAACCCCCTTTTGCTTAATATATAGTATAGATAGATGGGATAATTATAGATATTTATTTTTGTTTTAGATTTTTTTAATATATAAATTATGTTTTTTAAGATTTTTTTATAAAAATAATTGAATAATTTTATCATTAACCATAGTATATGAGAGAAGTTAAAAAGGGTACTGCAATAACTATGCACAAATTGTATCTATAACTATTTGTATGAGGGGATTTTAAATGTTGATCAGAGGATTTTAACCAAATCAATAAATGCAGGCATGTGGAAAGACATGTGAATTGAAAAAAGTTAATAAATGCTGATCAAGAGATTTTGACCAAATAAATAAATGCTGATTTTTTTTTTTTAATAAAAAATTTAGAAAATTCAAATTGAGATATTGGAACTCCCACAGGCCTTGAGGGTTAAAATCCCCTTTTGCTTAATATATAGTATAGATAGATAGATGTTTTTTTAAGATTTTTTATAAAAATAATTTAACAATCTTATCACTAACCATAGTGTATAGGAGAAGTTGGAAAGGGTAGTACAGTAACTATGCACGGGTTGTATCTATAATTATTTGTATGAGGGGATTTTAAATGCTGATAAGGGGATTTTGACCAAATCAATAATGGTAGGCATGTGGAAAGGCATGTAGATTGAAAAAAGTTAATAAATGTTAATTAGGAAATTTTGACCAAATCAATAAATGTTGAGGGTTTTTTTTTTTTTTTTAAAATCAAAAAATTAAGAAATTAGGATTGAGAGATTGGAGTTTTCACAAAGCTTGGGGGTTAGAAACCCCCTTTTGCTTAATATACAGTATAGATAGATAGGTTTTAAAAAAGGGCCAACTTGTTTCCAGTTGGAAATCAAGATTGGACTATCTAGTTTACTCCGTAGGCCTACTTTTGGACACTGTTTTGATAATCCGAACCATTCACATTTTAGGGTTCGTCGAGTAAATTATTCTTGTAAAAAAATCAAGTCGGTCGGATAATGATAACTACATGTTCAAATCAGTTTTTTATAAAAATAATGGATGGTGAAAAAAATAAATGGTTCATATAAAATTGATTCAAACACGTAGTTGCCATTATACAATCGACTTAATTTTTTATAAAGATAATGTACTCGACAAGTCCTAAAATATAAAACGGTTCAAATTATCGAAGCAGGATCTAAAAGTGAGCCCACAAAATAAATTAGACAATCTAATCTTGATCTCTAATTGGAGATAAGTTGGATCGTTTTAAAAATTCTTGATCATTAGGCTCTTGATGATGTGACTTGAGTTGATGAGGTAAGGATTACACCTATGTGACTTGATGAGGTAAGGGTTACATCTAGATTCGAGCTCCTGTCGAGCCAGCCGAATTCGGTGTACTGACTTATCCTTATGCTACAACACTTGGATGATGAATGATATCCAGATGACAGGTCATGGGTAAGAATGGAAATTGGTGAAAGATTAGGACCATCTTACCTAATAAAAGTCTAGGGGAAAAGAAATGTAGCTAGCACAATATCCAGTTGGATAGAATATGACCACTTGTGGCCTAAGTAAAGTGAAGAAGTCCAGTTATTTGATAGATGTTGCAATCTTCTATCTGCTTTTCTCTAATCCCAATTTATTCACGTATATTTTTTTTGAGTTGCGATTGGGAGCTCGAAATCTGGTGCCCCGAATGCCCCAAAACCACAAAACGACGTCGTTTCGTGGTTTTCATTTTTTTTTTTTTTCAGCAGAAGAACGAAGAAAAAGACGGAGGAGGAGGGGGAGGGGGAGGGTGAGGGGGACTGGAGGGGGCCTAAAAAATGGAGGAAGAAGACGAGCAGAGGCGGAGGCAACGAGCAGAGGCGGCGATCGACGACGGAGGCGGAGGCACGACGATCGGCGGAGGCGGAGGCGCGGCGATCAGCGATCGGCGACGCGATCGGCGATCTGCTTCCCCTCTCTCTCTTTGTCTCCCTCTCCCTCTCTTTCTGTCTTTCTCTTTCTCTCCCTCTCCTCTTCTCACTGCGTCTGAAATGAAGGAAGAAAAAAAAAATTTAAATTGTGAAATGACGTCGTTTCACAAATTTGGGGCATTCGGGGCCAACAATTTCGAGGCACAAAACATTTTCCATTTTTTTTATTGTGAGATTTTGATGTGATTTAATTATAAAGAGTAAATTGAGACCCAAACAATTTTTAGGACAAAAGATACTAGTTGGATTCCATCACAAAATTTATTTTGACAATGGTATTACATGTATCAATTAATTTATTAATTAGTGTGTCAATATATGCTATAATATTATCACTTCAAAACTATGACTCCACATATTATACAAATTATAAAGACCCAAAAACTCTAAATTATGCCACATCATCCGTCATTATACTAATTAATATATCAATTGGTGGATATAACTTTAATCTTAAGCAAAATATGATGTCTTGTTCATTGATTACATATTATTTGTGACATAAATATGAGGTGATTTTTCGGAACTTTTAATTATGTAATGAAGAGAATTTGAATGGAAGATGTGATCAGTCAGTCTTACAACTTAGTATATGGTATTTCAATATGAGGTGATTATTTAGGATTCGTTTGACATTGGCTTTTTTAGTCAATTTTTTTTGTGTTGTGACTTTTTTAGCCTAGCTGTTTTAACCTCATTTAGTTTTTGTTTTGAGGCTTTTTTGTAACGCCCTCAAAATAAACCCATAATATATACAATATTAACATGCATTGATTAAGAAAAACAAAACCTTATTCCATTCATCAGAGTAATCTTATTAAAAGACATACAGGTAATACGAAAGTAATGAAACCTACTACGGGCTTACATCTTTCCAAGCCAACACTTGGACACAAAAGTCTGAGTACTAACTCAATTACACATTAAGCCCTTGGCTTGAGTTTACATGTAATATCAAAACAAGACAAAATAACAACTAATCTAAAACAGAGTTTCAACTCCAAATCCTTCCAAGCTAATTCCTTGGAGGTAGCATATCATTTGAACCTGAAAATGATGTTCCCGTATAGGGTGAGCCACAGCCCAGCAGAAATATACTAACACAAATATAAGAGTTGACTAAAGCAATAGCTTCGATAGATGGTAAACACTTTAAATCCATTATATCTCTTTACAGTTTCATAACAATAATGTCCAGGACATGTTTCTTTTTACGTTATTATTCAACTTTCCAATTATACAGACATGGCTTAGAACCTGGCCAAACAATAATAATAAGATTATATCTCACATTAACATTACTTCTAATATCAACAAATCAAATGAGACTAAGGCTCATATTAAAACACTTCCATAATCAATAAGTACACATATTTGATGTACTAATGGAGTCCATCCCCTTTTCTCCTCCTAAAACAGGTTTGAGAGTCCATCCCTATCTTCTCTCAAACCGTGGAGTACATCCCCTATCTCCTCCCAAACATATGCATATACAATGTATTAAACACTTGTCATACACAATATCAATCAATACACAAATTCGCTGTATTAATTCAACTGTCATATTCAATGACTCATTCAATGTGATTAGTTTCAGTTTCCCTAATCAACATGCATGTCTACAACAATCACGACTATCCCCCCATAGCCCAAAACGTTATTTCTTAAACAGGAAATAAATGTATCCACAAGGTAAACTCAACATTTTCACAAGTGAGTGATTGAACTATTCAACTACACCATTTATCTCATAATCCCCAATTTCATGAATTTAAAACTTAATTCCACGATTTTCCCAAAATTAATATACAAATTAATTTATTATAACAACTAGAGCTTTTCCCCCTTTCCTCAAAATTAACCCTAAGGTTCAATTTTATCAACCTGACACTACCAATGTCATTTTTCATGATTCACAATCACATGGAATTTAATATATAAACAATTCCCTATTTCTCAAATTATAATACAAACCCTAGTTTTTACAAAATTACTAAACGACACCAACATATCAAAAATACCAAAACTTAGGACAAAACCTATAATATGGAGTAGGAAATCCCTACCTCGAAGTGAAGAAACTCAAATGGAGATGATGGAGATGATGACCCAAAATCCAAAGTGCTCCAAACCGCCAAACTCTCAGATTAAAGTAAAGCTCTCGTGACCCTCTATCTTTTTAATAAAGAACCTAGGGTAGAAACACCCTATAATTAGATGAAACCTAAGAGAGAAGGTGAGTGGAGGGAGAGAAAACACGGACCTAGGGTTCTGAAATCAAAAAGAGGATGAAAAGTTATATTTAAAACCGCTGCTGCATATTTAAATAAAACAGGCTCGCTCGAGCGAAGACTTGGTCGCTCGAGCGACCAGACACAGAAAAAAAACTCGCTCGAGCCAAGAAGGTCTCGCTCGAGCCAACAACCCAGAAGCTCGCTCGAGCGACAGACTGCTCGCTCGAGCCAAAAACTCAAACCCTCAGGTCTGCAACCAGACGCACGCTCAAACGACGGAACGCTCGCTCGAGCGAAAAACAAACCAGCTCGCTCGAGCGAATAAAAGCTCGCTCGAGCCAAGAACTGCAACTCTCAGGTCCAGAACCAGACGCAATCGCTCGCTCGAGCGAAGCCACTCTGGCTCGATCCACTAGACACAAGACTCCACTCTCGCTCGAGCGACCAAACCCTCGCTCGAGCGAAGTACCAAAATGAAGAGCTCGCTAGAGCAACAAACTGCTCGCTTGAGCGAAGGACCAAAATTCTGGGCAGCAACCATTTGCTCCCAAACCCAACCAACCTGTAACAAACTTGCCCAACACATCCTATAGCTCAAAGACAAGTAAATACAGGATGACAACAACATAAATATAACAATAGGATCTATGGAACCTAAGTCCGGATACAACAACCAAATGCGAAGAGACCGGGATCGCTATAACCTCCCCCCCTTAAAGAATTTCATCCCCGAAATTAAGCATAAGTTTTCAAAAACAGGTTTTCTCAATTTCCAATGATATTACATTACAATAATAAACAACTTGACCCAATACCGATCATTTCATCTCTCATCAAGAGGCATTTCGCAATATATATTTCAACCTGCATTATCAATATGTAATTTCCTTTCAATTTCAACAGTTTTCAATATACATAATTCCCATTTCCATATCATATTCAATTTCATGATATAACTCCATTTCTACAACACATTCAACATATGCAATGTTACACTAAACTTCCATTATAAGGCAAGTTTCAAAATACTTTCATTAAACCAAAACATTTTCAATGTTTTACAACTTAAGACACATATAATGTTCTTAAAGTTTGATAATATTATAAAGTCTCAATACATGATTACACATCAATAAACATGTCCGGATATTTCTCGCGGACTTCTAACTCACGTTCCCAAGTGGCTTCCTCCACTCCGTGATGCTTCCACAAAACTTTTACCAAGAGAATGGTCTTGCCTCGCAAAACTTGATCCCGCCTATCCAAGACCCGAACTGGCCTCTCCTCATACGAGGCATCCTCATCTATCTCTAAGTCGGTCCAATCCAATACATACGATGGATCCGGCTCATACTTCCGAAGCATACTCACATGAAACACGTCATGTACTCCGGATAACTGTGGTGGCAAAGCTAAACGATAGGCAACCTCACCAATCCTCTCAAGGATCTCAAAAGGGCCAATAAATCGAGGGGACAACTTCCCACTCTTCCCGAATCTCATCAATCCCCGCCTAGGTGATATCTTTAGAAAGACATGATCACCCACCTCAAATACCAAAGGTCTCCTCCTACGGTCGGCATATGATTTCTGACGACTCTGGGCTGTAACAAGCCTCCTACGGATAAGCTCAACCTTCTTCGTCGTTTCCCTCACCAACTCTGGACCCAACAAAAGTGCATCACCCACCTCGGCCCAACAAACTGGAGACCTACACGGTCGGCCATACAAGGCCTCAAACGGTGCCATACCGATACTAGACTGGAAACTGTTGTTGTAGGCAAACTCCACCAAAGGCAAGTGCCTCTCCCACGACCCACTGAAATCAAGAACACAACCCCGAAGCATATCCTCAAGGATCTAAATAGTACACTCGGACTGCCCGTCAGTCTGAGGATGATAAGCCGTGCTAAAGGTCAACTTAGTGCCCAAGGCACTCTACAAACTTTGCCACAACCTAGTGTAGACACCCCATTTTTGACCGTCCTCAAGACTTGGACGTCACCGTTGGAACGCTCGGTGATTATCCATGTTTGTGTTCATTTTGAGTTCCCGGAGGTCCCGGCTGCGCGTCGTGCCTCAGGACCTCTCAACCGGCTTGTTCTGTGCTTGGTTTTACACCAAGACTTGTGTGTTTTTGCATTTGAGGGTAGGGGGAGGCTTGTTAGCCATCCCTGAAGCCCACCGGCTGCCCCCACACCACACCGGCACTCCCTTTTGGCCATCGGCACTGTTTTCTCAAACACTTTGGCGGTCGGCACTGTATGTTGCCGGCCGGCACTTTTTTGTGCCGGTGACTGTTTTGGGCCGGCCGGCATGCACCCTTTGAACCCCTGGGACATGGTGCATGCCAGCTGTGCCAGCTGGAATGCACCATCACACTCCCCCGTGCACAGGTGTGACCATTTTGCACCCTTTGCACCCTTGAACCCCCCTAAGCTTCTAGAAGCTTGACCCTTTGGCCAAAGCTTCTTGGAGAAGCTTGGCCAGCTGTCTTGGCTTCTCCAAGAAGCCAAGACCCCTTTGCACCCCTTGAACCCTTTTTCTTTTGCTTAGCCACTAAGTCTTAGGCTTGCCTTGGCCTATATAAGCAACCCTTCTCTCCATTTGTTGGAGGTTAGCCATTTTCCAACACAAAACCAGAGCTTATATCTATATATCTCTGATATATATCTATCTATATCTATATCTTCCCTTCCCTCATCCATTGTGTGTGTTTCTTGGCCTAAATAGTGTGTTTTACCTTACTTTTGCACCATTACACACACTATTACACCTAGCTCCGAGATTGAGGGACTTGGAGGTTGTTTGTTGTGATTTTGGACTGGTTTTGATCATTAGAGGAGGGCTGCACCACTTGTTCTTCAAGGAGTCTTCAAGGGTAAGCATGTTGCTTTAGTTTCCCCAAACTTGCACTAGCTTTCTACTTGTCTTGCTTTGTGTTTTGGCTTTGTGTTCAACAAAAAGTCTTATATTTTCTTGCTTTAGAACCTTCATTAAGGTCACTTGGGGGTTTGAGCACAAACTCACCCTCCTAGGCCTTGTTTTGGTCTTTTTAGTCCCTTTTCTTGAAGCCTTGTTTAACTTGGTTTTTTGGTCTTCTCACCACTGAAAACCAGCGGGTTTTCAGTGGTGAGGGAGGTATTTTGGAGTCGTATATAGGGGAGGGACACCCCCCTCCCCTTTGTCCCTCTTTGGTCTTTACTTTGGCTCACATAGTAGCATGCATTTTTAGCCTTATATGCCTTCATTTCAGAGCTTATTTGGGTGTTTTGGATCATATATCATCACTGTTTTTGGTTGGTTTTGTGGTCCTTAGCATGCTTCTTATACTTGCTTTGTAATGCTCTAGTTTGCCTAGAAATGAGCCATGAGTTTAGGCCATGTTTCTTGCATGTATGAGCCTCACTTCATGAAGATATTAGCATCATTTTGCCATGTCTAGAGGCTGAAGGCCACTGATTTTGCCACGTTTGGTATGTTTGGCAAAGTTGTTTTGCATTAAGGCTTGTTAGTCTTAAGATGTGAGTTCTTAGCATGCATTTGGTTAGGCTATTTTAGTGATTTGGAATCATCTAATATGCTATCTCAGTCCTTATGCCATGCTTATATGCCTCCATGTATCATCTCTCCCATCTTTTGAAATGTTGGTCTCTTATGCTTTAAAGTGAGCATTGTGCATGCTTGTATGTTTAGAGTATTTGGGCTGCCTTGTTGTTGGGTTTTGGGGCTCATTTCATTTGTTAAAATCTGTTTTGGTGGTCTAATATATCCCATGAGTGGCCATGTTAATGGTAGCAAGGAGTGTTCCCTTTGTGCCTTAACCTTAGGCCCTTTGACTTGCATGTTTGCATAGGTAATTGGTCACCATTTTGGGCATGTTTTGCCACTGTTTTGGGTTGGTTTGAGGGCTGCCCCATTGTGGTCTAGTCCACCATCACATGCTTGCCTTATGTCTATTGCTTAATTGATTCATTAAGTGTTGTAGTATGTTGGTCTTATTGCTTGATTGGTCCATGTTTGCATGACATTTGCATCTTGTATACTCTAGCATTTTGCATGCTTAACATGGTAGTTGCATGACATTTGGTGTGCTTGCATCCTAATTCCCATGTTGCATCATTTGAGCTATGTTGCATACATGCATTTCATGGCTTGGTTTGGGGTTGTCAAACCAAGCATAAGGGTTGAGGGAAGTTCACACTACAAGTGGTGCAACTTGTTTCAACTCTTGGTCCCCAAGGCCCTTGACCAAAACATGATAAGGTCTTGATTTCATTTGTGTGTTTGCATGCATTTTTACATTAAAATGCAATCTTGGTTCCTTAGGCTATCATGCACCAAGATGCATAATTGATGGCCCAAGAACCAAGGGTCATGCTTCCTTGAGTCCCATACATGATGGGGAGCATTGACCATGCTTACATTTGCTCTAAAATCCATATCATGCACTGTCTGCCTGCTGTTGCTGTCAAACCGTCCTCTGCAGGAATTTTGTGCCGACCGGCAGTATAGAGTGCCGACCGGCACTTTATGGGTAGCCGATAACCTCTCAAGCAGCCGGTGGTCATTTTACATGGCCGGTGGCCATTCCATCCAGCCGGTGGTGTACAGCAGCATGCAAGGAAGGTGTTCTGGGACTTTGGCAATTTTTGGAGAGACAGGGCAGTAAGAACAGAGGCAGCAGTGTCATGATGCGGGTTTCCGGGCGAGTCGGATTCGAGCATGCATCATTCGCGCATCCCGAGGCAGGGCTGAGGCCCCTCTCTTTTTTTGTTATATACTGAATTTAATTTGATAATTAGAAATTTCTGTAATAATCAATTTATTCTGTATTTGGACTGTACTATTTGGGACTGTATATTCTTTTGGTCCCTCCGTGTGAGGGCATAATTGTAATAAGTGTGGGTGAGTGTGTGTATGTCTTCCAACCCCAATTTCCTTCTTCCCTTTTATTTACCTGCTTATGATGGTAGATTAGGGCATATTTAAAATTAGCATACCTTATGCAATGCATGCGTGCATCCATGCATTTGTTGACATACATCAGGCTTGGCACATCATACAAACTGCATCGTACTTTCAATTCCAAATTGAATACGTGATAGTTGTAGCATTTCACATGCCATGTCTAGAATAGCCGAGCCTGCCTAGATTACATCTTTGCATGTGTTGCATTAGACATTTCAGTATGCTTAGGTCCATGCATGGATTTCTAATAAGCTTCTGTTTTGGCTTGGAGTACTAGGTGAGTTTTTATGCTTTAGCATCCTCGCATGCGTGTGAGTGTTGCCGTAACAGCATGATTACCATGAGGCTAGCTGCTTATGTGATAGAACTGCTTGAATGCCTGTGGATGGAGGTTGAATTACCTAAATTGGGACAATGCATTAAAACTGTGAGTTCTAAGCCCACTAGATAGTGGCAAAACCATCTTTTCTAAAAGACCACCTAAGGATGGCAAAACCTGCATTTTAGCCTACTTGCGAGTAGCAAACCATTTTTAAAATAAACATAAAATGTTTTGTTCCAACTTAGGTGATTTGGTCTATACTTGTTTGCTGTGCGCATAACATAGTAATTCTAGGCTAATAATTGGAATAAGAGCATGTAATGTTTTCAAAATTGGATATCACGGTTAGTAGAGGTCGGTCTTCGGACCGGGCGAAAGGGGGTGCTCATAGCTGACCTTCCCCGATCGTACCCAAGCTCCCGAGCCAAGACTACTTTGGTGATGACGGACACGTGGCCTTCGGCACCGAGTCAGGGTTTCCTAAATTTCTCATTTTAAAATATTTAGGTGGCGACTCTGTATCTGGCAAAGCAGTCCATGTTTGGCACTACTTTTCAAAAAATCTGTTTTTCTTCAAAACGATTTGCCAGAGTTGGACTCTTTGGTTCAAGATTTAGAACCACAAACAAAAAAGGGGAGTCCGAACTGTAGTAGCATCGAGGCCCAATCGTGGGCGTGCTACACCTGGCAGTAAAACGAGGATATCTATCCGAGACGATCGTCACTGGGACCCCGTGCAACCTCACTATGTCCCGAATATACAAGTCGGCAAGATGATCTACCAAATCTTTCACGCGCATAGGAATGAAGTGCGCCGACTTAGTCAACCGGTCTACAACCACCCAAATAGCATCACTACCCTGCTGAGTCCTCGGAAGACCTACAACGAAGTCCATAGTGACATGCTCCCACTTCCACTCGGCAATAGGCAAGGGTTGTAACAAACCCGCTGGCCTCTGATGCTCGGCCTTCACTTGCTGACAAGTAAGGCACTTAGACACGAAAGCTGCCACATCTCTCTTCATACCCCGCCACCAAAACTGGCGACCCAAATCTCGATACATCTTAGTGCCTCCCGGATGCACCGCAAGACGTGAATGATGAAACTCTCGAAGTACCTTCTCTCGGCAAGACTCCGGCACAAACAGACGGTCTCGGTATCTCACACTCTGGTCGGGATACACCGTCAAACCCTTCTCAACCTTCCCACTGGAGATCTTCTCTCGGAGAGATTCTACCTCAAGGTCACCTCTCTGTGCCTCTAACACTCGAGTCACAAGTGTAGGCTGCGCAACAACAGAAAACAAGGCCGCAGCCTCAACGGATTCACCCAGAAGCAAATCAAACTCCCCAAGTGCACCCAACATCTCCCATTCACGGATGGCTATACTAGCTACGTCACCAACAGATTTCCTGCTAAGGGCATCGGCCACCACATTGGCCTTCCCCGGATGATAATGCAACTCGAAGTCATAATCCTCAATGAACTCCATCCACCTCCTCTGCCTCAAGTTCAAGTCTTTCTGTGTAAATAGATATTTTAGACTCTTATGATCCGAGAACACCTCGAATTTCTCACCATACAGATAGTGCCTCCAAATCTTCAAGGCAAAGATCACAGCTGCTAACTCTAGGTCATGTGTAGGGTAATTCTTCTCGTGTATTTTCAACTGACGTGAGCCATAGGCTACCACTTTTCCCTCTTGCATCAACACACAACCCAAACCCTCTCATGAGGCATCACAATAGACTGCATAACCCAACCCTCTCTCCGGAATAATCAAGACTAGAGCGGTGGTCAATCTAACTTTCAGCCCTTGGAACGACTTTTCACAAGTCTCACTCCATACAAATTTGACTCCCTTCCGAGTTAGTCTAGTCAACGGCGAAGCTAACCTGGAGAAATCTTTCACAAACCGTCGGTAGTACCCAGCTAATCCCAGAAAACTGCGGATCTCAAACACACTCTTAGGTTGTGCCCAATCTTGCACTGCCTCAATCTTGAATGTATCAACAGACACTCCTTCCCTAGAAACCACATGGCCTAAGAACTTGACTTCCCCTAGCCAGAACTCACACTTCCCAAACTTCGCATAAAGCTTATGGGCTCTAAGTAACTCAAGCACCACTCTCAAGTGTTCCTCGTGCTCTTCCTCAGAAGGTGAATAGATAAGAATGTCGTCCACAAAAACGACTACAAAACGATCCAAGAATTCCCGAAATATCTGGTTCATCAAGTCCATAAAGACTGCCGGTGCATTGGTAAGCCCAAACGGCATCACCAGAAACTCATAATGGCCATACCGCGTACGGAATGCCGTCTTCGGAATATCCTCCTCCCTGACCCTCAACTGGTGGTAACCCGATCTCAAGTCTATCTTAGAGAAATAACGGGAACCCTTCAATTGGTCAAACAAATCATCTATACGGGGCATAGGGTACTTATTCTTAACCGTAGCCCGATTCAACTTCTGGTAGTCAATACACAGTCTCAAAGCATCACCTTTCTTTTTAGCAAAGAGGGCCGGTGCTCCCCACGGCAAAACACTTGGGCGAATATAGCCCTTATCTAGCAACTCCTGGAGTTGAATCTTCAACTCAACTAACTCGGCTGGGGCAAAACGATAAGGTGCCATAGAAATCGGTGCCATGCCGGGCACTAGGTCAATAGAGAACTCAATCTCTCTGTGAGGTGGCAAACTAACAAGATCCTCAGGAAAGACGTCCGAGTACTCACAAACCACTCTCGGCAACACAATCTGGGTCTCATCGCACTCACTACTCAAAAGGCTAGCAAGAAGACCACTCAACTCACTCCGCCCTTGCAGATCATACACCGGTGGCAAAACACTACCAACCCGATCCCCCAGAAAATAAAAACACTCCCCGCTCAAGGTACAAACTGTGACTCTCTAGCGGTAGCAGTCAATAACAGCTCGGTATGACGATAACCAGTCCATACCCAAAATAACATCAAATCCCGACATGGGTATAACTACAAAAGGAAACGGAAGCCGACGATCAGCGACCTCTATATCACAACCTCTACAACCGTGTTTCAAAATCAACTCACCCCCAACAGGCGATACTACACATATAGGAGATGCTAACTGTGCCAACTCCAATCCCAAAACAGATGCAAATGCAGTAGATATAAAAGAATGAGATGCTCCCGTATCTATCAATACACTAGCAACCGAGTTGCAAAACAAGAAGGTACCTCTCACAACCGATGGAGCCAGTACAAGATCCTGCGCGGTAACAGCATACACGCGCCCAGACGGTCTCTGATCAACTGCTCACCTCTAGGAGCATAAGACTGCTGCAGAGACTGGGACGATGAAGCCCCTGATTGGCCCTCGAGGCCTGAACAGACTGAGCTGGCTGATGACTCTGAGTCTGCCTAAAACTAGATGCACCAGATGTGCCACTCAACTGCGGGCAAAACCTCTTCAGGTGCCCTGCCTGACCACACTGATAACACGAGAGCGACTGGCCTCTACCTTGACTCTGGCTCTAAGATCGAGCCGAAGATGACGCTGCTCTCTGTCCTCCTCCCTTCTGCAGGCAAGCTGGAGACTTGTGGCCCAGCTGACCACACTTGAAACAGGTAATGTCTCCCTGGCTGCCTTTCCCAGAAACTGCACTCGGCACTGGAAAAGTCGATCTAGTAAAGGTACTTTGAGACTGCTGAGGGTTAAAACCCCTCTGTCTCCTGCCATCACTCTGGCCATCCTGACTCCTCTTGGAGCCCCTCTGCTTCTCTTCCTCCTCCTGCATCATGATCTCCATATGGGCTGCAGCATCCACCAGACGCCCATACTCTCGGGTCATAGAACCCCCAACTCTCATCTTGAGGCCATGCCTTAACTTCTTCTCGAACTCAAGACAACGGCGTTCCTCAGACGCCACCAACTCAGGTGCAAACCTGGATAAACTAGTAAATGCGGCCTCAAACTCGGCCACTGAAGAACTCAGCTGCTTAAGCTGGCAGAACTGCTCCCTCAACCTCTCCTTAACAGCTGGAGACAGGAACTTCTCCTGGAAAGCATCCACAAAAGCCTCCCAAGTCCCTCCTATACGGCTCTTTGTGAACTTCCACCACTGACCCGCATCCCCCTTAAGATGGAAAGATGCCAAGGTCACCTTCAGTACCCCGTCCTCGATGCCAAGCATCTCAAACGTCTTCGTTGTCTGTTCGAGCCATTCATCTGCCTTAAGTGGCTCTTTAGGATCACCCAAAAATTCGTCCGAGTTAGACCGGAAGAACTCCCTCTTCAGAAAAGAAGGCCCTGCATCTGCAACATGAACCTGGGCTTGCTATCTCGCGGGCTAAGGCACCCATAGCCTGCTGACCTGCTGGTTCGGCTACATTGGCCTGACCAACACCCTCCTGCTGCTCCGGAATCTCATCCGGTATGGACATCTCCTGCCTACCACGCCTATCACGTCCACGTCCTCGTCCTGACATCCTAATAAAGGCAACAAAGACAATTAATACGTTTGCACATTAATAAATGTGCCGAAACTATAACACTCGCGTCCTAATGCATTGGACAACAGTAATTCACTCCACGTAAGCACATAATCACATAAGCACCTACGAATTTCATTCCTAGATAATGATAGTCCCGAGGCGTTGCTAGAGTTCCGGTTGGAAACAGTATTGATCAAGTGCTTTTCCAATAAGACTCATAGAAACTCAAGGATCCAATCAACATCCTAGAAATTAAATCCCATACCCAAATAGTCATATAAGCATGTTATCAAATAAACACATACTATCATACATAAGTCTCTAACAAGCGAGACAAACCCATTGTGATACTAATCACTTCCCACGTACCCAAAGTATTCAAACCCGGTACGCTCTGATACCAAGTTGTAACGCCCTCAAAATAAACCCATAATATATACAATATTAACATGCATTGATTAAGAAAAACAAGACCTTATTCCATTCATCAGAGTAATCTTATTAAAAGACATTACATGTAATAACGAAAGTAAATGCCCTACGGGCTTACATCTTTCCAAGCCAACACTTGGACACAAAAGTCTGAGTACTAACTCAATTACACATTAAGCCTTGGCTTGAGTTTACATGTAATATCAAAACAAACAAAATAACAACTAATCTAAACAGAGTCTTCAACTCCAAATCCTTCCAAGCTAAGTCTTGGAGGTAGCATATCACCTGAACCTGAAAATGATGTTCCCGTATAGGGTGAGCCACAGCCCAGCAAATATACTAAACCAAATATAAGAATTGACTAAAGCAATAGCATTCGATAGATGGTTAACACTGTTAAATCCATTATATCTTTACAGTTTCATGACAATAATGTCCAGGACATGTTTTCTTTACGTTATTATTCAACTTTCCAATTATACAGACATGGCTCAGAACCTGGCCAAACAATATAATAAGATTAATCTCAATTAACATTACTTCAATATCAACAATCAAATGAGACTAAGGCTCATATTAAAACACTTCCATAATCAATAAGTACACATATTTGCTGTACTAATGGAGTCCATCCCCTTTCTCCTCCTAAACAGGTTTGAGAGTCCATCCCCTATCTTCCCTCAAACCGTGGAGTACATCCCCTATCTCCTCCCAAACAATATGCATATACAATGTATTAAACACTTGTCATACACAATATTCAATCAATACACAAATTCGCTGTATTAATTCAACTGTCATATTCAATGACTCATTCAATGTGATTAGTTTCAGTTTCCCTAATCAATATGCAATGTCTACAACAATCACGACTATCCTCCACCGATAGCCCAAAACAGTTATTTCTAAACAGGAAATAAATGTATCAACAAATGTAAACTCAACATTTTCATAGGTGAGTGATTGAACTATTCAACTACACCATTTATCTCATAATTCCCCAATTTCATGAATTAAACTTAATTCCACGATTTTCCCAAAATTAATATACAAATTAATTTATTATAACAACTAGAGCTTTTCCCCATTTCCTCAAAATTAACCCTAAGGTTCAATTTTATCAACCTGACACTACCAATGTCATTTTTCATGATTCACAATCACATGGAATTTAATATATAAACAATTCCTTATTTCTCAAATTATAATACAAACCCTAGTTTTTCCAAAATTACTAAACGACACCAACATATCAAAAATACCAAAACTTAGGACAAAACCTATAATATGGAGTAGGAAATCCCTACCTCGAAGTGAAGAACTCAAATGGAGATGATGGAGATGATGACCCAAAATCCAAAGTGCTCCAAACCGCCAAACTCTCAGATTAAAGTAAAGCTCTCGTGACCATCTATCTTTTTAATAAAGAACCTAGGGTAGAAACACCCTATAATTAGATGAAACCTAAGAGAGAAGGTGAGTGGAGGGAGAGAAAACACGGACCTAGGGTTCTGAAATCAAAAAGAGGATGAAAAAGTATATTTAAAACCGCTGCTGCGTATTTAAATAAAACAGGCTCGCTCGAGCGAAGACTTGGTCGCTCGAGCGACCAGACACAGAAAAAAAACTCGCTTGAGCCAAGAAGGTCTCGCTCGAGCCAACAACCCAGAAGCTCGCTCGAGCGACAGACTGCTCGCTCGAGCCAAAAACTCAAACCCTCAGGTCTGCAACCAGACGCACGCTCGAGCGACGGAACGCTCGCTCGAGCGAAGAACAAACCAGCTCGCTCGAGCGAATAAAAGCTCGCTCGAGCCAAGAACTGCAACTCTCAGGTCCAGAACCAGACGCAATCGCTCGCTCGAGCGAAGCCACTCTGGCTCGATCCACTAGACACAAGACTCCACTCTCGCTCGAGCGACCAAACCCTCGCTCGAGCGAAGTACCAAAACGAAGAGCTCGCTCGAGCAACAAACTGCTCGCTCGAGCGAAGGACCAAAATTCTGGGCAGCAACCATTTGCTCCCAAACCCAACCAACCTGTAACAAACCTGCCCAACACATCCTATAGCTCAAAGACAAGTAAATACAGGATGACAACAACATAAATATAACAATAGGATCTACGGAACCTAAGTCCGGATACAACAACCAAATGGGAAGAAACCGGGGTCGCTATATTTTTTGACTTTTGTGAGAGAAAAAATATAATGATTATAGATAAAAAATAATATTTTGTCTTATTGACTTTTATAATCAATTTTAACTTTTGGTGCTTATTTAGCATCAATACAAATGCCAAACCAGGGCTTATAATTCTTGATACAAGTAGTAGTGCACGTAAATGTTTGGGGAAGAGTACAAACATTAAATAAATAAAATGAAGAAAAAAAACTTTGCGGTATTGATGATAACATATGGCGTGTCATGAAAGATTAAGCAGTAAAAATCAATCTCAATCTGTACAAGGATTCAAATATAAAACATGTTGGATTATATATTGGAAAAACAAAAATAAAAAAAGAAAAAGAAAAAAGAAGAAGTAGAAAAGAGTTGTGGACTAGTAAATATCAAAGCATTAGGCCAGTTTGGGCTTGTTTGGTTTGAGTTTCAGAGATGAATTTTAGAAAAAAATTTCTCAAAAATTGTTTGGTTTGAATTTTTCTCAAAAAAATTTCAAAATCACTTTCTCTCTCTTACACATCAATCAATCACTTTTTTTCTTTTCTCTCTCCTTCTCAATCACTTTTTCTCTCACACACATCTACTCAATTCTTCAAAAATATCAAATCATCCCAAACTTCCACAAAAAAATTCTCTCTCAAAATATACAACCAAACAAACTAAAAAAATTTCTAAAACAACTCTCTCAAATTTTTTTCAAAAACAACTCTCCCAAAAACAAACCAAACAAGCCCTTTATGTTTGAGAGATGTTACATCCCTTAATTGATGACCTTGAATTCTACCCCTAACGATATGGTGAAAATTTATGTGAAGCGATTTCACACACTTCTCTCTTTCATCTTTAACCATCTTAATTTCACATCAATAAGGGTGAATCATTTTGTTTGTTGTTTACATGGAGACACACCAATCTCACAGTCAGAGAAAATCTTTAATAATGCAATAAATTAACCTTTAATCACAATGCACATTCCTTAATCGTCAAATTAGGATTCAAGTTATACGGTTGGTATCTAGGGTTTGCTTTTGCAGGATTTATTATTATTATTATTATTATTTGTAAGAAAAATATTAATATGACATTTTACTTTTTTTAATTGATTACAAACATTTTTTAAATTTTTTTAACCAAAAATTGGCTTTTTTTTGTGAGGTGCCCAAACCACCTCATAATATTGTATGAAAAATGTGCCTTCAAAAGAAAAATTATTAAGTGGTCTTGGGAAGCTATATAGCAATACTTCCACCAATCACCAAATGACTTGCTTCGTGCTATTCCCATCACCCAATATCAAATCATGAGTCCCACTCACTCTATCAATCAATATGCTCCTGGCATACATCTGCCATGCCCCAACATTTCTAAATAACTTCTCATATAATTTATAAAAAAAAATGATTGAGAGCACTAAAAGTAATGTTCGAATAGCACCATTAATGATGTGGCTGTGGGCTAGCACCATTGGCCCATTGCCTATGCTTTTTTTTTCTTTTTTTTATAGCATTTCTAATGCATTAGTACTATTAGTGATTTTTTTTTTTAATAGTATGAATCACACTTCCCAACTAGTGTAAAAAAATATGTTAAAAAAAACTGGTGTAAAAAAAATATATAACACTTTTTTATTTTAAAGAAAATATAAGCTCTTTAATTAGTCATGTTTGTATATAACAAATATTTAAAAAAACATTTAAAAAAAAATTGAAAATAGGCGGCATTTTTTTTGTTTTTTTGAAATGCGCCAACAATAACTTAATAAGGCATTCAAGAATGAGATTTACGCTTATGGTTTATATAGAAGTAAGATTTTTTTTTTAGAGAAAATTATTTAAACGATAATTTTTTATTTTTTTTAAAAAAAAAAACTCAAAGTTTAATTTTTGTAACAAAATAAACATTTAATTTTTAATTTTGTCAATTTAAACTTTAATTTTTTGATTTGTTGTCAATCTAAACTATTTCTCCATTTTCGTTAAGTAAAGTTAAGAGAAAAAAAAAGGTATTTTAGTAATTAAACTCAATGAAAAATAGTATTTATATATTTTGAAAAATCTAGAAATCCCCTAGATATTGATTTGTGATTATGTAACAATTTTAAGCAGTATAAAACAATCCCAATCAAACAATCAAGATAAATCAACACAACGATTTTAACGTAGAAAAACCACAATTGGACACCTCCAACTGTGATTAAAAAACCACGGGCAACAGCCACAAAACAATCCACTAAGAAGATTTAAAGGAATTATACAGGTATACTTTCAATTACATAGCGAATCCACGCCTAATTGAACCAACTTCTATGTGCCTCTTCCAACCCCGTCTTCACCTCGGAATTGTCTTTACGATGAGCCACTCCAGAATCCACCAAAGCTTCAAACTCGAATTCTTTAGAATCCACCAAAGAACAACTCTCTCTCTCTTGTATATAACAAACAAAACCTTTGATGTACTCTCTTTAAATCATGAGTTGAATACTCAATAAAATATCAAAGAAAACTAACAAAATATCCCCAGATATAAACCTTAATATCCAACAAGAAGATCTGGAGGAATTACTCTAGTTTTAGGAGAAAACCAACTACTTATAGAAAATCAAAGTAATCCTAGTTTTGGAAGAAATCCAATTACTTATAGAAATCCAAAAGTAATCCTAATTTTGGAAGAAAACCAACTTCTTATAGAAATCCTTGTCAAACGGGATTGCCAAGAATAAAACCTAACATATTTTATGTACACTTACATTGAGTTTAATAACTAAAATATTATTTTTTTTCATCAACTTTTCTTAACGACAATAGAATGATGATTTAGATTGAAAATAAATCAAAAAATTAGAATTTAAATTAATAAAATAAAAAATTTAATATTTTGTTATAATAGTTGAATTCTAAAGTTTTTTATTTTGTAATTTCTTCAAATTTTTATTTATTTGTTATTCAGTCATTTTGTATTGCTTCTTGGTTTGAATCTCTCATTGAGAGCCTTCCCCGTGGAAAAGACGTATAATGGATAAGAATGTGGAAAAAGTGAGCTGTGTGAATCAAGAGAGCTAAAGCAAAGGAATTGTTGCGTGGGATGGAAAGTGACTGTTAGAAAGTTGGAACGGGTCATAGAGATGAGACTTATATTTTTTATGGATTTAGATACAAAAAATTAAAAATTATTTAAAATTTCACATCAATGATTTAGATTTATTTTAAATATGAATCACATATTTTATCAATTTAATAAATTTTAAGTCTCAAATTCCAGACCCTATTTTTTTGTATGAATCACATGAACGGGTAATTTTTTCTAACCTAAAAACATAAGGTATGGTCAAGTATATGTAGAAAAACAAGTTGCTATCTCGAAAATATCTGTGTTGAGCCAGTGGTACAGTGCATGCACATGGGGGGATAGCTGGCAACAAATATCTGTTTTGCCAGGAAACCTAGCCGGCCGGCCGGCCGGCCAGGTAAGGGACGGCTGGCCACTAATTTCTGTCCTGCCGGCCACCTATTGGCCAGTAAGCCTTTGGGTGGTCAGGTTTGGAAAAATCAAGTTTTGGTTCAAAGGAGATGCAAGATTTTTAGGTTTTGAAACTCAAAGCTGAGGCTTTTCACTGAAGAAATCGAACGCTTGCACAACGTAGTAATTCAACATTAAATGTTCAACCTGAGGAGCCCAAGTTAGGGTGGTCAAAAATGGGGTGTCTACAAGGAGGTGCTCAATTAATGACATTCCCCTCTCATACCTAAGGTTCCAAACCGAGGCATCTTTGGTTACGACGAATAATGGCCTTGTCACAAGTCATGTGTTTCTTAATTTTTCGAAAATATTAGGCAATAACTCTAAGATCTAGTGATGTAGTCCATTTCTGGCAAATGTTTTGTAATAAAACGGATTTTTTATAAAGTTGTCAAATCTAGACTTCCATCTATGTTTCACATTGTACTCGTGAGACTAGATCAAAGAAATCGAGGGTCTGACTGTTTAACGCTCACGGGTACCCCAGGCATGTTACTGATACCAATTTCAATTGTGGATATTTATTTTTTATTTTGCGGATATTGCGAATTTAATTTAAAATTAACTCTTGCAAAAAATTTCATTAGTAATCTACGCTGGCCTTTTCTAAAGATATTTTATTTTTAATACTAGCAATTATCTGGTTATAATTTATTACAGATTGTTCAGAAGAAGTAGTCAAAAGAGAATTTAATTTATTTAACTCAATCTCTAATTTATAAATATAATATAAACTATCTTTTATTTCAAAGTGCTGTAATTAAACGCATATAATTATTAGCTATAAGATTCTACAAAATATAATTTTATCTTATATATTAATTTTATATTTTTGAAATTTTTTTCTCAAGTTGTTAGATTTACTTTATAACTAGCATATCACCCGTGCTATGTATTGGATAAAATAATAATTATTTAATAAAAATATGATAATTATATTTAATTTTTTATATTATGTAAAATAAAAGTTAAATAGAAGTTAGCCAATCTTGATTTTCTTAATTGTTTACAATTAAAAAAATCAAAAAAAATTAGGATGAGATATTAATCGTAAGATTTCTCACTAAAAATCTCATTTTGCTTATAGAAATGGGAATATAAGATTCACTTTACGCAAGTGAAACAATTCATTTTTTCCTTCTTTTCTCGATGTGGGATTATAAAATAAAAGTTAAATGAAAGCTAAGCAATGAGGATTTTCTTAATTGCTTAAAAGTTAACAATTGTTTGGGCGGGAAGTTTATTTCGAATCAAGCAATCTTAGCCGTTTAATCTTTAATTAGGCCAATCTTAAATTTATTTCGAATCAAACAAATTTAACCAACATATTTTGATAAAACTGCTAAAATAGCAGTTAAACCAGCGAATCAGTCCAACCGAAAACGGTTCACCCTATCAGCCAGGTCAAACGACTAACCAACTTATACAAAAATTAATTAATTAAAACTTTTAAATTTTATTTTAATTTTAAAATTTAAATTGTCTTGAACTAAAATATATGCAACACTACAATATTAAATATGAGTATAAGGTTTATATAATGAAATAACTCATTTTTTCCTCATTTTCCTGATGTGGGATTGTAAAATAAAAATTAACAGGTGTTTGGATGGGAAATTGATTTCTAATTAAGTAATCTCAGTCGTTCAATTTTTAATAAGGTCAATCTTAGTTTATTTCAAATCAAACAAATCTAAGTAATATATTTTGATAAAATAGCTAAAGCCATGGTTTAACCAATGAATCAGTCAAACCGAAAACGATTCAGTCTAATCGGCTAAGTCAAAAGACCAACCAATTTACAACAAAATTAATTAATTAAAATATTTAAATTTTATTTTAAAATTTAAACCATCTTGAAGTGAAACATGCACAATATTATAATATTAAATGAGAGTATAAGATTCACTTTATATAAGTGAAACAATTCACTTTTTATTTTTTTTTCTCGATGTGAGATTGTAATTATTTTTAAGTTAAATATTATGAGAGTTTCAAAATCTTATACAAAATTATTTTTAAAATCAAAACGCCTATGTGGGATTGTACAATAAAAATTAAATGGAAGCTAACCAATGGAGATTTTCTTAATTGTTTAAAATTAAGAAAATCAAAAAAAAAAATTGATATTGATTACAGGGCTTCTCACTAAAAATCTTCTTTTGCTTATATAAATGGGAGTATAAAATCCACTTTATATAAGTGAAACAATTCGCTTTTTCCTTTTTTTCCCGATGTGAGATTGTAAAATAAAAGTTTAATAGATATGCAAATTGGATTGTAGATTGAAATTGTATTTATAAAAGCACTTTCACATTGCACCTTCACATAGCACAGGTGATATGCTAGGAGTATTGTATATGTGTTCTTAAACACATAAACAAAACCAATAGGGCTTCTCACTAAAAAAAAATTTTGCTTATATAAATGAGAGCATAAGATTCACTTTATATAAGTAAAACAATTTACTTTTTCCTTCTTTTCCTGATATGAGATTGTAAAATAAAAGTTAAATGGAAGCTGACCAATGTGAATTTTCTTAATTATTTAAAATTAAGAAATTTCAATAATTTATATAAATTGGTGCATAAGATTCACTTTATATAAATGAAACAATTCACTTTTTGTTCTTCTTTTTTTCCCGATTTGGGATTATAAAATAAAAGGTAAATGGAAACTAGCCAATGAAAATTTTCTTAATTGTTTAAAATTAAGAAAATTCAATAATTTTATAATGAGGGTTTGGACCTTCTAGAAGGCTTCTTCTTTAAAACTTCATTTATAAGATTCATTTTATATAAGTAAAACAACTCACTTTTTCTTCTTTTTTTTCTCGATGTGAGATTGTAATTATTTTTAAATTAAATATTATGAGAGCTTTAAAATCTCATACAAAATTATTTTTAAAATCAAAACTATGTGAGATTGTAAAATAAAAGTTAAATGGAAGCTAGTGAATGGAATTTTCTTAATTGTTTAAAATTAAGAAAATAAAAAAAATGAGTATGAGATATTGATCGTAGGACTTCCCACTAAAAATCTCTTTTTGCTTATATAAATGAGAGTATAAGATTCACTTTATGTAAGTGGAACGATTCACTTTTTCTTTCTTTTTCCGATGTGGGATTATAAAATAAAAGGTAAATGAAAGCTAGCTAACGGGAATTAGAGAGGCATAGTTTAGGTTGGTGAATTTATTATACTCAATCATTTTGTAAACTCATATGCATATCAAAAAACAAAATCAAATTCATTCTAAAATTATGTTAATGTGATTTCAATATATTTATCTTTAATAAAAATATATGATCTATTTATAAAATTATATATTATTTATTTTTAAAAAATTAAACATAATAAAATTACGTGATTATAAATGATAGTCCTGCTCAAAGTAAATCGAAGTTTAATTTGTTTAGAATGTTTTTAATAAAAACTGAAAATAAATCAAAGTCAATGAACTGACCTCTTCTCCTCTCCGACATGTGTCTTATTACATTGTCATCCATGTGATCATAATTGTGGAATTAACTTGCATTATTGCATTTTGAGCAAAATATTGTTTTTAAAATGTAATTAATTGTAGTCATACAAGCAAGACGGGCCCAATTGGGAGAAATGGGTGACGGCCTCTAAATTTCGAAACCCTTTTATTATAATAATAATAACATTAATTATTAAAAAAAACCTTTAAATTATATAAGTTGGCCTCTTATTAGAGAGGCATATTTTTACCGCACAGTTTGGTGAATCATCAACTTAAACTATAATAAATGCTTCCAATCTAAACTATCTCAATCTAAACAATTTACTTTTTCCTTCTTTTCTCGATGTGAGATTTTCAAATAAAAGTTAACCAATGGAGATTTTTTTTAATTGTTTAAAATTAAGAAAATCAAGAAAATTTGTATGAGATATTGAAACTCTCACAAGGCTTTTTACTAAATGAGATGGGAGTATAGGATTCTTTTTACATGAGTAAAACAACTCATTTTTGTTCTTTCTTTTCCTTATATGGGATTATCAAATAAAAGTAATTATTTAAAATTAAGAAAATCAAGAAAATTAGAATAAGGATTTGAACTCCTAAAAGGCTTCTCACTAAAAAGTTCATTTTCCTTAGATAGATAGATAGATAGATAGATAGATTTAATAAGAATGTATATTTGTTTTAAATATTATTTTAATATACAAATTTTTTTTTTAGATTTTTTATAAAAATAATTTAACAATCTCATCACTAACCATAGTGTATGGGAGAAGTTGAAAAATGTGTAAAATCAAAAAGGTTTGTGGATTGGGAGAAGTCAATAAATGCTAAGGCTTTTTTTTTTTTTTTTTATTTCATTATAATTTTAAATTTAAATTAATGGAATGCTTTCCATAGTTAGTGCCCCTCAAATTTGAATTTTGAAATGGATTTGTATACTTTCTATTTTTTATTTTATATATTTGATATATTTGCCATTTGAAAGTCATAATCAAGAGATATTATCTTTGTTTTAATTTATTTTTTTGCTTGAATGAGAGCTATAGAGGATTTTTTTAATTATTTATAATAAAAGAATTAGAAATTTTAGTTTGAGATATTGGAGCTCCCACAAGACTTGTGGTTAGAATTCCCTTTTACTTATATAATAGATAGATAGATCGATAGATAGATAGATTTAATAAGAATTTATATTTGTTTTAAATATTTTTTTAATATACAAAATTATTTTTTTTAGATTTTTTATAAAAATAATTTAACAATCTTATCACTAATCATAGTGTATGGAAAAAGTTGAAAAGGGTGCGAAATCAAAAAGGCTTGTGGGTTGGGAGAAATCAATAAATGCAGAGATTTTTTATTTTTAAATGAAAAAATTATAAAATTAAGATTGGGATATTGGACCTTCTACAAGGCTTGCGGGTTAGAAACCCCATTTTTCTTATATAATATACTAGCCTATCACCTGTGCTATGCACGGGATAATTATAGATATTTATATTTGTTTTTATTTTTTTTAATATATAAATTAAATATATAAATTAAATACATGAAGTTTGACCGAGGAGTTTGAAAGAATTTAATAAGTGTTTATTTATTTATTTAAGAGGCATTTACATAATAATTACATAATATATAAATTAAATACATGGGGTTTGACCGAGGAGTTTGAAAGAATTTAATAAGTGTTTATTTATTTATTTAAGAGGCATTTACACAATAATTACATGGGTCTCTTGAGAATGCAAAAAGTAAGAAAATTAGGATTTCATTTATTGCGTTATTCATTTAATAAGTGTAATTATTATAAATTAAGTGTTTATTGTAATCAATAGTGTAATTATTACAATCTTTGAATTTATTGTAATCAATAGTGTAATTATTACAATCTTTGAACCAATCACCAATCACCAAGTCAATTTTTTTTAAAAAAAATATTAAAAAATCAGGAAATTAGGATTGGCATGTTGGAGGTTCCACAAGCCTTGGGTTTTAAAAGACCATTTTCCTTAATATATAGACTAGCATATCACCCGTGCTATGCACGGGTTGTGTTTCACCACTTTGTCTTTTTTTTTTTTTCTTTTTTATACTATATTAAAATTTAATATTTTGATACTAATCATATGTATTGGACTTTTCAAGAAATTTATATGTGATGGACTTTTCAAGGAATTTTTTCATGTTTGTTCTTAATGCATTAAAATGTTATTATGAGAGATAATAATCATGTGTTGAATTTTTCAAGGAATTCATATGTACTTCACAATTATTTCTATATATGTGAATTGTGATTTTTAAATGTCTTTTTTTTATTTAAATATCTTCTTTTTTTTATATTATATTAAAGTGTAATATTTTGATAATAATCATATGTGTTGGACTTTTCAAGGAATTTTTTTTTTATTATTGTTCTTAATGTATTAAAGTGTTATTATGAGGGATAATAATCGTATGTGTTTGAACTTTTCAATGAATTCATATGTGTTGGACTTTTCAAAGAATTTTTTTTATACTTGAGGGTTGGGAGAAGTTAATAAATGCTAAGGTTTTTTTTTTAAAATAAAAAATCAGGAAATTTAGATTGGGATATTGAAACTCGCACATGACTTGGGGGGTTAGAAACCCCATTTTTCTTAATATATATATAGATAGATAGATAGATATATCTTTTTATTTTTATTTTTATTTTTGTGTGGTTTCTATTTGGGTATTTTTTTTTCAATTTATTTAAGATGGAGTTGTGGGTATCTTTTTTTTTTTAATTTAATTTATCTGTGGTTTACATTTGTTTTTAATTATTATTATTTAGGTAAATTATGATGTGAGTTAGATATGTTATAGACATGTGAGTTTTATTTATTTAAAGTTTATTGAGATAAACTTTAAAGGATTTTTTTTTAGTTTTTTTTATTATGTTATAATATAATATATAAAATATAGGTCGATATCTACAATTTTAATAAAAAATATTATCTGATTTTTTAATAAAATAAAAAATCAAGAAATTTAGATTGAGATATTGAAGCTCCCACATGACTTGGGGGGTTAGAAACCCCATTTTTCTTAATATATATATAGATAGATAGATAGATATATCTTTTTATTTTTATTTTTATTTTTGTGTGGTTTCTATTCGGGTATTTTTTTTTTCAATTTATTTAAGATGGAGTTGTGGGTATCTTTTTTTTAAATTTAATTTATCTATGGTTTCCATTTGTTTTTAATTATTATTATTTAGGTAAGTTATGATGTGAGTTAGATATATTATAGATATGTGAGTTTTATTTATTTAAAGTTTATTTAGATAAACTTTAAAGATTTTTTTTTTAGTTTTTTAGTTTTTCTTGTTATGTTATAATATAATATATAAAATATAGGTAGATATCTACAACTTTAATAAAAAATATTATCTGATTTTTTTGGGAAGAGAAAAGGAATGTAAGTTTTAATATTTTTTTTTTGAAAATTTGTGAGAGAGATTATGAAATATTTTTGTTATTAAATAAATAAATCAGTCAATAGTTTTTTTAATCTATTTTGTAAATTAAAAATCAATAATTTTGGAAAATTAATTAATTTGTCTCATTAAGTGATTATGATGTGAGTTAGATATATTATAGATATGTGAGTTTTATTTATTTAAAGTTTATTTAGATAAACTTTAAAGATTTTTTTTTTTAGTTTTTTGTTTGTTATGTTATAATATATATAAAATATAGGTAGATATCTACAACTTTAATAAAAAATATTATCTGATTTTTTTGGGAAGAGAAAAGGAATGTAAGTTTTAATATTTTTTTTTGAAAATTTGTGAGAGAGATTATGAAATATTTTTGTTATTAAATAAATAAATCAGTCAATAGTTTTTTTAATCTATTTTGTAAATTAAAAATCAATAATTTTGGAAAATTAATTAATTTATCTCATTAAGTGATTTAAATTTTGATAGATATACATAATAAAAAATACATAATTATATTATTAAATCATAATTCAAATTTAGATGTTATATCTTTTGAGATTTATAGCTAAATTGTTATCTTTTTTTTTTATTTTTGTGTGTAACCATAGTGGATGGAAGAAATTGAAAAGGGTGTTGCAATAATTATGAGAGAAGTCAAAATGAATTGTGGGTTGAGAGAAGTCAATAAATGTTGAGGTTGGGTTGGGAGAAGTCAATAAATGCTGAGGTTTTTTTTTTTTTTAAATCAAAAAATTAGAAAATTAGGATTAGGAGATTGGAGCTCCCACAAGCCTTGGGGTTAAAAACCCCCTTTTGCTTAATATATAGTATAGATAATATATAGATTATTTTGTTATGAGATGAGATTTGTGTTTTTTTTTTTTTAATGTATAATATTTTTTTAATGTATAGTTACTTTGTTATGAGATGAGATTTAGGAAAGAGAGAAATATTTGGGGAATAGATTTTAGGAACTTGTAATTCAAAATTTTAGGTATTTTTTGTTTTTTTATTTTTTATTATCTATAATTACTTTGTTAGCCAATAAAATTATTTTTAAATATTTTTAAAATCACAAAAATTAGCAATGATATTTTAGAGCTCTCACATGCCTTCTCCCTAGATAGATTGATAGATAGATTTAATAAGAATTTATATTTGTTTTAGATATTTTTTTAATATACAAATTATTTTTATTTTTTTTGAATTTTTATAAAAATAATTTAACTATCTCATCACTAACCATAGTGTATGGGAGACGTTAAAAATGGTGTAACAGTAAGTATGAGAGAAGTCAAAAAGGCTTGTGGTTTGAAAGAAGTCAATAAATGCTGAGTTTTTTTTTTTAAATAAAAAAATTAAAAAATTAAGATTGAGACATTAGAGCTCCCACAAGACTTGTGAGTTAGAAATCCCATTTTCCTTATATAATATATAGATTTTAAAAAGGGGCCAACTTGTTTCCAGTTGGAAATCAAGATTGGACTATCCAGTTTACTCCGTAGGCTTACTTTTGGACCCTGTTTTGATAATTCGAACCGTTCATATTTTAGGGTACGTCGAGTAAATTATTCCTGTAAAAAAATCAAGTCGGTCGGATAATAATAACTACATGTTTAAATCAGTTTTGTATAAAAATAATGGACAGTGAAAAAAATAAACGATTCATATAAAATTGATTCGAACACGTAGTTGCCATTATCTAATCGACTTAATTTTTTATAAGAATAATGTATTCAACAAATCTTAAAATATAAAACAGTTCAAATTATTGAACCAGTGTCTAAAAATGAGCCCACCGAGTAAATTAGACAATCTAATCTTGATCTCTAATAGGAGATAAGTTGGATCGTTTTAAAAATTCTTGACCATTAGACTCTTGATGATGTGACTTGAGTTGATGAGGTAAGGATTACACCTATGTGACTTGATGAGGTAAGGTTACATCTAGATTCGAGCTCCTGTCGACCCAGCCGAATTCGGTGTACTAAGACTTATCCTTATGCTACAACACTTGGATGATGAATGATATCCAAAAGATGACAAGTCATGGGTAAGAATGGGAATTGGTGAAAGATTAGGACCATCTTACCTAATAAAAGTTTTGGGGAAAAGAAATGTAGCTAGCACAATATCCAGATGGATGGAATATGACCACTTGTGGCCTAAGTAAAGTGAAGAAGTCCAGTTATTTGATAGATGTTGCAATCTTCTATCTGCTTTTCTCTAATCCCAATTTATTCACGTATATTTTTTTTTATTGTGAAATTTTGATGTGATTTAATTATAAAAACAATTTTCAGGACAAAAGATACTGGTTGGATTCCATCACAAAATTTATTGACAGTGGTATTATATGTATCAATTAATTTATCAATTAGTGTGTCAATATATGCTATAACATTATCACTTTAAAACTATGACTCCATCTATTATACAAACTATAAAGACTTAAAACTTCTAAATTATGTCACATCATCCGTCATTATACTAATTGATATATCAATTGGTGGATATAACTTTAATCTTAAGCAAAATATGATGTCTTGTTCATTGATTACATATTATTATTTGTGACACAAATATGAGGTGATTTTTCGGAACTTTTAATTATGTAATGAAGAGAATTTGAATGGAAAATGTGATCAGTCAGTCTTACAACTTAGTATATGGTATTTCAATATGAGGTGATTATTTAGGATTCGTTTGGCATTGGCTTTTTTAGTCAATTTTTTTTGTGTTGTGACTTTTCTAACCTAGCTTTTTTAACCTCATTAGTTTTTATTTTGAGGCTTTTTTGACTTTTGTAAGAGAAAAAATGTAATAATTATAGATAAAAAATAATATTTTGTTTAATTGACTTTTATAATCAATTTTATCTTTTGATGCTTATTTAGCTCCAATACAAATGTCAAACCAGGGCTTAGAATTCTTGATACAAGTAGTAGTGCACGTAAATGTTTGGGGATGAGTACAAACATTAAGGCCAAGTTTGGCATCCTCCAAAAAATTTAAAAAGTCAAAAAGTCACTATCCTATTTAAGTCACATCATCTTATTTAAGTCACATCACCTCTCTAACACATCACTTCAAACCCAACTTAAATCCAACTCATATTTCATAAAAAGTTAAAAAGTACACTTATTTAGTCTTTCCAAACTTGGCCTAAATAAATAAAATGAAGAAAAAAAACTTTGGGGTTTTGATGATAACATATGGCGTGCCATGAAAGATTAAGCAGTAAAAATCAACCTCGATTTGTACAAGGATTCAAATATAAAACATGTTGGATTATATATTGGAAAAACAAAAATAAATAAATAAATAAATAAATAAAGAAAAAAGAAGTAGAAAAGAGTTGTGGACTAGTAAATATCAAAGCATTAGGCTAGTTTCTGTTTGAGAGATGTTACATCCCTTAATTGATGACCCTGAATTCTACCCCTAACGATGTGGTGAAAATTTATGTGAAGCGATTCCACACTCTTCTCTCTTTCATCTTTAACCTTCTTAATTCTACATCAATAAGGGTGAATCATTTTGTTTGTTGTTTACATGGAGACACACCAATCTCATAGTCAGAGAAAATCTTTAATAATGCAATAAATTAACCTTTAATCACAATGCACATTCCTTAATCGTCAAATTAGGATTCAAGTTATACGGTTGGTATCTAGGGTTTGCTTTTGCAAGATTTTTTAACTTTTTAAAAGTTTTAAAAAGTTAATGTGTTTAAAAACTTGTTAAAAAAGTTATTATTATTATTATTATTATTATTGTTTGTAAGAAAAATATTAATATGACATTTTACTTTTTTTTAATTGATTACAAACATTTTTTAAATTTTTTTAACCAAAAATTGGTTTTTTTTGTGAGGTGCCCAAACCACCTCACAATATTGTATGAAAAATGTGCCTTCAAAAGAAAAATTATTAAGTGGTCTTGGGTAGCTATATAGCAATACTTCCACCAATCACCAAATGACTTGCTTTGTGCTATTCCCATCACCCAATATCAAATCATCGGTCTCACTCGCTTTATCAATCAATATGCTCCTGCCACACATCTAGCCATGCCCCAACATTACTAAATAACTTCTCATATAATTTATAAAGAAAAATAGTTAAGAGCACTAAAAGTAATGTTCTAATAGTACCATTGGCAGTGGGCGGGGGCGGAGCCAATGCTTTTTTTTTTTTTTTTTTTGACATTCCCAATGCATTAGTGCTATTAGTAATTTTTTTTAATAGTATAAATCATTGTTGAATTTATAAAAGGGTAGCACAGACACTTCCCAACTAGTGTAAAAAATATGTTAAAAAAAACTGGTGTAAAAAAAATATATAACACTTTTTTATTTTCAAGAAAATATAGGCCTTTAATTAGTCATGTTTATATATAAAAAATATTTAAAAAAACATTTAAAAAAAATTGAAAATAGGCAGCCTTTTTTTTTTTTTTTTTTGAAATGGGCCAACAATAACTTAATAAGGCATTCAAGAATGAGATTTACGCTTATGGTTTATATAGAAGCAAGATTTTTTTTTTTTTTTTCGAGAAAATTATTTAAACGATAATTTTTTTATTTTTTTTTAAAAAAAAACTCAAAGTTTAACTTTTGTAACACAATAAATATTTAGTTTTTAATTTTGTCAATTTAAACTTTAATTTTTTGATTTGTCGTCAATCTAAACTATTTGCCCATTTTCGTTAAGTAAAGTTAAGAGAGAAAAAAAAAAGGTATTTTAGTAATTAAACTCAATGAAAAATAGTATTTATATGTTTTATGTACACTTACATTGAGTTTAATAACTAAAATATTATTTTTTTTATCGACTTTTCTTAACGAAAATAGAATGATGATTTAGATTGAAAATAAATTAAAAAATTAGAATTTAAATTAATAAAATAAAAAATTCAATATTTTGTTATAATAGTCAAATTCTAAAGTTTTTTATTTTGTAATTTCTTCAAATTTTTATTTATTTGTTATTCAGTCATTTTGTATTGCTTCTTGTTTTGAATCTCTCATTGAGAGCCTTTAGTATCCCCCGTAAATAGAAAGGAAAAGATGTATAATGGATGAGAATGTGGAAAAAGTGAGCTGTGAATCAAGAGAGCTAAAGCAAAGGAATGTGGAAAAAGTTGGAACGGGTCATAGAGATGACAATTATATTTTTTACGAATTTAGATATAAAAATTTAAAAATTATTTAAAATTTTCTATCAATAATTTAGATTTTTATCAATTTAATAAATTTTAAGTCTCAAATTCCAGAGCCTATTTTTTTTGTTTTTTTGTTTTGGTTAGATTTTATGTCTTATTACAAAGGGGCCCACTTGATCACCGTTTCTTGGTACGAATTGTTTCAATAAAGTTTTTTCAGTTACTTATTTTGTGGAACTCAATTCTCAGCCACAGAATCATTCGCTCAATATATGGTTTACATTTCATAGAGGTGAGCCTCACTTTTCAATCATTCAAAATCTTGAAAATAAAAATAAAAATAAAAAAAAAGAGCAGAATTTTTCCAACAATATGATATAAAATTGTAGAATTAAAAAATAATAATAATAAATTAAAATATCATGTGATTTTATTAATGTAATTTTAACAAATGAGAAATCACAAAATACATTAAGTTGCTAATTCCTTATCTTCATATTACGTAATAAAAGTGAATTAAAATTTTTTCACTTTTAAAAATTTTCAGTGTAATTAATTGGTAATATCATATGAATACTACTTGATAATTGCTCTTTGATAATAGAGTATGGTATTTTATGTTTCAAATTTTTGCGTGTTATATTCTAATATATTTATAGCCTTAGTTGTCTCTAAATTTTCATATTACATATCTAATTATGAATATTTAAGATAGAGAGAAAATCAATTGGATTATCCCAGTTGATGATTATGCATACTATTATTTATTTGAAAGGTCATACAGCAATTCTTATTAGCAACAAATATTAATTATTTATAAATAAATGAAAAAGAAAATTTGAAAAAAAAAAACTATTAGGAAAGAAATTAGAAATAAAGGATTATTCACCTCAAATTCCCAACAATAGGTCTGCGAAAATTGAAGAGGTGAAAATTTGAAAAAAAAAAAATCTTTTGGAAAATTACATATCAGTGCAAAAATAAAAAGTATTTATAAAAAAGTGAAACATTGTTGAAGATAGACCGTTAAAAGTTTTTTTTAAAAAAATGAGAAATTACATATAAGTGAGAAGATAAAAAAAATATTTATAAAAAAGTGACAAACATATGACAAAAAAATATTGTGTAATTTTTTTTTAAAAGTAAAAATTGATTCAGACCCACTTGTCACCCTCTCTTAAGAGTTTGTTTGGCATGTGAGTTAATCTTTTGATTTTTTAACGATTTTAGTTTGATGTTAAAATGTCTTGTTTGGAACAAATTTTTTAATTTTTTTTACTTTTATAAAAGACAAAATATAATAATTATAATTTGAATATGATATTTTTTAATCTAAAATTAGAAAAAAAAAAATTCATCTTTTTATAATTATTTTAATTTCAATTCATCTTCTCAAACGATAACTACGCTACGTCGATTTTAAGATAGTGGCCCCCAGCAGCCATATTACGTCCACGTGTCAATTTATTTTAATTTTGGCCTTACATGCCTTTTTGGTGGGTGATATCAGCCATTAATCTGGAATCTCAAACCTCTTTCACCTCCATCACTTTCATCCTAACTTTTATCTCGTGGCTTCAACTTTTCTTTAATTAATTTATTTTCTTTTTATGTGGATAATATTATTTTGGACATGGGTCGTAGATTCAATTTAAACTTTTTTAAGATAATAATTTCAAGTTTTAATCTTTTTAAGTTATAAGAACAATAATAATTTAAAAAATTATATTATTTTTATCTATTTATCTATTATTTTATTTATTTATCTATTTAACATATATCATGTTTGGGTAAATTATTAATAGATTCTAATAGATGGATTTAATTCTCATTAAATCGTATTAATTCATCATTAAGAGTTAGTTTTAGTAAAATTATCGTTAAAAATAATTTTTTTTGACAATTTTTTTCATATAGTTAAAAATAACTTTTTTTTTCACAATTTTTATACATTATCACTAAAACTTACAATTAGTAATGTCTTTCTATTGATGAATTTTCAAATGTCTCTAAAAATTGAAAATTAGTGATTTTTTGTGACATTTGTTTTTTCAAACTATCGCTAAAATTTTTAATTAGTTACGTTTTTGTAAAATTTCTCAAACCGCTGTTGGAAATTAATAATTTGTGATTTTTTTAATAGTGTTTAATGAAAAATACTGCTAATTATCAAAGACCTATTGACTAATAAATTCACCTATTGTGACCTACACGTAAGTCCTATCTATATGTTTGTCTATTTGGTTACTGTCACTTATCTATCTAAGTATCACTTAGTTGTCCACATGACATCTATCTATTTGTCCACTTGTCATCTATATATATCCACATAATCTCTTTATTTATATATCACCAGCACTACTAGCCATCGTCCATTGTCATCACCCATCACCACCAGCCGCCAACCACCTTTAGTATCGATGAATTTTCCATCAATCGATGGTCCGATAATAATTTGTCCTACTCATAATAAAATAATTTCATTAATTATGTTGTTACAATCAAAACAAAATAATTTTTAAACCTAATGCTGTACACATCCCTGCAAATGGACTTCTAACCAATTTTTTGCATTATATTTTTAGTAAAGTAATAATCGGCCAAAAAAAATAAAAACTCCAAATTATAGTTCCCAAGTTGGACTTACATATACATGCAATTGCATGTTATGTATCAATGTACACATTGAAGTAACTTTAGGATTAAAATTTGTTAAATTAAACTCAACGAAGCTTTATTTTAATAATACATGAATTTTTGTAATCAAAGGAAATTTATTGTAATTGACCGTATTAGCAAGCTTCAAATGGCCAAATCACATGATGCTCTCATCAAAAATTGTAACCATATACAAAAATAACAGAATTTTAAAAGTTTCTCACTCATATGAGTTATTGGTTCTAGGTTGTCAATAGATTAGATTTAATCTGAATCTAGCCCGAATTCGACCAAAATTCAAATCCGTTTACAAAAAATTCAAGCTACAATCAATAATCCAAATACATTCAATTCGATTATTAAACGGATCGGATAAGCAAAAATCCGATCTAACAATTTGATCGATCCGATTATTCTCAATATGAATAAAGAAAATACAAATTGAAAAAAAATAAAATTCAAATTATATAAATTGAAGCTCAAAAAAAAAAAAAAAAAAAATCAATGGGATATAAATGGATTCGGATCGAAATCAGGTTTGTCTTAATCAGATTGGATTTGATTTTGACAGCCGTTGGCATCCTTCATTACTGATTCGATCCATTTACAAGCCTAGTTGGTTCCATATTATTGTAGTAGCCCCCATTTCAAAATCCAAATTCTATTACAAGCGATATGTACAAGTGTAGATATACACCAATAACAGTTAGATAAGATACACTTAATATTTGAAATATACAAAAATAAACTAACAAATAAACATAAAGATGTTTAGATTTCATTCTCCTCTTTTGGATTCTAAGTAGGTGTTTTGCCTTCTCTCCCTTGCTAGTTGGCTTGGCAGATGATTGGCAAATTTCATGAGCCAACCTAGTTGGGTTATGTCTTTCGTAGTGATGTCGTTTGCCTCGGCTCTATTATTGATGTTGTAAGGGCACGAAATATTCGTCACACCCGTACTCCTCGTAATCTAGCTTAGATCTCCTCGAATGACATTGTGTAACCTGCAAAACAACTCAAGTGAGCTACTCGGCGGGTGTGTGCCGGAAAACCCCTCCGATGCTTAAGTCAGTTCTTAAGATCAATATAGGAAAAGCTCTCTAGAATTCCAGTGAGTAAAATTACATTACCTCTTTAGGTTTTACTTTTGAGCTTTTATTCATTCTGCAAGGTAGACTCCTAGAGGACTCTAATTCCTCTTCATAGAGTCCTATCCGGAGTCCATCTCTTAAAGATAATACCTATCCTTTAACACCTTTATCTCCAAAGTGCGAGTAAAATAACACAACTCTTAGCTCAGTCAACAAGCCAAGCGAGCCATTTTGGTTAGTTGAGGATCGAGTAACCATATTGAGTGAGCTTGGTTGCCTTTAAGACTGCCGAGCAATATGTAATGCCAAGCTATCCTTATACACAAGACCCAGCTCGGTTGTTCAACCCAATCATGTGGCTAACCCAACTGTCATAACCCACCAACTGTTGTTCGGTCCTCAAAGATAACACAGCCCAAACCCCAATTCCAAGTTAGCTCGGCCCATACTCTAAGTCCAAGCAACCACAGCTTGGCCCACTGTATGGCGCAATGCAACGCCTTTGCAAGTTAGCTCAGCTAATTTGTAAGCAACCTTAGCCCGGCTCATTGCATGACCCAAATCGAAGATCTATGCAAACTTAGCTCGGCCCATTTGCACAACGCAAATTACCCTCTTAGATGTATCTCACTGTAATTCCTCAATATTTTTCATCAATAAATTTTTTTTTGTTGATCAAAAAAAGATAAACACAAAAATACTATAATTATTCAGCTTAATATAAATAATTTTATAAGCATAAAGATATCATAATCAATCCTTTCAATTTACTTCTTGATTTTTCAATTGATTGGCTACCTGAGTCAATCTATTAGGCCTGGTTTGTTTTCCGGAGTAATAGTCCACTCCGAACTGTGATAGATGAAAAGTGAGCTTAGCTCACGTTTGTTTTATTTGTGGTCCTCCGGATTGATAGTCTGTTCGGATTAGGATAGGCCTTGGGCGAGCAGATTGTTAGTCTGGGCGAAGAGGTAGTATTAGAAAATAGTCCGCTGACTTAGTGAGTTACCGGTTGTTCGTCGGGACGTTCGGCCGGTCAACCGGTCAACTGCAAATTTTTTTTTTTTTACATGGTGGACATTTTTTTTTTGAACATTAATGTTTAATGATTTTATATTTTTTGTAAGTAACAATCAAAATTTTATTTGTTTTATTATTTTATATAAAAATAATTTAACAATCCCCACACTAACAACTATCATCAAAACAAACACAATTTTACTAATTCCCTCACTAACAATCCTCTCAGTGTCATTCCCCTCCATTCAATCTCTGAAAACAAACGGGACCTTAGTTTACTTTAATGGTTATTGAGCGTCTAATTATGTATTAATAAATTATAATTGCGGTATTTATTAAGAATTTTTTTTTTCAAATACTTATATTTCAATTAGTTCATAACATATTTTTATATTATAATAATTCTATTATTTGAATATTTGATCCACCAAATCCTAATTCTTATATTTAAAGTATTTTATGGATTTTATCCTTACAAATATTTTTTGGACGCTTTGCAACTTGATGATGTGAACATTCATGTTTGATAGTGTGAATGTTCACATCAAAAACATTCAAACTGTCATTGTGAATATTATTATTAGGCGTATTTTGATAACTATTGTTGGCTTTTTGGCTTTCGAAGGTTAATAAGGTAATTTGAAGTGTACCAGCAAGGATCAATTAATCCTTACAGAACATTAATTTCCAACCAATTATCAGACGATTGTGTTATAGTTTTCTCAGCCTCAATGAAGAGGACTTTTACTGGTGGCTTGTTTAGGAGAAATTAGTAAATAACAACGAGTGAAGAATAATTTCAGAATCTGAATTTCTTTAAGTAAATGAAAACTTACAATGATTTGACCTAGTCTCGTAGAGGTTCACAGCAACAAACTATTTGAAACTACTCCTAGAAAATGAAGTGCAGTACAGGAATTGAAGTGCAAAATGTAAAGAACTGTAAAACTGAAAGAAAAAAATGAAGTAAAATAAACTGGTTTTTTTATCTGAGTCTGGGGCTTCATTTGGGCCCTTCTCTGCTATTTATACTCTTCAATGATACCGTCGAAGTGGGCTTCCAACCATCGAAATGTCCTCCTATGATTGCTGAACATGCTTTCTCACAGTTAGTCCCACTACGCCACTCTTGCAGTTAGGCTTCCCCCTTGATTTTGAATTTAAACTTTGTGAGTAACCGTTAGGCCACATCATCTTGTCTCATTCGATTGTTTCAATGCTATGCAGATCCATTATTACTAATACGAATTACCACGTGTCTGACTTTGGTTGGCAACTTGTATTAACTTCCCCAAATTGCCCTTTTCGTGCCACATGTTAAATTGTGATTGACTTTTATAAATTATACAGCCAACATTACCCCCCGCACTAATATACCCAATACTTGGTGATATTAGTGAACTAGTGCAATCCACCCACATTCTAGGATGTGCATGGACTCTGTGTATTCTGGTAGTATAACCACTTTTTGAATAATGAAGCAGTGAACTTCATTAAATCCTTGCATATTGCACTTCCACTCTTTGAGTAGACGAAAAGACTGGTACATCCCCAATGGCCAATCACACATTCTCTTACATCAATTGAGCATACGAGGAGTCTATGGAAGATGATTGGAAGCCTCGAAAAAACCTCAATGCATTTATTGGTTACACCTATCCGCCTCCATTTATACAAGTCATGGAAGCTTTTGGAAATTACCAATCTTTAGACCAAAAATTTGTTAACTACAAACCCTTAGACTAAGCATTTACAAAAATGGATCTTAGAAGCTCCTCTTCTACCCCACCACTCTCTGCATGGGACACAGCTGCTTCTTCTTCCTCCAGATCTACTGGCTAGAGAAGTTGGCCAAAACTTGATGAACCCAAATTAAGGGTGCGAATTCACCATCGATTTATTGAATTCAATGATCCTCTGTCTATTCCTTATTTTGCTCGGAGCTCAGTGGTTTACCCCTAAGTACCCATTGATCACCGACGCAGTCTAGAGGACAACTTACTTGTGGCGTAGTACACGTCTTCCATGCCAACAAAGATAGTGTAAGCAACTCCTCATCCAGATGAAGCACAGGGATATAATCCGTTATTTTTGACTAAGAAGGCAAAACTTTGCTCTTCTGACGAGCTTGAATGTGTAAATAACCCCCAGTTCCTCTTTTCCTTTGGGATGGATCCCTCTGTATCTCCTTTCCCTCAGAATCCTCATCGGATAGAGGAATTGAAACTTACTATTTTCAAGAATCAGTTTCTTCCTTCCTACCAACCTATTGCTCTTCCAACTGCCTTTGAGCGATATCAAGCTCAACTTCTGCTTGTTGCCTTTTCTCACTTGCCTTTCAATGTTCTTGGAGATGAGATTCCTCTCAAGAACTTCCAATGGGCCTGAGATGTTATGACTCGGGGTCATGTTCTCAACCCCATTGCCTAGGCAGAACTTAAAACTTTTTTGGACCAACTTCCACTCCTTCTTCACTGGTACAAAATTTCTTTGGCTACCAGTGATTCTTTGAACAAAACAACAACCAATCGAATTAAGACAGAGTACGCAGCAAAGAACCTTATTGAAGAATATAATAACTTCAAGAATAAGAGTTCAGCGCACTGGGATGATCTCGATATGGACGAAATGGAACAAGGCCTGAAAGAGACAGAATTCAAGGTGAAAGCTGAACAGCTTTTTCACCAAATAAGAGCATACTAGCTGCAACAACCCAACTTTGATAGGATATAAAACAGAATACAGAAAGAACATAAGTTCATTGAACATTGATGGGTCAAATTTAATGAACTTGTTACTCTTTCTATTCCCTATTTTTATGAGATCGAATTTGTAGCCAACTAGGCTTTCTAATGTAATTACTTACATAATCAATAAAACTAGATTTTTCTTTCTCTATTTGGCATGATCTGGTTTTATGTTCCAATTGCATGCTTGTGACCATTTTATTTGCCCAATTCAAATAAAATTAGAGCTTCGAATTTACCATTTTTTTTTTCTTCGAAGCCTGATTTGAACATTTCCAATGGAATACTTGAAATCTGATTTGAATATCTCCAAAATGTGGAGTACAATTGATAATCTTTGCCTTAGGTCTTCTCATTCCAATTACATGGTCAACATAATTTTAATAGCTTTGAATTGACTAACCTTTGTATCAAGGTTACTTTTAAGTACTTCAAAGTACTTAGTAACAATGTTGCTTTCTAAAAAGGTTTGCTTTGATAGAGAATCCCAAAAGGAATTTTTCATGTTCAGGCAAGTCTTTTTTTGGATCTTGATCTTTTACTTGACTTGGTACTGGCTCTGCAACTTTGAAGTCTAAAACATCAAATAAGAATCAAATTCCAACTACAAAATACTTCAAAGTTCACTTCGAAGGATTTTACCTTTCACAAGAAATCTAAGAGCAAGTCCCCAATCCCTTTGAAGCAGACCAAACCTAAACATTCCTGCATTCTCAGGAATAAAAGGTGCTTCGAAGTCAACTTCATGCTCTCGAAGCCTTAGTTGATTGTTTGACATCTGGCTTTGGAGCCAAATCTTGACTCCGAAGCCAAATATTAGTTTTCGAAGCCAATATGATTGTTTGAGATACATTTCCCGCCCAAACAATCACCATTGAGAGAGACTTTTCATGTTGTACTTTCAAGACTCCTATGAATTTTAAGACAAAGGCTTAAACTCATATGGGTTCCAAAAGCAGTCAAACAATTATCTCTGGTTTTTTTACCCATTTCAATTGATTGGGCATCCTTTAGACGGAAAAGTTTAAAAAACCCTTTCCCTTCGCGCTTTTAACTTACTTACTCGCCCAAAACACAAACCCTTCATTTCTATTGCTCTCTCATCCTCTTTACTCTTTTCTAAGCTTCGTCCTCCAAAAACTCTTGTTAATGGCTTCTTCCTCCTTGAAAGTACCAATTGTGGAATGTGTGAGCCCATCCGTAGCTTTAAAGAGGTGTATCGACGAAGAGATATCCAAGCTCAGAGCTGGTGAACCGAGTACCATAGATGGTCGCCTCTTTATTTCTCGCCATAATGAACAATAGGAATATGTCTTAGGACCTATCTTTAGAGAAGCCTTAGCTCAACTTCTTGTTTTGTATCCTCGTCTAGAGGATCACTATCTCCTCTACGAAAGGGGTTTTGATTGGGGAAGCTAGAAGATAAATCGCCCCCACCGCTGTTGGCCCACATTAAGGGTTGAATGGAAGGAGCGGTACGATAGGGTTATGCCTACCAAAGAATGGGATCTGCAAGAGCTCTGTATCCTTGATGCCCTTCGCCTTTCCAGGTTCATTATCCCTGAGGATCCTTTCTTGATTCCTACAGCCCTTTGTTTCTGGAATTCGGCTTTTAATTTTTTCCAGTTCCGGTGTGGTATGATGGCCCCTACCGTTCTTGATATTTTTCATCTCTTCGGGCTCTCACCACTTATTGCTTCCTTTACGCCTGGCTACCCAGACCTTCCGGTCAACTTCACCATTCCACCCTTGAACTCTTCCTTCAGTGATTTTGTAAAATTTGAGAACAAAAAGGTAGGTTCTGTAGGTGACCAAGAGTTTTTTTCCTTCATTCTATATTGGTTATGCAAATTTCTCTTTTGTACTTCATCTCAATGAATTATGGCTAAGTTTTCCCCACTTGACAAGGCTCTTGCCTCAAAGAAGAGGATAGCCTTGGCTCCTTATGTTTTAGGCCATGTTTATAGGGCATGCTCCTAATTTTGCGAGAAACCTCTGGATGTTAACCAAGGAGGCCCCCTCTGGGTATTACAACTCTGGCTCTTCGCATATTTCATTGGTCTACACTCCAAGTGCTTGAGATTTTTGGTGCAAGAACCCACTACTTACGAAGAGAAATTTGCCAGGATTTCCTTATACCGCTCCAGCATTGCCTATTATTTTACTTTCTTTCATCAACTCCCAATTTCTCCACTTCCTTCTTTCTTTTGTCCCTTCAAAACCAATACAGGACCAGCTTTGGCTCAGGGCATTTTTGGCTGATAGGGAATGCTCCAATGCGCTACACAAGGATATGTGGGCCTCTGTCCTGTTACCAAAGGAGCTCTTTATCGGTACATTGAATCTTTGAGCCTACAAATGTATATCTGAAGTTTACTGTCCTTCCCAATTTGCCAGGTAATTTAGGCTTACTCAAGAAATTTCTATCCCTCTCTGTAGCCTCTCCAATACCAATCTCACAGTCAAAGACCTGAAGGTACCCAAAACCAAATTGGAGGAAGCAACATGAAAATTACTACAAGAGTTGAGTGAGTTTCAATTCATCCCCTTTATCTCATATGGCACAGCTTTGAGAAGATTTCAAAGTTGGTGGACAGCCAATATGGAGGTGCTCCTGGCAATACCTCCCAAAGATTTGCTAGTGGGACTAGATGTCCCCTCTCAAGCCAAACCCAAAAAGACTAGGACCACTGTTACTGTCTGTACTGCCCCTGCTATCCCAGCTCATACTCCTACTGTCACAGAGACTACTCCTGCTGCCACAGAGATTGCTCCCAATGCCTCTCCTCCTCCTCCTAGAGTTACCAGGGTTGCTTCGAAGAGAGGCATGCATTTTCATTTTTTTCCTTCTCTTCTCTTTATGATGCTTATAATGCCTTGCTCATCTACTTATGTTTTTATTTTTGGTGCAGGACCTTCACAAGTAGACTATCCTCAAAGGGCTCAAGCCTTAAGCATTCTTAAAGATAAGCAATAATAGCAAAAGAAGAGAAAACTTATGCTTGGTCTTGAAGAGGAGGAAATACCTGAATAAACACCACTTAAGAGGAAGAAGAAAATAACAATCTCCCCCTTTGATTTCAATGATGACCCTACTCATCATGCAGCCACCAAGGTAGTAGAGATAGAGAAATCCAAGCAACTGGTGGTTTTCCAGAGATATGAGAAAAAGAGGCAGCAGCAGATATTGAGGAATGAAGTTGCTGCTACTGACACACTACAGAGGGAAACTGCAAGGAGGCAACAAACTGCCGAACATTATGCTCTTTGCAGTTCTCCCACTATTACACCACTTCCAAGACTGGTAATTTCTTTTGCTTTCCCTAGTAATTTCGTTTCTCAAGTTTTCAGCAATAAAACTTACCATTGTTTCTTATTTTCCGTCTTGTAGCAACAGTTACTCTACATTTTCCTTTGACAATGGCTTTTTCTGCCGTATCTGAAATTGAAAGGCCATTTGAGACAGCCTCTAAAAGAAGGAAGAAAATCAACACCAAAGTGCCCTTAAGTGTAGAGCTCATCCAGACAATACTTCCATTTCCCGGCTGTACATTTTCTATACATTTTTTTAGGCAAGGCCTCCCTATTTCTTTATCCCTGGGCTTAACTCTGTATCTACCTCATCTAATCTTTACCTCAGCCCAATTTACTCTCCCTACAATCCTGGCTGCTCCTTCATCACCTGAGAAGGCCCCAATTGTTACCTCATCAGTGATAGTTGGTGCTTCCAAAGAAGATACTGGTAGCTTACCAATTTCTTTTTCACCACCACCATCCAGCTCCAGTCTCTCTTCCCTTGATCTACTGGTGGCCAGGACTATAGATACTGCCAAGGACACTTCAACCTCTTCTCCTATCCCTATGCAATCACCTCTTCCAAACCCCTCTGTACAATGTCAGTGGACAAGATAGACATTTTTGAAGCCCGGCTAGCTAGCCTTTTTGACACACCTTCAACCACTCTAGCAACCAGCAGTGAAACTGAGCCATTGGCCCTTGCTGACTCCCTCTTGGAAATTTTTGAGAGCTCTCTAACCATCGGCAGAGTTTCTTTGCCTCTATTAGACTCAGGCACTTGTTTGGAATTGCTGACATCATTTTCAAGGATCCCATTCGAAGACTTACAAAGACCTGTACTTAAGAATGGTTTCCTCCAATGCTGCAAAGTCATTGAGCAATCTAACATGGCCATTTTAAGCCACTTATCCTAGGCAGCAGCTACCATTGATTTCTGTGTCAACATTTGCCACATTGCTAAAGCTACAGAGGAGAAGCTATTGAAAGACAAGGAATTCATTTCCCATATACATGCTGGAGTATCTGAATTAAAGGGACAACATTCCTCTACTTCTCAGTTTCACATTCAGCTCTTGGAGAAAAAGGCCCAATTAGAAGAGGAGTTAGCAGCAGTTAACCTGGCTTTGGATTGAATTGCTACAAAGCTGCAAATTACCAATCAAGGGCTAGCTGACCGTGAACAAGACATGGCTACAACCATTCAGTTGTTCCCATTCCTTAGGAGTAGAGAATCAATTATAAAGGAACAACTGAAGCATTGTACTAATTTTTGGGCCAATTTATAGCTACATGTACTTAACTCTTTATGAAATGAAATCCTTATTTATTGTTTGAGTGTTTTCATGCTTTTCTTGTTTAGCATTTTCTACACTCCTTGTGTTTCCCACACAGTTGGATAATAAGGTTTCAAGTACCTGCCATTAATTTTCTTATGATGCACATATCCATTCAGATTTCTCAAATGGTATGCTCCTCCAGGCAAGACTCTATGAATTTGATATGGTCCTTCCCAATTAGGTGACTATTTGCCAAACTTATGGCTTTTAATTCCTATTGGAAGTATTGTCTTCCATACCAAATCACCTTTATCAAAGCTAATGTGCCTGACTTTCTTATTATAGTTTTTGGCTGCCTTCTTCTTTTGGAAAAGAATACTATTTAATGCCAAAATTCTAGCTTCATCCACATTTTCTAATTCCAAGAACATGCTCTGATGGTACTGCTCAAAAGCTGGCTGGTCCTGGCATTTCACCTTCAAGGACCTAATGTTAATCTTCACAGGCAACACTGCATCATGCCCATATACTAAGGCATAAGGAGTGACTCCCGTACTTGATCTTGGAGAAGTCCTATAAACCCACAATACATCCAACAATAAGTTATGCCAATCCCTAGGATTGTCTTCCACAACTCTCTGTATTCCTTTTTTCAAGGACTTGTTAGATGATTCTGCCTGACCATTTGCTTGTGTGTAATAAGGGGTGGAATTAACAAGGCTAATTCCAAACTCTACTGCAAAAGATTTTACCATTTTCCTATCAAATACAGTCTCATTATCTACAGTTATGGTCTGTGAGATGCCAAACCTGTGAATCAGATCTTTAATAAATCCAATAACTTCAGCTTGATCCATAGCTTTGTATGGTTTAGCTTTAACCCACTTAGTGAAGTAATTTGTGGCCACTAGGATGAAACAATGGTGCTTCGAAGAGGGTGGATGTATCCCTATCATATCCATAGCCCAACCTCTAAATGGCCAAGGCTTCACAACTGTATGCAAATCAGTTATTGGTACATGTCTTATCATGCCATGTTTTTGGCATGCCTAGCAACCTCTAGCATACTTTATACAATCTTTAAAGATGGTTGGCCAATAGTAGAAATACCTTCGAATCAACCATCTCATCTTCACACCAGGCTGATGAGCACCACAAATGCCTTCATGAACTTCAGCCATGGCTGTCGATGCCTCCTTTGGCCGTAGACATTCCAATAACAACCCATCTGCTCCCCTTTTGTAAAGAGCATTACCATACACTATGTAATGCATAGACTGTAATTTAATCTTTTTGCTGGCCTTCGAAGATGGGCCAGTTAAGTACTGCATGATTGGATGCATCCAATCTTGATCTTGTAAGTCATTATGATTGATTTTCAACACAACATTCCTTTTAGCTAAATGGGGTATTAATTTTTGATATGTTGCTTGACTTATGTTTAATTGAGTGTCATCCCTCCTTCTGAAATTCGAAGCCTTCTAAGCTACATCATTGGCTTTGTTATTCATGAATCTTGGGATATAAGTCACATTTGCTATCTGAAATTGAGAAAGCAAATGTAATGCAACAACATAATATGATAACATGCTTGCACTTTGACATTTGAAAATTCCTTTTACTTGGTTTACCACCAATTGAGAATCTCCAAATATATCAACTGCATGAGCTTGTAATCTAATAAGCATTTCTAGTCCCATTATTAAAGCTTCATATTCAGCTTAATTATTGGAACAAGTAATTTCATCAACCCTGAAACCATGTGTGGTTTCTACCCCCTGTGGTGACTTAATTACAACACCAATTCCAATTAGACCATTGGCCTTTGATCCGTCGAACCACATCTGCCATGGCTCAACATTGACCATACCAAGATCCATTATCTCCTGGCTTTCTATTTGACATGGATGATCTGCCAAGAAGTTAGCCAAAACTTGCCCTTTTACTGCTTTTTGGGGGACATATTCTAGATGAAATTCTGATAAAGCTAATATCCATTTGCCAATTCTTCCCCTCAACATAGGTCTAGATAACAAGTACTTAACCAAGTATGTGGTTGCAATTACCAAGACAACAGTAGGCAAAAGATAATATCTCAATTTCATTGCTGCAAAGTACAATGCAAGGCACAACTTTTCTATAGCTGAGTATTTACATTCACAAGAATTTAAAAACCTACTAAGGTAATAAACTACTTGCTCGTTGCCTTCTTCATTGTCTTGGGCTAGAAAAACTCCCAATGAATCTTCTACTACAGCAATGTATAACTTCAAAGGCTTGTCGCTCTTTGGTGGCATCAGCACTAGAGGCTTGGCCAAGTAGGCTTTAATTCCTTCGAAAGTAGTTTGATGCAATGCTGTCCACTTAAACTCCTCTTCATCTTTCAACTTTAACAAAGAAGAAAATACTTTAGTTTTCCCTGCAGTGTTAGAAATAAATCTTCGAAGAAAATTAACTTGACCAAGAAACTTTTGTACTTCTTTCTTACTTGATGGAGGCTTAGCCTTAATGATGGCTTTGGCTTTATTCTGATCAATTTGTATTCCCTTCTTGTGCACTACATACCCCAAGAAGTTTCCAATTGATACACCAAAAGCACATATGAGAGAATTAAGCTTTAACTTGAACTTTCTCATTATTTCAAAAGCTACTACCAAGTGAACCAAGTGTTCCTCTATAGACTGGGACTTTACAACAATATCATCAATGTAACACTCTAGGTACCCTCCAATAAGATCATGGAAGATAGTAGTCATTGCCTTCTGATATGTTGCCCTAGCATTCTTTAGACCAAATGGCATTTTTACCCTTTCGAAGGTGTCAATATTCCCGGAACACCTGAATGCTATCTTGTGGATATCCTCCTTTGCAATGTAGATCTGGTTGTAACCAAAATGCCCATCCATCATAGACAAAATCCTGCGCCCTGCTAAACTATCTACTAATAGATCCACTATAGGCATATTGTATTCATCTTTTGGAGTTGCCAAAATCAGATTTCTAAAATCGATACACACCCTCATCTTGCCATTCTTTTTAACCACAAGCACAATGTTTGATAACCATTCAACATACCTGGTTGTTCTAATGAAGCCTGCTTTAAGGAGTCTGAGAATTTCCTCCTTCACTTTCTGAACCACTTCAGGGCTCATTCGTCTTGGTTTCTGTTTGTGTGGTTCGAAGTTAGTCTTCATAGGGAGCCTATGTTCCACTAATGACCTATCCAATCCTGGTAGTTCATTATAAGACCACGCAAAACAATCCTTGTATTTCTTTAGGACTATCAATAACTGGTTCCTGTCAAGAGAACTTAACCAAGCGCTGATATAAGTCGGTTGCTATGTAGAACCTTTCCCTAAATTGATTTCTTCCAAAGGGTCTTGTACTTGAACACTTACTAACACTTCTCCTTCGACTTCTTCTGCATTTGAAGCAACTTCTTTGCTTTGTTCTGCTCCCACTTTCTTTGGTTCAACATCTTTGCCTTCTTCCTCATAAACAAAATCTGTCCATAAGGCTTCTTCTTCCTGTATTTCCTGGACTTTTGTTTCAATGTCCAATGCACAGTACTTATCAAAGGTCAAAGGCCTGACTTGTTGTTGCTTCTGCTTACAGCCAACTACCATGGCTTCCCTCTCTTGTTCCTGAACCTTCTGGACTATTGATTTTAAGTCCAATGCTGAAAACTTAACTAAAGCCAGGGGTCTGGCTTCTTGGGTCTCATCTTCTTGCCTATAACCAGGCATCATTGTCATCCTTGGTGACGAACTCTTCATCAGCACTCTCCTGCACTAAGTGCTTCAGGTGTACTACTTCCTCATCAACTGTCACTTTGGTTGTTCCATCAGGTTTTCTCAATATACTGAGTGGTGTTACTCCTTCAGTATACAACTTGGCCTCTGTAAAGTCAGCACAAGGGATAAAGGGTTGAGGGTCTACATTGATCTCCTCTGTCTCTCCATTGTATAGGGCCATCATTATCTTCTGATGTAGGGAAGAAGGCACACATTTGTTGGTGTGGATCCAATCCCTGCCAAGTAAAGCATTATACTTGGCATTACTATCTATAACAAAGAATGCTGTCATGCAATCTCTTGTTCTCACACTCAAGTTGATGGCAAAATACCCCGAGCCATCTACTTATCCCCAGTGAAGCCAGTAATGGTTGTGCTGGTTGGGATTAATCTGGGGTTTCTTTTCTTCAATTTCTTCAAAGAGGACTTCAGAAGCAGGTTCATTGCTGCTCCGTTATCCACTAACACCCTATTTAATTGTATCCCATCAAAATAAGCCTTGATATACAGGGGCTTAACGTGCTGCGTCATAGATGTTGTAGGATACTTGAAGGGATACGAGAGATTAATACTCACCTCCTCACTTTCATCTTCAGTTTCCATTGGTGTGGCCACTTCAAACTCGTCTTGAATCATGCTAACCTATGAATCTTCACTAGAAACTGGAATAGGGTCATCTTCCTGACCTTTTTGGTCTCCATCTTCTGCCTGGAACTCCTGTGGCAATATACATATTGTGATACCCCTGTTCTGTAGTATGCTAATTGGTCCTTAATACGAATGTGATTATGTGTTTTAATATGATTTTGTGAGCCATTATGTGAAAATATGTGGTTTTGAATTCCTATCTGTTCACCATAGGAATATCTGTTTGATTATCTGCTTTGGAAATTAAATTGAAGGCCTTATCAGCCACAAAACCCAAAATTGATTGCGCCATAGTGATTAGCATAATTTTTAGAGCCTACGGTGAAATTTAATTGGAAATTGATTCGGATTAGATTAAATCGATAAAATTAATGAATTAAGTGCCCAATTCTTTAACATTAAAATAATGGCTTAGTGGAGCCATATCAGGGCCATACACACCCTCATTTGTTTCCTTTGACTTCAAAAATCTGAGTTTGCAATTATAAGATGGAGAGGGCCGGCCATAGTGAGAGAAGGAGCTCAAAAATTGAAGTTTGATCATTTAAGCTTGGTGATCTTGAAGGCACACTAAAGAATCAACCATAGATTGTGGAAATTAAAGCTCCTTGGTGAGTAATCTTGTAAATTTAGAGTTGATTGATGATCAAGAACATGAATGTAATTGAGAATCATGAAATTGAATTGGTTTTGTTGAATTGAGGCTTGATATGTGCATGCATGTAAAGAACACCTATGGAATCACAAAATCTAGCATGTGAATTGTAAATTTTGAAAGATTAGAAGTGTAATCCCACATGCAAGCATGTTTTTGTTGAGTTTCATGGGAAGTTGCATCATTAGAAGTGGAAATGGAAGTCAAATTGGGCATGCATGTTGTTTATTTAAAATGGGAACCTTGAATGCATGAGTTGGAGTTAATTTTGGGGAATGCATATAGTTAATTTGTGAAATTGGGTTTCCTAATGTTGTAATCTTGCATTGGTATCATGTTAGCATGTGTATATATGAGATTTGTGTCATAGCATGCAAGAAAAATTGATTGAATGTCGAAAATGAACTCAGGGAACCATTCTGGAAAACCCAGAATTTATGGTGTCCGCTCGAGCGAGGGAACCGCTGCTCGAGCGGGAAATTCATGCTCCCAGCATATTTTGCAGACATGGTGCCCGCTCGAGCGGGGAAGTTGACGCTCGAGCGGGGAGCTATGTAGACAGGCATTCCGCTCGAGCGGCAGAGTTCACGCTCGAGCGTGAATTTGATATAACCAGTACTTTTGCAGGCCTCTTGGGTCCGCTCGAGCGGGGAAGTCCACGCTCGAGCGGGGACCCTATTTTCTGGAATTTTGAAAATGCATTCTGTGTTCTGTTTTCCGTTCCCTTTCACTTGTGAACACTCTTAGGCATACATTGAGCATTGTAATTGAGTTAAAAAGATAAGAATGAAGCCTAAAGAGGAATATGTGAATTAAAGAACGGATTGAATTATTTGTGACCCTTTTGTATTCATGGAATGTGTAGGGTCAAGCTCCGGGGCAAATCCACAAGCCGATCACTGTGAGTAGTATCGATATTTTGAAGCTTGTCAATTGTCCAATTGCTTATTTCCTTATAAGTTTGCTAGTTTGAATTATGGACAACCGATTGATAAATGATTGGGCCGAAGGCCGATTGACATGAATGATTGGGCCAAAGGCCGATTGATAAATGATTGGGCTGAAGGCCGATTGATAAATGATTGGGCCGAAGGCCGATTGACATGAATGATTGGGCCAAAGGCCGATTGATAAATGATTGGGCCGAAGGCTGATTGATAAATGATTGGGCCGAAGGCCGATTGATACATGATTGGGCCGAAGGCCGATTGATAAATGATTGGGCCGAAGGCCGATTGACATGAATGAATGGGCCAGAGGCCGTTTTGACACGAATGAAAGTTTGAAAGGCCTAAAGGCCAGTTTGAAACGAAAGTATGAATGGGCCAGAGGCCAGTTTGATAAGAATGATAAGTCTAAAATGAATGATAGTCTGACACGAATAGAAGATAAGTGGGCCAAGGGCCAGTATGTTTGGAACCATAGTCACTTGACTTAAATTGTGTATGTATATGATAAATGGAAATATGAAGTAGGCCTAAGGCCGTTTGAAGCATGTTGTTTAACATATCGTTTGTGTATCTTCTTTATCTGATATTATTCACTGGGCTTTCGCTCACGCTCATTCATGTGTTTGTAGGTGAGCCAAGAGAGGTCCAGACCCAGCCTCAGTGAAGTCAGTTCGGAACAACTAAGGTTTTGAGGAGTCAGCCCTTGCGTCTCACGCACGAGACACGTCTTCGCCTTTTCGTTATGTATTTATATTTTGTCAGCTTGGCGAAGTCTTTGAATGTGTATGTATATGGTTTTGTTTTGGCTGACTTAGATTGAGTGATCCTGTTTGTACAGAATTTTTATGTTATTGCATTTTCGGATATGAGTTATTAACATATGTATGTAATGATGTGCATATAAGCACGGCTCTATGGACAAAGTTTCAAATTGCTTCCGTTTGGCCCCCATGAACTCTGTTAAAATACGTTTGATTTGGTTTGAGGCCGTAGGTAATCTCATGATTACTGGCCGGTTATGTCCTTAACCCATGGGGGGCGGGTTCGGGTCATGACACATATATACCATATTTACTAACACTGGAGGAAATAAGCCAAACTGAACTGTTGGCTGCATTTGTTTCTTTTCCAAACTAACTTGTTCAGTTATTTTGGAAGCATCCTCCATGCTGCACTCTGTTACCTCAGTACTAGTGACTTCCTTCGAATCAACTCATTTTTGGTCTGTTCCTGTTGGCTTTTTGACCAAAAAGATTTGTTCAGCCATGAAGGCTTCAAACATATCATCTTTAGCCATTTCTTTCCTTTGGCCTAGTTCGACTTCTCCTTCTGTCTCACGGTTGCTTTCCATCAAGGCCTTTTCAAGACCTGCTGAGCTGGATCTTTCCTTGGCTTTCAGTTCAGTATGAACCTTAGCCAACTGACACTTCTTTTGTTCTGAGGAGCCAATTTTGGATTTTCTCTCTCCTCTGTCTGGCCTTTTGACTGGGCCAATGAAGAACTCTCTTCACTTTCCTTCAGATCCTTTTGGTATAAGGTGTACCTTCGTTGGATCTTTTTCCTTTGAGACCTAGAGATTACTGGAACCATATCTGGTTCCTTTGTTTTTGGGTGCTTAAGTAATACCCAATTATTTGGAGCCACCAAGGGAGGTTTAATCATTCTACCCTGGTCTCCAAAGACACTTCTCTATGCAAGTATTTCCTTAGGCTTGTTCTATATGACAAACTAGTCTGGCACCCCAGGTACCCATAAACTCACTAATTCAGTTGCTGAACTTGCTTTCCCAATCTTTGAAACCACCTTCGAAGCTAACTTTTGAGGCCATTCACTAGCTCTGGAACCTTGCCTTGACCCTAATTCAGGCCTTCTTTCAGGATAATTGCCTTGCCTCTTGTTCGAATTTGACTTTAGAGGCCAATTACTTACTCTAATTCCCTGACTTAAGCCTAATTCAAGCCTTCTCTTAGGATAATTGTCTTCCATCCTGTAGTAATTGGGTGGTCTGAGCTCATGCAAAGGTCTCTTACCCTTGAAATGTATTCGAGTGGCTGGTGGTCCAGCCAAGAATGGCTGTTGTCTGGGACCAGTTGGGTATGGCCTCTTGTTGTAGGTATTGGTTGACTTAAGTCATCTCTGTACATCCTTGTAATACTGTTTTCCATCAATTGGGAGCCCTTTCAACCATTTGTAACTTAACCTGCATCTGGGACACATCCTTTGCATGACAACTGCTTCAAGAGAGTCATCATCCAGTGCTTCCTTACTAGAGTCATCATTTTGGTCTGCAAAGCTCTTTCCATTTGCTGGTGAACTTTAGGTATCCTTCTTGAAAGCAGTCTGGCTGGCAACATACATCTGCACATTAACCTCCTCCAATTCTTTCAAGGATAGGTTTTGGAAATCTGGCATGCCAACATTGGCTGTAACATCCCCAATCTCTGGGAATTGGTTAGTGTCAATCCTCATAGCTTTCTCTGCTTTGGCTGGGAACTTTAAACTCCCCTTTCGAATCTATTCTTAGATCCTATCCCGAAAAACAATACAGTTTTTAGTTGAATGAGACCAAGAATTATGCCATTTACAGTACATTTTCCCTTTAAGTTCTTCTGGGGTAGGGATCTTAACTCCCTTTGGTAACTTTAGGAAATTAACTGCAAGCAAATGATCAAAAATGTCATCTGCTTTTGTTAAATCAAAAGAATACTTCCTATGAAGGTCTTTCTTTTTAAATTGCCAGTTTATTGTGGTGATTTTCTGAATTAACGCCTCACAGGTCATAGGCTCTTTCCCTATGATTTTTGTTGCATCAATTTCATAATTAGGATCCCTATAATATGTCTTATATGATGCATTACTTCGATCCTACTCTTCCTCAAGTAAAGATTCATATCTAGACACCTTATAGGTTAACTCTACTAAGTCTTGAAACTCAGTTGAATCGAACTTCTTTCGAAGCCTAAATTCTAAGCCATTTTGAGTCAATCTCATAAATTCAGGCTATGGTAGAATGACCATACACTTGTTTCATGCCCTTTTGAATCTAGCAATAAATTGAGCAACCTTCTCATCAGGCTTTTGGCTCAACCTTGCAAAATCTGCCATGAAAACTTCAGGCTTTGTTTGGAAGAATTGGGCATGAAATGCCTTCTCCATTTGTTGCCAAGTTTGGATAGAACCAGGTGTAAGATTAATATACCATACAAAGGTTGCCCCAGTTAAAGAATTTGGAAAGAGTCTTAACTTCATATAATCATTATTGGTAAATTCTCCACATTGGCCTGTGAACCTGGCAATGTGTTCTACTGTTGACTGGTTTTCATTTCCATAAAAGAGAGCAAAGTCTGGTATTCTAAACTCCCTTGGGTATTCATACACTGTATCCACCCATTCTGGGTATAGCTTCCTATACACAGGAGTCTGAACCCCTCGAGCCATAGGTCCACACATTTCTCTGACAATATCAGCAATTTGGTCCTTAAGAACCATATTATGTGCTTGTTGGACTACTACTAGAGGAACAAACACAGGGTTTTGTGGAATCCTATATGCTTGAGGTCCTCTTGGTCCGTAAGGAGATATATTTGGGACTGGCTGTCCTTGTGGTACTGGCTGCTGTTGAGGGTATGGTTGACCTCTCTGAGCCTGTCCTGTGAAAAGACCTGCGAAAGGTGCTGCAATAAGAGGAACATGTGTTGTTTCTCTCCCAGCAATAGGAAACCCTTCCAACCCCCCGAGTGTGAATTCGAATAGAGGGTTAGTGAATCCCTTTGTACCAGGCATGGTTTTGAATATGGGATTTGGAAACATTCTCATACCATTTTCTTGTGTTGGCCCAGATCTACTAATTTGTATGGCTTCACTGTTAGATAATGAGACATTTTGATTACCAAAGGCCTCGGAAAAGGCTTATACCATGACTGAGGTACAAGTGATGGTTTTTCATAATTTTGATTACTATTCTGACCATTAGTATGTCCATTAATTTGCATAGGCTGCTTATCTCTATCCAATCTTTGCTGAAGAACATTTGAATTTTCCTCCATATGCCTTATGACAGTTGGTTTATGGGAATTCATTCGATCCATGAAGGATGTAACCCATCTTTCCGTTGTATATATTAATTGTTGTCCCATGGCATCTACCAAGCCTCCCCACGGATTCATTGGATGGGTAGAAAGAATAGTGAATGATCCAATTCCATGGCCTCGTCCAATATTTTGAATATATGGTGCATGCTCTGAGGTGCTAGTCTGTTCGACCATAGGTTCTAATGAGATAGGTGCTTCCACAGGATGTGTTATCATATTATCCTCTAGATCAGGTACTTCTACCTCTCCCTCCACACCTTCTTCCAAGCGTTCACTTTCTTCTTGTCTCCTATGTCTAGCCATTTTAGTGTCCCACTGGGCGTGCCAAAAATATATGTTAGCTTTTTGGCTTTCGAAGGTTAATAAGGTAATTTTAAGCGTGCCAGCAAGGATCAATTAGTTCTTACTGAATATTAATTGCCAACCAATTATTAGACAATTGTGTTATAGTTCTCTTAGCCTCAATGAAGAGGACTTTTACTGGTGGCTTGTTTAGGAGAAATTAGTAAATAACAACGACTGAAGAACAATTTCAGAATCTGCATTTCATTAAGTAAATGAAAACTTATAATAATCTGACCCAGCCTCGTAGAGGTTCTGTAGACACCCCATTTTTGACCGTCATCAAGACTTGGACGTCACCGTTTGAATACTCGGTGATCATCCATGTTTGTGTTCGTTTTGAGTTCTCGGAGGTCTCGGCTACGCGCCTTGCCTCAGGATCTCTTAACTTACCTGTTCTGTGCTTGGTTTTTCACCAAGAACTTGTTTGTTTTTGCACCTGAGGGTAGGAGGTGGCTTGTCAGCCATCCCTTAAACCCACCGGCCGTGGCATGAGGCCACCGGTCTTTCTTTCTCTCTACCGACCATTTGTTTGGCCGGTCGGCTCAAACTTTTGGCCGGTCGGCCATTTAGTTGGCCGATGGTCTCCTTCTCTGGCCGGTGCCCCCTTTTTGCCTTTTTCAGGCATTGTGCATGCCAGCTGTGCCAGCTGGAGTGCACGGACTTGTCCTCCATACACGTGTATGGAGGAATTGCACCATTTGCACCTTTTTGCTCAAGCTTCTTGGAGAAGCTTGCACCCTTTGCTCAAGCTTCTTGAGGAAGCTTGACCCTTTGTCTTAGCTTCCTCAAGAAGCTCAGACCCTTTGCCTTAGCTTCTCTTAGAAGCTTGACCCCCTTGACCCTTTTGTTTAGCTTCCCTTAGAAGCTTCAAGCCTTCATCTTGCTCTATATAAGGAGACTTTCCCTATCCTTTGAGGAGGTTCAGCAAATCAGAGTTATATAGCATATATACACTACTCTCTCTCTATATCTCCCTCTCTCTCTTCATTTGTGTGTGTTAGAGGGCTCAAAAGGGTGTTTTGTTCTTAGTTTTGCACTAAGGCACCTAGTATTACACCATACTTCGGTTTTGGGGGTGTTAGGAGGTTGTTCTTAGAGTTTTGAGTTGATTTTGATCAGAAGAAAGGGGCTGGACTTGCTGCTCTTCAATTGTTCTTCAAGGGTGAGACTATTGCTTTATATTTTCCAATCTTGCACTAGCTTTTAACCTACTTTGCATGCTGTTTTGAGCTTTGTGTATAACTGATAAAAACTCTGATTTTTCATGCTTAAGATGTTTCATTAAGGTCTCTTTTGTGTTTGGGGTCGACCCCCCCCTTCTAGGGCCTTGATTGGCCCCTTTTGTGCCTTCTTTGGTTGGGCTTTGAATACTTTTATGAATTGGCCTTCTCACCACTGAAATCTAGAGGATTTTCAGTGGTGAAGAAGAGGTTTTGAGGTCTTGCATAGGGGAGGGACACCCCTCTCCCTTTGTGTCTCATTTGTTCATGTTTTTGGCCTCATAAGGGTAGCATGCATGCTTAGTTGTTTTTGGCTCCATTTCAGAGGTTTTTGGGTGTTATTTGGTCATGTTATACCTCTGTTTTTGGTCGGATTAATGGCCCCTTGCATGCAAAATATACTTGCCTTGTATTCCTCTATTTTGCCTAGAAATGCATCTTGCCATTAGACCATCATGCTTGCATGTTTTGCCTTGCTTTGTGAAGCTTTTGGTCATATTTCATCATGCTTGAGGTCTGTTGGGTACTGATTTAATCATGTTTACCATGTTTGGTATAGCCTCTTTGCATTTTAGCTTGTGAGCCTTGAGTGTGTGAGTCATGAGCATGCTTTAGTTGGGTTGTTTCAGTGATTTGGAATCACTTCTCATGCTATTTCAGTCCTTAATCCATGCTTGTATGCTTGCATTCATCATCCCTTTCATGCCTTGAAGAGTTGTTCTTTTATGCCTTGAAATGGGTCATAGTGCATGCCTTTTGTTTTAGGCATTTGGGTTGCCATATCAGTGGGTTTTGGGGCATATTTTGATGCATTGAAACTCTGTTTTCAGTTGCCTAGTCCATGCCATGAGTGGTTGGGATGGTTGTAGTAGAGTGCCCTCTTTGTGGCCTGAAATCCCCCTTGTTTTGCATCCATTTCTTGGGCATGTTTTGACTATGATCTATGCATGCTTTGGACTTGTTTTGGAGTCCCCTAGGACTGTTTTAAGTCATTTTAGTCCTTTGGGGTTTGGTTGACATAATCATGGTTTGAACCTCTTTGTTAAGCCTCAAGGTTTTGGGCCCTATTGCATGCCTTGCTTGCATGTTTTGCTTGATTTGGCATTATTCTTCATGTGATTTCAGAGCCTATTGTAATGCCATGTCCTCATGTTTATTCCATTTTGCTCATGCTTGAATGTCGTGCATAGTGGTCTAGCTTATGGACCAATATTATGTGTGTATTTGTCTCCCCTTTTGGCCCCTTAATTTGGGTGTTTTGGCCACTGTTTTGGGATATAGCTGAGGCCTCCCATCTCAATGTAAGTCCATCCTTGTACATAGTTGCATATTTGACATGTTGCCTCTCGTTACATGCTTGCATTATACCATGTTTGCATTACATGTTAGGTTGCATTGCGTTGCATCTTGCATGCTAAACACATTGTACATTTGCATGCTTAGTTTGCATTGCATTTGGCATGCCTTGTTAACTTAGCCTCATGTTGCATATTTGACCCATGTTGCATACTTGAGCCACATTGCATACATGCATTACATTTTGCTTAGTTTGGGGTGTCAAACCAAGCATGAGGAATGAGGTGTGTTCGTACTCAAAGTGACGAAACACGTCTCAATCCTCGGTCGCCAATGCCCTTGATCTCAACATGATAGGGCGTAAGGCACTCATTTGTTTGTTGCATGCATTTACATTGATTTGCAAACTTGGTGCCTTTGGCCATCATGCATCGAGATGCGTGGTTGGTGGCCCGAGGATCAAGGGCCACACTCCCTTGAGTCTATAACATGATAGGGAGAGTGGGCATGCACACATTTGCTTGAAAATTCCATGTCATGCCTTGTCTGTCCTCTGCTGCTGTCGAAACAGGATTCTGCAGGAACATTTGGCCAACCGACTACATATTATGCCGACCGACCATAGGTAATTAGCCGATGGCTTAGCAAATGGTCGATGAATATTTATCAATGGCCGGTGATTTCATACCTTGGCCGGTGGCATTCCAAAATGATCAGAGAGCAATTCAGAGACATCCCCAGGATTTTCACAGTCCTCAGAGGTGTAGGACAGTGCAAACAGAGGCAACAATGACATGGCACCGGGTTTCCGAGCAAGGCGAGTCAAGCATGCGTCATCCACGCATTCCGAGGCAGAGCTGCGGCAGTCTCTTTAGTTTCATATTTAGGCCTTTTTTTTTGTAATTAATTTGTTAATTAATTAGAAGTTTTGTAATAATTAATTAACTAGGATAGTTTATTCACTATTCGGCCTGTATTATTCTTTCGGACCCTCCGAGAGAGGGCAATGTTGTAATAAGTATGCGTGTGTACGATGCATGTCTTCCAACCCCCATTTCTTTCTCCCTTTTATTTAACCGCTTGCGATGGTTAGATTTAGGGCATATTTCAATTAGCATCCTTATGCTATGCATGTTTGCATCATTCATATGTCTTGCATGCACCGGGCTCGGCGTATCATACTAACTGCATTGTATTTCAATTCCAAGTTGAATACGTGTTAGTTGTAGCATCTCACATGCCATTCTTAGAATAGCCGAGCCTATCTTAGTTGCATTTTGCATGTGTTGCATTAGCCATCTTAAAATGAACTAGGATCATGCATATGATTACTAACTAGTTTCTGTTTTGGCTTGGAGTACTAGGTGAGCATTTATACTTTAGCATCTCGCATGTGTGTGAATGTTAACATGATAGCATACTTACCATGAGATTATGTGTTTATGTGATATAACTGCTTGAATGCCTGTGGGTGAAGGTTGGGTTACTTGAATTGGAACAATGCATTGAATGCGAGTTTTAAGCCCACTTGAAAGTGGCAAAACCATGTTTTCTAAGCCCATTTGAGGGTGGCAAAATTCATGTCTTATCCTACTCGCGGGTAGCACCATCAAACCTTTTTTCAAATAAACAAACATGAAATGTTTTGTTCCAATTTAGGCGACTCAGTCTATACTTGTTTGCTGTGCACGTCACGTAGTAAATCTAGGCTAATAACCGGAATAAGAGCACACAATGTTTTCAAAACTCGATATCATGGTTAGTAGAGGCCGATCTTTGATCGGGCGAGCGGGGGTGCTCACGAAGTGACCTTCCCCAATCGTACCCAAGTTCCCGAGCCGAGGCAACTTTGGTGATGACGGACACGTGGCCTTAGGCAACGAGTCAGGGTTTCCTAAATTCCCCAAATAAATATTTAGGTGGCGACTCTGTATCTGGCAAAGCAGTCCATGTTTGGCACTTCTTTAAAAAATCTGTTTTCAAAAACGATTTGCCGGATTTGGACTCTTTGATGATTCATCGGTCTTGCATTGCACTCTGCGAGATTAGATACAGGACCGTGACATTGAGTCCTGAACTGTAGTGAGCCCAATGAACAAAACGGGATTCCCTCCCGGGACGTTCGGGGACGTCTACAGTTTCTGGCAACTCCGCTGGGGAGTTTAGAGAGCTTGACTAGAACTCGTGATATCTTGTTTTGATTACACTCATGTGTTTCTTTGCATTGCATGTGTATTGGTGCGTCTAAGTTACAGTGTTTGTCGTCTACTATTCTTGAACGGTTTGCTGGAGGTTCGCTTCGGGAAGCGTGCCATAAGGCTGACCGGTTACGGGCTCTGCCACGATGGGAACACAAACCCCGGTTATCACCGGGGCGTCCTTTTTGACCATTCGACCTAGTGCATATTCAGAATCCATAGTGACCATTCCAAGCTAAGAACGGTTGCTTACCCGATTATAGGTTGTTTGAAACCGCTGTGTGCGTAGTGAAACCCTAGCTACTGACAAAATAAGGCAGGGAAACCCTACCCCAACATAGGGGTGTTTTTGGCTCTCACTTGCTTGCTATGTGCTTTTAGAGCTGGCCTCTACAGGGAATGTATATATCAGTTCACAAGTTTGGGCATCAGGCCTGCGGGCACCAGTGTTTTGAGGATCAGTTATCTGCAGGTATCATATTCGGTTTTGGGGGCAGTAATTTGGGAACAATGATCAGTGTTTGAGAACAGTCTATTCAGCTTATCAACTGTGGGTTGCGATGCCTAGTTGTGTGTTGTGTGTTTATTTATGCTGTTATGCTGTCCGTTTTCTGGTTGTTTATTTCCTTATTATTGCTTTATTTATCTTTTTGCTAGGGGTAGTTTAGCACAATTGCTTCAGACCAAGTAGATATTCCCCAAGCACTCTGGACAAGAGGTCGTCGACTCCATCGATCTAAGGATTTGGTAGACGGACAACCAGTGTATCATTCTCTACCCCCGGTTACCAGACAGAGGGCAGTTAGGCAGAGAATATCAGTTCGACAGTCAGTTCAGAGGGCTTCGTCCACCCCGCTAGGTATAGTAGGGATCAGAGTCTGTTTCTCCCGCAGAGAGGGACATTACTGGCAGTACAGCTAGATCAGAGCAGTATGGCAGGGGATCGAGGAAATGATGGCCAGCTCCAGGGGAGCATGAAAAATATGCAGCAGGACGCTGTTCGTCGAGATGAATTTGCCAAACAGCAGGCCGAGATCATGGCCCAGCAGGCAGAGTTAATTGCCAGACTGCAACAACAAGCCAGGGCATCTGCTTCGCACCAAGTTCCTCCCCCACTAAGGGTCCCACCACCCTAGGAGGCGGCGAATGTCCAGAATGTCCAAGAGGATACGGACATCCCAACGGGGCCACCTCCGCCCCCGATTCTACCCCAACTATCCAAGGCACCTACGCCTATCAATCAACCGGACTCTCCCTTTGAGTTCAAGGTGGACCTACAGCATTGAAGTTGAGCAAGCTTGAGAAGTTGTTCAAAATCCCAAGGGGTAAAGTCCATCCCAGACATTGAGGACGGGTCTATACCGACGCGGCTGTTGACGCTGCCGGACCGATTCAAGATGCCACAGATCGACCGCTTCGACGGGTCCGGGGATCCATGGGCATCTACGTCTGTTTTTAGACATACTAAGGTCGAGGGCCTCACCCAACTACAGAAGCTTTCATTATTTGGCCAGACCCTGTCGGGTGTGGCGGCCATCTAGTACGCAAAATTGGAAGACGATGTCAAGCGGAACTGGGATAGGATGGTCGAGGCTTTCATCGCACAGTACTCATATAACACGCAAATCGAGATTACAACCCGCGATCTCGAGATGACAAGGCAGGAGCCTAAAGAGAGCTTTTCTGAATTCGTGACCAGATGGAGGGCCAAGGCCTCAATGATGACCACTAGGCCCACTGACAAGGATCAGATTCAGATGATTGTGCGCAATCTCCAACCCAAACTGATGCAGAAAATGATCGTGCTCCCTTTCCCCACCTTTTCGGATTTACATGAGATGGGGGTACAAATTAAGGATGCGATGAAACAGGGTCTGATCGACCAAGACAGAGAGCAACCCAGGAGAACCTTCAACCGCAACACCAATGCAGGCCCGAGCGGCGCCGCCACTACAAGAGCCTCAGAAATGAACATGGTCACCACCAACCTCCCTCCAAGAACCATGGCAGCTATGCCATTCTCCTGTGCGTCCGGAAGCAACACACAAACAGCCAAATACCCGCCCAAAAACCAAAGAACCTTTGCTCCACTATATATGCCCCTGTCCAAAGCTCTGGGGGTTTTTAATCAGAAAAGGGCACTTGAAGGCCCTAGAGCCGCGGCCATTGCCGGAAAAACTTCCCCCTACCCACAACCCAACCAAATATTGCGCATTTCACCAACAGCACGGTCATGACACCGACCAATGCTTCCGATTACGTCATGAGATTCAAGATCTCATTGATAATGGGGTGATTGTGCCTCCAGAAAACCCAATGTCACAACCAACCCTCTCCCTCCACACAACCAAGCCCTACCAAACGCATCAACTTCATCCAGACTAGGGTCTTGTCTTACAATCCTAGCATCTATATCACTCTTTCTCACCTACCTAAGCCGGAGGTGCTCTTTCCTGACTGCACTGACTTGTGCATGTTAGATATCTCCAGAACCCAACCCGAACCAATGGTGGTGACTGTCGAAGATAGAATAGGGGAGATTTTAGGGGAGAATGGGATTGTTGAGTCAGAATCTGAGGAATCTCGGAGTTTTGCTGAGAAGGTATACAGTTTGAGTGACTACATTCTGTCAGTAGGCCAGGTTAGGCCAAGTGTGGAGTTGCCAGAAAGGGCAGAGCTTTGTATGGTACAGAGGGATGGATTTGATCAGGGGTCAGATGACTTAGCAGCTTTGAAAGGGGACTTCGCTAACCTCCAGTTTTTCTCTAACAAGATCCAGCGGACATTGCCGTCAACTGGTCGAATCTCGAGGAATCGATAGAGGTTACCGGGTGGCTGGATGATCAACCAGATATTATGGAAGAATGCCAACCAGAACAGGGCCCGTCAGGGGCAAGGACATCAGTTGTGGCCGAAAGGGTTGAGAATCGGAGTGCATCGCCGGAGAGCGTCGGTGTTAAGAATTTCGCTCGGGATTTGGGCACTTTGAATACGAGAATTATTGAACAGACAGCTGTACTGACGCAGTTGGAACAGGAAAGGTTTGAGGATTCTGAGAGAATCAGAAAAGCTAAAGCCCCCGAGGGGACTGAAAATACTATGAGTACAAGGACAGTAGAAGCGGAGCCGGACAGGTGTCTGTCGGTTGCCGGTGGAATGTGGTGGGAAGACGATGATCTATGTCTTGCCCACACGGATGAGGACTGGGGGAGCAACCAGCCAGATGATACCTGGTACATCGGCGAAGTCGATCATATGACTAGAAGCGGGAGGTATTTCAAGCCCCCCATCTAGATCAGCTGGAGGCGTTTGGGAAAGATAAGGAGCCGGAGAAACAGAAAGAGAAGCAACTCGAAGAAGAGGCTGTACTGAAGCAGTTGAAAAAGATACAGGCAGACATCTCCATTTGGGAACTGCTTATGGCATCTCGAGTGCATCGACAAGCTGTCTTATCGGCCATGGACAAGGCCAAGCTTTCAATAGACACCACGCCCGAACAGTTGGTGGGCTTAGTTTTTCCGGGAGGGGCTACCCCGATGTTGACTTTCTCCGACAAAGAATTGCCACCTGAGGGTGCGAACCATAGCAAGCGACTCTACATCTCTGTGGAGTGCAGAAACAAATGGATACCCGTGGTGCTTGTCGACACAGGGTCCGCCATCAATGTGTGCCCGGCAAGGACTGCATATGCGATTGGTTTAAAGACCGCGGACTTCGTGCCAACAGCCCAGGTGATTCGGGCATATGACAACACGAGCAGAGAAGTCATGGGGACAGTGAAAATTCAGACCAAGGTTGGGCCAGGACAGCACGAGGTAGACTTTTACGTCTTAGAAGTTCCTGCGACCTTCAAATATACTTTTGGGCGGCCGTGGCTGCACCAAGTAAAAGGCAGTTTCGTCCACCTTGCATTAGATGGTGAAATACCCCCATGGGAGTAGTAAGAGATAGCCATCGTTTTGGAAAATTCGTCGATCCATCCACCGCCAGAAGTATCTACGCCAATTTTGAAATTGAGCACGGTATGGAGGATGGTTCATATCCGGTTTTACCTGGCTGAGGCCCGGGTCGTGTAGAACATCTTAGCTGTTAATGAGGGGGTGTATGTTAGTGCGCAATCAGTATACATCATGAACAAGCTCCAACACATCCCGGGATGGGATTGGGGAAGAGCGGCGGAAGGGCGTCGCAGCGTTGGCCGAAGTGCCACACAACCCCACACCTTTGGCTTGGGTATTGCCCACCAAGAGATTGGATAAGGAAGAGTAAGGAGATGGCTGGGAGAGCAGAGCGAAGCAGGCGGGGAAGCCTTTTGAGCTAATGCACCGACTATTCAAGGTACCCTAAATGGACAACTTTGTCCGGGAGGGGGAGGACTTTCCTTTTGTGCTTCCAGAGCCGTGGATAAATGAAGAGAAGCGTCGTTGTGCCAGGGTTCGAGATTTCTTGACCTACAGTTATCGGGGATGACATTGCCGAAGAGCAGACGGACCCATTAGCTGAGGCTGAGTAGAGCAAGAAAGTGGAGTCTGAGGACGTCGAAAGTGAAATGGGGGTAGTGCTGGCGTGTCTACTTTCAGATCCTCCGATCGTACAGAAGTGCTTGGGGGATAACTTCGCAGTGTCCATGATTGGGAATGAAATGGCTGCGGGCCTACCAGCAAACATTTTGGATGCATCTATCGTACCCTCTCTTATTTGGCAGTATGAAGAGGGATTTTTGTCAAGCAGCACCGGGTCAGGTAGTGAGCCGGAATCTGATTCCTCCGAATCTGTTGAGTCGGAATCAGGTTCCAACTCGACTGAGTCTGAGTTCGGTATTCCTGGGGGTGATAACCCGGATACCACAGTCCTGTCCAGGTTGTCTTTTTCTTTCTCTTTTGAGTCTGCTGTAACGGAAGAATCGGACGATTTAAAAGCAATTAATGAGAATGATGTGGCTGTGGTTTCTAAGTACTTTTCTGTACCTTTGATTTATTGCTTGAATCAGGACTTTCAAAATTTTGATAAAAACGACGATGAAGAAATTCCTCCGGTTTTGCAACGATTAATTGATCAAGAGCAAAAAAGATTTGTTAAACCTTTAGTTGATGAAATCACTACTGTTAATGTTGGTACTGAGGAGGACCCGTGGCTGGTCCAGATTGGGTCTACGTTGTCTTCGGAGGAACGCGAGCGCTTAGTCGCTTTATTAAAAGATTTCAAAGATGTTTTCGCGTGGTCCTACGAAGACATGCCTGGGATTGATCCTGAGATTGTACAGCACCGGATCCCTCTTGACCCCGAGGCCCAACCCGTTAAACAGAAACTCAGAAGGATTCGCCCGGACTGGACCCTCAAGATTAAAGAAGAGGTCACCAAGCAAATTGACGCAGGGTTCCTGCTGGTATCCGAATACCCGACTTCGTTGGCCAACATTGTTCTAGTGCCAAAGAAGGATAGCAAGATCCGGGTGTGCGCGGATTTCAGGGATTTGAACAGAGCCAGTCCGAAGGACGACTTTCCCTTGCCGCATATTGATGAGTTAGTGGACTTCACAGCGGGGCATGCTTTGCTTTCATTCATGGATGGCTTCTCAGGGTACAATCAGATAGTGATGGCACCAGAAGACCGGGAAAAGACTGCTTTCACCACCCCGTGGGGGACATACTGCTACAGAGTGATGCCGTTTGGGTTGAAGAATGCTGGAGCTACATATCAACGGGCCGCGACCACGATATTGCATGACATGATCCACAAAGAGGTTGAGGTGTACGTAGACGACATGATTGTCAAGTCCAAAGAAAGAGAGGGCCACTACACCGCCTTGCAAAAGTTCTTCCAAAGGATCAGAGAATTTCGGTTGCGGCTGAATCCTCAGAAGTGTACGTTCGGTGTTACAAGGGAAAATGCTGGGTTTCTGATTACACAGAGAGGTATCGAAGTCGACCCTTCCAAAATCAAGGCCATCTTAGAAATGCCACCACCAAGGACTGAAAAGGAGGTGCGAGGCTTTCTGGGTAAAGTGCAATTCATAAGACGGTTTATCTCAAAATTAACCTTGACTTGTGAACCACTTTTTGGCCCTGAAGAAAGGAAAGAAATTCCAATGGGACGGCCGATGCCAAGCTGCTTTTGAACAGATCAAGGAATACTTACAGAACCCACCCGTGTTGTCACCGCCAGAGCCGGGGAGACCGTTGATTTTGTATCTTTCAGTAACTGAGACTACAATGGGCTGCATGCTCGCGCAAGAATCAGAGGACAAAGTGGAGAGAGCCATCTACTACCTGAGCAAGAAGATGCTGGAGTATGAGACTCGCTACACACCGTTGGAAAAGGCTTGCTTAGCCTTGGTATGGGCTACCAGGAAGCTGCGGCACTACCTGTTAGCTCACTCTGTAATGTTGGTTTCAAGATTAGATCCCATCAAATATCTATTCGAGAAACCAGCGCTTACGGGTAGGCTAGCTCGTTGGTTGCTGTTGCTTTCCGAATTCGATCTGAAATATGTGACGCGCAAGTCAGTCAAGGGAAGAGCAGTAGCAGAATTCTTAGCCGATCATCCAGTGGAAGGAGGTGAAGCAGTTGAGTACTTATTCCCAGATGAGGCCATTTTGCATATCGACGATGAGTTTTGGACGATGTACTTTGACGGAGCGTCAAACCAGTACGGGTATGGATAGGGTGTTGCTGATAGCACCCGACAATCCCGTATCCCTCTAGCATTCAAACTCCGGTTCAAAGTCTCGAACAACGAAGCAGAATATGAGGCATGCATTGCCGGTCTAGAAGCAGCCCTGGAATAGGGGCAAAACGGTTGGACGTCATCGGGGACTCGAACCTTGTTGTATCTCAAGCAAAGGAGATTGGAAAGTCAAAGAAGAAAAGATGATATGTATCACCAGACCTTGGACTTGTTAATTCCATGGTTTGAGAAGTTAAACTTTGCTCATCTGTTAAGAGAGAACAACAGGTTTGCAGATTCACTAGTAACTCTATCTTCCATGATAGACATCCCGTTTGGAGTCCGGATGCGTCTAGTCATTATTGACCAGAAATTTGTGCCGGCTTACGAGTCGATTGCTGTTATAGATGAGGTTCAAGATGAGAATCCCTGATATTACGATATTTGGAATTTCTTGGAGAAGGAAGCATATCCACCAGGGGCAAATGCCAAGGATAAGAGGGCAATCAGAAGAATGGCCATTCAGTTCATCATCTGTGGAGGTAAATTGTATAAGAGAGGTCATCTGGGAATGCATAAGCTGTGCGTTGAAGCTGAAGAATCAAAACGCCTGATGGAGGCCATCCATGGAGGGGAATGCGGTGCGCATATGAACGGGGTAATGCTAGCGCGGAAGATCCTCAGACAAGGTTATTATTGGTCCACCATGGAGGAGGATTGTATCGGCTTTGTTCGGCGATGCCACAAGTGTCAGATCCATGCAAACCGCATGAACATCCCGCCGTCGAAGCTATACAATATGACTTCGCCATGGCCATTTTCAGTTTGGGGAATTGTGATCGGGGCTGTCACTCCGAAGGGGTCTAATGGGCATGAGTTCATCCTGGTCGCGATAGATTATTTCACAAAGTGGGTTGAGGCCCAATCCTATGCGGTGTTGAAGGCTTCACATGTTGCGAAGTTTATCAGAAACAACATCATCTGTCGCTATGGGGTCCCAACGAATCATTTCAGATAACGGTTCCCACTTCAAGAAGGAAGTGATTGACTTGTTGGAAAAATACAATGTGGCTTTTCATAAGTCATCCACCTATCGGCCGCAGACCAATGGAGCGGTCGAGGCCGCCAACAAGAATATCAAACACATACTGCAGAAGATGGTGGAAACCTACCGGGATTGGCCAGATAAGTGCCGTTTGCTCTGTGGGGCTACCGGACTTCAATTAGAACTTCTACTGGGGCGACTCCGTATTCATTAGTTTATGGGATGGAGGCCGTTCTACCTATCGAATTGAGTTCCGTCTTTGCGAGTGCTGGCTGAGTGTCAGATAGCCGAAGCAGATTGGCAGCAGAGCAGATTTGAAGAACTCATGCTCTTTGACGAGCGCAGACTGAAAGCACTGTACCATGTTCAAGGTTATCAGCGCAGAATTGCCAGGGCTTTCAACAAGAAAGTTAAGTCCAGGAATCTAAAGAAGGAGATTTGGTGCTCAAGGACAACCGAGCTCCCATCCACGACCCAAGGGGCAAGTTCAGACCCAATTGGACTGGTCCCTACATCATTAAGTCTATCTGGTCAGGTGGAGCTTGGTTCTGATGGACCTAGATGGCCTAGAGTTCTCCAACCGATCAATATGGACAAGTTGAAGAAATATTACCCCTGAGAGGCTCGCTAGGCCGAAAACCCGAAAGGGCGACCTAGGCAAAAGTTAGAGCATAAAAATTTGAAATTATAAAAACTGAGCTCGCAAGGTTGAAAACCCGCAAAGGGCGGCCTTGGCAAAAGTTAGAGCGTAAAAGGAGAGTGAAAATACTCGAGTGAACCCGCCTGAACTACGTAAGGCTTGATTCCCATCTTTGGGATACGTAGGCAACTTCATCCTGAAGTTCAGCCATAAACTTTTCCCCGATCAACTTTGTCCATTTGATCATCTCGGCCATCTTTGTCTATTCAGCATTCAAGAGTTCGGTTATGATCTCCGGTGCAGTGCTTTTCAGACTAGGGGCAACTTTCCGTTGCTGTGCAGTGCTGCGGTACTATTCAGACTAGGGGCAACTTTCCAGTTTCTAGGATCCAGGGTTGTGCATCTCAGTGACAGATTTCAGGCGTGTCCAGTTCTGATCCATATCGAAAATGGTTTTGAAAAGTTTTAATAAAAGTTGACTTTGTTCAAAATTAATCTTTTTACAACTTAGACCATTTTTGGACCAAAGCGGAAAATTTTCAGTACCCACAACCTTCAATTTCATTGATTTCAATACAGAGTTCTCCTGCTCTTGCATACAAATTGAAGTTGCTTTTTTATTACATTCATAAAGAAAACTTGAAAGTACTAATAAAGCAATAAATCCGGGGCATAGATAAGTCAGGTGTTCCTGCGCCCCCTCCCAGAGCTGGTCGAAGCCTCTGATGCCAAAGTGGGCCCTTCATGTGCCTCTTCATTGAGCCAATCTAAGCACTCATCAGACAAAGTGCAACTGAAAGTGGGAGCGGGGGCCAGGAGCTCTCTAGTCCTCCATGCTGTGGCATACCGGGCAAGCTGTGCGCCTCGGACTGGGAATGCAGCAGGGTACTCTATCCCCTCTGGCGGGCAAGTTTGATCATGGCCGAACTGGCGCTGGAACCGGAAAGGAAAGTAGAACACGCAGTGTGTCAGGCCTATCAACTGAATCCCAGTCTGTCGGGACATGCTCATTGCCGGTAGATTGAGCCAAGGACAGCGCCAAGCAATGCGGTCTGCAGACAAATTGCACATCCAGTCGAACCACCATCCCTCATCCAGGGCATCGACCAGACGTTGTCGGAAGAAATAACCACGAGCTGAATATACCGGGCAAGAGTCCACAACCTGCAACTTGTCCATCAACCATACCTGCGGAGGGATGAAAAATGAGAGATTAAAGAATAGAGAGATGTACGATGAGAGAAAAGTAAGAAAAGGGTTTTGTGAAAAAAACCGAGCTCGAGAGCCGAGTGATGTGAGCAATACATATGTGAGATTGGGTGGGAAACATTACCTGCAGCAATAGTGGACTCCCCACAAATCTGGTCGTCTCTCGGCGATAGAAAGCATCCAAACCCATCAATGTCTCGGCCAATGTCATGGCAATACAGCTTTTGCCCTCCTTCAAGCTTTGGACAACCTCGCTCAACCGGACACTAGATCATCCGGAGCCTGAGGCAAGCAAGAAATGGGATAGCATGCACAAACAAAGGGCGTGTCGCCAAAAGCCTTGCCAATGATGGTCACCACGGTCGCCGGCATCAGAAAATCGGCAAATAAAACTCGGAATATCCAGCATTCCGTCACCAATCAAAGATTGAGCGTCATGCATCGTGAGCCCACACATTCGCCCTAAAGCTTGGGCGTGGCCGAAGCGAAGTTGGGACAAGATTTCTTCGTTGTGCTCAGATTCCATCAAAACTTGGAAATCTTCAAAGGTAGGACATACCTCTTGCCCGCCAAAGCTAAAGACATGTGTTACCGGATTCCAAAACCTCGCCGCGGCATGGAGGAACGGAAAGTGCATTGGAGTACGACTGAGAGTGAATAGTGCGTTTATGCCGAAGCCCGAAAATTCAGCCTTTCCAAGCCATCCAAGTTGACAATCCAAGCTATGAGATTTTGGGCAAGAAACTCTTCCATTTGGAGCAAATCAGTGTTGAATTGAGAAAAACTAAAAAGTTGAGGCTTTTTGTAGGGGATAAGGTGTGAGTGGAAGACAGCTGTCAGCATTCTGGTGGTTCTTGCCATCCATGGCCGGCCGGCCAAATATAGTGCCGACCGACCACCACTGTTGGCCGATGGGAATTTATTATGGCCGGTGGCCTTTCCCTATGGCCGATGGCCTTCCCACTTGTTCCACTAGCTGTTTAGAAGTTGAACCTATTGAGGAACTGTGGTCGGAGCCTTCCCCAATGTCTTCCAGTGGCGATTTTGCGAAATCACATCTATTTGTTTATCGAGTTGTTGTACATTTGCTTATCGAGTTGTATTTCACATTCTTTAAGTTTTTGCTTTGTTTATCGAGTTGTATCTACACTTGGTTAGCTTATCGAGTTCTTTGTTTTGCTTATCAAGTTGTTTTTGTCATTAGTCAGCTCACTACCTGATTATTACGAGGCAAACACTTACTTTTCAAATAAAGATTCAAACCTCATTTACGCTTTTGTGTAATGCAATGCGATGCGATGCATGAAAAATACAAATGTAACACCTTTTTACAAAATAGTTGTTTCATTTCCATCATGTCTTTTGCAAAAATACACAGTCTTAAAAAGTAAAACCTGTCTGAGGCAGTGCAATGTGCTTAAAACTAACGGTAAAAAAGGAAAGTAAAGCAAAAGGAGGACAGGGCAGCAGAGTATCGGGATTGATACCGGTAACCCCTCCCTTTGTGATCGATACGTCTCCCGCACCCTTGGTCGGGTCAATTATATGCTTTGGCACCTTCATTACTCGAGATAGTGCAAGAAAGTGCGCTTTGGAATGTTAACTGGTCTTCCTGTTAACCTCGAGCCATGCCTTCTGTGTGCAATGCTCGGTGCGCGCAAAGAGTATCCTTCCTTATATCTTTTTTATGTCTTGCGAATTCCACAAATCGCTTTAATTATGTTCATTACGCGTCTTGCGTCGAGCGATGCCTCGTCTTACTTTGAAGTCGCATCTTAACATCATGAATAACATGCCTTTACCATGCTTCAGTTGAATATGCCCCCCTTTTTCCTATACACATTGCATGCATTGTCACGTTATCCTTTACTTATATGTGTTCAAGTTCCTATATACATTGCATGCGTTGTTGCGTTATGCTTTACTTATATGTGTTCAAGTTCCTATACACATTGCATGCGTTGTCGCGTTATGCTTTACTTATATGTGTTCAAGTTCCTACACACATTGCATGCGTTGTCGCGTTATGCTTTACTTATATGTGTTCAAGTTCTTATACACATTGCATGCGTTGTCGCGTATCGCTTTACTCATATGTGTTCAAGTTCCTTTTTATACACATTGCATGCGTTGTCGCGTATCGCTTTACTTATATGTGTTCAAGTTTCTTTTATACACATTGCATGCGTTGTCGCGTATCGCTTTACTCACATGTGTTCAAGCTCCTTTTTATACACATTGCATGCGTTGTTGCGTATCGCTTTACTTATATGTGTTCGAGTTCCTTTTTATACACATTGCATGCGTTGTCGCGTATCGCTTTACTTATATGTGTTCGAGTTTCTTTTACACGCATTGCATGTGTTGTCGCGTTATGCTTTACTTACATGTGTCTATATCTTCACACGTTGTGCACGTTGTCACATGTTCTTCACTCACATGTGTTTGTGTCTTCAGAGCATTGATTATGCTTGCCCCAAATCGCCTTGTTATGCGTCCTACTTGACTTGCGTTGTTAATCAGTCTTAACTTGCATGACATGCATGTTGCTAACAATATTGTACCTGTTAAGTTTCTCTCTTTTACAGGCACGATATTGTATGTATGGTTCATTTGAAACTGACACGACCAGACGAGCCGCATAGGTATTGTATTCTCCGCATGAAACGTAGCGAGAATTGCATAATTCTCTTACATCCTTTCTGCATTGTAATGTAGTTGGATTTGTGTTTGATTGCTTAAACTGTTGCATTTATTGTATGTATTTGCTTCGTTATAGCTTTCTTTGCATGATCGTAAGTTACGCTTGGCTTTGTGCATTGTTCTTGCATTTTGCCCTTGCCTTCGGGCGCATACCTTTATCTATAGCTTGTATGCTTTGTCTAAGTCTTCAGCCTTGTCAAAAATGGGTCGTCTCCAGGCTTTGACACTCACTCCCGTCATTATTATGACTTTCGAGTTCTGTCAAAGAGGGGCAACTGTAGACACCCCATTTTTGACCGTCCTCGAGACTTGGACGTCACCATTTGAATACTCGGTGATCATCCATGTTTGTGTTCGTTTTGAGTTCTCGGAGGTCTCGGCTACGCGCCTTGCCTCAGGATCTCTTAACTTACCTGTTCTGTGCTTGGTTTTTCACCAAGAACTTGTTTGTTTTTGCACCTGAGGGTAGGAGGTGGCTTGTCAGCCATCCCTTAAACCCACCGGCCATGGCATGAGGCCACCGGTCTTTCTTTCTCTCTACCGACCATTTGTTTGGCCGGTCGGCCATTTAGTTGGCCGATGGTCTCCTTCTCTGGCCGGTGCCCCTTTTTTTCCTTTTTCAGGCATTGTGCATGCCAGCTGTGCCAGCTAGAGTGCACGGACTTGTCCTCTATACACGTGTATGGAGGAATTGCACCCTTTGCACCTTTTTGCTCAAGCTTCTTGGAGAAGCTTGCACCCTTTGCTCAAGCTTCTTGAGAAGCTTGACCCTTTGTCTTAGCTTCCTCAAGAAGCTCAGACCCTTTGCCTTAGCTTCTCTTAGAAGCTTGACCCCCTTGACCTTTTGTTTAGCTTCCCTTAGAAGCTTCAAGCCTTCATCTTGCTCTATATAAGGAGACTTTCCCTCTCCTTTGAGGAGGTTTAGCAAATCAGAGTTATATAGCATATATACACTCTCTCTCTATATCTCCCTCTCTCTCTTCATTTGTGGTGTGTTAGAGGGCTCAAAAGGGTGTTTTGTTCTTAGTTTTGCACTAAGGCACCTAGTATTACACCATACTTCGGTTTTGGGGGTGTTAGGAGGTTGTTCTTAGAGTTTTGAGTTGATTTTGATCAGAAGAAAGGGGCTGGACTTGCTGCTCTTCAATTGTTCTTCAAGGGTGAGACTATTGCTTTATATTTTCCAATCTTGCACTAGCTTTTAACCTACTTTGCATGCTGTTTTGAGCTTTGTGTATAACTGATAAAAACTCTGATTTTTCATGTTGAAGATGTTTCATTAAGGTCTCTTTTGTGTTTGGGGTCGACCCCCCCCTTCTAGGGCCTTGATTGGCCCCTTTTGTGCCTTCTTTGGTTGAGCTTTGAATACTTTTATGAATTGGCCTTCTCACCACTGAAATCTAGAGGATTTTCAGTGGTGAAGAAGAGGTTTTGAGGTCTTGCATAGGGGAGGGACACCCCTCTCCCTTTGTGTCTCATTTGTTCATGTTTTTGGCCTCATAAGGGTAGCATGCATGCTTAGTTGTTTTTGGCTCCATTTCAGAGGTTTTTGGGTGTTATTTGGTCATGTTATACCTCTGTTTTTGGTCGGATTAATGGCCCCTTGCATGCAAATATACTTGCCTTGTATTCCTCTATTTTGCCTAGAAATGCATCTTGCCATTAGACCATCATGCTTGCATGTTTTGCCTTGCTTTGTGAAGCTTTTGGTCATATTTCATCATGCTTGAGGTCTGTTGGGTACTGATTTAATCATGTTTACCATGTTTGGTATAGCCTCTTTGCATTTTAGCTTGTGAGCCTTGAGTGTGTGAGTCATGAGCATGCTTTAGTTGGGTTGTTTCAGTGATTTGGAATCACTTCTCATGCTATTTTAGTCCCTAATCCATGCTTGTATGCTTGCATTCATCATCCCTTTCATGCCTTGAAGAGTTGTTCTTTTATGCCTTGAAATGGGTCATAGTGCATGCCTTTTGTTTTAGGCATTTGGGTTGCCATATCAGTGGGTTTTGGGGCATATTTTGATGCATTGAAACTCTGTTTTCAGTTGCCTAGTCCATGCCATGAGTGGTTGGGATGGTTGTAGTAGAGTGCCCTCTTTGTGGCCTTAAATCCCCCTTGTTTTGCATCCATTTCTTGGGCATGTTTGACTATGATCTATGCATGCTTTGGACTTGTTTTGGAGTCCCCTAGGACTGTTTTAAGTCATTTTAGTCCTTTGGGGTTTGGTTGACATAATCATGGTTTGAACCTCTTTGTTAAGCCTCAAGGTTTTGGGCCCTATTGCATGCCTTGCTTGCATGTTTTGCTTGATTTGGCATTATTCTTCATGTGATTTCAGAGCCTATTGTAATGCCATGTCCTCATGTTTATTCCATTTTGCTCATGCTTGAATGTCGTGCATAGTGGTCTAGCTTATGGACCAATATTATGTGTGTATTTGTCTCCCCTTTTGGCCCCTTAATTTGGGTGTTTTGGCCACTGTTTTGGGATATAGCTGAGGCCTCCCATCTCAATGTAAGTCCATCCTTGTACATAGTTGCATATTTGACATGTTGCCTCTTGTTACATGCTTGCATTATACCATGTTTGCATTACATGTTAGGTTGCATTGCGTTGCATCTTGCATGCTAAACACATTGTACATTTGCATGCTTAGTTTGCATTGCATTTGGCATGCCTTGTTAACTTAGCCTCATGTTGCATATTTGACCCATGTTGCATACTTGAGCCACATTGCATACATGCATTACATTTTGCTTAGTTTGGGGTGTCAAACCAAGCATGAGGAATGAGGTGTGTTCGTACTCAAAGTGACGAAACACGTCTCAATCCTCGTCGCCAATGCCCTTGATCTCAACATGATAGGGCGTAAGGCACTCATTTGTTTGTTGCATGCATTTACATTGATTTGCAAACTTGGTGCCTTTGGCCATCATGCATCGAGATGCGTGGTTGGTGGCCCGAGGATCAAGGGCCACACTCCCTTGAGTCTATAACATGATAGGGAGAGTGGGCATGCACACATTTGCTTGAAAATTCCATGCCATGCCTTGTCTGTCCTCTGCTGCTGTCGAAACAGGATTCTGCAGGAACATTTGGCCAACCGACTACATATTATGCCGACTGACCATAGGTAATTAGCCGATGGCTTAGCAAATGGTCGATGAATATTTATCAATGGCCGGTGATTTCATACCTTGGCCGGTGGCATTCCAAAATGATCAGAGAGCAATTCAGAGACATCCCCAGGATTTTCACAGTCCTCAGAGGTGTAGGACAGTGCAAACAGAGGCAACAATGACATGGCACCGGGTTTCCGAGCAAGGCGAGTCAAGCATGCGTCATCCACGCATTCCGAGGCAGAGCTGAGGCGGTCTCTTTAGTTTCATATTTAGGCCTTTTTTTTGTAATTAATTTGTTAATTAATTAGAAGTTTTGTAATAATTAATTAACTAGGATAGTTTATTCATTATTCGGCCTGTATTATTCTTTCGGACCCTCCGAGAGAGGGCAATGTTGTAATAAGTATGCGTGTGTGCGATGCATGTCTTCCAACCCCCATTTCTTTCTCCCTTTTAGTTAACCGCTTACGATGGTTAGATTTAGGGCATATTTCAATTAGCATCCTTATGCTATGCATGTTTGCATCATTCATATGTCTTGCATGCACCGGGCTCGGTGCATCATACTAACTGCATTGTATTTCAATTCCAAGTTGAATACGTGTTAGTTGTAGCATCTCACATGCCATTCTTAGAATAGCCGAGCCTATCTTAGTTGCATTTTGCATGTGTTGCATTAGCCATCTTAAAATGAACTAGGATCATGCATATGATTACTAACTAGTTTCTGTTTTGGCTTGGAGTACTAGGTGAGCATTTATGCTTTAGCATCTCGCATGTGTGTGAATGTTAACATGATAGCATGCTTACCATGAGACTATGTGTTTATGTGATATAACTGCTTGAATGCCTGTGGGTGAAGGTTGGGTTACTTGAATTGGAACAATGCATTGAATGCGAGTTTTAAGCCCACTTGAAAGTGGCAAAACCATGTTTTCTAAGCCCACTTGAGGGTAGCAAAATTCATGTCTTATCCTACTCGCGGGTAGCACCATCAAACCTTTTTTCAAATAAACAAACATGAAATGTTTTGTTCCAATTTAGGCAACTCAGTCTATACTTGTTTGCTGTGCACGTCACGTAGTAAATCTAGGCTAATAACCGGAATAAGAGCACACAATGTTTTCAAAACTCGATATCATGGTTAGTAGAGGCCGATCTTTGATCGGGCGAGCGGGGGTGCTCACGAAGTGACCTTCCCCAATCGTACCCAAGTTCCCGAGCCGAGGCAACTTTGGTGATGACGGACACGTGACCTTAGGCAACGAGTCAGGGTTTCCTAAATTCCCCAAAATAAATATTTAGGTGGCACTCTGTATCTGGCACAGTCCATGTTTGGCACTTCTTTAAAAAAATCTGTTTTCAAAAATTTGCTAGATTTGGACTCTTTGATGATTCATCGGTCTTGCATTGCACTCTGCGAGATTAGATACAGGACCGTGACATTGAGTCCTAAACTGTAGTGAGCCCAATGAACAAAATGGGATTCCCTCCTGGGACGTTCGGGGACGTCTACAGGTTCACAACAACAAATTATTTGAAACTACTTCTATGAAATGAAATGCAGTATAGGAATTGAAGTGCATAAATGTAAAGAACTGTAAAACTGGAAAGAAAATGAAGTAAAATAAACTGGTTTTTTTATCTAAGTCTGGGGGCTTCATTTTGGGGCCTTCTCTGCTATTTATACTCTTCAATGATAACCGTCGAAGTGGGCTTCCAACTGTCGAAATGTCCTCTTATGATTGTTGAACATACTCTCTCATAGTCAATCCTCCTATGAACTGCCACGTGTCTGACTTTGGTTGGCAACTTGTATTAACTTCCCCAAATTGCCCTCTTCGTGCCATGTGTTAAATTGTGATTAGTTTTTACAAATTATACAACCAACAACTATGTAACCCATAAGACTTATTAAGATATAATAAAATAATTTAGATTAAATAAAATATAAATAGCTGAAAAAGAATTTATGAATAAATGCCCCATTATAATTATCTAATTTGATATAATTTATTTTTATTTTTGCAATTAATATCTTACGGAATGGCAAACAAATTAGCATTGTTGGTTTGTTTCATACAACAATTTTTTACTTTCAGTTGCACAAATTTCTTTGTTCATATGAAGGTACTGATAATGATAACAAATCTTTTAAGAAAAATCGTATACAATAAAATAACCCTTCTAACATTCAATTGCACAAATTCATTGTTCATATGAAGATCTTTATAATGATTAAAAATCATTTTAAAAAAAATCATATACAATAAAATAATTATGTGGTGTTTTGAGAAGTTGGTAAAAAGTTGATTTTTTTTGACATTTTTGGCTTTTTAGTGACTTTTTTGGCTACAAAAATTGACTTTTTGTGACTTTTTTATGACTTTTTTTGTGTAAAAAAACTAAAAAAAATTAAAAAAGCTGATTTTTCATTTATGTCCAATAATTAGAATTTTTTTTTTAATATTTAAATGTTCAAAAGCCTATTAAATGCCCTTTGCTTTTTTCTCCAAACCTTTTTGTCCCAATAGGCTTGATCTTGAGATTCAGGGATGGTTTAGGTACACCAAAATAAGTTATTTATTGTGTTATTTATTGTAAGTGTTACCCAAAAGACAACTTAAAAGGCAGGTGAATTAGGTTTTACAAATAAAAGTAAGAATACCCTAATAAAAATTATGACTAGCACAATAGATAAATATATAGTTAATGAAATAAAAATAATTAACACAAGTGTTCTAACAACTAGGTCAGTTAATGATTTTAGCACAGTGAAAATGTGAAATATAGCTATGTCAATTTAAATAAAATAAAGAGATAAGGGAGAGAGAGACAAACAAATTTATAGTAGTTCGGCTTCAACTCGGCCTACGTCCACTCCTCAAGCTTCACTTGAGATTTTCCACTATACTCTAGCTTCACAGGGTGCTAGCAACCTTTTCACAGATGGAGCAATTCTCCACAGATTTTACACAGACTTTCTAAGTCAAGAACACTGAGTGTACTACACTCTTACAAGGTTGAAAGAATGTGTTTTTGCTTTTACGGAAAGGTACAAGAATTATCTCTCAAAGATAGATATAAAAATGAAGCTCTAGTTTTTTTGTAAACCTCACACAGGAAAGATGGGCTTAAAGCTATACGTCTCAGTGTATAGTTTCTGAAAGAGGATGTAAACAAAAATTGAAGAACATTACTCAGAGAATTTTTTGAGAAAAGATGAGAATGATTTTTGATCAAGGAATGTTTTTTGGGTTCTGTAACTTGTATAAGGTTTTTGTAAATTGTTTATAACAGAGGCTTTGGTATATATAATAAAACTTATAGCCGTTGTATTCATTTGAATATCTTCCACTCCATCATTACTACTTTTAACTTGTGGGAGACAAGGCTTGGATCTTGGAACAACTCTTTTAAAGAATAGTCGTTGTATTCATTTGAATTCATTTGAATATCTTCCACTTTATCATTACTACTTTTAACTTGTGGGAGACAAGATCATTACTAATTTGAATATCTTCCACTTGAACTTTTTGGCCTGCTGCTGTGCTGGGCTGTTTGAACTTTTGTTTTGGGTTGCTTGAACCTCTGGTTTGGGCATTATTTTTGGATTGAAATAAACTCCTGATTTAAGCAAATATTAAATACATTCAAACAACATTTAGGATAAAAGTTTAGGTGAGAAATAATGGGACAAAATAAATTTTGATTTTATTTTTCTCTTTCAAATAAATTAAAACATAATTATATAAATTATCAAAATAAATAAGTCTAACATACCAAACTTTTTGAGTAGTTCTTTTGTGTACTTAGCTTGGTTGATAAAATTTTTTTTCTTGATTTGAAGCCCAAGGAAATAATTTAGCTCCCCCATCATGCTCATCTCAAACTCACTTTGCATACACTTAGCAAATTCCTTATACAAGGTTTCATTAGTAGCACCAAATATAATGTCATCTACATATATTTGCACAATAAGTAAATCATCGTTTTTAGTTTTAACAAAAAGTATTGTGTTAATTGCTCCTCTAGAAAAATTATTTTCAATCAAAAATTTACTTAATCGTTCATACCATGCACGAGGTGCTTGTTTCAAACCATATAAAGCTTTTGATAGTTTAAAAACATGATTTGAGAAAGCATGATCTTCAAAACATGAGGGTTGTTTAACATAAACTTTCTCATTTATAAAACCATTAAGAAATGCACTTTTTGCATCCATTTGATAAAGTTTGAAATCTCTAAAACATGCAAATGCAAATAACATGCGAATGGCTTCTAATCTAGCAACCGGAGCAAAAGTTTCATCGAAATTAATACCTTCTTCTTGATTGTATCCTTGTGCAACAAGTCTAGCCTTGTTTCTTATAATTGTGTTGGATTCATCATGCTTGTTTCGAAAGATCCATTTGGTACTGATAATGGTATGATTTTTATGTTTTGGCACAAGTTCCCACACTTTGTTTCTCTCAAATTGGTTAAGCTCTCCATGCATAACTATCATCCAATGTTCATCGAATTCGGCTTCTTGAAAGTTTTTTGGCTCAATCTGTGAGAGAAAAACCAAGTTACTACAAATGTTTCTAAGTGAAGAGTGAGTTTCAATACCTTTTGTAGGGTCACCTAGGATTAAATCCTTAGGGTGATTATGAACAAACTTTCATTCTCTTGGCAAATCATCATTGTTTCCTCCTTCTTCTTGAGGTGGGAGAATAGGTTGTTCAATCTCTTTGGTTAACTTACATGGTTGGTTCTCTTCTTTGTCTTGAATCTTCCACATTTGGTTTCAAATCTATATTATCACTAACAATTTGCTTTTGAGTAGAGATGTTAGTTTCATCAAATGCCACAGGTATAGATTCTTCCACAACAAGAGTTCTTTTATTAAAAACACAATAAGCTTTGCTAGTTAAGGAATAGCCAAGAAAAATTGCTTTATCAGATTTTGAATCAAATTTACCTATGTTATCCTTACCATTATTATGCAAAAAACATTTACAACCAAAAACATGCAAGTGACTAATGTTGGGCTTTCTATCATGCCAAAGTTCATAAGGAGTCTTTTTGAGAATAGGTCTAATTAATGCACGATTTAAAATATAGCATGCGATATGAACGACTTTGGCCCAAAATTATTTAGGAAGATTATTTTCGCAAAGCATTGTTCTACTCATCTCTTTTAAAGTTCTATTCTTCCTTTCTACTACACCATTTTGTTGAGGGGTTCTAGGTGTTGAAAAATTATGTCCAATACCATGCTCATCACAAAACAATTCAAATTTCTCATTTTCAAGTTCTCTACCATGGTCGGTTTGAATATTAGTAATAAGAAAGCTTTTTTTCATTTTGAATTCTACGATAGAGTTTTGTGAAAGAAGAAAAGGTTTCATCTTTGTGTACTAAAAACATAACCCATGTAAATCTTGAATAATCATCAACAATAACAAGACAATAATGTTTACCACCTAGACTAGATGTCTTTGAGGGACCAAATAAATCCATATACAGTAGTTGTAAAAGTCTAGTTGTGAAAATGTGAGATTTTGATTTAAACAATATTTTAGTTTGTTTTCCTTGTTGACAAGCACTACAAAGATGATCTTTTTCAAATTTAATTTTTGGAAGTCCAATGACCAAATCCTTTCTCAAAAGTTTAGCAATTAAATCCATATGCGCATGACTAAGTCTTCTATGCCATAACCAACTATTTTCATTATTAACATCACTAGCATAGAGATCATTGAGATGAAAAACATAAACATTATCGTGACGATTACCAACGAATAAAGCTTTATGATCATTTGTGCTTTCAATTGTGCAATATGATTTATCAAAAATAACTCGATTACCTTTATCACATAATTGAATAATACTAAGTAGATTATGCTTAAGTCCATCAACAAGTAAAACATTTTCAATAGAAGGATTAGGAGAAATACTGATGCTACCAACACCGATGATTTTTCCTTTCTTGTTGTCTCCAAAAGTAACAAAGCCTCCATCTTTGGATGACAGTGTAGTAAAGAAGGATTTATCTCTGGTCATGTGTCTGGAACATTCACTATCAAGGTACCACTTCCCTTCTTTAGCTTTGGACTTAAAGCAAACCTACAAGATGACAATCAAGTGTTGGTTTTTGGTACCCATAGTTTCTTAGGTCCTTCTTGGTTAGTTTTGTTAGATCCCTTAACAATCCAAATCTTTTAATTCCCAAGTTTATATTATTTTTGAATGGACAAGAAGATATATAATGGCCTTTCTTTCTACAATAATGACAAGTAATATGAGGGTGAGTCATGAGAGGTGCCTTTTCAAAAATTGTATTGAGATTCTTTTGTTTTTTTATATGGTCATATCCAATGCCCGCCTTGTCGAAAACACATCTTTGATTTCTAAGAAGCATGTTAAGATTCTCTTCCTTTTATAAAATTTTCAAGTGTTTTTGTTAAATCATCAACATTGTTTTGTAAAGTAGTTTTCTCATTAGAGATGGTGTCAAAATCATTTTTCAAAACAATTTTTTCTTTCTTTAATTCTTCTACATTAATAGATAAAGATGCAATAGATTTTTTCACCACATTATTTTTGGCACAAACTTTTCTAAATTCATCTTGTAGTTCATGGAATGCACTTTCAAGTTCTTCATAAAGAGTAGTTATCTCATCTTGAATAGAGTCTTCATCTTCAAGAGCCATGAGACACAAGTTAGCTACTTCATTTTCAATTTCATCATTTGGGCTTTCATCTTCACTTTCTCCCCAAGTTGCTACCATGGCCTTCTTGTTTCTTTTGTAGTCTTTTCCATATTTTTCAATTTTGGACAATCCATCTTCATATGTCCAGGATTTTTGCACTCAGAGCAAATAATGGGTTTTTTCTTGTTATCTTTGTTGTACTCTTTCTTGAAATGTCTTCTTTCTCCATAATTATTTTTCTTGAAGTGCTTTTTGAGATTTCTACTAAACATGGCATAGCTTTCATCCTCACTGGAATTTTCATGTTCTTCTTCATTTGATGAGGCTTTAAATGCAATTCCACTTTTCTTTTTGTTTTCAGCATCCTCATGTCCTTTCATGGTGATCTCATGAGTTATAAGGGAACCCATAAGCTCATCCAATCCAAGTGTGGAGAGATTTTTGGCTTCTATAATGGCGGTGACCTTTGCTTCCCAATTCTTTGGTAAACACCTAAGAATTTTTCTCACAAACTCACTGTTAGTATAAATTTTGCCAAGAGATTTCAAAGAGTGTACAATTTCAGTAAATCTAGTAAACATGCTTGAAATAGATTCATCAGAGTTCATTTTAAACAATTCATAACTATGAACAAGCATATCAATACGAGATTCTTTCACTTGGTTTGTACCTTTATACGTTACCTCAAGTTTGTCCCAAATTTCTTTTGCCAAATCACAACTTGAAATTCTATTATACTCCTTAGAGTCCAATCCACAAACAAGGGTGAGTTTGGCTTTAGCATTGGCTTGCAATAATTTATGATCCCTCTCATCACATTCATCTTCAGTTTTAGGTTCACTAATATTGTCTACTAATTTGGTAGGAATTTTTGGACCTTTGATGACAATAATCTACATGGCATAATCAGTGGCTTGTAGGTATAGGGTCATTTTATCCTTCCAATGACTATAGTTGTTTCCGTCAAGCAATGGTGGCCTATTTGTGGCTTATCCTTCAACTAAAGTTGCCATGGATCAAAACTCCCAGATGGTTAAATCTAAAACAAGAGTCTGAGCTCTGATACCAATTGTTACCCAAAAGACAACCTAAGAGGGGGGGCGGTGAATTAGGTTTTTACAAATAAAAGTAATAATACCCTAATAAAAATTATGACTAGCACAATAGATAAATATAGTTAATGAAATAAAAATAATTAAAACAAGTGTTTTAACAACTAGGTCAGTTAATGATTTTAACACAGTGAAAATGTGAAATATAGCTATGTCAATTTAAATAAAATAAAGAGATAAGGGAGAGAGAGACAAACAAATTTATAGTAGTTCGGTTTCAACTCGGTCTACGTCCACTCCTCAAGCTTCACTTGAGATTTTCCACTATACTCTAGCTTCACAGGGTGCTAGCAACCTTTTCACAGATGGAGCAATTCTCTACAGATTTTAAACAGACTTTCTAAGTCAAGAACACTGAGTGTACTACACTCTTACAAGGTTGAAAAGAATGTGTTTTTGCTTTTACGGAAAGCTACAAGAATTATCTCTCAAAGATAGATATAAAAATGAAGCTCTGATTTTTTTGTAAACCTCACACAGGAAAGATTGGCTTAAAGCTATACGTCTCAGTGTATAATTTCTGAAAGAGGATGTAAACAAAAATTGAAGAATATTACTCAGAGAATTTTTCGAGAAAAGATGAGAATGATTTTTGATCAAGAAATGTTTTCTGCGTTCTGTAACTTGTATAAGGTTTTTGTAAATTGTTCATAACAGAGGATTTGGTATATATAATAAAACTTATAGCCGTTGTATTCATTTGAATATCTTCCACTCCATCATTACTACTTTTAACTTGTGGGAGACAAGGCTTGGATCTTGGAACAACTCTTTTCAAGAATAGCCGTTGTATTCATTTGAATTCATTTGAATATCTTCCACTCCATCATTACTACTTTTAACTTGTGGGAGACAAGATCATTACTAATTTAAATATCTTCCACTTGAACCTTTTGGTCTGCTGCTGTGTTGGGCTGTTTGAACCTTTGTTTTGGACTGTTTGAACCTCTAGTTTGGGCATTATTTTTGGGTTGAAATGAACTCCTGATTTAAGCAAATATTAAATACATTTAAACAACATTTAGGATAAAAGTTTAGATGAGAAATAATGGGACAAAATAAATTTTAATTCTATTTTTCTCTTTCAAATAAATTAAAACATAATTAAATAAATCATCAAAATAAATAAGTCTAACAATAAGTTATCAAATCATTTCTTTATTTTTTTACGTAATTTTATAAATAAAAAAAAAATCAATAAGCCACTCAATAAGGTGATGATTAATAAAGTTAAAACTTAAAAATTAAAAATTAGTATTGAAATTTTTTAAATTAAAAAATTATTTGATAAAAATTGAAGTACTGAACTAAAATAAGTTTTTAAATATATATAAGATCAAATTTGAAGTGTATTATTTTTAAATTGTATATTTCAATTTTTATATTGTGATGGTCGTGATAGTGGTGATGGTGATGTTATGATGATGGTAGTGGTACAGGTAGAGGTAGAGGTAGCGGTAATGGTAGCGGTGGAGATGGCGGTGGCAAAGGCGGTGGCAGCAACATGGTAGTAGTGGTAGCAGTAGCGATGGTAGTGATTGTAAAATAATGGTGGTGCTTATGGCAAAATAAAAATGGTAATAAAGGTTGTGGCAGTGGAGGTTGTGGCATGGTGGTGGTAGTAGTGGTAGTGGTAGCGTGGTGGTGGTGGTGGTGGTGGTGGTAGTGGTAGTAATAATTATAGTGATAATAAAACAATACCAACAATAATAATGGTGATTAAGGTGGTGATGGTAGTAGTAGTAGTGGCAGTGGCAGTGGCAGTGGTGACGATGGTATAATGCTGGTAGTGGTGACCTAAGTTACACGGACTCGGGTACGGGCGTCGGGTGTGGGTGCATATCTGAGGGTCGGACATTTCAAAATTAAAAATTGGGGATACGTGGATATGGATCCAAATTTGGATATGGGTACGGGGATACGTTAAATAGTTATTTTTTAAAATATATTTATTATGAAGATGAGTTAAAAGAATTAAGAAATAACAAATTTTGTTAAAAAATAACAAATAAAATATAAATAATAAATAAAAATTATTTTAGACATAAAATAAATTATTTATATGATAAAATAAATCATTTTTATATTTAACATAAAATTAATAATTTTATAATATATTATAATATACAACATTTTTTTCAGTAAATATTATATAATATGAATACTATTATATGTTATTATATTAATATATCATTTATAAATAAAAACTAGAGAAAGCGAAGGGAAAGGAAGAGAAGACGGTCAAAGAAGAGAGAGAGAGGGAGAGAGAGAGAGAGAGGAGAAGAGAAGAAGATAGAAGAGACAGAGAAAGAGAGGTTGAGACCAGAGGGGAATCGAAGCCCTAGGGTGGAATCGGCTTTAAGATGTTGATTTTCAGATCTCCTTCGATTCTGTCCAGTTCGCGACTAGGGTTCGCACTTCAATTGTGCTTCGCGACTCGACTTGCTTCGCAAAGGTGAGTTTTAGCCCTCTCTCTGTCTCTCTCAAAAACCCTTATTCTTTCTCCTATCGTGTTAGCCATGTCCGAGAAAACCATGCCAAATCCGATACAAATCTCACACCCGCACCTGTGTCGTATCGTGTCGACACGGGTACTCTGCCCTAAATCGGCGAGTCCATGTAACACAGGTGGTGACAATGGTATGATGGTAGTGGTGATGATAGTGGTGATTTTGTAATAGTGTATATTGATACTTGTGTTTAGTATTTATAAATTTAATCATAATTAAATAAATTTCATATGACTTAAATTTTTTTCTAAAATTTAATTTACATTTTAAAAGGTACTTAATTTAATTAATTATTATTTAATACATTCAATTTTAAATGCTGAATTTGATTATCAAACACTTTCTATTCGATGCCCGAATCATCCCTTCTTGAACAACCTGAATCATAGGGAGAAGTCTTTATAGGTTTAAGGATTGGCCACAAGGAGAAGGAACAAAGGCCTCGTTTAGTGTAATTATGGAAAAGTGATTATAGATTATGACTTAACAAATTATAAATTATAGCTTTAAACATAAGTTGTTAACTTGTTTAGTATAGCTGTGAGATTATAGATTTAATCAGCAGAGTAGTGTTTGGTTGAATAAGCTGTAAAATAGCTTTGTTGCTGTGCAATGTCCTTTTTGCCCTTATAAGATATAAAATTTGTGATTTCATTTATAATACATTTTTTTCATTTTATTTTATTTTCTTTTCTTTTCTTTTCTTTTTCTCCTTATTTTCTTTTCTCTCTCTCTCTCTCTCCCTCTCTACTTTCTTTGTTAATTTTGTTTAATTTCTTTTCATTAGTGGAAGTAAATTGTATTTTTTTATTAATTTTTTTTTATTACACAATACCAATTAATAATATAAAAATTTTTAAACGAAGTTTGCCCTTATATAAAAATTAAATAATTAAATAATTTAATAATTTATTATAAAAATTATTCATTAAATACCAATTAATAAAATACCAATTATTCATTAAATACCAATTATTCATTAATAATTTTTTTTTTCATTACACAAATACCAATTAATAATGCACTTAATATTCATTAATGGAAGTTTGCCCTTACATTCATTTTTTCATTTATTAATTTTTTTTAATTATAAACCCTAATCCCACCGCCGGTAGGTCCCTCATTCTCCTCCTCCTATTCCCACTGCCGGTAGCCCCCTTTTTCTCTTCCTCCTCATCCCACTGTCGACAGCCATTGATTGTCAAACCCTAGCCGCAATCGCAATTAGTATGAGATCGCAGGAAAGAGAGAGAGAGAGAGAGAGAGAGAGAGAGAGAGAGAGAGAGAGAGAGAAGATATCGCAATCGTCACCGTCAGGCTATGAGTTGAGATCGTCACTGGCGGCGCTAGGGTTTCAGATCGATTGCAAAAAGAGATCGTAAAAGAGAGAGAGATCACGATCGTCACTTTGAGCGATCACGAAGAGACAGATCGCGATGGTTAAGGTTTAAGCTTTGGTTCAAATCACTCACTGTGAGCGATCAAAGAACACCGGAGAGAGAGAGAGAGAGAGAGAGAAAGAGAGAGAATGAGTGTTTTTGGTTTATATACATGGCACACCTGTAATAATTGGAAATTGTGAAGGGCATTTTCGTAATTGCACACCCCTCCGCATAATCTCAATTGCAGAAGCTGCCTGGAGCAGCTTCCGATTCTCAACTTATTTTTCTCGCAAAAAAGCTCTTAGAAGTAGAAGTAGTTTTTTCAAAGCTGAAACAAATAGTCCAAAATTACTTTTTCAAAATTAAAAGCTATAAGTTGGTCCAAAAAAGCTAGACCAAACACCCTCAAAGTGTGATACAAATAATTTTAAAGGTTTGGCTTGGTGAATGGGGTTGGAATTTGAGATTTACTCCTTCCATAATTTTAGATTTGGCTCTTTTCATCAACAAAAATTCTTAGAACTATAGACTGCAAGGTTTAAAATTTCTATTTCAGAAAACTTGCTCCGCTATAAGAATTTAATCTGAGTCAATAATACTTTACCTAAAAAATAATGATAAAAACAAAAAAGAGAGATAGATAGACGGGTAGTTGATGGCTTGGGTGATGACTCATTCAGGAAATAAGGTTTGGGCCCCACATATGTGGATGAGCTTGCAACTGGCCCAGATTTGTGATATGGGCCTTATATGGAAGAATTTGTTGACTTGGATTATAACAACCTTCTCCATCTGCCACGTTCCAAAAAAGTGACAGATTTTTATTATAAAAAATTATTATGAAATTTAACCTGTAATATGAATTACTTAGGCCTTTTTTTATTTTTATTTTTTTTAATTAAAGAGGCAAACTTTATATTATAATAAAACAAGCTGTTGAGCTGTGTAATGGACGTATTATTTTTTTAAAAAAAGTATTTGATATTATAATGTGTGTTATAAAAGAATTAGAATTAAAGTATAATTTTAATTATTATTTTGATAATATTGATACTATCATTCTATAAAATTATTAGTTGAATATATACATATATATATTAATTTTAATTAAATTATTTGTATATTTTGATAATTTTAATTCTATCGTATTATAAAAAAGTAATTATCATATAATAATTTTGTATGATAAAAAAATCCGTGAAAGAATTAAGAATAAAAAATTAAAACACAAAATTAATATTGAGTTTGTACATTATCTTAATTTACGATGAAAAATATATAAAAAAATATTTATCAAATAAAATTCATATAAAATAAATAAAATTAATATAATTTAACAAGCTTTATATTATAATAAAAATTAAATAATTATCTCATTTCTTTTTTCTTCTAAATTCTCAAACATATTGTAAATTTATAAAGCAAGTCAAAAATATCTTTGCTTTCCTCGAAACGCGTTTAGAAGATGAGGCGCGCAAGGGTAGTCTAGGCTAGTAAATAATTCAAATCGCCCCTCGCCACTTTTTCGGGTCTTCTATCATTTCGCAGCGACTCTCCCTTCCCTATCCAAAAATAACAGAATATATATAATAGAGAGAGAAGAGGTTGGTAGTAGTATTGAAATCTTGGACATACAAAAACATCAAATGAAGCACAGAGATGGCTCTAATGGCGACAACAAAGTCCAAGATCAGTAATCTTCTGAGCATCTTAACAGCAACCCACAAAACGCCCAGTTTGGCTTCTGGTTCGTACTCTAATGGCGCTGCGAGAAAGTTTCGGGTCGCTCCATTTGGAGGTTCGGGTCGGTCATTATCGTCCTCGGTAGCTCCTCTGGAGTCGGACATGGTGAGTTTGAAGGATTACGAGGAGTATAGGAAGGCTCTGTATGGTGGCATCACTCACAAGGCTCTCTTGGTTGATGCTGTTGGCACTCTTGTTCTCCCCTCTCAGCCCATGGCCCAGGCATGCATCCCCCCCCCCCCCCCCCCTCTCCTCCTCTCTCTCTCAAGAATTATGTACCCATTCATTTCTCTTTATATTTCTCTATGTTGGGTTAATTTTTATTTTGTTTTTTAATCTCCTAAACTATCATAAAATTTGTTTTGTTTTGTTTAATTTCATTCTTAAACTATTAATTTGATTTGTTTAGCTCTTAAAGTTTATAATTTCAGCTAATTATAAAAAAGAAAGTGTCCAAATTAATTACGGTTAAAATCTAATTTTATTTGAGGTGAAAAATGGTCATTTCAAAATTTAAACAACTAAACTAAAAACAAATTTTAAATTCACTATTTTGGAATGAAATATAGAGAAGAAGGTGAGTGTTCAAGGTGTAATGTTGAAAAGACAGTTTTAGTAGTTTCCGATGTACCAAAAAAAAAAAAAAAGAAAAAAAAAGAAGAAGACAGTTTTAGTCCCAAATTATGTGATGTTTGTCAGTTTAGTCTCTTAAAATTTAATTTTATTATTTTTATTCTCTAAATATCAATTTGAGTCAATTTAGTTTAATTTTAGGATAAATTAAGATTTGCTTAAAATACGAATTATTCACTGTGGTTTGAAAAATTACAAATACTTCCGTGTTAGAATTTTTCATTTAACACAATTAATTAAAAAAATGAAATTTTTAATTGTTCACCTATACAATAATAAAATTATTTGAATTATTAATTAAAATAAACTTTTAATATTATTAAAAACTATTAATTAACTTGATGATTTATTAATAAAATGAGATATTTTTTTATGAAATTAGAAACCTTAGGGGCATAATGTAATTTCTAAAATCACAGGAGATAATTTGTAATTTAAGTAAACCTCATGTGTGTGTTTGTAATTTACCCTTAATTTTAACATCCGTTTACATTGATAACGAGAATCATATAAATAAAAACAGTTTTATTTAAGTTTCGATTTTATTATTCTGATCATCAAAATTGTCAGTTTCAGTCTGTTTGGTCCTGTTTACCTTGCCATACGCAACATCTTTCACATTTCTCTCTTCTTTTTGTTAGTAACTCAAACTCCAAATCATGACCATCATAAGAAATAGATTAAGAGATCATTTGGGATGGGCTAATATAATTAAAAAGTTATGAAAAAAAGTCAAAAATTCATTCTCGTTCTCTACCTTTTACACATTTTTTTTTTGTAAAAAAGTAAAATGTTATTCCAAACATTTCAATTTTTTTACCTCACATTTTAGCCAAAAAAACTAAAATAATCAATTTCCAAACTAACCCTAATTAAAGTTGAGAGTAGCGGCTGATAGATGAAATTTGATTAATCTAGATTGATATTTAACCATTTCATTTGACGGAGGTAGCTAACAAGGGATGTCAGTGTAATTTTAAGGATTAAAGGGAGTGACATTGATATTTCAAAATAAAAAAATAAAAAATAAAAACAAAGAGGGGCCTTCGTGGAATTTACTCTAAAAACAAGGATACAATACTTTTCTCATTATCAATATAGACGGACGTTAAATGATACGATCAAATTGACTCAAATTGACAATTTTGAGGACAAAAATGACAAAATTGAAATTGAAGGGACTAAAATGACAAGGAACACAACACATACTTTAGAGACTAAAACTGTATTTTACTTTTATTCCTCATTATTAATGTAGACAGATGTTAGAGTTAGGACTAAATTGATTCAAATTGACAACTTTGAGGACTACTGAGTTGAATAAATTTATAATTTTACCCTTAAAACTATGACACATGTCACTTATGTACATATTTTTCATTAAAAAAAAAAAATGAATAGTTGTAATCAATTATATTAAATTGAGACAAAATCATAAATTTCAGGGTCAAAATAATGCCAACTAAAACAGGGACCAAAATGATAGTACCAAAATATAAGGAGGTGTTCATGGGTCAGTTTGGTTCGGTTTGGCAGTAAATTTAGAACCAACCCAATCATGATCGGTTCCAAAATTTTGGATCCAGAACAAAACCAATCATGCACTAGAACCAACCCCACCCTACCCAACTGAACCGAACCGATATTAGTTCGTGTTGGTTTGGGTTAAAACCACGGTTCCACTATATTAAAAATAAGTGAATCAATCAATAATAAATAATTAAAATAAACAAGTCTTTAATATTTAAACATAATGCAAATAAAAAAAATTATTTAATGCAAATCAATACAAATTAAATGCAACCCAAACTTAAACATAAGCAATATCAATAAAATCCATTAATACAACCAATACAAATTAAATAGATTATGAAATTGACTCAAACTTCTAGTTCTTCCTTTGTTCACTTAAAAATTCTTGTATGCGGAAAATTATTAGGTGCAATCAAGTCCATTGTAATAGACCAATTAATATAAAAAAAATTCGAAAAAAAATGTATATATATAAATAGGTTCGGTTGTTGGATTGGTTCGGTTTAGGCAAGGCCTAAACCAAGAACCAACACAATCCTATCAGTTTGATAATTTGAAGATCCAGAATCAAACTAACGCACTCAAAAACCAATCCAACCCAACCCAAAGAGGTCGGTTTGGTTCGGTTCTTCAGTTCACTAGTTAATTTGAACACCCCTAGGGACTACCGTCGTAACTTGCTCTAGAAAATATGACAATAGTTTAGAGGATAAAGTTGAAATTAACCTCTCTACATTCAGAATTCATATATTTGTCAATGTAACTTACTCTCTCTATATACATATATATATATATATATATGTATGTATGCATTAAATATATCTCATTGCTTTCTCTTTCTTAATGTCTTTATGTTGCAGATTTATAGACAGATTGGTGAGAAATATGGCGTTCAGTACTCAGAAACTGAGATATTAAACAGATACAGAAGGGCTTATGAGCAGCCTTGGGGTAGATCTCGACTTAGGTGATTTATTGTCCTTGACAAGTTTGAACATATCAATGCTAGTTTCTGAATTAATTTAGTTTGCATGGTTGGATATTTTGGGAGTTACATAGAGGATTAAATGTGATTTTTGGATGACCCATAGTTGATTCATTTTTGTATGATATCAAAAGCAAGAATAATAAATTTCTTTTGTTTTAAGTTATGATAATTAGAGAGGTGGGTTCTGTGTTTCAATTGCATCTAATTATGTATTATGATTATGACCATTTTTTGCTTCATATAAGGGTATGCTTTCTTTTTCACCCACTTTAGGTTTCCTATTCTAACCATTGAAACAGAGAACTATGTAACTTGAACTTATTAATTAGCTGATTTTATACCAAACCTGTCCTTTTATTCACTAATACGGTACTAGAGTAATTAAAGCTTTTTGGGATGTCCATGTTGATTGAACATGTATAGAATCATTCAATTCTGATATTTCGGAGGAGCCAGAGTTTTCTTATGGTAAGACATGGGTCACAATTTTTTATATATAGGTCTCGAAACTAATTTAATCTTTAAGTGTTGTGGGTTTTTTTCCAGAGAAAGCAAATTTGACATTTGAGGACTTTCTTATCTTTTCGTTTACTAGCTAGACTCAATTTGTCACCCTCAATAAAAGAGTCATTTACGTATTCAAAAAGTTGCTTTGTTGTTATTTTAATATTTTTTTTTTGGTGATTATAGTTAATTTATCTATATTGAGCTTGCATATAGTTGCTACACAAAATTGAACTTGTATTTCATAAACTTATCTCAAATGTAAATGAGTGGCAAGATGAATCCATAAGTTAATCACTCGCTATTAGCTTTGGCTTTTAGGTCATGTTTGATTCACAAAATTAATAGTGAAGTATTAATAATCCTATTAAATTAGTGTAGTATTCACTATCCAATTGGATTAATATCCATTGGATTAATAATCCCACCCCTACCCCATTACTAATAATCCTACAAATTTGTTGGATTAATTATCCATTGGATTAATAATCCTAAACCAAAATGTTAAAACAAACATAGGATAATTGGGTCCACGGATTAATAATCCCAATCCCATACTCTAATCCACTCTAATCCACCTAATCAAACATGCCCTTAGAGTACTAGTTGTCTGATTACATGGTGATAGAGCCAGTAGGATCTTTATCAATTTGAAATCCTTCCTGGACCTTGGTTAGGTAAATCTCTTTTGTGAATCTATGTTACATGGACTTGGGTACAGGTGTCCGATGTGTGGATGTGTTTCTAGGGATCCAAATCTCAAATTATATATTTTAAATTGTTTATGTGAGATAAAATTATGTTGTTATATGTAACATTAACGTACATTGTCAAAAAGGTATTTTATGCCTTTTATAGCTATTATACAACAAAATATATACATAATGATAGTGTTAAATACAAATATTATTAAATATATAAGTGTCTTGATAGAAAGTATGTGACACATAGCACACACCCTTGTCAAGGTGTGTTTGATTTAGTTTTAAGAGTCCAAGTAACATAGATGTGCATGCCTCACTCATGAGGGGTATGGTAAAGTTTGAGGGGCACACGGTGAAATAAATATATGAATCACGTCATTCTATATGGCTTAAACTTTTACAGTAATCGGTTTTTAATATTAGTTACTTTATTATCACTTATCAAGATTACATCTTGCACGGACTTCCTGAAGATATATAAGGTGCTATTTCTAGACTTTCTAATTGAAATTCTTCTAGGGCATTTTGTCTATTCAACTCTCAGGACATTTTAGACATTGTTCCCCTTAATTAGTATACAATAATACAAGTAGTAAAAAAGTTTCATCCCCCTTTTCTACGAAGGTAAAAGTTTTCTCCATTTATATTTTGCAAAATATTATTTTCTTCTAATAGGCGATAACAATTTATAAAAGTGTGTTTACTAAATTGCAGATATGTTAACGATGGGAGACCATTCTGGCAATATATAGTCAGTTCTTCAACTGGCTGTTCGGATTCTCAGTACTTTGAGGAGTTGTACAATTATTATACCACTGAAAAGGTTAGCTTTGAGGCATTGATTGGTTACAATTATTTTGGGGTTATTGAATGCATTTTTTCTCCCCGTGGTATAAAAAGTGAGGTAAATACTTCCAAAATGCTAACCAAACCTTGTCTGATATATTAATTGACACTTATACTACTTACTTTACCATCTTAATTTTAATTTAATTTTCATTTGTTTCCATCCAAAGGCATGGCACCTCTGTGATCCTGATGCGGAAAAAGTATTTAAGACCCTAAGGAATGCAGGTGTAAAATTGGCTGTTGTGTCAAACTTTGACACTCGATTGAGGCCTGTTTTGCGGGCCCTGAATTGTGATTACTGGTTTGATGCTGTGGCAGTATCAGCTGAAGTAAGTATTGATCTATTTATTTTTTACTTTCATTCGTCCTATGGCATTGTTCAATTTCTCTCTTTCCCCATGAACAGGTTGCAGCAGAGAAGCCAAATCCCACCATATTTATAAAAGCTTGTGAGTTGTTGGGAGTAAAGCCTGAGGATGCTGTTCATGTGGGGGATGATCGTAGAAACGATATATGGGGTGCCAGAGATGCAGGTTGTGATGCTTGGCTATGGGGAAGTGATGTACATTCCTTCAAAGAGGTATCATTAACAACTTCACTTCTATTGCTTGCTAGCAAACTACATGAGCCACATGCCTTTTTGCTATGCATCTCTCTCTCTCTCTCTCTCTGTGCATTTAGCAACTGTTTTCTTTTGACTTGTTACAGCTTCAGAATGCAATATGCTTTTGTTGCATTTATGTATGTTAAATAGCTAAAAGACCCACAAGCCCCTGCTGGGAGATCACTCAAAACTCTAAAGCTACATGATTATTTTATTTTATTTTGGATTGGGAAAAATGGTAAAAATTTATGTGGCTATGTTATACATATATTTTTGTAGGTTATATTGGGCTAGATAGTTTTGAATAATACTGATACAAGAACTTTGATAAGGTGCCATTGTATTTCATATTCTGCTATGGAGCACAGTGATGGATTAAAATAAAAGAGGATATCTTTTTGAATGTAGTGTTGTGTTGGTGTCAGTTACATGTCCAATACATGTTCAACATATATAGGCAAATTTATCGCATGGTTATTGGGTGTTTTTACCTCGGTCTCACCAAAAGTGGGGTCAAGGGGTTAATCTTAATAAAAATAAATAAATAAAATAAAATAAAAAGATAGGCAAATTTATGAGAATCTAGTGTGGATTTAACCCATGGCTTTGTGCCACAGTGGTATGGTCTACAATCCCTATAGTGGACATTGTGGGTTCGAGCTTCATGTGGTGTTGGGGCTGATCTTTTTTCCCTTTCTCCTTAGATTAGGCTAGTGTAGGTTCTAATGAGTGACGAAAAAAAAAAAAAAAAGGAGTGTGAATTTAAGTGATTATAAACAAAACAAAATTTGGAAAATAGTTGTGAGGATACAATACTTATCGTGTTTTATGATGGTGAACTGTGGTGGCTAAATTTTTCAATGCGGTGAACTTTTATTTACAAGGTGTACATGGTGTGCTGAGATTCACAAGGCTGCTGCTAAACATTTCGGTACCATTTGGCAACGTTCACAGTTTACTATTTTTTATTTACAAAAAACATTAAGCATGCTTATATTTATTTTGGATAAAAACAGTTGAGGGAGGTGTTGGCCGAAGGTAGTTGATGGAGGAGGTCATTAGTGATGGTAGCCAATAGCAGGGTGGGTTTGGAGTGGATTTGTCATCCTCCACCCCCACCCCCACCCCATATCATATCGGGGGTGGGGCGAGAGAACCGCGGGGACGGGTTAACTTTGTTGCTTTAAAAATAAAGAAGTTAATAAAAATTAAAGGTAATATAGTATATTATATATAATAATTTATAATTAATGAGAGTTAAAAGATGTAATATGATAAATAAATGAGTGAAAATGAATATTAAGTATAATATTTTAATATTTTAATTTTATTATTAAAAAATAAAATTATATACATATTATATATATATATTTAATAAATAAAATTGAGGCAGAGAGGAGGTAGATCAGGACGGGGGAAGTTTAAATATGTATATATAGTTTTCAAGTTTACTCAACTAAGCTGCCAAATAGGGATGGATACACGCATGAATTACGATGTTAAAGGCATGATACAGTAATGAACTTATTGCATTTCTTGATGTAGGTTGCTCAAAGGATAGGAGTTCGGGTCTGAATAGGACTATTCCCTTCCAACAACTTGCTTGACGAGGGCTTTCTTTCATTGTATATATAAAGAGGCTTCTCATCTGTATTTCTTCGTAACCAGTTGTATATATTCTGCTTTTTTGTAATCTGTATGAGAGATATTAGAGATGAAGATATACAATTACTTTAACTTCAGAATAAATGGCAATAAAAGAATATTTTTACCGAGAGCTTTTTGTTTTTCTATTCTACATATATATGTATATATGTTTTCACAAGATAGCTTCCGTTAGATAGATAATTAAATGTTCACATAAGTATGTCACAGATACAGATTTTCATCACCCTTACATGCTTGGTACGAATGAATGGAATGAAGTGGGAATGAAATGAGAGTGAGAATGAAATATAAAGTTGAATGAAATGGAATATCTATTCTCATTTCATTGTTTGGTTGCCAACATGGAATGACATAAGAATAAAATGATAATTCTCATCCTCATATTTAGTTATGCCTGTTAAACTAATTGAATGAAATAAGTTTTTATTTATTATTTATTTATTTTTAATAAGGTAGTAACAAACAAGTTAAAAATTTATATAGATCATGATAGTGCTGATAGTTGTAGAAGAGATGGTGTGAGCCATGGTAGTAGTGGCAACGATGACAGCATCATCAGTGGTGATAGAAGTGATAGTAGGATGGTGATGGTGGTGGCGGCGGCAACGGCGGACAACGTTATAGAGTGGCAGTTCTCATGATAGTTGTGGTTGTGTGGTTTTTGTGAAGGTGGTGGTAGTGGTGGTAAGGTAGTGGTTGTGGCGGTGGAGACAATGGTGGTGGTGGTGGAAGCAGTTGTAGTAGGGTAGTGGTTCTAGTAATAATGGTGGTAACGGCGGTGGTAGTTTGGTGGTTGTAGAGGTAGTGATAGTGATTGTGGTCACAACGATGGTAAAGTGGTCGTGGTATGGCGGTGTGGTGGTTGTATGGTAGTGGTGGCAATAGGGTTAGGGGGGTGGTCGGGGTGTTGGTGATGGAAAAAGATAACTAAGGACAGATTTTTTTAGAGAAAATGTGACATTTTTGGGTGTTCCCAAACAGATATGGTCCTACTTTGTAATGAGGCCTTGTTAGGGAAGGTGGGTTTATAGCTAAAAAGCCACTATAAATTCTTATATTACTCTTTATTTTATGCACTTTTTTTTTTTTTTTTTGGGGTGTAAAATGTTGAAAAGAAAACAGCTCCTAAATAATTATGTGTTCATAAATAGAATTTTAATTTAAAAGTTCAGCAGTGTAACCAATGTAATGAAAGAAAATAAAAATCGTAGCACGTTCATCAAAAAGAAAGTGAATGATGATACACTGTTGCTGCTTTTGCAATTGTTCTTCTTGTTGCTACAACAAAAGAATACCAAAGATAAACAAATAAAATCACTTCTTCTTGTTGTTGTTGCAACATAGGAATACCAAAAAATAAATAATCAAGCAACTTTGATTGATAAACAAATATGGAAAATGTAAACCACCCCCCCCCCCCCCCCCCAAAAAAAAAAGTTCCACCAGAACATGGTGCATAATAGAGGCAACAGCCATTTGGGGCAACATGGTGCATAAGAGCCACAACTTACTATACTTTCATGATAGAAGATTGTCTATATACCAAAAAAAATTGATAACTACCAACAGATAAAGAATCGAAACATAAAAGATACAAGTGGATTTGGGCAGAATTATTGAGGTTTCTCGAATGTTTCTCATTTATTAGGATGAATGAAAAGTTTGGCTCTAAAACGGGAGCTTCTAAATACACCCAATCACATGCACGCAAGTAGTGGCTTGGCTAAAGGAATTTTGGGGTGTCTTTAGAAGTTCTCCCCTCTTGGACATGGGAGATTAGCTGCTTTACCATTAGAATTTTCAAGTGGCACATGAACTTCATACTTGATTTGGCTTCTTCATTGGTGATAATTTTGGTTTCTCATCCAGCCCTTTCAATATATTATTTAGGATGAAATTTAAAAAGAACATGGCATATAAATAAGAATAATGATATGTACACTTCTTGACACCATAATTTATTTTCTTGTCAATTGTGACCAAATTTAAACTTATTATGACCTGTCGATTCATACCATAAATTATTTTTTAAAGTAATTATGGCCATATTTTATTATTTTTTATCAGTTTTATTGTTATTGTTATTATTAATTTGGTTGATAGATTGGTGCAGAATATGGAGGAATTAGGTAGGTGGTCAAGCATAAGATATGGTTGATGTTGTGGAAATCATGACATGTTGAGAAAATCATAGCCTATTGAGGAAAACATGGGTTTAGATTACATCTCTCTCTCTCATGTGACTAAACCTATAAATAAGTCAAGAGAGATACAAAGAAGACATCCAACACAACTCTCACAACGTGAATTCTAGGAGTAGTTTCTATCTAGGAGTAGTCACTTATCATTTTAGAAGTAGATCAATAGCTTGTTACTATTTCTCTGTCGATCAGTGTATTTCTCGAGTGTTTGTTCTTGTTTAAGTTCATGTGACTTGTGACAATTCCATTTGATTAATACAAATTCAGTTCCTTTGTTTCTCTATATTTCTTCTTTACTTAATTGCCTCCAAAGAAGTCCTTAATTTGTTTAAGGCATAGAACTCAACCAAGTTTGATTTGTTTTGTTTTGTAAAAATTAAGTTTGGTCTGTTGATTGGCTTCTGTCGATTGACCTTAACTAAATTTTTGCTAACATAAATTGGCATGCTTGGTGGGACATTTCTAATTTGGAGTTATGGGAATGAAGAAGTAGACTGATGTACATGGAATTATGCCTTCAAGTGGCATGTTTACATCCTATGCACCTATGGATGCAAACCGCCAATGGAGTGGCAGTGTTTCCATAGATACAAATTATCAGTGGAATACCTCATATTCCATGTCTAAAGATTGTCAATGTTATGGTGGTGGTTCTACCATTTATTACCAACATAATGGCATGACAAATGATGTAGAAAGAATGATTCGACATTGTAAGAATGAAATTTATTAGTGCGGGAGTTAAACTTTGGCCCTAAAAGAAGAAATTAATTCTCTTTATAGACAAATATTTCAAATAATTTCATCATCTCCGTATTGTTTGACACAAAGAGATTTAAATTACTTCGATGAAAAAATTCATCAACTTGAAGGCCAAATTTCCCTAATTGATGAAGAAATTTGATATTGGAGGCAAAAATTAGAAGGCATAATAATGGCTAATAAAAAATTAAAGTATGAAAATAATGTGGTTCGAGAGGTTAATATACCTATTTTTAGAGAGCCAATTATTTATTAAGTGCCAAGATATGTGACTCGAGAGGTTAATGCACCTACTTTTAGAGAGTTAATTATTTCATGAAGAGGCAAGATATGTGGCTCGGGGGGTTGATATTCCTGTTTTTAGAGAACCAAGTCATAAAGATGAAATGACTAAGGAAGGTTTTCATAAGCTATTAATGGTCAAAAAAGAAGAACAACCCATTCTCTAAAAAAATATTAAAAATACATCACAAAATGATGGTGAAAATTTACTTGTGAGGCATGATTTTTTGCCAAACATGACAACGAGTGGTGAGCCATTAATGGCTAAAAAGGAAAAAAAAACTCAATTTCTCAAAAAAATATTAAAAATACATCGTAAAATGATGGTGAAAATTCATTCAGGGGGCATATTTTTAGCGAAACATGGCAAAGAGTGATAAGCCATTAGTGGCTAAAATAGAAAAACAACCCCTCCTCTCATAAAATATTGAGAATTAATCACAAACTAGTGATGAAGATTCACTTGGGAGGCATGATTTTAGGCCAACGATGATTGAAAATTATGAGCGATCCACGTTTGTTGAATGTGAATTTGCTGACATTTTCAAAGTGTCAAAGTTTATGAATTTTTCATGACATTCAATTATGTGAGTTTGGAATCCAACATCCACTTTGGATTAGTGGATCACACAAAAAATTAACCTTCATGACATGGTTTGAAAAACAAAAATGGTTGAAAAATGTTGTTTGTAATGAATTCTCTTTGATTAGCTAAAACATGGCTAACAAAGAAAGGTTTTATTTGAAAAAAATAAGGGATGTGACTCTCTATCATGTTATTTGACAAAGCCAAAGGTGAGTACCCACTAATTTGTTGGGATCTAGGGATCCCACCTAGGATGCCCAGAGTATACATTTATGCACTAAACAACCCATACACATAAAGAAGACAAACAAATTTAACGTGGTTCGGCTCAATGCCTACATCCATGGGAGAGTAACCAAATTTCACTATAGATGGAGAAAATACAAAGATTACAATGGAGGAGGGAACACTCATCCTCGCTCAACTCACACTCAACTCACCCTCTTACACCGACAAAGCACCCTCTCTCACACAGGGGGCCAATCTATTTTATTCTCTCATTTTGCTCTCTTGGTTTCCCCTCTCACTTGTCTACTCTCTCTACCTCTATTTATACAAAAATTGGAGAGCCTAAAGTCAAGATTGCTTACCGACTAGCCACTGACGAGCCACTGACGACATTGATGGCAGCCACCAACACAATCACCTTATAATAGGATAGATTAACTAAAAACCTCCAGCTCAAATCTGCAGTTGCATTCTTTTCTTCATTTTGCAGCTTTCTTTGACTTCCAATGGCTTCCACATGCATCGTTCCTTACATGGAGTAGAAACCCAACAATCACCCTTTTCTGCTTATGTAGGGTGATGTGTCGTATCAACAACAAAACTTGCTGCAAATCCTATCACGTCCAAAACTAGTATAGTCTGCATCTCCACACTGAGACGCCTGCACCCCCTAACAAAAAATACCTGGCACCCCCTCATCCGGGTGTCCATGGTAGAAGCTAGAGATAGAACACCAGAGAAATACAGAGATACAAGAGGTGTAGGGAATCCAACATCCTCAACTCTACTCACACCACCCTCTGATTATCTCTTGAAGAGAGCCCTTGCTCTATCTCACACATCTCTTCCATGCTTCCCTATCACGATTGTCTTCACCTACCATGCTTGAACCTCCGTGATCAAAATATCTGGCACCCCCTAATTGGATGCCCTGCACCAACTGCTCGGGATGCCCTACACTCCATTGAGTGCTCTGTGACACTATAGCTCTTCTCTGAAATGCCGCTAACTTGCCATGCACCACTTTGCATGGTCAAAACTGGAGCAACAAAAAACTCTTCGTTTGCCTGGTCAACGTTTCTAGTTTTCTTTGCTCGAAGCTTCCATCTGAACTATCAGCATTTGCTTTTTGCACTTTTGAACAACCCCCCAGCATTTCCACATGTTTGTTATATGTGCCCTTTGCAATCCCTGATCTCCATTTCAGTGATGTACTTCACCTGCGCATCTCTCACTTGTACTACCAGACTAACGGTTGACAGTAGCTCCTTCTACCAAAGCAGTTTCAACAGGTCTGTAAAAGTCACCAACTATGCAATACCTAGCATAGTAACTGCACCCATATTTTTTGAGTGCTCATCATGGCTTCATCTTTCCTCATACACTTGAGCTCACTTGAGAGATTCGTATCTACTCTGTCTCATCAAGAGGTGTGTTCGCCACCACGGAAGCAAAACCAACCATTCAGTCAAAATTGAATGCCATCTGTTGTACAAAACACGAGCGCTCTTCCAAAGAATACAATAGATTCCATTGCTCAAAAAAAATATTGAGCCAATGCACAAAACATGCAGAACCAATCGAGCTAGCTTTTTCGATTTTTTGCAACTCAAGCTACACCATCGTGCCAAATTTCGATTTCCATAACTACCAAACAAGTTGTCCTTGACAACTCCAAAAAAAAAAAAAAACATGGTGAGCAAATTTGTTTGAACCAATGTTGAGGGAGACAACAAGAGATGCTTTAAATTCTCCTTCAAAGTAACTTCAAAAGCGGTACCATAAACTTCCAGTTCAATTTACCATCGAACACAAAACTGCTCTCTTCAACCTTGAACTAATCACGAGAGCCAACAAATACTCCGAGAATCGAAACAAGTTCTCCACCAAATAAAAACTGGACTGTGGATGCAGTCAGACTCTAACCAGTTCGAAAGTATCAAAACAAACTTTAGACGAACAAACAAAAAACAAGAACTAAAAATTTTGAAGTGTCGAGCAAACTCTAGATTCGTCCAACTGTAATTCCAACCAACAGATACAAGATGATACACCATCTTTACAGTTGCCAAAACTGCCCAAAGGCGCATGCATTATAGGTGCACTATTCCAATAGTCCCCATTGACTCCATCGAGTCAACATACGATCTATCACCTCCAAATCCAACGGCAGATTGAGGGATGGATCCCAAAACATAAGATTCAAAGTCAGCTTCAATCTTCAATGAACAACAACGATCACACCGCTTCCATAGAAGCAAACACACAGAGTTTGAATCGTCACTCAAACTGCTAATAGTTGATGTCTTCGAATATGAAACAGATTGCAAAAATGACAATCACAAGAGGAAGAAACGATCAAGTCTCATGAACCAATAACACCAATGGATCTAATCAAACACAATTATAGATCCCAAATGTGATAGTGAATCTCAACAAAACACGACTCCAAAAAAGTCGCCAATAATCCATGAAAGACCGCCAAAACAATGTCTCTAATAGACATTGCAAAAAAGAACACCAAAGCTCCACCAAGATTTGAAGTAGATTGCCACAACTTCTCCTTCAAATTGACAAATGCAGACACCAAGGCTTCACCATATGCAGGTATTTCAACAATGATCCATGAAGGATCTATAACGCCTCCACAGAGGCTAATGCCAATAAAATACTACTATTTGGACTTCTCATATATGCCAAATCTTCGTAGTACACTCTGCCAATACCGGTACTCTCTACCTCCTAGAGAGATCCCAATGAACTACGAAGTTCTACAACTGACCCGAGAGTCTCCAAATGAAATGAGAACTTCTGACTCTGAAGGGTCTTCAAATTGGCTTCAAATGGGTGAACAAAATTTATCACCCCAATTACCTATATGGGTGATGCAATGCCGTTGTACAAACACACCTCCATTCCATCAAGCATTTGGAGTGACACTACACCTCCTGCTTGAAATGTCTTCAACCGCCATATGTAATCTTACATGGCTCCCATCTCTATCACCAGGTACTTGCATCATCCAATAGAATACATACGGTTTCCCTATTAAGGTGACTCCACCCAAACTCTCTTGATGCCCGTCGTGACTTCATTTCTACGAACCAAATTCAAGACAAAGCAAGAGATCTGCCTCTCATTGGGTGTGCACTACCACGTCTTATCACTGTCTGGAGCTTTCTTTTGTGAACTGGTTGCTGCTTCGAGGCCAAAATCCTACACATTGCACTTCTGTACAACTCTGTTGCGTACTCTTTCACTGTTGTACATTTGCACCTTGTACGATACTCTTACGTACCCATCTATGCTCTCGTAGCTATGTGCTCCTGTGCCTTGTGCGTGCACTTCTGTAGTTGTTGCTCTTCCACGTTCAAATACCACTAGTACTACTCCTATTCTTGTTTGATAGTAGCTCCAACTGCCACAACATTCCCCTAAGCCTGTATTGGTTGCCAATCATTTGTCTGCCAATGAAGTGATCTTTTCTTGATCGAACCAGATCTCTTGATCACCTGGACTCAATAACCAGGAAAGTTTCCAAGAAAGACTGATGGGGTCACAATTGGTCCTACTTAAGAACTAGCCTGTTTAGACAGTATAGGTGTCTTTTTGATAGAATTTTCCTAGACATTGTTGATCTTGAGATAATCATGTGCAATCCTTTAATCGCCCCTGACCAATCATGATCTCCCTTGATCCGCCACTTGATCAAGCATGATCTCCTTTGGTCTCCAATGATCTATCTCCTAATCTACATCTGTCTGTCCAATCTGATCAGAATCTCACCATTTTGATCTCTTCAGTGAATCCGTAGCATTTCACAACATTCGACAACCTCCTTCTAGTTATTGAAAATGACAAACTCACACTTTTGGAAATCTTTAAAAACTGTTCAGAATTTCACCATTCTGACATTGCGGTTATGTCTGGAATGGTCGATTTAGCTAGGACCATTGATGCATTTCCAGGGGGCTCACTGAAAATACTTCCCAAAACCTAGAGAAAAATTGCAATTTATGGAAAAACTGGGCCCTCCTGCAATTTCTAGAACCACTAGGGAATATTCAATTTTCTCTTAGAATATTCCTTCTGCTGACATCATCTCTGTGTTAGCATTGCATCAGCTTATTGTGTCAGCGATGACATCATCTTTGCGTCATGCTAACATCATCACCCCATGGACCCTTCTTGGGCCAGATTTGGGTTGGGTCCCTTCTGGACTGGATCTGGCTGACGTTATCCGGGTCGGATCTGCATTGGGTCCCTCCTAGACCGAATATGCTTACGTCATCTGCTATGTCAACGCTGTGTCATCCTCCATAAAAAAATATTTTCCAGAATGCAGCCTGGTTGTTTTGAACCCTTGACCTCAGACCTTGCCTATGTCTAGAGTATACAGTCATGCACCAAACAACCCACATACATAAAGAAAAACAAATTTAACATGGTTCAACTCAATGCCTACGTCCACGGGAGAGTAACCAAATTTCACTATAGATGGAGAAAATACAAAGATTACAATAGAGGAGAAGGGAGCACATATCATCACTCAACTCAAACTCAACTCACCCTCTCATACCGAGGGAGCACCCTCTCTCACACAGAGGGCCAATCTCTCTTAGTCTCTCATTTTGCTCTTTTGGTTTCCCTACTCACTAGTCTGCTCTCTCTACCTCTATTTGTACACAAATTGGAAAGCCTAAAGTCAAGCTTGCCTACCAACTACCCATTGAAGAGCCATCGACAACATTGATGGCAGCCACCAACATAATCACCCTATAATAGGATAGCTCAACTGAAGATCTCCAGCTCAAATCTACAGTTGCTATATTTGTGAAGAATACGAAGGAATTAGGAAAGTGGTCAAACATGAGACATGGATGATATTCAGAAATCATGGCTTGTTGAGAAAATCACAGCCTATTGAGGAAATCCTGAGTTTAGATTACCTCTCTCTCTCTCTCTCTCTCTCTCTCATGTGGTTAAGCTTATAAATAAGCCAAGAGAGATACAAAGAAGATATCCAACACAACTCACACAACATGAATTCTTGGCGTAGTTTCTATCTATTAGTCACTCTGCATTTTAGGAGTTGATCAGTGATAACTTGTTACTATTACTCTGTCGATCAGTGTATTTCTCGAATGTTTGTTCTTGTTTAAGTTCATGTGATTTGTGGCAAGTGACAATTTCATTTGATTAACACAAATTCAGTTAATTTGTTTCTCTATATTTCTTCTTTACTTAATTGCCTCCAAAGAAACCCTTAATCAATTTAAGGTATAGAACTCAACCACAAGCTTGATCTGTTTTGTTTTGTAAAAACTGAATTTTGTCTGTTGATTGGCTTCTATCGATTGACCTTAATTAAATTTTGACTAACAACACTCTAATTTAAGCTTCTTATACTCCATCCCCCCCCCCCCCTCATAAGGGATGTGTGAGAGATTAAAAGTAGTTTGTGAACATAATTGTTCTTGAAAATTGATGAAAGTTAGAAATTTGTTGGACCAATATTACTCTTATCTTGGACTAGCATTCCTGATTAGTGGAGGAAATTTATTTCTAGATATTGTATTTTATATTTTCCTTTTGAAACCCTTGAAATTTGTTTAGAATTATATAATAAAACAACTTTAGGTTAATTATCCACTTTCATTTATTTCTGTTTTCTTAAGAACCTCCACCCTGGATGAAGTATGCTTTAATTATTAAATCAATTGTTTATTTGTAATGTTTTACTCACTCTGGTTGTTAAGATTTAATATGATATTTTGTACATTCACTAAAAAGTCTCAAGGTCTTAAGTGATCCTTTTCAATATTAGATACACCCTTTTATTTCTCCTATAGTATTCACGTCTTATAGTATTCATGTCTATTAGATATGAGAAGAATATGGGCGTTGGATATATGTCCAACATCTGTATCCAATTTAAACACTTGTATCCTCTATTTTTTATATGATGTTTGAAGAGGAAGAAGTTCACATTTGCTAGTACATTTTTTTTTTTTGGGGGGGCTACTCTCACATGGTTGAGAGACAGAAATCCCATATATATACTATATTTATTATATATTTATATATATATCTACTTAATTTCAAATATATTTCTAAATAATTTACTCATATCTTCTAATAAATTTATATAATATGAATATAGATATAGATATGTGTATGTTACGTGTCTCCATAACTTTTGAATATATATCTCAATATCTTAAGATTTAAGATTTAAAAAGTCTCGTACTTGTCTAGGCATCAACAACCGATACTCACACTCAGTCATGTAACGTAGATGTTGTTATTATAAATAGATCTTATAGCTTATATATGATAGCGTATTAGTTGGAAAGCAAATGGAAGAGAGTGAATTGTTGGTTCCACTTGAGGTGTACTATCATTAATTAGGCATTAAAATATTAGTTTTAATATTCACAATTCACAAGTGAAATAGTAAAAGCTCAAGAATAAATAACCCTATACAATGAATACTAATTTTGTTAATTTCGAAAACTATGTATGGATCATGGATTTGTATAGGGATTTTAAAGAGAGAGGGAAAAAGTGTGTGACATGTAACTATATGTTATTCATATTTCACCCAACATTTCCCTTTTCTTTTCCAAATTCCTACCTAAATCCATGATCAAAACACAACCTAAGAGAAACTTTCACACTTTAGAAAGAAGGAACTTTTGATCTTTCAAAGTTTATAATTGAATGGAAGAAATTTTTTTGTAAAATGTACTTCAGATATATTAATTTGATACTTCTTTTAATTGCAAATTTAGTAGTATAGCAAACAAAATTTAAATTTTTGGAAAAATCATGGTTTGATAGTTTTAAAATACTTATTTCTCAATTGACTAAAGCTTGTTTTCCTTTTTGGATACTTGGACATTAAAATGTGGCTTACGCACTTAATGGAAGAAAAAGAGAGAAAAACAAAAGTATTCATATAAACAACATACCTTGTCAATTAGGTGTGGTATGGTTTGATTGAGGTCGCTTATCCATAGATAATCTCTTCCTTCTTTGACTGGGTACCACTTGTCCCTTCCCTCCTTCACATATACACGTTGCAACTTTGGGGTGCATATGACTCCAGGGGAGAAGGTCTTCAATTTAGGGCATTTAAGGATAGTGATGTGTTCTACCAAAGGCAATTCCCAATCATGAGTAACGTGGCAAAAACTCTTGAGCTCTGGTAGATCTTTGAGTTCCAAATACTCCAATTTAGGCAATGGAGTTCTGTTTATTCTTCCTCCTCCTCCTTCCTCCTTTGCAACTACTTCTTCCATCATCGAGCATCTAATTACGACTAGCCTTTTTAGATGCACAAGATGTCTGGCCATAAAAGGAGAGAACATATTTCTCAAACTGGCACAATCTGAGACATCCAGGCTAAATAGTTTGTTGAACGAGCCGGTCTGAAGTTGATTGCACCATATTTTGTTCATGTTCTGAAATCCATGCAATTCCAATTCCTCCAAGCTAGGGAATGCAACCCGCAAACCAAACAATTGCATTAACAACCACTATACTAAAGTAATAAAGTGTTTTAAAAAGGAGATTTACTGCTCTAGTGTCAGTTAGAGCATTCAACTTATTGAAGAGACTTGTCCTAGGTTCTGGATGTGGTTCAAATGGTGTCGCCACATTAGTAATCACTTTGGGGAAGATACTCACACGGTTTTGCAGATCATAAGTTGCAGAATTTTCAATTGAGTGAACTTAATATTATCGACCAATATTTCACCCTGGCAATCCTCCTCCCTAACAATTGCTGATATCGTTTTACATCCCCTTATTTCCAATTCTTGGAGTTGTAGGATACATTGCATCATGGACTATGTGAATAGAAATCTCAAGTTGTCACAACCATCAATATCTAGAATACTTAATTGTGGAATGTGCATCAATTCAATGGGATCTCTCTCTGAAATATGGTTCAATTGGGGTAGACTTTTTAATTTGAGAGATTTCAATAACGGGAATATCTTTGAGTTATATTCCGCACAGTCAACCACTTCCGATTCAAACACTTTCTCCAGCAAACTACAATCCCTGATAGATAGTTCTTCAAGATTTTGCAGTCTCGTAAGCAATTGTGCTTGAAAAACTTTGTACAATTTGTTGCAGTGTCGTATATGTACATATCTGAGTTTGGACAAGGACATCGATGAAGGTGGACAACATCTCATCCCTTCCAAATTGTCAAGATGCTCAAGTTCTAGCACCTCCAAAGTGGGGAATACAACTTGAAAAGAACTCATTCTTTTAGTTGTAGTATAATGATAGTAGGAATGGTTATGAGATATATACCTCTTTGTACTTTGTATGTGTTACCTAAAACTTTTTTAACCTTGAATTTGAAATTATTGGAATAAGATATGGTTGCCCATTTCATTTTGTTACTTAAATGAAAACAAAAATTTTGAAAAAAAAAATCGTACAAATCATTGTAAAAGGTAAGTAGCTTTTGGTTTCACTAGCATTCTACTTCTTCATTTTACCTTCTCATTGAATAGAGTTTGCATGACATTTTGGAGGCACTCTGTTGATGTAGCCGAAGTAGCGATCACTTTGGGGAAGAAACTCACAATGTTCGGTAGATCATAGAGCCGCAAAATTTTCAATTGAGTGAACTCAATTTTATCCACCGAGCTTTTGCCCTGCCCTTTCTCATCTGCAACAATCCTTGACATCAGTTTACATCTCCTTATGTCCAATTCTTGGAGCTATAAGATACACTTCATCATGGAATATGGGAATAGATATCTCAGGTTATCACAGTCATGAACATGTAGAATACTTAATTGTGAAATGTACGTAAATCCAGTGGGATCTCTCTTTGAAATATAATCCAGTTGGGGTAGATGTTTTAATTTTAGAGATTTCAAGAGCGAGAGCATCTCTGATTCTTGTTCCTTACCGTCCACCATTTCCGATTCAAACACCTTCTCTAGTAAAGTACAATTTTCCACAATTAGATCTTCAAGATTTCCCAGCCTTGTAAGAAATTGTGATGGAAAAACACAAAGCCATTTGCCACAGTGTTTTACATGTAGTTTTCTAAGTTTAGAAAAGAAATCCACTGAGATTGGAATGTGTTCCAGCCCTTCCAGATTGCCAAGATCCTTGAGTTCTAGCTCCTCCAAGCTAGGTAATACAACCTGAAAATAAAACTTGTTAGTGGTAGTTATAACATTTGTAGGAATGGTTATGGAATATCACTCCATCTTTGTCTCTCCTCTTGTAGTCTGCATATATGACCAATAATTTTTACAACCAAAACGTTTAAATGAATGAAATAAGATATGATTGCCTTTTTTTCATTTGGTTATTGAGACAAAAATAAAATAAAATAAAATAAATACTAATCCTTGATTATGAAAATAGAAAGAAGAGAAACAAATGATTGTGTCATTCAACTACAGAAACAACTATAGAATAAGCTACATTCTAATAGTAAAATTTCCATCCATGACCAAATGACAAAACCATTTCTAAAGATCTTAGCTCATTTCTAAACAGAGTGAGTGGTAGGGACAGATCTAGGATTTGAGTTTTGGAGGGGGGAAACACATGTAACTTTCATCGAAAAATTATTATAAAATTTTAAATTTTGATTTATATCAGCACAATAAATAAATAATATTACTATTAATCAGGCATTCTTTATTAACATAATTGAGAATAACAATATAGTTAGACATATTTCTTGTTTGCATTAATTTAACAATATATTAACTAGTACTATGTCTTCGTCTAGTAAAGTTAACTATTTGAAAATGTTGTAATCGCAACTTTTTATAATATATATATATTATATATATATATGTTAAACTCGGCATCAAAACCTTAATATATATCTTTCTCAATAAATATGATCAAATACCTTACTACAAAATCATCTTCCATCTTATTACGCAGTTTAGTTTTGAAAAGAAATTATAATTGAAAATGTATGTTTTTATGAGTATAATGATAATCTATTTCAATAAGCGATATTAAATTTTATTAACTTATTTTAAGAATGTCATGTTGAAATAGATAATATTTTTATTTCGAGACAATATTCTTATTTCTAGAGAATGAACAAACAAAAATAAATGCAAAATAAGATGCATAAGCAAATTAAAATGTGATTTATAAAAGAAGGAAAAAAAAAAAAACATAAATGACATATGAACAGATAACAAGAATAGTAACAAATAAAAACAAATAAAAGAATGCAAGTAACTTTAGACAATATAGAAATATAATAAACAATACAGATAACAAATAGAATAGATCAATATTTGATAAAACTTAATTTAAAAACTATTTTAAAAATTTTGTAACGTAAATAATTTGGAGGGTGCAAACTACTGAAATTTTGTAAATGCAAAGTGCTCCAATTTATAATTATCTTACTAATTACTAGTACAATATATATATATATATATAATATATATATATTTAGGGAGATTTACATGTAAGTCCTAATAGGTAACTTATTATCCATTAGATCCTGTAAGAATTAATGACATTTTTTTATCAAACACTATTAAAAAAATGTCACTAATTGTTAATTTTCAGCAATAGTTTGAAAATTGTCACAAAAAGTTGCTAATTTTCAACTTTCAGCGAAAAGTATCACTAATTGTAAGTTTTAGCTACAATTTATAAAAGCCATGAAAAAAAAAGTCACTAATTGTCAAATTTTAGCGACATGTAAAAAATTGTCACAAAAAATTATTTTTAATAACAATTTTATTAAAACTTATTTTTAATAGGACTTAATGAGAATTAATTCCAACTATTAAAACCTATTGATAAATTTCCATACCTTGTGGGGGAAAAGAGATAGGAAGGTGGCATTGTGGTTTTCCATTGACTCTGAAAACGGATTATTGCTATTGAGGAAGAGCCACTTGAGTTGTGGTAGTTGCCGAAGACGCAATTTCTTCAATTGAGGGAACTCAATCTCGTCAATCCCTCTGCAAAAACCAATGAGCATTCGTAGACTCCACAAAGTCATGGATTCTAACGCTGGAAACTCCATCTTGTTTGTTGCGTCATCTTCTCCTTTTTCCTTCCAAATTACTTCTTCCATTCTATCACAATCACAAATATCAAGATCTTTTAGTTTTCCAAAAGAGCCGGTTGGAAGTTGGCAGTGACATATCTTTCTTAAATTGGGTAGACACATGAGATCTAATTTCTCCAGGATCGGAAAAATAGGAGGAATAGCATTAGGTGTACGCGGGACCCATTCCATTGTATTGACAATACATTCTGGTGTAGCACAATGATTAATTGCTAGGTCCTTCAAGTGTTGGAGTCCCTCAACTCCCTCTCGAAACAACTCTTGCACTGCATCCTCCGAACCCTCCCCTGTTAACTGTACAACTGCACTACTCCTTAACAACGAATTGATCCCACCACATTCTAACGGGATAGTACACGTGTCAGGAAGTCTGAGACAAAAAAGCTTTCGGAGCCTTGTTATGTATTCTTCAACAAAAGTGTCGCCACCATAACCTATAAAAATTGAGTATTTTGTCAATTTGCTAAACAATGGGATTCTTGGCAAACACACGACATCTTTTATATTAATCTCTAAAGTATTCAAATTGGACGAGGATTCCAACTCTCTTAAGCTCGCATTTTCTCCTCTTTCCTTGCCTTCTCGTTCCCAAATGATTTCGCAGCCACCCATGTACAACTCTTGCAATTGGACTAGGGCTGATATGACACCAGGTGCTATTCTTTTAAGTTTATGACAATTTGTCAGATCTAACAACTTTAAATTAACCAGTCCTCCTATTTCCTCAGGTAATTCCTCAATGTTGGAGTAACGAAAGCTGAGGATTTCCAAATTCAATAGCTTTCCAATTACAGATATATTATCGAACTTCTGACAGTGATCAAGATGCAATGTCAATAGGTTGCTCAAGAATTGCAGAGACGACAATGAGATGTTCTTCGCGATTGTCAGGTCCAAAACTTTGAGTTCTCCCATGCCCTCAAAAAAATTGCTTGGTATTTTTAGTGAACTATTCCGGCATCGTATTAGTAAAAACTCAAGTTTTGAGCATCTCAATCCTCCTGGAAACTCTTCAATTTCATTTGATATCACTGAAATGGAAGTGTTAAGCTCATATGTCGGCTTCTTTGGCCACTCTCTCAATTTGGCACCATGGATTATCATAAAACCATGCTTATCTTTAGCCGCAATTGATATGGCGACATCGCACACTACATCGTGCATTTTTATTAGCAACTCTATTCGCCACTCGCGATCAACATCCAATAATAAATAACAACTTCTAAGTTGATCAACTAAGACATTCACTCGATCTCTTACTTCATCCACTTTGTCGATGCCTTTAAACCACCGCAATCCGATTCCGTATCTGTTGGCTTTTTGGCTTTCGAAGGGTATTTTTGTAAATGCGAGCGTGCCAGCAAGGATCAATTAGTCCTCACAGAAAATTAATTGCCAACCAATTATCAGACGATTGTGTTTTAGTTCTTTCAGCCTCAATGAAGAGAACTTTTGCTGGTGGCTTGACTTAGGAGAATTAAACAGATAATAATGAATTGAAGAACAGTCGAAGTATTTCATTAAGATGAAAAGACTTACAATGATCCAAACTCAGCCTCGTAGAGGTTTACAACAAATCTACTTGAAACTACTCCTATGAATGAAGTGCATGTAGGAATTTAAAGTACAGTAATGTAAAGAGTTGTAAGAGGAAATGTAAAACTGGAAAGAAAATAAGTAAAAAACTGTTTTTTGATCTGAGTCTGGGGTTTTTCTGGGGTCTTCTCTACTATTTATACTGCTCAAGGGTGACCATCGAATTGCACTTCCAACCGTCGAACTGCTCCTCCATGATCATCGATCATGTTGCCCAATATTAGCTCCATTACGCCATTACTTGCAGTTAAGCTTCCCTCCTAAATTTGAATCTGAAATGCGAGTAACCGTTGAAGCCACGTCACTTTGTATCCCTTTGTTGATCCGCTGCTACTCAGATCTTTTAATAACCAATACTAACTGCCACGTGTACGATCAGGATCGAGACCTGAATAGTCTTCCTATATTACCCTTATTTCGCCACGCGTCGAATTGTAATTGGCTCGTACAAAATATGTAGCCAACATTACCCCCCACTAATATACCCAATATCTGGTGATATTAGTGGATCAAAGTTTTTTCCCACGTCTTAGAACGTGCATGGTTTCCAGCAATGCAACTGTCATTTATCATCTGCATTAAACTCCCCTTCAATCTTTTGAACACCTCCACCACCTTAGTATTCGAACAGACTGGTACACTTTTTATGGCCGAATCAATTATTCCCTCCATTGATCGAGCACACGAAGAGTCATATGATGATGTTGTTCTTCCTCGAAAGAACCTCCATGCATTAATTAGCCACCTTTACCCACCCTTCTATATTCAGGTCATGGATGCCTTTGCAGATTATCAACCCTTGGACTTCGAACATATTGCCCTTAATCCTTCGATTCAAAAACTTACAAATATGGACATGGAAAGGTCTTCTTCTGACTCATCCTCAGACTACGAACAAACTGCTCTCAATCCTTTGATTCAGAAAGTTGCAAATATGGACATGGGAAGTTTTCCTTCACAACCCTCTGCATGGGATAAGGCTGCAACTTCTTCTTCTTCTGGGGCTTCTGACTGGACAAACTAGTCCAAACCTGAGATCTGTGAGTTAAGGACACGAATCAACCATCACTTTGTTGAATTTACTGACCCTTTAGAATTCCCTTCCTATGCACGAAGCTCGGTGGTCTATCCTTACGTGCCCATTGACCACCGACGCAATTTGGAGGAGAATCTGCTTGTGGCGCGGTATACATCTTCCATGCCTACAAAGACAGTGCATGTTGCCCGACGCCCAGAAGAGGCACAAGGATACAATCCATCATTCTTAGCTCAAAAGGCGAAGATTTGCTCTTTTGACTGGCTCGATTATATTAATGCCCTTGTTCCTTCTGCCCTTGCTCCACCTCCTGAGATAGAAGCATCCACACCTTCTCTTCCGCCAAATCCTTACTGGATAGAGAAACTAAGGCTTGTTCTCTCCGTGGATAAGGTCTTTCCACCTAACAAACCACCACCTTCCCCTACTCCGGCTGAGCGGAAACAAGCTCAACTTTTGCTCGTTGCTTTTTCCCACTTGCCCTTCAATGTTCTTGAGGACGAAGTCCCTCTTAAGAACTTTCGATGGGCTTGTGATATTCTAACTCGGGGTCATGTCCTCAATCCCCTCGCCCAAGCAGAGCTTCACATGTTTTTGGACCAACTTCCACTGCTTCTTCACTGGCATTGGACCTCTATGAACACCACACAATCTTTAGACCAATTTTCGTCCCTCCGAATTCATGCCCAATACGAAGCATAAAACTTTATTGAAGAATTCGATGATTTCAAGAATAAAGATTCTGCATACTGGGATGATTTGGATATAGACGAATTGGAACAAGGATTGAGAGAAACAACTTTCGAAATAAAGGCTGAAGAGCTCTTTTACGAAGTGAGAGCACATCAACTCATGCAGCCAATGTTAGAAGAAATAGAGGACAGAATAAAGAAAGAACAGAAATTCATTGATCATTGTTGGACTAAATTTCATGATCTTGTTATTTATTCCATTCCCTATTTTTATGAGCTTGAGTTTGTACCCAAAAATGGCCATTCGATGTAACTGTTTTTGCTTTAATACCACTAAGACTTCTCTTTATGGTTTGATCTTGTCTCCATTTGTCTTTAAAAGCAATTTCAGAGCTTTGAACTGAACAATCTTTTCCTTCGAACCTGGATTCAATCGTTTTAAATGAATATTAACAAAAACCATGAATTTTTCCAATTTATGGAATGCAGCAGATAGTTTTTGTTGTTTTTTCCATTTAGGATCCATGCTTCGAATTTAACAATCTTACTCTTCAAAACTTGTTTCAATCACAACCAACATATGGTCAATGGTTTATTATGATCAATCAGTTTTAAATTGATCTTTTTGTCTTGAACAACAGTCCATACTTTCAAAAATATGAAAGCTCCTTTTGAGGGCTGCACTGTTTTAGTTCGAAAAGACAACTTTTCTGAATATATATAAACCAACTATTGGTTTTGATGTTTTGAATGCCAATTTCCATTCCTAAGGGATTTCTAGTTTTACTTTGAAGAACATCACTTTCAATGAGAAACCTAAAACAGGTCTTTAATCCCTTTGAAGTAAACGAATACTTGAGCATTCTTGCATCCATTAGGTACGGAATGTGCTTCGAAGCCGGCTTCTTAGTTTCGAAGCCGTTGTTATTGGACTTTTAGCGTCAAAATCTGGTGTGTTTGTTTTGAACACCAATTCCCATCCTCACAGAGTCTCAAGTTTCACTTCGAAGGACATTACTTTCACTAAGAAACCTAAGATAGGTCTTTTAATCCCCTTCGAAGTAAATCAAATACTTGAGTATTCTTACATTTTTAAGTACGGAAATGTGCTTCGAAGCCGACTTCTTTGTTTCGAAGCCGTTGTTTTTTGGCTTTTGGCGCCAAAATCTGGTTTCGAAGCCAAATATTTTACTTCGAAGCTAGCCTCAGCATCTGGGCTGTGTTTTTCCCTCCAAATACTATCAATATTTGAAGGAAACTCTTTGTATTCGTACTTTTAGTGCTTAACGAACCAAGCGTTTATATATCTCCAAACACAAAGGCTTTTGAAACCCTTTTATTTCGTGTTCTGAAATCATTTGCTCGTTCAACACACAAACCCTTTTACCTCTGCCGATCTTCCACTTCTCTCTACTTCCTTTCTCAGCTTCACCTTCTGGAAACGCGTACTATCAATGGCTTCTTCTTCGGTGCCAGTCGTAGAGCATGCGAGCCCATCTGTAACCCTGAAGAGGCTCATTGATGCAAAATGTGAGAAGTACAAAGCTGGGGAGAAAAGCGCTATCGATGGACGAATCTTCGTCCCTCGTCGCCATGTGCAGCAAGACTACGTGCTTGGGCCCATATTCAAAGAGATCCTTACTGAGCTCCCAGCCCTATATCCTCGTTTGGAAAACCAATGTCTTCTTTACGAAGGTGGTCTTGACTGGAGGAACTGGAGGATAAACCGCCCCCACCGATGCTGGCCCACGGTGAGACCGGAGTGGCAAGAATGGTATGACCGGGTTGTCCCTGCTAGAACTCTGGACCTTCAAGAGCTCTGCCTTCTCGATGCTCTCCGACTATCCAGGGTAACTATCTCAGAGGACCCTTTCCTAATTCCTGCTGCCTTGTGTTTTTGGAATCCTATCTTTAATTTCTTTCAATTTAGATGTGGGATGATGGCCCCTACTGTTCTTGACATTTGCCATCTACTAGGATTATCCCCAATTGGTACCCCCTTTGGACCAGATTACCCTGACTCAGCAGTCCCTTTCTCCCTCCCCTCTCTTAACTCATCCTATAGTGATTTCGCTAAGGCTGAGAATAAAAGAGAGGGCTTTGTGACTGATAGGGAATTCTTTTCTTTCTTATTGTATTGGCTTTGCAAATTCCTCTTCTGTACCTCTCTCAGAGAATCATGCCTGAATTTGCCCCTCTTGCCAAAGCCTTCGTTTTACAGAAAAGGTGGCCTTAGCCCCATATGTTCTAGGCCATGTATATAGAGTCTGTTCCCTCTTCTGTGAGAAACCCTTAGATGCTAACCAAGGGGGGCCATTCTGGATCCTTCAGCTTTGGCTTTTTGCCTATTTTACACGAGTTACAATCCAAATGCCTTAAATTTTCTGAGCCAAACCCTCTTACTCATGGCATAAGGCTGGCCAATGCTTCACTTTATCCCTCCACTTTTGCTTTTTACTTCTCTTTCTTCCACCAACTTCCAGCTTCCCTTCCTACTTTCCGTTTCCGTCCCTTCGAACCCATTGGTCCATCTTGGTTGAGGAATTTCCTAAGTGACAGGTCCTGCGCCTCACCTGCTCACAAAGATATATGGGCTTCCATTCTGATCCCTAGAGAGTTATTTATTGGGACCTTGAACCCCAGAGCCTACAAATGCATAGCTGAGCCGTATTGTCCTGCTCAATTTGCTAGACAATTTGGCTTCACACAAGGGGTCCCAATACCTCTCTGCAGCAATACCAATCTAAGTCTCACTAAGAGGGATCTGAAAGTTCGGAGGTCCAGGCTAGAAGAGGCAACTTCCAAATTTATAGATGACTTGGTCAATTTCGAGTATACCCCTTTCCTTCCTCAGGGTACCTTGTTGAAGAGGTACCAGAACTGGTGGGCGACCAACATGGAAGTATACTTGGCCATTTCTCCTCAGAACCTGCTAATGGTATTTGGATCTGCCCAAGCCCAAAGGAGCTGGAACTGTTACTTCTTCCACTGTTTCAGTTGCAGTGCCTGCGTCCACTCCTGGTGCCTCAACTCCTCCTAGAGTCACTCGGGCTGCTTCGAAGAAAGGTATACACCTTTGTTTCTTTTCCTTTGGCCTTCTCTATAATGGTTGTAGTCTTATCCTTAGTTCTTCTTTTGTGAAGGTAGCCCACAACAAAAGAAAAGGAGACTGCTTGAGCTTGAAAAGAAAACAGCTGAGGTGCAAGCAGAAGAAGAAGAAGAAACAGATCAAGAGCATGAGTCGCCCTTAATAAGAAGGAAAAGAGTGATCGTCTCTATTTCTGACTTAGTCCAAGATGAGACAACTGCCAGAGAGGTAGAAGAGGAGCTCATCTCTACAGAATCTAGATCCCAGATTGAAGAAGTTGAGAAGGAAATTGAGAAGGAGCAGACAAAACCAATACAGAGAAGAAAGAAAAGAAAGATGACTGTCTCTCCTTCTGATTTCACAGAAGACTCCGATTCCGAGACAATTGCCATGGCAATAGAAAAGAGAAAGAAAGTGACTGCTTCTGCTACTAACTTGGTTGAAGATACCATCCATGAGGCAGCTGCCAAGGCAGTAGAACAAGAACATTCTAAGGCCATAATTGTCTTCGAGAGGGCTGAGAAGAGACGGCAACAACAATTTCTGAGAGATGAAGCTGCTGCTGCTGATGCATTACAAAGGGAAACTGCAAGAAGGCAACAAACTGCCAACATTACTCCCTTCGTAGCTCTCCCATCACTGCCAACATTTCTGAAACAAGTAATTTCTTTCATGCTTCTACTGTTTTTCCTTATCAAATTTTGACATTGAAGCTTGACCTTACGTTTCTTTTTTTGCAGCAACAACTACTGAGGCTATACTTCCAATGAGGACTCCCTCAATTTCAGTTGAGGTTGATCAGATGCAAAATGTGAAGGCCATTCAGATAATACTTCCACTTCCTAGGCCCACATTCCATGTACCCCTTTGAGTCCTAGCATTCCTGTAACTCTTTCTTTTGGTCTGACTCCATATCTTCCCTATCTGACCTTCGACCTGTCTCAATTTACTTCTCATTCGGGCCCTGCTCTTCCTTCTCCTTCTAAGGAAATTTCAACCATTACCTCTTCTTCGAAGGTATCTGATTCCCCAATTGAGGGTGCTGGTAGTTCTCCAACTCATAGTTCATTACCTTTGCCTACTTCCACCAGCCCCTCTTCACTTGATTCATTGGTGGCTAAGACCATAGAGACTGCCAAAGATGCTCCATCCATTTCTCCTATCCCTATGCAGTCCTTTATGCCTTCCACCACAACTCTCTCTGCACCCCTCATGTCTACGGATGAGGTAGACATCTTCGAAGCCAGGCTAGCCAGTCTCTTCGATGTGCCCTCTACCTCTCCAATAACCAATTTTGAAGCTGAGCCATTAGTTTTGGCCGACTCCTTGCTACAAATTCTTGAAAGCTCTCCTTCCTCCAGCAGCAAGCCTTCTGCACCTGATGGGCTTAGACACCTGCCTGGAACTGTTAATCTCCTTTTCGAGGCTCCCCTTCGAGGCTTTGCAAAGGCCTATAATAAGAGATGGGTTCCTCCAGTGCTGCAAAGTTGCTGAACAGTCAGGCATGGATGTCTCAAGTCACTTATCCCAGGCAGCAGCTACTATCGACTTCTACATCAACATTTGCCATGCTGCCAAAGCTGCGGAGGAGAAATTGGCTAGAGACCAGAGTTTTGTTTCCCAAGTACATACTGAAGTCTCAGAGCTCAAGGAACAACACTCCTCTGCCTCTCATTTTCGAGTTCAGCTGCTGGAGAGGAAAGCTCAACTTGAAGAGGAGTTATCTGCAGTGAACCAGGCCTTAGTCCGAACTGATACCAAACTGCAGATCACCAACCAAGAATTGGCCGATCGAAAGCAAGAAATGACTACAGCCATTCAGTTGGTTCCCTCATTTAAGAATAGGAAGTCTGTTGTAAAAGAACAATTACGGCATTGTAATGATTTTTGGGCCAATTTATGGCAGAATGTATTTAACTCTTTATGAAGAAAAACAAATTCTGATTTATCATTTGAGTGCTCTTGTGTTCTTTTGCTTGACATTTATTCTACTCCTTGTGTTTCCCAAATGTTGGAAATAAGGCTTCAAATATCTGCCATTGATCTTTTTGGGATGTATGTATCCATTCAAATTTCTCAAATGGTATGCCCCAAAAGGCAGGACTCTATGAATTTGATATGGTCCTTCCCAGTTAGGTGACCATTTACCAAACTTATGGCTTTTAATTCCTATTGGGAGTATTGTCTTCCATACCAAATCACCTTCATCAAAGCCAATGTATTTGACTTTCTTATTGTAATTTTTGGCTGCTTTCTTCTTTTGAAGAGAATTATTTAATGCCAGAATTCTGGTTCATCTATGCTTCTAATTCCAAGCACATACTCTGATGGTATTGCTCAGGATTTAGCTGGTCTTGGCATCTACCCTCAAAGATTTAACATTAATTTCCACAGGTAACACTGCATCATGCCCATACACTAAGGCATAAGGAGTAACTCCTGTGCTTGACCTTGGGGAAGTTCTATAAGCCCACAATACATCCAACAATAAGTTATGCCAATCCCTAGGATTGTCTTCACAACCTTTTGTATTCCTTTTTCAAGGACTTATTGGATGATTCAGCTTGACCATTGGCTTGTGCATAATATGGTGGAATTAACGAGACTAATTCCAAATTCTGCCACAAAGGACTTCACCATCTTCCCATCGAACACAGTCCCATTATCCACAGTTATAGTTTGTGGGATGCCAAATCTATGGATTAGATCCTTAATAAATCCAATAACCTCAGTCTGGTCTACAGCCTTGTATGGCTTAGCTTCGACCCACTTAGTGAAGTAATCAGTGGCCACTAGAATGAAACAATGATGCTTCGAAGAAGGTGGGTGTATTTTCCCCATCATATCCATGGCCCATCCTCTGAATGGCCAAGGCTTCACTACTGCATGTAGGTCAGTTATGGGCACATGCCTTATTGTGCCATGCTTTTGGCATGCCTGGCAACCCTTTGCATACTCTATGCAGTCTTTAAGGATAGTTGGCCAATAGTAGGAATGCCTTCGAAGCAACCATCTCATCTTCACACCAGGCTGATGAGCACCACAGATGCCTTCATGAACCTCAGCCATAGCTGTTAATGCTTCTTTTGGGCCTAAACATTCCAGCAATAAGCCATCTCCCCCCTTTTGTAGAGAGCATTACCATATATCATATATTGCATAGACTGCAATTTAATTTTCCTGCTGGCCTTCGAAGATGGACCAGCCAAGTACTGCATTATTGGATGCCTCCAATCTTGTTCTTGCAAGTCATTATGATTGACTTCCAAGACCACATTCCTTTTATTCAAAGGTGGTATCAATTTCTGATATGTTGTTTGGCTTATGTTCCTTTGGGCATTATCCCTTCTCTTGAAGTTCGAAGCTTTCTGAGCCACATCATTAGCTCTATTATTCAAGAATCTTGGAACATGAGTTACATTTGCTATTTGAAATTGAGAAAGCAGATGTAATGCAACAACATAGTATGGTAAAATGCTTATGCTTTGACACTTGAAAATCCCTTTCACTTGGTTAACCACCAATTGAGAATCTCCAAATATGTCAACTGCATGAACTTGTAATCCAATAAGAATTTCTAGTCCCACTATTAAGGCTTCATATTCAGCTTGGTTATTAGAACAGGTAACTTCATCCACTCTGAAACCATGTGTGGTCTCTACCCCTTGTGGAGACCTAATCACAATACCAATTCCAGTTAAGCCATTGGCTTTCGACCCATCGAACCACATCTGCCATGGCTCAACACTAGCCATACCAAGTTCCATTATCTCTTGGCTCTCTGTTTGAGATGGATGGTCTGCCAGAAAATTGGCTAAAACTTGCCCTTTTACTGCCCTTTGAGGGACATATTCTAGATGAAATTCTGATAAGGCTAGTATCCACTTGCCAATTCTTCCCCTCAACATAGGTCTAGATAACATGTACTTAACCAAATCTGTGGTTGCAATTACCAAGACAGTTGTAGGTAAAAGATAGTATCTTAATTTCATTGCAGCAAAATACAAAGCAAGACACAGCTTTTCAACAGCTGAATATTTACATTCACAAGAATTTAAAAACCTACTAAGGTAATAAACAGCTTGCTCCTTGCCTTCTTCATTATCTTGGGCCAAGAAAGCTCCCAATGAATCTTCTGCTGCAGCTATGTACAACTTCAAGGGCTTGTCACCCTTTGGTGGCATCAGCACTGGAGGGTTGGCCAAGTAGGCTTTGATACCTTCGAAAGCAATTTGATGCTCTGCTGTCCACACAAATTCCTCTTCATCTTTCAGCCTTAATAAGGAAGAAAAACTTTAGTTTTCCCTGCAGTGTTAGAAATGAATCTTCGAAGAAAATTAACCTGTCCAAGGAACTTTGTAATTCTTTCTTACTTGATGGAGGTCTGGCTTCAATGATGGCTTTGGCTTTATTCTGGTCAATCTGTATTCCTTTCTTGTGTACCACATAGCCCAAGAAGTTTCCAGATGATACGCCAAAAGCACACTTAAGAGGATTGAGCTTCAATTTGAACTCTCATTCTTTCAAAGGCTGCTTCTAAGTGAAACAGATGCTCCTCCATGGATTGGGATTTAACTACAATGTCATCAATATAACACTCTAAATACCCTCCAATGAGGTCATGAAAGATAGTGTTCATAGCCCTCTGATATGTAGCTCCAGCATTCTTCAGGCCAAATGGCATTTTAACCCATTCGAAGGTGCCAATATTTCCAGGACATCTGAATGCTGTCTTGTGGACATCCTCCTCTGCAATGCAGATCTGGTTATAACCAGAATGCCCATCCATCATTGATAAAACTTGATGCCCTGCTGAACTGTCTACCAACAGATCCACTATAGGCATGGGTACTCATCTTTTGGAGTTGCTAAATTCAAGTTTCTGAAATCAATGCATACCCTCATTTTACCGTTCTTCTTAACCACAGGCACAATATTAGATAGCCATTCCACATACCTGGCTGTCCTAATAAAGCCTGCTTTGAGTAGTCTAAGAATCTCCTCCTTGACTTTCTGAATTACTTCTGGACTCATTCTTCTTGGTTTTTGCTTGTATGGCTTGAAGTTAAGTTTCATAGGGAGCCTATGTTCCACTAATGACCTATCCAATCCTGGTAGTTCATTATAAGACCATGCAAAGCAATCTTTATATTTCTTTAGAACAACCAACAACTGGTCCCTGTCCAGAACATTCAGACAAGCACTTATGTAGGTGGGCTGCTGTATAGAATCTTCCCCTAAATTTACTTCTTCTAAGGGGTCTTGTGTCTGAGAACTTACTGAAGCTTCTTCTTTGATTTCTTCTATCTTCGAAGCAATCTCCCTGCTTTGTTCTGCTCCCAGGTTCTTTAATTCAACATCTTTGCCCTCCTCCTCATAGACAAAGTCTGTCCACAAGGCTTCCTCTTCCTGTATCTCCTGGACTTTTGTTTCAATGTCCAATGCACAGTATTTATCAAGGGTCAAAACTTTGGCCTGTTGCTGCTTCTGCTTGCAGCCAATTATCATGGCTTCTCTCTCTTGCTCCTGTACTTTCTGGACTATTGATTTTACATCCAATGTTGAGAATTTAATTAGAGCCAAAGACTTGGCTTCTTGTGTTTCATTTCTTTGCCTACAACCAGGCATCATTGTCATCCTTAACGACAACCTCCTCATCAGCACTCTCCTGGACTAAGTGCTTCAGGTGTGTCACTTCCTCATCAGCCGTCACTTCGGCTGAGCCATCAGGTTTCCTCAGTATACTGAGTGGTGTCACTCCCTCAATATACAGTTTGGCCTCTGCGAAGTCTGCACAGGCTATGAAAGGTTGAGGATCTGCATCAATTTCCTCTGTCTCTCCATTGCCTAAGGCCATCATAATTTTCTGATGCAAAGAGGAAGGCACACATTTGTTAGTGTGAATCCAATCTCTCCAAGTAAAGCATTGTATTTAGCATTACTGTCGATTACGAAGAATGCTGTCATGCAGTCCCTGGTTCCCACACTCAGGTTGATGGGTAGAATTCCCTGAGCCATCTGTTTGTCTCCAGCAAAGCCAGCGATGGTTGTGCTGGTTGGGATTAACCTAGGATTCTTTTTCCCTAGTTTCTTCAAAGAAGATTTCGGTAGTAAATTCACTGCTGCCCCATTATCTATCAGGACTCGGTTCAATTGTATCCCATCGAAGAAAGCCTTGATGTACAAAGGCTTGACATGTTGTGTCATAGAATTCGAGGGATACTCAAAAGGATATGAGAGGTTAATGCTCACCTCTTCTTCACTCTCATATTCAGTTTCCATTGGGGTAGCCATTCCAGAATCATCTTGTACCATACTCACTTGTGAGTCTTCACTAGAGACAGGAATAGGATCAATTTCTTGGCCATCTTGGTCCTCATCTCCAGCCTGGAACTCATGAGGCAGTATGTGTACCATATTGACTGATACTGGAGGAAATGAGCCAAATTGGATGGCTGGCTGTACCTGTTTCCCCTCTTGGCCACCTTGTTCAGTTACTTCAGCAGCATCCTCCATGCTGCACTCTGGCACTTCGTTGTTAACTGATTCCTTCGAAGGATCTTTCTCAACTGGTTTTTCAACCAAAAATGTTTGCTCAGCCATGAAGGCTTCGAACATTTCTTCCTCCACCATTTCTTTCTTTTGGCTTATGCCAATTTCTTCTTCTGTCTCGCTATCACTCTCCATCAGAGCTTTCTCCAATCCTGCCAAGCTAGATTCCTCTGGCTTTTAGTTCAGAATGAACCTTGGCCAACTGTTCCCTGCTGCAACCCACCTTGCTTTGTAGAGTTGTCTTTGGAGTATGGTCTGACTTTGGAGTCTTCTTTCCTTCTGTCTGGACCAATGAAGAGCTCTCTCCATTTTCTTTCATATCTTTCTGGTACTGAGTGTACCTGCGCTGAATCTTTCTCCTTTGTGATCTCGAAATGACTGGGACCATATCTGGTTCCTTCGTCTTTGGGTGTTTAAGCAATACCCAATTGTTCGGAGCCACCAAAGGAGGTTTAACCATCCTTCCTTGGTTTCCAACATCTCTCTGAGTGGGCACTTCCCTAGGTTTGTTCTGCATCACAAACCAATCTGGAACTCCAGGTACCCACGAACTTACTGACTCAGATGTTGAACTGCTTCTTTCTACCTTCGAAGCCATCTTCGAAGCTGGCTGTGAAGGCACTTGCTTGGTCCTGACCTCATGTTTCGAGCCTGATTCAGGCCTTCGATGAAGGTGGCCACTTTCTGTCCTGCGTGAGGTTGGTCTAGGGGCCAATCTCTGGCTTTGATCCCATAACCTGAACTAACCTGAACTCTTCTCCAGTCTTCTTTCAGAATGACTGCTCTCCATTCTGTAGTAGTTAGGTGGCCTGGACTCATACAAGGGCCTCTTGCCTTTAGCATGCATTCTATCGACTGCTGGTTCAACTACCAATGGCTGCTGCCTAACACTAGCCGGATACGGCCTTTTGTTATAAGCATTGGTTGGTTTAGGGCGTCTCTGCACATCCCTGTAGTATTGCTTCCCATCAATTGGAAGCCCCTTCAACCATTTATAACTCAGTCTGCACCTGGGACACATCCTTTGCATTACTGCTGCCTCTAAGGAATCATCATCCAGTGATTCTTCATCAGAGTGTTCCCTCTGGTGTGAGAAACCTTGTCCAATAACTGGCAGATTTCTGGTGTCCTTTTTGATGGTTGTCTGGTTAGCAACATGCATCTGCACATTGACTTCTTCCAATTCTGTCAAGGACAAGTTCTGGAAGTCTGACATAATGACATTGGCTGCCACCTCTCCAACTTCTGGAAATGGATTACTGTCGATCCCCATGGCCTTTTCTGTTTTGGCTGGGAATTTCAAACTTCCTTTCCGAATTTGTTCTTGGATCCTGTCTCGAAAAACAATGCAGTTTTTAGTCGAGTGAGACCAAGAGTTATGCCATTTACAATATACTTTTCCCTTAAGTTCATCTGGAGATGGCAGTTTTACTCCTTTAGGTAACTTAAGGAAGTTGGCCGCAAGCAAATGATCAAAAATGTCATCTGCCTTTGTTAAATCGAAAGAGTACTTTCTGTGAAGGTCTTTCTTTTTAAACTGCTGGTCAATTGTTGTATCCTTATGAATTAATGCCTCACAGATCACAGGTTCTTTGCCCACAATCTCTGCTGCATCGATCTCATAATTAGGATCTCTATAATATGTCTTGTACGATGCATTATTTCGATCTTGTTCCTCCTCTAGTAATGCTTCATACCTAGACACCTTATAGGTTAGTTCCACCAAATCTCTGAATTCAGTTGAGTCAAACTTCTTTCGAAGCCTGAACTCTAAGCCATTTTGAGCCAATCTTACGAATTCTGGCTCTGGCAGGACTCTACATTTATTTCGAGCCCTTTTAAATCTAGCAATAAACTGAGTAGCCTTTTCTTCAGGCCTTTGACTCAATCTTGCCAAGTCTGCCATGGAAACCTCTGGCTTCGATTGGAAGAATTGGGCATGAAATGCCTCTTCCATTTGTTGCCAAGTTTGAATGGAGCCAGGTGTAAGGTTGATGTACCATACAAATGCTCCCCCAGTTAGAGAATTTGGGAATAATCTTAGTTTCATATAGTCATGATTAGTAAATTCACCGCATTGAGCAGCAAACCTAGCAATATGCTCTACTGTTGATTGGTTTCCACTTCCATAGAAAAGGGTAAGGGTAAACTACCAATAGGTCCTATTTTGGAGACTTATTACTTAATAGGTCCTACTTTAGAGACTTCTTACCCATTAAGTCCTATTTGATAAATTTATTAAGTGATAAAGATAAATTTATCAGTCTTTATTTTTATGAATAAATTTATAGTGATAAATTTATCAGTCTCTTTATTTTTATGAATAAATTTTTAGTGATAAATTTATCACTTTCTTATTTTTATAGTGTTAAATTTATTAGTTAGGACCTGTAGGTAAATAAGTCTAGTTAATAGGACTAATTGGTAAGTACCCCAAAGGGTAAAATTTGGTATCCTGAACCCCCTTGGGTATTCATGTATCCTATCTACCCATTCTGGGTATGGTTTTCTGTATACAGGAGTCTGGACCCCCTGAGCCATCGGTCCACACATCTCCCTAACAATATCAGCAATTTGGTCCCTAGGGACCATATTTTGTGCCTACTGAAACACTACTGGAGGGAAAAACATAGGATTTGGTGGACAAACTTGTGCTTGTGGTCCTCTTGGTCCATAAGGTGGTACATTTGGGACTGGTTGTCCTTGTGGTGTAGGTTGCTGTTGGGGGTGTGGGTAACCCCTTTGAGCCTGTCCTGCGAAAGGACCTGCAAAAGGTGCTGGAACAGGTGTTGTGTCCCTTCCATTTGCAGGCAAACCTTCCAACCCCCCGGGTATAAATTCGAATAAGGGATTAGTGAACCCCCTTGTACCAGGTATGGCTTCGAACATGGGATTGTGACCATTCTTATGCCAGTTTCTTGTACTGGGCCAGATCTACCAATTTGTATGCTTCATTGTTGAGTACTGAGGCATTTTGACCTGCTATAGGCTCGAAATGGGTTCATACCAGACTGAGGCGATGGTCTTTCATAGTTCTGATTACTAGTTTGACCATTAGAATGTCCATTAACTTGCATAGGCTGTTTATCTCTAGCCAATCTTTGTTGAGGGACATTTAAAACTTCCTCGATGTGTCTTGTGTTTGTTCGCTGGTGGTTATTCATTCGATCCAAAAAGGATGTTGCCCACCTTTCCATTATGTTCATTAATTGCTGTCCCATGGCATCTACTAGGCCATCCCATGGATTTATTAGATGAGTAGATGGAACAGTGGATGGTCCAATTCCTTGGTTTCGTCCAATACTATGAACATATGGTTCTTGTCCTAAAGTACTGGTCTGTTTGACCATAGGTTCTGATAATATGGGAGTTTCCACAGGATGTGTTACCACATTATCCTCTGGATTAGGTATTTCTACCTCTCCTTCTACGCCTTCTTCCAAGCGTTCATTTTCTCCTTGTCTTCTTCGTCTAGCCATTTCAATTTGTCCACTGGGCGTGCCAAAATATGTTGGCTTTTTGGCTTTCGAAGGGTATTTTTGTAAATGCGAGCGTGCCAGCAAGGATCAATTAGTCCTCACAGAAAATTAATTGCCAACCAATTATCAGACGATTGTGTTTTAGTTCTTTCAGCCTCAATGAAGAGGACTTTTACTGGTGGCTTGACTTAGGAGAATTAAACAGATAATAATGAATTGAAGAATAGTCGAAGTATTTCATTAAGATGAAAAGACTTACAATGATCCAAACTCAGCCTCGTAGAGGTTTATAGCAAATCTACTTAGAACTACTCCTATGAAACGAAGTGCAGTGCAGGAATTTTAAAGTACAGTAATGTAAAGAACTGTAAATGTAAGAGTGTAAATGTAAAACTGGAAAGGAAAATAAGTATAAAGAACTGGTTTTTTGGATCTGAGTCTGGGCCTTTTGCTAGGGTCTTCTCTACTATTTATACTGCTCAAGGGTGACCATCGAATTGCACTTCCAACCGTCGAACTGCTCCTTCATGATCATCGATCATGTTGCCCCAATATTAGCTCCATTACGCCATTACTTGCAGTTAAGCTTCCCTCCTAAATTTGAATCTGAAATGCGAGTAACCGTTAAAGCCACGTCACTTTGTATCCCTTTGTTGATCCGCTGCTACTCAGATCTTTTAATAACCAATACTAACTGCCACGTGTACGATCAGGATCGAGGACCTGAATAGTCTTCCTATATTACCCTTATTTCGCCACGCGTCGAATTGTAATTGGCTCGTACAAAATATGTAGCCAACAGTATCTAACCAAATCTTCAATACAAATTTCATAGTCTTCTGGAAACAAGCAACAGAGCAGAAACAGCTTCTTGGCTCTCTCATCTTGTAGAAAATTGTAACTAATATATAGAGCTTGATACACTTTTGCAGGCACTTCTGACGACAAACTTTCTGAACAGGGGGTTCTTAGTTGTTCAAGCGCATTATTCCAATGATGTTGGTCGGGTTGGTTTGTAAGAGCCCTTCTGATAGTTACGAGGGCAAGTGGTAAACCTCCACATTCATTTACAATCTGTTTTGCTAGTGGTAGCAGATCAAGGTTGTCAGCACAATCGCCTACCTTCTCTCTAAAGAGATGCCATGGTTCTTCACCCACTAGGACTTCAAGTTGGATATACCTTTTATTTGGTATTCCTTTCCATAGATTTCGATTTCGTGAAGTGAAAAGGATCTTACAACTCTTGTTGCTGCCTCCTTCCAAAGGAAATCCTGACTCCTCTAGATCAAATTCTTCCCAAATGTCATCCAATATGACTAGAATTTTCTCATCGTTCTGTAGAAGTCTCTGACGTAGCCGACTTGATCGTACTATTGGGTTCTCCATGTCAAGTTCTAAACGCAACATTTCTGCAATACAACTTTGAACCTGTTTTAAGTTTGGCTCTTGGCTGACAACTGCCATTGCAACTTTATTAAAGAGTTTCTCTTCTTCCACTCGTTTGGCAACGTGTTTGACCATTGCTGTCTTGCCCACTCCCCCCATCCCGCATAGCCCAACCAGGTTGATCTCGTCATCCTTCAGAGCCTCGATGATTTGCTTCACAATCAAATTTCGAGACTCAAACCCCTTGAATCCTGTCGAGGGTAGAGATTGGAGGGATGGTGGTGGTGGACTGTGGGACAACTGAGTGTACCTGATGCCCTCAGTATGAAGACGGACAAGATCTTGAGTCATTTTCGTGGCTTTTCTACTCAGTGAGTAACGGGGCCAACACCACCCTTTCAAATATCCCTTCTGAACTTGGGCCTTGGATTCAATAGTTGTCTCTGCCTCTGCAATTTTGTTATTTGCATTAATCAGCCATGCCTTAGCCAGAGGTTCAACGATTCTCACATTATTGCGTGCTTCATTCACCCCTAGCTTAACCCCTTCTCTGGTCGCTTTTAGGACATCATATTGAGTTCGAAGATTCTGAATGTTTCTGTTGAAGCAAAACAGATAACCAAATTGACGTCCAATTGGATCAACCAAGTTTTCTCCTATTTTTCCCAAAATGGCATAACAAATTCCGTCAGCCATTTAAACTTCTTCTTCTCCTGTTGTTGAAGCTATTTTGATTCAAAGTAAAAGAAATCAACAAGCAAATACAAGATGAAAATCCAGTACATATCCACAAACCAAAGCAAGTAATTGTAATTGTAATTGTAATGTTAATTTAGGGGCAAAGACTATGGTACACAATATGCAGCTTATAATTAAAGGAAAAAAAATGATATAATTCCACACTTTTTGAGTCATAATTAAAATAAATTTAAAAAAAAAAAAAACAGCTTGCATTTGCTTGTTTTTGGTCATACCTCATGTCATACCTTATGTGATACCTAAAAAAGTCATAACCAAATATCACATGAGGTATCACCAAAGATCTCATGAGTCATACATAAAATAATGTCATAACTAAAAAAGAAAATTGGTTATAACTAAAAAAGAAAATTGCATAACTACGGGCATATATTGTACACCCCTTTTAAGGGCGTGTATACTAAAAAAGAAAATTAGTTAAAACTAAAGAAGAAAATAGCATAATTACGGGTGTATATTGTATACCCCTTTTAAGGGCGTGTATAGTAGAATTTCTCAAGATACAATTTTAAAACTTCAAATTTATATATATATATATATATTTTGCGTTCGGTGGTCTTTTTTTTTTTTTAAATTTGTGTATAAAATATTAATTTTTAACTCAGTCTAATCTAGTATAGGAGAATGTAAATAAATAAACAATTAAAAAGAAAAAATTCAAAAAAAAAAAGTAACTTTTTTTAATCTTAGTGGATTTTTTTTTCAAAATTTTTATTTTTAACTTTAGGTCTATATAGCTGAGTAAAATTAAAAGTGTAAATATTCTAATAAAAAAGAAATTGAAAATTCACTATAAACTAAAAAAGTCAACAAAAAATACGCTAAAACAACCAATTCCAAACACACACACAACAAGTATATTTGGGTTAATTACATTTTTGGTGTCCATAATATGATATTTGTGCCATTTTGGGAATTAGGAGGCACAACAACTATTGTTGTGCAGCCGATGGGTATCATTTTGGGTCCCATTTCGATAATTCGAATAATTTACTTTTTAGTGTAGATCGAGTAGAATATATCTGCAGAAAATCAAATTAATCGGATATCGATATCCCATTCATTGAATTGCATTTGTATCTAAATAAATAAATGGTAAATCTAATTTGAAATAAAAAATTATATACAAATGCAACTCGATAAAAGGTCTATTGATATGCTATCAATTTAATTTTTGGCAGGTATACTCTTCTCAATGTATCCTAAAATGTGAACGGTTTACACTATTGAAATGGCCCTCGAAATGAGGCTCATCAACCGCACAACAGTTGCTATTGTGTGGGAGGTATTTTGATACTCAATATTTAAATTGTATCAATTTGGTCCGCAATGTATAAAAAGTATTTAAATTTAGTCCCTAATGATTAAATTGCTTCAATTTAGTTTTGTATATATAAAAAGTGTTTCAATTTTGACACAACAGTATACGCACGAAACTAGATTGCAGACGAAGACTTTTGAATCCACAAGGAAAATAGAGTAACTTGAAAATTATATTGATGGAAAATGCCTTTGCCTCTAGGCTTACATAACTACTTATACTAGATAAAGTCTTGGTCACCATGCATACTTGGAGACCAAGTAATATAAAAAGAACTAATTTACTAGGGTAGTACTAGTCTTGGTCAACAAGAATACTTGGAGACCAAAATATAGAAAAATATAAGAAAATAATAAACTAAGATAATACTAATCTTGGTCAACAAGAATACTTGGAGACCAAGTATTAAAATAAAGTAGCTAATTTGGATAATCCTTGGTCACAAAGAAAAATTCTTGGTAGCCAAGTAAAACTTGTTTAAAACTATCATTTTATCCTTGGTCAATAATTTGATTTCCTTGGCTTGTGTTTGTCTAACTATCTCAAGAAATCTGTAGCCACTTATTCTACATTAACCCCCTCTACTTGGAGAGAACTCAACCTTGAGTTCAAATCTGGGTAGAAAGACTCGTCCGCATGATACTCAAAAAGATTAGAAACATTGAAAGTCTTGGAAATCTTCCAATCTCTAGGCAAATCAATCACATAAGTATTGTCATTGATCTTCTTCAAAATCTTGTATGGACCATACTTCCTTGGCTTTAGTTTGTTGTATGTACCCATAGGAAATCTATCTTTGCACAAGAACACCATTAATGAATCTCCTTCTTTGAACACCTTGGTATGCCTGCGCTTGTCAGCTGCTTCTTTGTACCTTGCATTGGTTTTTTCTAGTTTCTGTCTCATATCATCTTGCACTGCTTGAGCTTGTTTAGCCATGGCCTCTGCTACAACACTTACTTTCGAACTTCTTAGTAGACGAACCAAATCAATTGCATGCCTTGAAGGTGTCACATATACCACAGAGAATGGTGACTTTCCAGTGGCACTGGAACCACATTGTTGTAAGAAAATTGGGCTTCACATATGCTTCAAACCAAGTTTCCCAAAGTTTTGTTAGTCACCTCAGTTTGACAATCTGTCTGTGGATGTGCGGTAGAGCTTCGATTTAATGAAGTATCGAATATCTTCCATAGAGTCACCCAAAAATGGCTAAGGAACTTCACATCACGGTCGGAAGTAATAGATTGAGGTACTCCATGCAAGCGAATAAGCTCTCGAAAAAACAATCGAACCACATTGGATGTGTCAGAAGTCTTTCAACAAGAAATAAGATGTGCCATATTAGAAAACCTGTCGACAACCCCAAATATAGAATATACTTCTCATTGCGTACGAGGGAGTCCCAACACGAAATCCATAAACAAGTCTTCCCAGATATTGTTAAGAATAGGTAGAAGCATATAAAGACCAGTATTTTGAGACTGACCTTTGGATACCTGACATGTGTAGCACTTCCTTACAAAATTCCCAACATCTCACTTCAATTGAGCCCAAAAGTAACGTTCCTCTAAGGTTGCTATGGTCTTGTCTCTACCCATGTGCCCGCTCAATCCTCCTCCATATAGGTTTTGAATTAGCTTTTCCAGAAGAGATGTCTTGGGGATGCAAAGACGATTTTCCTTGAATAAATATCCCGTAGTGACATGAAAATCAGTGATAGGTTTATTCTCTTTACATTTATCACATATCTCTTGAAAATCTTTATCTTTTAGGTAAAGCTCCTTCAAGAACTCAAATGCCACGATCTCATGGGTCAATGTAACTAGTAAATTTGCACGACGACTTAACGCATCTGCAACCCTGATTCAAAGTTCCTGACTTGTGCCAGATAGTGAAAGGAAACTTCTGAAGAAATGTAGACCATCTGAGCTTCTGATTGTTGAGGAACTTCAATGCTTGATGATTTGTGTATAGGACAAACTTTCGCTACACTAGGTAATGTTCCCAATGATTGAGAGCTCTCACCACTGCATAAAACTCTTGGTCATAGGTACTCCACTTTTGTCGGGCTTCACTTAGCTTTTCACTAAAGAAAGCCACCGGTCTCTTTTCTTGTGAAAGAACTGCTCCAATTCCTACACCGCTAGCATCACACTTTACTTCAAAAATCTTTTCGAAGCTAGGTAGAGCTAATACTGGTGCGGAGCAAAGCTTCTTTTTAATCAAAGCAAAGCTCTTCTCAGCATCTTCTCCCCAAAAGAACTTTCCCTTCTTCATGCATTCTGTGATTGGCGCCGTGATTGAACTAAAATTGCAGATAAATCGAAGGTAGAATGTAGCCAACCCATGAAAGCTTCGAACATTACTGACGGTTTTTGGTGTTTGCCACTCTCAAATGGCTTGATCTTTTTCTCTATCCACATGAATACCTTCTGAACTAACTACATACCCCAGGAACAATAGACTACTTGTCATAAAATTGCACTTCTTGAGGTTAACAAACAACTTATTCTCCTGCAAAACTATTAGCACTTGCCTCAAATGCTCGATATGGTCCCTTTCAGATTTGCTATAAATCAAGATATCATCAAAATAAACAACTACAAATTTTCTAGTAAATGACTTCAATACTTGATTCATAACCCGCATGAAAGTACTAGGACCATTCGAAAGTCCGAATGGAATAACCAACCACTCGTAGAGGCCATCCTTGGTTTGAATGTTGTCTTCCATTCATCTCCCGATCAGATTCGAATTTGGTGATACCTATTTCGTAAGTCAATCTTTGAGAACCACTTTGAACCTTCAAGCATATCAAGCATATCATTCAGACGTGGAATAGGAAATCTGTACTTGATGGTGATTTTGTTAATAGCTCGACTGTCAACACACATCTACCAACTTCCATCTTTCTTTGGCGTCAAAAGAGCTAGAATAGCACATGGGCTCAAACTTTCATGAACATGCCCTTTTTGTAGCAACTCTTCAACCTTCTCCCTCAAAATCCTATTCTCCTTAGGGTTCATCAAATAGTGCGGTAATTCGGCAAACTTGCTCCTAGCACAAAATCAATTTGATGTTGGATATCCCTCATTGGTGGTAGCTCATTGGGTAGTTCATCAACGGCGAGCTCTTTAAACTCCTCAAGAAATGGTTAACACTACTTTCTTCTTTCCTTCCCCCATTAGATTTTTAACAACCATCACATAAATCTCTTCTAAAATTTTAAGATCTATCATAAACTTAGCCTCTGAACTAACAATGATTTGAAAAGATTGTCTCTTTACTTTAGGTGGTTTGGACACTATTTGTTGTGTTGAATAAGCTATAACAATTTTATAAGTCCCCCATATAAACAAATAGGTGCTGTTCCGACCCTTAAATCTGACATCTACATCAAATTGCCAAGTCTACCCAAAAGTTTATGACTAACATCCATATCAATCACATCATAAAAAACATCGTCTTTATAATGTTTGCCGGTGGAAATAGGAACTCAACAAGTTTCAGTTACCTTTGTTGTTGAGCCTTTGTTGATCCAACCGATGTTGTAAAGATTGAGATGTGGCTCAGTTTGTAGTTTTAAGTGTTCCACCAATCTCTTCGCAACAAAGTTCTCGCAACTTCCACTGTCAACGATCAAATCACATACTTTTTGGTTGGCTGAACAACACGATCGAAAAATATTATGGCCCTGATTAAAATCCTCTGCCTTTGGTGTGAATAAAACTCATTGGACCACACAGTTTACTCATTCTCCATCCTCTATGGTGAGCTTAACCCCATCATATGGATCATGATCATCACCTTCTCAGCTCTCATCAGCTCCAAAGTCATCATCTTCTTCCACTAGGTTGACTGGCCTTCACTCTAGGCAGACATTGGAACAGTGGCCAAGTTTGCCACACCTATAACACTTGTCTACTGTCGGCCTAGCATAAGGCTTAGGATTTTTAGGAGCTTCTCTAACCATGGAACTTGTCATCTGGTTGTTGCTTCAGCCATTAGCACCCTTGGGTTGGTTTGCAGCATTTGACGTTTGGACCTCTTTTCCCCTTTCAGTGGTAAGAAAAGAAGAATTCATAGTTGTTTGTCGATACCCTGAATATGTTGGCTTGCGCTCCAACAACTGGACTTTGAGAGCCATGTTGTGTTCTTCCTCCATAGTCCACAAAATTGCCAAACCAATCTTCTCTCGAATGGTTTGCTTCAATCCACTAAGATATCTGGCTACTCATCTTTCTTCCGTCTCATCCAGATTGTTGCGATCTGAAAGTCAAGAAAACTCGAAAGTGTAGTCAAATATAGATTTGGACCCCTGTGAGCAATTTTGATAAAGTTAGAACAAGTATTGCTCATAGTCTGGTGGTAGAAATCTGTCTATGAGAAGTTTCTTCATCTACCGCCAAGTCCAAATTGGGTCATTTCTTTGTCACTGTCTAGTTCTTTGTAATTGGTCCCACCAAACTGTAGCGCTTCCCTTCAATTTGTAGGCAACTATTTTGCCATCTTTGACTCTGAAACCTCTATCATCTCGAAGAACTGTTCAGCTTTGGAGATCCAACCCAAGAAATCTTCAATATGTAGATTTTCATTAAATTGGGAAATATCAATTTTCAACTGGTAGTCATCAATTTATTGTTGCTATCTCCTTGGTTGACGACCTCCATACTCCTCCTTGACCTCTAACTCAAACCCTTCACTGTCTAATTGATACTGGCCTCAAGTTGGATTGGACAAGGTGGCCTCGGGCAATTCCTTCGGCTCGAACTTTGTCCTGGCTAATTGGTTGGCCTTGGGCAACTCCCTCAGCCCGTGCTCGATCAATCGCTGGTGGTGTGTTGTTAGTGTTGAGAGTCAATCCCTCAATCATGTCACAAATCTCATCCAATTGCCGTTGTTGTCTCTCAAATGCTTTCCACAAAGCAGCGACCCCACGATCACCATCAGTGGGGTTTGTGCGTACATCTCTGTCTTGTGCTATTGAGCTAGGAAAATCCTTGCTTTGATACCACTTGACACAACAGAATTCACATGAAACTAGATATCGTTCTAGTAGACTAAGATTCTTGAATCCACAAGAAAGAAACCCTTGAATCCACAAGGAAAATAGAGTAACTTGGAAATTATATTGATGGAGAATGCCTTTGCCTCTAGGCTTATATAACTATTTATACTAGATAAAGTCTTGGTCACCAAGCATACTTGGAGACCAAGTAATATAAAAAGAACTAATTAACTAGGGTAGTACTAGTCTTAGTCAACAAGAATACTTGGAGACCAAGTATAGAAAAATATAAGAAAATAATAAACTAAGATAATACTAGTCTTGGTCAATAAGAATACTTGGAGACCAAGTATCACAATAAAGCAACTAATTAGGATAATTGTTGGTCATCAAGAAAAATTCTTGGTAGCCAAGTAAAACTTGTTTAAAACTATCATTTCATCCTTGGTCAATAATTCGATTTCCTTCGCTTGTGTTTGTCTTGCTGCCTCAAGAAATCTACAGCCACTTGTTCTACATCAAATTTATTTCCCCAATCTAATCCATTAATAGACCCTGATAAAGTTAGTGATAAATCAAAAATATAAATGTGAAAATCCACTTAAAAAGTTACACTTTTAATCTTTAAAATATGTGATTTTTGTCATTTGATATCAACAATTACACATTTACCCTTGACATAACGGCGTCTATTGACGAACTTTGGTTAGGGGACTAAATTGAAAAAAAAAAATTATACATTGGAGATTAAATTAATACAATTTAAACTTTGAGAATCAAATTTTGTTTTTTTTTTTTTCCAAAAATGGAAAAACTTAGAAAAATAGCCAAAACCACTATAGCGATCCCGGATTTTAACCTGATTTTTATGGTGTTCCGGACTCGGGTCTTGTGGTTTAATGTTGTTGTTTGTGCCTTTTCCTCCTTTTACTCTTTGAATTTGAGTTTTGGAATGTCATGGGCGTGTTTAGAACAGGTTGGTTGCTATTCGATCTAGAACCTTGTTGCCCAGAATTTTGGCCTTCCGCTCGAGCGGGACTTCTTGCGCTCGAGCGGGGTTTGCAATCACTCAGTACTTTGTGTGTTTGCAAAAATGATGTAGGGGTGTTTTTCATGCTCGAGCGGGTCTATGCTCGAGCGGCCCCTCTTGCGCTCAAGCGGATGTCTGAAGTCTGTAAAATAACTGGAAGAGTGTATTCTACGCTCGAGCGGGTCTTCTTGCGCTCGATCGGGTAGTGCCTTGCTGTTGTGTCTTGGCGCTCGAGCGGCCTTTATTGCGCTCGAGCGGAACAAAAGTTTGTGTCTGATGCTCGAGCATCAAACTCTCCGCTCAAGCGGATTGTGCGTATATCAAATCGCGAAAAGTGACATTTTAAATCACTTTTTCTGTCCTTTCTCTCTCTAAAACTTTCCAAAACCCTAGATTGAGACCTTCTCTCTCTAGAATACACTCTCTCTCTACATTTTGGCCTTGATTTAGTGATTCCCAACCCTTGTGCCTTCATTAAAAAGTTGGAGCTTCTCAAGATCTTCCATTTGATCCGAGTAAAATCAAGTTTGGGCTTCTTTGAGGTTTCTCCACTTCTTCTTTGAGCTTCTACACTTGAGGTAGGGGTTTTGTACGCTTTATTATGGCTTTTAACTTAGGTATTTTGTGGTTGTGTAACAATGGTGGGTTTGGGGTATTTTTGAACACAAACCTAGGGTTTGGGCAAAAATGTGAAAGAGGGGTTTTTGGTAGAAATGAAATAGTTGACTTCGGGGTTTGAAAAAGTGATCTTGTGATGTCAAAATAGTTGATTTTGATACTTGGTTAAAATTTGGGAAAAATGGGAGATTTGCCCTAGAATGGGTACTGTATTTATTTTGCATAAATAAATGGGATTGAGGTTGTAGACATGGAATTGGACATGGATTGAAATGGTGGATGAAATGAATAGATGATGTGTCTCATCTTTAGAAAACTGGAATAGATGACTTGTCTTGAGAATATTTGTACATGTGCATCTGTTTAGAAATATCTGTATTGGACTATCGGTGGAGGATAGCTTTGATTGTTATAGAAATTGCATGTGGATTAGGTAAATTGAAACTGTCCCATAGTTGATTATCATTGAATATGCTCATATTGTAAATACATTGTATATATATGATTATTTGGGAGTGGAAAGGGGATGTGCTCCATGTGTGCTTATGTGTTTATATACATTGCATATGTATGTTTATTTGGGAGGAGAAAGGAGATGAACTCCATTATAATTAAGTTGGCCGGAGTGTCCTGGGTGCAAGTCCCGAAAACTATACATGGGTGCTAATCCTGCGGACGAAATATCCCTAAAATGGCAAGATTGAAATATATACATGGGTGCCGATCCGGCGGACGAAATATCTGTAAAATGGCAATAGAATATATTGACGTGTTGATGTGAAACCGTGGAATTATTGAGTTGTAGTCTCAATTGAGTTATTGAAGAAAATGACTGATATTAGTTTATGTAGCAAAATAAACAAAAAGGGAATGAAATAAGTTTGGACTTGTTATGTTGTGAATACAAGAGATAATGAACGTTTAGCTTTAACATTGTTTATGCTTACTACTCTTATATCTCTGTTAAACCCCATATTCTGAATGAGATTATCTTTTCTGGGCCGTGGCTCACCCTATTTGGGGAAAAACATTTTCAAGTAATGACGGCATGCCTCCATCAAGATAATAGCATTGGAGGGTTATTTGGGAAACAAGAGGGCTTCTTGTTTTGTTTCATTTATGTATAGCCTAGGGCTTTAATTGTAAGGGCTAGTCCCACTTTTGTTGTAACCAAGTTAAGACTTGGAAAGGTGTAAGCCCAAAAAGGGCATTTCTTTATGTTAAACTGTTTACTCTGATGTACGTACCTTCTTTATATATGTTCTTGAGTTGTATTTTGAGAGTGTTACAACCACTCAAACTACATCCCTATCAACCTGTAGAAGATCCACTAACCAAACTGGGGGCATGGCCTCCCTTGTATAGACCCCCCTATTATGCCCCGCCTATGCCACCTTGTGAGCTACTCTGTTTTTCACCTACTGCGCAAATTCCACCGTACCCTCCTTCACACCACCCAAAAATGACCACACATCAGTAAGAATAGCCGATATACTCGCATCCATCTTCATAAGTCATGGTCCTAGCAACCAAGAACTGCCCATTTGCATCCTGCGCAACCATCCTCAATCCTCCCCTACCTATGTTTATTGCATAGGTTCCATCAAAATTAATGTTAACAAAGCCTCTAGGGTCTACACCACCTAATAGACTCATGAATCTCATATGACATGCTCCCTAATCCACCACTAGACTTATTTGTCGTAACAAACACATAGGCATTTTTTTTTAAAAATAATAATAATAATAATAATAATAATAATAATAATAATAATAATAATAATAATAATATAATAATAATAATAATAAAATGGATTGGCATTTGCCACAACCAAATTCCAAACATTCATGGACACATACCATCAAACACTGTAGCATTGCAACATTTCCACGATTGTTATAAAATTGTTGACGCCACACATACCATCCACTGTCCTTTAGATTTGTCTAGGGACAAACACTTGAAAGCTATATTTGTTTGGCTAACTCATGAGTGGGATTGGATTATGAATGAAGTGGACTCCATACCTAGCGTGTTTGGTTGGTTTATTGGCTCTTGGATTATTAGGAGACTGGTAGTCCTACACTATCATGGGATTAAGATGCCTTGAATAGAGATGAAATTGAAAAATCAAGCCAACAACATAGTGTTCCAAGTAAGTTTCTTTTTTATTTATTTATTATATGTTATATTTATAATATAATAATTGAGAGGGAGATTTGTGCCAAATGGTGAGCCGAGCTGCACCAATACGGAATGTGGTGTTGGACTGTGCCAGGAAAACATGGAATGTAGTGTTGGGCCGAGCTGCGCCAGTACAGAGTTTGGTATTGAGATCGGCTATCTCGACCGGGCTACCTAAGTATGGGCCCTGGGTTCGGACTGGGCCATCTCTTGGTTCCAAGGCCTTAGAGATCATGGCGACGTCACCAGGTCGACAAGATTAGGCACGACATGGTGCGTACATGAGGAACATGGAATACGCCCTGGCCGCGCTATTCAGCCAAGATGACCGACTATGCGTACCACGGCTGATTGGTTTGAGGGAAGATCACATTGGCATTGAACGAGCTGATTGTTGTCTGCATTCAACCCGGCTTCAGGGGAGGCCGTATTTGATGTAATTTGGCCCTGACGCCGAGTTAGCAACCGGCCAGATTCAACCAGGTATTTGGGAAGTCAGAGTTGGTGTTGTTTATCATGTGGACCAATGATTAGAAGAGAGAAATCTATCCCTGGTATGCATCAATACTATTTGGCTGTGCGACAAATACTGTTTGGCGGTTTTGGTCTCTACACGTGTAAGGAATGTAGAGAGGAGCACAACAGCTTGCCAGTGAAGAACAGCAGAGCTAGTGCGCCCACAATCTTTGAGGCTGCATGGCCAGTTTAGATAAAGAGGTTCATACAGACGTTGGGGGTAAGAAATCTTTAGCCACTTTCTCTCTCTACAGTGCTCTCCCTTCTCTCTTCTCCAAGAAAGCTAACTTGGCCGTCGGAGGGGTTTTCCGGCAAACCCACATACCAGGTAGCTCACCTTTGTTTTGTTTACAGCACAACGGAATTCTAACGGAGCGAGTCGAGCTTGGCAGCAAGGAAGTACGAAACGAGGTGAATATTCCTCTCCCGTACAATAATATATATATGTGTGTACGGGGAGGAAATGTTCGTCGCTGTCCGTACTCCTTTCGTCCAAGCTCCTTCTCTATCCGATCGACCTGCGAGCACAACAGCAGTGAGCTGCCAGGCGGTGTGTTATCGGAAAACCCCTTCGACGGTCAAGTTAGCACACACTCCGGGAGAGAGGGGAAGAGAGAGATGTAGCACAATGAGTATTTCTCACCAAATGATGTTCCATCCCCAGTATGGGGGTGCAGTCATGCTTTTATACTTTCTACGCTCAACTCTGCACCCATTAGTCTCTTGACACGTGGAGCTACTCTCCCATCTGTCAGCACAAATCTAGCGAACACCACCTAACCAAACCGCCAGACAACATTAGCGGGAACTCAGCAGCCCGGCAGCATCACCTCGGCCTTCCACGACCGCGCTGCGTAACGAGTCCGTATGCTCCACACGCCGAGCTCCATAACAGCTGTGCTCGGTAGCATTCCGGCTGAGCCAAGTTTAAGACAGGTTGAACCGGTGAGCAGAAGGCCTTCCCCGCCGAGCTACACGTGCGGACCATGGAACTTGGGTTGGCAGGCGATCATCTTGGCCAAGTAAACTCGGTCCAAACATGGGACTTGGACCTCGGGCATGGGCCTTGACCGAGCAAGACCAACTCTAGAGAAGCCACAGTCAGCTCGGCCCTATCCTGCCCGGCTTCTACCACGGCCCAAAGCCAGATTATAAATCTCCCTCTCAATTGCCCCTTAATTTCGTCCACGGAAGCGTGACTGGGATTACATGATCCGACCGGGGTAGACTCTCCCTCGGTTCTTAGTTCGCAAGACGTCAACCGCGCTAATCGATATGCTCGGTTTTTTGATTTGCTCGGTCGACGCCTCAACTCGCCTTCCTGTCTCTTCAACACTGACGCCGCCGTCAATAGGGACACGCGTCGATCATTTATTGGCCTCAAGCAGCCAACCCAGACGTCTCTTCACATTCAAAATTTTGGCGGTTCTTTTCTCCTATAAACAGGCGACATCCCCTTTTCATTTTCTTCCTACTGTTTCACCTTTGTTTCAGACGAACCAAAGCTGTCGTGCCCTCCTTACTACCAAGCGTCATTCCAGCTCTCGACTGTGTTTGTGCTCGAAGATTCGACTTTTGCCTCATTCTGGTAAGTTCTTTGAATCTCTTCATTGCTTTTTCATTTGGTATTTCTCATTTTAGGGCACAAAAACTATAGGTTTTAGGATATAGCTCCCCAAAAACCTCCTCTGCCCCTGCTCTCTTTGCTGTTCTTCAACTTTTGTGATGAACACACGAAGATCTGGGGCGGACCGGGCTCCAAGTCTTCTTTTGATCCCAGAAACACCAAAATCGAACAAGTTACGAGTTTGCAAAACTCGCGTAGGAACCGAGATAATTAGAGTGCTGGACCGCTCGACCGGGCTAAAATCTGGTCCGCTTGAGCGACCGAGCTTCTGGGTTTTCCTTTGTGACCGAGATGGTTTGGCACTCCATATGACCGAGCTAAAGTCAAGCTCATTTTGCGCGACCGCGCTCCCACTTACACTTACACTTCCTCTTACTACAGAGTCCAAGGGGACCACACACCAATAGTGAGGCTCCCAAAGGCCGAGCATCCATCAACCGAGAACTTTGCCAAACCAACACAGCCGTGCAAAAATCAGCTGGCTTCACATGGGGCGTTATCGCTTCCTTGTTGACACGCCAGTTGCACTGGCCGCGTTCCGGGAAGAATATGGCGTCCCCGCCGACGTACATCTTGAGCTCGGTGATGAGGACACCACCCCTTGGGGCAGGCTGGACCAATGCCCTTTCACCGTGCTCTCCATAATAGAAGGTGGCCTCCGCTTCCCGGTTAACCCCCTAATGTGCGAGTTCTTGCGGCACACCGGGCTAGCACCAACCCAAGTTTCAACCAACACTTACCGTATAATAAACGGGATTGCCGAGCTAAACAATCGACTAGGCCTAAGCTTAGGGTTAGTCGAGATTCTGCGCCAGTACACCCTAGGGCGCACAGGTGATGGTCTCGACTACTATTTAAATATTAGACCGGGCAAGGAGAAGATAGTGACCGGCACCCCAGATAAAGATATGCACGACGATGACTTTTTCTGGGTGTCTGGAAACTATGAAACAGCCGACGTGCCTGGCTGGTACATCAGCAAGAACTTCGGTTCGACATGCAAGCCGTGCTCACTGCTCGGTCGAATTATTTTCTTTTTCCATTCTGTACTAATGCCTTTTCTTCTTTTCCTCTTTACAGCCATCGAAGCTTTGTAAGCCAACTACTGTAACCCCATCGAAGCAGCCACCAAAACCATGCTTCGGTACCGTAATCGGGATTGTCACGAACTTCTTGGCTACGTATCGACCTACAGATACTCCGCTCCCTGCCGAAGTAGAGTAACAGACTTTCTTCGAGCGCCGTCTCCACCTCCCGATCTAACACTACCGGACGTGCCCCTAATCCGGCTGACAGAAACAGAGGAGATGGTCAAACGAAACCGCATCAAAAATCTCATCATCACCACATCCACCGAGCTGCCGAGCATCCCCTCCCACGCAGTTGCTGCCGGTCAATCAAGCGAGGCCGTGGTTGCGTTGGCGTCAACTGCCGCGGTGCAGACAAGCAAGGAAAGCCGCCGCGCCGGGAAAAGGCGTCGCGTCGTCAATTCCTCAGCCGAGCTCGTTGCGGAGCTGAACACCGAGCAACCAGCAGTCACAACTGAGCCAATACCTCCCTGGAAGCCTCAATTGAAGCACCAGGGAAAAGAGATCCCGGCCAGTGCTTCGGTCAAAGGAGATAAAGAACACCTCCTTGCCTTCGACCTAACAAAAGCTTTGCTCCTACCGAACGATGTGGCCGGCAGCGACCACATGCCCGACACCCGGCTCGTGAAGTCCTCGATCAAGTCTATGACCCGGGTAAGAATTTTTAATGCTTTACTTAAATTTCTCCAAGTGTTTTCTCGGTTTCCATTCCCTAATTAAACTCTCTTCTTGCAGGCGATCCAGAAACAACATCTGGTGATGAAGCGGATCTGTAGACTTCGACAGAAAGGGACCGACGCTGCCAGCCAAGTTGAGCATCTACAGACCGAGCTGGGATGGTCAAAGGCCTCTTTGGAGATTGCAAACACAAACAACTCCAAATTGCTCGGCCAACTTGGAGCCGCCGAGAACGAAAGGGACGCTCTCCGGGCCGCGCTGGAAGTGTTGAAACAATCAAGGAAGGATGAGGTGGATGCGGCCAACAACGAAGGTTTCAAGGAGGCCGAAGAAAGCTACAACAAGCAGGTCGAGGCCACCAAAGACATATTCTTCAAGTCCGGTTGGAAGGCTGCTTGCGAACAGCTTAGCCAAGGATCTGAAACTGACGTGTTTGCCTCTCCCCCAGTTGCCTTTCTGCCGACATACATGGTGCCATACGCCAACGATGTCTTCAGTGCATTGCAGGCTGAGGCCGAGGAGGAAGACGGGGACGAAGCCGAGGAAAATGCCGAGGGAGAAAACCGCGCAGAGCAGGCCGGCCAGGTGGAGACCGGCGTCCAAGAAACCATAACCATGGTCAACCTGGAATCAACTAAAACCGGGGATGACTTCGCTGACCTTTCCCCCTTAGTTTAGTTTTCTTTTCTTTCTTTTTTAAGAATGTAACTGGGCTGCCTGCCAAACCTTATGTAATTCAGTTTCACATCAATGAAAAGTTTTGATTTCGCTAACTGTTGCACTGTTACACTGCTTGTTGGACTGTGTTTCATCAACTCGGCAGGAACCTTTAAACAAAACATCAACAATTTTAGCCGGGGTAAATCACCTCAGCTAAATCGTTTGAGTGGGACAAATCACCGACCCCTTTAGCTGGGACAAAGCATCTCGGCTAGAGCCTGAGATCATTAACTCATTCAACCGGAGTAAAACAACTCGATTGAAACTACAGAGTTGAGTAAATCATCAACTCATTCAACCGGAGTAAAACATCTCGGTTGAAACCACATAGTTGAGTAAATCATCAACTCATTTAACCGGAGTAAAACATCTCGGTTGAAACCACAGAGTTGAGTAAATCATCAACTCATTCAACCGAAGTAAAACATCCCGGTTGAAACCACATAGTTGAGTAAATCAGCAACTTATTCAACCGGAGTAAAACATCTCAGTTGAAACCAAAGAGTTGAGTAAATCATCAACTCATTTAACCGGAGTAAAACATCTCGGTTGAAACCACAGAGCTAAGTAAATCATCAACTCATTCAACCGGAGTAAAACATCTCGGTTGAAACCACAGTTGAGTAAATCATCAACTCATTCAACCGGAGTAAAACATCTCGGTTGAAACCACAGAGCTGAGTAAATCATCAACTCATTCAACCGGAGTAAAACATCTCGGTTGAAACCACAGTTGAGTAAATCATCAACTCATTCAACCGGAGTAAAACATCTCGATTGAAACCAAAGAGTTGAGTAAATCATCAACTCAGCTCAACTCATTCAACCGGAGTAAAACATCTCGGTTGAAACCACAGAGTTGAGTAAATCATCAACTCATTCAACCGGTGTAAAACATCTCAGTTGAAACCACAGAGTTGAGTAAATCATCAACTCATTCAACCAGAGTAAAACATCAACTCATTCAACCGGAGTAAAATATCTCGGTTGAAACCACAGAGTTGAGTAAATCATCAACTCATTCAACCGGAGTAAAACATCTTGGCTTTTAGAGGCTTTTACTTCAGTGCACTACATTATTTTAAACACAACAAGGTACCACGACAAAGATAATTCACTTCTATTATATTGACAAAAAGAGTATTACATTTAGGTGTGGGGAAAACAAGTCCTTTCTCAAAAAATTATATAAAAACTATGAAAACTAAAAATAGTACAGTTTGAGGTTAGCCGCATTCCATGGCCGGGGTATGCCTTTTCCTTCCAAATCTTCCAAGTGGTATGCCCCCTTGCCCGCCAGACTGGTTATCTTGTAAGGCCCTTCCCAGTTTTCCCCTAGCTTGCCTTCGCCCGGCACCAGAGTGTTGCCCATGACCTTCCGTAAAACCCAGTCGCCCACTTTAAACGGTCTGGGGTGCACGGTTTTGTTGTATTTCCTAGATAATTCTTGTTGGTATGCGGCCACGTGGATCAAAGCTTTTTCGCGGCGCTCTTTAGCTAGGTCTAATTCTAGGGCGACTGCCTCAGAGTTCATCTCAGGCTCAAAATTTTCACTGCGGATGGTGGGCATGCCGATTTCCAATGGGATGACCGCCTCCATGCCGTATGCCAGGGCAAAAGGAGTTTCCCCGATGGATCTCCTCGGGGTCGTCCGATATGCCTAAAGGACACTTGGGAGTTCCTCGGCCCATTTTCCTTTGGCTTTCTCAAGTCTTTTCTTCAACCCATCAAGAATGGTCTTGTTTGAAGCTTCGGCTTGGCCGTTGGACTACGGGTAAGCTGGGGTAGAGTTGTAGAATTCGATCTTCAATTCCTCACAAAATCCTCTGAATAAGTGCCTGTCAAATTGGATGCCATTATCAGAAATCAAAATCTTGGGGACGCCAAACCGCGTTACCACATTCTGCTAGACAAACCGTTTGACATCTTTCTCCTTGATAGTCGCTAAGGGCTCAGCTTCAACCCATTTGGTGAAGTAATCTGTAGCCACAATGAAGAACTTTCGGTTGCCTGGTGCCGTTGGGAGTGGTCCTACTATGTCGAGTCCCCACATCGCGAAAGGCCAAGGGCTTGTGAGGGGAAGAAGTTCTTTAGCCGGCTGGTGAATTTGGTGGGCGAACTTCTGACACTTCTCACATTTTCTAACATATTTTTGAGCGTCCACTTGCATGCATGGCCACCAATATCCTTGTGAGATAGTTCGGTAGGCCAAAGATCTTCCCCCGATGTGACTTCCGCAAATGCCCTCATGAATCTCATACAGGAAAGCTTCTACGCTGTGTGGGTGTACACACTTGAGGTAAGGACCGGTGAATGATTTCTTGTATAAAGCCCCAGATGGAGAGAGCCAAAACCGCTCTGACTTCACCCGGACTTTATGTGCTTCCTTTATATCTGCCGAAAGGGTCCGTTCTTTCAGGAAGAGGATAATAGGGTCCATCTAAGAATGGCCAAGCTCGGTACAAAGTACTTCTGTCTGCTCGGGTTCCTCAATACTAGGCCTTGGAAGAAACTCAATTAGGAGAGGGCTAGGAGATGTTCTGTCGACCATGGAAGCTAGACCGGCTAATTCATCTGCACGGCCATTTTCTTCACGACCAATTTGTTGGACCCTTATGACCTGGAATCGCTTGATGTGTTCTCTTACGAGAGCTTGGTACTTGGCCATTCTGTCGTCTTTGGCTTCGTAGACCCTGGACACTTGGTTGACAACAAGTTGGGAGTCACTGTAAACCATAAGCTCGGATGCGCGCAGCTGAAGCACGCTCTTGAGCCCGGCCAATAAGGCCTCGTACTCAGCCTCGTTGTTTGACGTAGGGAATCCGAGGGTGATAGAGTGCTCGATGGTCAGACCATCTGGCGAGATCAAAACTATGCCGAGCCTGGCACCGTGACGATTTGAGGCTCTATCTACAAAAAGTTTTCACATTTCACCGACAAAGAGCTTCCAACACTCTGAGGGGTCCTGGGAGGCTTGAAGGTTAATGGGATCACGGTCGCTCGGCTTTTCAATTTCTGGTTGGCTGCTGTTCGGTTCCATTTCATCCCCCCTCGGCGATGCGGCACCGGACCCAACAGGCTGGTCTGTTATGCCCAAGTCCGGCGTCACATCGTCGGGCTGCAGTACTATGCCGGTTGGAGGTTCTATGGCGGGGCGCGTAAGTTTCGTGTCGCCAACATCGCCCTGCTGTGCAATTTCTGTTGAGCTTGCGTTCGCCTCCTCGGCTACCGTGGCAAGATCCACCGGGCAAACTAGATAAATTCCAGGCGAGAATTCAGCAACAAAATCGGCCAATGTCTGTGCTTTTATGGCAGTTCGGGGTTGGAACTTGACATCGAATTGTTCCAATTTGACTGCCCACTTGAGGATTCGACCGGAGAAATCCGCCTGCTCAAACAAGTCTTTGAGGGGGAATTCGGTCAACACGACGATTGTGTGAGCATAAAAATAGTGGGCCAATTTCCTGGAGGCTATCATCAACGCCAAAGCAAGTTTTTCCAGCGGCAAGTGCCTCGACTCTGCCGGTAGCAAGGTTTTGCTCACGTAGAAGATGGGGAAATGCTGTATACCTTTTGACCGGACAAGCACTGCGCTAACTGCATGCTGAGAAACGGCCAGATGAAGGAAGAGTTCTTCACCGGGCTTGGGTGTCACTAATAACGGAGCAGAAGACAGACACGCCTTGAGCTCGGCCAAAGCCCTGTCACATTCCTCATCCCATGAAAACTTGGATTTCAGGGCTCGAAAGAAAGGTCGGCAGCGATCTGATGACCGGCTTATAAATCAGTTAAGCGCGGCGGCCGTTCCAGCCAGATGCTGTACGTCCTTCGCCGAGTTGGGCTGCTTCAATTCTTGTATGGCTTTGATTTGTGTGGGGTCCGCCTCGATGCCTCGGTTTGTGACTAGGAAGCCTAGAAATTTCCCGGATCCCACGCCGAAGGCACACTTAGACGCATTCAGGCGTAGCTTGTGTTGTTTGAGAATGGCGAACATCTCGGCTAGGTCAGAAAAATGGTCTGCCTGATGCCTGCTTTTGACAACCATGTCATCGATATAAGCCTCCATCGTCCGGTCTAGCAAAGGGGCGAACATTTTGGTCACCATCCTTTGGAAAGTTGCCCCGACGTTCTTCAAACCAAAAGGCATGACTCGATAGCAGAAGAGTCCCCTTGGAGTGGTGAAAGAGGTTATCTCACGGTTGGGGCCATGCATGGCAATCTGATGATAACCGTGGTAGGCATCCAAGAAACTGAGCCTGTTATGCCCGCCCGTTAGATCCACCAGCTGGTCTATTCTGGGCAGAGGGAAGCTATCTTTAGGGCAAGCTTGATTGACGGTCTTGTAGTCAATGCAAACTCGCCACTTCCCATTCTTCTTGGGTACTACGACCGTGTTTGAAATCCACCGAGGGTAATGCACTTCCTGAATAGCCCGTGCTTCAAGCAAGTTCCTTACCTCCTCCGCGACTACCTCGGCATGATGAAGAGCCGATCTCCTTGTTCTTTGAATGACAGGGCGTGCATCCGGGAAAACATTGAATTGGTGGCAAATAAAGCTTGGGTCAACACCGGGCATGTCGTACGGCGTCCAAGCGAAGACTTCGATATTCGCCATCAAGAAATCTACCATCTCGGTCCTTTCTTGGGCTATAAGGCTCGACCCTAGCAAAAAGAATTTGTTTGGATTTTCGATGTCAATCCGTACTTCCACCAATTCTTCAACAACCTTATCCTCAGCCCCGGTGCCCACATCTTCAAGGACTCCTTGGTCCTCCGGACCTACAACTATTTGGATGAAGCCTTTGGCAGCTCGGCTCCCGTTCACTGCCACGAAGCATTCCTTCGACATGACTTGATCGCCCCAAATTTCCTTAATTTCCCCCATAGCCGAGGGGAATCTCATAACCTGGTGGTAGGTCGACGCTACTGCCTACATAGCGTGAAGCCATCCCCTACCGAGGATCAGATTGTATGTAGACGACACCTTCAATACGCAGAACTCCACCTGCTTGACCACGGATCCAGCTTTGACCGGTAAAATTATCTTTCCCGGAGGCCACTCCGGTTGAGAGTTGAAACCAACCAGTGGCGAAGTTGCCGGAGCCAAGTTTGTATCCCGGAGTTTGAGTTGCTTGAACGCATCGTAGTACATAATCTCAACTGAGTTTCCCTGGTCAATCAAGATGCGCTTTACATCAAACTCTCTGACGCGGAGGGTGACCACTAGGGCGTCGTTGTGTGGGGTTTGAATGCGCTCTAGGTCCCATGTGGAGAAACTAATCACGTCTTTCTCCTCGGTCTTGCCCTTTTTGATCGCGGGCTGGACTGACAAAACTTCCCTCATATGTTCCGTTTTTTTGATCATTCCTCGGAGCTCGCACACATGCGCCGGCTCCACTATGCCGTGGATCACATTGACCACTTCTTGAGGGGGCGCTTCTAAGTCCTTCAAACCATTTGGATCAGCCAGGGTAGGATGCGCGGCTTTGACGCCCCCATCAATGTAGAGGTCTAAGTGTCCGGCGACAACCAACTCCTCCAAGTGTTGCTTTAAAGGCAAACAGTCCTCTGTCCGGTGGCCTCTCTCCCGATGGTATGTGCAGCGGTACCGCGGGTTGAAGCCCTTTTGCGCATCGCCTAACTTAGCAGGAAACCGGATGTAATCCTCGTCACGGATTTCACTAAGTATGCGATAGATTGCAATCTTAAATACCATGGTGATGCTCGTCCGGGCGTTCAGCCTTCTGTTAGCATTAGCCGCGTCATCGCGGGGACACTCTACTCGATCATTACGGCGACCTCTACCCCGGTTTCGATGATTTGGTCCACGGTCTGACTCCCCGGTGCGATCAATTGGACGGTTAGTCTCCTGTCCGACCACATGCACCTTGCCAACCGCCCTTTTGTCTGTTACCACCGGGTTTGTCTTCGCGGTGGATGCCGCCGCATCATCCTCTACTCGGAGGTGCTCATTGATGCGCTGCATTAGTTGCCCCATGGACGTCGGCTAGTTCATTGTAAGCGAGTCCCTCAGCCTATGTCCGACCGGGAGACCACGCTTATACTGAGTGATTGCCAAGTTGATCGGGCAATCTAGGATCTCGTTGAAGGTTTCCCAGTACCTGGAATTGTATGCCTTGAGGGTGTCACTCGACTCCATCTTGACACTTAGAAGGTGGTCCACTTCCTTTGGCGTTTTGGTGTTGGTTTTGAAACGAGTCACGAATGCTTCAGCCAACTATTGCCATCTCTCAATGCTCTCTTCTGGGAGTCTCTCAAACCATTTCAAGCCCAGTTCGCCCAAGCTGGATGGGAAAATAAGGCACATAAGAGCACCATTACGCCTGTGTCCGGCCATCACCTGCCAGAAGTGGCTTACATGCATGTACGGATCGCTTTTTTCTTCATAAAGTGTAAACTTGGGCTGGTGAAAGCCCGCTGGGAGCGGCGTGGTCTCTATTTCGAGGGAGAAGGGGGAGGCGTTCAGCCTTGCCAAGTCGGTGTCCAAAGGAACTGGTACGGCCAAACGGGGCGGCGGCATCATAACCTCCTCACTATGGCGACCTTCGTAAGATAACCGCTGGAACGCTAGCACCCGTTCGGCCTCCCGTCGGCGAGCCCGCTCCTTCAGGACATCCAGCAAGTCCTCTGAACGGACGGAGTAAGAATATCCCGAAGTGGTCGCCGGACGTGAGGGATGGTAGGTACTATCTTGTGCGCTAGACTTCTCTGCAACCGTGTCTAGGTGTCCACCCTTATAGCTTCTGGTGATAGAAAGGGAGGGAGTGCGCCGCTGGCTCTGGCTGCCTGAACGGCGGGGTTGGGTGCGCTCACTGTGGTCTCTCACTCCAGCGACACCCTTCCCTTTGACCTGGCATTTGAGAGCTTCCATCTCTGCCGCCATTCTCTGGATATGACGGTGTCTTGGTCCCTTAACTTATGCTCCAGACATCGAGCATGCGATTCTCTTCGCCGCCGGTGTCCCTCTAGGCTCCGTGAGCGACCAAAAGTTCTGGAGTGCTTATCTCGTGCATCTCTCGGAAGTCCTCCTGGGGAAGTTTCCAGGTCCGCCATGTTCTGAACGGCGGGGAGTCTGTCTCTCCGTCTGGCTGATTCCGGGGTAACACCGTCAATGGCAGACAACGGTATTTCGTCGTTGTTCGCCATTGAAAGCGATCGGATGAGCTTGGAAGACAAGGTTTTGTCTGTTGAACTTTCCCACAGACGGCGCCAATTGTACAGGGAGGAAATGTTCGTCGCTGTCCATACTCCTTTCATCCAAGCTCCTTGTCTATCCGATCGACCTGCGAGCACAACGGCGGTGAGCTGCCCGGCGGTGTGTTGCCGGAAAACCGCTCCGACGGTCAAGTTAGCACACACTCAGAGAGAGAGGAAAAGAGAGAGATGTAGCACAATGAGTATTTCTCACCAAATGATGTTCCATCCCCAGCATGGGGACGTTGTCATGCTTATATACTTTCTACGCTCAACTTTGCATCTATTAGTCTCTTGACACGTGGAGCTTCTCTCCTATCTGTCAGCACAAATCCAGCGAACACCACCTAACCAAACCGCCAGACAACATTAGCGGGAACTCGGCAGCCCGGCGGCATCACCTCGGCCTTCCACGACCACGCTGCGTAACAAGTCCGTATGCTCCACACGCCGAGCTCCATAACAGCCGAGCTCGGTAGCATTCCGGCTGAGTCGAGTTCAAGACAGGTCGAATCGGTGAGCAGAAGGCCTTCCCCGTCGAGCTACACGTGCGGACCATGGAACTCGGGTTGGCAGGCGATCATCTCGGTCAAGTAAGCTCGGTCCAAACATGGGACCTGGACCTTGGGCATGGCCTTGACCGAGCAAGACCAACTCTAGAGAAGCCCTAGTCAGCTCGGCCCCAACATGCTCGGCCCTATCCTGCCCGGCTTCTACCACGGCCCAAAGCCAGATTATAAATCTCCCTCTCAATATATATAGTGGATCATCTACCGAATCTTCCTCTTATTATAATAATATTATATATTATACAATAAAGTTAAATTATAATTATTTATAATAATTTTTATACAAATGCAAAAAATATAGAAAAACACATAAAATCACACAAAATAATAAAAAAGACATTTATGAAGTTTCATATATTAATCCCATTCAAAGATGGTAAAATAAACAACAATTATTGTCATGGAATTACTAATCCGGTAGTGTACAAACAAACATTCTTTATCTTGCATCTCCAACTTAATACCACCATATTACTAATCTGCTCACTCAATCTCACAATATTCATAATCATACACTACAACATTTTCTTAGTTTAGTGACATTTGAAAGTGCCACAAAACTATTGGTTTAATGACATTTTTTAGTCTTGTGGCATTTTGAACAAGTGCCATTTGTATCCGTGCCATAGTAGATACTAGTGCCACGGTAGATGCTTGCAAGTGCCACTACACCATCATGGCTAAAAACTTTCAATGACATTTTGATGTCATGGTAGATATTATTTGTGGCACTATCAAGCGCCATTAAAAAAAGAGTTAATGACACTTATAAGTGTCATTATACCATCAAGACTAAAACCTTTCAGTGACACTTTAATGTCATGATAGGCATTATTCGTGACGCTATCAAGTGCTATTCGTGACGATAATTCGTTGTAGAACAATTTGATCCACTCTTGCGGAGACTCGAACCGCCAACCTCCCGCACCATAAGCCTTATACACCACACCCTTCCCAGTACACCTCTATAGCACCACATGATTATATATGCAACATATATTATTTATATAGTACATACATCCATATTAATATAAAAGTATATGTATAAACATAATTATTTTATTGAACATAATTTATGTAAAATAAACTATTTACTAGCAAAATAAAAAAGACCACTTTTGGCGACTAAATATTTTTTAGTCGCCAATTCTATACTTTTGGCTACTAATTGTTTTTTAGTTGCTAAAAAACTTAACTTTTGCCGACCAAAATCGGATTTGGTCACTGAAGATGCACTTGCAGCTACCAAAATTTTGGTCGCCAAAAAATTTAATTCCTGCCTTAGGATTTTAGTTCTCCTGCACTAAAAACGACCACTTTTGGCGACTAAACTTATTTTTTAGTCGCAAATTGTAGACTTTTGACTACTAAAATTTTTTTTAGCACCAAAAAGCTTTACTTTTGGCTACTAAAATTTTTTTAGTCGGTAAAACCCATATAATCAGTGACTAAACTTATTTTTAGTTGCCAATTGTAGACTTTTGGCTACTAAATTTTTTTAGTCGCCAAAAAGCTTTACTTTAGGCTACTAATGCTGTTTTGGTCGCTGAAAGCTATACTTTCAGCGACCAAATTTTTTTTGGTTAGGAAATTTGGTCGCCAAATGTGCTTTTTCCTGTAGTTTATATTGAGTTTAATTTATTTATTTTTAATCATTTACTACATTTTAAAAATTTAGAAAATTTATTGGCATTTTTTGTTTTTTCAAAAATGCCATTATAAGCTTGGAAAGTTTTTGGCTTAGTGACATTTCTCAAAATGCTATAAAATATTTGTTTATGACACTTTTCACCTAAGTGCCATAAAAAGTAATTTGCACTTACCTAGTGTCTTGACATTTTTTAAAAAATGCCATTGCGACTAAAGTTTAGTGGCATCTGTTGGTAAATGTCACGAGCATAATTTTGTGTCATTATTTTATAAAATGCCATAAAATTGATGTGACATTTCTTTATTGAAATGCCACTAGAGCCTTATATGTTTGTGGTTCTGTGGCATTTTTCTAAAACATTTAATGCCAATTTTTATTTTTGTGGCATTTTCTAAAAACATGCCACTAGTGTAGTGTTACTAAAGTGTAAATTTGTTGTAGTGACATTTTTGTTGTAGTGAAGTGACACTTTTTTTAATTGAAATGCCACTAGAGCCTTGTAGGTTTGTGGCTCTATGACATTTTTTTTTAAAATGCCACCAAATATTCTTCTTGTGACATTTTTTAAGAACATGCCACTAGTATGGTGTCACTAAAATGTGTTTTTGTTGTAGTGATATCTAACCTAATTCGCCAAACAAACATAGCCGAAATGTCAAACTTTGGCCAGTATGGTTGATGTCTCCACTTAAGTCGCTAGGGGAGAATTGTTGGGTACATCTCCTTAATAGAGTGTGGGACCCAATTGATTTATTCAAATAATATTTAATTTAGTTTAGTGTTATCTATAATATATATTCTGTATATTATATTTGACTTTTGAAGACTTAATCAAGTATTCAAATCTGACTTTTGAAGACTTAATCAAGTACGAAAATTTGATTGATGGCAACTAGCATTAGTAAATTGTTTGCTTGGAGAGTCCAGGGGACATCAATACACTTTGGCCATGTTTGTTTGGGCGGACTGGATTAGGTTGGATTAGCATTCCTATGACTAATAGTTCTAAGACTATGAATCCTTTGGATTGTGTATCCTATCTTATGTTTGGATTGAGTTAGGATTATAAGGTGGGATTAATAAAATATTATCCAATCCGATGTTTGTTTAAGAGGATTTGAATGAATTGGACATGACAAGATATAGGACATCCAATATATTGACCATAATACCCCTATTATAATTAATGTAAAATTTTGCACTAAAATGAGTTATAATTTTTAAAAAGCAAATTTTCATATTGTTGCTCCACATCCATTTTGATTCATTTGAACAAAATTTAACCCACTTTTTTTAATAGAAAAAATAAAAAATAATTCAACTATAAAATTTATATATACATAAGCAACCATTTTAAAAAATACACTGCTATTTTAATCATCTAATCAGTCATTGCTCAAATTCAAAAAAGTATTTATTTGAACAAAATTTAACCCCCACTTGGTTTTTAATTAAAAAAAATCAAAAATCATTCAACCATAAAATTTATATATACCAAGCAATCATTAAAAAATATGCCCTGTTATTTTAATCATCCAACCATTCACTGCCCAAATTCAAAACGGCATTTATTTAAACAAAATTTAACTCTTTTTTTTTGAACAAAAAAATATCAAAAATCATTCAACTATGAAATTGTAGAAATATAAATCTACCATTCATCATTTCAAAATAAGCATTCCAAGTAGCATATTGCAACATGAAGTAGCAAAATATGAGTAGTTCAACAAAAAAAAGTAGCAAAAAGTCAAGTCCTTATTACATGCATTAGAGTAATCAAAAAACTAAGTACGTAGAAGGACATAAAAGAGCCACGAGTCTATCATGGAGCACTCCTACCTAGCAACCTCATCACCCACCTTAGTTTGTCATCATGTGTCAAGCTGAAGAACATGTCGAGCTTTTGAGCACTTTGTGATATGATCTCACAAACATCTAGCCTTTCATCAAGAGTAATTGGCAACTTAATGAGTTCATCATTAAAACTTGCCTGTTTAGATGCGAGATCATGTTCATAACCCATTCTTCGACCAATGAAATCCAGCTTTTCATTGGTGGCAGAAAATACCTCACCCAACTTGTTAGCAATCATGGACAACCCTTCCACTATATCATCATTGCCTCTAGGCCTCTTCTTGTTGCCATTCTTTTTTGTAGAACTTTCAGGTGGTCGTTGACTTGATGAGCTGCAGCAATTTATTCCCTCGCCGATATGACTACTAATACCCGTATGTTCAAGAAATAGGCCATCATCTGCAAGACTGTTGAACAACAATTCTTCCTCAGCATTTATAGCATCAACTGCATCAGTAGGCCCTTCAGCAAACTCCCCCGTAGCTCGATCTTGAACCCCTCCCCTGGAATTTTCAACTACTGTCACACTCTACTTCAGACAAGTAGGCAAATATTTGGATCCACCATTAACACTGTTTTGATTCAATGACGATCTAGACAACTAGACAACTAGAAAACACATTGATCACAAATAGCAGATGATGGCCATCAATATATATAACTTTGAATCAAGGAGCTCAATATATATATATATATATAATTTTTGCCTGCCAATATCATTGGATTCATAGCACTACCCAAGTCTTCTATTTAAAGTAACTTTGAAAGACAAAAATTATAAAACTCATTAACTGCAACAATATTTTTTAATTCCTTAATTTTCCATTCCAGTGGATAGTAAGGACATCCAAACAAACTAGCCTAATATCCCATAATACAGAATTTATGAGATCCTAAATTATTTCCATATTCCAACGTAGACATCCTATGCACAAATGTATAACAAAGAACAAATATATTCACACAGAAAACAAATATTGAATAGAGAAGTTGAGGGGGAGAAAACCCCATGATGACTTATGCAGACATAACTTGGTGTATAGCAGTAATAACAAGAAAATTTTTCCTCCGAACATGCAAAGCATTATAATTATCATGAGTTCACAACAAGTGAAAGGTACACCTGGGTTGACTGCAGTTCTTGTTCCAATTATCAGCAATTTTTGTATGGCAGTTCATCCCTGTGGATCCTACTTTCTATTTCTCACTTTTAAAAATGCAGTCAAGTAAGAATCTACTGAAAACGTTTCCAGGGTAAGAAGCATTAAATCACATAAAATGGTGATCAGTGTAATTTCTAAAAGACACAATAGAGCTGCAGGCCCTCTTTAGTGATGAGATGAAAGGATATCAAAATGCCCTGTTTCAGATCCTACCACCTAAATCCAAGTCATAGCCTAGCAGTCAAGAAAACACATTGATCACAAATAGTAGATGATGGCCATAAATATATATATATATATATATAATTTGAATCAAGGAGTTCAAAAAATATATATATATATATAATTTTTGCCTACCAATATCATTGGATTCATAGCACTACCCAAGTCTTCTATTTAAAGTAACTTTGAAAGACAAATTATAAAACTCATTAACTACAACCATATTTTTTAATTCCTTAATTTTCCATTCCAGTGGATAGTAAGGACATTCTTTAATTTTCGAACCGGCCACAAGAAATTGAAGGTTTCACTACATCAATAAGGTAGAGAAGAAGAAATAAAGCTAAAAAAAAAATAGAGATTTGGTTCGAAAATAATGACGATGAATCGAAATTAAAACTGCAAAAACAAAAAGAGAAAATTTGATTTGGTTAAAAAACAATGAAGTTAATTTTCGAAACAAAAACCAAAAAACCTATAGCTCAGAAAATCTGCATTTTGCATGAAGAATGCTGAACTTAATTTCCGAAATGAAAACCACAAAACCGAAAGGGGGAAACTTTGATTTGGTTAAAAAATGATGAAGTTAATTTTCGAAATAAAAACCACAAAACCTGTAGCTCAGAAAATCTACTTTTGGTTCGAAAAATGCTGAACTTAATTTCCGAAATCGAAACCACAAACCGAAATGGGAAACTTTTATTTGGTTCGAAAATGATGAAGTTAATTTTTGAAATAAAAATCAGAAAATCTGTAGCTCTGAAAATCTACATTTGGTTCAAAAAATGCTAAACTTAATTTCCGAAATTGAAACCACAAAACTAGTAGTTCAGAAACTTGCATTTGGTTTGAAAATGCTGAAATTAATTTTTGAAATCAAACCACAAAACATTGATTTGTATGTTGAAAGGGATTTTGAGATTAAACTAGGGATATGGTTCCAAAATCAAACCACATAATTTTGAGGTTAATCCAGAAACTTCACCTTAACAGGCCTTTAGAAACTTCACCTTAACTCACAATTAACAAATCTAAGATTTCAATGTGACCTCATAACCCTAGATATGGATCTATGAAGATGAAGAGAGAGAAAGAGCAATAACTATAACAACACCAATGTAAAACAAAGATTCATAGCAAATCAAACCACGTAATAGCACCTTAATTCAAACTGAACATCAACGGAAAAAAAAAAATATATATATATATATATTACTCACTGAAATTTGTTGAGATCAGCGAATCAACAAATGGTGGATCCAAATCGATGAACAGCTGCCTTGTTGAGATCAACGAATCAACAAATGGTGGATCCAAATCGATGAACAGTTGCTCCAGATTTGTAAATGGTGGCTCCAAATCGGTGATCAGTGGCTCAAGCTCGGCAATGAACTTCAAAGACTCTCATCTCATCACAGTAATGTCGAAGAAGTGAAGGTTGTAGAATAAAATAATCAGCAAATATGATATATAGTGAGGGTTAATTTGGTCATTTGATGAGTTAGTCCAGACTTTGGCTAATCTCCCAATTTATATCCTATCCCTCTTTGTGGGATTGAATAGTCCATCAAATATGGGACATCATATCCGAAAGGATTATTAATCCGTACTTTAATTTTTTAACCAAACATCGGATTAATAGATTTCTTGGACTATTAGTCCAATCCTAAGCCCATGTCTATCCAAACAAACATGGCCTTTGTATTGATTAGTGGCTGCTGATATATTTGTAATATAATATTTGGTGGGTTTGTTCTCGAAATAGGCTTAGTGCTTTGTGTATTTTCACTTTGGTGGCTAAGATTGGTCCAGGGCTTTGTGCTTGGTTTGTTGTTGCTGCTGCTGCTTTAGCTTCAACTTTGAAGCTTTGTCTGCTTGTGCTTCGAAGCTCTGTTTGGTTCTTCTTCAAAGATCTGTCGTCGTGGCTGGTTTGGTTCAGATTTGTGGTCTTCTTTAACTCTATTTTGAAAAGATTTGTTCATCTATTTTGGTGAGGTCCTTCCTTTATTTATTTTTGATTATTTGATATTTACGTAAGGGTGGTTGTGAGACCTTTTGTGTCTTATTTATAATCATTTGTAAACTCTTGGTTGATAGTGGAATCGGATTACGGTCCCTTGGACATACCTCATATTGAGGGAATCACGTAAAAATTCTTGTGTCGTTGATTTAATTTTTTTCGCATTATTTTTATTTCTTTTGATTGATTTACACTTGTGGCAAATCATCTATTTTCCCTAAAGAACCGATGTTATTGACCATTAAGTAATAAAGATGAGGACATTGTAGAAACACACTCCATTATCCATCTTACACAAATTTTCGCAAAATCCAATTTCAGCAAAAACACCTCAAGGACACCCACTTTGCTCATATCTAACTTTTTTTTTTTTTGATCAGCAAAGAAAAATTTCATTTAACAGCATGAAATTAAAGGTACAGGAAGATGACATGCCTCGAGAGAGATTCGGAAGTATAAAAATACCCCTACTATTGCTACTCGCATCCATACAACCAACCCCTAAGCCTCTCGATTTTTTAAAAAAGTTAAGAAGGACTTAACTAAAAAAAAAATAAAAATCGGAGGCTAATAATGTTATCTGAAACACTTAATAAAAAATTGAGAGGCTAAAATCGAGATGCAAAAAAAATCGAGAGGCTAATAACTTAATCGCCATCGAGCACTGTCTTCCATACCTCTGATGCTTCAGGTAATGTAACACTTCTTGAAGGATAATAATGTTATCTGAAATGAGCTGCCCAAAAACTAAAGTGCTCTGATTCTCATAGACAACATTCCATAGAATCGGTTGTGAACGATTCACTAAAACCTTAGCAAGAACTTTGTACGTCATATTATATAAACTAATCGGCTGTAATTACCTCATATTCATAGGACAGTTAAGTTTAGGAATATGCACCATATGTGTATCATTGATACTATGCAAAAGCTTCCCTATCAAACAGAAACCTCTGACCGCCTCCCCTACCAAGGGCCCAACAATATTGTAAAAATCTTGGAAAGAACAACCCCCATACCATTTGGTCTAGAAGATTTTGTTAGACAAAGCTGGAACATTGCATCCTTAATCTCCCTTTCAGAAACAAATCTTGTAAACATAAGGATCATTTGATCTGTGAGTTTCCAATCCACAAGGTGTAACACATTGCCCACCTCAGTTGGAGTTCATGACGTGAAAATTTACTAAAAGTAATCCTCAGCTATCCATCTCACTACTTCATCACCATCCCTCTAAATGCCATCATCATCCTCTAAGCCACTAATTCTATTATGTTGCTTTAGTTGAATGACCCTTGCATGAAAGACTTTTGAATTTCGATCCCCCCCTCTGTCCACACAACCATTGAGCCTTAGCCTTATCCCGCCGATACACTTCATCTTCGCGATATGTTTCTTTAAGCTTTCCTTTCACCCACCAAACCTCTACTTGACAAAACTCGTCTTATTATAGTAAACTATCTAACTCACTCTGTAACTCTTGAATTTGCATACCATAATTAGTGGACTTTCTTTCAAATATATATATATATTTTTTGGGTCCATCTAGTCAAGGAGAACTTAAAAATGAAAATCTTTATACTAAAACCAATATAAATTAACCAAAAAGTTACTAAAAAAACAACTCCAAACACAAGATTGAAAGTTTATCTCTTTTTTTTTTTTTTAGGCTAAATTCACTCACGTCCGTGAGGTTTGGAAAAAAATACAATTATCTCTATACTTTTGACATAATTGCACCAATCTCCCTTGATGTTTTAATTCATGTAACACTTGGGTCATTTTTCGTCATTAATTTGTGAGTCGTATAAATGAAAAAAAGTGTGTTATCTCGTCTTTTCTTCTAAACTATATATTTACCCCCCCCCCTTTTTTTCTTTTTTTACGTGTCTATCCACTATGTGCATTTAGGGCTACAAATGAACAGAGCCGCTTGTAAACAGGCTCGAGTTAAGCTCGGCAAGAGCTCGTTCGAACTCGGTTCATTAATTTTATTTTATTTATTTATTTATTTTTTGCGTTCGAGCTTGAGCTCCTTAAATTTTTAATAAATAAGCCCAAACATTCTAAAGTTCGGTTCGTAAGCTCGACTCGTTAGCTAGCACGTTTAATATTTATTATTTATATATTAAATATTGTAAAAATATGTATTAAAAATTAGATAAATATGTTATTTATATATTTAAAAATATATAGATACTACATTTATATAATAGTGATAGTAGATATTATTATTTTGGTAAAATATTGATTTTTTTTACTATGTTTATGTATAATCAAAGTTTTAATTATAACTTTAATCTCATACGCAATTATGAATTTAGAAATTTTTTGGCTCGTTAAGGCTTGTGAACAAGCTCAAATTCAAGTCAAGCCTAAGCCAAATCGGCTCTAGTTCGGTTCGTTTTATTTTTATTGTGCTTAAGCTCGAGCTCGAGTTCGAGTTCGTTAAAATCTTAATAAACAAGCTCAAACATACTAAAGCTTAACTTGGCTCGACTCGGTTTGTTTGCAGCTCTATGTGCATTAATGTTGATTACTTTAACTTTATTAGAAAAAAAGTTAGTGTAATTATGTTAAACTTGTAAGATTAATTATATTTTTATTAAATCTCAGAGCAAGTGAATGTAATTTACTTTTTTTTATTATTATTTTATTCATATAACAAGTTAGAATAACAACCATAGAATGGTGAAAATAATGAGTGTCCTTAACAAGAAGTAATACTATACAAACATGATTTTGTACCCCAAAAAAATTATAGAATGAAAGGGTTTTTTTTAGCATTAGCAGTGGCGGACATAGGAATTTTAGTTAGAGGGGCTGCATTCAAATTTTACAATTAAATTTTAGGATAATTCTATTGTACACCATACAAGTTCTCAGTACACATCTAAATATGTTCGGATATAAATTTTCGAACAGATATCAAATGTTTGGATTTTGATTTGTGAACATAAAACAGTTTTTCGGATATAAATAATTGAGTGGACTATACAGTTGAACAATTTATTTTTGTTCATAACTTTAAATCCGAACATTTGATTTGTTCAGAAATTTATATTCAAATACATTTGTAGTGTGTACTGAGAGTTTGTATGGTGTGCAAATAGAATTTTCCTAAATTTTAATTCTTTTATTAATAGCTAAATCATCATACATAAATATATCAAAAGATACACTTTTATAAATCTACAAAATAAGAAATTTAACACTAGATAAGCAAACTTATGGCGAGGTGGCTAAGCGTGAGCTCTAATCCTCCCATGACCACATGGTTCCAAGTTAAGCTATAACAAGGTAAAAAAGATCAATTCAATGGATTGGCCACTATGTCCTAAACACGTCAAATGCGGGAGGACTTACAACAACACAAATATGGTATTCAAAGCATAGGAAGTAAGAGCACACATAGCGTGGAGGACTAGGACCCTTTTATAAGCACATATTCAAGTCATATCACACAAAACAAGTCAGAAAACAGTGCTACAAGTAACTGAAATTTAACCCAATGAAGTGAAAAGAAAGTTTAAAAAAAAAAATGAGAGAAAGCAAAGGGTATACAACTAGTGAGCTAGACAATGGAAAGATGGCTAGCCCACCTACTTTTAATGAGGTTTTAATCACATTTTAAGCTCAAAAATAACTCTGAAATCACTATGTAAATACAAGAAAAAGAGAGAGAAAAGATGTTGGAAGAGTTCAAAGTTCACCTATTGAAAGAAAGGATGATCTTCTTAGTTCACAAACCAAAAGCTAAACACTCTCAAGGAGCTAAAACTGTGTTCAAGAATCTTAGCAAAAGCTTCAAGTTTAAGCTTGTATGGTGTATCTATTGTGTATGTATATTGCAAGAGATGAGAGAAGTGTGTTGGACAAGCTATAGGCTCTTGGAGATTTTTTCTAACTCCAAACCATGAGGGGGTGTTGTATTTATAGAAAAATAGCTTCTCACGTCAGAAATATTTGCAAATGGGACAACTGATCCACAGCATGTGCATTGGAGCAGCTGGCTGCTGTAAAATATCTGCTTTCACTAAATATGGCCGGCTGGCCATCTGTTGGCCAACTGTTCTCTAAGTGGTTAGGCTAGAAAAAATAAGGTCTTGGTCCAAAGAGGGTGTAAAGTTTAGGTTTTAAAGCTCAAAACCGAATCCTTTTGCTGAAGTTTCGAACGATTGCACAGCGTAACATTTCATCATCGAGTATTTAGAGTGAAATGCCTAAGTCTTAAGGGCGGTCAAAATGGGGTGTCTACAGATGCTGAGACATTTTGACTACTTGCTTGCATATATTTCTCTATTTATTCCCATGATTTGGGCATACAATGAATTTCGAGCTTTCCTTAAGTCAATAAGTTGTTGTGAAACCGAAAATTTAAATACTTACATATATCTACTATAGTGTTTTGAATTGAGCAGGTGATGGCCTGTGAGTCTTATTATGATTAGAGATTGTTCATTGGGATAAGTAATTCACATTTTGATTGTGATTAATCTTTGAGTGCCTAAAGGGTAGAGTTATATTATTTTGGGTGCATACGTCTTGGGTTCGCACTGCCTTTTGGAATTTTTTAATAGTGGTGAGAGTTCTAGGTATATTTTGAGAAGGTTCCTTGAAGGGTATGAGATTTATGTCTCTTGTTGATGGGAGTGGTGTTTGTTCTTGTCATTGTGGGTGTTTAGATTGGTGTAAGTGGCAAGATTTTCATTAATCTTATCGGTCTTGTCATGAGTGATTTAAAGGGGTGTGATTTCCACTTAGGTATGAACATTATGATGTTTTGAATTGGGAGCGAAAGTTGTGGGATTTGGTCTTGGGGAGTCCAACTTAGACTTAAAGGATGTGTGAAAGTGTGTGGAACTCAAAGTATGGGTGAATGATGTTGGGGTAATATCTATGTTTGGTGTTGAGTGTGTGGAGAGTTATTGTATGGTCGATATACTTGAGTTTAATAGGTAGGTATTGGGAGGAGTGATGTAATTGATGTACCGAGGGACATGTAAATGAACCAGTATCCTTAGAGAAACTCTTAGAAAATCCTTATGAGAATGTTAGGATTCGATGGTGATTGTCATTAGGTGTTTTGGGATAGGTGACGTGATTGTAACTTGGGTATTTTCATAGAAATTTAGTCCTGAACCATTGAGAGTGATTAGTGTTATTCTCTATAATTGCACTTAGCTATAAGTTAAAATTTTGAAAATCGAAGGTATACGAGCATACTTTGGATTGAGTTTGGTGTGTAGTGACGGTGTGTTTCATATAGTTGAAATAGAGATTATTTTGTATCACCTGTTCTTTAATTATAGAACTACCTCGTGTCCTTATTATGAGAGCTGTTTAATCCTCGATATTGATCACTTGTTTTGCTATGCGTGAAGTGAGAGACCTAGAACGACTAGTAGTACTTTTAATTAAGATATGCTAATTTCGCTTGTTAGAGGATAACTCTTTATTTTGATCTTATTCCATCATACTTCTGACAGTACTATCTTAAATGAAGTTGTTTGGCAGATACCTCATCGGGGAAATAAATTGGTATGAGATGTTTTGTTCTTTTGTTAGTCTTGGAAATTGTTTCAGAATGATCGTTGTTGGCGTAAGAAGTTTCTTAGAGTGAGTGAGTTGGCTAAAGACTTCAGAAGAAATTTTAAAATAGCTACAAAACTACGAGTACTCGTTAGTGTAGCCTTGTGTCCTTGGTTGCATAGAATTTCGTGGTTAGTTTGAGGTGATAGTGGTGTTGTTAACTTGTAGTATGGGCAGTTACAAGGATCAAGTTATATTTTCTCCTTGTGTTTTCGTAAGCTGGAGTAGGTTAGCCTTTGAGCTACTTGTAAATCCTTTCATGTGTCTCATTGTGATTTATTCAGGATATTATGTGGGTAAGAGTTAGAATTATCAGTTAGTTAGACGCTTGTCATTTCCAAGATGGGGGTGGTTTCGTTTTGTAAATGTGGGATTGGTAGTGAGTAGTTAGAGGTTAGTGTGGTATGGTGAAAGGATGTGGTTTCGAAAGTTTAGGAGTATAGCTTGCTTGCTTGTTTTGTTTAACTTCTTTGTTATCATTTTGATTGCCTTGCTTGTGTTGTTGTGACTGATCGTAACCTTATTGTAGTGATCATTGGATTGTTGGCTAAGTGACAGTTTGGGGTCACCAGTTGAGGTATTCTAGGAAAGGAGTTGAAAATGAAAACCTTCTATTGTTTACGATTTTATTTTGCTAAAATGAAATGTGGTTGAAATCAAAACTTTTTGGCTTTGGGAAAATGTTTGCAAAACAATTGAATTTTACTCTGAATTTTGAAAAAAAAAATCTTCTCGTTGAAATGCGGTGTGAGTTTGGAACACCTTTTGAGAAAACCTTGTGAATATGAAAACAGTTTTCAAGTTAATGAGAAAATTTCCTTTTTAACAGATGTGTAGTTGGTTCTGTAACTTTGTGTGGTTGTATTGTGTACCTAAAGTAAAAGGACTTTGAGTTCGTGTGTTAGAAATTATTAAATTCAGGTTTGGTCTCGTGGGTCAGCATGACGTTAGTATGGTGTGAGGTCTTGATACAACTTAGGAATTAGTGTCATGGCATGGGTTACAAGGCGTAAGGTTGAGTTGAGTTAATTTTTGTTTGAAAGTACCTTGGTAAGGTTAGGAAGCATACTTAATAGCAACGAGTTCTATTTGAACTTAAGGGGTACGGTGACAACTTGTGGGCAAGTTATGTGGAGTGTTAGTCAATTCCCTGAGTGTGTTGAGGGTAAGGATTGTATGGGATAAAGTGGTTGCGAAAAGCTAATGTATAATGTGTTTGGGGTGATGGTATTATATTTTCGTGCGCATGCATATTTCGCGTGGTCATAGGTTAAGTCACTGGAGCTAGTGTGAATTGGAAAGTTCACTTTGTGAAAAGCAATTCAAGAAGGAATATAATTGTGCTAAGGGGTGAACAAAGATTTTATTAAATGAAACATTTCAAGACATTATATGTGTTTAATATAGTGCCAAATTGGGTAACCGAGTGCGGATTTGTTTTGGTGTTGAGACGTATTAGTTGGTGCGTATTGGTAGAGGTTGTTGAATTTATCATTGAAATTGTGTCGTTGGAGGGAGATTAGTCTGGTTGGTTAGAGTCTCTAGTTAGCCTTGTTGGTTTAATCTTAAGTTCATTATTTCATTAAATATAGGAAAGACTTGTCAATGGTGGGTTATTTTTAACAACAGTTGGTATCTAGATTTAATGGAGGACGTTTGATTTTCCTTTGATCTTGTAATTTCTCTTGTGTTTTGTTGAATCTTTTTGGGCATTGTTATGACGTTTCAAAATTCAATATCGGTGTCTTGTTGAGTTTGATTGTAATATGTTCATATGTTTTCTCAACTAGTTTTGCTATGTTGCTGGATCTATCGGGGTTAAAATCTTGTGGTGGTTATTGTTGAAGCTTATCTTTTGCGATGTTATTCAATTTCGGGGATAAAATTCCCAAGGTGAGGAGGTTGGTCGAAATTTCCCAATCCTTTTAACTATTTGAAAGTATATTTAATTTCTTTATTTTCGTTATTGGAGTCTTTGGAGTGGTTGTATCTTAGTTTTGGAAGAGTGTAATTCGATTTAGACACGTTAGGATTGCTCATTCGCGTTTGGTTTTGTTAGAAATTTCATTGAGAACTTGGAAATTTTGTTCTGGCGTCAACACTGGGCTCTTGGAGGGTCAACATCTACTGTTCTTCTTTCTTTTCCATTTGGTTTTGTTTCTGGGTGTCGACACCAGGGCTTCTGGGTGTCGACACCCTATTTGCTGCACATGTTAGTGTTTCACCACTGTTTATAGATTTTGGGTTACGGTTTGGGCCCTACTTTTTGGGGTTTTGACTTATTCTTTTGGGTTGACTTTGAGATTTTATTTCACTTTGACCTCACTTATCCTCACTTATCTTCTCCTTTCTATCTCTATTTCTTCTCTACTTCGTAGAACACCATCTATCTTCGAACTTAAGCTTCTTCACTCAAATCTTCAGATCTATCCACCTCGGGTCATCTTCTCCTATTCCTCATTTGAGATAAAGTGTAGAGCTCATTGAGGGCTTCATTTTAATCAGAACAAATCATCGTTTCACTGCCATCAATTTTTGGGTTCTTCTTTCTTCTTCCTCTTTTGCTTTGAGGTAGGGATTTTCTTGATGTCTTGTATGATCTTTAGTTTTGTTATGTGTTATTTTGTAAAATAAATGGTTTTAGAAAGCTTGGGTTTGATTTAAATTATGTATTAGTACATATAAAGGGGTTTTCCTTTGGGTTATACTTGTTGATGAATACATATTATTTTAGTTTACTTGTGATGTGGTTTTGGAAGAAAATGACATTTTGAGAAAGAAGCCCCAATTTTTCTATGAAAACCGTTTGATTTTGAAGTTTTTGGAAAGAGGTTTGGTTGGAAAGATTTGTGAAATCTTTGGGAACAAGGAATATTGATTACTCTTCTGAAATATTGAGTTTGTTGGGAAAATTATATTAATTATTGGAAATTAGTTTTGAAATGTTGGCATTCACAAGACTCGTAAGGAGTGTGAATGTTGGTTTTTTGGGAATCATTGAGATTTTGAGAAAATCATGGAGATTTCGGATTTTTATATCATGTTCGATTAAATCATTGTTGTTATGCTATAAATTTTGAAATTTAGAGATAACTATTTTGGTTATCGGTGGAGGATAGCATTGTCTTGTCTTAGAAATCATATGTGATTTAGGCTATGTATTTATTTACAAATCATGCACTTCATTGATCATATCATGGATTTGTGAACTTTTATTATTATATATCATTGAAATGATTTCTGTTAGTAATTGGGCGCCCATGTGGCATGACCCTTTGACCCTTTTGAACCTAAACCTTTTGAACCTTATCCATGTAAGTTTGAATTTGAATTCAAAACTTATTTGGATAACCATTCAGGATATCTATATCTATCATATCAATAGATATGGATAGATGGATAGATAGATATTGGTTATATATCTGATTATATATTTTAGATAATATATTAATATATCAGATATGTATATCAGATACGTTATGGGGTTTTTTACCCATAACCTTTTTTCCTAGACTCTCTCTCTGACTCTCTCCCATTAAACAACGATCAAGCCATTTTGCACTATGACTTGTGTGGGTGATACTCATTTTGTAGTATCACTCCACTGCTGGGTTCGTTGTTCAAATTCTGGAAGCACGTGATTTACCCACGAGGTTCTATCACCTAAAGGTATGATCTAAATGTTTTTCCCGCTGCGTTATAATACTGTGATTTACAATTTCTTTTTGAGGAATGGGTAAATAAAATGGTAAATCCATGTAGGGGGTGTGGTTGTGGATAATTAAATTGGGTTGAGTATCCATGGTGAAAGTCCTAAAACTTGTACGGTTAAGTGTCATTCCTTCCAATTAGTACCGATAAAGTGGTATTTTGGTAGTGCTTTTATAGCTTACTTGCAGATAGAGATAGCTACAAGGCAAGTATGGAGCGAGTTTGCCATTCCCTGCCTCTTGTAGACACCCCATTTTGACCGGCCCTGAGACTTGGGCGCTTTCTTTTGATTACCCGATGATGACAATTAGAATGTGTTTCTCACAAAATTCTCAGTAAGAAAGATGGAATTTAAGTTTTAATCCCAAAGTTCACCCATTTTTTGGCCAAACTATTTTAGACCTTAAAACCCTCTTTTCAAAATATGTTTTTTTTTTAAATGTTTCTACAATGTCCCGAGGCTCCCATTTCGATTAAAATATTGCACCGAGTAAGGACAAAGTGGAAATAAATGGAAGGGAGGTGAAACTTTTTGAAAAATATTTAAAAAAATCTTCTTATAGGTTTGGAGTTGAAGGAAATAGGAGGGGATGAAAGAAAACTGGTTTAGGAAAATGATGAGTATCAAATCATTAAGAAGGAAATGAGCAGCCTTTACTAAATTAGGCATTTTTCTTTGTACACTTGGAATTTAAATGTGAGGCCACCACCATTGGAAAGTAGATTTCTGGAGCTTTAATTTAGACCCAAGAACCACCTCAGACCAAGTCCAAATAAGGGAGATATGCCCATTTGAAGTTGGGCTTAAGAGCAGATTTTGTTGACCCAGCCCGAGACAGCCTTTACTAAATTAGGCATATCTCTTTGTACACTTGGAATTTAAATGTGAGGCCATCACCATTGGAAAGTAGACTTCTGGGGCTTCAATTTGGACCCAAGAACCGCCTAAAACCAAGTCCATATGGGGGAGATATGCCCATTTGAAGTTGGACTTAAAAGCAGATTTTGTTGACTCGGCCCAAAACAACAATAGCCCATTTTTTCTTGGTTTTGGTTCGGTTGGGACAACCCATTTACCTATTTTCTGAGCCATTCAAGTGCATCCACTCATCCTCCATTATACCTAATCATCCCCTATTTTCAAAAAAAGGTTTTGTTTGCATTCATAAAGGAGTATCCCATGCAACCACCTTGAAAATTTGCCCTCCTATCACATTCTTGTCTCCCACCTTGTCTCCCACTTTCTTTTTGACCTTTACTCTCTCTCATTGCCTATATAGAATGATCATATTGTAAGAGAGAAAAGGACCACGAAATTGAAGAGAAAGGAGTGAGAAAAGAGTGAAAAAAGAGAGAAAATTTGAGTTTTTGAGCCAAAAATATTCTTATCTTCCATATACATCCCATATCTTCCATAGCTACTGAAATTCCTCATTTACATACACCAAAACCACTTCAAAAATTCTGATATAGCCAAAGATCAATTGCCTTGATCATAAGGAAGAGTGTTTAGTGATTGAAAGTGTGAAAAACTAGAGAGTTAGCCACTTTCCACACCATAAATTCCATAAACTCCATAATTTCGAATTGAGGATTTGAGAACACACTTCCTACACTTGAAGGTGATCAAGAGGGAGTTTGGGAATCAAGAAGTTCAATCTTTCTTTGGAAGGTGAATTTTTAGTCTTTCATTTTCTTATATTTTATATCTCATATTTATTTTCTTATTCTTATTTCATAGTGTGTTGTTATAATCCTAGTGGTTTGTTTAGCCCATAATTATTTATTATTTATTTATTTATTTTTATTCGCATGTTTTAATTTCATATTAGTTTTATTGTAATCTTGCATGTTCTACCTTATAATTATTTTTTTCTTGTATTAGTCTCAAATTAGTTTTCTTGTAATCTTGCATGTTTTACCTCATATTTATTCTTTTTCTTGTATTAGTCTCATATTAGTTTTGTTGTAATCTTGCATGTTCTATCTTATATTTGTTTTATTGTTTTAGGTTTATGTTGTAAGTTTGCACTTTTTATTTTATTTTATATTTGTTTTCGTGTTTTTAATCTAACCGGTAGTGGTTAGTTGAGCCACCTACATATTTTTTGTTTGTGCCTTTTCTTGGTTTCGCAACAAGACAGGTTTTGCTTGGCCTAGTTGGCCGGCCGGCCTATTTGGCCTGTCGGTTAGCTTCTTCCAGACAAGATGGCGTAATCTCCCAATGTTGACCAAATTCCGGTGGCGGTTCCAAAGAACATGAAGTTTTATTTTATTTATTTATTTTTTAATTTTGAGTGTATTGTGAGGTTTTATTTTGTTGTAATATTCTCCTCATCCCTCTCTAATTGGTTTGTAATTATTCTTTAAAATGTTGTAATAATTCACCGCCCCGCTTCTTTCTATCCCGTTCTTTTACTTGCTTTCTTTATTTGTACATAAACATCATATTTATTTTTCATCATATTCATGCTTTGCATCCATCTTTCATGCATCTTGATTCGGCTAAGTTTGCATTTGTGGATTTAATCAATTCCTATGTGATTCTATGCGCTACCTCATGTTATTGAGATGATTCACATGCCATATTTTAGAAGCCGAATCTTTAGTGCATCTCATAAGTGAATTGCATTAGGATTCTGTATATAAGATCATGCATATTTTACTAACTTTGTTTTGTAGTTGTTCGAGGGACGTCGGTCAATCTGTGAGTTTTTATGCTTTAGCATCCCATTTGTGTGTGTTTTTCTTACTATGTGTTAGTATTCTACTATGAGGCTACTTGCTTACTTGATATAACTGTATGAATGCCTGTGGATGAAGGCTTGTTGCTTAAATTGGAATAATTCAATAAATGTACGTTTTAAACCCACTTTGCAGTGACAAATTCACAAACTTTAAGCCCACTTTGTCAGGTGACAAATTCAAACCCTTTTCGAAAAACAAACATGAAATTGAATTGTTCCAATTTGAGCAAACTAGTCTATACTTGTATGCTTCACATAGTAAATTTTAGGATTTATTCAATAATCAGAATATGAACATATAAAGAAAATAAAAAAGTCATATCATGGTTTAGTAGAGGCCGATCTTTTGATCGGGTGAGCGGGGGTGCTCATTATTGACCTTCCTCTCTCATACCTAAGGTTCTGAGCCAAGCATCCTTAGTTACGACGAACAGTGGCCTTGGCACCGAGTCATGGGTTTCCTAATTTCCCAAAATATTAGGTGGCGACTCTGAGATCTGATGACGTAGTCCATTTTTGACAAAATTGCAATAAAATGGATTTTCAATGAAAGTTGCCAAATCTGGACTCTCATCTACATTTCACATTGCACTCGTGAGACTAGATCAAAGAGATCTCGGGAGTCCGAACTGTTTAACGCGCGCAAGTACCCCCCTAGGCATGTTACACCTCTACCCTCGCTGACAAACTCTAACCACCGTCCCCGCCCCTGCCCCTGCCCCACTCCCATTACGGGTGGAATTTTTCAACCCCACCCCCACCTCCGCGGGTACTCGCGGATACCTGATACTCACAGATATCTGACCACATTTCAAATAGTCAAAAAAATTAAGAACCATTTAAATTCTTAGCACACTAAATAATTTTTGTATTTTCATATATATATAAGTGAGACTTTGAAGATTATTATTTATGTATATTTAAACAAAATCATAGACTTTTAACAATATTTTCTTATATCTAATTATATTATATATATGTATATATATTATTAATTATATTAGGTCGGGTTTGGATGGGTATAGGTGGGCCACTGTGGATCGAATTTAAATGGCCATCCCTACTTGCAGATTCTAGCCCTGGGGATTTATATCATTCTTATTTATTGTCTTGTTTTCTATTTCATAAGGAAATGTTTGGGATGTGGTTTTGGAACTCTTGCATGGCATTGTTTCAAAAAGATAAAACTCATGTTTTGGGCATGCATGGCATTTCATATGCATTCACCATATGTCATTGTTAACTATCATACATGTTATTATGTTATCTCTGCTGGGTTTTATACTCACCCTATGTAGAAACAACTTTCAGGTGTTGATGATGTGCTTCCGCCAAGGTGATGACTTGGGAGGATTTTAGAGCTTGAAGTTCTGTTGTTCTTCTTTTCTTTTTTGTTCTTTTTTTTTTCTTTTTTTCTTTTTTTTTTTTTGTGTATGTATTTTTCTTGTACAGCCTGGGGCTTTGATGTATTGGGCTTATGTCCCACTTTTGTTGTAACCGAGCAAGGCCTATATTTGATTGGGGGATTTGGGAAGGAAAAAGAAAAAAGTGTATGAAAATAAGTGAAATGTAGGTATATTTTATTCACATTTTACCTATTTTTTCCCTTTCTTTTTCCAAATCCGCCAACCAAATACAGTGTTGAGACATTAACTTGTATTAGTTTAAATATTGGTTCTTTTCGTTCTCATGTTTTGGAACTCATGTTTATGATTATTTAAGCTTCCACATGGTTAATGAGAATTATAAAGGTGGTGTTTGGGAAGCAAGTTCCCAAATTTTTTTCTCATTTTTTCCACTAAAAGACAAAAGTTTTGCAAAACCAAAAAAAACATATCCAAACAAAATATCACATCTAACCCCATAATCATTTCACTTTTTCTCTCACAAACATCACATCCAACCACATAAAAATTCCAATCATCTAATCTGATGCCTAGGCATTACACCGATACAAAAAACCTGAACAGCTAGCTGTTAAAAAAATAATAATAAAGATGTTATTAGAATGTAACTTTTTTATGTGGTATAGTACGGGTATTATTTTTTCAAACTAGCAGTGCATAAATAATTTTAAGAAAATAATAGTATTTTTTAATAAACATTTTATGTAGTATCGTAAAGAAATCAAAATGTCGTCGTGTTATTCCGTAGTTTCTTGCTGTTGGCTTTGGCCCGGATTTTACCAAAATAAATAAAGAAATCAAAATGTGCCAGCCAAAATATGTTCATAAAACATTGTGAAATAAAATGCAATGCAATGCATTGGACACTCAAAATATGAAGAAAAAAAAATCAGTTGATTAGTTTAATTTTGACGAATAACTCCTAATTTAAATGTCAACTCGAAAATTTTCTAATTTGGAGATTGTTTATTTGAAATTCAAATGGATCTACCACAGCTAAATTTGTCATGTCCAAAGGTCTTAGAAAAGGGGACTCTCTTTTACCGTTTTCATTTGTAATCGTAGTGGAAGGACTTGCTTGCTACAAAGAGGTTGATAATCTAACCTTATTCAGAGAGCGGTTGGATCAAATGGATTGGTACCTTCCCAACTACAATTTGACACTATATACTCTTCTCAATGGCAGAGTTGGAGGGAACTAAAACAGCTAAAATGCGTTGTTATTAATTTTGAGCTGCTATCAGGGTTTGAGGTTAATTTTTTAAGGTTGTGTTTGATCAGGGGATTTGGAGAGAAATTTGAAAAGGGGAAGAAAAAATGACATTTCAGCTACCTTTTTTCTTTTCCTTTCCAAATTCCTTCCCAAATCTCCCCACCAAACACAGCATAAGAGTTAAATCTGTGGGATTGGTGTGGATGAGAACTTAAATCAGGCAGCAACTCTCTTGGGATGCAAGATTGCAAGTCTTCCGTCAACTTCTTTGAGCCTTCCGATGATGTTCATCCTAACAATGTGTTTGGTTGGGAGATTTGAGGAGGAAATTGGAAAGGGAAAGGGAAAAGTTAGGTGAAATGTGAATAAAATATACTTACATTTCACCTAGTTTCACACACCTTTTCTCTTTCTCTTTCCAAATCCCTTCCCAAATCTCCCAACCAAACACAACATAAAGCTGCTAAGGTTTGGCAACCAGTATTAAAAGGTTCAAATCTCAATTATCTACTTGGAAGAGAAAACATAGCTCTTCTCACTATATGTCTTTATTCAAACTACCGTCTTGTGTTTGTAATGAGCTGGAAAAACTTCAAAGACGCTTTTTGTGGGGACGTAGTGAGGAAAAGAGACAACTTCATCTTACGAGTTAGAATGCAACTACTAAGGAAAATAATGTTCAATCTAAAGAATGCTCCCTTACTTGCCAAATGGTGGTGGCATTACGATACAGAAAAAGAAGTCCTATAGAGGAAAGTTCCGGGACTAATCACTCAAGAGTATGGAAAGGAATTTTAAGTATTGGGCAAAGAGGGGACAATTTCAGGGATCTGTAGTTTAAAATTTTTGTATTCAAACTTGAGCATGAGATAATATTGATTTTTGGTCAAATTTATGGATTATGCCTCAACCTCTTTGCGAGATGTTCCCAATTGTAAAAGATTATGGGGGTAGTGTTGACCCCCCAAAGGTGAAAATTTTCTGTTGGCTATTTTTCAAAGGAAGAATTGCTTCAAGAGACCTATGATTCAGAAGAATGATTCTCCCCATGGGGGCTGATAGATTTTGCATTTTTTTTTTTTCGCATATTCTTCTTCTCTGCCACCGTTCATGGCTTATATATCAACTATCCTTTGACGGTTTGGTGTTGAATAGGTTTTCCCCGCCTCGATCTCCTCTCTCTCAACCTGGTAGTTAAACTACAAACTCAGAGCAATCAAAAGAACGATTTGGGAAGGTTTGTTTGCTAGTGTTTGTTGGAAGTCATGGCTTTCAAGGAATGATGAAATCTTCAAGCAAATTGAAGTTTGTTGGATACAGTTAGTTGAAGAAATTAAAGTGCAGACGACTCAGTGGTGCAAGATAAACTTGAGTTAGTGGGACTATGTTTTTGCTGCAGGAAAAGTCCTTGTAGTGTTTAGATCTTTGGTCATGTTTTGATTCTGTTTTTGGTCATGTTTTCGGTTCTGTTTTGCTGTAGGAAAAGGCCTTGTAGCATTTGGATTTTTCGAAATGTTTCTGGTTCTGTTTCTCCTAGTTGGTGCCTTGCTAACTAGGTTTTTTCTTGTATCGCTTTAGAGTGGCACATGTTTTAGTCCAACTATGATGCATTTTTTCTTCCATTGTCTTATTGATGTGTAATCATGTTTCTTCGATTATCATCAATACAATCTTTTTTTTTTTCCGGATCAAAAAAAGAAAAATATTATTTGATTGTACATTAATTTTTTGTGGCCTAAAAAAAAATTATTTTAGCTTTCAGAATTTATTTTTTGTAATTAAAAAAAACTAAAAGCTAATTTAATTTTAAAAAAAAATACTTATAATTTTCATATGAATTTTTTATAGCTAAAATAATTTTAAATTTTTTTAAAAATCTTTGGGTATTTGTTTTTATCAACTATTTTTTTTTTTTTAAATTCAGAAAATTGATTCTGAAAATGAAACAAACAAAGCTAACAAATCAAATCTCAAGTTTTAAATTTTTTAAATCTAAATCCTAAATATTAAATTGAACACAATTCCAACCATCCATGCATTGCTGCTAATTAAATCTAAGAAAGGATGGACAATTTTGTTGTTTATCCTTCCCTTCACCTTCCTTAGTTTAACGTTTGTTCTACTCTAAAGCGCACAGCTGATTTCGATTAAAACTTTGTCAATCATTTTTTATTCCAAAAATTAACCCCATTAGCAGATTTTTGTAAATATTTACTTTTACGTAGCAATTACTGTAAGAACTAAAAAGTAAAACCAACCAATAAGCAGTTGCCCACTACTCGAGCAAATATCAGTGTTCTAGAAATTTTACTGCGGCGGTGCAATCACCCAATAACAAAACATTATCTAACTACATAGGCCAAAAGAATTAGGATTACGGGGAAAACACAAAACACTATTTTCCCAGATTGCATAATTTCAGCCACTACTCCCTCTCGATATTCACCCACAATCTCTTCATTTGGCTTATTTGGGAATCCCTACTTTTAACCCATTTTTTTCTCTCACAAAAAGTTTAAAAAAATTAAAAAAATAATTTTTAATCATCTTCTCAAAACACCAATTTATTTATGTGAGTGTGCTTACTCTTCGGTGGTGTTTATTTGGAACAATTTAAGTATGGAATAGGATTAATAGTCTGTTGTTTCATTCAAAATTTTGTATCAGATTATGAATCACAAATTTATGGAATTATTCTATCCCAAGGGGGTGACACAATCCATAGGATAACTCATCACATTAGGATTACGTAGTGAAATTACATTTTTGATCATCTACTATTTAATATCTTTTTAAAAATAAAATTTATTTATTAAATTATTTATACTTAATAAAATCTATTTATTAAATTACTTATACTTCATTAAATTATTTATTTTAATAATATGGTATTAATTATACTTAGTAAAGTAAAATAAAATTTAAAAATCTCAACTATAAATTAAAATAAATTTATGTAATTTTTATTACTATTCTATTTATTTAATTTTTTAAAAGTTACAGTAAAAATAAAATAAAATTTATAATTCAAATTTAATATTCCTATTATTTAGTAAATAATTAAAAAAACAAAAATAGTCTTTTGAGTATTTATCATTCTTCATAATATCTCAAACAAACATAAGATTCAATAGAATAGTCCAATCCAGACATTTAATCCCATAACTAAACAAGCATAGGATACAAATCCAGTCCAACCAAACAGTCCAGAGACAATATATCACATGACTAACAGTCCGATAGATTACAATCCCCTTATTCAATCCGTTCAAACAAGCATGCCCATCTAATATATACACACATACATGCAATATATGTAATATACATACACAAACTCTGTAACTGCCATCCTACACTAGCACCACAATCCTCTCTCTTTGCTCTCCACCCCTCCTCCCATTTACCCCATTACTATTCCCTCCCATTACCCCATACCTCTTTCCTTTCTCTATTCTCTATTCCTCTCCTTTCTTCCTGATGCCATCGTAGCCTTTACCACCATGAAAATAAATGATATGCGGGGAAGAAGAGTTGTGAGCTTTGGAGAGAGATGAGGGAGATGGTAGCAAGAGAACCGGGGAGACAGTGGTGGGAAAGAGAGAGAGACAGCGTTAGTGTCGATCTAGTGAAAGCTTGAACTGATTAATGGTGAAGAGGAGAGGGGTTAAGTCTAATATGATGAAATACATTATTATAAGAATGTTTGGAAAGAGGGTTGGGTTAAAATAACTTATTAAAAAACAAAATAAGTTAAAATAATTAATAAGAAAATATGTCACATTCAACTGATAATCATTTTACTTTTTCTCTCACAATCATCAAATGAACTAAAAAAAAAAAAAAAGAAAGTCAACTAATTTTCCAAACACAACTATTTTAGCCAGTTTAAAATAGTAAAAAAAAAAAACCAAATATTCAATTAAAATAGCTAACTTTCCAAACAAGACCGATATGAACAAGATAAGTTGTTGAAGATGGTTGACAAATGGTAGTTATGATTTGGTATAGTTTATGTGAAAATTGAATTTGATTCCAAATAGCTCGAGTTGATTTGGGTTCACTCTGCTAAAAATAAGTGAATCATTCAAATGTGCAGGGGCAGATTTCACCCTATTGAATGAGTGGAGCTTTGTAGCTAAACTAGACAACACAAGAATTGAGAACTGCAAGGACAACAAATGATGAGAGCTGCCTGGCTAGGGTTTGGGCAAAAAAACCCCTTTGATGCTGAAGTCAGGGACTTGGAGAGATGGAAGAGAGAACAAATGTAGACAGAGTGTGTGTTTGCAGAGAATGTGGAATTTCCTCGAAATGAGCACTGAAGTTACCTTTTATAGGCAATGTGTACCATGCTCTCCAAGGGTGGTATCAGCAGTTTGTCCCTTGGTTGCCTTTTGTCTTATCTGGAGCTGTACCTGAGTAAGGGAGAAGGACGCCGAGTCTACTAGGCGTGCAAACCAACTAGATGTATACTACATGTCGTTTTGTACGAGAAAATATCCTTTCCTATTAGTTTTCACAAGAAAGGAGGATCAAGGTGATGTATCCTTTACTTTGGACCAAGATCAAGGCTTATCCGTTCTTTGAGGCTTTACTCGGCCCGGGGTCGTCCATCTACTCGATCTGACCTACATGGAGGCACCAAACTTGGTTCATTTGACTTGGTGCATCCAGTGCACGTTGCTTTTCGGTTGACCTTGGATTGGCTAATTTGGTTCGACCCAATCCCATGTTCGGCCCACTACAGAGTGGCCAATTGGGCTCAGCCCAATCTCTTATTTAGCCCACATCGAAGTGGGTAAATGGATTTGGCCCAATTTGGAAGCTCATCCCAACCAAAACCTTGCCCTTGTCATTTTTTTTTTGATCAGCAAAGAAAAATTTCATTAAAAAACATGAAATTAAAGGGTACAGAAAGACGACAGAAAACGAGAGAGATTCGAGATAGTACAGACTAATCCTACTACTGCTACTCGAAGCCAACTAACCAACCCCTCGGCCTCACAATAAATAAGATAAAACAAAAAATAAAAAGGGGGTTAAGAAGAACTTAACACCAAACACCGAACCCAAAACCCCAAACACACCAACCCAACCCCTGCAAACCCAAACAGGACCTCCACCCATGCAAGACAAAACACCAAACAACAACCACTGCTAACAATAAAGAAACCCAACAACCCTCTAGAATAAAAAAACCCTTTCAAGCCAAACACACCACTACGACACACCCAGCACAAAACCACCACTAACCAAACAACTCGAGACCCTTTTAGAGATTAAATACAATGCACCCCACTAACACTCACTCTCTCTCCCTTACACCAGCTAAGATTTCTTTCTGATTTTGGCTCTGTTACTCATCTCCATCTCGATAAAATCCTTCAGGAAAATGTCTTCTCTACCACCAAAATCGATCTGCAATTTCTGGCCCATTTGTAAGGTTTCTTTTGCTTCAGCCAAAAGGAGTCTAAACTCCTCTTCCTCGCCTTCATCTTGCTGTTCCATTTCCTCATCAGATTCCACCACCTTGTTCAAGAAGCGCTTGTTGCAAACCCGAATTGTACTAGAAGAGATTGATGATTGCGATGGCTGCGAAGATCGGACAAGTTTGGCGTCCTTTGATTTTTTGTTGGAACCTTTGGCATATCCCCCTTTATTCAAGAATTTGTGGGGAAGCCCCAACTCAAGGAGTGATAGTTTCTTTCTTCTATTGGTGGATTTGTGGATCCTAATAGGACTGATTTTCTGCGGAAAAATAAGTGCTTGAGATGGGTTGAGGTGATTTGGGTATGAGGCATGATTAGGGCTAAGAGATTTTCTCACTTGGTTTTGGGACAACATAGGGTGGCTGGAAGAAGAGCATAGAGCATTGGATTCTGTGCGTTGATGTACATCTGGAAGCTCTGCCTCAAGCGTGTGAAGGTCGGTGCCGATTATGCTACGTGTGACATCAAAAGAATCCTCAACTTGGCTGAGAAGAGCTACGTCATCATCACCGTAATTCTCTCCGGGAGCTAAGCCTTCGATATCACCGGCCAAAACCGCACCTTGTAATTCATGGCCAGGACGGACTGAGACATCTTCACCAACGTTGATATGATCACCATCATCTTTTTTTAACCCTCTTTGTTGGAAATTAGATCGGGTTTAGAATTCAGACCCAACTGGGTCGTTTATGGTGGCGTCACCCGGTTAAGAGACATCCAAATAATAACATATTTTATATATTATTTAAATTATGGGATAAATATTAATATGGGATAAATATTATGTGGGATAATTTACGTATCCTAATATGTGTCTCTTAATTCTCCTATATAAAAAAAATTTAGGTTTTGTATTGCATACAACAAAATACAAAAGTTCTCTCTTCCCATGAAAATATTATATAATTTTTGTATTGTGAGTTGTATGGGTAAAACGCTAATAGTTTTACTCCATCGCTTGTGGATATTACAAGAGTTTGTGAGTTACCTTCAATATGAATTCATCCATATTGTTTCGCTGTGTATATATATATATATATCCTACACTTTTCAAATTCTATTTCAATCTTATATCACTAAAAGTTTCTTAAAAAAATAAATCAACAATAAATTATTACAAAAAATAAGTCTTGAACTTTTTAACATAACACAAAAAAGAAGAACAAAGCAAACCATCCTCTAACACTACTCACTGTCATCGATTTCGCACAAAAACTTTCTGATTGTCGATCGTTCCTCTTATTGTCTTGCCCTACATACAGAGATAGAGGAGGGATGTTACAGTCGTTGGTGGACGGTGGTGGGGACCAAAGGGATGGGGCAGTGGTTAGTGCATGGAAGGTTAAGGTAGTGGACAGCCATTGGCTTGGTTGATGGTTGGTAATACTAGTTGGGTGAGGAAGGGAAAACTCAAACCTATAAAGAGAGAACGAAATGGAGGCGTGGATCAGGGAACAAGAATGTTGGTGTCCAGCACCATTTCTCCATTGCCCAAATGGAGAACCCACTTGAAGAGAAGTGGGGGTGGCACCTCCCCATTAACGTGGGTGGGGGTGGCCACCACACCACTAATTGTTTGTGGCTCTCCTCTTCCTCAATTGTGTATAAATTGAGGTGAAGAGGAGAGGTTTATCAGAACACACAGACATAGAGATTGTGAAGTGTAGTGAGAGTCCTATAGTGAGTAAGTGAAGTGTGAGTGTGTAAACTCCCTCCAGGAAAATTCTATGGTGGATAGCTCTCCGTGGACGTAGGCAATTGCCGAACCACGTAAATATTCTTTTGTTATTGTGTGTAATTGATTTCTGGTGTCTCACAGTCCCAACAAGTGGTATCAGAGCCAAATCGGTTGCGTTTCGAAAAAACAGAGTGCATTTTTTCGAAACTGCCAGAAATTAAGTTGTTCAAAATCAGTTTTTGAGCATACAGGAGCAAGGTCTCGAAGAGAAGAGTCCAGAACTACAAAGTAGAACCCAAGAACATCAGTCACGCGCCCTCACGCGCCGTCTGAAGATAGCGCGTGAAGCTCACGCGCAACACGCGCCACTACACGCCGTTGAAATCTCGGCGCGTCATCCCCACGCACATCTTAAGGAGGAAGACGACCTAGTCAGCGCCCAGTCAACGCCATGTGTTGCCACATCATTTGACACGTCGGCGCCACGTGTCAGCCTGTCAGCCACATGTCAGATACGTCAGCAGATTCCGTTGACCAGTCAACCTGCAGAAAGAGTGATCCAGTGCTTCGCGGCTAAGGTAAACCTACAGATCAGAACCGTGCAAACTATTTTGGCTCGATTTGAGTCATCATAAGTCCGTTTTTGACGATCCAATAGTGCTTTCCAACTATTTAGAATATTCCGAACACATCTGTGTGGTCAGATTTTACAAATTAGATTTCAAAAATTTCCAGCTTGTATTTGGGCAATCCGAAGTGCTTTTCCGGCTAATTTGACTAGTCTAAACTCAACGGCGAAGCCTGTTTTTCAGACAGAGATTATTTTCTGTATAGACAAGTGTTGATGGAGGAATCAACGTCAACTTCAGGATCTATGTTCCAATTGACATCTTCCAATTATGCAATTTGGAAGTCACAGATGGAAGACATCTTGTATTATAAAGACCTGTTTGACCCTATTTTTATAAAAGGGGTTAAACCGGAAGCAATGAAGGATGATGACTTGATAAAAATGAACCATAAGACTATCGGTTGTATCAGACAATGGATAGACCACGGTGTGTACCATCATGTCGCCGAGGAGACAGATGCCTATGCTCTATGGACAATGTTAGACGACATGTACCGGTCAAAGACCGCTCGGAACAAAGCCTTGGTGATGAGAAGGCTTGTTAATTTGAAATTGAAGAATGGTATATCTGTCGCCGAGCACACCAGTGAATTCAAAAGTCTGGTGAATTAGCTTGCAACCGTCAAGATGCGCTTAGACGATGAAATGCAAGCCGTTCTACTGCTCAGATCTTTACCGGATAGTTGGGAGACGTTGGTGGTTTCTCTCAGCAACTCTGCACCAGAAGGGAAACTGACTATGAGCATGGTCACAGACACCATGTACAATGAAGAGACAAGGCAGAAAGACTTGGGTGGAGATCAATCTCATGCCCTCGTCACAGAAAATAAAGGTAGAGGCAGAGACAGGGGAAGAAGCAAAAGCAGAGGACGCAGCAGAGGAAGATTTCAAGACATAGGGAAATCCAAAGAAGGTACGAGCCGGTCGAAGTTCAAGTGCTATCATTGTGGCCAAAAGGGTCACATAAAGAAATATTGTTATGCCTTGAAGGGAGAACAAAAACAAGGCAATAGACAGCCAAAGACTGAAGATGGAACACTGCAGTTACTGTCTCAGAGAATATTGTATTATTCTCTGTTGAAGAAGAAGAATGTCTCCATATGTCAAACAACGACACCGAGTGGGTGGTAGATACAACAGCTTCCTACCACGCCACACCTCGGAAGGAGTTCTTCAGTACGTACCAAGCTGGAGATTTTGGTATAGTGAAGATGGGCAACTCCAGCTTTTCAAAGATTGTGGGAATCGGTGATGTTCGCATCCAAACCAAAGTTGGGTGCACGATGGTGTTGAAAGATGTCAGGCATATTCCCGATTTACGCCTGAATCTTATCTTAGAGATAGCCTTAGATCGACAAGGCTATGAGAACTACTTCAGTAAAGGCATGTAGAAGTTGAAAAAGGGATCTCTGGTGATAGCCAAATGACAGGCAAGTGGCACGTTGTACAAGACTCATGTGGAGGTGCATTCAGATAGCCTCAACGCAACAGAAGATGAGGTATCACCAAATTTGTGGCACAAAAGGCTGGATCACATGAGTGAGAAAAGGGATGCAGATTCTGGCAAAGAAGTCGCTTATTCCTTTTGCCAAAGATGCAAAATTGAACCCTTGTGACAACTGCTTGTTTGGGAAGCAACATAGAGTCGCTTTCCATTCATCATCCAGAAGACAATCATAGTTGTTGAGCAGAGTATACTCTGATGTATGCGGTCCCATAGAAGTGGAATCTTTGGGTGGCAGAAAATACTTCCTGACATTTATTGATGACGCATCACAAAAGGTATGGGTTTATGTCCTAAGAACCAAAGCTGAGGTGTTCCATCATTTTCAAACATTTCATGCTATGGTGGAAAGGGATACCGAAAAGAAGCTAAAGTGTCTCCGAACAGACAATGGAGGCGAGTACATGTCAAAGGAGTTTGAAAACTATTGTGCTACTCACGGCATCCGACATGAGAAGACTGTTCCTAGAACCCCACAACACAATGGTGTAGCCGAAAGAATGAACCAGACCATTGTGGAGAAGGTTAGATGTATGCTAAAAATAGCAAAGCTGCCAAAACCATTTTGGGGAGAAGCTGTTCGTGTTGCATGCTATTTGATCAACAGATCGCCATCAGTTCTACTGAATTTTGAAATTCCAGAGAAAGTATGGTCTGGAAGGGAGATTTCTTACTCTCATTTGAAAGTGTTTAGGAGCAAAGCATTTGCACATGTATCCAAGCAGCACAGACAGAAGCTGGATGATAAAGCTACTCCATGCATCTTTATTGGCTATGGAGATGAAGAATTTGGATATAGATTATGGGATCCGAAAAACAAAAAGGTCATTTGAAGCCGAGATGTGGTATTTCAAGAAGGCCAGACCTTAGAAGACTTTGGGCAACCAGCCAAACCCAAAGTTAATGATGTTTTAGAAATTGTTTCCAATCCTGCACCATCACAGCATACTACTAATGCAGAAGAGCTACCGCAGCATGCAGCCAATGATATAGAGTTGCAGGATGGATTACCAGAAGAAGAAGATCCAGAAGAAGAGGGTGTTGAGTAGGGGGAGCCACAACCCCCTCCGCTAGAGACTGTTGGTCCACAGTTGCAAAGATCAACAAGAGAGTCTAAGCCGTCGTCAAAATACCCTACTTCTGATTATATTTTGCTTGCTGATGAGAGGGAGCCAGAAAGTTTTCAAGAAGCTCAGAATCATAAGGAGAAGAGTAACTGGCATCAAGCTATGCAAGAAGAGATGCAGTCATTACAGAAGAATTAGACTTATGATTTGGTAAAACTTCCCTAGGGTCGAAAACCATTGCAGAACAAATGGGTGTTCAAGTTGAAGAAAGATGGCAGCGGAAAGCTAGTCAAGTATAAGGCTCGATTAGTTGTCAAAGGTTTCAGGCAGAAGAAATGTATTGATTTTGACAAAATCTTCTCGCCAGTTGTGAAAATGATATCCATTCGAGTAGTTTTGAGACTAGCGGCCAGTTTGAATTTGGAACTTGAACAGATGGATGTGAAGACGGCATTTCTTCATGGTGATTTGAAGGAAGAAATTTACATGGAGCAGCCAGAAGGTTTTGAAGTAGAAGGGAAAGAAAACTTAGTCTGCAGATTAAATAAGAGTCTTTACGGCCTCAAACAAGCGCCTAGACAGTGGTACGAGAAGTTTGACACAGTCATGGTGGGTTATGAGTACAAGAGAACTGCTGCAGACCAATGTGTCTATGTTAGGAAATTTCCCGATGGAAACTTCATCATACTCCTGCTCGATGTTGATGACATGCTGATTGTTGGACAGGATGCCACAACAATCAGATCACTGAAGAAGGAGTTATCACAGTCCTTTGACATGAAGGACCTAGGCCCTACACAGCAAAAGTTGGGCATGCAAATTGTGCGTGACAGGAAAGCCAAGAAATTATGGCTGTCATAGGAGAAGTATATTGAACGGGTGATTGCAAAGTTCAACATGAAAGATTTCAAGCCAGTCAATACTCCGCTGGCTAATCATTTCAAGCTGAGCAAGAGTTCTTGTCCCTCCTCTACTAAAGAAAGAAAAGAGATGGAGGCTATTCCCTACTCATCCTCAGTAGGGAGTTTGATGTATGCAATGGTGTCCACCCGACTAGGTATTGCTCATGCTGTTGGAGTAGTAAGCAGATTCATTTCCAATTCAGGAAAAGAGCATTGGAAAGCAGTCAAGGGGATTCTAAGGTACCGCAAGGGTACGGCAAAAATGTGTTTGTACTTTAGAGATGCTAAACCAGTCTTGGAAGGCTATATGGATTCCGATATGGCGGGAGATCTTGATGGTAGAAAATCTACATCAGGATTTCTGTTCACTTTCGTAGGGGGAGCTGTGCCTTGGCAGTCCAAGTTGCAGAAGTGTGTTGCTTTATCCACAACCGAGGCAGAATATATTGCCATAGCGGAAGCTGGGAAAGAGATGTTGTGGTTACAGCAGTTTCTCCAAGAGTTGGGATTAAAGCAAGAAAAGTTCACGGTACATTATGATAGCCAAAGTGCCATCGACCTGAGCAAGAATTCGATGTACCATTCTCGCACAAAGCACATTGATATTCGGTATCATTGGATACACGAAGTGATGGAAAAGTAGTTATTGGAACTGATCAAGATCTATACAGATAAGAATCCAGCTGACATACTTACAAAGGTGGTCTCGAGAAACAAACTCAAAATCTGTAGAGACATTGCCGGGATAGACTTCAAGTGAGAAGTCAGTTCTCCATATGGGCGTGGAGGGGGAGAATTGTTGGTGTCCAGAACCATTTCTCCACTGCCCAAATAGAGAACCCACTTGAAGAGAAGTGGGAGTGGTAAGTGGGGGTGGCACCTCCCATTAATGTGGGTGGGGGTGGCCACCACACCACTAATTGTTTGTGGCTCTCCTCTTTCTCAATTGTGTATAAATTGAGGTGAGGAGGAGAGGTTTATCAGAACACACAGATATAGAGATTGTGAGAGAAACAAGTGTGAGAAGTGAGAGTGCTATAGAGAGTATTTGTGAGGTGTGAGTTGTAATCTCCCTCTGGGAAATTCTATAGTGGATAGCTCTCCGTGGACGTAGGCAATTGCCGAACCACGTAAATATTCTTGTGTTATTGTGTGTAATTGTTTTCTGGTGTCTCACAATCCCAACAAAGAAGGAGGTGATATTGTGCATGTGCATGTGCTACAATTTTGATACGTTTACAATTATCAGTTAAGGTGTCATCTTTTGATTGGATGACTTTAAGTGTTAGTCTTTACGGATCATCCATAATTAACTTGATCTCTTATAGCATTATTTAGAATCTTATCATTGATGGAGTGCAAGTGTAATTGAGTGAGCGTTCTAACGCTTAGCTTGTCAAAAAAAAAAAATCTCCTTAGGGCTTTGGTCTGATGGTTACGTAGCAACTCTACTTTGTGGCCTGAGATTGCAAATTCAACTTTTATAAAGATAAGTTTGATACTTATATTGTTTATTTCTTTTTTATTTTTTTCATTATTGAAGTTGTATGTAATAATCCTTTATTTTATTTCTTTCCAAGTTTGTATTTGTGATGATGACTGGGGTTGATGATTGTTGGTTTTCTAGCTATTGTTAGGTTAATCATCAATTCGATGCAATATTTCTTATATTTGTAATTACTCATTTAGCAATTGATCCCCTCTCCCCCCAAACAAAATAAATAAATAAATAAATAAAAATAAAAAATAAAAAAACAAAAGTATTAGATCTTTGTTGAGTTACTTGTTGGTTTGTTGTGTTGTGTATCTCGTCTTCGTTTTCTTGAACTTCTATAGTTGTCGGACAAATGATTGTCCAAATATAATTCTCTTCAAATTTATTAATGGTGAATTATATTAATAGTCTCTATAGTTTGGGGCTTGTGTCACTTTGATCCCTGAGTTTTTAATTATGACACATTTAACCCTGAATTTTGAATTTCATTCCAAATAAGAACAATTGAAGATATCATTAGATTTTTTAAGGGTAAAATCGTCAATTTGATAAAATATAAACTAATTTGACAAAAATAAATGTCAAACAAATATTTTTGAATTTTTAAAAATTATTTCTACTCACTAAAAATAAACTTATGTAAAATTGATAAATCTTTTAGACATTTATTTATTTATTTTTACCAAATTAATTTTTATTATGTGTTTAGATAATGATCATGTAAAATTAATTTTTAAAAATTAATCATGTAATTTTTATTAATTTTTATCAATTTTACATAATTTTATAATTGGTGGATAAAAATAATTTTTAAAAAATTAAAAATATTTTTTTGATATTTTTTTTATCAAATTAGTTTATATTTTATTAAATTGACGATTTGTCCTTGAAATTAAATAATGGTATCTTCAATTGTCCTTATTTGGAACAAGATTCAAAATTTAGGGTCAAATGTGTCTAAATTGAAAAGTCAGGGACCAAAGTGACACAAGTCCCAAACTATAGGGACTGTTAGTGTAATTTGCCCTTTATTAATTGATAAATAATAATGATAATAAGTTAAATCTTATAGTTTTAAACCTAAAATTGCAATCAATTATTTAAAATGAAAATTGTGTTTATATAAATAAAATAAACAAATAATCGCTCAAGTGAAAGATTGAATCTTCAATTTCCAACAAATATATAGTTCTTCTTTTTGTGTTTGGCAAGTACCAAAAAAAGGTAAATAAATAAGTCAAGCAACAAGACAAGATGAAAAGTGACAAGATTTAAATCAAAACAAGTAATTGAACTGGAATCAAACAGAATAGTAAGGGAAGCATTCAAGTATTGTATTTCTAGTGTACATACCTTTGTCTTTTATATGTATATATAAAGAAGACAGAGAGGGAGATCAGAATTCAGCAGCAGAGGATGGCGACCAATCAACAATACTAATCGCAGTCACCAATTCCAACACCAACTGCAACTACAAGAGGGAGTAGCAAATTAACGAGTCCGGATCCTCGACCGCCCTACCCAGCGGCCCTTTCCAGCAGCGCCCCAAAACGTCGTCGTTTTGGGGCCAATTTTCCAAAAAAAAAAAAAAAAAAAAAAACAGCAGAACGAGGGTCTGCTGGCTGGGTTCATCCATATATATATATATATATATATCTTTATATCTATATATATATGAGAGGGTAATTTATAAACCGAAGTGGGCCGAGCTGGGGTATGGGGCCTTAGGGCCGAAATGAAGAGGGCCGAGTAGAAAGGCCATGAAAGTGACTCCGGTCTGGAGAAGTAACTTTGAAGATAGACCAGTCATACAGCTGTGGTGATTTAGCCCAGTCTCGGATGACTTAGTTCTACTCCGGTTGAGTGGAGTGGCGCGAGGGTTTCGGTCTTCGACAGTTACTTCGGTTAAAGCATGTGAGAAACCGAAGTAAAGCTGTGGTTCTAAAGACAGCTCGGCTTTGACTCCCTAATGGATAGCTCGGTCTTAGTATGGAGAAACCGAGGTAAGGGAGAGTAAAGTAAGGGCCGAATTAATAGTTACTTCGGTCCTGAAGCAGTCCGGCCATGAGAAGAACCATCTCACTTGGTTTAAGCAGTGAGGGGGGTGTTGGAGGATAAGCATTATCTTCCAGGAGTATGAATTCCAAGGAGGACTTACGCAAGGAGGAGTAATCCTAGAAGGACTCTGCACATGGAGGAATAAGAGTCCTACCAGGATTGTGCCACGCGAAACCTATATAAGCTCACAATATCACCTTTGGAGAGGTAATGCAACTTTGCTCCCTGAATTCATAGAGCTTTTGTCTATTTGTCAAGCTTACTGACTTAGGCATCGGAGAGGTTTCCGGCACACACCCGCCGGCTAGCTCACGTGTGTATTTTCAGGTAGTTGAACGACGTCGTACGGAGGAGCGCAGACTTGGTCAACAGGATTATACGAGAAGGTGTATTTCTTTCCCGTACAATTGGCGCCGTCTGTGGGAACTCAGACAAGAACAACCTCTTGATCAAGCTTTTTCTCCCAAAAAATCAATGGCGAACAACGAAGAATTACCTCAGTCCGCCGTCGACGGACTAACTCCAGAAGGGGGTGCAAGGCGCGAAGGCCTACCCGTGGTCACTCCCATGGCGAACCTGGAACCACACAGACAAAATTCCAGGAGGGATGCAAGGGGACGAAGGCGGAATAACAGCCCTCATCCCTCTCGTTCGCAAAGCCCAGAAAGACAAAGACGCAGAATTGATCCTCAAACTTTGGAGGATCGCGTCAGGAACAAGACGAATTGATCCGTCGGATGGCAGCAGACATGGAATCTCTGAAACGTCAGGTGAAAGGAAAAGAAGTGGCGACAGGAGAGGGGCGCACAAACAAGACGCCCCCTCGCCACTCGGAAAGTCGTAGTAGGAATACTACACCCTCACAAGGGGAGAACAAGAGCCTCAGGACAGGCGACACGCAATCCAGATCTTCCAGAACTCGTCACTCCAGGTCTGAGAGGACGAGTCTGAAAGGTCACACACGGGGAAGCACATACTGGCCCTCGCATACGCACCAGACAAGGTCTAGGCAGACAGAGTTGCCCAGATCGTCCGACCTACGACCGTGCTAGAAGAGAAAGCACGTGGAAGGAGGACGCAGGCCGCGATCCACACAGAGTTTCTGCCTTACAGCGGTTGGCTCCTCGGACGCATGGAAGCGTCGAGGTTGGAATGCCAATACCGCGCCCGGCCTACGAACCAGCGGACAAGGCATTGGCGGCAGGCTGCAGACCTCACCATTCGTCCCAGCAATAGAGAACGCGCCCCTACCGTCAGGCTTCCTAAGCCCAAATTCACAACATATGAGGGGAAGACGGACCCTACTCACACTTAAGCCACTTTCGCCAGGTCATGGCTGTATACCGGCGGAATGAGGCCTTGATGTGCATCCTATTCCCTTCAAGCCTTGGTGACCTAGGCTGACTTGGTTTGAGAAGCTTCCAGAGGGCAGCATAGCCTCCTGGGCGCAACTGGCGGAGCGCGTTTGTAACGCGATTCAGAACAAACACGAAAACCCCAGTGGAGATCGACCAGTTACTCTCCATCGACATGGGTGATAAGGAGACCCTGAGGTCATACAACAGTCGCTACTGGGAGACATTCAACCAGATTGGGGACTGCCCAACCAATCTCGCCATTGCGCAATATAAAAGAGGCTCCCAGTCGGGAACAGACTGAGGGACTCTATCACCATGACACCACCCTCACCATGGAGGCCCTGATGGAGAGAGTGCATCAGCACATCAGGGTGGTAGAAGAGGATGGCGCTCGTGCCAAAGCAAAATCTGGCGCACGCAGCAGAGAAGAAGGCCTCAGCAAAGGTCAACGCAGTAGACCGTCCGAACAGAAACGGACGTGGCAAAAGAGAAGGAGGACCAAGACAAAAGATGGCTGAGAGTCCGCACTGCCATCACCACGGTCTTCAAGAAACCGATCTACCGTATACTTAGCGAAATTCGAGACGAGCCTTTCGTCAAGTGGCCAGCTAAGTTAGGCGAAGCTCAGAAGGACTACGATGACAGATCGAGGTGCACCTTCCACAAAGAAAAGGGGCACCGCACTGAGAACTGCACACCATTGAGGCAGCATCTGGAAGAGTTGGTGGCAGCGGGTCACCTGGACAAATACATAGAAGGAGGGGCACAGCCAGCCCCCCAGGACCACAATATGCCCAATGGAATGCCGAACGACGCCCCACCTCAAGGCGTCATCAACGTAATACATGGAGTCTTTGAACCTGAGCGTGTATGCGAGCTCAGAGGTTCAATCAAAAAGGCTGAGCACTTCAGAGAGGTACTAAGTGTCCAACCAGTCGCCAAAAAGGGGAAGATAGAGGCCACAAATGTCATGTCCTTCTCAGATAAAGACTTGGCAAGGATTTATTGCCCTCACAACGATGCCTTGGTCGTCACTCTTCGAGTCAAGGATTTTGACGTCAAGCGGATTCTGATTGACCAAGGTAGTTCGTGAAATCATGTATTATGAAACCTTCAAGCAACTAAAGTTGCAGGATAAAGACTTGGCGCCTGCCGTATCTCCCCTTATCGGATTCAACTCCATGCCAGAATGGCCCGTCGGCAAAATTATCCTCCCAGTCAGAGCAGGGAGTGTGACGAAACAAGTGGAGTTTTGGGTGATAAAGGTCCCCTCCACCTACAACGTTATCTTGGGCAGAACATGGCTGCATGCCATGCGCTCGGTGGCATCCTCCTACCACCAAGTGATGCGATTTCCCAACGACACCGGAATAATTGAAGAAGTATATGGGGACCAGATTATGTCCAAACAATGCTTCGTCACAACGAATGGCAGCCGCGCTGCCAAAGGATATGTTCATTCGGTTGAAGAACCTGAGAGTAATGAACTGTTCGCAGAGGTTGGCAAAGCGGCTGATCAGAAAGCGGTGGAAGACTTGGTGGAGGTAAGAATCGACGAAAAGAACCCGGATAAGTTCTTCTTGCTTGGTTCGTCGTTATCCAGCGCTGAGAGGTTGGAGGTTATGGAATTCCTGACCTCCAACATCGAAGTGTTTGCCTGGACGCCTTACGACATGCCAGGCATTGATCCAAACCTCATCTGCCACCAACTCAATGTCCACCCATCTGCCAGACCAGTCATTCAACGCACACGCAGATCGGCACTCCACCACGCCGAGATAGTGGCAGAAGAAGTGGGTAACCTACTGGAGGCAGGAGCAATCAGAGAGGTACATTACCCCAAGTGGATCTCCAACACGTCGTGGTGCCAAAAAAGAATGGCAAGTGGCGCGTCTGCGTCGACTACAAGACGGTCAACAAAGCATGTCCGAAGGACAGTTTCCCCCTACCAAGGATAGATCAATTGGTGGACCTAACAGCTGGGCACAGCAGGCTTAGCTTCCTGACGCATACAGAGGCTACCATCAGATAGCCATGCACGAACCTGATCAGGAAGTAACATCCTTCACCACTCCAAGAGGACTATACTGCTACAAGGTCATGCCCTTTGGCCTAAAGAACGCAGGGGCGACATTCCAGAGAATGGTCACAAAGATGTTCGAGCCATTGTTAGGCAGAACAATGGAGGCTTACATCGACGACATGGTGGTCAAAAGCAAGGATGCGGATGACCATCTAAAGGACCTAGATGAGATGTTCCAGATCCTGAAGAAACACAAGCTGCGCCTTAACGCTTCTAAGTGCGCATTCGGTGTAGGGTCTGGCAAGTTTCTGGGTTTCCTGGTGACCAACAGGGGTATTGAGGCAGACCCCTCCCAAATCAAAGCAATTCAGGATTAGAGGCCTAACTCAGTGAAAGAAGTGCAGCATCTCACCGGCATGGCAGCAGCACTTAACCGATTCATCAGCCGGTCTTCAGACAGATTGCGTCCATTCTTTCAGTCATTAAAAGCTAAGTTTGAGTGGGACGAAGAATGCGACCGAGCTCTGGAGAGTTTGAAGGAATACATGTCTTCTCCACCACTACTTGTCACCCCAATACCTGGAGAGAGAACTCTTCCTCTACTTGGCAGTCTCTCAGCACGCGGTAAGTGCATTGGTTCGAGCAGAAGGCATCAGCATCTTCCAATCTTATACGTCAGCAAGACATTGTTAGGCGCCGAAACGAGGTATTTGCCACTGGAGAAACTGGCCTTGGCCTTAATGATGGCCTCAAGGAAGTTGTCACATTACTTTCACGCCCACACCATAGTTGTTCTCACAGCCTTCCCACTCAAGGCTTTATTTGAAAGGGCGAACTTTTCTGGGCGAATTCTGAAGTGGGCAGTGGAATTGGGACAATATGACATCAAGTTCCAACCCAGAACCGCAAAGGCCCAATCTTTGGCAGACTTCGTCGCTGAGTTCACTCCTGGAAGCCACCAAGTCTGCCCAATCGACCTGACTGACACAACCGAACTAGGGATGGAGATTGACGCCGGAATAGCGCAACCCCTAGTACAGGTAACTCAGCCAGAGCCCAAGGCAGACCAGAGTAGAGAAGGCAAGGAGGAAGCAGACCTTGCTACACCAAGTCAAAACTCACCCAACTAATGACTTGGCCCATCAGAGACAAGGGGCAGACTGCAACTATGGATCATGAAGAAACCCAGCGACATTCCAGACCCCACAACATCATCTGATCCCTCCACATGCTGGAAGTTGTTTGTAGGAGAGATGTGGAAGCTCTTTGTGGATGGAGCATCCAACCGACATGGAGCAGGACTTGGCATAGTCCTCATCTCTCCGACGGCTTAGTAGTGGAGCAAGCAATCAACCTTGGCTTCCCAGCATCAAATAATGAAGCGGAGTATGAAGCGCTTCTAGCAGGTCTCAAGTCAGCATTCCACATGAAGGCCACCGAGCTAATGGTTTACAGCGACTCACAGCTAGTGGTGAATAAATATCTGGCGACTACGAGGCAAAGGATGATAGAATGGCCAAGTACCAAGAATTGGTCAGAACAGAGATAAAAAAGTTCGAAGTGGTGAGGATAGAACAGATCGGCAGAGAGGAAAACAGCAGAGCAGACGAACTAGCAGGCTTCGCCTCAATGGCAGACACCTCCATTCCTCACCCACTACTAATCGACTACCTGCCTAGACCAAGCATTGAAGACCCAGAAGCAGAAGAGGTATGTTGTGCGAGTTAGGCCCTTCTTGGATGGATCCCATCATACTGTTCCTGAAAGACGGCACCTTACCAGAAGAGAAGAAAGAAGCCAACAGAATAAGAGCAAAGTCGCAGCGATTTTGGCTCTCTCCATCCTTGGCATTATACAAAAAGTCGTTCTCAGGACCTTACTTGAAGTGTGTTCACCCCAGCAAAGTGGAAGCATTCCTATTCGAAATACGAGGGTGTATGGCAGCCATCAAGGAGGAAGATCATTGGCATAGAGCATTTCACAAGGATACTGGTGGCCATACATGCAAGCAGATTCAGAGAAGTATGTCAAAAAATGCGAAAAGTGTCAGAAGTTTGCGCACCAAATACACCAACCTGCCAGAGAACTACTACCATTAACTAGCCCATGGCCTTTCGCAATGTGGGGCTTAGACATAGTAGGCCACTTCCAACAGCACCAGGCAACAGAAGTTCTTTCTTGGCAACAGACTACTTCACAAAGTGGGTGGCAGAAGCCTTGGCGTCAATCAAGGAAAAAGATGTGAAGAAGTTTGTCTGGCAGAACATCATTACTCGTTTGGCATACCAAAGGCACTGATCTCAGACAACGGCACTCATTCGACGGCAGGATTTTCAGAGGCTTTTGCGAAGAGTACAAGATAGAATTCTACAATTCTACACCGGTACCCCAAGCAAATGGTCAGGCAGAGGCGTCAAAAAGGTAGTCTTGGATGGATTGAAAAAAGGTTAGAAAGAGCAAAAGGCAAGTGGGCAGAAGAGCTCCCCCATGTCTTATGGGCTTACCGCACCACGCCTCGACGTTCGACAGGAGAAACACCATTCTCCTTAGCTTATGGCATGGAAGCAGTCATCCCATTAGAAGTCGGCCTCCCCACAATCCGAGCGAAAATTTTGATCCAGACCTAAATGGCGAAGCTATAGCACTGGAACTTGACCTTGCGGAAGAAAGAAGAGACAGAGCATTGGTTCACATCGCCGCCTACCAACAAGAACTATCTAGGAAGTATAACAAAACAGTGCATCCGAGACAATTCAAGATCGGTGATTGGGTACTTCGCAAAGTTATGGGCAACACGTTGGTCCCAGGAGACGGCAAGTTAGGGCCTAACTGGGAAGGGCCTTACAAAGTGGTCGGATTAGCAGGAAAAGGGGCATACCACTTGGAAGATGAGGACGGCAAAGCAATTCCTAGACCATGGAACACTGCCAATCTTAAGTTATTTTACTTTTAGCTTTTTCTCTTTTCCCTTTAAGTATGTGTAAGTTTTCCCTTCATCAAATAAAACAAATCAATTCTTTTTCAGCATATTTGTTTTTAGTAGAAAGTAACTTTTGTAAGTTAGTAGCATTGTAAACATAGTTGGCCGGATTAAACCAACTTTAACCCCTCCTAAGCCCAGGATAAGGATCCAGGCTGCAGGACGTTTGGTCGGAATAACCAAACACTATGTTCTAGGTTGGCTGGAAAAACCACTCTTTGTACTCTTCAGCCGAAGTATGTATGGCTGAAGAGTGGTTGGCTGGATTAAACCAACACTTGTACTCTTCAGCCGAAGTAAGTTATGGCTGAAGAGTGGTTGGCTGGATTAAACCAACACTCTGTACTCTTCAGCCGAAGTATGTATGGCTGAAGAGTGGTTGGCTGGATTAAACCAACACTTGTACTCTTCAGCCGAAGTAAGTTATGGCTGAAGAGTGGTTGGCTGGATTAAACCAACTCTTTGTACTCTTCAGCCGAAGTAAGTTATGGCTGAAGAGTGGTTGGCTGGATTAAACCAACACTGTACTCTTCAGCCGAGGTAAGCTATATCGGCTGAAGAGTGGTTGGCTGGAAAAACCAACTCTTTGTACTCTTCAGCCGAAGTAAGTGTATGGCTGAAGAGTGGTTGGCTGGATTAAACCAACACACTGTACTCTTCAGCCGAGGTAAGCTATATCGGCTGAAGAGTGGTTGGCTAGGATTAAACCAACTCTTTGTACTCTTCAGCCGAAGTAAGTTATATCGGCTGAAGAGTGGTTGGCTGGATTAAACCAATACTTCTTTGTTACTCTTCAGCCGAAGTGAGTTACATCGGCTGAAGAGTGGTTGGCTTGTAAGTTCGATATCTAACCAAGATCACAGTTGTAACTTAGTAGATTGGAATTTATTACAAAGGCAAGCAAGCAAGTTCAGAACCGGAATGAAAGTTAAAGATTTTTTCATTTAAATCAAAAGCAAATACAAGTAGTGGCCGGAGCCCGGTTACAGGTTCGGAATAAAAGAAGAAAAAAGTACGAGAAACAGTCATCCTAGGAGTGCATCAAGTTCGGCATCAAAGTCCGCATCAGCAGTTGCCTGGAGGCCGGTTTGAGGAAGGAGCTCGGTTTGGACCGTGGTATCAGTTGGCAGAACAGAGTTAGCCGGTATCTCGCTAGATAAATCCACTGTTGGCTCCAACCGAGCCGCCTGATTGCTTTGTTGTCCGGTGGTAACCGGGGTCAGAGATGGCTCCTCCTCCTTCTCATCATCATCATCATCATCATCTTCTTCTTCTTCTTCACCAGACCCTTCTAGGAATGCCTTTTGGAGATCGTCTGCATATTGCTTGAGCGAAGCCGGAATAGAGTACGGTGGAGCGTTGTAAGCGTCGGTGTCAGGAGTACAACCGAGCTTCTCCACCGCACTCCGCCAACCGCACTTGAAGAAGAGATCTTTCGCCGCGCCGCATTGAAGCATGTATGCGTCTTCAGCCTCCTTGAAGCCTTGCTTTTTGGCCTTTTTCACTCCGGCCTTCAGTTGGTCTATTTCGGCGTTTTTCTTTGTTTCTAGCTGGGCCATCTCCCACAGATAGTGGTCTTTCACTTCGGTCACGGCCTTTTGTTTATCACTTTCAGCCGAGGTTACCAGTCCGGTGAGACGTGATACCTCGGCCTCCAGCTCGGCCGCCCTGTTCTGAGCTCGTGTTAGCTCGGCAGTTTTGGTTTCGGCCTCTTTCATGGCCTGCCTTGTTGTTTTGCGAAGTTCCATCACCTGCCGGTGTGCAATCGTGGTTTTCTGAAGAGCCTGCAAAAGTATGATGAGTTTTTTGTTAACCGAGCTGGAAGTTGGACAAATTCTAAAGACAAATAGAGGACAGTATTACTTACCATGATCAGGGACTTCGAAGCCGACCGAAGTGACTTCACCTCGGTGTTGAGCCGCTTTCGATGGTGCTCCATGTCTTTTGGAAGGCAGACACCTCTGGCCAGGTTGAGGGCCAGAAGGTGATCCTTCTCTGCGACAACGGAGTCACCTTCGTTGATAGCTCGGTCGTTGAAGACTAGGGGGGGCCCACTGGGGGGTTTCAGACCGGTTTGATGACTCCGGCTGGGGGTTCGGTTGGGTGACTGCTGGTGGGCTTGGTGGCAGTATGTTCTCATCCTCATCAACAAGTTGTGGCCCGGTTTGGCTAGTCCGGGCACGCTTGTTTCGGCGAGAGGCAGAAGGCTGCTGGGATGGTAGAGCCACCACGGCCTCGGTTGATTGGCCGGTTTGTGGTACCTCGGCTGGGTTTGTTTCGGTGAGCATGGCCCTCAGCCTGCTTTTCTTCGCCATCTCTTGTTCAGCAGTTAGTCGCACAAGGACGATTTCGGGCAAGGTTGGGTCTGGTTCTGGATCGTCCTCAAGAAGGAAGTCGGTCACCTTGCCTTTACGGCGACCGGAGTATCTGTAGGTCGGTTGGAATTTTAGGAGTTTCTCCCAAGATCTCTCCTTGACCCGGAGTGCGGCCCGGAGTACTGGGATGCTGGGATAGTTGTAGTTGTAGATGAGGTGAGACTTGTCTGCAAAAGAAAAGAAAGCAAGTGTTAGTCCGGTTCAGAGAAGAAAAACCGAAATATAAAAGAAAAGGCGGAATAGAAACCGAAGTATGTATACCGGGTTCCCCCTTCTTGTAATTTATTCTTCGGCCTGGGATGCGGGCTTCGAGGTCTTCGAAATTCCCAGATACCCAGAAGAAGTCGTCATCATTAACGTCTTTATCCGGTGTGTGCTTTATTATCTTTTCTCTACCTCGGCGCACTCTCAAATAGTAGCACCAGCCTTGGTTTTTGGATCCTATTGAGTACTGATGTAGTATCTCGGCCAGACCTAGGTTCAGACCGGTTTGTTAGTTCAGAGCATCTATGCCCATTATTATTCGGTATGTGTTGGTGGAAAGTTGGGTTGGGCAAAGTCTAGTCTGCCTAAGAAATTCACATATAAGGGGCTGAACTGGGAATCTGAGTCCGGTCTCGATTATTGACTGGAGGGTGAATGGCACGAAGCCTTCTTCATCCCAGGGGTCTACTCCTTTTTCGGCTAAGGTAAGGTTTACATCGGCTGGAATGTTGAAATCCTTACGGAATTCGGCCAGGCCTCCTGGGGTTTCTACTAAGAATCTGTACTTCCCCATTATTCTATAACTTATGAATAACTTATTGCGGTCGAGTAAGTGTGCTCAGTAGCTCGGCTGAGCACAGGGAAGTGCCTGGCGACCTAAGTCTGCAAGGTGGAAAACAAGGTGTTAAGCACAGATTGAGACCGTGCTACAAAAAACAGAGCAAGAAAAGACGAGTCCTATTTCGGCTCTACAGGGTGCTATGTTATCTACATCGGTTTCTAAAAGGTGCTCGCTATCTCGGTTTCGGAAAGTTTTTCTTATCTCGGCTTCACTTTTGGTTTTTCTTACTTCGGTTAGGCCTCAAGGGGCAGCTTTCTGAGTTCGGTTTTGGAACTCAGAAGGCTGGCTTGGCCCCCAAAGGCTTAGCTCGGTCGGGAACTAAAGTACCTATTTCAAGTATATTTTCATTTCGGCTAAAGTGAATCAGATGCTTTTTTATTTGAAACTACTGTGAAATCTACAAGTGCTGGTTCGGTTCCAGTTTGCCTGTATAGCAAAAACAGTTCCTAGTTCGGTTGGGTGCGCTTTGTGGATCAAATGATTGTTCTACCAGCATTTCATGATATTCATAGTGTTCGTGTGAAGTTATTCTCAGGAACGGAGTGTAAAAGTGTTTTGTGAAAACACACTGTAGACTGGATTAAACGCAAGTAAAAACAGAATAAACAAGAATGGATTCGTGTACTTACCAGAGAAAGAGAGAAAAAACTGGAAGATTGAAGCAACAGTATAGGAAGACACGAGCTTCAGAGGCAGCAGAGAGAGAGAAGGTGAACAGAGGTGAGTGTGATTCAAAAATGAGGAATGTGTTTTGTGTAAAAGACAAAAAGGCGGGAACTATTCAATTTTTTCGGAGTACGAGGGCGGCTGTACAGCTGTGGAGGACAAACCAGAGCATGCCACGTGTCAAAGGAAGAATAATCGATTCAGTTTCTGCAAATTGAAAAGACGTCTTAACCGGACGTGCGTGGCTCGGCTTAAGTGTAGCTCGGCTGGAAAAGCAAATGTTTTAGCTCGGCTGGAGTGGCTAGCGGGTTGTTTTTAGCTCGGCTGGGGAGGTTAAAACTGTAGCTCGGCTTATAGATAGGTAATCCCTATCATGCTTTGCAGATGGAATTAAGGGGCAATTGAGAGGGTAATTTATAAACCGAAGTGGGCCGAGCTGGGGTATGGGGCCTTAGGGCCGAAATGAAGAGGGCCGAGTAGAAAGGCCATGAAGGTGACTCCGATCTGGAGAAGTAACTTTGAAGATAGACCGGTCATACAGCCGTGGTGATTTAGCCCGGTCTCGGATGACTTAGTTCTACTCCGGTTGAGTGGAGTGGCGCGAGGGTTTCGGTCTTCGACAGTTACTTCGGTTAAAGCATGTGAGAAACCGAAGTAAAGCTGTGGTTCTAAAGACAGCTCGGCTTTGACTCCCTAATGGATAGCTCGGTCTTAGTATGGGGAAACCGAGGTAAGGGAGAGTAAAGTAAGGGCCGAATTAATAGTTACTTCGGTCCTGAAGCAGTCCGGCCATGAGAAGAACCATCTCACTTGGTTTAAGCAGTGAGGGGGGTGTTGGAGGATAAGCATTATCTTCCAGGAGTATGAATTCCAAGGAGGACTCTACGCAAGGAGGAGTAATCCTAGAAGGACTCTGCACATGGAGGAATAAGAGTCCTACCAGGATTGTGCCGCGCGAAACCTATATAAGCTCACTAATATCACCTTTGGAGAGGTAATGCAACTTTACTCCCTGAATTCATAGAGCTTTTGTCTATTTTTCAAGCTTACTGACTTAGGCATCGGAGAGGTTTCCGGCACACACCCGCCGGCTAGCTCACGTGTGTATTTTCAGGTGGTTGAACGACGTCGTACGGAGGAGCGCAGACTTGGTCAACAGGATTATACGAGAAGGTGTATTTCTTTCCCGTACAATATATATAATGGGTTCTGCTGGGTTCATCAAGTTCCTCACTTCCCAGCTGAGAGAACGAGTAGGGCAATGTCAACAGAACTTGAGCTACCTGAAACGATCATGACAAAAATTCAATTAAACCAAGCAAAAATCACAAGATTCTAGAAATGGGTATTGCATAAATGTGAAAAATAAAAAAAATAATTGTGGGTTTGATTTGATTTGATGAGATATATACTTGATTGGAAGCACAGCTAAACCAAGCGTCCCAAGCAGAACCGCCATGCCAGAGGAGGTTCTTGACACGGAAAATGGACTGGTCTTCTTCATGCTTGTTGTCTTCTTCCTTGGCACCATCATGTTCTGTCTCGTTGTTGGGGTTGGAGACTATGGCTTCCTCTGCTTGCTTCTGAGGCAACATTGTCTTTGTTGGGATCGGGGATCCCGCCCAAGACCTTATAGAAATTATAACAACCAGAAAAACACACCCACACAGAGAGAGACACAATATTTAACGTGGTTCGACAATAATGCCTACGTCCACGGGAGAGTAACCGTTTAGCATTTATGGAGAGATTATAGAAATATTACAGAGGAGAAAACTCACACTATTCTCCCTCACCCATTCTCCCGTCTCCCTCGCTCACACCGAGGGAGACGGTTTCTCACATCTCTCACTCTCTTGGTTCTCACTCTCTCTTCCCGGTTTTCTCTACTTCACCTTCTCATCCTCACCTCAATTTATACACAATTGAGGGAGGAGGTGATTGGCCATCACCTACTCTCTTCCATTCTCTAATGGGGTGGGTGAAGTGGAAGTGTGGGGTTCTCCATTTGCAAGTGGTCTAAACACTAACAACTCAAGTGGGTGCTCCATTACATGGGGTGATCCAACAAATCACCCCCTCAACCCATGTAAGGTGATCCACTGCACACACTGCTGCTATACTTGTCACGCCCAAATGTTAATAGAATGCTGCATCCCTTGAAGCTAGAGATAATACACCAGAGATACAAGAGGAAGAGGGAATCCTACATCCTCAACTCAACTCACACCACTCTCTGATTTGGAGAGAGCCTCTGCTCCTATCTCCTACAGATCTCCTCTACGCTTCCTGTCTCGGATGCCTTCACTTGTTATGCTTGAACTTGCGCAACCAAGATATCCGACACCCCCTGATTGGATGTCTTGCATCCCCTGCTGGAATGCCCTGCACCCCCTGATTGGATGCCCTTGACTGTCATGCATTACCTCGCAGGAACAGTCATTGGAGCAACAGAAAACTCGTTGTTTGTTCCATCAACGTCCTCGGTCTTCTTTGCTCAGAGCTTTTCCTCTGAACTATCAGCCTTTGCCCTCTGCACTTCTGAACAACCTCCAGCGTTTCCACATACGCTCGTTGTCAATGCTTTTGCAATCCCTGATTTTTCTGTCTAGTAGATTGATGGTTGACAGTAGCTCCATCTGTCAAAGCATCGTCAGCTATGCAATTCCTTGCATAGTGCCCGCACCCATGGCTTCTAGTCTCCCTGCATCGAGCTCGCCTGAGAGATCCGCATCAACTCTATCCTCCACTGCCATGGAAATAAAGAAACCACCATAGAGAAAAAAAAAAAGACTTGCCACTCCTTGGCGCGCATTCTTGCGTTTTATCCGTCTTAATTTCTCTGTCTGGCAATTTCTGTGAACTTTCAACAACCCGTTGCTACATACTCTTCTCGCGCCTCTGTACGACACTGTACCCTTGCACTACTGCACGTCTGCATTTGTGCTCCTGCGCTTAGTATGCTCCTCTGCAGCAATTATTCTACACGTCCACATACCATCAGTACCTACTCGTATACAGTAGCTCCAACAGCCACAGCATTTCCCTGAGCCTGTACTTGTTGCCAAATCATCTATCCGTCGATGAATGGTCTTCTCTTCTGATTGAACCAGATCCTCCGATGACATCAACAACTAGGAAAGTTCCCAGGAAAGACTGGTGGGGTCACAACCGGTCCCACTTAAGAACCAGTCTCCTTAGACAGTGTCTTTTTGACAGAACTTTCCTAGACATTGTTGATCTTGAGATAATCATGTCTGCAATCCTCTAATCGCCCCTGACCAATCCTGATCTCTGGTCTTCAATGATCTATCTTGAGTTGTATCTGGTTGTCCAATCTGGTCAGAATCTGCCCATTCTAACCTCTTCAGTGAATCCGCAGCGTTCCACAATATCCGGCAACCTCCCTTCGAGTATTGAAGATGACAAACTCCCATGTTTTGACAATCTTTCCAAATCGTTCAGAATTTCACTATTCTGACCTCGCAGTTGTGTCCGGAACGGTCCGATTAGTTAAGACCAACCTTCGCTGCAATTCCGGGGACCTCACTGAAAAATATTCCCGAAAGCTGGGCCACACCACAATTTTCTGAAAATTCTGGGCCAAATTGCAATTTTCAGAAGTTCAGGGAATATTCCGTGTACCAACAGAATATTTCGTCCGCTGCACCCGATGCCGTCCGTCCCTTTAATCTGCCTTCTTTTTACAGAAACTCCGTCTCCAAAATCTGACCGTACGGATGTGTCCGGAATACTCCAAATAGTTGTAAACCACTATTGGATCACCAAAAACGGACTCCAAATGACTTAGATCAAGCCAAAACATTTTGTACGCCTCAGATCTGCGGCTGTACCATAGCCGCGAAGCACTGGATCCTTCCTCCTGCGGCTGCACAATTTCCGCGTAACACTGGATCCCTCCCTGCCTCTGGTTGACTGGTCAACACTTCTGCTGACGTGGCAGACACGTGTCAGTTCCTGCTGTCGTGGCGCTGACGTGGCGATGCCACGCGGCGCTGACCTGGCATGATGACGTGGCGCCACGGGCCTGCCATTTTGCTGACGTGGTGCCACATGGCGCTGACGTGGTGCACTGACCTGGCGTGCGCGTGCTCCGTGCGCGTGCCAGACACGCGCTGCCCCTCCTACTCGTCTTCTTCCTTTGCCGCGCGAGGGAGTGCGTGGGATAACGCGCCGACCACCTACCGGCGCATGGCGGCGCGTGCCTGCGAGTGGGCCTCACGCGCCACCTTCTGAGGGCGCGTGAGGGTGCGTCTGGGCTCGTTTGGGTGTCCGCATTGCATTTCTGGACTCCTCTCGTCGAGTCCTTGCTCCTGGTATGCTCAAAACCTGATTTCGAGCAATCCGATTTCTGGGCAGTTTCGAGGAACACACTGTTTTTGTTCCGAAACGCCACCGACGAGGCTCTGATACCACTTGTTGGGATCAGGGATCCCGCCCAAGACCTTATAGAAATTATAACAACCAGAAAAACACACCCACACAGAGAGAGACACAATATTTAACGTGGTTCGGCAATAATGCCTACGTCCACGGGAGAGTAACCGTTTAGCATTTATGGAGAGATTATAGAAATATTACAGAAGAGAAAACTCACACTATTCTCCCTCACCCATTCCCCCGTCTCCCTCGCTCACATCGAGGGAGACAGTTTCTCACATCTCTCACTCTCTTGGTTCTCACTCTCTCTTCCCGGTTTTCTCTACTTCACATCCTCCTCCTCACCTCAATTTATACACAATTGAGGGAGGAGGTGATTGGCCATCACCTACTCTATTCCATTCTCTAATGGGGTGGGTGAAGTGGAAGTGTGGGGTTCTCCATTTGCAAGTGGACTAAACACTAACAACTCAAGTGGGTGCTCCATTACATGGGGTGATCCAACAGTCTTCGATTTGCTCAAAAATTTCTAGCAGATCTGAAGCACAAAAAAAAGACACTCAATGGGACAAAAGGTGCACCAAAAAAAAAAACTCTGCTCTTCCCCAGAAAACGAAACCCAGATCCAAAAACAATACAGAGAACAAAAACAAAGAACAATAAAAAAAAACCCAGTACCACTTTCTCTCATATACCTTCTTTGAGACGTCTTTTTCCGTAACCCAGATCACTTTTTATTTTGTTTTTGGAAGCAAAGAAAGCAAAAACAAGATGGGTATTAAAGGAGGTATAGCAAAAGCACTGATAAGAATTTTACAAATTTGGCAGAACTAGAGAGAGAGAGAGAGAGAATTAATTTCTTCAACTAGAAAATCTGAATGAATCACAGCTACAAGATTTCCCACTTTAAATGCGGATTAAACACAAACCCAGATTTCTCTGCAGACAAAAGGAAGTGAATCTTCAACATCATCATCATCTTCATCATCTTCATCAACAATAAAATCCAGATTTTGCCTTTCACCGACCCCGATCACTGACCCTCGTTCTGTTTTTTTTTAGATATAAAGATATATATATATATATGGATGAACCCAGCCGGCAGACCCTCGTTCTGTTGTTGTTGTTTTTTTTTTTTTTTTTTTTTTGGAAAATTGGCCCCAAAACGACGTCATTTTGGGGCGCTGCTGGAAACGGCCGCTGGATAGGACGGCCGAGGATCCGGACTCGCAAATTAATTAGGAGAGTGAAGATTGGACCAAACACTACATTAAACACAAGTAAACAGATTGAGAAGAGTATACCTGATATCATTGCTTTATTTATTTATTAATACATGATATTAAAATGAAAGTCAGTGAATTATGATAATACGTAATTAGTACAGAGAAATTCTTACCCTTAAAGTGACAAATATATATGGAGAATATGATTATTCACATGAAATTCGAACCGCTAACCTATTATTGAGATGTAAGAGTTTAGACCCAGACACTTAATTTGTTGAATTCGTGAATCGTCTATCAAATTAGAATAGTATTACACCATAGCCCGATGTGATCGAATGTTTGTTGCAAAAGTAGAAAGGGTTTCTCACCTCTTGTACGGAAAAGAAATAAATCTTTTCGTATAATCCTATTGATCAAGATTGCGCTCCTTCGTGCGTGTCACTTCACTCCCTGAAAACACAAACGTGAACTAGCCGGCGGGTGTGTGCCGGATACCTCTCCGATGCCTAAGTCAGCTTAATAGACAAATAGACAAAAAACTCTGTGTATTCGGAAATCAAAGTTGTGTTACCTCTCTATAGGTGATGTTTGTGAGCTTTTGTAGGTTCCGTGTGGCACAATCCTAGTAGGACTTTTATTCCTCCATGTAGAGTCCTTCTAGGAGTCATATTCTTGAAGGATAATGCTTATCTTTCAACACCCTCCTCACTGCTTAAACCAAGTGAGATGGTTTTACCATGGTCGGACTCTACTACGACCGAGATAAGCATGGCTATGCCAAGCCGCAGACTAGACCGAGATAACTTTAGCTCGGTTCTTTCATTCACTGCTCCTACCTCGGTTTTCCCAGCGCTGACCATAGTATTGCCCAGACCGTACTAACCCTTAGCTAGGTCTGACCGAGCTAGCTACGCTATGCCGTGACCGAACTAACTCTGAGTGCGGCAACCTGGCGACCGAGGTATCCGCAGCGCTCTCCTGGACCGAGATAACAAATAGGTTCTCTAGGACCGGTCTAATCTTAAGGCCTTCTGGGACCGGACTAACTTCAAGGCCTTTTTACTTAGCCCTTCGTATTGTGGCCCATAACGACCCATTGCCCAGCTTAGCCCAATTTTTCATATAAATTACCCTCTCAATTGCCCCTTAATTCCATTTGCGCAGTATGATAGGGATTACCTGTCTATCAGCCGAGCTAAAGTTTTTTTAAGCCTTTCCAGCTGAGCTAAAACTCTTTAGCCTTTCCAGCCGAGCTAATTTCACATCGGGCTCTGCTTGTCCGGTGAAAACATCTCTTCAATCACAGCAACCACTACTACAAAAATAGTTAAAGATCACACTTTGACAAAAAAAAAAAAGATCTCACTTTTATTGGAAGTGTGATAAAAAAAAGTTATATTGATATTTTAATCACACTTAATTTGATTAAGTGTGATAATATTTATTTTTTATGTCACTTTTCAATTAAGTGTGATTATATATATATATTTTTAATCACACATTCTAATTAAAGTGTGATTATATACTGACATGGATAGGCCCAGATAGGCCCACAAGGACCACAGCCCACCATTTAAACCCCCATTACACAACCCGGTTAGAAAAACCCAGCACCACTGGAAGCCAACTGGGCAGGGAGGACCAATGATATCCGGACACATGGCAGATGCAGGAAAGGCCACGTCAGCAGACAAAGATCTGCAAAGTTATTTGCCACAGCACATCACCATTAATGCAAGCCATCACAGCATTTATTGCGACAACACCTCTCAGCCGGAATGGCACCCCCTCACCCTGAACAAGACGAATGACGGCACAAGCTTTCGGCAGGGAACGAAATGATGACAGAAGGATATAAGCAAAGTTGGAAGACAAGGAGAAGGTTAAGCTTTTCTAACCCCTATCTCTCTCACTCTCTCTATCGCCCAGACACTAACTTGTTCGTCGGAGGGTTCACTGGGGGACTACCCCGTTCCCCATTGAACTTGCTTGCAGGTTATACCGGTGGGATTCCGACATCCCGACCCAGATTCAGGGAGCTTGGATCAGTCCGACCCAGATTTAGGGAGCTTGGATCAGTCCGACCCATCCACCTAGACGAATAGCATCATCAGTTGGCGCCGTCTGTGGGAACTAGTTTGTCCGTGCGCCAGTTGTGTTCATTGCCGCCGGAGACCCTGTTCCAGTAACCTTTTCACCCCATCCGTCAAGTGTATGGTCACGACTAGATCCATGGCTTCCCACCATAATGCTACAGATCACCAAACCGACCCTCCCAATCCAAACAACCCACCACAATACTTCATCGAGCTCACTAACAGCATCAACCGTATGGCCGAACAAAACCAGGCCTTAATCAATGCTCTGCTCCAACGGAACCTCCCTATTCCTCCACCACCCCCAGATATTCCACCCCATCCAGTACAAACTCCGGACCATACCGTCCCACAACCCAACCCTCTCAACTCAGGCGGTTTGCAACCTCCTCTCCCGCATATAAATCCGCCACCACCACCCCCACATCCATCGGTCATAGCACCAGCCCCCGAGGGAGAGGCCAGCAGTATCCAACACCTGTCTCCCTCTGGTGGTGACAACATTTCCCTTTGGGACGCTGAGCTCCGAGCCATGAAACTTCAGCTCCAAGGGGTCATGCAAAATATCCAACATAAGCCCTCCACCACAGCAAACTCCCCATTTGTCGCCTCCATCCGAGACAAACCTCTGCCCGCCAAGTTTAAAATGCCCGCCATTGACTCCTTCGACGGCACTAGACCCGGTCGACCATCTGGAGACCTACCGCACCCTCATGATCCTCCATGCCTTCCCTGACGAAATCATGTGCCGAGCCTTTCCCGTGACACTGAAGGGGTCGGCTCGGTTTTGGTTTAGCCAGTTACCACCGGACTCGGTCTCCACCTTCCAACATCTCAGTGAGTCTTTCCTGAGTCACTTTATCGGAGCTCAACGCCAGCGCCGCCCCGCAACCCAACTTCTCAACATCCGCCAGACCGAGGGGGAGTCACTGCGCAGCTTTGTTACTCGCTTCAATACCGAAGCTTTGCAGGTGGCTGAAAACGATGACAGGTCATCCTCACCGCATTCATGGCAGGCTACGGTCGTCTGATTTCTCTTCTCACTTTCTAAAAACCCCCCGACCTCCATGGCAACCCTACTCTCCAAAGCCCAGAAATATATGAACGCAGAAGACTCACTAGCGCTCGGCAAGATCCGATTACTAAAAACCCGACCCCCAGAGATAAGAGAAAACCCCGAACCCCGAAACACTCAGTACAACAACCAAAACCCCATTATACAGACCGGCCTCCGCGCACCGACGACCGGCACCAGCTAGACCACCTGGTCGGTTCGAGAGGTATACCCCCTTAACTCCCCATGGAACAGGTCCTCCATCAAATCCAGAAAGACTACCCCCTCAAATGGCCCCTACCTTCACGAAACCCTTCCAGCCGGAAAGACCAGTCCAAATATTGCCGTTTCTACCAAGACCATGGCCATAACACAGACGACTGTATCAACCTCAAGGACCAGGTCGAAGCCCTGATACGTCAAGGGCGTCTCAGCCGGTTCACAAATATCCACCTCAGCAGAGACAGAAGACTGAGCCCCTTAGACACGACCGTCGGCGCACCCCACCCCGACACCAAGCCCACCCTGACCAGGGTCGTGATCGTCAACAACCGCAACCCCGACCCCCAGGAAATCCTCCTCCACCAGTTGGAGAAATCAGGGTTATTTCAGGCGGGCTCGCCTGCGGAGGACCATCCCGCTCAGCTCAGAGGGCCGAGCTCAGAAAAATCGGTAGTAGGGCTCGGAAACACGGTGGCCATGGTCGACAGACCTTCCAAACAGCCAAAGCAGTGGATTGAACCTATTACCTTCACAGACGCGATTGTGCAGGAATCCGCTATCCCCATGATGATCCCCTCGTGATCTCTTCAATCCTCTCCAATTACAAGGTCAGACGAGTCCTCATAGACAATGGCAGCTCTTCAGACATCATCTTCCTAAATTGCTTCCGCCAGCTTAAGGTCGGAGAAGAGAGCTTATCCCCGCTCCAAACCCCTCTAGTCGGTTTCACCGGCGACCGTGTGACCTCGATCGGCTCCATCGACCTACCTATCACCATCGGCGAACACCCCAGGCAGACCACTAAGTTGCTCACCTTCCTTGTGGTCGATTGCCCTTCTGCTTACAACATCATCCTTGGCCGCACGGCCCTAAATGCCTTCCAAGCCATCACATCCACCTATCACCTTGCCATCAAATTCCCTACTGATTCCGGTGTCGGGACAGTCAGAGGAGAGCAGATAGTGGCCAGGGAGTGCTACGTCGCTTCCCTTAAAGAGGTTAAGCTGAAGGAAGCAATGATCATTGAAGGGCTCGACGCCCGGGATGAAGACGAGCTGGTCAGAGGAGAACTAGTGGAGGAGCTCGTCGAGGTCAATATTGATCCCACCAACCCGCTCAAAACAGCTAAAATCGGCAGCCAACTACCTTCCCAAGCCAAAGCCAACCTTACTGCCCTCCTGACCGAGCACAGGGACGTCTTTGCTTGGACTCATGCTGACATGCCAGGCATTGACCCTTCTCTCATAACTCACCGCCTCAGCATCGAACCTCATTTCAGACCTTACCGCCAAAAGCAGCGAATCTTCCACCCAGAGCGTAATAATCTTATTGCTGCAGAAGTTGACAAACTCCTTGAGGCCCAGTTCATCCAAAACGTGGACTATCCTAAGTGGCTGTCTAATGTGGTCCTGGTTCGCAAAAATAACGGCAAATGGCGTCTCTGCGTCGACTACTCCGACCTGAACAGAGCTTGCCCCAAGGATAGCTACCCACTTCCCCGCATAGATCTGCTGGTCGATGCCACGGCCGGTCACCAAATGCTCAGTTTCATGGATGCTTTCTCGGGGTACAACTAAATCATGATGCACTCATCCGATCGGGAACACACATCCTTCATCACCGACCGAGGTACCTACCACTACTGCGTAATGCCGTTCGGATTAAAAAACGCTGGGGCCACCTACCAACGGTTAGTCAACGCATGGAAGTATACGTGGATGACATGGAAGTATACATGGATGACATGCTAGTCAAGAGCAAACTCTCCACTGACCATATCACCGACCTGCGAGAGACTTTTGCCACCCTTCGAAAGTATCAGATGAAGCTCAACCCCGAGAAGTGCGCCTTTGGCGTAGGGTTGGGAAATTCTTGGGCTTCATGGTTAGTCAACGCGGCATTGAGGCTAACCCTGAAAAGATCAAAGCTCTGGTCGAGATGCAGTCACCCAAAACGGTTTTTTAAAGAAGTTCAACGGCTCACTGGCAGAGTAGCCGCCCTCAACCGTTTCATCTCCCGCGCCACAGATAAGTGCCTACCCTTCTTCAAAGTCCTCAGGCAGACCTTCGAATGGACAACTGAGTCCGAAGAGGCTTTCCAGCAGTTAAAACAGTGTATGGCCAACCCACCCCTCCTTTCACAAGCCATCACAGGCGAGCCCCTCTTCCTCTACTTAGCAGTATCGAACACCGCTGTCAGCGCGGCCCTTATCAGAGAAGATGGCTCAGTCCAACGGCCTGTTTACTACATCAGCCGGGCTCTGAGGGGAGCAGAGCAGAATTACCCATTGTTAGAAAAACTATCCTTGGCTTTGGTCACTGCATCCAGACGACTTCGCCCTTACTTCCAAGCCCACCCTATAGTGGTCCTCACCGACCAACCCTTGAAGAAGGTCATGCAACAACCAGAACTTTCGGGCAGACTAATGCAATGGTCAGTTGAACTCAGCCAGTTTGACATCTCCTACCGCCCTCGAACAGCAATCAAGGGGCAAGCTATAGCCGACTTCATCATGGAATTCACCAATCCTATGCCACCCACTACCTCAACAGCCCCATCAGCTCCGCCGATCCTGAAGATCCCCATTCCTGGACTCTCAATGTTGATGGGTCATCTCGCAGGCAGGTAGGGGGCTGGCATCATCCTCGCCTCTCCTGAGGTGGCTATTTCAAGTGTGCTCTTCGTTTCCTGTTTGAGGCTAGTAATAACGAGGCTGAGTATGAAGCATTGATAGCAGGACTCCGCCTCGCCAAAGACATTGGTGTCGACCAGATCCGCGTGTTCAGTGATTCCCAACTCATCGTCGGTCAGATCACGGGGGAATTCGATGCCAAGGATGACACAATGCGAGCTTACAGAGACATAGCACTCCCCCTTGTTCGCCTCTTCAATACTTTCCAGATCAGACACATACCCGGACGGGAAAACTCCAAAGCAGACGAAATGGCCCGGCTGGCTTCTGCTGACCATTCCGACCTTAGCGATGGAGTTCGCCTTGAATATCTAGCCCACCCGGCCATCTCGCCCGACTCACAAGAAGTGCAATTCCTCCAGACTGAACCCATCCCTTGGGCATCCGACATTCTCCTCTTCTTGACCGCTGGGAGCTCCCAAACGACCAACAGCTAGCTGCCAAGGTCAGAGCTCGATCGGCTAACTACATTCTGGTCGATGGCATCCTTTATAAACGAGGTTTTTCGCGCCCATACCTGCGATGCCTCAACCCCACCCAGGCAACCTATGTCATGCAAGAAATCCATGAGGGGATCTGTGGCAACCACTCGGGGGGCAGGTCCCTCGCTCAGAAAGTACTCCGCACAGGTTACTTCTGGCCGACTCTCAACCAAGATGCCACCGATTTTGTGCTTAAATGCGACAAGTGTCAGCGCTTCGCCAACATCCCACACGCCCCTCCTACCGAGCTGATCACCCTTTGCAGCCCTTATCCATTCGCCAAATGGGGGATCGACTTGGTTGGTCCACTCCCACCGGCCGAGGCCAGACCAAGTTTGCAATTGTCGCCATCGATTACTTCACCAAATGGGTAGAGGCAGAACCCCTGGCCACCATCACCGAGCGAAATACAACCAAGTTCATTTGGCAGTCGATGTTTGCAGGTTTGGCATCCCTCAAGCCATTGTCACCGACAACGGAAAGCAATTCGACAACGCCAAGTATAGGCAGTTTTGTGCAGATCTCCAGATTCAACCATGTTTCTCTTCCCCTGGTTCACCCCCAAGCAAACGGCCAAGTTGAGGTCACAAACCGTTCTCTCCTGAAGATCATCAAAACCAAACTCGAAGCTGCTAAAGGCCTTTGGGCTGAGGAACTACCAAACGTACTCTGGGCTTACCGAACCACTGCTCGGACTCCCACTGGGAAACCCCTTTTCGTCTAACATATGGCGCTGAGGCGGTCATCCCAGTCGAAGTCGGTCTGCCCACCCCCAGGGTCCTGCATCCAGACCTCGCCTCAACCGAAGAGCTCCGTCGCGCGGACCTAGACCTGATTGAAGAACTCAGGGAGACCGCTGCGGTCAGATTAGCCTCATACCAGCAAAAAATGAGGACACACTACAATCGCAAGGTCCGACCAAGGGAATTTGCTGTGGGGGACTTAGTGCTGAGAGAAGCAACCCTTGCCACCAAGAATCCGACTGAGGGTAAATTGGCCGCCAAATGGGAGGGACCCTATATTGTGAAAGCCAGACCGCGTCCAGGCACTTACCGACTTCAAGATATGGAGGGTCGCGACCTTCCCCACCCATGGAATGCTGAACACTTGAAACGCTACTTCCAATAAGCTGTTACTTTTGTATCCCTCAATTGTTGTACTCCCATTTTGACGCATGATGTAATTCTTGGTCATTGTACTACATTTCTTATAACAACAGTTTTTGTCTCCCAGCTATCCTCATCGTCCCAATTAAGTTTCAGCTTGCAGCACACACTCAAAACCTCGGCCAGACCGAGCACTTTCAAAAGCCTCAGTCCGACCTGAGCACTTTCAAAAGCCTCGGCCAGACCGAGCACTCAAAGCCTCGGCCAGACCGAGCACTTTCAAAAGCCTCAGTCCGACCTGAGCACTTACATAAGCCTCGGCCAGACCGAGCACTTTCAAAAGCCTCGGCCGGACCAAGCACTTTCAAAAGCCTCAGTCCGACCTGAGCACTTACATAAGCCTCGGCCAGACCGAGCACTTTCAAAAGCCTCAGTCCGACCTGAGCACTTTCAAAAGCCTCGGCCAGACCGAGCACTCAAAGCCTCGGACAGACCTGAGCACTCAAAGCCTCAGTCAGACCTGAGCACTTTCAAAAGCCTCGGCCAGACCTGAGCATTTTCACAAGCCCCAGTCAGACCTATGAATGAAAGCCCATAAAGCAAAACACTCAGTCATAATCTGACGCTTAACCACAATTTCAAAATAATTTGACACTTAGTCATATTTTAAGGATGCCTTAGTCCTATTTTAAAGATGCTCTCCTATATTTTATTTGCAAATCACATCTACAACATTACATTTCAATCTACTTTTTCAGGGTAATTTGACACTTAGTCCTATTTTAAAGATGCTCTCCCATATTTTATTTGCAAATTACATCTTCAACATCACATTTCAGCATACTTCCATGCTCATTCGATTTGAAACATTACTTTCCAGATTCCCCCCCCACACTTAAACAAATTTGCTATTTCACTCTGCATTAGAAAATTCCTTATCCTATTCTGACTTGGATTTTGGCATGACTTTAGTTTCACCTTGCTCTGCTGCCTAGCACAAGCATTTGCTGAAAACATCAGTGCGCAAAATAATCACAAGAAAAACAAACCAAGACCAAACTAACACAAGGGGAAATACACTGGAATCATCAGCTAGAACCATAAGTGCCATTTTATTCATTCAAAAATGTGTGTACAAATTACTTACATCCCTTCAAAAAAAAAAAAAAAAAAACTCCTAAGTCTACTCATCATACAGATCACTCCTCCTCCTCACTGGAGATAAGGTCTGCCTCTTCTATGCCCTCGTCCAGGGGGGTCTGGGCCACATCATCCTTCCCAATTGTCACCCTGCTGAAGTCAAGTTCTGGGAACAGCTCTTCAGCCTTGTGCCTGAACATTTTCCAGCCGCTGTCCCAGAACTCTGCCATTTCATGTTTATAAAAATCTGACCGTTGGAAGCTCTCTATGACTTCAGATTCAGGCCTTCCTCCAGCCGTCGCCCTCGATGTTCCAGCCCCCCCAGATTCCTCCCTCGCTAAACTGCTGGCAACTGCAGCGTCAATTGCCATCTGGAACTCAGGAGACCCTTTGAATTGGGTAACAGCTGCAACATAAAGATCAGGGTAGGCAGCCCTTTCCGAAGCCGCTTTCGCCTTCTCTTCGTTCAGTTCTTTTTGTAGGGCCTCCTTCTCAGCTGCGGCCTTGGCCCTCTCAGCCTCCAGCTCCCTCTTACAAACCTCCCCCTCAGCAATCAACTTCCTCCTCTCCTCCTCCACCTCCTTCTTTAGGCTCTCCTTCTCCGCCCTCATCTTCTCCACTTCTGCTCCCAGCTCCCTCCTCAGCCTCTCTTTCTCCCCCTCTGCCTTGGCCAGCTCATCCTCCAACGCCTTTTGCAGAGCCTCCACCTTAGCATCTGCCTCATCTTTCTGCTTCACCAACTCTTCGTTGCTGTTCATGGCCTCTTCATGGCGATCGTTAGCAATGGCACAAGCTTGTTGGGACTCTTCCAACTTCTTCTGCTCACCAGTCAGCTGGAACTCGAGTGACACCACCCTGCGGCGTGTATCCTCCAGATCTAGCTTGACTGCTTTCAGCTCAGCCTGGGCATTTGTCCAACTTGCCTTCTCCACCTTCAGTTTCGCCAGCTGTGCCTCAGCTTTCTCTGCCTTCAGCCTGGCTCCCCCCGCCTTCCTTAGAAGAGCCCCTGCCAGGGCAGTTACCTCCATCTGAGCAGAGCATAACCCCCTCAGCAGCTCAGCCTCATTGAAACTGGAGGCCGCGCGCAGGTCTGACCCTTCTACAACTTTCAACAGACGGTCAGCCCCCACCCTAGCTGATCCCTCTTCCCCTTTCACCCTTCCAGCAACCGCGCGGGCATGGTAGAAGGCGGTGTTCGGATCCACTCCTCCTTCCTGGGCTGCAGGACCCCTTTGGGTCTGCTGCCCCCCACTTGGCTCAGCACTGCCTGCACCCACTGCCACTTGAATTGCTGGGGCGACCTCCACAGTCTCCAGTGCTGGGGTGACACTTGCTATCTCTGAGGCATCCTTCACCACAGGGGTCTCCACCGCAGCAGGGGCCTTCTTCACCTTCTTGAACCCAGGCTCTCCTGCAGCCTCTGCAGGGCCACTTCTTTTCTTTCTCTTCCTCTTCAGAGCCTCCCCACCATCCCTGGCCCTCTCCTTCACAGGATCCACAGGGAGCTTTCGTGGTTCAAACTTACTCAAGTCCTTCTCCCCCAACGGCTTCGGACGAGGCCTAATCCTCTCCTTCGCAATCGGTTGTGAAGGTCGGTCGTCCTGTGCCTTCTTGAACATGGTGGCTTTGGCAAGAATGGCTTGGTCCTCAGCCTCCTGGGCCTCCCTCCTTGCCTCCAACTCTGCTCGGTCAAGATCCCCACCGATCGGCTGAGGACCCAACCCTGCCTCATATAGTGCAGAGGGCTGCACGAGGTCGTCCCACCTCGCCTTCTCCTTCTCCCTCCACTCTTTCACTCTCTTCACCCTTTCCCCCGCTGCCGCCCCCAGTTTTGCCTCCACCGTCCTAATTGGCACCTTCCAGACGGCGCTCACCCCAGGCCCTCCGTTCGCCGAAACGTAGAACCACCGCGCCCGCCATCCCTTGATCGACGTAGGCAGACCAGCCACCAACCCCTTCCCCACAACTGCCTGCAGGGTCACCCACGTCTCCTGTTGCCCAGAGGCCTTGTAACAGGCAAAGAACTCATCCACTGCCATCGACTTCCCCTCATTCGCCTTCGGCCATGCACTCGCACAGGCCATCAGAATCTTTCAGGCATTGGGCATCAGCTGGCCCGGCGCTACTTCTAGGTGGTTGAGCACGTCCACCACTATTTGAGGCAGAGGCAACCTCAACCCTCCCTTCAAAGCCTCCTCGTACAGGGAAAACCCTCCTACCCTAGCGTCCGACGGCCTTTCCGTCGACGCTGGCAACCACAACTCCACTCCCGCCGGAATTTGGTACTTCTCGCGGATTACCCCCAACTCCGCCTCTGTTATCATCGATTTGTCCGCCTTTGTATGCCAATGATCTGCCATCACCTCACTGATCGGCGTCGGAGCCTCCACCAAGGTGGAACCATGGACACGCATCGTTGGTTCCCTCACTCTGTCCGTTCTGTATTGTGCCGCTAATTCCTCTGCATCATCGTCCCCTAGTGGATCTACCCTAACAATTGCAGTCTCTTCCTGAGCCATTTCTAAGCTGTGTTTGCGAATTGCTTCTGATGCAGGTGCCAACAAATCGAAGAAGTGTTTCAATGGGGTATCCTGAGCAACGAAGGAGCTAACACCAGAAATATCTTGCGTCTTTGTAAAGAAGTAAGTGAATCGTATGATACCAAACGCCCACGGTTTGCCTGTATTCCAAGGATCCAAATTAATGTTCGCCAGTTTGAAAACCTTTCAAATCATCCGCCAAAACCATGACATCAATGCCCATAATAATGCTCTGACGTTTCACTTCTGATCTAACGCCTGGCCTTTCCCCTCCCCCGAAATTCTGCCACGTGTATGGTCCAGATGCACTGACCTCTGTCCTCACCTTTTCTTTTCCATTTCAAGTCATCACGTGACACGCCGCCTTTTGAGCCCCGTGCCCTCCCGCTCGGCCACCCTCACGGTCGGCCTCTCACGTTCGGCCACCCTCACGGTCGGCCCCTCGCACTCGGCCACCCTCACGGTCGGCCTCTCGCACTCGGCTACCCTCACGGTCGGCCCCTCACGCTCGGCCACCCTCACGGTCGGCCTCTCCCGCTCGGCCACCCCTACGGTCGGCCTCTTACGCTCGGCCACCTTCACGGTCGGCCCCTCACGGTCGGCCACCCTCACGGTCGGCCTCGTCTGTCTAATTATCACTATTCCCTTCGTTGGACTAAAGCTGCACTCGGGAATGGGGGACTACTGACATGGATAGGCCCAGATAGGCCCACAAGGACCACAGCCCACCATTTAAACCCCCATTACACAACCCGGTTAGAAAAACCCAGCACCACTGGAAGCCAACTGGGCAGGGAGGACCAATGATATCCGGACACATGGCAGATGCAGGAAAGGCCACGTCAGCAGACAAAGATCTGCAAAGTTATTGCCACAGCACATCACCATTAATGCAAGCCATCACAGCATTTATTGCGACAACACCTCTCAGCCGGAATGGCACCCCCTCACCCTGAACAAGACGAATGACGGCACAAGCTTTCGGCAGGGAACGAAATGATGACAGAAGGATATAAGCAAAGTTGGAAGATAAGGAGAAGGTTAAGCTTTTCTAACCCCTATCTCTCTCACTCTCTCTATCGCCCAGACACTAACTTGTTCGTCGGAGGGTTCACTGGGGGACTACCCCGTTCCCCATTGAACTTGCTTGCAGGTTATACCGGTGGGATTCCGACATCCCGACCCAGATTCAGGGAGCTTGGATCAGTCCGACCCAGATTCAGGGAGCTTGGATCAGTCCGACCCATCCACCTAGACGAATAGCATCATCATATACTTTTTAATCACACTTTTTAAACAAGTGTGATTATATATATATATATTTTAATCACACATTCTAATTAAAGTGTGATTATTTATATATTTTTTAATCACACCTTCTAATTAAAGTGTGATTATATATACATTATTACTTTTTAATCACACTTTTTAAACAAGTGTGATTATATATATATTTTTTAATCACACATTCTAATTAAAGTGTGATTATTTATATATTTTTTAATCACACCTTCTAATTAAAGTGTGATTATATATACACTATTACTTTTTAATCACACTTTTTAAATAAGTTTAATTATATATATTTTTTAATCACACATTCTAATTAAAGTGTGATTATTTATATATTTTTTAATCACACTTTCTAATTAAAGTGTGATTATATATACACTACTACTTTTTAATCACACTTTTTAAATAAGTGTGATTATATATATATTTTTTAATCACACATTCTAATTAAAGTGTGATTATTTATATATATTTTTTAATCACACATTGTAATTAAAGTGTGATTATTTATATATTTTTTAAGATAATTAAAATGTGATTATATATACATTACTACTTTTTAATCACACTTTTTAAATAAGTGTGATTATATATATATATATATATATTTAATCACACTTCCTAAATAGGTGTGATTGTATAAAATATTTCAAATTGATTTTTATACAAAATATACAATTACCAAATTTTTAATCACATTTAATCTGATTGAGTGTAATAATATTTATTTTTTATGTTACTTTCTAATTAAGTGCGATTATATATATATATATATAGGGTAAATTACACTGACACCCCCTAAGGTTTATGTTTATTACAGTTCCCCCTTCACGTTTTGAAAATTACATCTCCCTCCCTCAGGTTTAAAGTTTATTACAGATTCCCCCCCTTAGCAATTTAATTTTTTTTAAATACTAATTTTGCCCTTACTGTGTAAATTACATTGACACCCGTTACATTTTAGAAATTACAATCCCCTTCCTAAGGTTTAAAGTAGTATTACCAATTGCCCCCTCGGTTAGTATTAGTTGGAAAAAAAATTCATTGAAAAAAAATTAATTGAAAAAAAAATTGTTAGTAAAATTTTTAAATTTCTATTTAAAAACTAACATAAACTTATTTTTTGAATTTACGTTTTTTTCTCAAATTTACAAACTGAGACAACCATTTATAAATCAAAAAAATTATCAAATAAATTTTTATGACAATTTTTTAAATTTTTGTAAATATAAATTGAAAACTGAAAACGAAATGGTTACCAAACAGGTTTCAGATGGTAAAAATGTCGTAAAATTAACAAATAATTAAATAAGTTACCAACATAAGAAATGACTTATCAAAAGATTCTTAGGCTATGTATGGTTTGATTTTTAGAAAAAAAAAATTAAAATTAAAAATTAATTTGGTTAAGAAATAAAAAATAAAAAATAATTATCATTTTTATATAATTTTTATCTTTCGAATGGTTAGAAATAATTTTTTACAAATTAAATTAAAACAGCCATACGTATGTATATAACCTGTCGAAAAATTAAAATTAAAATTATTTTTTACCCTTAAATGATAATTATTTTTTAGTTTTTATTTCTTAACCAAATTAATTTTTAATTTTTAATTTTTTTTTCTAAAAATCAAACCATATATGGCGTATGAATCTTTTGTGGTAACTTATTTAATTATTTGTTAATTTTACAACATTTTTACCATCTAAAGCCTGTTTGCTAAGGTGCCATTTGGTAACACTTACGTTTTCAGTTTTCTATTTATATTTACAAAAATTTTAAAAACTCAAATAAAAACTTGTTTGGTAAATTTTGATTTAGAAATCAGTGGTCTCAGTTTATAAATTTGGCCAAAAAATATAAACTCAAAAAATGAGTTTCCGGTTTGAGTTTTTAGTTTTTTTTTTTTTTTTTTACCACCCAACACTAGCCACCACCCGCCACCATTTTCCATCACCGTCTTCTGCCACCACCACCCACCACCCATCCCCCACGACCATCTGCCACCACCACTCACCACCCACCTGCCACTACCACCCACCACCCGCCACCAACACACACCTGCCAGCCACCATCACCCACCACCCACCTACCACCCACTCGCTACCACCACCCACCTGCCATCTACTCGCCATTACCATCCACTGCCCGCCACCTACCCGCTATCACCACTCAGCACCCATCTACCACCACCATCCACTACTCGCCACCACCACCAGCCACCTACCACCACCACCCACCAACCACTAACCACCCACCCGCCACCTACCACCACTACCACCACCACCCACCCACCCACCGCCACCCACCACCACCATCACCCATACCCACTCGCTACCACCTACCACCTTCACCCACCCACAACCACCACCACACGCGCACCACCCACCACCACCTGCCATCCGCCACCTACCTGCCACAACCACCCACCCACCACCACCATATTTGCTCTTCACATTAGATCTCTCTTATCTCTCTTTTCTCTTTATCTCTTTCGTTCTCTCGCTCATCTCTCTCTGTCTCTCTCTCGTTTATCTCTTTTCGCTCTTTTTCTCTCTCTTACTATGTCTACCTCTTTCACCCATTTTTTCATCTTCATCTCTCTCTTCTCTTTCTCGCTCTCACTCATCACTCTTCTCTCTCTGTCTGTCTGTTTATCTGTCTCTCTTTGTCTCTCTGTGTCTCTCACTCATCTATCTCTTCTTTCATCTGTTTTCTCTCTCTGTCTCTTTCGCTCATCTGTCTTCTCTCTATCTCTCTCGTTCATCTCTCTTCTCTTTATGTCTCTCTCGCACATCTCTATTCTCTCTATCTCTTTATATCTCTCTCATTCATCTCTCTTCTCTCTTTGTCTCTTTTCTGTCTCTTACTCTCTATCCCTTTTTCTCTTTATCTCTTTCTCTCTTACCTCTCTCACTCATCAGTTTTTTTTGTCTGTCAGTCTTTATCTCTGTCTCTCTCTCTCTTTGTCTCTCGCCCATCTCTTTATCTCTTTCATCTTTCTTCTCTCTATCTCTCTCATCTCTCTTCTTTCTCTTCACCTTCACTCTTCTCTTTTTACCGAGCTCTCCACTACAAGAAAATACACTTTTAGTGACCATTTTGTCTCTCTCTCGCTCATCACTCTGTCTCTCTCTCTATCTTTTTTCTCTATCTGTCTCTCACTCATCTCTCTCTCACCACCCATCTCTTCTACCACCTTCACCACTACTGCAAATGTCATTCCACTACTACCATTATTACCACTGTTGCCACTCCACCTCTATGACTACCATTACTACCACCATCGCTACCACTTCACTACCACTACCACCACTGCTACCCCCACCACTACTACTACTACTACTACTACTACTACTGTTACTACTATTACCTCTTCTCCACCACCGCCACTCCATCTCCTCTACCACTACTATAACTTCACCACTAATCTCCTTTGCCATCACCACCACCACCACCACCACCACCACCACCTCTTATCCACCACCTTTATTACTATTGCCGCTCCCTCTTCTCTACCACAAAAAATTAACTCTTAATTTTTAATAACAAAAAAAGAAGGGTCACAAAAAAATATTTTTCATTGACCATAAAAAAATTAATTTTATTTTAACATAAAATATTTTTCATTAAAATATTACCCCTACTTCTACTAAATAAAAAAAAAATCATTAAAATAAAAATAAAACAAATTTCCCTATTTTTTTACTGACTCACCCGGCGGCCCGCCCAAACTTAATTTCCCCCCTTTTTTTTTCATTTCCTTTCAGGTTTGTAGAGCCCTTAATTTCACAACACTTTCAAAACAGTGAGCAAACCTTAATCTGAGAGAGAGAAGATAGAGGGTTTGAAGAGAGACTGGGGTTGAAGGGGAAGGGTTTCAATCGGCGGCGAGACTGGTTCAGCAGCGGCGAGACGGTACGCTTCTTTTGACTTTTTTTTCAACTCTCTCATTCCAGTCGGTTCCTCTATCGACTGGGTTGAAATGGTTCCTCTATATCTCTATGTTGCCCCCACCGCCATAGCCATAGCAGCTTATTAGTGGTGGTGGTTGTTTTCTGCGAGCGTCGGTAATGTCGCAGAAGCGACAGCAAAAGGACTCCAAGGGTAGTTCGGAGGGCAATGGGTCCGGTGAAAAGCGTGGCAAACATCCTTCTTTCAGAAAGTCTCTCTCTCTCTCTCTCTCTCTCTCTCTCTCTCTCTCTCTCTTTTCTGTGAAACAAATTGGATTGGATGCGATTTGTATTCTGAAACTGTTTGATTTTATTTCGTTTGATTACTTCTGGATTGGAATTGAGTGTGTTTGTGAAAATGGTCTAATGGGCTCTCTGAATTCTATGGGGGAAGAAGGAATGAATCAAAATAGAATAAAATTAGTCCAATTTGGGGTTTAGGAAATCATTTTACTGTTGATTTTAAGAGGTTTTAAAAGGTTGGCATTAAAAAATTTGTGGGTTTTGGTTGGAGAATTGTGTGTTTCAAAACTTGTTATGTTAATGCTAGACTATTGGTTAACATTATTATTATTATTATTTACCTTGTAAAAATGTGTGAGGTATTTTATGAGGTATTTTATTTCTTTGATTTCTAACCCTTTGTTTGATACATAAGCCACTGGTATGAGGATGACTAAGAATTTGTAAAAGATCCTTTAGTTACTGGTCATTATAAGCCACTGATTGCTGATCAATATGAGTGTTCCATTTTTTCCCTTTCTGATATAATTAAATCTAATAATGTTTGTTATTCAATTAAGTGGAGGCTTTTGTTTTTCAATTTAGTTAATTTAGTTACCTTTGTTTCTTATGCTAGGCTGAACTAGTGAGGAGTTAAAAACATATCATAGCACTTGAAAAAACCAAATAGGGTTCAGCTATCTGTAATTTTATTTTATTCTTTTCCAGCTTGATTTCTTAACATAAGAATAATTTGTTGTTTTCTGGAAATTATGAACCAACTACTGCATTGTTTGCCTAGTACTCGATCTGTGCCATCTTGCTCCCCCCCTCACCCACCCAATTCTTTGTTGCATATAAAATATTGAGTTCCTTGAAAATAGTTTTTAGCATATGAAATATTTTCTTGTTCAAAAATACCCAAGGGCAAGTAGTGTATCTCAGAATTGAAGAAACAGAATCTGTACTTAGAATCTCTTTTCTAAGTTGTTTTAGTCAATGTTCTGCCTTCTTTGTTGTTCCTATAGCACACTTTGGTTGGCTTGTCATTATCTTGTTTTTTTGAGCTTCAGGGGGGAGTGCCCAGCTCCAACTTGTTGATGTGTGACTAAACAATTCCAGATATATATATATATATATATCTCTTGACATTTATCATTACGTTCTTCTCAAAGTGTTCTTGTTCCTTTTTGTTGCCATAGGAACATCTGAAGTATTTCCATTTTGTATTGAACTGTAAAGAAACAAGGATTAAAATCAAAATTCAAAGTATTTTTCAAAAAAAAGTGCCATCCTTGTTGGGGTTTGTTGAATTTGATTAAATGTGTTTACCTGCTGTGTTTATCAAATTTTGAGGTTTATGATAATGGGTCGATGGTAAAGCAAAAGAAAATCAAATTCCTTGTTTTTGGTTTTGGAATTTGATGTGTTGTTTACTCATGATGTCAGGATTTGGGGATGACAGTTACAACTTTCAAATGGTATTTGTAATATGAAAATTTTAGTTTCTCCCCTGATGGAAGCAAAATTGGAGAATACATAGACTAACTTGAGATTTTCATGCCAATAATCAGTTGGAATTTAGAATTTGTGATCCAATTTTATATTTTATCATACCAATTAGATTTCAGATTATTTTGTTTCACGCCACTAAATCTTTTAGTGGCCCAACTTCTTTCTGATTCATTATTGTGGTCACTTGTTGTTGAACTTCTTTAATTTCATCAATTTTTAAGGTGTTGAAGAATGTGGAATGGCTAGAACAATTTCCATTCAAGGAAGTGGATTTTCAACGCGCTGGCGAGTACAAGCTCTGAACAAATTTCTTTCTGGCATTTGTATTCCTTGTTAACTCACTGATTGATGTTTAAGGCCATTTAAATTTGAAATTATCATTGCGTTCATTAGAGACATTACAAATTGATCCTATCAAACGTGTTGTTGGGGGTTAAAAATCTTCCTTGCTTGTTCCTAGGTCTTTTATTTCATTTTTTTTAATTGTCATCTTATTTAAAGGTTGTATATTTGAAGTGTGTTTGAAGTGATGCAATTTTCTCTTTTCCTATTCCCTTTCTACTAATTGTAATGGAAAAAAAGAAAAAAGAAAAAAAGAAAGTGCTTTGTATATCAATGTTTTGAAGATCAATGGCATAAAATTTTCATTTACGTGTTTTCAGGGTGGAACAAGAGGACAATTCTGTGAAGAAAGCACTTCAAAGTCATCTTCACCAAACCTCAAGAGCTCACACACTAGGAAAGAGGTAATTAAACACAGAATTTGTTATTACAATGACACGAAACCATCTTCACTAAACCTCAAAATGCACTTGAAAGTTTGGCCTTTGTAACTTGGCTTTTAGTTTCCTGCAACATATATATTTTTTCTTCTCTAGCTTGTTCTTATCGTCTCAATTTTCTTACTACTTTCTCACAAACAATTCATCTTAACCAAATGCACGTGTGAAACTAAATTTTCTTTCATTCTTCATCATATTTTTCACTCTATTCAAACAGACCCTAAACAAATTATTGAAATCAGACAATAAATTTACATGTTTTCATAATTTAGGTAGCAAGCAGATTGATAGAAAAGAAAGAGGAACAATAATTCTATGGACACAGAATCACGGAACATAATAGTGAAGTGAACCTTTTCCGTGGCGTGTGTCTGATGTATATGACTATAGTAAATTCTTGAGTTTTTATTTATTTATTTATTTATGGGTACCTAGAATTATGGTTCAACAGTAATAATAATATACCTTCACAAAAAGATCGTACACAAGCTGTATTGAGATTTATCATTTTTAAATACTGTGCTTATTAGTTGACACTGAGTTGCTATGGCATCTAATTGTTAACAGGGAAGTTACTTTCAAAAGGATTAAGATCAAGCAGAAATGATTAATGTTCCTATTTTGGTTTGCTGAATTAACTTTTTAGTTTATTCATATGCATCAGTGGTTTTTGGATTAATTTGTGTTTTTATTTTTCAGGTCAGAAATTTTTTGGAGAGATGCAAAATATGGCCCAAGAATTAAAGAACTTAGTTTTTTAAGTTTTTTCATTTTTTAATATATGTAAGCACAGTTAATTTTTTTTATTTAATTCCTTTGTATATATTTTCGAATATTTAATTTTCATTTATGAAATATATGACGTTATTCTATTCAATATGTGGTTATGATTCAAAATATAGTATATAGTGTGTATTACATTCTTCAAATGTGCATACAAAAATAATATTGATTATTTTTCAAATATGTCGAACCCTTTTTTTATTATAGATTTTGTTAGTTATTAATCACACTTAAAAAGTGTGATCTAAATGTTATTAATCACACTTAAAAAGTGTGATTAAAAATGACTTTTTTTAATCACACTTTCAAAGATCACACTTAAAAGGTGTGATCTAAATGTTATTAATCACACTTAAAAAGTGTGATTAAAAATGATCCTTTTTAATCACACTTCCAAAGATCACACTTAAAAGGTGTGATCTAAATGCTTTTAATCACACTTAAAATGTGTGATCTAAATGTTATTAAGCACACTTAAAAAGTGTGATTAAAAATGACCATTTTTAATCACACTTCCAAAGATCACACTTTAATAAAACTTAAAAGGTGTGATTAAATAACATACATCACACCAAAAAAGTGTGATCTTTATCTGTTTTTGTAGTAGTGAACTGAATCGCTTCTCATTCCAAGGACACGTGGCATGCTCTCATTGGCTGAAGGCAACTGTCACGCCGTCTTCGTACCTCGTGTTTTTTGAACAGTTCCTGCCTTTAGCCCTTCTCTTTTCACTAAACAAACCCTTTCACTCTATTTTGAATCACTCACACCACTATTTATCTCATTCTCTCTCTCTTCGAGCCTCCATTGTTCTTCCAACCTTGCAACTGTGAAGCTTGCGTCTGTGGCTGCTTTCTACTTCCCTTTCCTTCCTCTTACCTTGGTAAGTAACACAAATCTGTTCTTTTTTTGCTTGTTTTCGTCTTTGTTCTGATTCATAACATATTGTTTGTGTTTTTGCCAAACACATTTTTTCCATTTTGTGCTATGCCTTGCATTTTCTGGAAAAAAACCTTGTAAGAACCACTTTGTATTCATGAAACAACCTTAGAACGCTGTATTTGATCCAAAATCACGATGTAGACGGAGTAAAAAGTTGTTTGTAGTTGATGTCAATATAGCCAGACCATTCAACCGAACTAACACTTCACGCTATACCAGTAGTTTCAACAAGTCAAACCATCTTTTGATTTATCCTAGTCGAGCTAACAAATCGTACTAAGTCTGCGTAATAGTGTGCTTGATAGTCTTAACCATGGCCGAGCTATAACTTGGGGCTAAACCAGCCTTCGTAGTTCAAACCGAACTAAGAGCGCTGCCCCTAGAGGCTCAACTGGGCTAACAAAACCCTTGCACAAACCGAGATAACAAACCTCATTGCACAAACCGAGATACCAAATCCCTTCTACAAATCGAGCTAGGACTATATTTATCTTGCCTTTATTTCTTTTAGCACGGTCCCACGATCTGTGCTTAACACTTTTATTTTTCACTTTGCAGACTTTAGGTTGCCCAGGCACTCCTTTGAGCGCTCAACTGAGCTACTCAGCACCTTTCTCCGACCGAGCTAACACAAGTTTAATTTATTCATAACTTAAGAGAGAATGGGTAAATATAGGTTTTTAGTAGACACACCTAGTGGGTTGGCCGAATTCCGAATGGAGTATAACATTTCTGACGATGTCCATCTCACCTTAGCCAAACAAGATATCACACCATGGGGAAACCATGGTTTTGTACCTTTTACCCTCCTGTCCATTATAGAAACTAGACTAAGATCCCCTGTACAACCTTTACTTTGTGAATTCCTTAGGCAAACTAGGATATGTCCCACCCAGCTTTCCACAAATTCATACCGCATAATAAATGGTATAGCCGAGCTAAACCGCCGAGCTGGCATTAACCTCGGCTTAGCCGAAGTCTTCCATCAATATTCCATAGGATCAAAAGAAGATGGCTGGGTCTATTATCTAAGAATACGCCACCGCCGAGAGAAAATAATAAAGGACACACCGGATAAAGACTTAAACGATGATGATTTTTTCTGGGCATCTGGGAATTTTGAAGACCACCAAGCCCAGATCCCAGGCCGCAATATAAACTGGAAGAAAGGAACCCCCAATATAATTACCTCGGCTTCTTTGCATGCCTCCCTTTATTTCGGTTTTCTATTCCTGAACTGAACTGACAGTTGTCTTCTTTATGCAGATTCGACCCACCTTAAGTCGCTATACAGTTACTCCAATCTAAACACACTTCGCGCCGCACTACGATATCCTGAAAGAAGTTGGGCCAAGCTACTGAATTTCGAACCGACGTACAGATACAGCAGTCGACGAAAAGCCAGAGTAACAGACTTCTTGCTAGAAGCCTCTCCTAAACCGGATCCATCCTTGCCTCAAATCAACTTGGTCCGAACTACTGCCGAAGAAGAGATGGCAAAGAGGAACAGAGTAAGGGCCCTTCTTATCGAAACAAACCGAGCCGAGGTACCACCACCCAACCAGACTCAGGAAACCGTGGTGGCCCTTCCCTCTCAACAACCCTCCTCATCTCGCCCAAGCAAGTGTGCCCGGACTACCGTAACCGAGCAACGACTTATTGATGAAGACGAAACCGTGGTTCCTCAAACCACTGTCTCAAGCCCTTCACCAAGTCCACAGCCGGAGCGTTCTGACCAGGCTAGTTCTTCCAAGTGGGTTCCAAAGCTCACTTTCCAGAACCGAGCCATTAAGGACACTGATTCGGTGGTTTCTGAAGAGGACCACTTAATGGCATTCAACCTGTCCAAGTGTGTCTGCCTTCCAGCCGATATGGCACACCATGACAACCTCACCGAGCTGCGTGCCATTCGTTCGGCTACAAAATCCATGGTTTTGGTAAGTTCTGTTTCCTACCCCCAAATTTTAACATCTTTCAGTTCGGTTTATCTGAAGACTGTACCACTCCTTTTGCAGGCCCTACAAAAGAATCATGTCGCACACAAGCATGTGTTGGAACTTCGTAGGACCACTAAGGAGGCCATGGCAGAGGCCAAAGCAAAAACGGCCGAGCTAAAAGAGTCCAAGCGGCAGATGACCGAGCTAGAGGCCGAAGTAACCAGGCTAACCGGCCTAGTTAATTCAGCCGAAGCAGAAAAACAGAAGGCTGCGGCCGAGCTGAAAGACAAGTACCTGCGCCAGCTTGCAAAGCTCGAGAAGAAGAAGGATATCGAGATCACCAAGCTAAAGGAGAGTGTGAATGATGCCGAACTCCGGGGCTTCAAGGAGGGAGAGGCAACTTATACTCAACAATGCGAAGCTGCCAAAGATCTGTTCTTCAAGTGCGGATGGAGGGCGGCAGTGACATAGCTCGATCATGGTCCGGAGACCGAGGTCTTCAATCCACCTGCATATTTTATACCGGGCTCCATGGCAGAGTATGCTGCTGCCTTTCAGCAGAAATTTCTTGAGGAAGGTGATGATGAAGACTCTGCTTCTGAGGACAACTCCCAGCCCGGTCCTCGATCTATCTCTCCAATTCCAGTGGTTTCCAACCCCCCAGCACCCGCTTCAACTATTGTGGTGCCTCCAACCGAGCCAAACCAAGGAGAGCTTGTTTCAACTGAGCCCAACCAAGAGGTTCTTGCCACTACCGATCTTCCTGCTAAGACCAGACTCGGAGTTGAGTTGGATGCTGATCTAGATGATCTCTTTGCTTGATTATTGTATTTTCTTCTTTTTGTTGGACAAAAATTTGTAACCGGGCTGAGTCCCCAACTATTGCACCTCTGTTTGTTTTGCTTTTGAATGAATGAAAAACCTTTAATCTTTCTGTTCGGTCTGTGCCATACCTGCATCCATTTTGTATACAGACTTGCATTTTCCTGCCGAGATAACTATCTCGGTCCTATACTTGAAATATTATTATAGCTACCAACCACTCTTTAACCGAGATGCCTACCTCGGCTGAAGAATACTAAGAGTTGGTTTAATCCAGCCAACCACTCTTTATTTGAGATCCTTACCTTAGCTGAAGAGTACTAAGAGTTGGTTTAATCCAGCCAACCTCTAAATTGGTTATTCCTGCCAACTTAGAATAAAATTTTTGGTTATTCCGACCAAACGTCCTGCAGCCTGGATCCTTATCCTGGGCTTAGGAGGGGTGTTGGTTTTTTCAGCCAACCTCTAGATTGGTTTTTCCAGCCAACCTAGAGTGAAGTGTTTGGTTATTCCGACCAAACGTCCTGCAGCCTGAATCCTTATCCTGGGCTTAGGAGGGGTGTTGGTTTTTGCAGCCAACCTCTAGATTGGTTTTTCCAGCCAACCTAGAGTGAAGTGTTTGGTTATTCCGACCAAACGTCCTGCAGCCTGGATCCTTATCCTGGGCATAGAAAGGGTGTTGGTTTTTCCAGCCAACTATGTTTTCAATGCCCCTAACTCACTAAAACAACTTTTACAGAATAAAACACTTATGCTGAAAGGAAAACTACTTGTTTTATTGGTGAAAAGAAAAATTACAAGTATTCTAAAGAAAAGCTAAAAATAAAATAGTTTGAGATTAGCAGTGTTCCATGGCCTGGGAATTGCTTTTCCGTCCTTATCTTCTAAGTGGTATGCCCCCTTGCCAGCTAATCTGACCACTTTGTAAGGCCCTTCCCAATTAAGCCCTAACTTGCCATCTCCTGGTATCAAGGTGTTTCCCATCACTTTGCATAGTACCCAATCTCCGATCTTGAATTGCCTTGGATGCACTGTTTTGTTGTATTTCCAGGATAACTCTTTGGTATGAGACGATGTGAACCAGTACTCTTTCTCTTCTTTCTTCTGCAAGATCGAGCTCCAATGTTATGGCTTCTCCATTTAAGTCTGGATCAAAATTCTTGCTTCTAATTGTGGGGAGGCCAACTTCTAGTGGGATTACTGCTTCTATGCCATAGGCTAAGGAGAATGATGTTTCTCCTGTTGATCGTCGAGGTGTGGTGCAGTAAGCCTATAAAACATGAGAAAATTCCTCAGCCCATTTGCCTTTTGCTTTTTCTAACCGTTTCTTCAATCCGTCCAAGACGACCTTGTTTGATGCTTCTGCCTGGCCATTGGCTTGGGGATATGCCGGTGTAGAATTGTAGAACTCTATCTTGTACTCTTCACAAAAGCCTCTAAAGATTCTGCCGTCGAACTGAGTGCCATTGTCAGATATTAGGGCTTTGGGTATGCCGAATCGAGTAATAATGTTCTGCCAGACGAACTTCTTCACATCCTTTTCCTTGATTGATGCCAATGCTTCTGCTTCCAACCATTTTGTGAAGTAGTATGTTGCTGCGAGAAAGAACTTCCTGTTACCGGGTGCTATTGGAAGTTGTCCTACTATGTCCAAGCCCCACATTGCGAAAGGCCACGGGCTAGTCAATGGTAGGAGTTCTCTGGCTGGCTGATGTATTTGGTGTGCGAACTTCTTGCATTTCTCGCACTTCTTCACATACTTCTCTGAGTCCGCTTGCATGTATGGCCACCAGTATCCTTGCGAAATGGCTCTGTAAGCTAACGATCTTCCTCCTTGGTGGCTTCCGCACACGCCTTCATGTATCTCGAACAAGAAGGCTTCCACTTTGCTGGGGTGGACACACTTTAGATAAGGTCCTGAGAATGACTTTTTGTACAATGCTATAGATGAGGAGAGCCAAAATCGCTGCGACTTTGCTCTAATTTTTTTGGCTTATTTCTTTTCTTCTAGTAAGACGCCGTCTTTTAAGAACAGTATGATGGGATCCATCCACGAGGGGCCTAGTTCGGCGCAACATACCTCTTTTGCTTCGGGGTCTTCAATGCTTGGTCTTGCTAGGTAGTCGATTAGCAGTGGATGAGGGATGGATGTATCTGCCATTAAAGCAAAGCCTGCTAGTTCGTCTGCTCTGCTATTTTTCTCCCTGCCAATCTGTTCTATCCTTACTACTTCAAATTTTTTGATCTCTTTTCTGACTAAGTCTTGGTACTTAGCCATCCTGTCATCCTTTGCTTCGTAGTCGCCTAAAATTTGGTTTACCACCAGCTGTGAGTCGCTGTAAACCATTAGCTCGGTGGCCTTCATGTAGGATGTTGATTTTAGGCCTACAAGAAGTGCTTCATACTCCGCTTCGTTGTTTGATGCTGGAAAGCCAAGATTGACTGCTTGCTCCACAACAAGGCCGTCTGGAGAGATGAGGACTATGCCAAGTCCTGCACCATGCTGGTCGGATGCTCCATCCACGAAGAGCTTCCACATCTCTCCAACGAACAACTTCCAGTATGTGGAGGGATCAGATGATGTCGTGGGGTCAAAAATGTTGCTGGTGTTTTCTCTAAGGTTCATGCTTGCTGTCTGCCCCTTGCCATCTGATGGTACCAAGTCTTTATTTGTTGGTGAGTCTTGGCTTGGTGTAGCATGGTTCGCTTCTACCTTGCTCTCTTTACTCTGGTCTGCCTTGGAGTCTGATTGAGTATCCTGTACCAGGGGTTGCGCTATTCCGGCGTCTACTTCCATCCCTAGTTCGGTTGTGCCAGTCAGGTCGACTGGGCAGATATGATGACTTCCTAGGGTAAATTCTGCGACGAAGTCTGCCAAAGCTTGGGCCTTTACTGCGGTTCTGGGTTGGAACTTGACGTCGAATTGTCCCAACTCTACTGCCCACTTCAAGATTCGTCCAGAAAAGTTCGCCCTCTCAAACAAAGCTTTTAGTGGGAAAGATGTGAGGACGACTATGGTGTGAGCGTGAAAGTAGTGCGACAACTTCCTTGAGGCCATTATTAGGGCCAATGCCAGTTTTTTTAGTGGCAAGTACCTTATTTCGGTGCCCAGTAATGTCTTGCTGACATAAAAGATGGGCATATGTTGGATTCTTTCCGCACGGACTAACACTGCACTAATTGCGTGTTGAGAGACTGCCAGGTATAGGAAGAGTTCTTCTCTAGGTATTGGGGTGACAAGCAGTGGTGGAGAAGACATGTATTCTTTCAAGCCTTCCAGAGCGCGGTCACATTCTTCATCCCACTCGAACTTGGCTTTCAATGCTTGAAAAAATGGTTATAGTCTATCTGACGACCGGCTAATGAATCAGTTGAGTGTAGCTGCCATGCCGGTGAGATGCTGCACTTCTTTTACTGAGTTAGGCCTCTCCAGATCCTGAATAGCTTTGATCTGGGAGGGGTCTGCCTCTATACCCCGGTTGGTCACTAGGAAGCCCAGGAATTTGCCAGATCCTACACTGAACGCGCACTAGGATGCATTAAGGTGCAACTTGTGCTTCTTCAGAATCTGGAACATCTCACCTAGGTCCCTTAGATGGTCATTCTCATCCTTGCTCTTGACCACCATGTCGTCGATGTAAGCCTCCATTGTTCTGCCTAACAACGGCTCAAACATCTTGGTGACCATTCTCTGGAATGTTGCCCCTGCGTTCTTTAGGCCAAAGGGCATGACCTTGTAGCAATACAGTCCTCTTGGAGTTGTAAAGGACGTGACCTCCTGGTCTGGTTCGTACATGGCGATCTGATGGTAGCCTCTGTACGCATTGAGAAAGCTAAGTCAGTTATGCCCCGCCGTTAGGTCTACCAGTTGATCTATCCGTGGTAGGGGGAAGCTGTCATTTGGGCATGCTTTGTTGACTGTCTTATAGTCGACGCAGACACGCCATTTGCCATTCTTTTTTGGCACCATGACTGTGTTGGAAATCCATCTGGGGTAGTGCACCTCTCTGATTGCTCCTGCCTCCAGCAGGTTTCCCACTTTTTCCGCCACTATCTCGGCGTGGTGGAGTGCCGATCTACGTGTGTGCTGAATGATTGGTCTGGCGGATGTGTGGATATTGAGTTGGTGACAGATAAAGTTTGGATCAATGCCTGGCATGTCGTAGGGTATCCAGGCGAACACTTCGATGTTAGAGGTCAAGAATTCCAAGACCTCTAATCTCTCAGTACTGGACAATGACGAACCGAGCAAAAAGAACTTATCCGGGTTCTTTTCATCTATGATTACCTCTACCAAGTCTTCCACCGTTTTTTGATCAGCAGCTTTGCCAACATTTGCGAACAGTTCATTGCTCTCAGGTTCTTTCACCGAATGAACGTATCCCTTAGCAACGCGGCTGCCATTTACCGTGACAAAGCATTGTTTGGACATGATCTGGTCTCCATAGACTTCTTCAATTACCCCGGCTTCATTGGGGAATCGCATTACTTGATGATAGGATGATGCTACGGCTCGCATGGCATGTAGCCATGTTCTACCCAAGATGATGTTGTAAGTGAAGGGGACTTTCAACACCCAGAATTCCACTTGTTTCGTCACACTTCTTGCCTTCACTGGAAGGATAATCTTCCCGACTGGCCACTCTGGCATTGAGTTGAATCCAATCAAGGGGGACACGGTAGGTGCCAAGTCCTTGTCTTTTAGCTTCAGTTGTTTGAAGGTGTTGTAGTACATGATCTCACACGAGCTTCCCTGGTCGATCAAAATCTGCTTGATGTCATAATCCTTGACGCGGAGAGTGACGACTAGCATGTCGTTGTGAGGGCAGTATATCCTGGCCAAGTCTCTGTCTGAAAAAGGGATGACATTGGCTGGCTCTGTTCTTCCCTTCTTGATGGTAGGTTGAGCGCTTAGTACCTCCCTTAAGTGCTCAGCCTTCTTGATCGACCCTCTGAGCTCGCATACACGCTCAGGTTCAAATACTCCATGTATCACATTGATTACGCCTTGAGGTGGGGCGTCAATTGGCATCCCATTGGGGTTATTGTGGTCCTAGGGGGCTGGTTGCATCCCTCCTTCAATGTATGTATCCAGGTGACCGGCTGCCACCAACTCCTCCAAATGCTGTCTCAATGGCGTGCAATTTTCAATGTGGTGCCCCTTTTCTTTGTGGAAGGTGCACCGCGATCTTTCGTCATAGTCTTTCCGTGCTTCTCCTAACTTAGCTAGCCATCTGACGAAAGGCTCATTGCGTATTTCGCTTAGAATCCGATAGATCGGTTTCTTGAATACCGTGGTTATGGCAGTGGGGACTCTCAACCATCTTTTATCATGGTCCTCTCCGTTGTCTCGCCTACCTCGTCCGTTTCTGCTCGGACGGTCTACCGCGTTGACCTTTGCTGAGGCCTTTTTCTCTGGTGCTGCGGTCGTGCCAGATTTTGTTTTGGCACGGGCGCCATCCTTTTCCACCCTGATGTGCTGATGCACTCTTTCCATCAAGGCGTCCATGGTGAGGGGCGGTGTCATGGTGATTGAGTCCCTTAGTCTGTTTCCGACTGGAAGGCCTTTCTTGTATTGTGCAATGACGAGATTGGTGGGGCAGTCCCCAATCTGGTTGAAGGTCTGCCAGTAGCGGCTATTGTAGGACCTTAATGTTTCTTTTTCGCCCATGTCGATGGAGAGTAGCTGATCAATCTCCACCAGGGTTTTGGTGTTCGTCCTGAACCTTGTTACGAACACCTCCGCCAATTGTGCCCAGGAGGCTATGCTGCCCTCTGGAAGTTTTTCGAACCAAGTCAAGCATAGGTCGCAAAGGCTTGATGGGAAGATGATGCACATCAAAGCCTCGTTTCGCCGATATACCGCCATAACCTGGCGGAAGTGGCTTAGGTGCATGTAGGGGTCCGTCTTCCCCTCGTATGGGGTGAATTTGGGCTGAAGGAAGCCTGAAGGTAGGGGCGCGTTTTCAATTGCCGGAATGAATGGTGAGGTCTGCAGCCTCGCTAATGCTTTGTCCGTTGGTTCGTAGGCAGGGCGCGGTAATGGCATTCCAACCTCGACACTTCCATGCGTCCGAGGAGCCAACCGCTGAAGGACAAAAACTCTGCGAGGGTCGCGCGCCCTGGTGTCTTCCTTCCATCGTGCCCTTTCTTCTAGCACGGTTCGTAAGTCGAACGACCTAGGCATCTCCATCTGCCTGGATGATGTCTGGTGCGTGCGTGAGGGCCAATAGGTGCTCCCCTCAGTATATGACCTTTCAGTCTTCGTTCTCTCAGACCTGGAGCAACAAGTCCTGGAGGTTCTAGATTGAGTATCGCCTGTCCTGAGGCTTTTACTTTCTGTTTGTGACGGTGTGGCACGCCTACCACGGTCTTCTGAGTGGCGAGGGGGCGTCTTGCTTTTGCGCCCCTCTCCTCTCGCCACTCCCTTTCCCTTCATCTGGCGTTTCATAGATTCCATGTGCGCCGCCATCCGTCGTATCAATTCATCCTGCTTCTTTACGCGGTCCTCCAGAACTTGAGGATCAATCCTCCGCCTTTGTTTGTCAGGACTTTGTGAACGGGAGTGACGGGGGCTGTTATTCCGCCTTCCCCTAGCATCCCTCCTGGGGTTCTGTCGTTGGGGTTCCAAGTCCGCCATGGGAGGGATAGGAGGCAAGCCTTCGCGCCTCCCACCTCTTTCTGGGGTTTGTCCATCAATGGCGGACTGTGGCAAATCTTCGTTGTGCGCCATTACTTTTTATTAGCAAGGAAAACTTTAATCAAGAGGTTTTGTTCGTTATGTTTGTTTCCACAGACGGCACCAATTGTACGGGAAAGAAATAAACTTTCTCGTATAATCCTGTTGATCAAGATTGCGCTCCTTCGTACGTCGTCGCTTCACTCCCTGAAAACACAAACGTGAGCTAGCCGGCGGGTGTGTGCCGGATACCTCTCCGATGCCTAAATCAGCTCAATAGACAAATAGACAAAAAGCTTTGTGTATTCGGGAATCAAAGTTGTGTTACCTCTTCATAGGTGATGTTTGTGAGCTTTTGTAGGTTCCATGTGGCACAATCCTAGTAGGACTTTTACTCCTCCATATAGAGTCCTCCTAGGAGTCATATTCTTGAAGGATAATGCTTATCCTTCAACACCCTCCTCACTGCTTAAACCAAGTGAGATGGTTTTACCATGGGCAGACTCTAATACGACCGAGATAAGCATGGCTATGCCAGGCCGCAGACTAGATCGAGATAACTTTAGCTCGGTTCTTCCATTCACTGCTCCTACCTCGATTTTCCCAGCGTTGACCATAGTATTGCCTAGACCGTACTAACCCTTAGCTAGGTCTGACCGAGCTAGCTACGCTATGCCGTGACTGGACTAACTCTGAGTGCGGCAATCTGGTGACCAAGCTATCTGCAGCGCTCTTCTGGACCGAGATAACAAATAGGTTCTCTGGGACCGGTCTAATCTTAAGGCCTTCTGGGACCGGACTAACTTCAAGGCCTTTTTACTCAGCCCTTCGTATTGTGGCCCATAACGACCTATTGCCCAGCTTGGCCTAATTTTTCATATAAATTACCCCACAGCCCAATGTGATCGAATGTTGGTTGCAAAAGTAGAAAGGGTTTCTCACCTCTCAATTTATATGCATGATATTGATAGAAACTTGCATCAGAAAACTCCCAAAGAATAAAAAATAAAGGTTGACATTGCAGAAAAAGAAAAGAATAAAGTAAAATTCCTAAAGAATAAAAAAAAGGTCCATATTGCAGAAAAAGAAAAGAATAAAGTAAAATTCCTAAAGAATAAAAAAAAGGTCCATATTGCAGAAAAAGAAAAGAATAAAGTAAAATTCCTAAAGAATAAAAAAAAGGTCCACATTGCACAAAAAAGAAAAGAATAAAGTATTATACAAGAGTAGTAAAGTGAACCAAATAATGTGCATGAGTGTAATTAAGGAAAGAATAAAGACATTACTTAAAAAGAACGGATAAATTATAAGTACATTTATGAGATTTATTTAAAATACGAATTGTTCTATGTGATTTGAAAAATTACAAATATCTTATTGTCAGAATTTTTTAATTAACAGAATTAATCAAAAACATGAAATTCCTAACTGCTCTCTTATATAATAATAAAATTACATGAATTATTAATTGAAATAAATTTTTGACATTATAAAAAATTATTAATTAACTTGATAATTTATTAATAAAAAAATAATCATTTGTTATGAAATTATAAATTTTAAGAGACGGAATGTAATTTTCAAAATTATAGGAGCAACTCATGTTTTAATCAAATTTCAAGAGTGTGTTTATAATTTACCCAAAAAGGGAACAATAGAACAAAGGGATGACTTTGAAACTTAAACTTGGTATATAAGTCCCCATACAACATGGATGCTTTTTAGAGTAAACAAGTTTAGCCAATTTAGAAGAAGGAAAAAATATTAGATAGAGAGACAAAGAAGTCAGCTTGTTCAGCATATTTGTTTATTTTTATTTTTTGTATTTTTGGATCCATCATTCTACACACATTATTAAAGTTTATAAGGGAGTTGTTATTTACACACACAAAATTTCATTATGCTCATTTGTACAAGACTTTCTTCTTGGTGTACAAGTATATATTACAACTAATAGTTAATCCGTGCGATGCACGAGCTACACATATTTATTTTAATTTTTTTTTATATAAAATTTAGTTAAATTATTTATATTTTTGAATATATAAAACATTTAAAATAATTGTTAAATTGGGGGGGGGGGGGAGAAGTAATAATTTAAAATTTGAATAATGATTCTAATTATTTATTTTAATAATTTTAGTTGTATTATTCCGTAAAAGCGTTATTTAAATCAGCACATATACTAATTTTAAATAAATTATTTATGTGTATTTTAATAATTTTAGCTCTATCATGTTATAAAATTGTAATTTACATAAATATATATAATAAATAAAAATAAATATTTTTAATTTTTTTTATAAAAAAAGTAAAAAAAAGTAGAAAATTGGTAAAATATTTTTAGTATGTATAATTCTATTAGATTAAGTAGAAATCTTTTAAATGTTAAATTTTAAAAATAATTTTGATAAGGGTATTGATCTACAATTTTAATTATAAAAAAAAAGGGAGATGCGCTATAGAGGAGTGAAAAAAAGTTAAAGGTAAATAGTGTTTATTTATTTATTTTGATTATCTTAGTCCTATCATTTTGTAAAAGTCTTATTTAAATCAACACATATAATAATTTTAAATAAACTATATGTGTATGTTTTAATTAACATTATAAATAAGATAGACATAAAAATAAGAAATAATTTTAATATTTTATTTTTTAAAAAAAGTGAAAAAAGTATAATAAAATTAATTAGTAAAGTACTTTAGTATGCAATATTCTATTAGGTTTTGTTTATGGATACTTTAGATTAAGTAGAAGTCTTTTAAATATTAAATTTTAGAAAGAATTTTGGTAAAATGAAATATTGAAGAGGTATTTTAATAAATAAATAAATAAATAAAAGAAAAAAAGAAGAGAGAGAAAGAAAATTTGAGAGCAAATACTATTTTTAATAATATATATAATGTAAATTGTGAACGAAATAAAAAGTTTATTGTGCGTAAATAAAATTACTTATTTCAAAAGGACACAGTTTTAAGTGTAACGAAAATACTCTTGCCCCTAACCATGATAACAAATTCCCTTCTAAACATAATAACAAATTCCAACCACCTCACTCACTGCAGTGGCCAGTGTTGACTATCTAGAAACTTTTTTGACACTGTTGCAATGATTTTTCTATCCTTTTCAGGTGATTTTTTTCAGCAACTTTTTTGGCAAATTCATTTCTTCCACTAACTTTGACATATTCATTTTCAAATGGGAACAAATATGTCTAACACAATGATTTCTTTTTAAGAAGGGCTTGGAAGAAGAAAATGAAATACCAACAACTGTATTGATCATAGTAGATTGACTTTCATGCTAGTTTGAAAGTACCTCTCAATCGCTAGGCTAACGGTAGAAACGTAGTATCAATTACATCTCCATCTGTCAAAACAAAACAAACAAAAAAAATCTGATAATTAAAATTAGGAAGTTATGCACGTTTAGTAATGTTTTGTAGCAACTCATGTATGAAAAATTAAACTTTAATGAATTTGAATTACAATTAAAACTAAACTAATTCAAAACAAAAATATCATAAAATCTTAAGATCATATTATGAACAAAAATATAGTCTCATTACTAATTTTGAAATCATATTTTGTGCAATGTTTCATCGAATCAATAGATTAAAAACTACGTTGTCAAATTATTCAAAATACACAATTTCATACTAAATTTTTTCATGTAACTGTTGCAAATTAAAAGAAATCTAGAATCCACAAGAAGAAACAAATCCAACACATACTATAAATCGCATTCAAAAAATGAATAGAAGAGGGCTAATCATACCTGTCATTGTCATAATCCATTTGGGTAAGAGGTATCATTTGGGACACTTAGGTTAAGTTTGACAACCCAAAAATATCTATCTTTTTATCTTTTTTTCATCACATCACCTCTCTACTTTTCTGCACATCTTTTCGTAAAAATACAAAAAGTGCACTTATTTAAATCATCCCAAACAACCCCTTAAATTGATAAATGAAGGTAGACCCTTTTTTTTTTTTTTTTTTTTTTCTATTTAGGGTAAATTACACATGCACCCCCCTAAGATTTCAAGCAAATACATTAGCACCCTTGTGATTCTAGAAAATACATCTCCTTCCCTGAAATTTATACTCACATTACAAAAGCTCTCCTCCATTAGTTGACAATTAAGTCAACTAACAAATTTTGCTTAATTTTCTTAAAATATTATAAATACCCTTACAGATTATTCTATCATCTAACACAATATTTACCCATATCTTATATCATTTCTTCTAACAATTGATATGCACATGCATATACCATCACAACAGCCACCTTTATAGAGCACCTCTCACACCTCTCACAACAACAACAACAACAACAACAAACAACAACCATTCATCAATGCCCCAATATCTAAACAGTCATTCCCCAACTTTCATTGCACCATTGCCCCATTGCCATGCCCCTAGCCAAAGCCACTACAGCCGCTATATCCAACGCTCAAACCACACCAAATAGTTGTACCTTATCCCACCCACTTAGCTCTCACCTAGCCACCCTTCACCAATAATCACTACAACAAAACGCACCAATGGCGACTAAAAAATAGAATTTCGTCGCTGAAAGGTGCACAAATGGTGACTAAATCCATTTTAGTCACCAAAATGAAGACATTTGGCGACTAAAACAATTTGGTCGCCAAATGTATATGTATTGGCGACTAAAAATCAGTTTGGTCGCCTATTATATGGGTTTCAGCGACTAACACAATTTTCGTCGCCAAAAGTCATGGTTTTTGCCGACTAAAACAAATTAGTAGCCAAAGGTGCTGCTTTTGGCGACTAAAAAGCAGATTGGTCGCCGATTGTAGGTGTTTTGGCGACTAAAACCAGATTGGTCGCTGAAAGTGAAGCTTTTTGGCTACAAAAAAAAAAATTAGTAGCTAAAAACTGAGTATTGGCGACTAAAATTCTGTTTAGTAGCCAAAAGGGGACGTTTTTGGCGACTAAAATTAGGTTTCGTCGCCAAAAGTGCTGATTTTTAATTGGAACTTGTTTTTTTAGCGACAAATAAATAATTAGTAGCCCAAAATAATACAATTAGCGACTAAATAATGGTTTTAGTCGCCAAAAGTCGCCTAAATTTTTTTTTAATAAATAATTTATTTTTGACATAAATTATATTGAATTAAAAAAATTATATTTATAAATATTATTTTGTATTAATTGCGGTTAATATACTATATAAATAATATATATTGCATATATGTTCATGTGATGATGTGCTGGCATAGTGGAGGGAGTGTTGTGCAAAGGGTTTGGCATGTGGAAGTGGGACGTCGCAAGTTCGAAACCAGGTGGGAGCAACAGGTTCAAATTTTTTTTTTTTTTTTTAAACTGAGTATTGGCGACTAAAACAGGTGGTCGCCAAAAGCTTTAGTTTTGGCGACGGAAAAAATAGTCGCTAAATGAATAAATTAATAAAATAAAATTCACTATTAGCGACTAAAAATTTAGTCGCCAAATGTATAAATTAAAAAATAAAAATGAGCTTTGGCAACGAAAATTTTAGTCGCTAAAGGTGCTGTTTTTGGCGACTAAAAGCGGGTTAGTCGGCCATACCTTCTGTGACCGTTTTCCAGCGACAAACATGGCGACTAAAAAATTTAGTCGCGAAAACCTTAAACCCGACTTTTGGCGACTAAAAAATCACTTTTGGCGACTAAAAATTTAGTCGCCAAATGTGTATTTTCTTGTAGTGAATCACTGTCACACATTCGTCTCTCATCCCCCCTACCTCTTAACCCACTGTTAGTAAAAATTTAGTTCAAGCCTAATCGATAGTGATTTGATCGATAGATTTAAATCAATCTTTAAGTAAACACAAATAAAAATCAAGTTCTATAGTTGAGTTCTATGCCTTAAACAAATTAGAGACTTCCCTAGAGGTAATTAGGCAAAGAAGAGATAGAATATAAAATAATATGTATTAATTCAAATAAATTGTCACTTGTCACTAGTTACAATAACTTAAACAAGAACAAAGAATTGAAAAATACAACAATTAACAAAAGAAAAGAAGAGAAGTGGGGGTTGGAAAAATCTACTAGTTTTAATCTACTCCTAAAATGTTAAGTTAAACTACTCCTAAATAGATTCTTTGCGAGTGTTTTTGATGATTGAGATGTCCTTTTTTTCATTATTCAAGTCCTCCTTTTATACTTGCCCGGCCACCTCATGTTGTAGCTATCAATCAATGATCTTCCTTGATTTTTGCTCTACACAACCATATCCCATATCTTCATAGAAACTACTTGCAGATTTTGTGTTTTGACTTGATGTTGATCCCCCCGATTTTAGCATATAATTTCTAATTGATTTCAACAAATATCTTTATTGGCTTTATTTAATCTTTTGAAGCCACATCATCATCTCTTCCATACCACATTACTAGCATACTTGTCACACCATGTCAGCATGTTAGGACCCTACTTGTTATCAAATTCCATGGACAAACTTGGGTTTTCTTGAGCAAGTTGTAATTTTCTTGTTTTTTGTCTTCCCACTCGAGCGGGGAAAGTGGCACTCGAGCGAAGATTCCACCCTCACAGTATTTTGCTCGTCTGCAAAATATACTGAGTGGTGTGTTTTTACGGTTACGCTCGAGCGTGGGATCTTACGCTCGAGCGTGAACCCTGGTTTGGAACACGCGATATAGAGTCCCAGCTCGAGCGTCCATTCTTACACTCGAGCAGATCTCGCGATCTCAGCCTCTATAAAACCTCAAGTTGCTCCAAATCTAGGGTTATGTTTTCTAGATCTTGTTTAAGGGTTTTAGGGGTTTTTTTGGGGGATATTTTTCTAGTTTTCCTTGATGTTTGATTGAGTTTGAACTCATGTTCTTATAAGCACACATCAAGGAGTTTGTTTGATCTTCTTTGAGAGTATTCTTCTTCGGTGGAATCCGAAGATTCAAGCACAGAGTAATCAAAAGAGTATAATGTTGTGTGCAATCGTTGAGTCGACAATAGATGTTATGGATTCAACATCAATCTAATCAATTCCGAGATGAAGGTTGCGGTGAAAGATATACAGAAGATTTGAAGACAAATTGGAAGCGTTTAGGTAATTTGTTTGGTATCTTTGTAATATTTGTTTCTTCAGTAGTGGATTGATTTGTGGCGTTTCGCCCATGGTTTTTTTTTTTATCACAATTGAAGGTGCTCCAATTATGATTTTTTCCACGTAAAAATCGTTTGTGTCGATTTATTGTTTCGGAAACAACAATCTAAATCACATTCGTGCGTACTTGATGATTTAGATTGTTAGTTTCAGTTGTTTGGGAATTGGTATAATTAATTCTTGATCTAAACACGAATCACTTAGGTTTTTCAATTGGTATTAGAGTAGGTCACTCTTTATTTTTATCAAAACTATAGGAGTATGATTTTGTGTGATTGGTGATATGGATTCAATTCGCGAAGGTAACTCAACCCATAGACCTCCGTTACTTGATGGTACAAACTATTCTTATTGAAAAACTCGTATGAGAGCGTTTTTAAAATCTATTGATGAGAAAGGTTGGCACTGTGTGATCTATGGGTGGAATGAACCTATTGTCACCATTGATGGTGTTGATATTCCCAAACCCCTTGATAAATGGGACGCATTCGACTATCAAAACTCGAGTTGGAACAGTAAGGCTCTCAATTCCCTTTTTTCCTCCGTCACACCTGAAGAGTTTCGTTGTATTTGCACATGTCAGGTAGCAAATAAGGCTTGGGACATTCTTGAACGATTCACGAGAGTACTACTTCTGTTAAAATGTCAAAACTTCAACGTCTCACCTCTGCCTTTGAAACTCTTTTTATGCATAATGATGAGACGTTTGATGATTTTTACGTTAAACTTAGTGACATCATGAATTCCTATTTCACACTCAGTGAAAAAATCCCTGAAGCTAAGGTTGTTGGAAAAATTTTAAGGTCTTTACCCAAGAGGTTCCAATCAAAAGTGACAGCTATTGAAGAGGCTCAGAATGTTGATACCTCAAGCTTGATCAGTTGGTTGGAAACTTGTAGACTTATGAAGCCCACTAGATTTCTAAGAAAAAACAAAAAGATAGTGTGGCTCACTAGTGCTCATGAGACTGCAAAAACTCCTGAGACTGAGTTTGATCTAGAGTCCGAGATGACGACTATGTTTACTAAACAGTTCAAAAAAAAATTAAAGAAAAAGAAGCCTAATTTCAGGGACCCTATTTCAAAAGATAAGAGTAATGAAAAACCCAAAACTTTTCCATCAAAACTTGCTCCAAAAACTGAAAAGAAGATTGCGAAGGGGCAAGGGGTCAAGTGTTATGAATGTTAAGGGTTTGGACATATTGCTCTTGAATGTCTATTGAAAAAGAATCGAAAAAAAGTCTATACAGTGACTTAGGATGATGAAAGCAGATCAGAGCAAGAACCCGAAGAAACCAAATCCGGTGAAAACGGAGATAGTGCTTTCATGGCATTATGGTCCACTTACACTCAATCTCCTTCGAAGCCAGTAGAATTTGCTCGTGGTCAGAACTTGCACCGTGCTCTTATATTTGATGGGAGTAATTACTTGTACTGGAAGATCAAAATGAGTGCGTTTCTAAGAGCCTTCGACCCTAAAGGCTAGCAAGCCATTGAAGAGGATGTTGAAAGCACTGACAATTCGAGCAATTAGAGAGTTCTGATTACTATTTGTGAAGCAATTTTTGATGAAGAACAACAACAGGTTGCTCACTGCACAAAGGCCAAAGATGCATGGAACATTCTGAGTCAATTTCATGAAAGAAGAGAGTCATCTTCACCACCATCTATCACCTATCCTGCCTTAGTTGCTCAACTAGATGAGGTCCAGGAGAAAGAGGAGTAAAAAGAAGATGATGAAACATTAGAAGACAATGATGAGATTGATGGTGATGATCTACAACAAGCTTACGAAAAGCTTTACGATGAATCTCTAAATTTGTCTAAGATCAATGACAAACTCACTCTCAAGCTCAAAGCATGTGAAAGTGAGAATGTCAAGCTAAAAGGATAAATTTCAACAGCAAAACAGAATGTCATCAAGATCTCTAATGGAAGACAAGACCTATGTGGGAAACTTCTATCTTGTGAGACCAAAATGAATGAACTTCTGAAAATATATGCCACACATGAAGAGAAGATTGAAAGCCTTGAGATGTCACAAGCTACATTGGAAGAGATGGTTTGTCATAAAGATGAAGAACTCAGAATTGCTAGAGCCACAATTGCCATATGGAACAAAAGTTCCAAGTCATTAGAAGTCATCCTCGGGTCTCAACAAATGGGTTATGACAAAAGTGGGCTAGGCTATGGTAATGCGACAGCTCATAAGGGACAAGCCTCTATATCTAATGACCTGAAGACTCAAGCAAAAGGAAAGCTGACGGTGCACCAGGGTGATCCCTCTCTTCATCTGCCTAACAGGGGTAAGATAAACAAAAGAGAGGTAAAACCTGTTTTTGTTTGTTATCATTGTGGCAGGTATGGCCACATTCGTCCTTATTGCTATGAATTGATTGGTAAGGTGTCTCAAAAGGGTAGAAATTCTAATACTTTTTGGATTAGGAGACAACCTTACATGTTTAGGTGGAACACCAAGATACATGAGGGTGTTCACAACACTAAGACATTTACCAAGACCGCCAGTCCTGATTTTGTTAAGACCAAAAAGATATGGGTGAGAAAAGATGACTTGACTTGTTTAGTTGTTCACACTACTCTAAAAGCACGTGACTCATACATGTGGTATCTTGATAGTGGGTGCTCTCGTCACATATCAGGTGACAAATCCTACTTCACCTCCCTTGAAAAATATGAAGGTGGAATTGTTACCTTTGGAGATGGTGACACTCCTAGAGTCATTGGTAAGGGCTCTATAAGTGTGTCTAGTCTTTCTAAGCTTGAAAATGCATTACTTGTTGATGGCCTTAAAGTAAATCTTTTGAGTATCAGTCAAATGTGTGATTCCCACCATGAAGTATTATTTTCAAAACATAAATGTGAAATTTTAGATAAAAAAAGGAAATACTGTCATGCATGGGATTCGCACATCTGATAACTACTACGGGATTGTTACCACTAATGATCTCACTTGATACTCAGCCATCATAAGTAAAATTGATCTGTGGCATCAAAGATTAGGTCACATAAATTTCAAAGACCTAACTAAGATAGCCAACAAAGAGCTTGTGAGAGGAGTACCTAAACTGGGTAAAAAGTTAAACCATGTGTATGGACCATGTCAACTTGGAAAGCAAACTCGTGCCCCTCATAAAAAGGTGAACAGCTTTACAACCAAACGTCCTCTTGAATTGGTTCATATGGATCTAATAGGACTTACTCGCACTGAAAGCATGGGAGGTAAAAGATACATTTTTTTAACTGTTGATGATTTTACTCGTTTTTCATGGGTAAATGTTTTAAGAGAAAAATCTGATATGTTTGATGCTTTCCAGGCCCTAGTCCTTAAAATCCAAAATGAATAGCGTGTTTCTATTAGGCGTATCGTAAGAATCCGAACTGATCATGGTCGTGAGTTTGAAAACAATTCATTTTTGGATTTTTGTGATACGCATAGAATTAAGCATGAATTTTCAGCACCTATTACTTCACAACAAAATGGAGTTGTTGAGACATGAATGTAATGGTACTGTGGTTAGAAATAAAGTTAGGTTGGTTGCTCAAGGTTACACACAAGTAGAGGGTATTGACTATGATGAGACGTTTGCCCCAGTTGCACGTCTCAAATCTATTCGTATTTTACTTGGTGTTGCATGCTTTCTTGGTTTCAAACTGTTTCAAATGGATGTGAAAAGTGCCTTTCTGAATAGGTACTTAAAAGAAGAGGCTTATATTGAGCAACCAAAAGGGGGTTTAAGGACCCTAAATGTCCAAACCATGTCTACAAGTTAGACAAGGCTTTGTATGGGTTGAAACAAGCCCCTCGGGCTTGGTATGATAGACTTACTACATTCCTACTTGATAATGATTTTCAAAGGGGTAGTGTGGACAAGACTTTATTTGTGAAACATACTAAGTCTCATATTCTTGTTGCTCAGATTTATGTTGATGATATTGTGTTTGGATCCACTGCGGATCATCTTGTTAAATACTTTTCGGATTGCATGGCACATGAGTTTGAGATGAGCATGATGGGAGAGTTGTCTTATTTCTTAGGTCTTCAAATTAAACAGTCTTCTTCAGGTATGTTTGTCTCTCAGACTAAAATATGCCAAAAATCTTGTGTCTAAGTTCGGTCTTGAGTCAGCCAAACATGCACGCACTCCCATGAACACCAGTCTTCACCTTTCCAAAGATTCCTCTGATACTGATGTTGATCCTACCATTTATAGGAGTATGATAGGAAGTCTCTTGTACCTCACAACCAGTCGTCTTGACATTGCATTTAGTGTAGGTGTGTGTGCCCGTTACCAAGCCTGTCCTAAAGAGTCTCATCTGATTGCTGTCAAACGCATCATTAAGTATGTAAATGGGACATTGGATTATGGGATTTGGTTCTCGACCGACAGTACAGTTGAAATCACTGGTTTTTCTGATGCCGACTGGGCAGGGTGTGCTGATGATCGTCAGAGCACATCTGGGCAGTGTTTTTTCCTTGGGAATAATTTGGTTGCCTGGCATAGCAAAAAGCAAAATGCCATTTCTCTTTCGATAGCTAAGGCTGAGTACATTCCTGCAGGGGGTTGTTGTGCACAAATACTGTGGATGAAGCAAATGCTTCATGATTATGGAATTGACCAGAACACTCTCACTCTTTTCTGTGATAATACATGTGCCATTAACATTTCTAAAAATTCTGTCCAACACTCTCGCACCAAAAACATTGACATTCGTCATCATTTTATCCGAGAGTTAGTGAAAGAAGACCTTGTTGTTCTTGAAAATGTACCAACTGAGCATCAAAAAGCTGATATTTTTACAAAACCCCTTGATTTTCTTAGGTTTGAGTTCCTTAGAAAGACCTTGGGTGTAGTGCTCAGTTACTAGGGTGTTACCTGTTACTTGAGGGGGTGTGAGTGATTGCTTTTATGTGTACTTGGGTGCTATAATCTCATCCCCATTGATTCCTATCATCCCTGCATTTAGACTCATATGAAAACCTCTTATGCTACTTGCTAGATTTCTTTTTTCATTATTCATAGTTCATTCTAAATGCCCATGCTCATTGACTTCATGATCTCATTCTGTACACATTCTTCAGATAAACTATGGCAGGGGTTTCCGCACAAGTGATCAAAGTTCTTTATGGACCACCTATAGTGTATCTTTTACATTATTGGAGGAATTGACCGATACAGGTATATCATGGGTGATGTCGAGTCTCTTAACCATCTACCATCGTTTTTCACTTTCACGGTTCCTCCCTCAGTTCATTGAAGTTCGGGCATTATGAAAAGGCTACCTCAGAGGCACCAACCAGGCCATCCTTTATGATTTCATGCTTCTTTGGTTTGGTCTCCATACTCTTGAGCGTGCAAGCCACCAAGTAACAAATACCCCTTGATTCCTAAAGGGGGACTCATTGATTGAGGGGGAGCCTCCGTGCCTACTCAACAAATACCCCTTGATTCCTAATGGTTTGACTTTTCTCTGTGATGTTTCGCTGTTCTTGTCGGAGGTCTAGCCATCCGATCACTACGAGGATTAACTCTAACTCTGTGGCCTCTCAAGGATTGCACACACACACACACACACACATTCTTTTTCTGAGCTCTCATGTTTGCTTTTAAGTTATGCATTCTCATGTAGTTTATTATCATTGATTAAGTTTTATCTGATTTGCTCATGATTTTGTGGTTCATAATTCCAAAATTTGCGAGTTTACAGGCTTCATGGGTTGTGGATTATCCCATCTTAGTGTCGCGGTCTTGCAGTTTTGCTCACCTCTGTTTTGTTACAGGTCACACTTCTCAGTACAAGTTGGTTTTATTTGCTCAGAAAAGGTGTTTTGGTCATTGGAGTTTTTTTGTTCCCCGCTCTAGCGTAGATTTCATCTCTCTAGCATTTTTTGCAGAGTTGTTCAAACTTCTGAGAGGTTGTTTTTGGCGCTCGAGCGTAGCCACGCTTCCTCTGGCACGCGCTTGAGCATTACATCCCATGCTCGAGCGGATTGGTTTGATATAAAAATCCTTCCCTCGTCTCTTCAGTCCACTTTTTCCCCAAACTCTCTCTCTCTCTCTCTCTCTCTCTCTCTCTCTCTCTCTCTCTCCTAGGGCTCCTTTGGCGACTCTGTGATCGTCCCCCCTTGGGCTGTTGATTGGTATGCTTCTTTCAGTACCTTGTTTCTTGTACTCTTTGGTCGTCTTAGGCATGTATCTCTCAGATTTTGTTTATTTCCTTCTCTTTATTTGTTTTTTGATTGTCTCTTGTTCCTCTCATTTTCAACATCCATACTTGTTCGTATTGTTTGAGTTTTATGTGTCTTGTTTACTTCTGTTTATAATCTGATTGAGTTGTGTATTTTTATTTGAGTTATGGAATATTAAGTTGTGTCTTTGGTATGATCACTGCCTTATGTTCTAATGTTTTTTCATTCTATCTATCTGGTTATTTGGTTATGGTCACTATGTTCTCATTGGCTATTCTAATCTGCATTCTGCTATATTATGCTCGCATTAAGGGTTGATCATATTGATTCATACTACTCTTGGCTATTTAATTTTGATAGATTTGACTTTGGTACTAATGGTTTGTCTCTATGTTTTTTGGTTTTAATTCTTGTCTTGGGTTGGAGGGATTTGTGGTTGTTTCATTTGGGTAATCCTTGGTTTAGTCATGTCCACTTTTAAACGTAAGAAGTCAACTGCCTCTCGCCCCTCTTTTAATACAGACCGGTTTCCCTCGGCTAACAAAGCCAAGTTATTTAGAGAGTCCTATCCCTCTAGGACTGTTCATCTTGAACGCAATGTTCTGCCAAACACTTTTGAGTCCATCCAGATTCGTCATTTGTTTGATCCTTTGGGTGGAGATTTAGTTCTTCCCTTCCCAGGCCATCAAAATCTTGATTAGGTGCATGAATTTTATTATAATATGGAGGGGATTAATGATGTTTGTCATTTATTCAAGACTTGGGTCAGGTCTAAGTCTATCACAGTTACCCCTGACCTTATACGTGAGCTTTTAGGTATTAGTAAAGTCTTTCCTATTTACTATCCTTTTCCTGTTCGACCCACCTGTGATTTCAATGAGGTAGCCACTGCTTTATGTGGTACATCTCGTTCGTAGCACCCAAGCTCTTTGATCAAACAAAATGAGCTCCTTCATCAGTTTCGTTTACTCAATCTTATTGTTTGTGCCAACATCATTGTGACCACCCACAACTCCGATATAAATCAAGAACAAGGTTTGGTCCTTTATTGCATTGCTTACCACCGATCTATTGACCTTGCCACCTTGATCATTCAAAAAATGGTTGCTGCTTTTGAGCGTAATAACCTTGGTCTTCCTTATGGTTGCCTTATTAACCGGCTTCTCGCCAAGTTTGAGGTTCCCTCTTTTGATGAGGATGACTTTTCTTCTCCTTCCCGGCCTTTTACCAAAAAGACTGTCTCTCAGAGTCAGTCTTATGTCAGGGGGGTCTTATCTGGAGTGGGGAGTTCTGGTTCAGGTGCAGGGGATACTGCTATGGTCGAGGAGGCAGAGTATGATGCTGCTGCTGCAGGTGAGGCCTGCAGGTGAAAGGGAGCAGCTTCCTCCAGTTCGTACTATCCGAGGCCAGCTTCGTCAGCTCGAGCAGTCCATGGTCTCACATTTTGATTGTCTGGAGGGCCGGATGGACATCTTTGAGGCCAGGCTTACTGATCTTGAGAGTACCATCGATGCTCGACTCACAGCATTGGAGGCTTCCTCCAGGCACATTGAGGAGTCAGTTGCTCAATCCTCTTCTCATCTGTCCCAGATTTTGTCTCTTCTACAGATGCAATCACTTCCACAACCACCAGCTCAGTGACATTTGTTTTATTGGCTAATATACCTTTTACACAATGTTATCTCTTGATTTTTGTTGCACAGTTTTCTCTCTTGGTTTTTTGTTTCTTTTTCACTTGTGTTTTCCTCCTGGACAAAAAGGGGGAGTGGATATTAGAGATACTTGATGATACTTGATGCATGCATGGATATTGGATATACTTTTGTTTAGAGTTGTTTAGAGATACTTGATGATACTTGAAACATGCATGGTTATTATTTTTGGATATTGAGATATTAGTATTTCATGGATATTGGGATAATTGTGTTTAGATATATATATATATATATATTTGGCTATTTATCCAGTTCCACAGTTTTGGTTTGTATGGTTGTTTCCATAGGTTGATTGTTCAAGGATTAACTGTTCCCTGTTCTCATTCAGCTCTTGTGTCTTGTGGTTTTTGTAGTGGTTTTGTTTTTTTTGTTTTTTTGTTTTTTTTTTTTGTTGTTGAAGTTGAGGTTGTTGATTGTGTTAGTTAGTGTGCTTTTGGGTTTGTTTGTTAGGAAAACTGTTTAGAACAGTTTTGTCCGGGATTTGACAAAGGGGGAGATTGTTAGGACCCTACTTGTTGTCAAATTCCGTGGACAAACTTGGGTTTAAATAGGGTTGTAATTTTCTTGTTTTTTGTCTTCTCGCTCGAGAGGGCAAAGTGGCGCTGGAGCGGAGATTCCACCCTCACAGTATTTTGCTCATCTACAAAATGTACTGAGTGGTATGTTTTTACGCTCGAGCGTGGGATCTTACACTCGAGCTTGAACCTTGGTTTGGAACATGCAATATAGAGTCCCCGCTCGAGCGTCCATTCCCATGCTCGAGCGGACCTTGCGATCTCAACCTCTATAAAACCTCAAGTTGCTCCAAATCTAAGTTTACGTTTTCTAGATCTTCTTTAAGGGTTTTAGGGTTTTCTTTTAGGGATATTTTTCTGTTTTTCCTTGATGTTTGATTGAGTTTGAACTCATGTTCTTATAAGCATATATCAAGGAGTTTGTTTGATCTTCTTTGAGAGTATTCTTCTTCAGTGGAATCTGAAGATTCAAGCACAAAGTATTCAAAGGAGTTTGATGCTATGTTCAGTCGTTGAGTCGACAATAGATGTTGTGGATTCAACATCAATCTAATCAATTCCGAGACGAAGGATGCGGTGAAAGATATACAAAAAATTTGAAGACAAATTAGAAGCGATTGGGTAATTTGTTTAGTATCTTTGTAATCTTTCTTTCTTTAGTAGTGGATTGATTTGTGGCGTTTCGCTTGTGATTTTTTTTATCACAATTGGAGGTGCTCCAATTGTGTTTTTTTCCATGTAAAAATCATTTGTGTCGATTTATTGTTTCAAAAACAACAATCTAAATCACATTCGTACATGCTTGATGATTTAAATTGTTAGTTTTAGTTGTTTGGGAATTGGTACAATTAATTCTTGATCTAATCACGAATCACTTAGGTTTTTCACAGCATACTTGTCGATAGAAATAATACAAATAAATGTGGTCAAGGTTATTCTTTAAAAATAATTTATAATTTCAATCGACAGACCATAATTGAACTTGGCCATAACTAAAAGGCCACAATCGACAGAAAAATAAAATGTGATGCAAACACGTACCCATTCTGGCTACTTACCAGCGTATGGTACCTCGTATGGCACTTCTGCATACGTACTGGGTACATGAAACACGTATCCAAAATTTTTATTCTAATTTTTGGCGTACCCAGACGTACCTAGTATATACCCAAGCTGTACCGTACCTCAGTTGAAACAATATTTTCTTTTACTATAGAGATAAAACTCCTTCACTAGATTTCTTTCTTATTTTTTGTTTTATGCTTAGCATGATTTTAAAATTAAACTATGATTTGTAAGTTATTTAATATATTGACATTTAATTTTGATTTATACTTTTACTTTTTATATTAAATGTTAATTGTAAGTTAGACCTTAACAAATTAAACCATTTAATTAATTTTTACATTACTCTAAATTCAAAATAAATATTTTTTATAAGCATACCAAGACGTACCCATACCCATGTACTATATTCAAAGTTATTTTTATGCGAGCGGTGAGAGAGAGAGAGAGAATTAGAGCAGAAGCAATGGACCAATGGAAGGGCAATGGCGGTTGGATTCCAGTAGTGAGGCATCGGAATGGAGGCAGATCAAAACACAGTGATTCAAGCTTTAGACTCTTTTCGATTTTCATGGACAACCTACCTCAATCAATGGATGTTAGATCCCTGTTCAAACTCTTCACTAAGTTTGGTATCGTGAAGGACGCTTATATACCTTTCAAAAGAACGGTAGCGACAAACTCAAGATTTGGGTTTGTGAGGTTCAGTTGCTCTGTTGCAGCTGACATTGCTATCCAAAAAGCTAATGGGCTGTTGATGGATGATAGAGAGCTAGAAGTTAAAAAAGCTACTCATGAAAGGGGTTCTCGGGTGGAACACAGTAAAAGGAGATCGCAACCCAGGAGCACATTTTTAGGCACGGGCAACATTTGGGGCCATACGTCAGGTGGAGGGCAAAAATCTTACGCAGAGGTACTAAAAGGAAACACGCCTGTGGTAGCTGGAACTGTAAGCACGACCATAAAAGTTGATGAAGTTGGGCATGGTTGGCTTTATGAGAGTGCAATAATCAGGCTCAAGAATGAATATTCCTTGCATGACATTAGGAAAGTTTTGAAGGAGAAAGGGCTAGATCAGGTGCTAGTCAGAAAGGGAGGTGGGCGTGATGTAATCTTAACTTTCAGTTCCCAAGTGGAGTTGAACTCTAAAATCTGCAATATCAAGGAATGGTTCAAGGACTATAGCCAATCGGTAGGGGTATGGATGCCAGGTTTTCACTATGAACCAGAGAGGTGTCTGTGGTTGAGGTGCTATGGTGTACCACTAAATTTTTGGAACCGAAACACTTTCAACAACATTGGAAATTCGTGGGGAACTGTCCTCAGTTTGGATGGAGATACTACTCATCAAAAGTCTTTCTCATATGCCAAAATCAGATTGGCTACACCATATATAGAGCCTATTAACAAAACTATTTTCTTAGAGTGCAAGGGTCAACTCTACCCTATCCTTCTATGCGAAGATCATATTGCAGACATCAATATCTTGAAGCATCATGGTGAAGTTTGCAGCTCCATTGAAAGCTACAGTAGTAAAGAGGAAGAAAATATCTATGAAGAGAATAATAGGGAGAAGAAAGAAGATGATGAGGTGGCAGCACAGTGTGGTAAGCCTATAGCTGAGCTGGCATGTGAAACTATGGTAGATGAAGATGTGGCAGCAACATGTGGCAGGTCTATAGCTGAGTTGGCATGTGACCATATGGGAGCACTGAGGAATGAGCCTTCAGCTTGTCACAGCAGAGAAAAGGGAAGCACAGTAGTTGAGGAGACACAGAGGGATAGTAGCTGCTGCAGAGAGGAAGGAGCGTGTGTAGAAGTAATGATGCAAGAGAAGTCAGAGCTAAGGCTAAATAGCAATGATGACAATCAGAGGTGTGTAGAGCAAGTTTCTACATCTGGTTTCAACAATAGACTAAATGGATCTAAAGAGGGCACTCAGATTGGCATTAATCTTGAGGTGGATCTGTCCCAAGTGATTTGTAATAACGTAATTCCTGGTTCTTCACTTAGGCCCAATGATCAGCCCAATGAACATTGTGTTTTAAGGCCTGATAACATTGGGATCATGGCCTCTCATAAGGTTTCTCCTGGGCCTTTAATTAATGTTGGCCCAAATAGCAAGGACATTTTGAGCCACATTCACACTGATCATTTTAGGCCTTCTGCTAACAGCTCTATTTCTCTGCGGAATGTGAAGAATAGAAGGAAAATAGAAGCAAATAGAAGGAAAAAAAAAGGCACAGTTCGAAGGGTATTCCAAGTTTTCTAGACTCTATGGTCACAAAGTTGTTCACAAATCCAGCTCCAAATATGTCATATACAACCAGCAGCTGCTGCATTTGCTCAATCAGACTTGTCTGAGGCTGAATCAAGCCAAGATTACCTCCTCCGAGAAGCCACAACCATTATCCAATTGGGGAAAACTCTTGATAAGGAGAGTTAGAGTTAAAAGATAAGGAGAGACTTATCAAAGATGGAAAAGCAAAACAGTAAGTTGTTGTGGAAGGGGGATTCTGAGTGTTTTATTTGTTTCATCATGAAGCTCTTATCTTGGAATATTAGGGGGTTAGGAAAGTCTGTGAAGAAAAGTAGAATCAAGAAGCTTTAAAGGACATATCTATTGATATTGCTTTCTTTCAAGAAACAAAGAAAGCTGTGGTATCAGATATTGTGGTTAGAGGGCTTTGGGGGAACAAGAAAATTGAGTATATGTCTGTGGATCCAGAAGGCACTGCTGGTGGACTCTTATGCATATGGGATCCTGATGTTTTTCAACTTGCTGATTGTTGCTGCACTAGGAGGTACATTTTGCTCTCAGGTCTTCTGTATAACTCCTTTGATTGTGTTTTGGTAAATGTCTACACTCCAAATGATGCTACCAACAGGTTCAGACTATGGGAAAACCTGTCAAATCTCAAGGCTTCCTTCATAAAACCTTGGTGCTTGGGAGGAGACTTCAATGAAATCAGACATATGGGCGAGTGGGTGGGCTGTTTTAGAAGAGATAAAGGAATGAATGATTTTAATGAGTTTATTGGAACATGTGAGTTCAATGATCTACCTCTTTTGGGTAGGAAATATACTTGGTGTAATGCCCAGGAATCAAAGAAGTGGAGCCGGATTGATAGAGTGCTGCTCAGTCCTGAATGGTTGATTAATTTCAAATTGAAGCTTTGGGGGCTGCCAAGGTCAGTTTCAGACCACTGCCCATTGTTGATGATGGAGGATGAAAGAGATTGAGGCCTAAGGCCCTTCTGGTTCATTAATGCTTGGACCTTGCACTCCTCTTTCTCTAAGCTCCTTGCTAATTTCTGGAACAACACCACTATTTCGGGCTGGGCTGGGTTCATAATTGTACAAAAACTGAAACTTCTAAAGTTAGTGCTAAAAAGGTGGAATAATGAGGTGTTTGGTAATATCAACACAAAGCTTAAGGAATCTGAAGAAGAATTGCATGCAATTGACATAGTAGCTGAGGCTAGACCATTACTTGACATAGAAAAAGAAAGAAGAAGAGTGATTACATGTGAAGTGTGGAAGCTTTATAGAATGGTGGATTGGTTATGGTTACAAAAATCTAGATTAAATTGGACTTTGAATGGTGATAGAAACACAAGGTTTTTCCATGTCTCTGCTAGCACTAAACAGAGTAGAAACCTTCTTAACTCTATTTCAGTTAATGGGGTATCTTATGAGGATCCTAACAGGATTAAGCTGGAGGTGCTGCTCCACTTCAAGGGTCATTTTGCTGAATCTTGGGTAAATAGGCCTGTTTTGGGGGAGGGGGAGTTCAATTCTATTGAGCCAGGTCTTATTTCCCAGCATCTTGTTTCAGATTTCAAGGAGAACGAGGTTAAGGCGGCTATAATAGAATGCAACAACAATAAAGCTCCAGGCTCTGATGGGTTCAACCTGTTGTGCTATCAAAAATATTGGAAGATCATGAAGGAGGTTATCATGCAATTCTGTAAAGATTTTCACACCCATAGCAAGCTTGCGTATGGCATCAATAGTTCTTTCATTACTCTCATCCCCAAGCTGGAGAATCCTAATGGTATAACTGACTATAGACCTATTAGTCTTATGGGCTCTCTATACAAAATATTGGCTAAAGTTCTAACGGGTAGACTGAAGGTAGCAATGCCCTTAATTATTGGTGAAACTCAGACTGCTTTTCTTGGAGGGCGAAATATCTTAGATGGAGTATTCATTGCTAATGAAGTGGTTGATGGATGGAAGAAGACCAAGAAGTCAGGGCTAATTTTAAAGTTGGATTTTGAGAAAGCATTTGATTCGGTTAATTGGGAATTTTTATTTTCCATGCTATCTAGTTTTGGATTTGGGTTTAAATGGATCTCTTGGATGAAAGTTTGTGTCTCTTCACCTCGTTTATCCATTCTTGTAAATGGCTCACAAACTAAGGAGTTTTCACCTCAAAAAGGTCTTAGGCAGGGTGACCCACTCTCACCATTCCTTTTCAATATAGCAGCGGAAGGGCTCAACATTCTTTTCAACAGAGCACTTAATCTTGGCATTCTCAAAGGAGTGAAACTTGGGGCTAATGAGGTTCTCTTATCCCATCTCCAATTTGCAGATGATTCAATCCTTTTTTGTGATGCAGAGTGGGATCAGTTGGTAGTTATCAAACGAATTCTTAGATGTTTTGAAACTCTATCGGGCCTTAGAATCAACTATCATAAAAGTGTTGTGTGCGGGATTGGTGTGTCGGATGACCTTTTGCTGTCTTTTGCAAATCTCCTTAATTGTAAGGTGCAAAAACTCCCAATGAAATTTTTGGGACTACCATTAGGAGCCAATCCAGGTAGGAAATCAATGTGGAAACCTGTTCTTGACAAAATCAAAGTCAAGCTTACAAGGTGGAAGAGGAAATTACTATCTTTCGCAGGTAGACTAACCTTGATAAAATATGTTCTATCCAGCCTCCCTATGTACTACCTCTCTCTATTTAAGATGCCTAAAGGAGTTGCGAAAGAAATTGAGAAGATTCAAGCTGTGTTTTTGTGGGGTGGCAATGATCTAAAGAGGAAAGTTCATCTAGTGAAATGGGTGGATATAACAAAGCCTGTCAATCAAGGTGGTCTGGGTATAAGAAGGATTCGAGATGTGAATACCTATTTACTTCTCAAATGGTGGTGGAAGTTTGGGAATCAAGTCAATGCGCTATGGAGAAGGGCTATTTGTAGCAACTATAAAATCAATGAAAACTGTTGGCATCCTCCTCTGGAATCCCATTATAAACACTCTAGACTGTGGACTGATATTATTTCCATTGGGGCCTATAGCAGGAATATCTTCAACTTCTATTTGGTTAACTGTCTAATTAAAGTGGGGAATGGGTCTAGAATCTTATTTTGGCATGACAAATGGTGTGGAGGGCTCTGTTTTAAATGTGAATTCCCTCTTCTTTACAACCTTACTACTGAAAAGGAAGGATCCCTTCATTATTTCTACCACAGAAAATCCAGCTCAGATAATTAGAATTTTCAGTACAGAAGAAAGCTTTATGATTGGGAATTACTTGAAGAAATCCGACTTGTTAATGTCTTATCCTCTTCTCCTCCTCTGTGTTTAGACAGGGTGGATTGTCAAGTTTGGGCCAATGGTTCTTTCTCTGTATCTGCTCTTTACTCTTTCAGCAGCTCCCAGCATGGCCCCCTCTCCTAAAAATTTGTAAGTTTGTCTGGTATAATGCACTTCCCCCCAAAGTTCTCATTTTTGGTTGGCTAGCTTGGAAAAACAGATTAAAGACAGCAGAGTTTCTGCACAGATTAGGCATATTAAGCAGCAGTGCATCCACCCTCTGCCCATTCTGCAGCTCTGAAGTTGAAACTGCTGTCCATGTCTTGCTATACTGCCCTTTCTCCTGGTGTATCTGGTCATCAGTGATTCAGGATTGGGGATTTAATTGGTGCATTCAAGGTTAAGTAGAAGGTCTTTTCTACTGGTGGATGGGTGGAAAATTAAAGAGGCTTAAGAAGAAAATCTGGAAAGCAATACCCTTAGTGGTTCTGTGGTCTCTCCGGAAACATAGGAATGTGTGTGTCTTTTCTTTGTCACAGCCCAATTCCTCAGGTCTATATGAACTCATCAAAACCAGAACTATTCTTTGGCTTAAAGCTACATCAAAGGACTTTCCTCTCTCAGTTGATGACTATTTGTTCAAATGGAATCAGATCAGATGCTGAATCAGTTGGTGCAAATCATGGTCTAGGGTGAATGTTATGGTTCATGTATGGTGTTTGTTTGGTCTTATCAAGTAGCTCTTTAGATGTGTCTTTTTGATTTGCTTGCTTATTTGTTTGAATATTAAGGCAGCAGTGTTTGTGCTGGGTTATGTATGGCTCTTGTCTGGTTTTTTGCTGAAGTTTATTTTGGTTCTGGGTGTTTTGTTTCTGGCTGGAAGTAAAGACCAAGTCAGAGAAGTTTTCAAGGGTGTGCAGTTCAAGGCAATGTAGAATAAAGTTCAAGGCAGAGTAGTTTTCAAGTTAGAGTTGCTTGCTGGTCCAGAGTTTTCAAGGCTGTTCTATCTGGGTGATGGTCTGTTAGAAATAAGTATGCTTTTTGAGACTGATTGCTGCATGAGGTTGATTGGTGGCTGCAAACAGGGGTCTGCTTCAGGTGTGCGATTGATGGTGGGGATTGCCTTCAGAAATGCTTGGTTTGGTAGGCTGCTGGCTCTGTGGGGAGTCCAAGCTAGTTCTTTTGGCAGCAGAAATGCTTGAAATCTCTGTGTTGTTGTGATCTGTTGTTGTGGCAGCAGAAATGCTTGAAAGCCCTTTTAGATTGCCTTCAGATATGCTTCAAAACTTTGTAGGCTGCTGGTGGTGAAAAGTATGCTTGGTGAAAAGTCTGCTACATGTATTGTACAGAGTTTTCAGAATCTTTAATGGCACAATTGATGATGATGATTGGGACCAGGTTTTGGGGGGTGCAATTACTGTTTATGTTAACCAACACAAAGAAAGACCAGACCATATGATAGTCATGTTAACTACTAGCCACAGTACTAGATGTGGATCAAGATGTGTTCGTCTGGTGTTCTGATGATGAACCTGTCCTGGTTTGGTGTTTGGGCTGTCAAGATGTGGATAAGGTTTCTTCAATGGCAGTGGCTTCTCTGTTAATGACCTCTGTGGTCTGTTGCTGGTCTACTTGGTTCTCTACTAGGTTGTCAAGCTTCTCCATTTCCAGCTGATAACAAAGGTTCAAATATGCATTATAATTTGGTATTGGTTAAGGTCCTAGTTTGTTATGCTCAACTACTAGTGCAATTCTGGGCTGCTGTTAATTCTTGTGCTTGATGAACCTTCTTATTTGTGGTGTGTTCGTCTGGTGTTCTGATGATGAACCTGTCCTGGTTTGGTGTTTGGGCTGTCAAGATGTGGATCAAGGTTTCTTCAATGGCAGTGGCTTCTCTGTTAATGACCTCTCTGCTGCTGGTCTACTTATGCATTATAATTTGGTATTGGTTAAGGTCCTAGTTTGTTATGCTTAGCTACTAGTGCAATTCTGGGTTGTTGTGGGCTGATTTGGACTCTTAGGCTTATCTGTGGTTGTTTGGTGATCTGTCTTTGATCCAGCTGTGGAGTGTTTTTGTTGCTTTTTTTTTTTGTTTTATTTTGTTCCGCTCTGTTTGTTGGTTTCTCACCAACTTGGAGCCTTGAGTGTGTGCTAGCAGATGATTTGGTGTGCGTTTTGGTGCCAACCTAGTTGGGATCTAAATGTTTGACTGTGATGCTGAAGACACCCCATTTTTGACCGCCCTTAAGACTTGGGCACTACTGATGGTTCACTTGGTGGAGAAAGGTGTGCAGGGCAAAGGTTCAATTTCGTCAGCAAGGAGAGAGTCAAATCTCAACTTCACACCCCTTTTTGGACTGAAACAATCGTGATCAAAGATTTTAGATCTTAAAACCCTCTCTTTCGAAATGTTTTGAAAATAAAGTTTCTACGATGTTCCGACGCTCGCATTTTGATAAATGTTGCACTTTTCGGTAAACTGAGCAAGGACAAAGTGGAGATGAATGAAAGAGAGATGAAATCTTTGAAAAATCTTTCAAAACACTTTGTTTAGGGGTTTGGAGTTGAAGAAAATAGGAAAGGAGAGAAGAAAACTAGTTTGGGAGAAGTTCGGCATGAATCCGGGTAGAAGAAGGTCGAGCAGCCCTCGCTGAATCGAGCTTATTCATCTGCATACTTGGATTTTAGCTATTAGGCCACCACAATTGGAAAGCTTACTTCTGTGGCTTCATTTTGCACTCAAGAATCTCCTAAAGCCAAGTCCAGGTGGGGGAGATATGGTTGGTTGAAGTAAGGGATCAACCCGGTTGGATCGAATCTGCATGGCTTCACCAAAAAGGGTATAACTTTTTGCACGGGAGGAATTGTAATGCAAGGTTTGCGCCATTGGAAAGCTAACTTCCGAGGCTTCAATCTAGACACCCACCGGCCACTTTTTGACCTTGGAAGCCACCTATCGGCCATCCATTTAGCCGACCGGCTAGCAAAAATAGCAGGCCGGCCATTTATTGTGCCGACCGGCCATTTATTTGGCCGATGGCCTCCTTTCATGGCCGATTTTACCCTTTTGCACCCTTCAGGCATGGTGCATGCCAGCTGTGCCAGCTGGGATGCACAAACCCTCTCCCCCGTGCATATGTGTGGCTATTTTGAACCTTTGACCCCTTTTGATCCAAACCTTTTGCACCCTTTGATCAAGTTTCTTGGGGAAGCTTGACCCTTTGTCAAAGCTTCCTCAAGAAGCTTGCACCCTTAGCTTAGCTTCTCTTGGAAGCCTTGACCCCCTTGACCCTTCCTTTAGCTTCTCTTATAAGCTTTAAGCCCTCTCTTGTCTATATAAGAAGCCTCCCTTCTCCTTTGATTTGGTTGAGCAAAAAACCAGACCTTAGACATATATATCTGATACATACACCCTCTCTCTCTATATCTCCCTCTCTCTCCTCATTTGGATGTGTTAGAGGGCTCAAAAGTGTGAGACTCTTGGCCATTTTACACTACAACCCATAGTCTACCACCTCCATCATCCATTCCAGCACCTTGGAGGCCATTTGTAGAGGTTGAAAGCTCAGAATCTTGGACCAAAAGCTGCTGCTTTGTTGTGCTACAAGGGTAAGTCCTCATTTACCCCTTTTTTGCATTATTTTGCTCTATTACTTAGCCCTATTTGAAAGCATTTTTGGGCTCCGACCCAAACTGTAAAGTGTCTTATTTTGACCCCCTCTTCAACTTTGTTTAAGGACACTTTGCTGTTTGAGGTCTTCTACCTCCCCTTATCCTCTATCTCTCTTTTAGGGCTATTTTTGCATCATGTTTTAGCCTTACTTGTGAACATTTTTGAGATTTTCTATAAACTGAAAAAAGTCTTATTTTGAGCCCCTCTTGATGTTTGTTTATGGGCACTTTGCTGTTTGGGGTCATCTTCCCCTATGCATGCTTCATTCCTTCATGATTAGGGCCATGCATTAGAGCACTTGCATTGGCCATGGTTTGGCCTCTTAGCCACTGAAATCTAGTGGATTTTCAGTGGCTTAGGTGTATTTTTGAGGACCAAAATCAGAGGGGGATGACCCCCTCTCTCCTTGACTTGTTTGTTGGCCTTCTTGGCCTTCAAAAGGGGCTCTATCTTGCATGCTTCGAAGTCACTTTCCAGGCCCTATTATGTGAGTTTTGAGGTCTGCCTTGGCGCTGTCCAAGGCCCTTTTGGCCATATTTTATGTCTACAATGCATGTGTAGTGCAATCCCATCCAAGGCCTTTCAAAGGGGCCTTTCTTTGCATGTTTCCTAGACTCATTTCAGGGCCAATTTGGTGAGTTTTAGGACTGTCATAGTCCATTTCCAGAGGTGGTTTTGCTATGCTACATGTCTATCTTGTATGTGCTTAACAACCCCTTTCATGGCCCTCCAAAGAAGCCCCTCATTTTTGCATGCATTGGCTGCATTTCAGTGATTATTTGGGCATATTTTGACATGTTTTATTCACCGTTCTTGGCTGGTTTGATGAGTTCTCATAAGCTTCATACACTTGCCATGTAAACCATGTTTGCTAGTCAAAGTTGCATGCTATTTTAGTCCATCATGTTAGCATCTTTTGGCCATGCTTTAAACTAGAAATGTGCATGTTTTGGGACTATCTTAGCTCTGTCTTTGTGCTTCATGGTCAAATAGTGCTTGCTTTGCATACTTATGGTTCAATACACGTGCCTAGCTTTGGGTTTCGGGGCTTATTTCATGCATCGGGTGCCTTGTTTCCATGTTTCGGGACCATTGCATATCATATTTCAGTGCTGGAAATTATATGTTCGCATGCCATCTTGCATCTCTTGCCATGCTTTGGTAGAGTGGCATTTGATACCTTAGACTCGGGGCCATTGCATTGTGCATGTTTGCATGCATCTTGGTTGCCTCATTTTCATCACATGGCCACTGATTTTGGCATGCTTGCGGGCTATCCATATTAGTTTAAGTCCATCATCACATGTTGTTGCATGCCATGTTTGCTTACATGTTTAGGTTGCGTGCCTAGTATACATTGCTCATTTGCATGTTCATGTTGCATACTTAGCCTCCATGCCTAGGTTGCATTTCATTGAGCATGCATCCCTTGCCCCTTGATCAATCATGATAGGGGTTGGGGCCCTTTGATGTGTTTTGTGCTTGCATTTCATTCGATATCAAAGTTGCACACTTGGCTTTTGGGCCATCATGCATTGAAATGCGTGATTGATGGCCCAAGGGTCGAGGGCCACACTCCCTTGAGTCCACTACATGATTGGGAGAGTGGCCATGGATACATTGCTTTGAAAATTCCATGCCATGCACTGCTTGCCCTCTGCTGCTGTCAATTGCAGGTTCTGCAGGAAGTTTTGGCCGGTCGGCTACATATAGTGCCGACCGACCAACAATTTGTGGCTGATAGCTTAAACAGTGGCCGGTGATGATTCCCTCTGGTCGGTGACCATCCCTCCTGGCCGGTGGTATTCCCCAACATCTAGAGAGCATACTCTGGGACTTTGGCAGTCCTCAGAGAAGCAGGGCAGTGAAAACAGAGGCAGCAGTGCTATGGCAGCGAGTTTCCGGGTGAGACAAGTCAAGCTTGCGTGCATCTCTCTTCTCGAGGCCTTTTATTGCTTTAAATAGCTTAATTAATTTGTTAATTAGTTAAGAGTTTTGTAATATTTAATTAGCTAGGGTAGTTATTTTTTTATTCGGTTTGTAATATTTATTCAGACCCTCCGAGCGAGGGCAATTGTGTAATAAGTGTGTGTGTGTGAGTGTGTGCATGTCTTCTAACCCCACGTCTTTCTTCCCTTTTATTTACTAGCTTTCGATGGTTAGATTAGGGTATGTTTCAATTAGCATACAGTATGATAGCATGTTTGCATTCATTCATTCGTTTTGCATGCACCGGGCTCGGCGCATCATTCTAACTGCATTTGTATCTCAATCCCAAATTGAACACGTGTTAGCTGTAGCATTTCACATGTCATTTTAGAATAGCCGAGCCTATTGTAGTTGCATTCCTGCATGTGTTGCATTAGGCATTTCTATATAGTTAGGATCATGCATAGATTTCTAACATAGCTTTTGTTTTGGCTTGGAGTACTCTGTAAGTTCTTTTGCTTTAGCATCCTTGCATGCGTGTGAGTGTTGCCATGATAGCATGCTTACCATGAGGCTATGTGCTTACGTGTTATAATTGCCTGAATGCCTGTGGGTGAAGGTTGAGTTACTTAAATTGGAACAACGCATTGAATGCGAGTTTTAAGCCCACTTGAGAGTGGCAAAACCATATTTTCTAAGCCCACTTGAGGGTGGCAAAATTCATGTCTTAGCCTACTTGCGGGTAGCACCATCAAACCATTTTCAAACAAACAAACATGAAATGTTTTGTTCCAATTTAGGCGACTTAGTCTATACTTGTTTGCTGTGCACATCACGTAGTAATTCTAGGCTAATAACCGGAATAAGAGCATATAATGTTTTCAAAACAAGATATCACGGTTAGTAGAGGCCGATCTTCGATCGGGAGAGCACGGGTGCTCATAGCTGACCTTCCCCAATCGTACCCAAGTTCCCGAGCCGAGGCAACTTTGGTGATGATGGACACGTGGCCTTTGGCACCGAGTCAGGGTTTCCTAAATTCTCCCATTAAAAAAATATTTAGGTGGCGACTCTGTATCTGGCAAAGCAGTCCATGTTTGGCACTTCTTTCAAAAATCTGTTTTCTTAAAACGATTTGCCGGATTTGGACCCTTTGGTTCAGATTAAGAACCGTGACACAAATCGAGTCCGAACTGTAGAGTGAGGCCCTCACTGGGCGCGTCTACAGATGCTTTTTGCACCCTCTTCTTTATTGATGTAAGTTATCATACTTGTTATGTTTTTCCATCAATAAAACTTCTCTTTTACCGATAAAAAAAAAAAAAGGACGTACCCATACCCTATTTTTAAAAAAATTTACCGTATCGACGCACTCATATCGTACCAGTACCCGTACTTCATAGATGATAACTAAATCTACTCCTCAGTAACATGAACCTACCCACCACCATAGTACACTACAAACATCAAATATAAATACGTATATAGAGCCCCAATTCCACAAAAATAAAACCCAAGGTGCTCAATTTTTCTTTAAAAATCTGAAATTTGAGAAAGACCAGCTACTCACAGATTTTTTTTCTTGGTTTATTTTTGTGTTTGTGCAATTTATATATGCACAAATACGACGTGTGTATAATTTAGAAACAAAAATCATAACCCAAGGTGCTCAATTTCTCTTTAAAAATCTGAAATTTTGAGAAAGACCAACAACTCACACATTTGTTTCTTGGTTTATTTTTGTGTTTGTGCAATTTATATATGCACAAATACGGCGTGTGTATAATTTAGAGACAAAAATCATAACCCAACAATCCACCAATATTAACCCAGGCCTTTGCTATGTTGTACACTATTTCCATAACTTAAAAATTCACCATACTCAATAATTTTTCTAATAAAAGAATACAAGAACAGGCTGCCACCAACAGTCCGCAAGAGGATTTTTATTTGTTAAAGATTCCAATTGGATGCATCTCATTAGAGTTATCGTTTTTAATTCTATGAAGCAATACATCAAGCGTGTAACATGCATATTATGCCACCATCTTTAAAGCTACCTCACAGCAACTACCTGCAACCTACAAAAAAAATTACCAATACCAACTACTATAGCCTTACCAGCACACATACAAATCAAACCCATGTCCACTACTACCCCTTTCCCAGTACAACAACCCTGCTACAAATCATACACACCCAAATCAAACCAACAACAAACAAGGGTAGAGAAAAAACAAAGAGGGAGAGTATGTGTGTGTTGTGATGGTGAAGAAAGGTCGTGCTGCCATGGCTGAAAAATGTAATCCCATTGTTGCTGCTAGTGAGCTGATCTCATAGAAGTCTAGAAGTCGCCGCTGGGTGTTGGGTCACTAGAGGTCATGGGTTGGGATTGGGGCGGGATGTGTTGCACCGTTGGAGGTCACAGTTGGGATGAGTGGGTCGGCGATGGAATGATGGTTGTGATGAGCGTAGGTAAGGGTGGAGGTGAAGTAGCTGACAGTTGTGAGGATGATGCCTCTCTCATGTTTGATCAAATGCGTGATGGAGAAGCAGCTCAGTCCAAAAAAAGATGAAAGATAAGGGTAAGAAAGTCATTTTAATATATCTATTAAGAGAGTCAACTGACAGGGTGGTTAGTGTAATTTCCAAAACCTCAGGGTGGTATCTGTATTAAAGACATACCTCAAGGGGTGTAGCTGTAATTTATCCTTCTATTTATATTGCAACTCTTGTATAGCAGAAAGCATGTACCTGTTCATAGAAAGAAAAGATACTTGAACCTCTCTTTTTTTTATTTTGAAAACATCTCATAATTGAAACAAGATAAGAAGCATAAATGACAAAAATAAATTTCATTTTCTGAAGTAGCGTGCCCAGTTTCATGTATTGTGCAAGGTTTATTAGCTTAGTAGCATGCAAAAAAGTTAGAAAATTTTCCCTCCAATTGATTTGAAATTGATTCAAATCGTGTTCATGGCTAAAAAGAAAGTTTTACACTAATTGTCCTTGTAAGTTTTACACTAATTGTCCTTGTATTTAGTACATTTCTATTTCATTACTTGCCATCTTCTTCATGTAGTGTCCCAATAATAGTTGAATGCAAAAGCTCACAATTTGAGAATCATTAGCATTTTTAGAATATAAGACCTCTAACTATCTCCACATCCTAAGATGGAATTTAGGAAAAATTTAAAGTTAATTGTGAATCAAAGTTGTCCCATTCGTTGTCTCTTGGCATCAGGGATGAAACTAAGTAAAGATTATGAGAGGTCATGGTCTTTCTGTTTCTGTGAAAAATTCTATTTACCATAACACTTTTAAAATATATACTATCTTATTTTTTAAACAAAATAGCCTCTCAGTATAAAAAATATACATATCTCATTCTTCTGTCATCTTACGTTATCTTTTTATTTTGTACCCAAAAAATTTATTTATTCTAATAAAGATTACTTCTATAGTATTTGAATTTTTTTTACGTTTATCTATATTATTATGTTAAGTAAGCCTCTATTTTGGTTTCTTGAAGCCTTTTCCATGTGGCATTTACATAATAATAAAAAAATAAAATAAAATATAAAACTACTCTACAATGTAACTTCCCACTAAGTCACATTCTTCAAATAACTACTCTATAATACCTTCTTTTCTTCTCTAATGACTTATTTTTATTATTTTGCTTTTTTACTTTTTGCTTTCTTCCTTCCTTTTTTACAATAGTTTTCTCTTTTAAAGAAAGTACAAAACCATAATTTTTTTAATTAAAATACTATTGTGAGGTCTTTCTCTCTCTAAAAAAACTTTTGAGAGAGCTGGTGTTTTCTCCTGGTGAGCTTAGTAGTTTTGAGCCTTTTTGTGAGTTGTTCATGGTGTGTGTCCCTTAACTGTCCTGTGGAGTTTTGATTGGTGTCTACTGGGCTTGTCTTGTCTATAGTCCTTTTTCATAGAGTGGTGCCAGTTTCCTTTTCTGGCTGTGTTCGGGTTTGGTGGGTTAGGTCCTTGTGTGGTCCTTCAACTAGTTTTTTAGTCAGACTCTTCATGTCGGGTAATATTCGGGAATGTGGGTGGACGGACAGTAGTGCTACTGATTTTGGGAGTGAATATTCAGAAGAACGACAGGATCAGCCCCATCTACGTTTCTTTACTCCGGGCCGACAAGTTCAATAAAAGAGGGGTTTAAGGATGTCTATGACCCCTACATTGTAGGCTATGGGTAACCACCATTATCGGTTTTCTTTAGTGGTTATCTGCTTGACAGACGATAGTTTGTGACCTACTTAATGGAGCATTTTATCGATGAACACTGGAGGGGTGTGGGCGAGGTTGAAGTTGTTGGCAGGAATGGTTGACATGCATCGTGTTCTCGCCTAAGGTCCTTATGCTATTCAAGGTGCATTGATTATTGTTGAATATTGGAGACATAATCTAATATTGGATCGGTCACGTATGTCCTAGTTTGGGTCAGGTTGCATGGGATTCCTTTGGAATGTTTTAACTGTGGAAGTTGGTTTTCAACTGGGTCGAGTTGTGAGTGAAGTTCTTAGGGTGGATTTGATGAGACCTCTACACATAACTTACATTTCTTAAGAGTTAGGGTGTGGATTCCTACTAATGAACCACTTATTAGTGGTTTCTTTCTGCAATGCCAAGATGGGTATGATCGATGGATTGAGTGTTGCAATGAGCGTATTTTTAAGATATGCCGAAACTGTGGGAAGATTGGCCACACCTCGGGGCAATGTGATGTGTCCTTTGAGCTTGCCTAAGAAGAAATTGACAACCATCTCATTGACGTCAGTCAACTTTTGAATTCAGTTATCCTCATGCAAGCAAATCAGGCAATGTACACGGTGGATATGCGTGCTTTTGTCCATCACGAGGAACGGAGAAATTCTACAGTGGTCGGTGGTGAGATGGCTGGGCCACCTGAGCAGGGTGATGTGCAGATGGAGGGGCTGGGTGAGGAAGAGAGAGACATAATTTTGCTTGGTGTTCCAATCCAAGAAGGGCGACATAATTTGGATGATTTTGTGGATATGTGGGAATGAAACTGGGACGTTGGCTTGCAACATGCCTCAGAGATTGACCAGGAACAACGTAGGGATCCTCTAGCTAGTGGGTTGCATGTCCAGGGAGACCCTATGTTTGCCAATGGTGATCCCATGCCGAGTGGTACTGCGGTTGACGGCATCTTCACAGAACAATTTCAATTACAACTTAACCAGCTCGTTGGATTGCACGATGAGGGAATAATGAAATTGGCCCAAGCTGACGTTTGGTGGTAGCAATGGGCCTCTTTGCTTAATGAATGTGGTATTGAAGTTGGTAGTTGGCTGTCATCAGGAGGTTCACCTTCAAACAATGATGGGATGTCAGGCGATGGTGTAAAGTTACTGGACTTTCAACTGGACGTCCTAATAAAGGAGAATGCCTTGGAAACAGAGATTAGTGGCCTGGTGGATTGGGCTTTGCCAAAAGCCTTAAGGGAGAAAGATATACATGACTCATATCATGGCCCAAGAGTGTCTACTAAACCTATGGACCTTAGACTTAGTTTGGGCTGACCTGCTAGCCTAGTTCGCATTAGTGAGCCTAATGCAGCCCAGTTGTCATTACAAGAAAGTAGGCTGCCAAACATGGATAAGGGCAAAGGTAAAGCCCAGGAGGAGGTAGGCCCAGATAATGGCAGCTCATCAGATGAGGGCTTACCCTCTGATTTGTTTATAAGGTGTCCTAGGTCTCGCCAAATGGGTGAAGGTAGCTCCGATAGTGGGTTGTGGCACCCAAGATTTCCTGAGTTGGGAGGGATCAGGTCGTGGCAAAGGAGGGTGAGGGCCTACTACGGGACTGTCGTAATCAGCGCAAATGTTGGACTTGTGATGTTGTGTTGAATTGATTGTGATAGCGCCATCGGGAATGGTGGTGACGATGGTGGGCTTGGTTGCAGCACGGGGGCAAAGCTGGGAGGGCAAAGCCTACATGTCGTTTCTATCGCCAAACTGCACGATGTCGTAAGAGAAAAAATTCACTAGTTATTCTCATTGGTCCGAGAGCTAAGAAGAGGTCTCTTCGAAGAAGAATTGGAGAACCGAAGGTTAGGCGGCAAAAGAGGGTTGCATCAAGGGATAATGGTGATGACTAATGGCGCCCGGATAAGAAACAGTGTTACGACTCCAAGAAAGACTCAGGTACCACTCTACTGCATGCATTTGGCCGAGTGGAGGATTTCTTCTTAGAATATGAAATAGCTTGCTTCATTTTGTGTTGGACTCTGATGATACAAATATGTTAGGGTTTTCTGAGGTGGTTATACCACAATAACCTCCTCGAACACCATGAAGATTTTAAGTTGGAACTATAGAGGGATAGGCAACCCTCTGACAGTTCGAACAACTAGGCAATTGGTCCAATCTTATAAACCAAATCTTCTATTTGTCATGAAGACTAAAATGAAGGCTAGAAAATTAGATTGGTTGGGGTTGACAATGGGGTTTCATTGTTGGACTGGAGTTGATAATGTTAGGCAGAGTGGGGGTTTATGGGCTGTCTGGGACCAACACCAGCGTATTCGGGTGGTTGAAAGGTGTAACAGGTTTTTTGCTTTATTAATTTTCGATGACCAGCATGGGGACTACATGTTGGTTTTGTTTTATGGGCATCCAAAAGTTGCTGCTATATGGGACCACATGTCTTGTTTTTTACAAACGATGCAAACTCCAGTGGTCATGATTGGGGATTTTAATCAAGTTTTACATCCGAGTGACAGATAGAGTCGGGTTAGTGGTCGTGTTCAAGGGGCTAATCAGTTTTGGCAGTTCCTGAACTGTAATGGATTAGTGGAGCTTCCTTCTTCGGGGATTCTGTATACATGGATGAATAATCGACAAGGGAAAGATGTATACTATGAAAAATTTAGATCGAGTCGTCACATCCACAAACTAGTTCTCTTGTTTTCCTATGGCATCTGTGGTGGCCCTTCCAATTCAACGCTCTGACCATAGTTCACTCATTTTAAATGTGCATACCATGGAACGACGTCGTACAAGTCTGGGTAGATTTGAGGCAATGTGGTTGCTAGATGGGACAACGGCTCATATAGTCAAAAAAGTGTGGTCAGTTTCTATATTGGGTTCAAAGGCTTTTCGGTTTATGCAGCATCAACACATGACCATCAGACATTGGCGAAATTGGTCTAATTTACCCACCAGAAGTTTAGCAGCCCAGGTCCGAATGGTTAGGCTCCATTCCCAGGAGGCTCAGCAAGTTATAGATGTGGAACACATAGGGAAATTGGATCAAGAGGGCAGACAGAGATTGGATATGTTATTAACCAAGCAAGAAGTCTATTGGGGCCAACGCTCTCAACAACGATGGTTTCATTTTGGGGATTGCAATATCAAATATTTTCATATGGCAGCCACAATTGAGGCTAGTAAGAAACACATCTCCTTTTTAAAACTGGATGAGTGTTGCATAACCATTAACCCTGGTGAGATTCAACAAGCTTTTTTTGTATTATTTCCGGCAGATCTACCAAAGCCCTATACAAGGGGCAGATACAGCTGGTATGTCATCCATTTTTCCTTGTCGTGAACACTTCCAATTATTATCTACAATTAGTTTACAATTATCGGCTACTCAAAAGCTCCAGCTAGATATGCCTTTCACACCGAGTGAGATTCGAGAGGCTGTTTTTTCTATGGGAGAAGTGAAGGCCCCTGGCCCTGATGGCATGATTGCTGCTTTATATAAAAAATTCTAGCATGTGTTGGGTGGCTCGGTTGTGGATGTGGTTCTTTCTTTTCTTCAATCTGGGTTTCTGTTGCGTGAGATGAATAGAACTTATATAGTTCTCATTCCTAAAAACAAAGCTCCGCAGATAGTGCATGATTATCGCCCTATTAGCTTGTGTAATGTGATTTATGAAGTTATCTCTAAGGTTCTAGCTAACAGGCTTTGTCTGGTTCTTCCTTCTCTGATCCATTAATCTCAAAATGTTTTTGTTGTGGGGCATTTGATTTCTGATAACATTCTGCTTGCTCATGAGCTGTTGGGATTTATTAGAACGCGAAAAAGGGATCATAAATATTTTTTGCCTTGAAATTAGATATGAACAAGGATTATGATAGGGTGAATTGGGAATTCCTTTGTCGGATCCTTGCTATTATGGGTTTTAGTGCTCATTGGATATGACTATTCTCTCAATGCCTCTCGACAGTGTCCTTTTCGATCTTGGTTTATTCGCAAAAGTCTGATTGGTTTTAACCGACTTGTGGGCTGAGGCAGCGCGACTCGTTATCACCTTACCTGTTTTTAATAGTTGTCCAAGCTCTGACTTCAGGATTTGATAATCTAGCTTCTCAACGGGTGTGTTGTGGGATTTCCATTTGCCGCCGGCCGCCCTTGGTTTTGCATCTTTTGTTTGCAGATGATTGTTTAATCTTTATGTTGTTTGTCATGGATGAGGTTTGGTGTTTTAAATGGTTTCTGGAGGCCTTTTGTCACCAATCTAGGTTACGTATTAATTTCCAGAAATCGGAATTGTTTGTTAGCCCTAAAATGTTGCCCTCTCATAGCCAATTTCTTAGGGACTGTTTGGGGATCAAGCTCGTTGTGAAGTTTAGCACCTATTTGGGTGCTTCGTTATATGTGGGTCGTCGAAAATGGGACTTATTTGTGGGGGTGTTAAATAAATTGCAAGCTAAATTACTAGGATGGAAAAGAAATTTTCTTTCTTTCGCGGGGAGCTGTGTTCTGGTAAAAAGTTCCCTTCTATCTATTTCCATTTATCTCTTGTCTGCCTTTAAAGCCCTAGCTTATTTTATTCGCTAGGTTCGGAGTATTGTAACTAACTTTATTTGGAAGAAAACTGATGGGACGGGACTTGTGTGGAAACGTTGGTTGTCTATGTGTTTACCTAAACGAGATGGTGGGCTGGTTTGAGGATCCGAGTGCTCTTAATCAAGCACTTTTGGCTAAAACGGCGTGGAGAATTTTAACTGAACCTCAGTCTCTTGTAAGTAGAGTTTTAGTGGCTAAATATTGTCATAAGGAGGGTTTTGTCTGTGCAAAGAAAAAATGGGGGAGTTCTTGGGGTTGGAAGAGTATTCTTTGGGGTAAGGAGCTTCTTCTAAACGGTTTGTTGTGGGTAGTGGGTAATGTGAAGAAGATTGATCCGTTTGAGGATAACTGGATTCCTACAAAGCGTAACGCGATGATAGGTCGAGGCTTGGGACATCATTTTAATTCCCTTAAGGTGGAGCATTTGATTGATTCTTAACTTCATCAATGGAGGGAACCTTTAATTCGAGTCCTTTTTTCCTAATGATTTGGCCAAGCATATTTGCAATATTCATCTTCTTATAGCAGACAAAGAGGATAAATTGATTTGGCATTTGACTCGAGATGGCAGGTATACTGTCAAGTCTAAATACTATCAGGTGGTGTTCGACAATGTTATTCATTCCCCAGATCACCTAGGTATTAGCCGAGACTATTGGCAACAGCTTTGAAATTTTAATATTCCACCTAAATGGGCTCTCTTTATCTGGAAAATTTTGCATCGAATTTTTCCAGTTAAGGTTTTTCTTCATTCACGGGGTGTTTTAACATATCTTAGTAGCCCACGCTGTCATGCAGCTGAGGAATCTCTTGAGCATTTTTGTTTTCAATGTCCACACTCCCAATATGTTTGGAGAGGGTCTCGACTGGGTCTGGATTTTAACATAGGAGAAGCTATTTTAGTTCAGGTGTGGATGGAATCATGGTTCAGGGATGCTCCAGATGAGGACGTAGTGGTCGATTCCATTAAAGACTTGTGGGGTCTTTGGCTTCAAAGAAATAAAGCTGTTTTTTAGGGTGTGGTTGACACTCCGCATCAAGCTCTTCAACAAATCCATCAGCAATTGTGGTGTCCCAATGATCCAGATTGGAAAAACCTTAGGGGCTGGATTCTTTCATCTCATAGTCCTTCTTTTTGTAACCCAGCGCACGCTTTTACTGCCATTAACAATTTGACTTAGCTGTTTGATCCTCGTTTTGACAGAATTTTGATTGATGGCATATGGAGTCAGCACACCAAACAAGCGAGGGCTACACGGGTTGCTGTGGATAGTAGGGATGGCAATTTGAACCCGGTCCGATGGAGACCCCGAATTGAGCGGGTTTTCCTCGAAAAATACCCCCAACGGGACAAGGATGGTATTCAAAAATCAATCCCCGAATAGATTCGGGTCGGGGCCGGGGACGGGGATAAGTGTCCCAGCCCCGTACCAAGCCCGGCCCCGTCCCCGTTCCACGGTCCGTTTATCCCTGATGTGAAATTACTATTTTACCCCTATATATATAATCAAAGCATAAAAACCATTCCAAACTAAGCAGGTCTCACTCACTTCTCTCTCTCACAGCCATGTCTCTTTACCTTACTCACTGCCTTTTCTCTCTCTCTCTCTCTCTCTCTCTCTCTCAGACCCACTACCACCGCCGCCGCGTCTCTCATCCACTCCCTCTCTTCTTGACATCGCCGACCACTACCGCCGTCCAGCTCACACCACCACCACTACCACCGCGTCTCTCATCCACTCCCTCTCTTCTTGACGTCGCTGACCACCACTGCCGTCCACCTCGCACCACCACCACCACCACTGCATCTCGCATCGCCGATCAGATTTTTTTTGTTTTTGTTTTCAGATCTGGTTCAGATCTGCCTCAGATCTGTTTCATAAATTTTAGATCTGTCTCATTATATACAAATTTTAGATCTGATTTACACATTTGTTATTCTTAATGATGATGATGTTGTTGTTGTTGATGATGAATTGTTGTATTTTCTGAAGGTTCTTTTTTTTTTTCACCAGGGAATGTTCGGGGTCGAGGAAACCCGATCCCCGTTAGGGGGCGAGGGCGGGGGCGGTGATAGATTCCCCGTCAGGGATCGGGGCCGAGGCGAGGGGAAATTTGACCATCGGGGATTGGGGACGGGGAGTGAGATCCCCGGTCCTGCCCCACCCCGTTGCCATTCCTAGTGGATAGTAGTGGTCATGTTATTACGTATAAGCAATACACTTTTGTGGCTCTTTCTGCATTCATGACTAAAGTAACAGCATGTTTCCAAGCTTTGAAATGGTGTGTCCAACAACATGTGGCCACTATCTCTATCCTTACGGACTACCAAGTACTCATTCAAAAGCTTCGACAGACCGGTACGGAGGATTGGGAGACAATGCATATGTTATATGATATTAGGGCTCTTTGTAACCATTTTGATTATGTATGTATGTAGACGCGCTCCCGGGAACTCTCCGATTATCTGCGCGCCTGCGAGGGAGCGGATCTCGTTTTGTTCCAAGCTACTACAATTTGGACTCAAATGTCACGGTTCTTAATCTGATCTTACAATGTGCGATGTAAGATTGATAAATCACCAAAGAGTCCAAATCCGGCAAGTTGTTTTGGAAAACTAATTTTTAATAAAGAATTGCCAAACATGGACTGCTTGGCCAGATACAGAGTCGCCACCTAAATATTTTATTTTGGGGGAATTTAGGAAACCCTGACTCGTGCCTAAGGCCACGTGTCCATCATCACCAAAGTTGCCTCGGCTCAGGAACTTGGGTACGAGAGGGGAAGGTCATATAATGAGCACCTCCGCTTGCCTGATCAAAGATTGGCCTGTACTAAGCATGATATCGTGTTTTTGAAAACACATGTGTTCTTATTCCGGTTAATTAGCTAATCTTACTATGTGATGCGCACAACAAACAAGTATAGACTAGATCGCCTAATTTGGAACAAAGCATTGCATATCCGTTTGTTTGAAAAATGGTTTGAAGTTTACTACTCGCAAGTAGGCTAAAATGCAGATTTAATGAATTGTCCCAATTCAAGTAATCCAACCTTCATCCACAGGCATTCAGGCAGTTAATCACATAAGCAAATAGCCTCATGGCAAGCATGCTTTCATGGCAACATTAACACACATGCAGTATGCTAAAGCGTAAACACTCACAGTGTACTCCCAGCCAAAACAAAGAACTAGTTAGAAATCATGCATGATCCTAGTTCATGTTAAAATGGCTAATGCAACACATGTGAAGATGCAGTTAAGATAGGCTCGGCTATCCTAAAAGTGTCATGTGAGATGCAACTTGGTACATGTATTCAAATTGGAATTGAAATACAATGCAGTTAGTATGATGCGCCGAGCTCGGTGCATGCAATCTGAATGAATGGATGCCTGCATGCAAGCATAAGGTATGCTAAACGAAATATGCCCTAAAACTAACCATCGTAAGCGGTTAAGTAAAAGGGAGAAAGAAATGGGGATTGGAAGACATGCATCACACACACGCACGCTTATTACAACAATTGGCTCTCTCGAGGGAGAGACTGAATAAGAAGCTAACTAGCTAATTCTAAGCTAATTAAACTAATTATTACACAACAAATTAATTAACTAATCCTAGTTAACTAATTATTACAAAACGAATTGAAATAGCTAAACGCATTAACTATTAAAGTACAAACCAAAGCAAAAGCTAGCTATCTAAGCATGGCAGCTAAGGAAAGTAGTAAATCAGGAGCCTCAGAGGTAGAGGAATGCATACAAGTCCGGTCGCCTCGGTCGGAAATCCAATGCGATGCCCTAATTTGCCTCTGTTTTCATTTGTTCTTAGAAACTTGCACCAAGCTCCAGAAAAATGAAACTCCACCTTGGGAATCCAGTGGGAGGGTGGCCGACCACTTTTGGTCTCCCCAGATACCTGCCGACCATTTTTTGTTGTTGAAAACCAAGAAAAGTGGTCGGCCAGCTAGTTTTTCTGGCTGGCCGACCAGTTGTTGCTGCTGAACTGCAATTTGTTGCAACAAAGAGCAAGAAAGGGCATGGCAATGTATTTGCAAGATATGTGTGCACAACAACTCTCCCTATCATGTCATGATCTCAAGGAAGTGTAGGTTCTCGACCCTTGGGCCACCAATCGCGCATTTCAATGCATGATGGCCGAGAGGCAAAGTTGCACAATTCAATATGAAATGAATGCACAAGTAAACACATAAGGCCTAGAACTCTATCATGGATGATCAAGAGCGTCGGCGACCGAGAATTAAGGCACATTTCATCACTTTAAGTATGAAACGTCCCTCGTTTCCCGTGTTTGGACTAACACCTATTCCAAACACAATGCAAGCAAGCATGGCATACACAATGCGACTCGAGCATGCAAAAACATGCAATGCAACTTCATGGCATACTCAATGCAATGTAATATGATTAACTTAACAAAGCTAATGATATGCGAACAATGCTAATGCATGCATGACAATGCAATGCTACAAGGACAAATTAGCAGTGTTAGGGACATGCACACACAATGCAAATATCAGTTAGCATGCACAATGCAATGATGTAAACTAAGCATGCACAATGCAAAGTATAAGGCATACACAATGCGATGAACAATATGGCATACTCAATGCAATATACATGGCATGTTCAACGGACTTAAACCAAAAGGGGTAGACCTCAGTCATGCCCAAATCAGTGGCCATTGGTGATGAAATGAAGGCACATAAGGCAAGGCATGCACAAACAATGCATTGGCCATCAAAGAGGCCAAAGAGCATAACTCTCAAGAGTGCTCAAAGAGTGAAAAGCATGGAAGTGTAACAACACTAAGTGTACTGAAATGAAGCAAGAAATGATGCCAAATCATTCAAACAAAGCAAGTAAAGCATGTAATGGTCCTTAAGGCATAAGGCTAGCAAAGAGGATCACAAAGGGGGCATGCAATACATGGCACAAATGCATGAACTAAGCATGGACAGAGCTTAAGTAGGTCTAAACAAGGACCTAAACATGCTGAGATGGAGGCTCAAATACCTAGGCATGCAAGCATACAAGCTAGGCCATAAACTAGGCAACAATGCACAACACTCAAAGACACTTAAAGCATGAATGAAGTGGGAACATGGCATTGCTAAATGCTCTGAAATGTCATGTTAGATGATGCCAAATCGTGTACACAACACAAATGAGGCATGCAATGGTGCTCAAGGCTTGAAGCTAACAAGAACACTTGCACTACAAGTATACAAAACATGAAGCATGTGATTAAGGTAATCCAAAACAGTCCTAGAACATGTTAAAATGATACTAAAACATGCATGGAAGGAAGCCAAAGCATGCTAGCATGAAGGGCATAATGCACAATGCATACAAGGCAAGTAAGGTGGATTACTCTACACCTATTAAGACCAAGCATGGAATGACTTAACCAATAAAAATCAAAGTTATATTATGGCATAATAACCCCAAATAAACACTGAAATGATGGCTCGCAAGCTAAGGCATGAAGGCATATGCAATGGTTCATGTTAAGGCATAAAGGGGCCAACCCTCCAACGCATTGAATGAGTAATAAATGTGAATGCATGGACATGAAACATGAACTGAAATCACATTATAAATGATGCCAAATCATTCAAATAGTCCAAGTAAAGCATGCTAGTGGACTTGGTGCACAAAGCTAACAAGCTAGATTGAACTATGGCTATACAAAGCAAGTCATGCATGGCCAAAACAATCAAAATCAGAGCTAAAGCATGTTAAAACATGGACAAAAGCTTCTTGAAGTTAAGCCAAAAGCATGCTAAAATGACATGTTAAAGCATGGCATACATTAGGCTAAATCATGGAAATGCACTACAAGTGCAAGGAGCATGCAAGGGCCAACCAAACCCACCCAAAACAGAGTCATGACATGGTAAAACATGACCAAAAACATGCTGAAATGGACTCAACATAGGCTAGAATGACATGCTACTTCATGAAGCATACAAGACTAGTTTGTGAAATTTACACTACAAGTGTATAAAGCATGCATGGAATGACAAAACCAAGCAAAAACAGTGGTATGCCACAGCAAAATAACCACAAATACAAGCTAAGATATAGTCAACATACACTTAACAAAGGTGCTCAAACATGAGGCATATAGGACAAGCAAGCAAGACAACAAGGAGAGGGGATGGTCTTCTCCTTCTTGAGACCTTAAAACACCATCCGCACCACTAAAATCCCTCTGTATTTCAGTGGTGAGAAGGCCAAAACAAGGTGGTCCCGAAGCTCACAAAAAGGGCACAAAAATAAGGCCAAACAAGGCCTCAGAGGGGGTAAACAACCACGAATGAAAAAGTGACCTTAAACAAAGGTCTTAAGAACACAAAAATAGAAATTTTATCAGTTAAGAGTTAAGCTCAAAACAGCATGCAAATAGGCTCAAAATCTTAAGCAAGAAAGGGGAATTTAAAGGTCAAAGACTCACCCTTGAAGACCTTCTTTACTACTGTAATTCCAGCAATCTTTTTGAACTTAAACCAGTCCAAGAACACCAAAAACAACCTCAAGGAGCCTCAGCAACACAAGCAAGGTGTTTGAGTGTGTGTTTGTCTACAAAACTAAGACAAAACTACACTTTTGAAGCACAAAAATGGAGTAAAGAGCAATATAGAAACAAAGCTATATCTAACACTCTTAAGGCCAATTTTCTGAACCTGGAGGAGGGAGGAGGAGCCTCCCTCTTATAGAAACACAAAGCTAAAGCTTCTTGGAGAAGCTAAGGACCAAGGCAATCCCTCCATACACGTGTATGGAGGATGGCTCTGGTGCCCTCCAGTTGTGCCAGCTGGAGGAAAATATCTCCAAAAAGGTGTAAAAAAGCAGCCGACCACTTGAAGTGGTCGGCCTGCTACTAAAAGTGGTCGGCCGACCACTTTAAGTGGTCAACCAGAGCAAAAACTAGTCAGCCATAGGTGGGAGTGGTCTACACACTGAATACAAGGTGGTGGTATGGTGGCCGACCAGAAAAGATGGTCCAAAGACCAAGAAAGCAAGTTATCTGACAAGAAAACTAGCTGGCAAAAGGAAAAGTGGTCTCCAAGGAGAGATACTGGTCTCCTACCCTTGTACTACCTTCCAAACAAGGAAAGCAAGGTTTGTACCAAAAACAAACCAAAACGGATGCAAGACGAGAAATCGGGAGGCAAAGCACGCGGCTAAAAGCCCCGAAAACTAGCTGACGAGCATCAAAAGTGGTATGCAACCACAAAAGTGGTCTCCCGGACCACAGTGTCCCTCTAGGCAAAGGCAACAAGGTGTGGTTCAAAAAACACGCCAAACGGAGAACGTTAAGCGGTCCCGAGACAAGGCGCGCGACCGAAGGCTCCAAAAATCGGAAACTAATCTCCAAACGGGAAAAGTGGCCTACGACCACAAAAAGTGGTCTACGACCACAGAGAGATAGTCTACAAGACCTCTCCCTCCCTCCGGGAAGAGAAAACAATACTTGGTCCGCAAATTGAGTCAAAGCACAAAGAGTTCCGAGGCCCGGAGGCAAGACTCTCAGCTAAAACTCCGAAACCTCAGAACGAACACAACATGCACCATCACCGAGCGCTCAATCGGTGACGTCTAAGTCTTAAGGTCGGTCAAAAATGGGGTGTCTACAATGTATTTCTAAGGCTTCTAGGAAGGTAGTGGAACTCGCACATGTAGCTGCTAAGCTTGCCTCTCATAGGAGCTAACTATTACCAGTTGTATTTTGTTTCTTCTTCTATGTTATCTAATTTTATGTCTTCTCAAAAAAAAAAAGAAAAAGGAAAGTACAAAAATGTTTCATTCAATTATGGCAAAGGAAGTACAAACCAATAGATGACTATATTTTATTTCTCTTTAACGGTAAGTGACCTAAGAGTTTTCAATTTTTATATTCTTAATGACTAAAATTTTGTTTATTTTTATTCATTGTGTTTTAAATTTTTTTATCTTTCTATCTTTCTTTAAAGAATAATACTTCGTAGCTCAAAATTCCATTGGCCCAAATGGCTAGGAAAAGAGAGAAGAGAGAAGAAGAGAAAGAGAAAGAAAAAGAGAAAGAGAGGGGAGAGAGAAAGCGAGAACAGAAAGAGAGAGACAGAGAGACAGAGAGGCTTCACCTATCACCGGCACCGCCATCCTCTGTGTGTATGCACAAATTTTTGTATACACAGATAGATCTGTGTACCTCTCTTTCTCTCTCTCTCTGTATAGATCTATCTATCTCTCTCTCTGTTCTGAGTTATGGAAGAAGAAAAGAAAAGGAAAAAAAAATCGAGGAAGAACAGATACGAAGAAAAAAGGAAAAAAAAAAAAAAGGTGTCAAAACGTGTTAATGATGATGTGGTGTTGTTTGTTGTTGTTGTTCAGATTCTACAATTTTTTTTTTTTTTGTGATTGTTGTTGTTGATGATGATGTGTTGTTCTCTCTCTCTCTCTCTCTCAATTTCCCAATTCCCTCTTCTTCATCTTCTTCATCTTCTCCATCTTCAGAGAGAAAAGAGTAAGTAAGAAAGAAAAAAAATGCCTAAAACGATGTCGCTTTGGGCAGTCCAGCCATTCGGGCCAAAGGCATTTCAAGCTACCTAGCAACGTTGTTCTTTAAAATGTAGGCAAACTATTTTTCATTTTTCAATCTGTCTCCAAAAAAATAGTATTTTAAACTTTTCAAAAAAAAAAAAATTTACACAACAAAAAAAGAATGATGATGCATTAAAAAAAATTAAAAATGAATATATAAATTTTAAAAAAAAACAAATTGAATATAAAAATAATTTTGGCCGAACTCAATATTCTTAATTGGATACATCCTCATTCTTAACTCAAAGAGATTTGATGAACATGAAAATAAATAAATAAATAAAATTAAAAAAAAAAACTCAGAGATAATGTAAAAGTACATGAGAGTGTGTGTATATATATATCATATCAAATTCAGAAAAAAGTTATGCGATTGAATATATAAATTAAAAAAAAACAAATTGAATGAGAATGCATTAAAATTTTTGTCAATTGAAAAGCAGTTTTCTTCAGTTCAATTTTTGTCAATTCAATTTCATAATTTTTTTCTATTATCAATTCAATTACATAATTTTTTTTTTCTAAATTTGCACACACAATGCGTGTGCCTCAGCCGCTACTATATATAGTGTATATATTATATTATATATACATATATGTTTGTATATATGATAAAAAAAAATATTTGTCTTTAATTTCTCCGATAATAAAATTCTGATTCCATCTCTACTTGACAGATTAGTCTGAACTAGTTACTATATAAAATTACAATCATGCTGCAGACCCCTAGTTGGGGGTGACCCCCACCACCCCCATACACACGTGGGGGTCAAGGAGAGGATGAAAAAAAAAAAAATTGGGCCAATCAACACCCACTGGGTGCTAGGGTCTCCCTCAGTGGGGTCTCCCCATTTTCCATAAAATTATTACCTGGCCACTAGTTAAACTCTTAAAAAAAATCAGGAGGTAAGTAGAGAGTTGTTGGATCATAGTTTACATCACCAGGACGTCTCTTCTTTTATTGTTTTATTTTTTTATTTTTTGAGAAGTTGGTTAAAAATTAATTTTTTTAATTTTGTTTAACTTTTTTTAAGAAACGGTAAATTATAAATATTCTTCCTAAGATTTGATTAAAATATGAATCGTCCCTTATAATTTTAGAAATTACATTTTACTCATTGAAATTTTTAATTTCATAACAAATTAACCCTTTTATTAATAAATCATCAAGTCAATTAAAAAATTTTAATGATGTTAAAAATACGTATCAATTAATAATTTAGGTAATTTTATTATTGTATAGCAGAGAAATTATAAATTTTATTTTTTTAGTTAATTCTGTTAAATAAAAAATACTAACAATGAGGTATTTGAAATTTTCCAAACCACAAAGCGCAACCTGTATTTTAAGCAAATCTCAGGAGTGTATTTGTAATTTACCCTTTAAGAAAATATGTAAAAAAATATATATATCTATATAATAAGGGAAGAGGGTTTTTGAATTTATCCTATAGACAATTGTCCTACTAGGACATTTTAATGGTCATGATTCATTTGTGTATTTAGATGGACGGCTGAGATGACCCCTTAAGTATATATCAATCCTAAATATATATCTACATTTACTTTCCGCCCAAACAGTAAGTTTCCTACTTACCCACATCTCTCCTCCATTCTATCTTTATCTCTCTCCCTTCTCTGTTCTCACATTCCCACTTACCCACGTCTTCCCACCCCCTTCTATCTTTATCTCTCTCCCTTCTCTGTTCTCACCCACCCCATTTCGTGTTTATATCTCTCTCTACACATCTCATTCTCGGTCCCCCCTCCCCTCGCGCCCCGCCACCGCTAGGTTCAATAGATTCAAAGCCACAAGAATAGAGGTAAATAGTTGTAGCAAAGAAATAGTTCATCAGATAAACAATTCATCATCATCCTTATGTTCCTCTCTCTCTCTCTCTCTCTATCTGAAATGGGTCTCTGCCATTATTGCAGGAGAGTTGTGAGTATAAACTTCTTCTTTCTGGGTTGAGATCCCCTATTTCTCTCTATCTCTCTCTCTCTCTCTCACATCTGCTCCATTCCTCCTTTTGTTTTACGTTCATTCTTTTGCCATTGATCTTCTCTTCTAATTTTTGAACACAAATCAACCACAAAAAAAAATCATAAAACTAGATGGAGACCCAATCTTCCAACTAAAGACCTAGATTAAAACTAGATGGCTTAACCTCATGTAGATTCAGGGAAAAAAAATTAAAAATAAAAACATTCGAGCCAAATTCAGAAAAGACCCAGATTAGATCATATTTTCTGTTGAATTTGGTTATATAATTCATATTCTATCATAATTTGTCTGTTTATTTTGTTTGTTTATCTCGATTTGATCTGTATATAATAAGGGAAGAGGGTTTTTGAATTTATCCTATAGACAATTGTCCTACTAGGACATTTTAATGGTCATGATTCATTTGTGTATTTAGATGAACGGCTGAGATGACCCCCTTAAGTATATATCAATCCTAAATATATATCTACATTTACTTTCCGCCTAAACAGTAAGTTTCCTACTTACCTACGTCTCTCCTCCATTCTATCTTTATCTCTCTCCCTTCTTTGTTCTCACCTTCCCACTTACCCACGTCTTCCCTCCCCCTTCTATCTTTATCTCTCTCCCTTCCCTGTTCTCACCCACCCCATTTCGTGTTTATCTCTCTCTCTACACATCTCATTCTCGGTCCCGCCCCCGCCCCGCTACCGCCAGGTTCAATAGATTCAAAGCCACAAGAATAAAGGTAAATAGCTGTAGCAAAGAAACAGTTCATCAGATAAACAATTCATCATCGTCCGTATGTTCCTCTCTCTCTCTCTCTCTCTCTCTGAAATGGGTCTCTGCCATTATTGCAGGAGAGTTGTGAGTATAAACTTCTTCTTTCCGGGTTGAGATCCCCTGTTCCTCTCTATCTCTCTCTCTCTCTCTCTCACATACACACACACACACACACATCTGCTCTGCTCCTCCTTTTGTTTTATGTTTACTCTTTTGCCATCGATCTTCTCTTCTAATTTTTGAACACAAATCAACCACAAAAAAATCATAAAACTAGATGGAGACCCAATCTTCCAACTAAAGACCTAGATTAAAACTAGATGGCTCAACCTCATGTAGATTCAGGGGAAAAAAATTAAAAATAAAAACATTCGAGCGAAATTTAGAAAAGACCCAGATTAGATCATATTTTCTGTTGAATTTGGTTATATAATTCATATTCTATCATTATTTGTCTGTTTATTTTGTTTGTTTACCTCGATTTGATATGTGCAACAAATTAACAGAGAGAATAAACGAAATGAAGGAATAATGGGAGGCAGAAGTGATTTTGTTGGCGTGTTGTGTTCATCGAAAAGTGGAGAAAAGAAAGAATTAAGAAGCAGAAAACTAAAAGGGCTATAGAGATTTTTGTGACAGGGAATGGGGATAGGGAAATGGGTTTGTTTTATTAATTTTTATGTTGTTATGAGGGTAAGTACTATTTGGATGGCTAGCGGTGGCTCGCAGAGGTGGCATGTGATGGCGTCAATCGATCAGAAGAGTTGAAGATTGAGAGAGTTATGAGTCTTCAACTTTTTATAGAGAGAAAGTGGGTCTTGACATTATTGGTTGGTAGAGCATTTAAAAAAAATAAATTCAAGCACTAATTTTCTTTGTGGAAGCAAATCAAAAGCGCAAAAAATAGTGTGCAAAATCAAGTGCAAAATCACGCTCCTGCACTTAGAAGATCGACCCACAGTCCACAGATGCTTGGAGGAGTTTTCAGCATGGTTGTTTAGATCCTAAACAATGCGATTAATTTCAATTTTCTTTTTTATTGGAATTGGTCCGTCAATCTTTATCTTCTTCTTCTTTTTCTTTGTCTTGTATCTAAACTATTTTATTTTATTTTTTTTGAGATTTTACGTTTCAATTTGGCTGAGGTTTGGAGCCTTTATAAAAAATTTATATAAGTGATTTTAATTGCTATACTTTTATTTTTTTAATGGTTAATTTTTTTCATGGGTTATTTTATCCAATTTAATCTTAACATTATGTTTCTTAAATAGATTTAATTTTTTTAAAAGGTTTTAAATTTTAAAAAATACTTGATCTTTATAAAAATGGGTTTTATTTTTTAAATGGGTTTTGATTTTTGACATGGTTTTGAAAAGGGTATTGATTTTCTATAATTTAATCAAATCATGAATTTGAGAGAAAATAGAGTGAAGAAAAAAATAGAAAAAGTATGAATGAAAGTAGGGACTCATTGCGGCTCATCGCCACTGTCCATTCCGCAACTGTCCACCACCATTAAAGAGGAAGATGAAACAAAGGAAATAAATAGTTTGGAGAGGGAATAGTTAGAGATGTTAGAGAGAGAGATAATAAGTAGAGGGGAGTTGAGATGCACTTTGAATTGATCCAACGATCCAGATTTGGATGGGAAAAACACATTTGAATTTGTTTTATTATTTTATTATTTTTAAATAGCCAAATCTAAAATTTAAATAAATAAAAAATTTTAAAAAATGTTTCCGTTTACTAAGGAATGTAACATTATTATAAATGTTTATTTATTAAAAAACGTAACTACCATTTTCAAAAAAAAAAAAAAAAGTGGTATCATTAGAAATGTTTATTTATTGAAAAAAGTAACTATCATTTTCAAAACAAAAAAAAAAAGGTTATGCGAAAAATGCTGTTTTTATGGAAAATGTGTTTTTGGGTTCGATAAATTTGAACTCAAAATTTAAATTGAGTTCTGTTAAAATGTAATCTTTTCACAACACAAGTAAGAAAGAGAAGGAGATAATGAGGGTGTGTCATTTGTTTAAAGACTAAAAAAAGACTTTTTTTTTAACTGAACTTTTTTACTCACTTCGGTGACAAAACCCACGAGACATATTCTTATAATAAATTATTTTTTTTAGTTTTTACTATAATTTATTGAGTGCATTTTTATATGGGTAATTTTATAAAAAGACATTTGAAAGTCGAAACCGGATCTGTACTTATATTTTGACCGCAAGAGAGATGAGTTTCTGAAATGGGTTTGGATTTGTGTGTGTTTGGGTTTGTGTTTTCTAAACCTTAATCCATATATTCAATGGAATCACACTTGATATACATCAATTTGATTTGTGTTTCTAAGATTTGGGTTTCTATTTGTTTTTCTAAGATTTGTTTTTTTAAACATTAAAACTGAGAAAGAGAGAGAATGGGTGTTGATTTCCTATGAGAGGAGAGAATGAGAAAGACCGAGAGATTAGAGAGAGAAAGTGGGGAAGATGAAGAGGGAGAATGAGTGGAGGTTAGGGGGTCACTCGGCACAACACCACACAAAAAAAAGTGAGTTTAATTTTTTTTTTTAAAATTCAATCTCTTTGGAAAATGTTTGTAGAAAATGTTGGGTTTTTTTGGTAGATAAATTTAAACTCAAAATTTAAATGGAGTTTAAATTGAATTCTGTTAAAAAAAATGGTGAATTTAAATTTGTATGAAAATTGAGTTTATGAGTTATGTTTATGTAGAAAATATATATATATATTTTTTTTTTTGGTGTGTGTAGATAAATTTGAACTCAAAATTCAAATTAGGTTTAAATTGGGTTAGGTTAAGAAATGATCATAAAAGTGAATTTTGAGAAAGAGGTGAAATAACAGGAGTGGTGTGCTTTGTTCAAAAATTGAAAAGAAGAGTTTTTTTATTCATATAATTTTGACTTCAAATTCTTATAATAAATTATATTTTTAATTTTTACTTTAATTTTATTGGGGTGTATTTATGTTTGGGTACTTTTACAAAATTCATTTCAAAGTCAATAAATTTGATAAATTACATTTTAAATCCACAAAATTTATTTTAAGTCAATAAATTTGATAAAAATAGCTTTGGGTGACACACCACCAACCAGGGAAGGGGGTTCGAAAATTCCATAACTTTTGAGAAATCACAATACTGTATTTATTATTATTTTTATTTTTAGAATCTTAATTTATTTAGCTTTATTGATTGTTGGACAAACTAATAAATTGAAATTCTTAAACAGCATAATAATTATTTATTTGGTAATATATATATCAATGGGTATAAACAACAGAATAATTATTTGTTTGCCGGCAGTGAGAGTATTTCGGTGCTTCTCTGTGGGCTGCATCACCTGAGTTTTGGGTTATTTCGTTGCTATTTTATTTGAGTTTTGTTAAACTTATTTATTTTGATGATTTATTTAATTATGTTTTAATTTATTTGAAAGAGAAAAATAGAATCAAAATTTATTTTCTCCCATTATTTCTCACCTAAACCTTTATCCTAAATGTTGTTAGAATGTATTTAAAATTTGATTAAATCAGGAGTTCAAACAGCCCAAAACAAAGGTTCAACCAACCTAGCACAGCAGTAGGCCAAAAGGTTCAAGTGGAAGATATTCAAATTTGTAATGATGGAGTGGAAGATATTCAAATTGGTAATGATGGAAGTACAACGACTATAAATGGCTATAATTTCAAATGACTACAACGGCTATAATTTTCATTATATATACCAAAGCCTCTAACTTACACAAGTTATAACAAAAATCTGAAAATATTCTTTGATCTATAATCACTCACACCTATTCTAAAAAATTATACACTGAGCCTTATAACTTTAAACCCATCTTTCTTGGGTGAGGTTTACAGAAAAACCAGAGCTTCATTTTTACATCTATCTTTGAGAGATAATTCTTGTAGTTTTCTGTGAAAGCAAAAATACATTTTTTTCAACCTTGTAAGAGTGTAGTACACTCAGTGTTCTTGACTTAGAAAGTCAGTGTAAAATCTGTGGAGGATTGCTCCATCTGTGAAAAGGTTGCTAGCACCCTGTGAAGCTAGAGTATAGTGGAAAATCTCAAGTGAAGCTTGAGAAGTGGACGTGGGCCGAGTTGAAGCTGAACCACTATAAATTTGTTTGCCTCTCTCTCCCTTATCTCTTTATTTTATTTTAAATTTCCATAGCTATATTTCACATTTTTACTGTGCTAAAATCATTAACTAACATAGTTGTTAAGACACTTGTTTTAATTATTTTTATTTCATTAATTATATTTATCTATTGTGCTAGTCATAAGTTTTATTAGAGTGTTATTAATTTTAATTATAAAAACCTAATTCACCCCCCTCTTAGGTTGTCTTTTGGATAACAATTGGTATCAGAGCCTAGACTCTTGTTTTAGATTTAACCATCTAGGAGTTTCGATCCATGGCAACCTTAGTTGAAGGACAAGCCACCAATAGGCCACCATTATTTGACGGAAACAACTATAATCATTGGAAAGATAAGATGACCCTATACCTACAAGCCACTGATTATGCTATGTGGATTATTATCACCAAATGTTCAAAAATTCCTACCAAATTAATAGACAATATTAGTGTACCTAAACTGAAGATGAATGTGATGAGAGGGATCACAAATTATTGCAAGTCAATGCTAAAGCCAAACTCACCCTTGTCTGTGGATTAGACTCTAAGGAGTATAATATAATTTCAAGTTGTGATTCAGCAAAAGAAATTTGGGACAAACTTAAAGTAACTTATGAAGGTACAAACCAAGTAAAGCAATCTCGTATTGATATGCTTGTCCATAGTTATGAATTGTTTAAAATGAACTCTGATGAATCTATTTCAAGTATCTTTACTAGATTTACTGAAATTGTAAACTCTTTGAAATCTCTTGGCAAAACTTATACTAACAGTGAGTTGGTAAGAAAAATTAGTAGGTGTTTACCAAAGAATTGGGAAGCAAAGGTCACCGCCATTATAGAAGCCAAAGATCTCTCCACACTTGGATTGGATGAGCTTACGGGTTCCCTTATGACTCATGAGATCACCATGAAATGACATGAGGATGTTGAAAACAAAAAGAAAAGTGGAATTGCATTCAAAGCCTCATCAAATGAAGAAGAACATGAAAACTCCAGTGAGGATGAAAGTTATGCCATGTTTAGTAAAAATCTCAAAAAGCACTTCAAGAAAAACAATTATGGAGGAAAAAAACCTTTCAAGAAAGAGTACAACAAAGATAACAAGAAAGAGCCTATTATTTGCTATGAGTGCAAAAATCCTGGACATATGAAGATGGATTATCCAAAATTGAAGAATCATGGAAAAGACTACAAAAGAAACAAAAAGGCCATGGTAGCAGCTTGGGGAGAAAGTGAAGATGAAAGCTCAAGTGATGAAATTAAAAATGAAGTAGCCAACTTATGTCTCATGGCTCTTGAAGATGAAGACTCTACTCAAGATGAGGTAATTACTCTTTATGAAGAACTTGAAAGTACATTCTATGAACTATCAAATGAATTTAGAAAAGTTTGTACAAAAAATAATGTGTTGAAGAAATCTGTTGCATCTTTATTTATTAATGTAGAAGAATTAAAGAAAGAAAAAATTATTTTGAAAAATGATTTTGATACTATCTCTAATGAGAAAACTACTTTAAAAAACAATGTTGATGATTTAACAAAAACACTTGAAAATTTTGTAAAAGGTAGAGATAATCTCAACATGTATCTTGGAAATCAAAGATATGTTTTTGATAAAGCGGGTATTGGATATGACCCTATTAAAAAACAAAAAAATTTCAATATAATTTTTGAAAATGCACCTCTCATGACACACCCTTATATTACTTGTCATTATTGTAGAAACAAAGGCCATTATATATCTTATTGTCCATTCAAAAAGAATATGAACATGGGAATTAAAAAGATTTGGATTATTAAGAGATCTAACAAAACTAACGAAGAAGGACCCAAGAAACTATTGGTACCAAAAACCAACACTTGATTGTCATCTTGTAGATTTGTTTTAAGTCCAAAGCTAAAGAAGGGAAGTGGTACCTTGATAGTGGATGTTCCAGATACATGACCGGAGATAAATCATTCTTTACTAAACTATCATTGAAAGATGGAGGATTTGTTACTTTTGGAGACAACAAGAAAGGAAAAATCATCGGTATTGGTAGCATCCGTATTTCTCCTAACCTTTCTATTGAAAATGTTTTACTTGTTGATGGACTTAAGCATAACCTACTTAGTATTAGTCAACTATGTGATAAAGGTAATCGAGTTATTTTTGATAAATCACATTGCACAATTGAAAGCACAAATGATCATAAAGCTTTATTTGTTAGTAATCGCCATGATAATATTTATGTTTTCATCTTAATGATCTGCATGCTAGTGATGTTAAATGTTTATATGTTAATAATGAAAATAGTTGGTTATGGCATAGAAGACTTGGTCATGCTCATATGGATTTAATTGCTAAAATTTTGAGAAAAGATTTGGTCATTGGACTTCCAAAATTAAATTTGAAAAAGATCATCTTTGTAGTGCTTGTCAACAAGGAAAACAAACTAAAATATCATTTAAATCAAAATCTCATATTTCCACAACTAGACCTTTACAACTATTGCATATGGATTTATTTGGTCCCTCAAGGACATCTAGTCTAGGTGGTAAACGTTATTGTTTTGTTATTGTTGATGATTATTCAAGATTTACATGGGTTATATTTTTAGCACACAAAGATGAATCCTTTTCTTCTTTCACAAAACTCTGTTGTAGAATTCAAAATGAAAAAGATTTTCTTATTATTAATATTCAAACCGACCATGGTAGAGAACTTGAAAATGAGAAATTTGAATTTTTTTGTGATGAGCATGGTATTGGACATAATTTTTCAGCACCTAGAACCCCTTAACAAAATGGTGTAGTAGAAAGGAAGAATAGAACTTTAGAAGAGATGAGTAGAACAATGCTTTGCGAAAATAATCTTCCTAAATATTTTTGGGCCGAAGCCGTTCACACCGCATGCCATATTTTAAATCGTGCTTTAATTAGACCTATTCTCAAAAAGACTCCTTATGAACTTTGGCATGATAGAAAGCCCACACTATTAGAAAAGTGGTTTTTTCCGACTAACTTTTTGCGACGGATTATTTTACCGTCGCAAAAAATAATATTTGCAACCGCAGGTTCATAATTTTTTTGTTTTACTATTTATTTTTCATTTTTCTTATTCCTATGCCCTAATCCTTTTCACTGTGAGTTTTCCGACAATTCACAAACAGAGATCTCTGTGACTTTCGCTCGCCATGGTCGCTCTCTCTCTCTCTCTCTCTCTCTCTCTCTAAGATTGTGATGAGAAGCAACAGACAACAACGCCGGAGCTACTAGGGTTTGATGATCAGAAACTAGTAGAGATCATCCGTATTCAGACCTCGAGACGCCAACCCCGATTCTGTCATCTTCACCGTCGAATCCAACTTCAACCTCTTCTCCACCGCGCACTTTTGAGATTAAACAAGGAAATGGCGTTACGAACTCTCTCGACCTCTCAATCTCGTTTTATATCTCTCTTTGTCTCTCTCAATCTTGCTTTCTCTCTCTGTTTCTCAGTCTCTTGCTCTCTTTTTATGGTTCTTTTGAAATCTATATTTTTCATTCATTATCACTCAAATTGCCCCTTGGATTGTCCAAAATGATCTCTCTAGGGCAACACAAAATCAACATTTTTAGGTATTTCTTTCGATTAATCTCTGGCATGTTTTTTTCCCTCTCTCTCTCTCTCTATATATATATATTCTTTGTATTTTGCAACAATTTATGCATATATATTTATTGAAATTGAAATTATTAATTTTCTATGCATAATGGAGTTTGATCCATTGGTGATTTAAGTATGATTCTGTGTTTTCTTCACTAATGTGTTACAAATACTACTCATGTACTTTAATTTAATTTTGTTCAATTTTAATGAAATAAGAAATTCTTAGCCTACTTGAGATCGTTCTGGTAGATGCTTATTCACATTTTTTTTTTTTTTTTGCTGGGAATTTGGAGCAACATTATTTGGATTTTTTTTTATTTTAATTTAATTTTGTTTACCTGTTTGTTGCTTTTATGTTATACTTCCAATTTTATTATGTCTCTCTTTTCTTTTACATTTTTGTTCTTTTTGTTTATAATAGTAAAGTTCAATTGTGTTTATGTTTGGTGGTGATGAGATAAGTTGAAACTTTGTTTGTTTGGCTTACGATTAATTTTGAAATTCTATAGCAGAGAGGATGTAATTCTGGTTCCAATTGTGTTCTTGAATAGCATGTCAATATGTCATGAATTTTGCAGGAAATATTTTTGTGTGCTGTTTTTTTCTTAGTATCTACCAGTTTTGTTGGAATTTTTGGGAAAATTATTATTCCCTTGGCAATAAATTGAGCCTTCAATGTATTTAACTAAAAAATAAATATATATTGAGCCTTTGGGCATTTTTGAATGAGGCAATCAAATTGATACAACATGCTCTCATTAGATTTGAAAATGTTGATTTAACATGGGCGGCTCAAGTTCCATTTGGCATCAGGCACTTCCGTTATATGATGACTTTGAGAGGCCTTTGAATCTTCATTTTACTTATACTGTTATCTCTTTAACTAGGCCTTAATGCTATGATTTCCTGATTTTTTTTTAGTGAATAAGCTATCTGTGTTGGAAGAATTGGTAGATTGTTTGTGATTCATCTTAAGCATGTACACTTTCTTCTCTTTGCAGCTAACAGTACATGAAAATTTGTTATATATATATATATATATATATATATATCTATGTTCATTCATTGCTAAGTAACTTTGATTTATACCGAGATTCACATATATTTCTGATCTGCTTTTAATTATTGTCTATATATCTTTACTGTAAGTTCAATAGTCATGATCGGTGATGGATTTATGTAGTTTTGCATGTATAGTAATTGGATCGGCATGTGCTCTGTTTTAATACCTGCTGAAAATTTTCGTTTGTTTTAATACCTGATGAAAATTTGATTGAATTTTTTGCTATGTTAAATTAAATCTAAGATTTGGACTTTCGAATTGGTGATGCTAGCTTCCGATTTATATTATTGTGCAGTTTCTGCTGAAAATGAGATTATGGATAGCTTCAAGATTTAAGATTGGCTTTGTTGCTAAAATCTGTCAAATGGATTTGTTAATTTGTTTGAAATTTGGTGATGTTACTAAATTCACAATAATCTCCATGAATTTGAATTGTATTCTAACATCACAATAATCTCCATGAATTTAGAAATACATAATTGAAAAGTACTTTGTTGCTAAAATCCGTCAAATGGATTTGTTAATTTATTGCTTGGATGGCATTTCAGATGAGTCTTGTGAATGATTCTCCAGTACACTCGTCAAGCAGTGAGGACTTTGTTGCATTTCTTGATGCAGAGTTGAATTCTACTTTTGACATATTGCTTGACCTAGATGGCGACGACGAGGACGAGGACGAGGATGAGGATGAGGACGAGGACGATGATGAGGATGACTCTAAGCCCAATATTGAGAGGTACCAGTTGTTTCTTCCATTAGGCCTAAAGTTGTACCAGATAAAACTATTTTATTTTATTACTTTGTTGGGTCAAATTTTATGTGGTTCTAGCCATGGCTTAGGGTCGTGGTCCTAGACACAAGTCTCAGTTGTCATCAGAAGATTGGTTTTCAGTATCATGTTTGTGGACAAAATGTGCCACAAATAGGATTATACGAACAAAAGACAACAAAAAATCAAAAAGAAGAAGAATAGCATGGAGCAAAGAAATAGCAAAAACACAACACTTCAAAGGTGTAATATAGTCTATAAGGTTTGAAACTCACAAACTATATTGTCTTGCTTTGATTTTTTGGAGGTAGTGATTTTTGTGCTCCTAATAGCTAATTGTGCCCATGATTGAATGATTTTGAATTTTTTATGCATAACAAAAGCGTGAGTCATTGTGAAGTCTCATCTTTTTTGTTTTAGGAATTTGAATTTAAGGCTTAGCTGTGTACAAGTATTTACATTTTTAGAGATGTAATGAATTTGAATAATAAGTGATGTTTCCTTAGCTAGGTAGAATCTGATATGTGGTTTGATTTTCTATGAATTTCTTATCCTCATATTTTAGTATCATTTTTTTTTTTTTGCTGGTGATTTTCATATATTAAACCATACTCAATTCAAGCAACTGGGTCAGAATTAGCTTGGTTTGATTTGTTGTTGTTTTTTTTTTTTTTTTTTTTTTATGAATTCAATGTTATCTATAAATTTGAAACTATATATATATATATTGACCTTCATTTCTTCTTTAATTTAAAATTAAGTATGGGTTTTGATGAATGATGTACAAAGTACCTGAACTTTGTATATGATGTTTTCGGCTAAATCTGCGAATGTGAAGATATAGGTTTGAAAAATGGCTTGTTTTGATTTGGGTTGATGTAGTTTCTGGGTTTTGTTGTTGGTTTTGATAAGAATTCTATAATTTGAGGTTCTAAAGCTTGAAAATGGTGACACAGCTTTGCTGCTAGTGGTGGTGGTAGGTGATGAAATCAACATTTTTGCCTTTTATTTGCATGATTCTTGGAAAGTCCATAGCTAAACAGAGTTCTCTGATTTTTATGCCTTTCTTTTTATGAAACCTAAAAAGTACTTCAAAAATGCTATTCAATGGGGCTTTATTCACTTGCCACACTTGTCATTGGGTGAAGATATTCTTCATCTATATGTACAAAAGTTGAGTTAGCCTCGAAAATTAGAGTTTGTTTCTTTTGCAAAGTCGGCTTGCAAATTATCTATAAAGATAATATTTACTTCCTTCGCTTTGACAATGTCATCTTGTTTAGTTTAGTCAGGCCATGTCAGTTCTGAAGCCATTGATCCGAGATCGAGCATTTGTTCAACTTCTATCCTACTAAAATGAGGGAAAACTTTTCTTGAAATTGTTCCATTATGCTTGGATATACTTGGAGTTCTCTTTTATAATCCTAATATAACAGTTGATGGAAAACACAAAATATGAGTAGAATGTTGATTGTGGATGCAAGATTTTCTCTCATAATATGAGTCGACTATTGATTATGGATGCAGGATTTTCTCTCATATTTTTTGATCAAGTGTCAAAGTTTCTATAACGACGGTTGATCTAGTATATGGGTGACCTGAGCAATGTAAGATCCTACTTCAATTTTTTTCCCCTTCTAGTGTTTCTAGAGTTGGCTAATCTTTCTAAGGATTATTTCTTCATTTTTGATACTCATGGAGGATGCTATACATGCAGTGGGGCTAACCTGCTCCTTCAGTAACTTTGTCTGATCATATATTTCAAATGCAGGGTTTTGATGAAAGTAGTCAGCAGACTGATGCTAGTATGCTTTTCTTTTCCCACGATGTCTATTTCTTTTTGTCACATCCTATAGGATTTTGACAATACAAAATTAGCATTTTGTCAGTGTTATTGTGGTTAAGTTTTGTTGACTTTTATATAGTGGCACCTAACTTTTTGTTTTAGCTAGTTTACTGCCTCTCTTTACTTTAATACCAATAGTTGAGATACTATTTTACAAATGTATACTTGCGTGTTTTATGTATAAAAATAATTTGTATAATCATGGATAGATAAGAAAAAAAATACAACTTCACCTATTAATCCTTTTTATTATTAATTATTGCAGATTGAGAAGTGGAATGAGCAGTGGGAGAATGGGATTTTAACATGGCCTCTTTAGTCGAACATCTTCACTTAGCATGGAGTTTTTCAAATAGTATTTTGTGCTTTGTTTGAAACTAGTTATTTGGTTTTATTTGAAGCTTAATGGATTAATAAGGCTCCCTGAGACTCCTCTTGAACAGTGACAATTATTGTTTGTGAAAGTTACATTGTTATGTTTCTTGTTGGTGCTTAATAGATAGTGTTTTGGCCATTGCTATTTCCATTACAATTTTATGTTTTTTTTTTCAAAATTTTTTGCGACAGTAACAAGATGGTCGCTAATACATTGTAGGCATTTTTAAAACTTTTTTTGCGACAGCAAAACATCAATTGCCATAAGTAAGTTAGGCGGTCGCAAATAGTTTGCGACTGTTATTTTGCGGTCGCAAAAAGTATTTGCCACCCCCACATTCGCGACCCCCATTTGCCGTAGCATGCGACTGTATTTCTATTATTTGCGACGATTTATAGCGGTCGTAAAAAGTACTTTTTTTAGTAGTGCCAACATTAGTCACTTGCATGTTTTTGGTTGTAAATGTTTTGTGCATAATAATGGTAAGGATAACTTAGGTAAATTTGATTCAAAATCTAATGAAGCAATTTTTCTTGGCTATTCCTTAACTAGCAAAGCTTATTGTGTTTTTAATAAAAGAACTCTTGTTGTGAAAGAATCTATACATGTGGCATTTGATGAAACTAACATCTCTGCTCAAAAGCAAATTGTTAGTGATAATATAGATTTGGAACCAAATGTGGAAGATTCAAGTATCTATAAAGAAAAGAACCAACCATGGAAGTTGAACAAAGAGATTGAACAACCTATTCTCCCACCTCAAGAAGAAGGAGGAAACAATAATGATTTTCCAAGAGAATGGAAGTTTGTTCATAATCACCCTAAGGATTTAATCCTAGGTGACCCTACAAAAGGTATTGAAACTCGCTCTTCACTTAGAAATATTTGTAGTAACTTGGCTTTTCTCTCACAGATTGAGCCTAAAAACTTTGAAGAAGCCGAATTCGATGAACATTGGATGATAGCTATGCATGAAGAGCTTAACCAATTTGAGAGAAACAAAGTGTGGGAACTTGTGCCAAAACCTAAAGATCATACCATTATCGGTACCAAATGGATCTTTCGAAACAAGCTTGATGAATCCGGCACAATTATAAAAAACAAGGCTAGACTTGTTGCACAAGGATACAATCAAGAAGAAGGTATTGATTTCGATGAAACCTTTGCTCCGGTTGCTAGATTAGAAGCCATTCACATGTTACTTGCATTTGCATGTTTTAGAGATTTCAAACTTTATCAAATGGATGTAAAAAGTGCCTTTCTTAATGGTTTTATAAATGAGGAAGTTTATGTTAAACAACCCCCAGGTTTTGAAGATCATGCTTTTCCAAATCATGTTTTTAAACTATCAAAAGATTTATATGGTTTGAAACAAGCACCTCGTGCATGGTATGAACGATTAAGTAAATTTTTGATTGAAAATAATTTTTCTAGAGGAACGATTGACATAACACTTTTTGTTAAACTAAAAATGACGATTTACTTATTGTACAAATATATGTGGATGACATTATATTTGGTGCTACTAATGAAACCTTGTGTAAGGAATTGGCTAAGTGTATGCAAGGTGAGTTTGAGATGAGCATAATGGGGGAGCTAAATTATTTCCTTGGGCTTCAAATCAAACAATGTAAGGAAGGAATTTTTATCAACCAAGCTAAGTACACAAAAGAACTACTCAAAAAGTTTGGTATGTATGACTTAAAAATAGCTGGAACACCTATGAGCACATCCATTAAGCTAGACAATGATGAAAAAGGTAAGTCCATTGATCAAACAAAATATTGAGGTATGATCGGCTCACTTCTTTATTTAACTGCAAGTAGACCCGATATTATGTTTAGTGTTTGTATGTGTGCTAGATATCAATCAAATCCTAAGGAATCACATCTCAGTGCTGTTAAAAGAATTTTTAGATATCGTGTTGGCACTCAAAATTTGGGACTGTTTTATCCTAGAGATGTTGCATTTGATTTAATTAGTTACTCGGATGCCAACTTTGCTGGATGCACACTTGATAGAAAAAGCACCAGTGGCACTTGTCACTTTCTTGGTAACTCATTAGTATCTTGGTTTAGCAAAAAGTAAAATTCTATTGCTTTATCAACGGCCGAAGCTGAATATATAGCTTCCGGAAGTTGTTGTGCCCAAATACTTTGGATGAAACAACAATTTGAGGACTTTGATTTGCATTATGATCATATCCCTATTAAATGTGATAATACTAGTGCCATCAATTTAAACAAAAATCCAGTTCAACACTCACGAATAAAACATATTGAAATTCGACATCAGTTTTTAAGAGATCATGTTCAAAAAGGGAATATTGTACTTGAATTCGTAAACACCGACAAGGAATTGGCAGATATTTTCACAAAACCCCTAAGCGAGGATTGCTTCAATTTTATTCGTGGCGAGCTTGGAATGTCGATTTCTACTTAAAAAGTTTTGTTATGACTGTGAAACTTGAATTTTTGTTAAGATGATATATGTGTATTGTTACATTGATATGGAAACATTTATATCAGTTGAGTGTTCTCAAGTCCTTCATACATTTATTCTCCTTAACAGTTTGCTATTCTCAACTGTGTAATTTTTTTTTTTTGGTTCTGCATCTTGAGGTAAAATTAACTTTGCATACATTGATTTTTTTTAAACCCTCATGGTATTTTCTTTGCATTACCATTCCAGCAACACCAATATCCCATTAAGTTTAATTTCTGCTGGTATTATTTTATTTTTTTTATTTTGCTATTAGGCTTAATTTCATTTACTATTTATTTTTTTCTCATTCTGCTTTTTAATTTCATTTTTCAGTACTTAAACATAAACACAAAAACAAATCAAAATGCAAATATTTACATAAAAAAAAAAAAACACCCTTCATTTTTTTTACGACCACACGCCGATCAAAATAAACATACAAAAAAAAACCTTCATTTTTTTCGGGCCATACGCCGATCTTACTTACTCGCCTCTTCCATCGTTTTCTTCTTCTTTTTATCACCTTGGGCGACCCTTGACGCCCCTGCCCCCATGCTTTCGTCGAGCACGACGACTCCCCGCTGACTATCAAAGGCCAAGAACGACGTTGCTCCAAATCGGGCCATGAAGGTAGTCTTCTGTTTAAGCTCTTTATTTTCGGCCTTCAGTGCGCTTATTTCTGCTCGCGCATCCTTGTACATGCGCTGGAGTAGAGCGATTTGGGCGTTGACCTGATGGAGCTCACTCATCTTGATCTGCAGTTGATGAGCCAATTTTGTGACTGCAGTCACCGTCTCCATACAGGACGTCAGTGAGAAATGATTGGCTTCAATGTCTGATTGAGCTGCTATTATTTGCTCAATCGACATCATAGGAAGGTTGGGAAGAGTGGGCCAGGGCACTCGGCCCAGCAGTGCTTCCGGGATCATTCAGGTCCGAAATGAAAGTAAGGGGACAGGACGAGGCCATGTAGTAGAAGAGAGAGAGAGATGTAATCGAAAGGAGGGTAGTTTTTGGCAACCTTTATGTTCTGCTCAGTCTCTCTGTTCTATCTCTCTCACGACAAGAATGAGGAAGAAGAAGGCGAAGAGAGATTAAAAAGAAGACGAAGGAGAAGACGACAAGAGGGAGAGAGAGTCGAGGCAGCTGATTGACTGATTGACCCGTCTCGCTTTTGTCGATCTTCTGACGCAAAAACGAGGACGCGTGTCCGCCGCGATTTTCGACGAACAAAAAAGAGACACGGGCGAATCATATATATATATATGTGTATATCTATTTTGATTATCTATTTTTTGATGCCATTTATCACTATCATTTTCCTCCACCTCCACCTCCACCTCCAAATTCTGAGCCGTAATTTCCTTTTGATAAAGTCACAGGGGGAGAAAATTATATGATGATGTTATGTATTATAGTATTATTTTCAAACTAATTTGATGTTATGTATTTATAGTTTGATATCTTAATCTTATATCATGTTATTGATTAAAACTTATTTATTACACATGTGCTAACCTATGTATTTAGAAATAAATTCAGGGAGCATGACTTGAGGGGGAGCCCTTGTTACTCCCAAATGATGTTATGTATTATGGTATTATTTTCAAACTAATCTGATCTTATGTATTTATAGTTTGATATCTTAATTTTATATCATGTTATTGATTAAAGCTTATTTATTACACATGTGTTAACCTATGTATTTAGAAATGAATTCAAGGTGCATGACTTGAGGGGGAGCCCTTGTTACTCCCAAATCAAATCAAAACATCATTGTATGCATCATCAAAAATGGGGAGATTGTTAGACTTATTTATTTTGATGATTTATTTAATTATGTTTTAATTTATTTGAAAGAGAAAAATAGAATTCAAAATTTATTTTGATGATTTATTTGAAAGAGAAAAATAGTATTAAAATTTATTTTGTCTCATTATTTCTCACCTAAACCTTTATCCTAAATGTTGTTAGAATGTATTTAATATTTGATTAAATCAGGGGCTCAAACAGCCCAAAATAAAGGTTCAAACAGCCTAACACAACAGCAGACCAAAAGGTTCAAAAGGTTCAAGTGAAAGATATTCAAATTAGTAATGATGGAAGTACAACGGCTATAAACGGCTATAAAGGTTCAAAAAGCCAAAAGGTTCAAGTAGAAGATATTCAAATTTGTAATGATGGAGTGGAAGATATTCAAATTGGTAATGATGGAAGTACAATGGCTATAAACGGTTATAAATTCAAATGAATACAACGGCTATAAACGGCTATAATTTTCATTATATATACCAAAGCCTCTAATGTAAACAAATTACAACAAAAACCTGAAAATATTCTTTGATCTATAATCACTTATATCTATTCTCAGAAATTATACACTGAGCCTTATAGCTTTAAACCCATCTTTTATGTGTGAGGTTTACAGAAAAACCAGAACTTCATTTCTATATCTATCTTTGAGAGATAATTCTTATAGCTTTCTGTGAAAGCAAAAATACATTATTTTCAACCTTGTAAGAGTGTAGTACACTCAGTGTTCTTGACTTAGAAAGTCAGCGTAAAATCTGTGAAAAGGTTGCTAGCACCCTGTGAAGGTAGAGTATAGTGGAAAATCTCAAGTGAAGCTTGAGGAGTGGACGTAGACAAAGTTGAAGCCGAACTACTATAAATTTGTTTGTCTCTCTCTTCATTATCTCTTTATTTTATTTTAAATTTCCGTAGCTATATTTTTACTGTGTAAAATTATTAACGAATATAGTTGTTAAGACACTTGTTTTAATTATTTTTATTTCATTAATTATATTTATCTATTGTGCTAGTCATAAGTTTTATTAGGGTATTATTAATTTTAATTATAAAAACCTAATTCACCCCTCTCTTAGGTTGTCTTTTGGGTAACAAGTTTTATAAAGCGTATGATACAAGTAATATTGATACAATTTTTTAAAAAGGATAGTATTTTTTTTATATATATTTTTTCAATATTTTTGTCAAAAAATATCACAAGCTTTATAAATTTTAATATGATACGTATGAATTACAACTGTATTTTGATCACAACATTATTTACACCGTGCCTTCAGGCACGGGCATACGCTAGTATATATATATATATACATTATATATATATAGAGAGAGAGAGATTATGTGACTTAAAATAGATTAAAAACCCAAAAATAACTTCTTATTATCTTCCCAAAAATTAGCATCCCTACGTTCTCTGTCGCAACAGCAAAGTAAATAAGAAGAAAGCATAAACTACAAGATGTCGTATTAAACTGCAAGGTGTATAACAAGATCTGCACTAACCAAATTTTCCTGTAAAAAGTAATAGAGTGGATTTTGAACTTGTGACTGACAATGGTCTAAAGCAATAAAACTACTTTCATGACAGTGGGGTATCATTTATCTATAACCTCTGATAAGAAGAACATCACAATGGCCATGGCGGAACAATGAATTGATAAAAGAACAAATGCAATCACGGTCATGCAACAGTCATAAAAGAGCAAATGCCTTCCACCTGATGTCTTCATGTCGAGGAATTTTTGTGTGCAGATAGGATACGAAGTTGGCACTCATTTTGTGGTATCCCATAGCCAATCACAAGTCAACAACACATAAATAGTGTAAGATATTTGCCCCATAAGAAAAACACCAATCAGGCTTAAAGTAACGGAGAGAAAACTGTATTACTTTTTCTCTCTCTTCATTAATTATGATTCAATTCAACCTATCTCACTTGTATTTTCACGATTCATGTTTTCTTTTTGTTTTTGTTTACTCTCTCTATGTGCTAAAACTTCTTAATATTTCAAATACATTTTGTTGAATTTGACTAGTCAAGTAGCTCAAAATAAATATGGTCCAATTGGAATTTTTCAAATAATATAAACATATTCAATCCATTTGTTGAGTATGATTTTCATAAATTTTTTTTTAAAATTTACAACTAATTTGTAAAAAAGATCATAAATATTTATCATTTTCATATAGTTTTAGCCTTTTTAGAATGAAAAAATTATAAATGTTTTCTATTTGAATTTTTATGAAATATGAATTCCAATGTGTTCTTTGTTTTGAATATTTATTTCCCAAAAAACAAAAACATGAATTCATATTATTTGCCTTCTTTGTAATAAATTTTAGTAACCATTTTCCCTTGACACTTTTGAAACACTTAAACATGATATAGAAAAATTGTTAAGTTTTTGTAATTGACAATCCCATTGGATAAAATTTCTTTTAGTTATATTTTTATTCGCTCTATTGTATCTGTGAGTTATGAGAGTTTCAATGCGAATCTAACTCGAGTGGTGTCTGTGTAAAGGAGTTTTTGCAGACATTTCATATCTTGACTTGAGTATTCTTTGTTTGCCACTTCGCTAACTAGTACGGAGATCAAGTTGTATCTCTACCTACATTCTAAACTTCTAGAAACTTGTTTTACCGCTCGAGCGGTAGATGTTGCGCACAAGCAGTTAACCTATATGTAAGCATCGCTTGGGCGCTCGAGCGGTAAAGTGAGCGCTCGAGCGGTCTTCGCAACTCTGTTTAGTATAAAGTGCGTTGTTCGCTCATTTTAGGATTGAATCCTTCCAGATTCTCAGAAAGTAGTAAAAAACAAAGTATTCTATATTGGATGGTATTTATATATCAGTTTTCTTAATGTATAGAAGGTGATCGATTGATCAACGAATTACGTATTGACAAACATCAAGAGTTAGTTTTTTTTTTTCATTCACTAAAGAGAAAGGTGTTCTTCGGTAGATTCCGGAAAACTTGGGCCTAAAGCTTTGGTGGTTTTCGGATTGACTCATCATCGTGGATTCAACGTTGGACAAAGCAATTTTAAGGTGAAGACGGTAGTAGAAGAGACACATTGGGTTTGGTTCAATTCGGGTGTGGATTCATTAGATAACTGAGGGTTCTTGTGTGTAATTCATTTTTATCTTCTTAATGGATTGTTTTATGATTTTGACCCATAATTGTTTTATCACAATTGGAGGTGCTCTAATTGTGATGTTTTTCACGTTAAATCGTTATGCCGATTTGTTGTTGATTGTTTGATTGGTGTTGCTATTCTTTGTTTAAAATTGAATCATAATTACAAATCAAATTTCAAGAATTTTTAGAAATTTTCAATTATATACGACATTTTTTTTGAAATAAAAAAAAAGTGATAATAATAAAAGTATTATTTGGTAAATTTCATACAATGTTTTTCTTTTTTTGAAATTTAAAAACAACTAAACTTGATTCAATTTGTTTTTGAAATTTTAAAAATTATTTTACTCTTAAAAAAAGGTTAAAATTATATGAAAATAATAAATATTTCGTATTTTTTTTACCAAATTAGTTTATAATTTTTTAAAAAATACCAAAAATCAAACTAAACCAATAGAGCCTTCATTAGGATGTGGGTTGACTTTTGGTCTATTGATTTTTTTGACTATTTTAGCCTGGGGCTATAAAGTCTCGTTTAAAATAGATTTTTTTTGCTTTTTTGACATTTGTGAAAGAAAAATTAAAATAATTATAGTTTGGATATGACATTTTCTCTTATTAATTTTTTAATCCATTTTGTATTTTTGTGACTATTTTAGTTTTAAAAAATTTATGCCAAACATAGCGAGAATATGTTTATATTATTTGAGAAATTCCAATTGGACCATATTTATTTTGAGTTACCTGGCTAGCTAAACTCAATAAAATATTAATATGTTTGAATTATGAGTAATGTTAGAGATTCTAAATGTTTTACTAATGTTGTGTTTGGTTGGAGGATTTGAAAAGGGAAAAGGAAAAAAAGTGTGTGAAACTAGATGAAATATAGGTATGTTTTATTCACATTTCACCTACCTTTTCCATTTTCCTTTTCAAATCCCTCTCCAAATCCCCCAACCAAACATAATATAAATATTCTATTAAATATCTTATATGGATGTGAAACTCACATGAGACTTACATAATTTGAGTTTTACACCTATATAATATATTTAATAAAATATTTAGGAGTTCTACTATCTTTCTTCAATTATTGAAATGTTTTGGCAGAGGGAGAGCCAGAGGAAGAAAGTCGGAAAAGCATGAATCTTGAAAATACAAAGTTGAATCATGACAAATGAAGAGAGAAAAAAAAAGTAGTAACAGAGTTTTCTCTATCTGTTACTTTAAGTTTAATTGGTATATTTATTACGGAAAAAAAGATTGGAAACTCTAGAATAAGAGTTTTAGAGGGTTTTAATGGTATATGGATTCTATAATGACGTGATATTTGTGTCATGTTTTTTTTTTATTATTATTACTAATTCATTAGAGCTCTGTATAGAGTTTCAAAATTAGGGAATGTATCATTTCTAATTTATTATGTGGTAAATACACCATCTAATAAAGAAGTGTGTTAAATTGTGATTGGTTTTGGAATACCACATATAACTGCCAACATAGCACCCTATTAGCTGCATACAAAAATTTGTCCTCTACAAGGGATTCAAATAGAAAATATGTTGGATTATATATTGGAAAAACAAAAACAAAATAAAAAATAAAAAAATGGAAAAGAAAAAGTAAAAAAGAGTTGTGGATGGTCTCGTTTGAAAATGTGTTATTTTAGTAATTTTTTAATTTTTTACAAAAAATATGTAAAAAAATAGAGAATAATGTGACTACTTATAATGACTTTTGGATTTGTTGATTAAAATATGTAGTCTCCAAACAAAAATATTAAAGTATTAGGTCAGTTTTTGTTTAAGATATGCTTAATTGAAGATCCTGAATTCTACTTCTAATCACGTGGCAAAGATTCATGTGAAGCCATTTCACATTTTTCGCTTTTTCATCTTTAACCTCCCTAATTCTACTCCAGTAAGAGTGAATCATTTTTCTTTTTGTTTACATGGAGACCTACCAATTTCATAGTCAGAGAAAATCATTAATAATGCAATAAATTAACTTTTAATCACAATTCACATTCCTTAATCTTCGAATTGGTATTCAAGTTATATCCGGGTTTTTCTTTTGCATGATTTTTTGACTTTTTTTATAATGTGTTTAAAAAGTTGTTAAAAAAATATTTTTTTGGAAAAAATATATTAATATGACATTTGATTTTTTTTAATTGATTACAAATAAATTTTAATTTTTTTTAAACAAAAATTGGCTCTTTTTGTGAGGTGCCCAAACCATCTCACAGTGGTTTATTTTAGAAAGTAGGTTAAAAGTTAACTTTTTGATTTTATTTTGTTTTTTTTTTTTAAAAGCATGCAAGAAAATTAAAGAGATGATGTGACTTAAAAAAATAAAAAATAAAAAAAATTGCTTTTAACCTCTTTACCAAAATAAGCCGAAAAATGTGCCTTCAATTTAACAACGGAATAGATACTATAAAAAGAAAAATTAAGTGGTCTAGGGGCACTATATAGCAATATTTCCACCAATCACAAAATGACTTGTCCCTTACTATTCCCATTGCCCAGTACCAAATCATCGGTCTCACTCGCTCTACCAATCACATTACTCTTGGAACACATCTAGTCATATAAAAGGGTAGAACAGACACTTCCCAACTGATATAAAAAGTAATAATAAAAAAATAAAATAAATAAAAAACACTTTTTTATTTTAAAGAAAATATACGCTCTTTAATTGGTCATGTGTATGTATACATAATAATAATAAAATAAATAAAATTAAAAAATTTGAAAATAGGCAGCTTTTTTGTTGTTGTTGTTGTTGTTGTTGTTGTTGTTGTTGTTTTTTTTGAACAGTTGTTGTTGTTGAAATGGGCCAACAACTTAACAGGCATTCAAGAATATGAGATTTACGCTTACGGTTTATTTAGGAGTAAGAAATTTTTTTTGGAGAAAATTAATTAAAAAATAAAAAATACTCAAAGTTTGATTTTTATAACAAAATAAATATTGAGTTTTTAATTTTATCAATTTAAAATTTAAACTTTTGATTTGTTGTCAATCTAAACTATCTGCTTATTTTCATTAAATAAAGTTAAGTGAAAAAAAAAGGTATTTTAGTAATTAAACTCAACGAAAAATAATATTTTATACATTTTATGTACACTTATATTGAATTTAATGATTAAAATATCATTTTTAATTGACTTTTCTTAACAAAATAAGTTGATTGTTTAGATTGAAAATAAATATAAAAAAAATCTAGAGTTTAAATTAACAAAATAACAAATTTAGTATTTATTTTGTTATAATGGTCATATTCTAAAGAATTTATTTTATAATTTCTTCAAATTTTTATTTTTTTGTTTTTTGTTTTTTTGAACGGAATTTTATTTATTTGTTATTCAGTCATTTTATGTTGCTTCTAATTTTGAATATCTCATTGAGAGCTTTTAATGTCCCTGTAAATAGAAAGTAAAAGATGTATAATGGATAATAATGTGGGAAAATAGAGCTGTGAATCAAGAGTGCTAAAGCAAAGGAATTGTTGGGTGGGATGGAAAGTGACAGCGTTAGAAGTTGGAAAGGGTCATAGAGATGACAATTATATACCAATTCAGATTTAGTGAGTGTTTGGGAAGTGGATTTTTATGTAGGTTTTTTAAATTGTAGGATATTATTGGAGAAAAAAATTTTGATGTTTGGGAAGATAGTTGTATTTTTTTGTGGGTTGGATATGATATTTGTGAGAGAAAAAGTGAAATGATTATGAGATTTGATGTGATATTTTGTTTGGATTTATTTATTTTTTTGTTTTGTAAAAACTGTCTTTTAGTGAAAAAAATAAAAATAAAATAAAAAAACCCAAAAAAAATTGATGCCAAATTTTATATTAATACACTACAAGAAATGTCACTTTTAGCTACTAAACTATTGGTCGGCAAAAGGCATAAATTTGGTCGCTGAAACGATTTACCGACCAAATATTTATGTCGCCAAGTTTGTCGCCCATACCCCGTCGGCGATAGTATTGGCGACTAAACTTCATTTGGTCGCCAAAAAATGAAACATTTCCCTACTAAATTTCTTTTAGTAGGCAAATGGTATCTTTTCGCCACTAAAACCGTTGGTCACCGAAAGTGAACATTTAGCTACTAATCCTTCGTTAGTCGGCAAACGTGACCTTTTTGCTACTAAGTTTTTAGTCACTAAAAGTTCTACCTTAGGCATGGTGACTTTTGCCGACTAAAACTGTTCATAGCCAAAAACCTATTAAGATTCATTTCTTTACTTTTTGACACCAAAAGTTTTAGTTACCAAATGATACCCTTTTTTCCGTGACTAAAAAATTTAGTGGCCAATAGTTTCTTTCTCTCTTTTTTAAATTTTTTAGCTACTAATTATTTGGTGGCAAAAACATTTTGGGTTATGTTTTTGCTACTGAATTATTAGTAGCCAAAACTTTTGATTACCTATTTGGCTACCAAAACATTTGGTGGCCAAATAATTTTTTGTTTTTTTAAAAAAAAAAAAAAAATTGTAAACATCCTGTATTCATTTATATTACAACATATACCCTATATAAACAATATAATCCATCAACACTAAAATATATTATCAATCATTAAAGCATTCAACAACGTGCACACATTTCAGTTCCAAGCATCCAAAAAATTAATCTTGAACGTGCAATTCTATATATAATACAAATTCCATACACTCCAAGTCTAATCCAACGTCAATAATTTAAATCCATACATAATACATGAATAACCAAATTAATTTGTTCGAACCACTATATATACGGATAGAGGTATAAAAACAATGCCCTCCCGTAATTGTCAAAAAATTATATATCCACATCTGTATGTCCAAAATCATCTGAAAAAAAAAATAAAATTCATTAGTTTAGTGCCTATAAAATGTTAAGAAGGCTTAAAAGCTTTCCCTGTTAATGACATAGATATTCTTACATATAACACTTCTATGCTAAGATATCAGTTCCACAAATTAACTCTACATTTTAGTTAAAATAAGGAGAGAGAAACACTTTATAAAATTAAATGTCTTAGAGAAACAATAGAAAAATAATGATATTCATACAACACTTTTAGCCTCACACTCCACTTGCGAGAAAATATCGTCAAGTCAAAACATGAGGGACATTAACAGGTAAGCATTTAAAACATTTACATCTTATTGAATAGTTAATGATTGTGTTATGATTAACAATTCACAAATACATGTCACAAAATTTATATATATAGAAAAGAAAAAATAAATGCAAATATGTATGGACTGAATTCCAATTGATTTGAAGACCCGATCAAATGAGAAGCCATGCTTTCATGTCATTCTAGTGAAAATTTTAATTTTATTAAATGTGTGCACCGTGCACAAAATTATATATGTATGTATGCATGAATCAATAACACAACTTGTTCAGAGCAAGTCAAAAGGGTATTCAAGAAGGTAGTATTACCTGTTTGGGTTCTCCATTTTTGCCACCAATGGTTGTGGAAATAATGTGACCAGTGACTGTATCGTTTGAGTCGAAAACTGGGGCAGAGATCTCCTGCAAGACATATCAGATCAAGATGTCACACAAACAATTCACAGATCATTTACCTATCATCAATCTAGGCTTCCCTGACCCAATAGTTCCATCATTCATTCATTTTGATCAAGTGCATGTGCATGCTCCATGCTTATTGCACATATGGCACACTCTAGACTAATTTCATGAATAGACTAATTTCCCCTTAATACTCTTGTGTGTATCTTTTTCAACCTGTAATATTAATTCCACACATACATCTGATAATAAGTATCTAAAAGTGCAAAAGTATTAAGAAATTAGTCAAATAGTGTATAACTACTAAATGAAATAAACTTGAGCATCTAGAGCGCATTGTGTGAGATGTTCACAAGCAATTCGACGTTCTTGAAGTTCCACCCGTAGCTCTGCATTGCCTTTCACATCTCCAGTTTTTAACTTGTAACCAACCAATTGTCACTAAATTAGTTCCTATGAACATAATTGAGGGAAGACAAGAATGCTGATGATTATGTTAACAAGCATGCTGAAAATTAAAAAATTAAACAAGATAGTAATATACACAAAATTCTTTCCAACTCACCTGTTGTGTCCTATCTCCATGAATAGTAGTGGCATGAAACCATGAATAGAGATTGCTACAAAATTTAATGACATTCAAAATTCAATCAAGCAATGCAAGCCAACTAGAACCAAACATATAATGTATCTGACTAGAAAATTAACAGTAAGCATTAATAGTTAGGAGGAGACTATGCATAAGTAAGTTTTTTTTCTATTAAAAAGTAAAAATCCTTTTCCTCCTTGATTAGTTCACTAGTATTATAATACATAATAACACTCCTTGTACAAATCAAAACATGGACTCCATTCCACAGGTAAATCCAAATTGAATGATACATAAAGCACTTCGCATATTACCTTGCCATGAGTGTCGTTAGTCATTTAAGCACTAAGACTCTATTTACATTATCAATTATAACTCATTTCTCAATGATTAATTCAACAATTATGTTGATAGAATATATATAAAACCATCTAAATAATAGAATTCTGATTTCTATTCAAATGTGAGGCACAATTCTTACTTGCCAAACTTCAATGCCTACATATTTTATTGGCTTCAACACATAAAGGTGAGGATCATTCTTGGGGCATGCATGATAACCCAAAACAACTCAAGTATTTCCTAATCAGTGGACGCATAGAATTGAAGAAGTCTACTACTCTAGGCCGGCTAACAATTTTCAAGTGCTTATTGTTAAATATAATGATACGTAAGAAGTAAGTTTTCCCCCACTGTTTTATGGTTGGAGTGTAGATTAGACCCTATTTCAAGCACAGTTGTGTTTAGATTATTAGGATGAGTTTAAAATGTACTCTTAAACAGTTTGTTGTATGCATATATTAATATGTTATTAGACTTTCTTACTAAATGTTTATGTCAACATATAATATTTAAAAGAGTAAATTACACTTTGTCCTTCTTAAGTTTAAGTATTTTGTCTTTCTTAATCTTTCTAATTTTCTCACTTTACAGCAACAACTAACATCTATCCGATCCGAGTTTGGATAGAAAACACATTAATACAGTTATTAGATAAATCTAGATAAATTCCACTTTTCCCTCTAAATATGAGAGAATCTGATACAGATTCTCAAAGGTCATAGGTTTTTGCATAGAGAAAAAAGAAAAAGAAAAAAACAGTGCCTAGTAGCCTCATTAGGAGCTTAGTTGGTTTCTTGTTCTTCATCATCTAGGAATTGAAAGAAAAATGAGCATATTCTCAATGGTAGTGTAAAGAAAGAACAGAGGAAAGCTTAGCACCTAATTGCATACCAAACACAATAATGAAATGAAGATGTGAACTTGTTCATCTCCTCCAGCCTTCTCTTCATTTTTTACCTTCATCTCCTTCATCTCTTGTGGCCAAAAGTGTAATGAAATGAAGGTCGAATCTGCTGATTAAAAGTACATAACTTGTTCATCTTAAAAAAAATCCTATGCATCACAAAAATTCAGCAGATTACTATGCATCACAAACCAATTTTCAAACAAAGCATTAGTATCAATAGATTGCTCCAACAGATTACTATCAAGCAGATTAAAATTGCTAGCAAAAAATTGCTCAACCATCTGCATCAATCTTGCCAGTAGAAAATTGCTCCAGCAGATTACTATCGAGTACATTAGTATCAATGGAAACAATTAACAAAAATCCACAAAACTACACAATTAAAATTGCTCCAGCAGATCATTCCTATATATCACAAATAAATTGTCAAACAGTTGGTGAGCAAACTAGAGATGCTTTGGGGTCCATATATACTTAAACAATTCATTTCTACATGTCACAGACCAAATGTCGAACAGTTGGTGAGCAAAAAAAATGTAGATGTGAACAAAAAACAACTTGAAGAAATCTGGCCTGTCAAGATTGAAAGAAATAGAGGAAGGGAGATAGAGACACAGAGACACAGCTCGAGCCTCATATATTCTATTCCTATTTATAATCATTTCAGTAAACCAAACACTGCTTTACCTTTTAATCTTCATTTTGGCTTGAGCCTCATATAGTCTTATCAATACTATACCTAACTTCTAATTTGAAAGAGATGATATTTACACATTTTAGTCTTTCCACACTCTTAGCTACTCATGCATATATTCTTATAAGTAATTTATTTACAAAGTTCAATAATATATATATATATATATTAGTGAGGTCAACCTGTGTAAACAACATTATCATATAAATTAGGGCAAACTGTGAAAACAACATTGTCATATAAATTGATCGGGGTTTCAATTGACCCAAGTTCTTAAATTTTGTTTTTGAGAAATTAAGAATTTAAGTTGTACCACAGAGACACAGCTCGATCGAAAGAGAGAGCAAGAGAGCGAGAGCGAGCGTGCAGAGAGAGAGAGAGAAAGAACCTGTGCTCTGCAGCAATGGCGATGGCGATTTGCAGAGGTGGCGGTGGCGGCGGCGACGGCGATCTGCGGCAGTGGCCGTTGCCATCTGAGGCGGTGGCGGTGGTCTGTGGTCATGTGAAGTGGGGTGAGGTTTCGTGTGGTGAAGGAGAATAAATAGAGAACAAGAGCGAATGCTATATATATTACACCATTAGCGACTAAAACTTTTTAGTCGCCAATTAATTTTTCAAACCCCTCTACAATTTAAAATAGCTCCCTCCAAATATTTTAACTTTTGGCGACTAAAATATTAGTCGCCAAAGATAAAAATTAATTTTTTATTTTACATTTGCCGACTAAAGGTTTTAGTAGCCAAATCTATACCTACGGCGACTAAATTTACTTTTCGTCGTTGATAATCAACTTTTGGTGACCAAAATATTAGTCGCCAAAGATAAAATTTAATTTTGTATTTTACATTTGCCGACTAAAGGTTTTAGTAGCCAAATCTATACCTACGGCGACTAAATTTATTTTTCGTCGCCAATAATCAACTTTTGGCGACTAAAATATTAGTCGCCAAAGATAAAAATTAATTTTTTATTTTACAGTTGCCGACTAAAGGTTTTAGTAGCCAAATCTATACCTACGGCGACTAAATTTACTTTTCGTCACCAATTTCTGGCATTTTTGCTACTAAATTTCTTTTAGTCGCCAATTGTGATATTTTTAGCTACTAAATTTTTTTTAGTCGCCAATAATCAATATTCCCCAACTAAAAAAAATTAGTAGCTAAATATTTGACTTTTGCCGACTAATTTTATTTTTGGTAGCCAATTCCGTAACTTTTGGCGACTAAATTTTCTTTAGTCGCCAAACATGTATTTTCTTGTAGTGATAACTCAAGTTCATTTTATATGTGAATCTCATATTTTATCAATTTAATCTCTATCACAAATATTATGTTTGAATAAATTCTGGATCCCAAATTCTGATATCCTATTTTTTCCTTTTGTTAGATTTTGAGGTGTTTTGAGAAGAAGGTTAAAAGTTGACTTTTGACTTTTTTTTTTTTTTATTTTTTAGCCATTTTGTTTTTTTTAGAAAAAAAATGAGTTAAAAGTTTTTAACTCACTTTCCGAAACGAGCCTTTATGTCCTATTACAAAGTGGCCCACTCGATCACCATTTCTTGGGTACGAATTGTTTCAATAAAGTTTTTTCAGTTACTTATTTTGTGGAACTCAATTCTCAGCCACAGAATCATTCCCTCAATATATGGTTTACATTTCATAGAGGTGAGCCTCACTTTTTAATCATTCAAAATCTTGAAAAAAAATAAACGGAATTTTTACAACAGTATGATATAAAATTGAAGATGTAAAACATAATAATAATAAATTAAAATATCATGTGATTTTATTTATGTAATTTTTTAACAAATAAAAAATCATAAAACACATTAAGCTACAAATTCCTTATCTCCCTATTACGTAATAAAAGTGAAATAAAATTTTCTCATTTTTAAAATTTTTTGATGGAGTTAATTGGTAACACCATATGAATAATATTTGATAATTACTCTCCAATAATAGGGTATGGTATTTGATGTTTCAATTTCTTGCGTGTTATATTCCAATATATTTATAGTCTTAGAGTTGTCTCTCAATTTTCATATTACATATCTAATTATGAATATTTAAGATAGAGAGAAAATCAAATGGGTTATCCAAGTTGATGAATTATGCATACTATTATTTATTTGAAAGGTCATATAGCAATTCTTATTAGCAACAAATATTGATTATTTAAACAAAAAAAAAAGGAGGGAAAGAAATTAGAAATAAAGGATTGTTCACCCCAAATTCCCAACAATAGGTTTGTGTGAAATTGAAGAGACAGTGAAAATTGGGGGAAAAAAAAATTAGAAAATTACATGTCAGTGGAAATATAAAAAATATTTATAAAAAAAGTGATAAACATTTTTTACTACAGACAGTTAAAATTGAAGAAAAAAATAATTGAGAAATTACATATCAGTGAGAAGATGAAAAAATATTTATAAAAAAAAATAATAAATATATGTTTATCATTTTTTTATAAATATTTTTTTTATCTACCCCACTAATGTGTAATTTTTTTTGGGTGAATAAGTCATAAATAAAAACAAAGAGCTTACACAACTACAAGGGGCATACCCCAGGCCCTACACCACCACTATACATGAACAAAAACCAGCCAAAAGCCACACAAATATACAGCCCCAATACACAAACACTAGGGACTAGAGTTTTCTCTAAGCTATGGAAAACATTCCAAACGAAACTGAGAAGACTTAGACTAAAACAAGCTACACATCAGATTTGGATCCTTTTAATGTGTTCAGGGTCCCCATACCAACTGTATGTGGACCATGAACTCACCCCATAATCCCAAAATCTGAATCAAGGCTAGGCCACAAAATGTTCACCTGAACAGCAATACTAGTATAGACTAAATAAGAACGACTTTTACAATCAAAATTAAAGGATTTCTTCACACTTGAGGCGCTTAGAGCAGCCATCATCCCTTGCTGCCAGATTCCTAATTCCAGAGGACAAACTGCCTGCAAATGTTCCCAACGGCAGAAGACATCCAGCAGACATTTTATGTAACCCTTCTTTCCAGCAACAGACTTGAAACAAACAAGCAACCTGATACATGAATTTCTATCACAGCTAAGAACCAATGCTTTATGCCATCGGCAAGAAAAAACATTACATACGAACCACAAACAGCCCACATTATATGAACTCACATCACTCAACCCACAATATGAGACCTCACTACATTCAAGAAATGTTGACAGCAAGCAACCTACAAGATAGAACAACAATTCATAAACGTATAAACAAGTTAGCAACAAAACTCTCTCAATATGGGCAGTGAAAGGTATGTGATTTAATGTCCTCCCCACACTCAACCCTCTATGATATAGTCTAGCTCCCAGAACATCACCTTTCAACCTGCACATTTACCAAACAATTAGATAACACACTATTTATGCTCCCATTCACTCAACCCACTTGAAGTGATCTCACATCCCTCAAAACTCTTCTAACCGGATCCAGAGGGGTAATACTATTCTTCAAAATTGAATCTGGCAGCCTCCATGTCTCCAGAAACCACCTGTCACTTTGATTACTATTCAGGTTAGTAACAAAAAGCATCCGAAATCGAACCATATCAATTATTTGCTTAATAACCACCTCCTCGGGGAGGAACTCCCCATTAAAAAAATATGTTATTTCTGGTCATCCACAATTGGTAAACTGTGCAATTAAAAACCAATCTGGAAATGACCGACCCAAGGGATTTACCCCTAATTTGTTGAGACAGAAGCTGAACCAGCTCAAACGATGGCAAATCTGGCCAAGAAACATTTAACTTTATTTTCATGACATTCCACGCTCTATCAGAGAAAGGGCAGTGGAAAAACAGGTGGTTGTAATCTTCATAAGGGTTGTGGCAAACATAACACTCTGAAGATTGACTAATACCAAACTGCTTAACCCTATCCCCAGTGTTAAGTCTCCCCTGAACAGCCATCCAACAAATTAAACTAGCCTTAGGAACATTATGGGGGCCCCAAATAATCCCACTCCAAGTGACTTTATCAAAGGACTTTCTCAGAAAATTCCAAGTAGACCCAATGGAAAATTTACCATTAGAAGAGGGAGTCCAAATAATAGAGTCAGCTCCAAGTTTAGGACTAAGAGAGGAGGGTGTGCTAGCAATCAGTTCCTTGACCTCCAAAGTATTAACAGAAGGCCACTTCCAGGTGTAATTATCGACAATGGCATTGACTTTAGTAGCACAATTCAAGGCAGTATCATACTAGATTGTATTCCCAAACCTAGTCCACAAAGAACCAAGAGGGTGCCAATTGTCATAACATAAGAAAATATTGGACCCATCGCCAACCACATGTTTGATAAGAGGATATATACTAGGTCTGAGAGAAAGCAGTTTCCTCCAAACCCAAGATGGATCACTCGGGATTTTCACTTTCCAAAAGCTTCTACCTTTAAGGAGATAAGACTTAACCCATTGGCACCACATGGACTGACCCCCACCAGAGAATAAATACCAAATTTGTTTTGCCACAACGGCCCTATTCCAGACTTCAAGAGACTTAAACCCCAGCCCCCCCTCATTTTTAGGGGCACAAAGTTTCTCCCAAGCAATTTTAGCTCCATGTTTCTTAAGATCACTACCAGAACAAAAGAAAGATCTAAACAGACTCTCTATTACTTTGATAATCTTCTTAGGAAGAATAAAGAGAGATGACCGAAAGACCTGCATGGAGAAGAGAATGGATTGAATTAATTAAGCTCGTCCAGCAAACGAAAGACACTTATTAGCCCAACCCTTAATTCTCTTTGTAATCCTCAGCAAGCTAGTGACAGTCAGAGGACTTAAGCTTAGTGGATATGAGAGGGACCCCTAAATAACGCACCGGAAGGGTGCCCTCAATGAACTAGGTAACCTCCAAAATCTCATCCCTCAGCTTCGTATCACATCCAGAAAAGAAAATATGACTCTTTTGTGGACTAGGTGAAAGTCCAGAAAGAGCCTTAAATTCCTCCAACCCTTCTTTGATGAGGCTAACAGAGTGCACATCCCCTTTACAGAAGATCATAAGGTCGTCCGCAAAGCACTAGTTAACAATTTTAGATTTCTCACATCTCCAATGAAATTTAAAAGATGGGTTATCAGATTTTTTAGCGACAATATGAGCAAGAATCTCCATAACAAGAACAAAAAGGTAGGGGGATAAGGGATCACCCTGCCTAAGCCCCCTCGCCCCTTTCATTCAGACTCCCATTAATACAAACAGAGAACGAGGGGCTTGTCATACAAGCCTCAATCCAGCGAATAAAAATGGGAGGAAATCTCATAGCTTTCAAGATGTCAAGAACCATATCCCATCTAACATTGTCATAGGCCTTCATAATATCAACTTTCATAGTACACTTAGGGAAAGGAGAATTTTTATGATACCCTCTCATCAATTCTTGGGATAAGAAAATGTTATCGAAAATTCTCCTCCCCTGAACAAATGCAGACTGAACAGGGTCAACCAAATCAGAGAGGACAGACTTAAGCCTGTTAGCAATGATTTTGGATATACATTTATACACCGTATTGCAACAAGATATAGGTCTAAAATCCCCAACTCTATCCGCATTCGAAATTTTGGGAATAAGAGCAATAGTGGTGCTATTAAGCTCCTGAAGGAGTTCCCCAGACCGAAAGAAGGATTTAATAGCTTCAGTAACCTCGCTACCCACCACCTCCCAGGCCTTTTTAAAAAAATCCACAGAATAACCGTCAGGGCCAGGGGCTTTATTAGAGTTCATAAACCACAACACATCATGGATTTCCTTATCAGTGACTTCCCTAACCAGGAAATTAGTATGGTTTGACGACACTCTATTTTTGACAAGGGAGTCAATCCTATCAAAACCAGAATAATCGTCATCAAAAGGATTACCAAAAAGGTTAGAGAAATAGTTAACAAAAATGAGACAAACATCATCACATTTAGTAACACGATCACCATTGTTTAAGACCACACTATTAATTCTCCCACGATTAACATTACCCTTGATGGTCTTGAAAAAGAATTTAGAGTTTCTGTCACCCAAACCCAACCATTGAACCCTAGATTTCTGATGAGCTAGACTCTCCTCGACCCTACTTAGATCAACATACTTGGAATAAGCAATTCTCTCTTCCTCTTGGAGGTTCTGATTAAGAGGGTCTTTGTCCAGCTTGATTTGGAGGTTATCCAACATGGATTTAGCTTGAATAACACGAATCGATATCTCACTAAACTCTTTTTTATTAAGACTTTTAAAAGTAGGTTTAAGAGACTGCAGCTTCTGACACACTCTAAACCTATGAAGCACGGATACTCCGAAATAGCCCCCGTACGCGTATCGGATACGTATCGGATACGGATACGCGCCCGATACGGCGGGATACGTATCAGATACGGGAAATGAAGTATCCAATTTTTTTTTTTTAATTTTTGAATTTCGGATACGGCTCAGATACGCGAGGATACGGTAAAGATACGGTCAAGATACGGTATGGATACGGCGGGGCAAAAAAATAATTTAAAAACTTTAAGAAGGGGTCAAATTGTAAAATATGAAAAAAATATAAAATAAAACACAAAAAATAGAGTTCTTCGTACAGCTAGGTCGAACCAAACACAAGAACCAAACTCTCTCTTACCTGGGTCAAACAGCAGCCGCGAAAGAGGAGGAGGAGTTCGTCGTTCGTCGTCGTCTCGGACAGCAGTCGCCGATCGTCGATCAGACAGGAGCTCCACGATCGGCTTTGAGGTTCGTCCCTCTCTCTCTCTCCCTTTCGCTCCCTCTGTCTCCCTCTCATCCCCTCCCCCCTCTCGAGTCGCGATCTCACGAACTCTCTCTCTCTCGAGCTCGATCTGTCTGTCTGGTTGGAGATCGCGACTCGATCTCATCCCCTCCCCCCTCTCAACTCGATCTCATCTCATCTGTCTTTATTTTTATTTTATTTTTAATTGCAATGTATACTCTGCGATTTACAAATCAAATAAGATATTAAAATTAAAAAAAAAAACTTATATATATTATTCTGTTTAAATAAAACAAATAAATAGATAAAACAAATAAAACAAATAAATAAATAAACAAATAAGGTAAAAAAACAAATAAATAAATAAACTTATTAATAAATAAATAAATAAAATAAGGTAAAAAAAACTTATTAGTAAATAAATAAACTGATTAAAAATAAAATTTGTCTATAAAATTATAAACTTTGTAAACTTATTAATAAATCAAATAAGGTAAAAAACACTTATTAATAAATACATAAATAAACATATTGATAAATAAATGAACTTTGTAAATTTTTTCCCCCCTAATTTGGGATTGAATTGCATTATGGTTGTTATGGGTGATGCTATATTGTTAAAATTGTTGAAATTTAATTGAATTGATGAATTTTTTGTTATAGTCTTATAGATGATGCATTATGGTTGTTATGGGTGATGCTACATTAATGTTTTGTTTTATTTGTTTACCATAAATTGTCGAAGTTTTATTTTTGTGAATGCTACATTACTAAAAATTGTGAAAAAAAATATTTTTTATGAACGTATCCCCGCCGTATCCGTATCCTACTTTTTCGAATTTTTCCGTATCGCCGTATCCGTATCGTATCGTACCTGTATCCCGTATCCGTATCCGTGCTTCTTAGCTCTAAACATAGGAGATCCCTTGATATATTTTTTCCAAACATCATTGACAATGGGGATAAACTCAGGATGAGAAGCCCAGAAATCAAAGAATTTGAAAGGCTTCTTGGATTTAGCTTCCTTAGGATCAAGAGTGACAATAACAGGGGAATGGTCAGATATACCAGAAGGGAGAAAATTGGCAGAAGAGTTCTGAAAACTAGACAGCCATTGCTCATTAACTAAAACCGTATCCAGTTTAGACATAATAAACTCACCCTCACTTCTCTTGTTAGCCCAGGTAAACTGACACCCACTGTAAGCAAGATCATCCATTTCAAAATCTAACACACACTTATTAAACTCCTCCTTATTTCTATTCCAGGTCAAACTCCCCCCAACTTTTTCATAATGATAACGAGTAGCATTAAAATCACCCAAACAAACCAGTGGAACACTAGCATAACTCTTCAGAATACATGTTATGTCATGGAACAAAGGCAATCTCAAAATGTGTGCATTCTCAGCATAAACAAACACAGCAAAAAAAACTATATCCTCTTGCAGAATAGTAACCTTACAAAAAATAAGCTGATTTGTCATATTGATACAGACAACATCACAAAAATCAGGATCCCAACACACCCAAATTCTAGCCCTACAATCTGATTGTGAATTTGTCAAAAATTTCCAGCGTTTAAAGCTAAGCTCAAAAATTTTAGCTTCATTCTCTTTTTTCACTTTAGTTTCCAAAAGTCCCATGATTTCATGATTTTAAAATTTTCTTTATGCATAAGGTCAAAAACTTCTTTGTGCTTAGAGGAATCATTAAAACCTCTACTATTCCATGCAACAAGTTTATTAATCATGAGATATAACAAAAAGGATATCACAACCACACACACACACACACAAAAGAAAAAAACTTACCTTTTCTTTCTCCTCTGGCTGCTCGAGCCTTTACCAGAGGATTGATGAACCTTCACAGCTTCCACAACTGACTTTGCAGACTTATTATTCTTCTCTAGTGTTGAATTGGTTGGATCTTGTACTTCCTCACCACTAGTATCAAACTGCTCTGTGTCCACTGGGTTTTCTCCGACAACCGAAGCTGGAGCTGCTTCCAAACTAGGTCCACTTGGCTCTAATTGGCTATTAAACCAATTTATATTCAGTTGACCCTCTGCCATATTTGCACTGACTGCATCAGAAGATGTAGACAGAGGATCTGGAGCTACTTTCCCCACCTTTCTTTTCCCTTTGTCCTTTACTTGACTCCAACCTTCCTCATCCTTAGGGTTCTCCTCAGAATCTTTTTCCATAGATATGAGCTTAGACACCTGGGCGGAAAGACACACTTTTGTATCATGACCAAAAACACCACAGTGCTCACATTTAACCAGGACCCCTTGATATTCAACTCGAATAGTCACAGTTTCCCCTTTATATTTAATCTGAAAATCGTTAGGTAGCAAAGAACTGGCTTTGATTTCAACACAAACTCTAGCAAAGGAAATCCGATTACCAAAAGATGTGAGGTTATCTATGAAAAGAGGAACACCGATGGCACTTGCAATTCTGCTGAGGCCTTCACTATCCCAAAATTCCATTGGAATATTATAAAACTTAACCCAAACTGGAATTGTCCCCTGCTCCTCTTTTGTCAACTTCATCATACGATGCCATTTCTTCAAAATCAGAAGGATACCTCCAATATACCATGGACCCCCTTCGATGACTCTAATACAACTATCCTGATTTTCAAAAATAAAGAAAATAAAAGCCTCATCATTTACTAGAACTTCCAACAGACCCAGTTTCAGCCACATATTAAAAGCATTATTTTTGATAAAGTTAAATGGAAGACTCCTGCCTAAGAAGTGACCCACCAAACAAGCTTCCCACTTTGCCAATGGAGAGGGAACAGGCATCTCAACCACTATCGAATCTGATGAACAAGACGGAGGAATGAAATGAAGTTTAACCTCAGATCGGGATGGAGCAGATGCAACATTAGCCCATGTTCTGGACTCCTGATTACGATTAACCCAAACATTACCTCTACCACCACCATGACCTCCTCTATTCCCCCCTCTTCTACCTTGCAGACCACCACGATTTCCCCCATTCAGACCTTCCCGAGTGATCGAATCATGCCTTAGACCATTCTCATTTTGAAGAGCCCCCATTAATACCACTAATTCCAGCCTGATGGTTGTTCCCTAGTTTGACATTCCCCACTGCTTCCAGAGATCCAACACTCGTAGCTCCCCTTTCACCAAGATAAGACAGCCCTAAACCTTCCCTAGCAGAGGGAGACACAGGGGTTACGCTCTTAGTAGCCACAGTAATAGAATGATGAGAACCTCTATCCTTCGTTACTTTCAAACTATCTGGGAGATCCGATAGTTTCGATCGAACCCCAACTTCAGCCAGATCTGACCACCTAGGGTTTCGTCCTACCGGAGTCAGAAAGGACTCTGGAGTGAGTTGCGGAATAGGAACGATAGTTTGAGGAAAAGAACCATCCATACCTTCTCTCGCCTTCAAGAGGGGAACGTTAATCGTAGGAGTACCTCCACTCTTATCGCCAACACGTTGTACAACGGAAGCCCCAAATTCTTTCGCCAACATTTCTATTTGTTTACCACTAGCCCTTTGTTCTGCAATTTTAACGAGGGTTTCTAACTCTGCTTCCGAAAGATTAGCGTGATAAAGATTAACTTCTCTGGAAGGAGAGTTAATAATCTCGGAAGACCCAAATTTACACAACTCAACATCGTTAATTTGATGTGACCTAAGAACCAAATCAGAACCCCCATCTTCACTAGAAACAAGTTTAATCGATTGATCCATACCTAAAGCTCGAACCTTGCAGTTCAATGATATATTGAATGCTGAAACCCTAGAAACGAAGAGTTTCTAGAGAGAGGGAGGAGCTTCTTACTCTAACCCATCTCAATTGAGGAGACTAATGTGTAATTTATTTCTTTTTTAAGTAAAAGTTAATTCAGACCCACTCGTCACACTATCTTAAGCTACGTCAATTTCAAGATAGTGGTCCCCAACAACCCATACTACGTCCATGTGTCAATTTATTTTAATTTTGGCGTTACATGTTTTTTGGGTGGGTGATATCTACCATTAATCTGGAATCTCAAACCTTTTTCACCTGTAATTTTGGCCCGTGGTCCGAAGCCCTGCGGCCTGAGGTGGGTCTGGCCTGTTAAGGTCTGTTTAGGTCCAAGTTCAGCTCGAGGTCTTGGGCCAGGGTTTAGGCTATCGTTTTGAAGCCCGGCCCATTTGCCCGTTCAAGGCCCGCCTAAAAGCCCGGCCCGCCCGGCCCACTCGATGCCCAGTATTATTTTTAATGAAAAATAATAAATTTTTTGTGCAAAAAATTTTTAAAAAAATTATAAAAAAAATTAAAAATTTATTTAGGCCCGCCCAAGCCCACCCAAAGCCCGAGCCCAAGCCCAAGCCCAGGGGCCCCGCCCGAGGCTCGGCCAACTGGCCCGCCCCGAAGCCTGAATACCCCTGGACCTGGGCTTGGGCTTGGGCTTGGGCCTGGGCCTAGTTTTTTGGTTTGTGGGCCGGCCCAATTTTTTGCGGGAGCCCGCAAGGCCCGACATGGACCAGCCTAAGACAAAATTACACCCCTACACCTACATCACTTTCATGAGTTTTTTTTTTTTTTAAATATTCTTAAAAAAAAAAACAATTTAGAAAAATGAGTTACTTTTCAAATTATTTAGAAAACTAACCTATTTTTTTGAAATCACATTTTGAAAATGCGATTTTAAAATTGAAATTGCATTTTCAGCATGCAATTGCACCTTGAAATCGGATATTGAAAATATAATTTCAAAAAGTGAAATCCATGTCATCAGAAATTGCATTTTCAACATGCAACATGTTGAAAATGTAATTTTAATTTAAAATTGCATTTCAAAATGTGATTTTAAAAAGTAAGTTAGTTTTTCAAATAGTTTGAAAAGTTTGTCAATTCTCTAAATTGTTTTTTTTTTAGAATATTAAAAAAAAAAAAAAAAACTCTCACTTTCATCCTAACCTCCTCCCTTCCTTTTAGAGTAAACGACCAATAGGTCCTAATAGTTGGACTTTGTCACGCCCTCAAAATTAAACCCATCATATATATAACAATGACATGCATTTATAAAAGAAAACAAAACATTGTTCCATTCATCAGAGTATTATTAATAAAAGACATTACATGTAACATCGAAAACAAATGCCCTACTGGCTTACATCTTGCCAAACCAACACTTGGACACAAAATATGAGTACTAACTCAACTACAAATTAAGCCCTCGGCTTGAGTTTACATGTAATATCCAAAAGAAAACAACTAACTAAAAACAAGTCTTCAAATTCAAATCCTTCCAAGCTAAGTCCTTGGAGGTAGCATATCACCTGGACCTAAAAATGATGTTCCCGTATAGGGTGAGCCACAACCCAGTAGAAATATACTAAACCAAATATAGAAATTGACTAAAGCAATAGCATTCGATAGATGGTTACCACTTAAAAATCAATTATGACACAATTCAGTTTCATGACCATAATGTCCATGACATATTTCACTTTCCGTTATTATTCAACTTTTCATTTATACATACATGGCTCAGAACCTGGCTAACTACAAAATGAAACTACATCTCACAATAACATTACTTCCAATATCAACAATTCAAATGAGATTAAGGCTCATACTGAAACACTTCCATAATTCAATAAGTACGCATATGAGCGGTACTAATGGAGTCCATCCCCTATCTCCTCCCAAACAATATCCGGTTTAGGAGTCCATCCCCTATCTCCTCCCAAACCGTAGAGTACATCCCCTATCTCCTCCCAAACAATATGCATATACAATGTATTAAACACTTGTCATACACAATATTCAATCAATACACAGATTTGCTGTATTAATTCAACTGTCATAATTAATGACTCAATTAATGTGATTAGTTTCAATTTTCCCTAATCAACATGCAATGTCTACAACAATCACAACTGTCCTCCACCGATAGTCCAAAACAGTTATTTCTAAACAGGAAATAAATGTATCAACAATATAATCTCATAACTTCTCAATTTCATGAATTAAACCAAATTCCCACATTTTCCCAAAATTAATTATACGAATTAATTTTATTACAACAATTAGGGCTTTTTCCCTTATTCTCAAAATCAACCCTAAGGTTTAGTTATCTTAATTTAACACACAAACATATGTTGTTTAATAGATGAAAAACTCCCTTTTCAAACTATAATTCAAACCCAAATTTTCCAAAATTACCAATTGACACCCACATATCAAAAATACCAAAAACTTAGGACAAAACCTATAATATGGAGTAGGAAATCCCTACCTCGAAGTTAGAACCTAGACAGAGATGAAGACCAAAGACCAATGTGCTCCAAATCCCAAGTTCTTCAGATTAAAACGAAGCCCTCAACCCACTCTAACTTTTTAATAAAGGACTAAGGTTAGATACTCACCCTAGGTAGATCAATTCTTGAAGAAAGGACAAGTCTAGAGAGAGAAAGAGTCGGCTCTAGGGTTTTAAAAGAGAAGAGAATCCAAAAATTAGGTTTAAAACCGCTGCTGCGTATTTATATAAAACAGGCTCGCTCGAGCGAAGGATTGGTCGCTCGATCGACCAGACACAAGAAAGTCTCGCTCGAGCGAAGAAAGTCTCGCTCGAGCCAAAAAGTCGAAGCTTCAGGTTTGCAACCCAGAAGCTCGCTCGAGCGACAGAATGCTCGCTCGAGCTAAGAACTCGAAAACATACACCTCGCTCGCTCGAGCGAATGAAAGCTCGATCGAGCCAAGAAACACTGCTCTCAGGTCTTATGCCCAGACGCAGTCTCTCACTCGAGCGAAGAAACTCTGGCTCGAGCGAGGGACCAAAAACAAGAGCTCGCTCGAGCGACAAACGTCTCGCTCGAGCGAAGGGCCAAAATTCTGGGCAACAACCCTTTGCTCCCAAACACTCCCAACCTGTAATAAACCTGCCCAAAACATCCTACAACTCAAAAATAAGGAATTAAAGGATGACAACAACAAATATATAACAACAGGATCTACGGAACGTAAGTCCGGATACAACAACCAAATAGAGAAAGACCGGGGTCGCTATAGACTTAATTCTCATCAAGTCCTATTGAAAATAAATCTTAATAAAATTATCGTTAAAAATAATTTTTTTGTTCCAATTTTTTATATATGTCATTAAAAATCGACAATTAGTGACTTTTTTTGTCATGATTTTTATAAATTGTCACTAAAACTTACAATTAGTGATTTTTTTATGACAAATTTTTCTCATAGGACTTATTGGACAATAAGTCTACTTATTAGGACCTACACGTAAGTGTCCTAACTTTTATCTCGTAGCTTCAACTTTTCTTTAATTCATTTATTTTCTTGTTATGTGGATAACATTATTTTGGACATGGGTTATAGATTCGATTTAAATTATTTTAAGCTAATAATTTCAAGTTTTAATCTTTTTAAGTTATAAGGATAATAACAATTTAAAATTTTATATTATCTCTATCTATCTATCTATTTATCTATTATTTTACTTATTTATCTATTTTACATATATCATGTTTAGGTAAATTATTAATAGATCTTAATTGATGGACTTAATTTCTATCAAGTCTTATTAATTCAGTTTTAGTAAAATCATCGTTAAAAATATTTTTTTGTTACGATTTTTTGCATGTCTTTAAAAATTGACAATTAATAACTTTTTTGTCACAATTTATATAAATTGTCACTAAAACTTACAATTAGTAATATTTTTCTATTGATGAAATTTTCAAACTATCGCTAAAAGTTAAAAATTAGTGATATTTTTTGTGACAATTTTTTTAAACTGTCGCTAAAACTTATATTCCCTTCGTCCCAAAATATTAGTCATTTATTTCATTTTTCATTGTCCCAAAATATTAGTCCCTTTTCAAAAATCAAGTACAAAAATAATATAAATTTCTTATTTTCCCCTTCTTTTAAATTTATTAGCAACATAAAAAGTACAATTATGACATTAATATTTCCCAAAAAATGTACTATGAAAGGGTAATTTTGGAAAATCAATTTTTTTAAAAGTGCAATAATTGTACTATCAAAAAAGTTAGATTCCCCAAAAAGGACCATTATTTTGGGACGGAGGGAGTAATTAGTAACTTTTTTGTGATGAATTTTTCAAACCATCGTTGAAAATTAATAATTAGTGATTTTTTTTAATAGTGTTTGACGAAAAACGTCACTAATTATTATATGACCTATTGAATAATAAATTCACCTATTATGACCTACACCTAAGTCCTCTCTATATATTTGTCTATTTGTTTATTGTCACTTATCTATCTATCAAAGTATCACTTAGTTGTCCACATGGCATCTACCTATTTGTCCACTTGTCATCTATCTATCCACATAATCTACTTATTTATATATATCACCAGCACCACCAGCCATCATCGATTGTCACCACCCATCACCACCGGCCACCAACCACCTTTAGCATCAATGAATTTTCCATTAACTAATGGTCCAATAACAGTGGATAAAAATCAAAAAAAAAAAAAATGATCATTCAAAGTTATAATTTGTCCTTCTCATAATAAAATAATTTCATTAATTATGTCGTTACAATCAAAAAATAATAATTTTTAGATCTAATACGATACACATCCTTAGAAATGGACTTCTAACCAATTTTTTGCATTATATTTTTAGTAAAGTAATAATTGGAAAAAAAAAAAAAAGAAGCCCAAATTATAGTTCCCAAATTGGACTTACATATACTTGCAATTGCACATTATGTATGTATGTATGTACATATTGAAGTAACTTTAGGATTAAAATTTGTTAAATTAAACTTAACAAAGCTTTATTCAAATAATACATGAATTTTTGTAATCAAAGAAAATTTATTGTAATTGACCGTATTAGCAAGCTTCAAATGGCCAAATCACATGATGCTCTCATCAAAAATTTCAACAATATACAAAAATAACAAAATTTTAGAAGTTTCTTACTCATATGAGTTATTGGTTCTAGGTTGTCAATAGATTTAATCTGAATTTGACCCGAATCCACACCCAATAATTCAAATACGTTTTTCAAAAAATTCCACCTGACAATCCAATAATCCAAATCCATTCAATTCAATTATTAAATGGATTCGGATCAACATCAAGTTTGTCTTATTCAGATCGGATTTGATTTTGGTAGATCCGATCCGAATATAATCCATTGGCATCCTCCATCAACCAAATCCGATCCATTTACAGGCCTAGTTGGTTCCATATTATTGTAGTAACCCCCATTTCAAAATCCAAATTATATTACAAGCGATATGTACAATTGTAGATATACACCAATAAGAGCTAAATAAGATATTAATATTTGAAATATACAAAAGTAAACTAACCGATAAACACAAAGATATTTAGATTTCATTCTCGTCTTTTGGATTTTAGTAGGTGTCTTGCCTCCTCTCCCTTGCTGGTTGGCTTGGCAGATGATTGGTGGATTTCATAAGCCAACCTAGTAGGGTTATGTCTTTCATAGTGATGTCGTTTGCCTCAGCTCTTTTATTGATGTTGTATGCACGAAATATTCGTCACACCCGTGCTCCTCGTAATCAAGCTTGGATCTCCTCGAACGGCGTGGTATAACCTGCAAAACAACTCAAGTGAGCTATCCGGCGGGTGTGTGCCGGAAAACCCCTCCGATGCTGAAGTCAGTTCTTAAGATCAATATCGGAAAAGCTCTCTAGAATTCTAGTGAGTAAAATTGCATTTTCTCTTTAGGCTTTACTTTTGAGCTTGTATTCATTCCGCAAGGTATAGACTTCTAGAGGACTATAATTCCTCTTTGTAGAGTCCTATCTGGAGTCCATCTCTTAAAGGATAATACCTATCATTTAACACCCTTACCTCCAAAGTACGAGTAAAATAACACAACTCTTAGCTCAGTCAACAAGCCAAGAAAGCCATTCCAGTTAGTCGAGGACCAAGTAACCGTATTGAGTGAGCTCGATTGCCTTTAAGACTGTCGAGCAACATGTAACGCCAGGCTATCCTTAGACCCAAGACCCAGTTCGATTGTTCGGCTCAATCATGTGGCCAACGCCGCTGTCATAACCTACCAACTGTTGTTCAGTCCTCAAAGATAGCACGGCCCAAATCCCAAGTCCAAGTTAGCTTGGCCCACACTCTAAGTCCAAGCAACCGTAGCTTGGCCCACTGTGTGGTGCAACACAACGCCCTTGCAAGTTAGCTTGGCTCATTTGCACGCAACCTTAGCCCGACTCATTGCATGACCCAAATCGAAGATCTACGCAAACTTAGCTCGTCCCATTTGCACAACGCAAATTACCCTCTCAGATGTATCTCATTATAACTCCTCAATATTTTTCATCAATAAAATTTTCTTTATTAATCAAAAAAAGATAAACACAAAAATATTATAATTATTCAGCTTAATAGAAATAATTTTATAAACACAAAGATATCATAATCAATCCTTTCAATTGGCCTCTTGATTTTTCAATTGATAGAGTATATAGAGTGGCTACTTGAGTCAATCCGTTAGTTTACTTTAATGGCTATTGAGCATCTAATTATGTATCATTAAATTATAGGGTAAACTACCAATAGGTCCTACTTTGGAGACTTATTACCCAATAGGTCCTATTTTGGAGACTTATTACCCATTAAGTCCTATTTGATAAATTTATTAAGTGATAAAAATAAATTTATCAATCTTTTATTTTTATGAATAAATTTATAGTGATAAATTTATCAGTCTCTTTGTTTTTATGAATAAATTTTTAGTGATAAATTTATTACTCTCTTATTTTTATAGTGTTAAATTTATTAGTTAGGACCTGTAGATAAATAAGTCTAGTTAATAGGACTAATTGGTAAGTACCCCTAAATTATAATTGCGGGATTTATTAAGATTTTTTTTTTCAAATACTTATATTTCAGTCTATAACATATTTTTATATTACAATAATTTTATTATTTGAACATTTGATCCACCCAATCCTAATTTCTATACTCAAAGTATTTTATGGACAATTTTATCCTTACAAATATTTTTTGGACGTTTAGCAACTTAGTGATGTGAACATTCATATTTGATAGTGTGAATGTTCACATAAAAAAAATTCAAACTGTCAATGTGAATATTATTATTAGGGTGTTTTGATAACTATGTAACCCATAGAACTTATTGGAACATGACAAAATAATTTAGATTACATGGAATATAGTAGCTGAAAAAGAATTTATGAATAAATGCCCTATTATAATTTTGAGTTAATTACCTAAAAGTCCTATTTACAAATGTTATGGTAGTTCAGGTCATATTTAAGATTTTTTAAACCAATAAGTCCTATTTAGTAAAATTAAGAATATTATCAATTTTTTCCAATTTTTAAAACTAAGAACATTATTAATTTTGCGTAATAATATTTTAAATAATTGTTTCACTAATTGATAAAAAAAGCAAAGCATGAAATTAAACGTTTTTACCCTTCTACTTATTGGTTTGATTCAACTATCTAATAAAACCCAGAATATTACCAGTTTTTTTCTTTTTCAGTTTTAAAACTGAGAACATTATCAGCTTGTCATTTTTAAAGGGTTTTTTTTTTTTTTTTTTCAGTTTTGCACATCAATGTTTCATCATCATGCTCCTTTATAGACACAAAATTTTCAATTTTGCACAAAAAAATAATTCAATTTTTTCAATATATATATATATATTTTGTGCCCATATATTTTTTTTTTCAATTTGAAAGTTGATATTTTAAAGTTTTGAAAATCAAAATAAATGTCAAATCATCATATTCCTTTATAGATAATCAAAATGATGAACAATTATTGTTTAAAGGGCAATTCCGACTATTAAAAATTTAATGAGACTTAAAGGTCTAAAATATTTTAATTAGGACTTAATAGAGTATAAATTCATAAATTAGGACTGGTGTGTAAATGTCCCTAATTATTATCTAATTTGATATAATTTATTTTATTTTTGTAATTAATATCTTACGGAATGACAAACAAATTAGCATTGTTGGTTTGTTTCATGCAACAATTTTCTACTTTCAATTGCACAAATTTCTTTGTTCATATGAAGATGCTAATAATGATAACAAATCTTATAAGAAAAATCGCATACAATAAAAATAACACTTTTAACATTCAATTGCACAAATTCATTGTTCATATGAAGATCTTTATAATGATTAAAAATCATTTTTAAAAAAATCATATACAAAATTCAATTTTCATTTATGTCAAATAATTAGACTTTTTTTATTTAAATATTCAAAAGCCTATTAAATGCCCTTTGCATTTTGCTCCAAACCTTTTAGACTTGATCTTGAGATTCAGGGATGGTTTAGGTCACCAAAATAACTTGTTTATTGTCTTATTTATTACAAGTTGTTAAATCACTTCTTTATTTTTTTTTCACGTATTTTTGTAAAAAAATCAATAAGCCACTAAATATAATAAAGCTAAAAATTGAAAACTGAAAATTGAAAATTAGTATTGAAAATTTTTAAATTGAAAAACTATTAGATAAAAATTAGAGTACTTAACTAAAATAAGTTTTTTGATATATATAAGATCAAATTTAAAATTTATTATTTTCAAATTGTATATTTCAATTTTTATATTGTGATGGTTGTGGCAGTGGTGGTGGTAATGTTATGATGATGGTGGTGGTGGTGGTAGTGGTGGCGGTGGCAGCGGCATGGTAGTGGTGGTAGCAATAGCGATGGTAGTGGTAGTAAAATAATAGTGGTGCTTATGGCAGCAATAAAAATGATAATGAAGGTGGTAGTAGTTAGTGGCGGAGTCATATGGTGACCAGGGGGGTCACGTGCCCCCCTGGATTTATTTTTTTTACATATGTATATAAATAAAATTTTAAACAAAAATAACATTTAGAATAAAATGTTAAGGGCATTTTTAAATTTACGAAAAACGACAGTGATTGTTTTATTGAAAATGAAGTGACTACAACAAATTATATTTTTATGTATGAAAATTTTGTGAAAAAATCCCAATATAAAGGTAATATCCATCATTATTGATATGCAAATATAATTAATATCACTATATATATGTAAAAATTACTAGAGTGTTAGTTATATTTGGATATAGAGTTCACCATTCATATGTTGTTTTACTATTGGTTAATAATACCATATGTCAATAATGACTTGATGTCACTATTATATGAAATTTTTACTCAAATTTTGTAAAAATTTGATTTATCTTACCATTATATAATTTGTTTTACGACTTAAATATATGACTTTTTTACATTGTCCATGATACACTAGTTACATGCAATACTTTCTTTTTGATTTTACTCGAAATCAATTGTAAAATTTTATGTAATTTATTTAACGTTTTGTACTTAATATTAATTCAAAAATTATTATTATCTTCTTACTGTTGGTTATGGAAAAAAAAAATTAAAGTTGTAATTAATAAGTGCCCCTTTTGATTTAGTTTTCTGGCTCCACCACTGGTGGTAGTGGTGGCCATGGCATGGTGGTGGTAGTAATGGTAGTGGTAGCATGGCGGTGGTGGTGGTAGTAGTAACAATGATAGTGATAGTAAAATGATGGCAACAATAATAATGGTGATGAAGGTGGTGGTAGTGGTACTGGCAATGGTGCCATGACAGTGGTAGTGGCAATGGTGGCATAATGGTGGTGGTGAGTTTGTAATAGTGTATATTGATGCTTATGTTTAATATTTATAAATTTAATCAGAATTAAATCAATTTTTAATGACTTAAAATTTTCCTAAAATTTAATTTATATTTTAAAAGATACTTAAATTTTAAAAAATAATAATAATTTAATTAATTATCATTTAATACATTTAATTTTAAATATTAAATTTGATTATCAAACACTTTCTGGCCAATGCTCGAATCAACCCTCAATATGTATATGCTCGTGCGACCTAAATCATAGGGAGAAGTCTCCATAGGTTTAAGGATTGGCCACAAGGAGAAGAGACAAAGTGTGAGCTTATAATCCCAAAAGTTTGACGTGGTGAATGAGGCTTTGGACTTGGGATTTACTCCTTTTATAATTTTAGATTCAACTCTTCTCACCAACAACAATTCTTTGGACTATAGACTGTAAGGTTTAAAATTTCTATTTCAGAAGACTTGCTTAGCTGTAAAAACTTAATTTGATACGTGCAAGTTAGGAGTGTAAAAATGACCCACAGCTCGTGGGTGGCCCGAAACCCGCCCACTGCCTGGGATGGGCCCAGGCCCGAGCTCCAAGGCCTGGGCCTAGGCCATCATTTTGAATCCCGGTCCAGCCCACCTAGCCTGGCCTGTGGCCCAGCCCATCGGCCTGCTTAAGGTTCATTCAAGGCTCGGCTTAAGACTTGGCCTGCCTGAGGCCCAGTGTCTTTTTTAGTGGAAAATAATAAACTTTTGATAGAAAAAAAAAAAAAAAATGGTCAGGCCGGCCCAAGCCCTAGGTTAGGCCCAAGGCCCGCTCAAGGCCCAAATATCCCTAGGCCTGGGCCTATTTTTTGGCCCGTGGGCTATCCCGCCCCAAATTTTGGCAAGAGCCCGCGAGGCCCAACATGGGCTGGGCCAGGCCAGATTTATACCCCTAGTGCAAGCTAACCAATAATACTTTGCCTAAAAAATAAGAATAATGCTATATGTACTAATTATTATACTAACTATTATACTAATTGATGATGTGGCATAATTTAAGAAATTTTTGGTATTTGTAACGTGATTAATGAGTGAGATTAATAATAATGTCCTAATTAACGTTTGTACACTAATTAATATACTAATTAGTGTATGTAGCACCACCGAAAAAATAATGATGAAAAACAAAAAAGTGAGATAGGTAGACGGGTAGTTGATGGCTTGGGTGCTAGCTGATTTAGGAAATAAGGTTTGGGCCCCACATATGTGGATGAGGTTGCAAGTGGGCCCAGATTTGTGATATGGGCCTTGTATGGAAGAATTTGTTGACTTGGATTCTAATAACCTTCTCTATCTGCCACATCAGTTCCAAAATAACGACAGATTTTTTTGTGTAAATTATAAATACACCCCTATGAGATTTAGTGAAAATACAAATTGTTCCCTGTGGCTTGAAAAATTATAAATATCTCTTTGTCAAAATTTTTTATTTAACAAAATTAATTAAAAAAATGAAATTTTTAACTATTCACCTATACAATAATAAAATTATCTGAATTATTAATTGAAATAAAATTTTAACATTTCTAAAAACTGTTAATTAACTTGATGATTTATTAATAAAATGACCTATTTGTTATGAAATTAGAAACCTTAGGGGGCATAATGTAATTTCTAGAACCATTGGGGTAATTTGTAATTTAAGTAAACCTCAGGGGGTGTGTTTGTAATTTATCCCAATTTTTTATTATAAAAAAAGGCAAATTACAAATTATAGACACCCCATTTTTAACCGATCTTAAGACTCAGATGTCATTGATTGACCGCTCGATGATTGTGCATGTTTATGCTCATTTTGAGTTTCCGGAGCCTTCAGCTGAACGCCTTGTCTTGGGACCTCTTAACTTTCTCCTCTTGGCCTGGTTTTTGGACCATGCCTTGCTGCCTTTGCCTAGAGGGAGACAGAGGCCTGTAGGCCACCTTTTGTAGCCGTAGGCTACTTTTCCCTCTTATGGGCCACTTGTAGTGCCCGTGGACTAGTTTTCGGGGCTTCCGACTGAGTGTCTTGCCTTGCGGACTCTTGTCTTTCTTTCTTTTGGCCTTTTTTTGAACCAAACCTTGTTAACCTTTGCCTGGAGTATGGAACAGGGGTGTAGACCAGTTTTCCTCCCTGTAGACCAATTTTCTCCCTTGTAGACCACTTTTTGTGGTCGGTCAGCTAGGGTGGGTGGTCGGTCGACCAGACTAAGTGGTCTACAGCCAGCCACCACCTTCTTCTCTCTTTGTAGACCCTTTTTTCTCCCCTGTCAGCCAGTTTTCTCCCCTGTAGACCACGTTTTGTGGTCAGTCAACTAGGTGGGGTGGTCGGTCGACCACCCTAAGTGGTCTACGGCCTTTTTTTTTTTTTTCTATTTTTGAAGATATTTTTGGTACCAACTGTGCCAGCTGTGGGGCATTGAAGCCATCCTCCATACACGTGTATGGAGGGATTGCAACAAGCTTTAAGCTTGTCAAGCAAGCTTTTGCTTGCATTGCTTATATAAGGGGAGCTCCCTCCCCCTATTTGAGGGTTCAGATTTTGCTGAGAGCAAAATATCATTCTCTCTCTAGATTTCCCTCTCTCTCTCTCTCTCTCTCTCTCTCTCTTTCTCTTTCTATATATATATATATATATATTGTGCTTAGAAGTGTATTTTCTTTGCATTTTTGTACACAACCCTCTTAGCCAGAGACCCTATCTTGGAGCTGAGGTTGCTTGAGGTCTTGTAGGAGCTTCAAAAGCTAGTTTTTTGGCTCAAAGTGGTGTTGTTATTGCTGTGCTTCAAGGGTGAGTCCCATATCCTCTTTAAAGTTTCATTTTCATTGCTTATTTGGCCATCCTTGCATGCTATTTTTGGCTTAGCTTTCAACTGAAAAAAGTTCTGTTTTGAAGTGTTTAAAATGGTTGTTTAAGGCTTTGTTTGAGTTAGGGGTGGTTTACCCCCTTTGGTGGCTTGTTTTGCCTTGTTTTGTGCCATCTTTTAAGGCCTTTGAGACCATCTCTTTTTGGCCCTCTCACCACTAAAACTCAGAGGAATTTCAGTGGTGGAAAAGTGGTTTTGAGGTCCCAAATGGGTGGGGGTGGTCCCCTCTCATCTTCTCTTGTTTGCATGTGTTGATGGCCCTCTAAAGGAGCATGTGTTTCTACTTCTTAGAGGCATTTTTTAGGCTCATTTTGTGACTTTTCAGACCTTCCATAACTCTATTTTTGGTTGTCTTGGGCACCTCTTGCATGCTTCTTATACTTGTAGTGTAATCCTACTTGTAGCCTTACAAAGTAGCACGTCTTTGTGCTTTGAATTTGCTTAGTTCAAGCATGTTTTTAGCCATTATTTGACATGTCATAACTCTGATTTGTGTTGGTTTGGTTGCCTCTTACATGCTCCTTGCACTTGTAGTGCGATTTTGCTCATTAGCCTTGCATGCTTGGTGTTTTGGCCTTTCATTCTAGCATGCATATGCTTCACTCCAGCATGTTTTTGGTTCTAATTTAGCATGATTTAGGTTTGATTTGAATGGTCTTGGTCATGTGGCTCATGCTTTGAATAGCTATAGTGTAGTTGGTCTTGTTAGCCTTGAGTTTTGGGGCCTTTAGCATGCCATACTTGTGTTGTTTGCATGATATGTCATCATTTGGTATGTAATTTAAGTGCCTACATCTCTATCATACTCTCTTGTTTATCACTTCTTCATTGTGCTTGAGAGTTGTGCTTAATGCCTAGCTTGCGAGCCGATGCATGAGCATACTGTTGTAGCTTTTGGTGCTTCATTTTCAACATGATTAGGCCACTGTTTTGACATGTTTAACCACTGTCTGGGGTCGGTTTGGTCATTTGTGCTTAGTATTGTATGCCTATAGTGCTATGCTCTTTGCTAGTCTCGATGCCTTAGCTTTTAAACATGCTACGCATGCATTGCTTACATGATAGAGTCTTACGTATGTCACTTTAGCATTGAAGGTTGATCATCTTGTTTGCGTTGCATGTGTTTGGATTGGACGTTAATCCAAACACGAGGAATGTCGCACGTTTCATACTTAAAGTGATGAAACGTGTAGCATTTCTTGGTCGCCGACCCTCTTGATCAAGCATGATAGAGGTGGAGGCCCTTATGTGTTATTTGTGCATCTATTGACATTGACTTGTGCAAACTTGGATTCTCGGCCATCGTGCATTGCGATGCTCGGTTGGTGGCCCGAGAGTCGAGTACCAAACTCCCTTGAGCTTGAGAAATGATAGGGAGGGTGGTTGTGCACACATATCTTGCAAATACACTGCTGTGCCCCTTGTTTTTCTCTGTTGCAGCAAAACTGGAGCTTGGCAAATTAACTGGTCGACCGACCAACAGAGGTGGTCGACCAACCACTTTTTTTGGTCTACAACCAGTTTTTCTGGTCTACAGCCCCCTTTTCTGGTCGGCAGCCCACCAGGAGATCCCCATGTTGGAGCAGAAGCAATCTGGAAGTTTGTACACTTTTCAGAGATCAAATCAAATGCAAACAGAGGCAATTCTAGGCATAGCAATGGATTTCCGAGCGAGGCGATCGAGTATGCATGCACCCCTCGGCCCGAGGACCTCTTTTAACTGCTTTAGCTGCTTTACTTAGTTAGCTAATTCGTCGGTTTTGTACTTAATTAGTTAGTGTGCTTAATTAATCGATTTGTTTTGTAATAATTAGTTAACTAGGAATAATTAATTGGTTTTGGTTTGTAATAATTAGTTTAATTAGCATAGCTAGTTAGCTTATTATTCGGACCCTCCTGCGAGAGAGCGTATTGTTGTAATAAGTATGCATGCGTGTGATGCATGTCTTCCAACCCCCATTTCTTTCTCCCTTTCACTTATCAGCTTTTGATGGTTAGTTTTAGGACATATTTCAATTAGCATCCTTATGCTTGCATGGGTGCATCATTCATCTGTCTTGCATGCACCAGGCTCGGCGCATCATTCAAACTGCATCGTATTTCAATACTTACTTGAATACGTGTTTCAAACCATGTTATCCAGTGTTGCATTCATATGCCATCTTAGATAGCCGAGCCTAAATTAGTTGCATTTTTGCATGTGTTGCATTAGGCATCTTAACATAGCTAGGATCATGCATGATTTCTAACTAGCTTATGTTTTGACTCGGAGTACACTGTGAGTGTTCATGCTTTAGCATCCTTGCATGTGTGTAAGTGACTGCCATGATAGCATGCTGGCCATGAGGCTAACTACTTAAGTGTTTAACTGCTTGAATGCCTGTGGATGAAGGCTTAATTGTTTGAATTAGAACAATTCATCAAAATGTGTGTTTTATGCCCACTTTGCGGAGTGGCAAAATCATGTTGTTTTCTAGGCCCACTTGAGGGTGGCAAATCCGCGTCTTAGCCTAGTTGCGAGTAGCACTTTCAAACCATTTAAAAAAAAAAACAAACATGAGATGTTTTGTCCCAATTCTTGCGATTGAGTCTATACTTGTATGCTGTGCGCATTACATAGTAAGTTAGCCAATAAACCGGAATAACAACGCATATGTTTTCAAAAACAACATATCATGTTAGTAGAGGCCGATCTTTGATCGGGCGAGCGGGGGTGCTCATTTCAAGACCTTACCCCCTCGTACCCAAGTTCCCGAGCCGAGGCAACTTTGGTGATGACGGACACATGGCCTTAGGCACAAGTTAGGGTTTCCTAAATTTCCCAAAATAAAATATTTAGGTGGCGACTCTGAAATCTGGCAAAGCAGTCCATGTTTGGCACTTCTTGATTAAAATCGATTTTTCAAAACGATTTGTCGGATTTGGACTCTTTGGTGATTTATCAGTCTTACATTGCACTTTGTGAGATTAGATTCAGAACTGTGACAGGAGTCCGAACTGTAGTAGCTAGAACACAATCCGCGCCCTCTCTGAAAAGGGGGGCGCGCGGAGGGAGTTCGGGTGGTCTACAATTTCTGGCGACTCTGCTGGGGATTTAGAGAACTTGACTCGAACTCGTGATATGTTGTTTTGTTTACACTTATGTGTTTCTTTGCATTGCATTTACATAGGTGCGCTTAAGTCACAGTGTTTGCCATCTGCTATTCCTGAACAGTTTGCCGGAGGCTTACTTGGAAAAGCGTGCCATAAGGCTGACCGATTACGGGCTCTGCCACGATGGGAACACAAACCTTGGTTTTTTTACCGAGGCACCCTTTTTGACCAATCAACCTAGTTGCATATCGGAAGCCATAGAGACTGTTCCAAACTAGGACAGGTTGCTCACTCGAATGTAGGTTGTTTGAAACCGCTGCATGCGTAGTGAAACCCTAGTTCCTGACAAAATAGGATAGGGAAACCCTACCCCACCATAGGGGTGTTTTGGCTCTTACTTGCTTGATATGTGCTGTCAGAGTGTGTCTCTACAGGGATGTATGTATCAGTTGCAAGTTTGAGTATTGGCCTGAGGGTATCAGTTTACAGGCAGAATTTTGGGCAGAATTCAGAAGAGAGTACAGTCATTCAGCTACGCTCATATCTGTTTTGGTGAAATCAGGCTGAGGTGCTGTCTGTTTTCTCTTTTGCTAGGTAGTCCTGGAACCATAGCTTCCGAAGGCTCTGATATCCCCCGGGTACACCGAACTTGTGTTGATAGACTTTGTCAGGTCAGAGATTCAATTCAAGGGCAACCAGTGTTTCCTTCGCCAGTGGTAAGGCAAAGAAGGGCCAGTCAGGCACAGATCATCAGTACAACAGTTGCCAGATCAGCGGTCCTTATCCACCTCACCTGTGTGCAGTTAGGCTGAGATATCTGCTTCTACCTCAGAGAGAGGACACACACTTGTTCAGTCTGATTAGCGTTTTACAGTCAGCATGGAGGACATGATACGCCAACTCCAAGAGACCATGCAGGCCATGTAGTGGGATGCTGCCCGCCAGGCGGAGGTTACTACACGTTAGGCAGAGGTTGTGGCTCAACAGGCAGACCTAATTGCCAGACTTCAGCAGCAGTAGCAACCCCAACCCCAACAAGCCGGAGCGTCTGCTTTGCATCCACCCCCACCCCCACCCCCACCTATGGTTCCAACACCTGGGGAGGCGGCTCACGTCCAGGAAAATACGGACGTCCCAACGGGGCCAGTTCCACCCCCAATCCTACCTCAGCTGTCCAAAGCACCGGCTAATCCAGTGGACACACCATCTGACTTTGAGGTGGATCCAACAGCACTGAAAGTGAGTAAGCTAGAAAAGCTGTTTAAAAGAGCTTAGGGCGTTAATTCCATTCTAGACATAGAGGATGGTTATACCGACTCGGCGATGACTTTGCCGGATCGGTTCAAGATGCCGCATATAGACCGTTTTGACGGTTCCGGGGATCCCATGGTACATCTGCGGTTGTTCTCGGATATCCTAAGGCCAATGGGCCTCTCCAGACTGCAAAAGCTTTCCTTCTTTAGCCGGACCCTGTCGGGTGTTGCGGCTATCTAGTATGCGAAGTTGGAAGATTTTGTTAAGAGGAGTTAGGAGGAGATGGCTGAGGCCTTCGTTGCCAGTATTCATACAACATGCAATTCGAGGTCACAACTCGTGATCTTGAGACAATCAGGCAAGAGCCGAAATAGGGCTTCTCTAACTTTGTAACTCGTTGGAGGGCCAAAGCTTCTATGATGACCACCAGGCCGGTCGAGAAAGATCAGATAAGGATGGTTGTGCGCAACCTCCAACCTAGGCTAATGCAAAAAATGATAGTCTTACCCCTCCCCACCTTTGCCGACTTACACGAGATTGGGGTACAGATTGAGGACGCTATGGAGCAGGGCCTTATTGACCAGGAGAAGGAGTAGCCCAGGAGAGCGTTTACCCACAGTTTGAATACGACCACCAGTGGTGATGCAGCAGGTAGAACTTCAGACGTGGGCATGGTCACCACCACCACACCAAAAACAGCCACCCCATTCACCGGTGTGTCCGGAACCAGCTCATAAACAGCCAAATATCCACCCCGAGGCAAGAGGGTTTTTACCTCACTTTATATGCCTTTGTCTAAAGCCCTAGGGGTCCTACTCAGGAAAAGACATCTAAAACTGTTAGAACAACGGCCTCTACCAAATCCTCTCCCTCCAAAGCATGACTCGGCTAAGTATTGTGCCTTCCATCAACAAACTGGTCATGACACTAACAGTTGCTTCCATCTTCGTCATGATATACAAGATCTGATTGACAACAAGGCATCGCCGCACCAGTCTTGCAAAGTCTATCGACACTGAATCAGTGAACTTGGGGGATAATGTGATGTGATCAGGGGATGAACCACCTGCGGATAGCGCTCAGTTTACTCCAGATGTGATGGATGGCACGCACTGTTTTGAGCAATATACAAATGCTGTTTATTTTATTTTCTGACTTGGGTATTGGGTCAGTTTTGTTGTGTTGTATTGAGTCAGTCTTGTTGTGTCAGAGTCGGGTGATTTCGGGGGTGTTACCTCGGGCATCACTTGCTTTGTTGGTGTTTGTCTTTTCGCTCTTTCTTTTGAGTTTGTTCCTGCCTTGGAGCCAGTTGTGCCAGAAGATCTGAATGAAATAGCAATGGTTTTCATCCTTTTTTGTGTCTGTTTTTTTCTTGAAGCCAGTTGTGCCAGAAGTTCTGAATGAGATGGCAGTATTTGACCAAAATTGTGTCTTTTCTGTGCCTTGAAATCATTGCATTGACCTAATTTTTTCAAAAAATTTCGAACATTGTGATGAAAACAAAGAGGAAGGAATTCCTCAGGATTTGTAAAAAATTGATCAACTGAGAGAAAGAGAGGCGTGCTAAGCCCTTAATGAATGAGATCATGTTTGTTAATGTGAGTACTGAGAAGAATCCTGGCTTGATCTAGATTGGTTCTACATTGTCTTCAGTGCGAGCGACTAGTCGCTTTCTTAAAAGATTTCAAAAATGTTTTGCGTGGTCTTACAAAGACTTGTGTGGAATCGCTCTTGAGATTGTGCAGCATAGGGTCGCTCTCATGCCTCAAGACTCAACCCCTTTTGCTTTCAAACCTTGAACTTGGATTCAGATTGTTCAACGGTCAACCATAATGTAAGGCTTGTATGGCCGGATCAGAAGCGACCCTTGAACTAGGGGCAAGTAGATCAGATGTTATCAAAGGAGGCCCGCCAGGCTAGACCAGAAGCAACCCTTGAACTAGGGGCAAAAAATGTCAGATGTGCTCGGAGAGTCAAAAATGGGGACATTTCTCAAGCTAACGAAGACTGGCAAGACAGCCAAATTCCAGAATTTGAAAGAAGAAAGTTTGTTGCTGAAGGACAATCGAGTTCCTATCCACAACACTAGGGACAACTTCAGCCCCCATTGGAGGGACTTCTACATCATCAGCGAACAGCAGCCATTCTCCTAGATTCAGATGGCTTCGAGATCTCAAAACCATTCAACGTGGACAAAGTTACACTTTTACCCTTGAGAGGCTCGCTGGGCCGAAAACCTGGAAGGGAAAAGTTAGAGCAAGAGAAAAAGCAAAAAGAAAAAGAAGAAAAGAAAAGAACAAAAATGAAAAAAGAATAAAAATGAAAAAATGCAAAGAAAAGAACAAAAGAAATGAAATGAAAAGAAAAACAAATGGAAAGAAAAGAAAAACAGAGCTCGCAAGGTTGAAAACCCTAGAAGGGCGGCCTTGGAAAAAGTTAGAGCGTAAAAGGAGAGGTTAATACCTGATTGTACCTTAACCTGGAACTACGTCAGGCTTGATTCCCATCTTCGAGATACGTAGGCAACTTCATTCTGAAGTCCAGCCGTAAAACACTTCAAATTCAACTGTCCTATCCATGAGATTGAATGGGTCATCTTTGTCGCTTCTTTATCCAAGAGTTCGGTTGTGATCTTCATTATGAGTATGCTGCGGCGCTATTCAGACAAGGGGCAACTTTCCGTTGCCGTGAGTTGCCATTCAAACAGGGGGCGACTTTTCGTTGCTAGATTTGGTGTCGTGCAGTGTCATTAAGACAAGGGGCAATTTTTCATTGTTTTGGATCTGAGGTTGTGCGTCTCGAGGGTAAATTCTACGTTGGTCGAGCAGTGGCCATTTGTAAAAACAAGTTTTGAGATTTTTTTAATGAAGTTGACTAATTCTCTCGAAAATTATTTCATCTTTCCAAAATTGGACCATTTCTTAGACCCAAAAACGGAAAATTTTTAGTGCTCATAACCTAACTTGCATGATTTTAAATCAGAAAAATCGAACAAGCATGTTAATCTAACTCTCATGTTGGTCAAAATTGTTTTAGTAGAAAGCCAAAAATAAAAAATGGTCAAAGAGTCAGGTTTTCTATCTTTTTCCCGTTGTCAACGTACTTGCCAGAAAGGGCACCATGTTCACCAGAAAAGGCACAGCTGAAGCTGTCAGCAAAGGGCCGAAAGCTCTCTCATCCTCCAAGCAGCGAGGTATCAAGCCAAGTACGAAGCATGAATTGAAAATAGAGCAGGGTATTCCATTCCCTCATCTAGAAAGGTCTGGTCACATCCGAATTGGCCAAGGGCGTCATCAACCGATGTCGGCTGCAGATTTGCTACACACCCAGTTGTAGCGCAACCCCTCTTGAGAGAAACTCACTACTCTTAGCGGAAAAATGAGAATTTGGTAGAATACCAGGGACAAGAGCCCACAACTTCCTGTTTATCCATCAACCACCCAGGGGAGGGATAAAAAAGAAGAGAGATTAAAGAATAGAGAGATGTGTACTGAGAGAAAAAGTGAGAAAATGGCTTTTTCAGAAAACTAGAGATTGAGTACTAGAGTGATGTGAGAATCACAAATGAGAAAGGGTAGGAAACAATACCCGGAGAAACAGGCTCCCTGTGCACATTTGAGTCTTGTGTTTTGTTGTGTTTTTGTTTGTCTTGATTCTTGTTTTGAGTCATTTCGAATGTCAATAGATGTGTTTAGGTTGTTTTACCTTTGTTTTATGTTGTTGAGTCGTTTTTGCTGTGGTCATTCGTAGACTCAATACCCGGTTAAAGACTCATTCTCAATTTCAATTTCAAAAATGAATCGTTTTGTGCTTAGAGTGCTGTGTCGTTCTCCACATATGTGCAAAACGGGATTTGATCTTTCATAAAACTGCAGGGTTCGACCCAGGTCATGTGAGAACAGTAGAACAAGGACCTATCTGAAGCTATATAGGTTCCGGAATACAAAACAAAAGAAAAGAGGGAAAATTGAAGCATCTGAGTTTGTTTCAACTTTAGAAGGTTCCAAGATTGCATTCCGGATGTACCTTCTCAAACCTTGTCAATGCTCCGAAGTATGAGTGTGCCTCTACCTCAAGCTCAAGATCAAGTTTGCTTCAAGCCAGAATTGCGATCATAAGTGCTCTCCCTGAGTACCATTCCATGCCAGGGGCATCTTGGCTGTGTTTGCAATGAGTTCCTAGGAGACCAACTGCGACGGTGGAAACTAGAGTTCGAATGGCTGACGCCTAGAATGCAAAGGTTCGGGATTTTCGAGACTAAAGTCTGGTTTAAATACCCAGGGGTGTATCCCCGGCTTGAAATCTGTATGGAAGCCCCATAGGTTGAGATAGCTTGTATGCACCTCAATTCTGGATACTGAATCAACCTAGTCTGTCACCCCGTTGGAGAATCAGGAAAGTTGTGAATATGGTCAGGAAGAAAAGTGGCATCCAAAGTGTTCTACGTGAAGAATTTTTGTCGGCATTTCAGAACCTTTATACTGTGAGTTGAAAGAAAGAGTTCGAAAAACGCAAGGTAAGAGTTCGAAGAACACAAAGGGAGATCCCCGTCAGAATAGAGTGGTTCATCGCCACTCACCCCATGAGGTGCTTTCTAAAGCGCTGCTATGTCTGTTTGTTGCATTCCTTAAACATCATGTATTGTATTGCATTGTACCTATCAAGTTTCTTCCTCATTCATGCACGATATTGTATGTACGGTTCATTCAGAGAAGTTTCGTTTAAAATTGATTATGTTTTGTGTATCTATCGCACATGTTCACTTAGTGTATCTATCACACTTTGTTCACTTAGTGTATCTATCGTACTTTGTTCACTTAGTGTATCTATCACACTTTGTTCATTTAGTGTATCTATCACACTCTCTTTACTTAGTGTATCTATCACACTTTGCTCATTTAGTGTATCTATCACACTTTGTTCATTTAGTGTATCTATCACACTTTGTTTATTTAGTGTATCTATCACACTTTGTTTATTTAGTGTATCTATCACACTTTGTTCACTTAGTGTATCTATCACACTTTGTTCACTTAGTGTATCTATCACACTTTGTTTCCCTTTGTGTATCTATCACATATGTTCACCTAGTGTATCTATCACACTTCATTCACCTTTAGTGTATCTATCACACTTTGTTGATTTTGTGTATCTATCGCACATGTTCACTTAGTGTATCTATCACACTTTGTTCGTTTTGTGTATCTATCGCACATGTTCACTTAGTGTATCTATCACACTTTGATCGTTTTGTGTATCTATCGCACATGTTCACTTAATGTATCTATCACACTTTGTTCATTTTGTGTATCTATCGCACATGCTCACTTAGTGTATCTATCACACTTTGTTCATTTAGTGTATCTATCACACTCTCTTCACTTTGTGTATCTATCACACTTTGCTCACTTAGTGTATCTATCACACTTTGTTCATTTAGTGTATCTATCACACTCTCTTCACTTTGTGTAGCTATCACACTTTGCTCATTTAGTGTATCTATCACACGTTCGCTGTGTATCTATGACACATGCTCACTTTGTGTATCTATCACACGTTCGCTTTGTGTATCTATCGCACATGTTCACTTAGTGTATCTATCACACTTTGTTCATTTTGTATATCTATCGCGCATGCTCACTTAGTGTATCTATCACACTTTGTTCATTTAGTGTATCTATCACACTCTCTTCACTTTGTGTATCTATCACACTTTGCTCACTTAGTGTATCTATCACACTTTGTTCATTTAGTGTATCTACCACACTCTCTTCACTTTGTGTATCTATCACACTTTGCTCATTTAGTGTATCTATCACACGTTCGCTTTGTGTATCTATCACACGTTCGCTTTGTGTATCTATCGCACATGGTCGCTAAGATTGCATAATTTTCTTACATCCTTTCTGTATGAAATGTAGTTCGGTCTGTAATTCCCACGCGTGGCGTGTTTACTTATTTGCTTGTGTACGAGTTTGCTGTAGCATTTCTTTGCATAACATTTGCATCTAGATGTTTCATTACAGCCCTCTTTGCATGATCATAAGTTATGTTCTGCATTGTGCATGTCATTTGCATCTTGCCCTGCCCGTGGCTGCATTTCTTTGTTATCTTGCATGTTTGTCTAAGTCTTCGGCCTTGTGAAAAATGGGTCATCTCTGGGCTTTGACATTCACTCCCGTCATTTCTTGACTTCCGAGTTCTGTCAAAGAGGGACAACTGTAGACACTCCATTTTTGACCGACCTTAAGACTCAGACGTTATCGATTGACCGCTGATGATTGTGTATGTTTGTGCTCGTTTTGAGTTTTCGGAGCCTTCGGCTGAGTGCCTTGTCTCAAGACCTCTTAACTTTCTCCTCTTGGCCTGGTTTTTGGACCATGCCTTGCTACCTTTGCCTAGAGGGAGACAGAGGCCTGTAGGCCACCTTTTGTAGCCGTAGGCTACCTTTCCCTCTTGTAGGCCACTTGTAGTGGCCCGTAGATTAGTTTTTGGGGCTTCTGGCTAAGTGCCTTGCCTTGCGGACTCTTGTCTTTCTTCTTTTTGGTCTTTTTTTTTAACCAAACCTTGTTACCCTTTGCCTGGAGGGTGGAACAGGGGTGTAGACCAGTTTTCCCCCCTGTAGACCAATTTTCTCCCCTGTAGACCAATGTTTGTGGTCGGTCAGCTAGGGTGGATGGTCGGTCGACCAGACTAAGTGGTCTACAGCCAGCCACCACCTTCTCCTCTCTTTGTAGACCCTTTTTCTCCCCTGTCAGCCAGTTTTCTCCCCTGTAGACCACTTTTTGTGGTCGGTCGACTAGGTGGGGTGGTCGGTCGACCACCCTAAGTGGTCTACGGCCTTTTTTCTGCTTTTGTAGATATTTTTAGTGCCAGCTGTGCCAGCTATGGGGCATTGGATCATCCTCCATACACGTGTATGGAGGGATTGCAACAAGCTTTAAGCTTGTCAAGCAAGCATTTGCTTGCATTGCTTATATAAGGGAGCTCCCCCCCCCCATTTGAGGGTTCAGATTTTGCTGAGAGCAAAATATCATTCTCTCTCTAGATTGCCCTCTATATATATATATATATTGTGCTTAGAAGTGTATTTTCTTTGCATTTTTGTACACAACCCTCTTAGCCAAAGACCCTACCTTGGAGCTGAGGTTGCTTGAGGTCTTGTAGGAGCTTCAAAAGCTGGTTTTTTGGCTCAAAGTGGTGCTGTTATTGCTGTGCTTCAAGGGTGAGTCCCATATCCTCTTTAAAGCTTCATTTTCATTGCTTATTTGGCCATCCTTGCATGCTATTTTTGGCTTAGCTTTCAACTAAAAAAAGTTCTGTTTTGAAGTGTTTAAAATGGTTGTTTACGGCTTTGTTTGAGTTATGGGTGGTTTACCCCCTTTGGTGGCTTGTTTTGCCTTGTTTCGTGCCATCTTTTAAGGCCTTTGAGACCATCACTTTTTGGCCCTCTCACCACTAAAACTTAGAGGAATTTCAGTGGTGGAAAAGTGGTTTTGAGGTCCTAAATGGGTGGGGGTGGTCCCCTCTCCTCTTCTCTTGTTTGCATGTGTTGATGGCCCTCCAAAGGAGCATGTGTTTCTACTTCTTAGGGGCTTTTTTTAGGCTCATTTTTGTGACTTTTCAGACCTTCCATAACTCTGTTTTTGGTTGTCTTGGGCACCTCTTGCATGCTTCTTATACTTGTAGTGTAATCCTACTTGTAGCCTTGCAAAGTAGCACGTCTTTGTGCTTTGAATTTGCTTAGTTCAAGCATGTTTTTAGCCATTATTTGACATGTCATAACTCTGATTTGTGTTGGTTTGGTTGCCTCTTACATGCTCCTTGCACTTGTAGTGCGATTTTGCTCATTAGCCTTGCATGCTTGGTGTTTTGGCCTTTCATTCTAGCATGCATATGCTTCACTCCAGCATGTTTTTGGCTCTAATTTGGCATGCTTTAGGTCTGATTTGAATGGTCTTGGTCATGTGGCTCATGCTTTGAATAGCTATAGTGTAGTTGGTCTTGTTAGCCTTGAGTTTTGGGGCCTTTAGCATGCCATACTTGTGTTGTTTGCACTATATGTCATCATTTGGTATGTAATTTCAGTGCCTACAACTCTGTCATACTCTTTTGTTTATCACTTCTTCATTGTGCTTGAGAGTTGTGCTTAATGCCTAGCTTGCGAGCTGATGCATGAGCATATTGTTGTAGCTTTTGGTGCTTCATTTTCGACATGATTAGGCCACTGTTTTGGCATGTTTAACCTCTGTCTGGGGTTGGTTTGGTCATTTGTGCTTAGTATTGTATGCCTATAGTGCTATGCTCTTTGCTAGTCTCGATGCCTTAGCTTTTAAACATGCCACGCATGCATTGCTTACATGATAGAGTCTTGCGCATGTCACTTTAGCATTGAAGGTTGATCATCTTGTTTGCATTGCATGTGTTTGGATTGGACGTTAATCCAAACACGAGGAATGTCGCACGTTTCATACTTAAAGTGATGAAACGTGTAGCATTTCTTGGTCGCCGACCCTCTTGATCAAGCATGATAGAGGTGGAGGCCCTCATGTGTTATTTGTGCATTCATTGACATTGACTTGTGCAAACTTGGCTTCTCGGCCATCGTGCATTGCGATGCTCGGTTGGTGGCCCGAGATTCGAGTACCACACTCCCTTGTGCTTGAGAAATAATAGGGACGGTGGTTGTGCACACATATCTTGCAAATACACTGCTATGCTCCTTGTTTTTCTCTGTTGCAGCAAAATGGGAGCTTGGCAAATTAACTGGTCGGCCGACCAGCAGGGGTGGTCGACCGACCACTTTTTCTAGTCTACAACCAGTTTTTCTAGTCTACAGCCCCCTTTACTGGTCGGCAGCCCACCAGGAGATCTCTATGTTGGAGCAGAAGCAATCTGGAAGTTGGTACACTTTTCAGAGATCAAATCAAATGCAAACAGAGGCAATTCTGGGCATAGCAATGGATTTCCGAGCGAGGCGATCGAGTATGCATGCACCCCTCGCCCCGAGGACCTCTTTTAACTGCTTTAGCTACTTTACTTAGTTAGCTAATTCGTCGGTTTTGTACTTAATTAGTTAGTGTGCTTAATTAATCGATTTGTTTTGTAATAATTAGTTAACTAGGAATAGTAAATTGGTTTTGGTTTGTAATAATTAGTTTAATTAGCATAGCTAGTTAGCTTATTATTCGGACCCTCCTGCGAGAGGGCGTATTGTTGTAATAAGTGTGCATGCATGTGATGCATGTCTTCCAACCCCCATTTCTTTCTCCCTTTCACTTATCAGCTTTTGATGGTTAGTTTTAGGACATATTTCAAATATCATCCTTATGCTTGCTTGCGTGCATCATTCATCTGTCTTGCATACATCGGGCTCGGCGCATCATTCAAACTGTATCGTATTTCAATACTTACTTGAATACGTGTTTCAAACCATGTTATCAAGTGTTGCATTCATATGCCATCTTAGATAGCCGAGCCTAAATTAGTTGCATTTTTGCATGTGTTGCATTAGGCATCTTAACATAGCTAGGATCATGCATGATTTCTAACTAGCTTATGTTTTGACTCGGAGTACACTGTGAGTGTTTATGCTTTAGCATCCTTGCATATGTGTAAGTGACTGCCATGATAGCATGCTTGCCATGAGGCTAACAACTTAAGTGTTTAACTGCTTGAATGCCTGTGGATGAAGGCTTCAATGTTTGAATTGGAACAATTCGTCAAAATGTGCGCTTTAAGCCCACTTTACGGAGTGACAAAATCATGTTGTTTTCTAGGCCCACTTGAGGGTGGCAAATCCGTGTCTTAGCCTACTTGCGAGTAGCACTTTCAAACCATTTAAAAAAAAAACAAACATGAGATGTTTTGTCCCAATTCTTGCGATTGAGTCTGTACTTGTATGCTGTGCGCATCACATAGTAAGTTAGCCAATAAACCGGAATAAAAACGCATGTGTTTTCAAAAACAACATATCATGTTAGTAGAGGCCGATCTTTGATCGGGCGAGCGGTGGTGCTCATTTCATGACCTTACCCCCTCGTACCCAAGTTTCCGAGCCGAGGAAACTTTGGTGATGACGGACACGTGGCCTTAGGCACGAGTCAGGGTTTCCTAAATTTCCCAAAATAAAATATTTAGGTGGCGACTCTGAAATCTGGCAAAGCAGTCCATGTTTGGCACTTCTTGATTAAAATCAATTTTACAAAACGATTTGCCGGATTTGGACTCTTTGGTGATTTATTAGTCTTACATTGCACTTTGTGAGATTAGATTCAGAACCGTGACAGAAGTCCGAACTGTAGTAGTTAGAACACATTCCACGCCCTCTCCGAAAAGGGGGGCGCGCGGAGGGAGTTCTGGCGGTCTACACAAATGCACTCCTTGAGGTTTGTTTAAAGTACAGATTGTCCCCTATGGTTTGGAAAATTACAAATACCTCCTCGTTAGTATTTTTTATTTAATAGAATTAACTAAAAAAATGACATTCATAATTGCTCTTGTATACAATAATAAAATTACTTAAATTATTAATTGAAACATATTTCTAAAATCATTAAAAACGGTTAATTGACTTGATGATTTATTAAGAAAAGGGACGATTTGTTATGAAATTAGAAACCTCAGAGGGTAGAATGTAATTTCCAAAACTACGGGGGCGATTCGTATTTTAATCCAACCTCAGGGGTATATTTGTAATTTACCCTGTAAAAAATATTATGAAATTTAATCTTGTAATATGAATTACTTAGGCCTCTTTTTATTTTTATTTTTTTAATTAAACTTTATATTATAATAAAACTAACAGTTGAGCTGTGCAGTGCACGTATTTTTTTTTTTTAAATATTTGATGGTACAATGTGTGTTATAAAAGAATTAAAATTAAAGTATGGTTTTAATTATTTATTTTGATAATATTGGCGCTATCATTATATAAAATTGTTACTTGAATACTTATCTATATATATATATATATATATATCTTAATTTTAGTTAAATTATTTATGTATTTTGATAATTTTAGTTCTATTGTATTATAAAAGAGTGATTATCATATAATAATTTTGTATGATAATATTAAATTATAAAATAATAAAATAAATACTCATTTTGATATTATAAATAATAGTTAAATTAGAAGAATAATTAGTAACATAAAATTAAAAGTAATTCTAACTATTTAATTTTCTTTTATATTCATTGAGGAAAAAAATATAGAAATATAAATTATATAAAATTTATTAAAAAATTAAATATAAATATGTTGTAGTTGGATTATCATATAATGATTTTATATGATATATATATATATATATATAAGATTGAAAAATAAATATTCTTAATTAAATTAAAATATCAACTGTACAAAAGAAATTCTATAACGACTAAGCAAGAAAGAATCATATAACATCTAAACTCAAAAATAAAAAATAAAAAATAAATAAAAACGTCCAAACGATAGATACATCTCAGTGTGTGAAATGATTAATCATCTGTAATATAATATCAAAACATAAAAGAACTTACTGTTCAACGATTAAAAAAGTAACTCAAGCAGTAAATCCAAATTTAGAGGTTACTCGAGAGTATCATTATTGTGCAGGTTTTTCTTCTTGTGAGTTGTAATTAATTATATAAAATAATATAAGAAAGGAAGTATAATTTCATATATAAAATTACTATAAAATTTAAATAACAAATTCATATTATAGATTAATATAGAATTGATATTGAGTATAGAATAATGAACAGAAAAATAAGAAGAAAAAAAGAAGAAGAAAAAAAAGAAGTTAGTTTATCATTAAAAAAAATCCTTGAAAGAATTAAGAAAAAAAATGTGAAACGCAAAATTGGTATTGGGTTTGTGGATTTTATGATAAAAAATATATGAAAAGAAAATATTTATCAGATAGAATCCATATAAAATAGGTAAAGTTAGTATAATTTGGCAAACTTTATATTATAATAAAATTAGTTGGCTACACAACATGGAGTAGCCATCCCATTATTGTCATTGCATACAAAAGTCTCTAAAAAACAAGGTGGATTTGGGTATATTATGAGAGAACTATGCTCATTAAAAGAGCATAGTTAGTCAACATTTGTTCGTCTCACGATACACATGTAAAAAAGAGATTTTAAATCTCTTTTAAGGATAGACGAGCAATTAGACAGAATGAGTTGGATCCATAATGAAATACTATTGAGGAAGATAAAAACATAAGTGCAATTTTTGAGTCCATATGTACCACTATTGACAAAACTTAGACCTCTTTCACTTGTTAATGTTTTAATTGTTGTTTTACACTATGTCGTCTTTGAATGTGTCTATCAAAAAGATAATAATTATGAATAAAGCTTCGGAGCTCGAAATTTCCAAGGCTCGAGTGGCTCGAAATTTCAAAATGACGTCTTTTTGGATTTTTTTTTCCTTTTCTTTTCTTTTCTCTTCTCTGAAACTGGGTCGAGAACAGGAGAGAGAAAGAGAGAAGGAAGAGAGAAGAAGAAAAAAAAAGAGAAGGGGAACAGAGAAGGAAATTTCCAAGTGGGTTTTGTTGCTTCTGTGAAAATTCTTACTTCATATATCTGAATCTGGGTTGGAGATAAATAATTTGATGATTTGTAGCTTCAGTGTTCACGGGCATTCTTTGGAAAAGAGGATGACCCATCTTCCATGGAAGCTATTCTGTAAGTGTTAGCATCAATTTTCTTGATTTCAAACTCGTAACTCGAAGCTTTGGTGAAAACTCTGGCTATTTGATAAAGTGGAGTTGAATTTGAAGATGGATTTGGATTGGTGAGAGAGATTGATTCACCTGAAGAAAGAGAAACCAACTTTGTTTTTTGTATCGAAGTAATCTTTTCTTGTTAATTGGGAGTTTTTCTGATCTGGGTATTTCTTGTTTTGATTTCTTAGGATTTGGGTCTAAAATATTTTTACTATATAGCCACTTGTTCATATTTTCTCTGCATTTTCTTGGAAAGTTTGGGATATCTAGGAAAAGTGGTTTTACTTTTCTGATTTAGTACGTTTATGTGGCTGTGTTTTATAAGATTCCAAACTCTCTGGTCTTTTCATTATCACATTGTCTCTGCAAACAATACCTTCTCAGTGAATAGCAATGGATTCTTACTATGCCGCCATGAAAGCTAATGTCCACACAGTGCAAGGTAGGAGAGGAGATTATGGGTTTTGAGGGGAGATAATAAGGGGGAGTCTGAAGGGAGGAGAGATAATAAGGGGGAGTCTGAAGGGCAAGGTTTTAGGTACTTAGACAAGAAGAAGTAAAGGAGAGAGAGTGTGAGTGGTTTTGGTTTTGGTTTCTATTGATGAGCGATTTGTGGGTTTTGTTCTGCGAAGAAAGGGAAGGATTTTTGGAAAGATCAAAGGGGAGATGAGAAGAGGAGAGAAGAGAGGAAAGAAGAAGACATGATTTCGGGCCATTCGAGCCATAAGTTTCGAGCTACATAGCAGAGTTGAATAATTATTTCACTACTTGTAAAAGATTTTAAATTAAAATATTTTACCAAGTAAATTATTTTACTTTCAACCAAGTAGACTTGTAATTTATGAAAGTATATATAGTGACTTCTGAGTTTGTTTGGTGTAGTTTTTCTTAAGGTAAAAATTAAACAAATCTGCTTTTTTAATTTTCAAATAATTTGATTTTTTAAATTTGTTTTACTTATTTTTGTCTTTTAAGTAGTAAATAATAAGAGTGATAAAATGAACTAAACAATTCAACTTTGACTCATGTTCGGCTCGTTAAAAATTCATTCAAACTCAATTCCTTAATTGAATAAGTTAAACTTAAACATATTTGAGCTTTCATTCAAGTTTTCAAACAAAATTTCAACAATCAATTGTGTTACCCAAAAAGCAACCTAAGAGGGGGGTGAATTAGGTTATTGTAATTTAAAATTAATAATACCCCAATAAAATTAACTACTAGTACAACAAATTATTAACAAGCACAATGATGAACTTAGCAATAAATGATCAAGCAAAATAACAATGAAGTATAACTAACATACAGGGTAAATCAAATTATTAACACATGAATATTAGATAGCTATAGCAGTAGTAGGAAAGTAAAGAGATTAGGGAAAATGAGACAAACAGATTTATAGTGGTTCGGCTTCAACCAAACCTATATCCACTCCTCAAGCTTCACTTGAGATTTTCCACTATCTTCTAGTTTCACAAGGGTGCTAGCAACCTCTTTACAAATGGAGCAATCTTCTACGGATTTTACACAGACTTCACAAGCCTAAACCCTTGCAAATCTTAGGTGATTCACAATCACTCTCAAGATTTCAAGAACACAGTGTTTGCAACTGTGACGACCAGGTCTTTGTTTTCTCTTTATTCTTTCTTTCCTCCGCTTCGTTCTCTTTTTATTCTTGTTGAATTGAAGTGTTAGGAAATTGTTTCCAAATTCTTTTCTTCCGGTGTTGAATTTTGGTTTGTCCCGAAGGGTGCACGGGTGAGTTCGGGGTGCCGGGGACGAAGTAGAAACTTTTGGCTGCTGGGCCAGGACCGTACGTGTGGGGCCCTAGGCCGCACGTGCGGAATTGTACCGCACGAGCGGCCAAGTTTGAGACCCAGAAATTTCGATTCTGAAATCGACGCACGAGCGGAGAAAACGGACCGCACGAGCGGTCAAGATGGGGCGCTCGAGCGATGGAGAAGGCCGCACGAGCAGCCAAACGGGTAGTCCGAGCTCTGTTTTTATATAATGTTTTGGTCCGAATGTCTCACCCATTATACTCATATCTGTCTCACTCTAAACCCTATATTTCTCCCCTTTCTCTCTAGAAAGCCTCCTAAAAGATCTATACACTTTGATTTTGCAAATTTTGGGTCAAGATCTTTATCATCTTTCTCTCAATCTTGAAAATCCAAAGCTGGGGCTTCACTTGGGTGTTGAAGATCCAAAGTTTTTCTCATCTTTAAGGCTAGGGTTTCAACTCATCTTTCTTCATCAAGCTTTAAGGTAGGGATTTCTTGAGTTATATATATAGTTTTGCTATTTTGATGATGATCCAAGGGTTTCTTCAAGTTTTGATGATTTTAACTTTGTGATTTCAAAAATGTAGAGATTTTCCTTATAAATGGGTTTTTCTTTAAACTTTCAAAATGTTGGTCAATCTTTGAGGGTTCCATTTTGTTGATCTAAGAAAAATGTTTTGATGAGTGTTTTTCACCAAGAAATGAGAGGTGTTTGGCTTGAGGAAAAACCCTAGAATTTGGGGATTTTTGAGAAAAACTTGGAAAGGTCCATGAAATTTCTCCTAGATTTCATAATGTGATTGCAAAAGATGGAAAGTTTTGACATATGGAGATGGACAAATTGTTTTAGAAAAAAAAAAAAAACTATAATTAAGGATATGATAAATTTGTTGAGAATTTATTGCTATGTATTAGTATACAAACATATATTACTATGAGATGATAATTGTTGTGCATTAGGGATCATGGGAATTAATGTTTGATAAACATTACATGTTATAATAGTGAGACTATATTGCTAAGAATTGTGAAAGTGGAATTGTGGCTAAGTGTAGATAACATATGGTTATCTTGGGAAAGAGTGATGAGAAGAGGAAATGGAAAATGTGATTGTTGATGTCATTGTTGAGACTTGGAAAATGAGAAATTATTCATGAAGTTATTATGTAGCATGCATGATTGAGGAATGGGAAATTGGTATGTGCCATGGATTGGGGGAATTGCCATGAGTTGAAGGTATATATGTTATTTTGTGAGATAACATTGAAGAAAGAAAATGAGAAATGTTTTGAGTTATGGAAAATCATTGCATTGCATATTCACTCAATTATTAATTTTGCATTGTAAATTTCGATTGATGACATTTATTTCATGAAAGAAAATAATGTTGTAATGAGAACTAATGGAAATGTTTATGGGGTAAATACGGTGGTAAGTCCGGATAGGGGGTGTAGTTATACTTGTTAAGTTGGCCTGAGTGTGGTCGTTATACCACAATGGGCTCATTTTGCATGGCTAGGAAATATTTTGTTTTTGTGATTATGTGATAGCATCTTTATGTGACTATGTGGGTATGGGATTAAACTTTTGGGATGTTATTTGTGCCTATTAGTTTCCTTGAGGTCTTATTAGAATGGTACTTGATCAATACTCATTCTACTAAGAATTCTTGGTTTCTCATGGGACGAATGGCATCGCTAAAGGATAATTCGTATGTGCTTATGTGACTATGTGCTTATGTGGAGTGAATTGAATTGTTTGTGTGTTAGAATGTATATAATTGTACTAGCTCAACCTGTGAGGCAAGTTGCGAGCGGATTAGGGATTATGTGCTAAGTTATCTATTTTGTTCCTTAACTAGGATGTCTACACGAGGAAATGGAGGACGGATGAGTAATAGGAGTGTTGGTAGGGGCATGGAGGTTCCCCTAGCACCTGTCGTTGCAGCATCGGCTGTCGATAGGGAAGTTGCACGCGAGGTTGTGAGAGCGGTGCAAGACGCTCTAGCTCGCAATGAGGGGGACAACGGGCGTACCCTTAAACCTATTAAAGAGTTTCTTCGCTCCAATCCACTGGAGTTTTTGGGAGGGGCGAGACCACCGGAGGCGGAGAGTTGGTTGGAACAGATTACCTAGACTCTTGACATGCTCAGAGTCGAGGACAAGGGGTTGAGGGTTTCTTCGGCGACCTTTCAATTGAAAGGGAATGCGAATCATTGGTGGGAGTATGTGAAGGGTACCGTAGGTGCCATGTGGTTAGCGTTTACCGAGGCCTTCTTGGCCAAGTATTTCCCTCCTTCTACTCGGAAAAGGTTAAAGGAACAGTTTGTTGAGTTGCGTTAGGATGTTACTCCTTTGGCTCAGTTTAAGAGGAGGTTCACTAATTGTTGAGATCTACTCCAGCATTGGTGGCAACAGAGGAGCGCCGTTGTTATGAGTTTGAGAGGCGGTTGCGTGATGATATCCGGGAGGAGGTGGTTGAATCTAGGTGGAAGAATTATTTTGATGTAGTTGAGGCGGCGACCCACAGAGAGGTCGTGGTTAGCAGTGTTGGTCGAGTTAGGGAGGAGGCCACATCGGTAACTCCTACAGTTCATAAGCACCCTAGATTTAGTAAGAGGTCGAGGCGAGCGCATGCTCACTACCAGACTCGGTCCTTATTTTCTTCGGGGGTTTCGAGCTCGTTCGTTGGGGGATCCAGTGAGGTTCAGGCTCCAAATCAGGTTCAGTGTTGGGAGGCCGTTGTTTGTTGATTGTGGTCAGCAGGGCCATGCTAAACGTTTTTTCCCTTTACGTGTAGATCCTTCTGGTATTTCAGAATCTAGTTCGACCTTGTTCCATCAGTCCAGTCGAGGACATTATTAGTATTAGACCCGAGGAGGCCAGGCTTCGGAAGCTTCGCAAGGGTCGACTTTTAAACCAACGCGGTAGTATCACCCGTGAGAAGGGCTTTTGTTTTAGAAATCTATGTTATAAATTGTGAAACTTTTGGGATTGACCAATGTGTCATAGGGTGCTAAGGCGCCGTAGTTATGTATTGTTATTTGTTACCCTCACGTGTGGGGCTTGCTAATGAAACTCGAATTGTTTGTTATGTATGTGTAAATGGAATTGGGGACCCTAGTGCTATTGTATATCAATTGTTGAATTCTGTGATGGTCTTGTGATGGCCTTTGATTCTTGATTAGTTTAGAAATTGTTGATGGGAATTGAGAAGTCTATGGAAAATTTTGTGGTTAGTGTAATGTTAGGATGGGGGCCACAACTAATTCTAGAAGCTTTATTGTGTTAAGTTTGAGGAAGTGTGAGACCTGAGAGTTTTGTGAAGATTGGTGGGAGTAATATGGGAATGTTTAGGGAGTGTGATATTCGCATCTCGGGGGAGTAATGAATGGTTTGTGCTCTCAAGTGATGAGTGTACCACTGGTAAGAAGTGTCTTGGGTGGCCGGGATCGTGTGATCGTCGTTGACCTACTCGGTCTTGTGTTGGGTATAAGAGTGTGTTGGCCATCTAGGCATGTGAATAGAATTCCTTTGGGAATGGTATGTAGGTGCTTGAAAACCGGGAGCGAAAACTCTCGGGTGATTAGTTAAGTTGAGTGGTATCAAGGTGGGTGACAAATAGTCACTTTAGAATGGTTTAGATGCGGGTTGTAAGGTTGAGCCTTTGAAAAATCTAGCACAGAATTAGCTAGAAAATGGTGTTGTGCTGTGGATTGTGTTTGTGGGCGCTGAGCCTTGCTTGTGCGGGTAGTAGTCGATGTGTGCTTACCGATGTGAATTTAGAAACCCGAGAGTCGGGGTGAAGCGTTAGCTTCTTGGTTAGGAAAGCTTGTAAGTCTTCGTGTATCGATGGTCTTCTTGGTTAATGTTTGTGTTGGTATGGAACCTTCGAGGTTTTAAAAGTTATGTGTGCAGCATAGTTCCTTGGCACCGTGTTTATTCCTAACTTTTGTTGTTATGGAAATGTAATTATTGCATTGTGGAGGTCACTGTAAGTGTGATGAGTGTGATCGGGTGATGATTGGGATTCACCGGATGTTTGTCGCAAAGATAAATTGAAAAGTGATTGTTAGCTTTTGGTAACCTTCATGACTTTTCGATTTCAACTAAAACCTTTGGGGTGAGACTTTAAGGTATGTCTTGGGGAAAAATGTTTGCAAAATGAAACGATTTTTCTTGAAGTTTATGACATGAAATTTTTGCTAGAAAACGATATGAATTTAAGTAAATTTTGAGAAAATGTACAAAGGAATTTTCTTTCAAGATAACAAGAACAATCCTTATTTTAACTAGTTTATGTGAATCATGTTGTTATCATGTGTGAATAATAACTTGTGTGGTAATAATAATGATTTTGGTCGAGTGGAAGGGGTATGATTGTTGTAATTCTGTTAATTAATATTGTACAAATGCTATGTTATGTTGATTAGTTGTGGCATCACCATGTGGGTGATGGGTGCTGTGGGTTAAAGGCAGAGATCCGCCGGTTGTTACGAGGGAACATGAGTTAAAATGAACAAATTTTGGATTGTTACTTGAAAGGAAGAAAATGCATTTTGACTTGTGACTGGTGTGAATTTGAAACACTTTTGAGAAAATGTTTTGTATGTAAAGAGATGACTTTTACACATAATTAAAAAAAAGATGAAAACCTTCTTTTGAAATTGAGTTGTTAATTATTGTACCCTTATGGTTGTAATGGTGTAACCACTTTGATTGTATTTCTAAATCTCGAGTTTTGTGCGTTCGGTTATGTGGGTGGTTGGGCGTTGTAAGAACTTACTAGTTCGGAGTCTTGTCTTGAGCCGCGTTTTGTTGTAACCTTTTCTTAAACGAGGTAACGAAGGATCTTGTGGTAAAAATCTAGTTCCCGTCTTGTTGGAGTGCTGAGTGTGGAGAGTGTTTGAGTTAGTGGTGGTGGATACCCGGGGTGTACTTGTGGTTGCCGTGGTTGTTGTTGTTCTTGTCTTATAGACCTAGTGAGTAGTGTGAATCGAGGGGAAGTCTATGACCCTTTCCTTGTGTTATTGACCAATTCGGCATCCTTGGAGTTCTTAGAGTCGGGGTAGTACTCCAAATGGGTTGTGGCCGGAGGTTGATGTTGTGTTTCTTTGGTCGGTTGGGAGGTCTTCCTTGGCACCATCTGAGGCCTTGTATGGCCAACCTTGTGGGTCACCAGTTTGTTAGGCCAAGGTGGGGGATGCACCATTGTTGGGTCCGGAGTTTGTTAGGGAGGCAACCGAGAAAGTTGCTCTCATCCGAAAGAGGGTAGTTACAGCCCAAAGCCGATAGAAAGTTATGCTGATAGGAGGAGGCAACCTTTGTTCCTTGAAGTGGGCGATCGTAGGTTCCTTAAGATCTCACCTAGGCGGAGTTTGATGAGGTTCGGTAAGAGTGGTCAGTGGTCTCCGAGGTTTATTAGGACCTTCGAGTTATTGGAGAGGATCGGGGAAGTGGCTTACCGGTTAGCTTTACTGCCACAACTTTCGGGGGTTCATTATGCGTTTCAGGTGTCAATGCTTAGGAAGCAACTTGGGAATGGGAAGCGGGGGTCCGCTCCAAGTATCCGGGTTTATTTGAGCACGTTTAGTTGTTTTGTTTTAATTGTAATGTCCATAGTGTTGAAGAGGAGAATGTTAAATTGTTAATCACTTGTGTTGCGTGCATTGTTAATTCAAGCATGGTATTGTGAAGAAATGATATTTGACTATAGATGTTTTATTTCATTCTAACTTGAGCAAATGTGTTTGGATGAGATAATGGTGAGAATAATGCTAAATGTTGGTTGAACATAGATGTTGTGATTTGAGAATGTTGTTGGGGTGGTTATGAGTGCTAAAATCCTCGTTTGATTAGTTTGTCTAAATTTCGGGGATGAAATTTCTTATGGTGGGGAGGTTGTGACGACCGGGTCTTTGTTTTCTCTTTATTCTTTCTTTCCTCCGCTTCGTTCTCTTTTTATTCTTGTTGAATTGAAGTGTTAGGAAATGGTTTCCAAATTCTTTTCTTCCGGTGTTGAATTTTTGTTTGTCCCGGAGGGTGCACGGGTGAGTTCGAGGTGCCGGGGACAAAGTTGAAACTTTGGGCTGCTGGGCCAAGACCGCACGTGCGGGGCCCTAGGCCGAACGTGTGGAATTGTACCGCACGAGCGGTGGGAGGGGCTGCACGAGCGGCCAAGTTTGAGACCTAGAAATTTCGATTCTGAAATCGACGCACGAGCGGAGAAAACGGACCGCACAAGCGGTCAAGGTGGGGCGCTCGAGCGGTGGAGAAGGCCGCACGAGCGGCCAAATAGGCAGTCCGAGCTCTGTTTTTATATAATGTTTTGGTCCGAATGTCTCACCCATTATACTCATATCTCTCTCACTCTAAACCCTATATTTCTCCCCCTTCTCTCTAGAAAACCTCCTAAAACATCTATACACTTTGATTTTGCAAATTTGTGCGTCAAGATCTTTATCATCTTTCTCTCAATCTTGAAAATCGAAAGCTAGGGCTTCACTTGGGTGTTGGAGATCCAAAGTTTTTCTCATCTTTGAGGCTAGGATTTCAACTCATCTTTCTTCATCAAGCTTTAAGGTAGGGATTTCTTGAGTTATATATATAGTTTTGCTATTTTGATGATGATCCAAGGGTTTCTTCAAGTTTTAATGATTTTAACTTTGTGATTTCAAAAATGTAGAGATTTTCCTTATAAATGGGTTTTTCTTTAAACTTTCAAAATGTTGGTCAACCTTTGAGGGTTCCATTTTGTTGATCTAAGAAAAATGTTTTGATGAGTGTTTTTCACCAAGAAATGAGAGGTGTTTGGCTTGAGGAAAAACCCTAGAATTTGGGGATTTTTGAGAAAAACTTAGAAAGGTCCATGAAATTTCTCCTTTTATTTGATAAGAGATGAATGTATGTAGATTTCATAATGTGATTGCAAAAGATGGAAAGTTTTGACATATGGAGATGGAGAACTTGTTTTAGAAAAAAAAAAAAGCTATGATTAAGGATATGATAAATTTGTTGAGAATTTATTGCTATGTATTAGTATATAAACATATATTACTATGAGATGATAATTGTTGTGCATTAGGGATCATGGGAATTAATGTTTGATAAACATTACATGTTATAATAGTGAGACTATATTGCTAAGAATTGTGAAAGTGGAATTGTGGTTAAGTGTAGATAACATATGGCTATCATGGGAAAGAGTGATGAGAAGAGGAAATGGAAAATGTGATTGTTGATGTTATTGTATAGACTTGGAAAATGAGAAATTATTCATGAAGTTATTATGTAATACATGAGCATGCATGATTGAGGAATGGGAAATTGGTATGTGCCATGGATTGGGGGAATTGCCATGAGTTGAAGGTATATATGTTATTTTGTGAGATAACATTGAAAAAAGAAAATGAGAAATGTTTTGAGTTATGGAAAATCATTGCATTGCATATTCACTCAATTATTAATTTTGCATTGTAAATTTCGATTGATGACATTTATTTCATAAAAGAAAATAATGTTGTAATGAGAACTAATGGAAATGTTTATGGGGTAAATATGGTGGTAAGTCTGGATAGGGGGTGTAGTTGAACTTGTTAAGTTGGCCTGAGTGTCCAGGGTGAAAGACCCGAAAGCCGCGCGGATAGGTGTCGAGCCTTCCGGTTAATATCGGTAAAAATGACAGTTTGGTAGTGCTTGTAGAGCCTACTTGCAGACGTCAGCCTAGGGATTACCAATGTCGTATTTACCACCCCTATTGATTTAAATATTGAAAGTTTGAAATTGATGAGATTGCATTGAATATCATTAAGAACATGGTGGTTTCAAAATAGTGCATTGAATATTGTTGAGAACATGGTGATTTTGAAATAGTGCATTGAGATAAAATTTTCCTTCAACATCGGCACTTGCATGGCAATACATATGTATTTTTAACGTTGATGGTATTGGCATAACTGTATATACTTTGTGAGGAATCTCTACTGGGCTTTATGCTCACCCCTATGGGAATTGGTGCAGGTAAAGATGTGGTGAACCCGCCAAGCTAAGGGCGTGGAGATGTTTGAAGAAGAGTAGTTTGACTCTTATTTTGTTGTGATATTTGTTGTAAGCCAAGGGCTAATGTGTTTGGGTCCGAGAGACCATTATATGTAACCGGGCTATTGCCTTGGAACTTGTAAGCCCTTGAGGGCCTTATTTGTTGTAAGTTAATGATTTATTTTGCATGCTATCGGTTTATGTACTAGTTGTAAATAAATATATAATGGCATGTAAGGATATTTTGGTAACATTTGGAACTATGTAAATGATTACAGTTAATATCTTATTTTGAAAGTGAGTTGATGTAACAGTTATATGGGTAGTTCATGTCGAATTATTTTGGGGCGTGCAACACTTTTACAAGATGAAATGGTATTTTTGTTTTCAAAGAAAGTTTACAATAAATATCTCTCAAAGATCGATATATAAAATGAAGCTTTGATTTTTCTGTAAATCTCACACAGGAAAGATGGGTTTAAAGCTATAAGGCTCAGTGTATAATTTTTGAGAATAGATGTGAGTGATTATAGATCAAAAAATATTTTCACGTTTTTTGTTACTTGTTTACATTAGAGGTTTTGGTATATATAATGAAAATTATAGCCGTTTATAGCCGTTTTATTCATTTGAATTTATAGTCGTTTATAGCCGCTATAGTCATTTGAATTTATAGTCGTTTATAACCGTTGTACTTCCATCATTACCAATTTGAATATCTTCCACTACATCATTACAAATTTGAATATCTTCCACTTGAACCTTTTGAACCTTTTGGCCTTTTAAACCTTTATAGCCGTTTATAGCCGTTATACTTCCATCATTACTAATTTGAATATCTTCCACTTGAACCTTTTGGCCTGCTGCTATGCTAGGCTGTTTGAACCTTTGTTTTGGGCTGTTTGAACCCCTGATTTAATCAAATATTAAATACATTCTAACAACATTTAGAATAAAGGTTTAGGTGAGAAATAATAGGACAAAATAAATTTTGATTCTATTTTTCTCTTTTAAATAAATCATCAAAATAAATTTTGATTAAAATATAATTAAATAAATCATCAAAATAAATTTTGGATTCTATTTTTCTTTTTCAAATAAATTAAAACAAAATTAAATAAATCATCAAAATAAATAAGTCTAATAATTTCCCCATTTTTGATGATGGCACACAATGATGTTTTGATTTGATTTGGGAGTAAGAAAAGCTCTCCCTCAAGTCATGCTCCCTGAATTCATTTCTAAATACATAGGTTAGCACATGTGTAATAAATAAGCTTTAATTGGAGACATGATATGAGACTAAGATATCAAATTATAAATACATAATCATCAGATTAGTTTTCAAATAATACCATAATTTGAAAATAATACCATAATACATAACATCATATAATTTCTCCCCCTGTGACATTATCAAAAGGAAATCATGGGTCAGAATCTGGAGGAGGAGGAGGAGGAGGAAAATGATAGTGATAAATGACATCAAAAATATATATATAGCAAATATATATATATATATCAATCAACGGTCAATCAACATATATATATATATATATATATATTACATATACAACTCTCCCACGTCGCTCTCGTTTTTTGCAAAATGCGGTTGCCACGCGGCCTGGCTTTTGCTTCATTGGTCGACAAAAGCAGCTCTCCTCGATTACCGTTCGCCTCGGCTATCTCGCCCTCCTTGTCTTCTTTTCTTCAGTCTTTTCTCTTCAGCCTTCTTCTAAATCACACACTCTTCCATTTTCTTCTTTATCATCATTCTGTTCTATCTCTTCTTCACCACTCTCGTCTGTTTCTTCTTCCTCATCGAGAGACAAAAAAACTGAACGGAGGAGACCAAACCTCAGTCTGTTCTCTTCTATTTCTTTGCAACTCATTTCATTTACAGCTCTCACCTCTAAACCATGGCTTCCTCATCCCATCCCCTCACTATATTTCCGGACCTAAACAATCCCATAAGCTCTGCTGGACCGAGTACCCCTACTCCTACTCTTCCTGTCATTCCTCTTCCTAACCTTCCTATAATGTCGATTGAGCAAATCATGGCAGCTCAATCTGACATAAAAGCCAATCATTTCACACTGACGTCCTGTATGGAGACGATGACGGCAGTCACAAAATTGGCTCACCGATTGCAGAACAGGACGAGTGAGCTCCATCAGGTCAACGCCCAACTCTCTCTGCTCCAACGCATGTACAAGGATGCGCAAGTAGAAATAGGCGCACTAAAGGCCAAAAATAAAGAGGTTAAACGGAAGACCACCTCCATGGCCCGATTTGGAGCAACGTCGTTCTTGGCCTTTGATAGTCAACGGGGAGTCATCGCTCTCGACAAAAGCACGGGGGCAGGGGCGTCAAGGGTCACCCAAGGTGATAAAAAGAAGAAAAAAATGATGGAAGATGTGAGTAAGTGCGGTCGGCGTATGGCCAGAAAAAAAAATGAAGGGTTGTTTTGTTTTTTTTTTTTTTAAATATGTTTAGTTTGATCGGCGTATGGCCGTAAAAAAAATGAAGGGTGTTTTTTTTTTAATGTAAATATTTGTATATTGATTTGTTTTTGTTTTTATGTTTAAGTAATGAAAAATGAAATTAAAAAGTAGAAAAAAAAATAAAAAAATTAAGTCCAAACAAAAAATAATGAGAAAAAAATAAAAATAAAAGAAATTAAGCCGCATAGAAAAATAAAAAAATAAAATAAATTGAAATAAAATAAAATAAAATAATACCAGCATAAATTAAACTTAAAGTATATGTGAAGCAGTTGAGCATGATCTAACAATCAATTTCTGGCAAGAGCATACAGATTTTATACAAGATAATTAAAAAAAATGTGAGGTGCAAGCTCATAAGTGTGATATCAAAAATAGAATAGAATCTGAGGGGATTCTTATTTATTTATTTATTTTTTAAACTAATCAAGTTTAAATTCTTCCCCTTGTTTCATTTGGCAAAATCAATAGGAGATATGAATAATGAAAGCTCATAATTGAAATGTTTTCCTCAATAATATCAAATAGGATACCAAATGTTACCAATAAGGATGCCAAAATGATACCAACATGCAATCTATCAAGGATACCAATATGCAATTTAGAAGATTTAACAATCATAACTCAAGCATTATGTAGAATACCAAATATTGCTCATAATAGGTTAAACTCAATATAATCTCATTGAGATAATGTAAATCCAAAAAATGAAGCATGTTCAAGAAAAATCATGAATTTCAATATATAGCACACATTTTAAGCATAGGCATGATTTTTAGGCAAGAGCATTATCAAAGTGTATACATTGCAAATCATATGAAACATAATCAATCTTTTTCATATCAAAGTAATAACAGTATTAGCTCAAAGGATATAAGATAGAATTTTTACCTCAAAAGCTTAAGAAAGTGAGGAGCCATACCTTTGATTCAAAAGTTGGAAGGTTTTCAATCTTCAATTTTCTTTTATGAGAAGTTCATCTCAAAGAGGTTTAACAAGTATGTTAGCAAAGATGATTTCTCCTCCTAAATTGGTGTTTCCATTTTTTATTGTGATCTTGTAGAGATATGGCAATTGTATAGCACAATCACATTTAAACTCATGAAGCAAGCATGGTAAGCAAACTCAAAAGATGGGAAATATTTCAGTATGAACGATGATCAATCAAGAGCTTGAGATGCTATTCTTCAAAATTTTTAAATTGTAGCACATAACATAATATGCATGAGAAAATATTGTTTTATGCTCTTTGTTCTATCAAGAATTGATGCGACATATAAAATCATCAAGAGGCATTTTCATCAATTCAATTCACATGCTCAAGTGTAATAAAATATTTTACTCGATGTGGAACACAACATGAATGCTATAAACAATTAATTCAACAATTTATCACTCAAAAGCATTTCATGAGATATATGCCAATATAATCCATATTCAAAACATATTCAATAGGATAGATGCAATATCTCTACAAACGTATGATACTTCTTTTCATTTAGACATTGTTGATGGATCATAATCAATGAATTTCATAACTCATTCAAATATTCCAATGTAAAGCATATAAGTATGAAATTTTCATATTGAGCATATTCTTGCGATCATAAATGTACAATTCAAAATATAGATAGTATACATCTCAAAAACATGCTATGACATCAAAATTGATTCTACAAAGATATGAATCAAAAAAGAATTAACATATTAGTATGAAGTCATATATAAGATGTGAAAAATATGCTCACAAAACATATTTATCACTTCTTATCTCTTTTTCATAGTAATTGTGGGGATATATTTTCTGAATACCAACACGTGGCAAGGTGACGCCGACGTGTCAGCCGAGGTGCCACGTGTCCTGGTGGTGACACTGAGGTTATCTCGGCGAGGCCGAGGTTATCTCCGAAGTTATCGGAATCTGAGATAAGTGGATAAGGGACAAGAGTCCTAGAATGAAAGAAGACTTCAGAATGGATAAGGATAATACTCTTAGGGAGTTTATCCTTATCTCTTGAGGAATCCAAAGTAAGCACAGAACAGGAGTCCATAGAAGTCAGGCTTCTAATGGGACTAGGATTGAGTAAACTATAAAAGAGAGGCACCCCCGTAGATCTAAGGTAGGCAATTTATGCTTTGAACAGTGAATTTAGCACTTGATTATCTTTAAGAGATATACTGACTTGATCGTCGAAGTGCCCCCGGGTGGAAGAACCACCGCCGGAGCCTTATCTTTCTGTTGCAGGTTAGCTGAAGCCATCTATTCTGCCGGTGCTCTCTAGCTGATTACTAAACGGGCAGTGTGATCAGAAAATCACTCACACAATTTGGCGCCGTCTGTGGGAAAGAAAGAAGGATAGATGGCCAGTAACGGACAGCAAGAAAAGATTGGGGACGACACTCCTGCTGGGAGTGGCAGACCTATCGACCTTGCTATCGAAGGAGACAACCACAATCAAGAACAGGCAAGATTGCCTCAAGCACCAGTAGCACCGCCTCCTCCAGCACAGCAACCACATGCAGAAGGACCTTGGGTGGTTAATGTAATCCACTCGAAGGTAAACGAAAACGACATACGGGGGGAGACCCAGAGGGTGAAACACCTGAAACACGTGAACCATGTCGGACAGAAAATACCTCGGCCTGAAGAGTACCAGGGACCGATGATAGCCTTTACTGAAGCCGACCTAGAGATGGTCCAGCATCCGCATAATGATGCCTTGGTAGTATCCCTCCAGGTTGGGGAGTTCCAAGTAAAGTGCATCCTGAATGACTAAGGCAGCTCTTGTGACATCATGTATGTTAGATGTTACAAAGAGCTGGGCCTTCACCCAGATGACATGGAGCAATCCAACGGCCCGATGGTCGGGTTCAATGGAACGCCGACGTGGCCACTGGGAGCAACAAGCTTGGAAGTGCAAGCTGGCACTAGGAAGATCAAGACAGAGTTTACCGTAATCGACACACCCTTCCCTTACAACATCATCTTGGGAAGGCCATGGTTGCATGCAATGGAGGCAGTTCCCTCAACATTGCATCAACTATTACGGTTCCCAACAGAACATGGGATCGAAGAAATCAGAGGAGATCAACTGCAGGCAAAAAATTGCTCCATGGCAGCAATGAAATCCACCTGCAGCATCCGAGAACCAGAGAAAGCAGAGATCGAAGACGAGGACATGGAGGTCCTAGATGATGTCGGCAAGGAGCCAGCCGAGAAGAGTGAAGAGGCACTGAAGAAAATACTCGTCTAGGAGGGGGATGAAGAACGCTTCTTTCTTCTCGGCTCGGGCTTAGCCGAAGAAGAAGAAAGAGAGTTGGAGGCTTTTTTTAGAACAAACATTGAGGTGTTCACTTGGACACCTTATGAAATGCTTGGCATTGACCCCGAGGTCACATGCCACAAACTGAACGTTGACAGGTCGGCCAAACCTGTAATACAACGAGCCAGAAGACCGATGTTGATGCACGTCGAAGCAGTGGAGGAGGAAGTAGATAGACTTCTGGAGGCCAGGGCCATCAGAGAAGTCAATTATCCGACATGGCTATCAAACACAATGGTAGTAAAGAAAAAGAATGGTAAATGGAGGGTCTGCGTAGACTTTACAAGCCTGAACAAAGCCTGTCCCAAAGACAGCTTTCCTCTACCCAAGATCGACCAGCTGGTGGACGCCACATCTGGACATGGAAGGATAAGCTTCCTGGATGCTTATAGGGGATACCACCAGATAGCCATGTACCCCCCAGATGAGAAGAAGACAACGTTTATCACCCCAAAAGGCCTGTATTGCTACAGAGTAATGCCTTTTGGGTTGAAAAACGCAGGAGCAACTTACCAAAGGTTGGTAACCAAGATGTTCAAACACCTGATTGGCCAAACAGTAGAAGTCTACATCGATGACATGGTCGTGGAGACCAAGGAACCTAAGGGTCATCTTGCTGACCTGTCAGAGGTCTTTGAGATCCTCAAAACATATCGGCTCCAACTCAACGCATCGAAGTGCGCATTTGGAGTTGGATCCGGTAAGTTCTTGGGGTACCTGGTGACCAGAAGGGACATTGAGGACAGCCCAGATCAGATCAAGGCTATCCTAGAGTTACAAAGCCCGACATCGGCAAAACAGGTACAAATGCTTACTAGAAGGGCTGCAGCCCTAAACAGGTTCATAAGCCGAAGCTCAGACAAATGTAAACCTTTCTTCAACCTAGTAAAGAAGACCACGGACTTCTTATGGACTGAGGAGTGTGAAGCTGCTTTGGCCGACCTAAAGAAATATCTGACCACGGCTCCAGTCCTCTCAACACCTGAACCTGGGGAAGAGCTGTTTTTGTACTTAGCAGTTTCGGAACACGCAGTAAGTGCAGTAGTAATCCGAGAAGAAAAAGGGGAGCAAAAGGCTGTCTACTATGTAAGCAAAACCCTGGCCAATGTAGAAACAAGGTATTTACCATTAGAAAAATTGATGCTGGCCTTAGTAATGGCCTCAAAAAAGTTGAACGATTACTTTCAGGCCCACAAGATTGTGGTACTAACAGAACACCCACTGAAATCCTTGTTACAACAAGGAGACTTAACAGGACGAATAGCTAGATGGGCAGTGGCCTTGGGTCAGTATGACATGGAGTTCAGGCCAAGAACAACAATCAAAGGCCAAGTTTTGGCCGACTTCGTGGCGGAGTTCACGCCAGAGTCCATCGTACATCGGGTTCCATTGAGCCCAGGTGAGCGATGCCCAAGCAAGGAAAAAGAAGCACAGCCAAATACAACGGAACAGAGGAAAGAAAAAAAAATCAGACCCTGCAGTATTTACATCGGTGACTCCTTTCGACTGTTCGTTGATGGGAGCTCAAACCGATAGGGAGCGGGGGCAGGAGTAGTATTAATATCTCCAGATGGAGAGATATTGGAACAGTCCATTCAATTGGGGTTCAAGGCCTCGAACAATGAGGCAAAATATGAAGCATTGATTGTAGGACTAAAGTTGGCAGTAGCAGCAGAAGCAGATGAGGTAATAGTTTTTTGTGACTCACAACTTATAGTGAATCAGGCAACAGGAGAGTTTGCAGCCCGAGATGAAAGAATGTCGGCATACGCGAAGGAGGTTATCAGGCTGGCAGCCTTATTTCATAACTGCCAACTTCTTCAGGTTAGCTGAGATGATAACAGCCAGGCCGATGCGTTGGCCAACCTGGCAAGTTCAATACAGACTGGAAAAACAAGGACAATAATGATTGACAATTTGTCGAGCCCAAGCATAGAACCACCGACCACAGAGCATGAAGCGATGTGTGTGGATATGGGACCAAGCTGGATGGATGCAATTGTTGCATTCCTGAAAGAAGGAAAGCTGCCAGAAGACCATAAGGAGGCACACAAGGTCAGATTGAAGTCGGCAAGATTCAATCTGACAACAGACGGACATCTCTACAGAAGGTCCTTCACTGGACCCCTTTTAAGGTGCGTACACCCTTTGCAGGTTGAAGATTTCTTATATGAAATTCATGAAGGAATTTGTGGAAGCCACGCTGGGGGCAGATCACTAGCTCACAGGGCCATTACCCAGGGGTATTGGTGGCCCTACATGCAAAAAGATGCAGAAGCCTACATAAAAAAGTGTGAACAATGCCAAAGGTTTGCACCTTTGATACACCAGCCAGCTGCTGACCTGAACCCTGTATCCAGTCCATGGTCATTTGCCCAATGGGGCATGGATCTCGTTGGGCAATTACCCCAAGCAACTGGGCAAATGAAGTACTTGCTGGTAGCAACAGATTACTTCACGGAGTGGATAGAAGCTGAGCCCTTAGCCAAAATCAAAGATGTGGACGTAAAGAACTTTATATGGAGAAACATCATCACCAGATTTGGGATTCTGAGAGCAATAGTTGCCGACAACGGGACACAATTTGACAGCAAGCTAATCAAAAGCTTCTGTGCAAAATTCAAGATCAAGAATTACTTTTCAACCCCAAGCTTTCCTCAAAGCAATGGGCAAGCAGAAGCATCCAACAAAGTAATTTTGGACGGAATAAAGAAGAGGCTGTAGGCAGCAAAAGGGAAGTGGGTAGACGAGTTGCCCAACGTACTCTGGGCATATCGGACTACGCCGAAAAGATCAACAGGAGAATCCCCCTTTGCCATGGCGTATGGCACAGAAGCAGTCATTCCCCTAGAGGTCGACATCCTAGGAATCAGAACCCAAGGAGTAGAGAATGGGACTAATGATATACTTTTAGCCCGAGATCTGGATCTCTTAGAAGAAAGAAGGGAGAAAGCTGCAATTCAGCTCGCAGCATACCAGCAACAGCTTGCCAGAGCTTATAATAAGAAGGTCAATCCAAGAGATTTTCACGTCGGTGACCTAGTCCTGAGAAAAGTCATCGGCAACAAGAAGGATCCCAGAGAGGGCAAGCTTGGCCCAAACTGGGAAGGACCCTACAGAATCACCTCAGTATTGGGCAATGGGGCATATCGGCTTGAAGATAATGAGGGCAAAGCATTGCCAAGACCCTGGAACACTTGTAATTTGAAATTTTTCTATCATTAGATGTTCCTTGTTTTTTGCTGACGTCATTAATAAAATCTTAGCAGCATTCTTCGACACTTATGACTGATAAAAATGCATAATGTTGTTTCTGAGTAATGAGAACCCAAGTGGAACTCAGGTTCACATTAGGGGGCAGAGAGAAGGCAAAATTGTTTAACCCTTGTTGAAATTTGTAACAATTTACAAGTTGAAGTTAAACCGAGATCATTGGTTAACCCTTGTTGAAATTTGTAGCAATTTACAAGTTGAAGTTAAACCGAGATCATTGCTTAACCCTTGTTGAAATTTGTAGCAATTTACAAGTTGAAGTTAAACCGAGATCGTTGTTTAACCCTTGTTGAAATTTGTAGCAATTTACAAGTTGAAGTTAAACCGAGATCATTGTTTAAACCTTGTTGAAATTTGTAGCAATTTACAAGTTGAAGTTAAACCGAGATCATTGTTTAACCCTTGTTGAAATTTGTAGCAATTTACAAGTTGAAGTTAAACCGAGATCATTGTTTAACCCTTGTTGAAATTTGTAACAATTTACAAGTTGAAGTTAAACCGAGATCATTGTTTAAACCCTTGTTGAAATTTGTAGCAATTTACAAGTTGAAGTTAAACCGAGATCATTGTTTAACCCTTGTTGAAATTTGTAGCAATTTACAAGCTGAAGTTAAACCAAGATCATTGTTTAGCACTTGTTGAAACTTGAGTGAAGTTACAAGTTGAAACTAAACAGTATATGTTTCACCCTTGTTAAAGTTCATGAGCAATTTACAAGACAAAGTACTTGCCGAGGTAAATCATCAGTTTAACCGAGATATGTCACCCCGAGAAGATTACACAAAGAAAGAAGTGTATAGTAAAAACATGCAAAATATTCTAAGTATAGAATCATGCAGAAACAATCAAGAGAAGACAAAGGCCCAAGCATTCAGAGAAAGAAAGTTGAATTAGACATTCAAGAACAAGGAGGCACATCGGCCATATGCAAAGCTTACATTGTTTGAAAAGATGAAGAAAAACAAAGAAACAGAAGAAAAGACATGAAAATTAAGACTCCTCAGCATCGGTAACTGGCTGGGTCTGGACCTCGGAAAACTGTTGAGAAGCCACCTCGACAGCCTTTTCCGCCACGAGCTCGGCATCGATTTGGGCAAGGGTTTCATCAATACTCTTGTCGGCAAAGGTGACGTCGGCTGATGCATTCTCAGGAACAGCTTTCTTGGAGATCTCATCACCCTCCTCATCTTGAGTCAAGTCCAGGACTTGTTCATTCTGAGGAGGGGACTTGGCCTCATTAGCATCTTTGGGCTTCCTCACCAAGACCTCCTCTTCAGATTCAGAATCGTCATCGGATTGTGCTGGTGGAGGAGTTGGAGGGAATGGAAGAGGAATGGCATTAGCATTTCGGAAGGGCGAGTCCTCGGGGACGTTAAGTTTTTTGAGAAGAGACATCCAACCAAGGGCGAAACCCTTGTTGCATGCCTGCTTCACTTGTATTTCATAGGCCTCCGTAACATCGGCCATGCCCTGAGCATATGCCTTCTCATCGGCATCCTTGTTTTCAGCTTCCTTGGTGGCCAGGGCCTCTTGGAGCTCCTTTTGGGCCTGGGCCATTTTTTCCTCGGCCTCCTTGTTTTGGGAATCAGCAACCTTCCTGATAGCCTAGGCAGATTCAGCCTTTTCTTCAGCATCAGTTTGGGCTTTGATGGCAGCCTCGGCCTGGTCCTCCAACTTCTTCATTTTTGATTGAAGGCTTTTGTTGGCTTTTTGAAGGGTAGAAAACTCCCTCTTCATCTCGGCCAACTTCTCCCTGTTCTCAAAAGATTGCATAGAGAAAGAGTGGGCATGCTGGATGGCCTGAAAGAACACGAGGCAATAGTTATTGAAGAATTTCTAAGTACAAGAAAGAAAGAAGAAATTACCAAAAAGAAGACACTTACTTGAACAGATTGCTGAAGCATCAGAGCGTAATTCTCGTACTCGCTGAACTCGGCGTTTCGCTCCAGATCGCCTGGAAGAAACAGAGCAGTACTCAGGGCAACGCCGACATTGATGTCATCGGCGCTATCACTAGCCATAACAGGCTTGTCTTCCAGAGTGATTTCAGGGGCCCAGGGGGCATCAAGCTTTTTAGACCCCGAGGTCGTTGTAGAAGATGACCTCAGCTTTTTGGATTTGGTAGATTCGGATGGAAGTATTTCAGCGGACCTCTTCGCGGGGACAGAGGCAGTTTTCTCACTTGGAGCCAGTTTTGAAATTGGCAAGGTATCCTCAGAACCGATCTGAGGCACCTTTGCCTTTGGCTGAGCCTTTTTTATTCGTTTTGGCTTTTGAGGAGGCTAGGTTTGAGTTGGTTGAGCATCAACATCAGAAGGGATGCTGGCTAAGAGGTCTTTTGCGACTGGTTTTGGGCGGCCTATCTCGGCTATAAGCATAAGTCGTCGCCGACGCTTTCTCTGGGATATCGGGATCAGGTATGGAGCCGAGGTTGATGGTTGGTCAGCTGGATCAGAGGTTGACCCTTGATCTGGCCGAGATGTGGACGTAGTCTATGGAGTTGTGACAGAAGGGGGAGAGAGGCTTTTCTTCTTCCTCTTAGGGACGTCGGGCAAAGCTGACCTGTATGTTGGAATAAAATTGAGAAGCAGAGGCGCCTTCCATTTATGGACTGGCAGGTCCAAAAGTCTCTTCAAATCCTTGCTGGGAAAGAAGGATTGGCGAAAGTTTTTTGGTGGCTTAGGAACAGCTACAAGAGAAACAGGCATTAAAGACAGATACAATATTGAAGACTTTGAAAGAAAATGAGTAAATATGAATGCAGGGCTCTTACCATTACCCTATACAAAGACTAATCGAGGAAGAGGGAAGAGATGGAGGTCTTCATCTGGGGCGAACTCCCAGTTCCCCGAAGTGATGAAATAGTCATCCCCAGCTCCCTTGTTGGAGTTAGGGAGGTCGGCGACGATTTTGTATTCAGTTGACCTCGGCTTAAGTGTCTTTTTTGAGGCCACACATAGTGTAGCAGTATTGGATATCGGCTAGTGTGATCCTAGCGTTTTCTTGTATGGCCAAAGCTATGATGCCATTAATAGTCCGGTAGGAATTGATGGAAAGTTGCATGGGGTTCAACTTGTAGTAGTGAAGTATTTCACGGAAAAGAGTGTTAAGTGGGAGCTGAAGTCCACATTCAATGAAGGCCACCACAGGGAAAGGCATCGAGGTAGTTGTAGGCATTAGGGAGTCATCATCCCCAGCCAACCTCAGATTGATGTCGGCCGGAATTTCAAACTCTCGCCTAAAGTGTTCTAGCTTGGATGGGGTGTCTACCCTGTGTTTCCACATACCCATGATATCAGCTTGACTAAAGGTACTGGATCTCAGAAAGAAGATGTTTTAAGAAAGGGTTATTGGGACCTCGGCAAAACACTTAGGTATTTGCCTGTGCAAGAATTTGTGAGGATTGTTTTAGTTTTTCCTAAGAATTGGAGGCTCTACAGACAAATCCCAAACCTAGATCTATGAAAACGAAGATCAAAAGCACGGATCTGGAAAAGACACAAAAAAAAAAAAAAACAGAAAACAAGAACGGAGTTTCAGAATCTAGAACAGAGATAGGTTATCAAGAGCATAAAGAATACAAGAAGTATAAGGTCAAGAACAGTGGAAAAAGTGCAAGAAAGTGGTGAAACAGTGCGTGTGTTCAAAACATAGGCAGGGGCAAAATCACAGAATAAACGCATTTGAAGCATGTGATTCACAGGATTAAACGTTTGAACAAAGCAGTAATGGCAACAGGTAATGAAGAGTTCCAAAAAAAAATTTTGAAAACGAAAGGAACAGTAAACTCACCGAAGAAAAGAAGCCGGTGTAATGATCGCCGAAGTCAGGCAGCGGTTACAGAAGTAACAGAACGGTGAGACCTTCACTAGAATGAAGGAATGGAGGCAGTTGCAGAGCTTGAAAACTAGAACAATGGCGGATTCAAGAGAAAAGAGTTAGAGAGAGAGAAAGCTAGAGGACTGAATGCAAAAAGTGAAGAGACGAAAGAAGGGGGAAAAGTTTTGCTTGAAACGGCGGCAACAAATGAATTAATGCATCTGGAGCAACGCATACGTCAGACGGTGCACGTAGGCGCAAAACGGATTACAGGCGTGTCGCAGGCACAGTCCAATGAGGTTAAGACACGTAAATGAAACGGTTGAATAGTGGTGCATAACAGCTCATGCGCATGAAAGAGTTCATTGGAATTCTTGTTCTTTAAAGAAGACATGTCGGCCTTGATATTGATCACGACTAAAGATGTTAGGCCGATGTACTGGCAGGAGGTACCGTTATAGGTTCCATCACCTCAGGATGCCGAGGTAATAGAACCTAGGGGGCAGTTGTGGGGATATATTTTCTGAATACCAACACGTGGCAAGGTCACGCCGATGTGTCAGCCGAGGTGCCACGTGTCCTGGTGGTGACGCCGAGGTTATCTCGGCGAGGCTGAGGTTATCTCCGAAGTTATCGAAATCCGAGATAAGTGGATAAGGGACAAGAGTCCTAGAATGAAAGAAGACTTCAGAATGGATAAGGATAATACTCTTAGGGAGTTTATCCTTATCTCTTGAGGAATCCAAAATAAGCACAGAACAGGAGTCCATAGAAGTCAAGCTTCTAATAGGACTAGGATTGAGTAAACTATAAAAGAGAGGCACCCCCGTGGGTCTAAGGTAGGCAATTTATGCTTTGAACAGTGAATTTAGCACTTGATTATCTTTGAGAGATATACTGACTTGATCGTCGGAGTGCCCCCGGGTGGAAGAACCACCGCCAGAGCCTTCTCTTTCTATTGCAGGTTAGCTGAAGCCATCTATTCTGCCGGTGCTCTCTAGCTGATTACTAAACGAGCAGTGTGATCAGAAAATCACTCACACAGTAATGGATGACATGATATACAATATTAATGAATACATGAATCATTCATATTCTAATAGGCATTCATCAAAATAATATAATTCTCATTTTTAAGTTCAATGAACGTTTGAAAGAAACTAGCAGAACATGACTTAGCAAACTTAGTACAATTAGGTTACATGGAAGCAATGACTAGACACAACCTATTGTACACAAATCACACCTTAAAGAATATAAAACTTTAAGCTTAAAGGTGTGTTAGGAGTTATACCTTCATTTACCTCTTTGGAATCTTCACCCATATATTACTTCTATTGTTTATCTTGGTGATTTTCATTTCATCATTCTTCTTCTTGTAGGAGCTGATTTTGCTCTTTAGATTGAACACTCTTGTTGTGCATTTCCTCTCGAAGTCCTTGGTGTTCTTTGAGATTCCACCTACAAAATATCTTGATTTCTTTCTTGGTACCCATACTTTCTTGGGTCCATAGGGATTAGTCTCAAGAACATTTAATCTCATAAAAGGTTTAGGATGATCAAAACCAATGCCTACTTTGTCAAAAACACATTTTTTATTTCCAAGAAGCTTGTTGAGGTTTTCTTTTCCTTTTACAAAATTTTCAAGAGTTTTGTTTAAATCCTCAACATTGTTTTTCAAAATGTTTTTCTCATTGGCAATAGACGTAAAGTCATTTTTCAAAGTAGCATTTTTTATTTTTAAAACATCCACATCATTTGAAAGAGAAGTAACTAATTTTTTTAATTTAGAATTCTCAACACAAACATTTCTAAATATGTCATGTAATTCATTGAAAGCACTTTCAAGTTCTAAATAATTAGAAATTACCTCATCTTGAGTGAATTCTTCTTCTCCAAGAGCCATGAGACACAGGTTGGCTACTCCATCATTTTCTCCCCAAATGGCTTCCTTTTTGCTGTCATCCATCAGTGAAAGTTCATGAGCCATGAGTGAGCCTAGGAGTTCTTCAATGCCTAATTTTGTTAGGTCTTTTGCTTCTTGGATAGCTGTAACCTTAGCTTCCCATTCATTTGGCAAAGACCTAAGTATTTTTCTCACAAGCTCACCATTAGTATAATAACAAAATTATATGATGTTATGTATTATGGTATTATTTTCAAATTATGGTATTATTTGAAAACTAATCTGATGATTATGTATTTACAATTTGATATCTTAGTCTCATATCATGTCTCCAATTAAAGCTTATTTATTACACATGTGTTAACCTAAGTATTTAGAAATGAATTCAGGGAGCATGACTTGAGGGGGAGCTTTTCTTACTCCCAAATTAAATCAAAACATCATTGTGTGCCATTATCAAAAAGGGGGAGATTGTTAGACTTATTTATTTTGATGATTTATTTAATTATGTTTTAATTTATTTGAAAAAGAAAAATAGAATCCAAAATTTATTTTGATGATTTATTTAATTATTTTAATCAAAATTTATTTTGATGATTTATTTGAAAGAGAAAAATAGAATCAAAATTTATTTTGTCCCATAAATGTTATTAGAATGTATTTAATATTTGATTAAATCAGGGGTTCAAACAGCCCAAAACAAATGTTCAAACAGCCTAGCATAACAGCAAGCCAAAAGGTTCAAAAGGTTCAAGTGGAAGATATTCAAATTAGTAATGATGGAAGTACAATGACTATAAACAGCTATAAAGGTTTAAAAGGCCAAAAGGTTCAAAAGGTTCAAGTGGAAGATATTCAAATTTGTAATGATGGAGTGGAAGATATTCAAATTGGTAATGATGGAAGTACAACGGTTATAAACGACTATAAATTCAAATGACTATAACGCCTATAAATTCAAATGAATGCAACGGCTATAAACGGCTATAATTTTCATTATATATACCAAAGCCTCTAATGTAAACAAGTAACAAAAAACTTGAAAATATTCTTTGATCTATAATCATTCACATCTATTCTCAGAAATTATACACTGAGCCTTATAGCTTTAAGCCCATCTTTCCTGTGTGAGATTTACAAAAAAACCAAAGCTTCATTTTATATATCTATCTTTGAGAGATATTTATTGTAAGCTTTCTTTGAAAGCAAAAATGTCATTTCATCTTGTAAAAGTATTGCAAACACTATGTTCTTGAAATCTTGAGAGTGATTGTGAATCACTTAAGATTTGCAAGGGTTTAGGCTTGTGAAGTCTGTGTAAAATCCGTGGAAGATTGCTCCATTTGTAAAGAGGTTGCTAGCACCCTTGTGAAGCTAGAAGATAGTGGAAAATCTCAAGTGAAGCTTGAGGAGTGGATGTAGGCTTGGTTGAAGCCGAACCACTATAAATCTATTTATCTCCTCTTCCCTAATCTCTTTACTTTCCTACTACTGCTATAGCTATCTAATATTCATGTGTTAATCATTTGATTTACCCTGTATGTTAGTTATACTTCATGTTATTTTGCTTGATCATTTACTGCTAAGTTCATCATTATGCTTGTTAATAATTTGTTGTACTAGTAGTTAATTTTATTGGGGTATTATTAATTTTAAATTATAAAAACCTAATTCACCCCCCTCTTAGGTTACTTTGTGGGTAACAATTGGTATCAGAGCCTGGGGCTCTTGTTTAGATTTAACAATCTTGAGTTTTTGATCCATAGCAACCATGTATTCTACTTACTCTGCTGTAGGACAATCTAGCAATATGCCACCTCTCTTTGATGATAGTAATTACATTCATTGGAAAAAAAAAATGACTTTCTATCTTCAAGCAACCAATTATGCTTTGTGGCTCATTATCACTAAAGGTTCTAAAATCCCTACCAAGGTAGTAGACCATATCAGTGTGCCTACACTTGAGGATGAATTTGATGAGCGTGATTATAAACTCCTTCAAGCTAATGCTAAAGCCAAGCTTATTCTTGTGTGTGGATTAGATGCAAATGAGTACAATAAAATTTCTGGGTATATTACTGCTAAAGAGATTTGGGATAAACTTGAAATCACCTATGAAGGAACTAACCAAATAAAAGACTCTCGGATTGGCATGCTTATTCATGATTATGAACTCTTTACTATGGAATCATTTGAATCTATTTCTGAGATATTTTATAAATTTACCAATATTATTAATGCTCTAAAATCTCTTCCAAATAAATCATCAAAATAAATTTTGATTCTATTTTTCTCTTTCAAATAAATTATCAAAATAAATTTTGATTATATTTTTCTCTTTCAAATAAATCATCAAAATAAATTTTGATTCTATTTTTCTCTTCCAAATAAATCATCAAAATAAATTTTGATAAAAATATAATTAAATAAATCATCAAAATAAATAAATCTAACAAATTGCTCGTTCGACTAGATTTCATAAGCCTAAAAATATTTTGATTTATTTTCAATTTAAATTATTTATCTATTTTCATTAATAAAATCAACGAAAAATTTTAGATATTTTATATATACTTACATTGAGTTTAATAACTCAAAAACGTTTTTTCTATTATTTTACTTAATAAAAATAAATAAATATTTTAGATTGAAAAAAATTAAAAAATTTAAATTTAAATTGATAAAATTAAAAATTTAAGATTAAATTTGTTATAACTTAAATTCGGATTTTCTTTTGTAATTCTCGATTCTAAAACTATTGATATATTAAAAAATAATTAATTGATATACCACTTCTTGACAAAATTTATAAAAACAAGTCTAAAATATGCCATATATATTATTTTGGGCAAATTACATATACCCACCTTGAGATTTAGCAAAATTACATATATCTCCCAGAGGTTTGAGAAATTACAGATACCCCTAAAGGTACTATTTGCATAACAAATTATGGGGTAAATTGTTATAAAAATATAAACCTCATGGGGCAATTTGTTATGAAAATATAAACCTCAGGGGGTATCTGTAATTTCTGACATCTCAAGAGATATCTGTAATTTAACTAAGGCCTCATTTGGGAACAGGCTAATTTAGTAACTTTTTGGCTATTTGGCTAAAATATGAGCTAAAAAAACTAGTATGTTTGGGATGACTTTTTGGCTTTTTACAAAAAGATGTGCAAAAAGTAGAGAGAAAAGATAATCTTTGACTTTTTGGTATGAGTTGTTGATTTTTTGACTAATTTAATAACTTTTTGACTTTTTGACTAAAAATAAGAGTTCCCAAACGAGGCCTAAACCTCGAGAGAGGTATACGTAATTTGCCCTATTATTTTCTTGAAAAATGTTTGAGGGCCCGAAATCACGGCTCGAATTTGGCTCGAAACGCAAAACGACGTCGTTTTGCGTTTCGATTTTTTTTTTTCCTTTTTCTTCCTTTTCTTTCTTCCTTTATTTTCTTCTTCGTTTTCTTCGTTTGAACACAGGCGAGAGAGAAACAGAGGCAAGAGGCGAGAGAGAGAGTCGTCGTCGTCGTCGCAACTCGTCGGTCGATCGTCGCTCGTCGCATCGCAACCCCGCCTCCGCCTCCGCCTCCAGCCTCATTTTTATAGCCCCCTCCAGTTCTGCTTCTTCTTCTTCTCCTCCTTCCTCCTTCTCTTCTTCTTCTTCTTCCTCTTCCTCCTTCTTCCGCCTTCGCCTCTGTTTCTCTCTGTTTCGAGCCAAATTCGAGCCCCGATTTTCGGGCTCTGTACCGGGGCTCTATTTTCTTTTCTCGAAACGTGTTTAGAAGATAATAACAGAAGGCGCACAAGGGTAGGGTAGGCTAGTAAATAATTCAAATCGCCCCTCGCCACTTTTTCAAGTCTTCTCATCATTTCACTGCGACTTTCCCTTCCCTATCCAAAAATACCAGAATATATATACATATATATATAGAGAGAGAGAGAAGAGGTTGGTAGTAGTATTGAAATCTTGGATATACCAAAACATCAAATGAAGTACAGAGATGACTCTAATGCCGACAACAAAGTCCAAGATCAGTAATCTTCTAAGCATCTTAACAGCAACCCACAAAACGCCCAGTTTGGCTTTTGCTTCCTACTCTAATGGCGCTGCGAGAAAGTTTCGGGTCGATCCATTTGGAGGTACGGGTCGGTCATTATCGTCCTCGGTAGGTCCTCTAGTGTCGGACATGGTGAGTTTGAAAGATTACGAGGAGTACAGGAAGGCTCTGTACTTCATTTGGTTGATACTGTTGGCACTCTTGTTCTCCCCTCTCAGCCTATGGCCCAGGCATGCATCCCCTCTCCCTTTCTCTCTCTCTCTCTAGAATTATGTACCCATTTCATTTCTCTTTATATTTCTCTATGTTGGGTTAATTTTTATTTTTAATCTCCTAAACTATAACAAAATTTGTTTTGTTTTTTTTGTTTTTTGTTTTTTTGTTTTTTTGTTTTTAAATTTCATTCTTAAACTATTAATTTGATTTATTTAGCTCTTAAAGTTGATAATTTCAGATAATTATAAAAAAAAAATTGTCCAAATTAATTACGGTTAGAATCTAATTTCATTTGAGGTGAAAAATGGTCATTTCAAAATTTAAACAACTAAACTAAAAACAAATTTTAAATTCACTATTTTCAAATGAAATATAGAGTAGAGAAGAAGATGAGTGTTCAATTGTAGGATGTAATGTAGAAAAGACAGTTTTAGTCCCAAATTATGTGTTGTTTGTCAGTTTAGTCTCTTAAAATTTAATTTTATTATTTTTATTCTCCAACTATCAATTTGAGTCAATTTAGTTTAATTTTAACATCAACATCCGTCTACATTGATACATGAACAATATGAATAAAAACAGTTTTAGTTAAGTTTCAATTTTATTATTTTGATCATCAAATCTGTCAATTTCAGTCTGTTTGGTCCTTGCTTCCATCATATTATGCCACATGTCTATTTACCTTGCCATGCACGACATCTTTGACATTTCTCTCTCTTTTTGTTAGTAACTCAAACTCCAAATCATGATCATCATAAGGAACAGAAAAATTGATCATTTGGGATGGGGCTAATATAGTTAAAAAGTTTCTAAAAAAGTTAAAAATTCAGAAAGTCATATGAAAAGGGTCAAAAATTCATTCACGCTCTCTACGTTTTTACACTTTTTTTTTTGGTAAAAAAATAAAAAGTTATTCCAAACATTTCAATTTTTTTTATCTCACATTTTAGTCAAAAAAGTAAAACAATCAATTCCCAAACCAACCCTAAGTAAAGTCGAGAGTAGTGGCTGATAGATGAAATTTGATTAATCTAGAAAGGTGTTATAGTCATTTAACCATTTCATTTGATGGAGGTAGCTAACAAGGGATGTCAGTGTAATTTTAAGGATTAAAGGGAGTGACAATGATATTTCAAAAAAAAAAAAAAAAAAGAGGGGTCATTGGTGTAATTTACTCTAAAAATAAGGATAAAATACATTTCTTGTTATCAATGTAGACGGACGTTAAATGATATAACCAAATTGACTCAAATTAACAATTTTGAGGACTAAAATGACAAAATTGAAATTTAAGGGACTAAAATGACAAGGAACACAACATATACTTTAGAGACTAAAGCTGTATTTTACTTTTATTTCTCATTATTAATGTAGGCAGACGTTAGAGTTAAGACTAAATTGATTCAAATTGACAACTTTGAGGACCAGTGACTTGAATAAATTTATAATTTTATCCTTAAAACTATGACATATGTCACTTATGTACATATTTTTCATAAAAAAATGTGAATAGTAATCAATTAGACTAAATTGAGACAAAATTATAAATTTCAGGGTCAAAATAATGCCAACTAAAACAGGGACCAAAATGATAGGACCAAAATATAGGGAGGTGTTCATGGGATGGGGTGGTTTGGTTCAGTTTGGTACTAAATTTAGAACCAACCCAATCATGATCGGTTCCAAAATTTTGGACCAAGAACAAAACCAATCATGTACTAGAACCAACCCCACCCCACCCCACCCAACCCAACCCAACCCAATCCAATATAGTTCGGGTTGGTTCGGGTTAAAACCACGGTTCCACTATATTAAAAATAAGCTAGAAAGCACGGATAGGATACGATACGATACGATGATACAACAAAACCTAAAAAAGTAGGTGTAACAGCGCCCGCGAGGGACCTCGATGCTACAGTTCGGACTCCCCTCTTTTTGTGTGTTGCGGTTCTTAACCTGAACCAAAGAGTCCAACTCTGGCAAATCGTTTGAGAAAACTGATTTTTGAGAAAGAAGTGCCAAACATGGACTGCTTTGCCAGATACAGAGTCGCCACCTAAATATTTTTTATGGGGAAATTTAAGAAACCCCGACTCAGTGCCAAAGGCCACGTGTCCATCATCACCAAAGTTGTCTTGGCTCGGGAGCTTGGGTACGATCGGGGAAGGTCAGCTATGAGCACCCTCTTTCGCCCGGTCCGAAGACCGGCCTCTACTAACCGTGATATCTTGTTTTGAAAATGTTATGTGTTCTTATTCCGATTATTAGCCTAGAATTACTATGTTATGCGCACAGCAAACAAGTATAGACTAGATCGCCTAATTTGGAAACAAACATTGCATATCCGTTTACTTTGAAAGCGCTTTGGAATTTGCTACTCGCAAGTAGGCTAAAACACGGATTTCAACGAGTTTTTCCAACTCAAGCAATCCAACCTCCACCCACAGGCATTCAAACAGTTTATCTCATATAAGCATTTAGCCTCATGGTAATCATGCTGTCATGTTAACATTCACACGCATGCGATATGCTAAAGCATAAATACTTACATTGTACTCCATGCCAAAACAGTAAACTAGTTAGCAAACATGCATGCCATAGTTCATGTTAGAGTGATTAATGCAACACATACAGAGATGCAGTTTAGAGCAGGCTCGGCTAACCCTAAAATGGCATGTGGAATGCAATCATTCGATGCACGTATTCAAGTTAGATTTGAAAATACAATGCAGTTTGTATGATGTACCGAGCCCGGTGCATGTCAACAAATGTATGGATGCACGCATGCATTGCATAAGGTATGCTAAAATAAACGTGCCCTAATCTACCATCATAAGCAGGTAAATAAAAGGGGAGAAAGAAGTGGGGGTTGGAAGACATGCACACCACTCACACATGCTTATTACAGATTTGCCCTCGCTCGGAGGGACCAAAAGAATATACAAATTAATTAACTACGCAAGCTAATTAAATATTACAGATCAATTAAATTAACTAAACGAATTAATCAATCTAATTAAAACAGTAAAGCCCTCGGGAAGCGGGTCAGATGCAGCGCATGCTCGGGACTTGCTCGGAATCGCACTGCCATGCATAGTCTGCCTCTGTTTTCCCTGCTTTGCTCCTCTGAACACTGCCAAAGCCTCAGGAATGCCTCTCAGGATACTGGGGGATCCCACCGGCCAAGTAGAATGACCACCGGCAGTGAATTTGTGGTCATCGGCACAAAATGAATCCATCGGCTGATAACTTACTGCCGGCCGGCACAAAATGTTGCCAGTCGGCAAACAATACCTGTAGAACCTGCAACTCACAGCAGCAGAGGGCAAAACTTGCATGGCAATTCAATTCAAACAATGTATGCACCAATCATGCCCCCTATCATGTTTGCGACTCAAAAGGGGTATGTGTCTCGATTCTCAGGCCACCAATCACGTATTTCCATGCATGATGGCCTAAAGAATCAAGTGTGCACTTTCATGTCAAATGAAATGCAAACCAAACAAACAAAATAAGGCCCAATTCCTATCACCAAATCAAGGAACAAGGCATGCATGCAAGATGCAATGCCACCTAGGCATGTGAGCTAAGGGTGCAATATGGCATGACAAGACACTTGTGCAAGCATACTAGCGAACATGAGGTAAGCATGCAACCAAGCAAATAATGGTCTTAAACATGAATTGGGCAGCTCTAATTAGGCTCAAAACAGTGGCCCAAATGCCCAAAAATGGAGGCTAAACACACATACGCGTGTGCACATATGATGGTCCAAACCTTAAGCATTAAACTAGCAACTTTCAAGCACGCTTGAAAGGGGATATCATGGACAATTAGCATGCAATATATGCTCTAAAAATCATGCTAGAATGTGGTGCCAGACCGACTCAAATGAAGCTAACATTAGCATGCAAACATGGTCCAAGTACTTAAAGCATGGTAATGAGGCTTTGAAGCACACTTAGCGTAACAAACATGGCATGCACTAAGTAACTAAAAACAGATTTTTAGCATGTTAAAACAAGGCCAAGGGACCACTTAGATGGCATCTAAGTGGCTCAAATATGAAGGCATGCATAATGACCAAAACATGGAGCATTCAACACAAGCTTTCAAAGCATTAAAGAGGCATGCAAGGCAAGCATACCAACATGTTAAAGGGACTGAAATAAAATGGAAAATGACTCCAATCCACTAGATCAAAGCAAACAAAGCATGCTATACACTTACATGCTTAAGGCCAACAAGCCCAAAAATGCAAAGAGGCTATATAATGCATGCTAAGGTCGACTCAAACAACCTAAGACAGACCTAAAGCATGGCAAAATAAGCACAAAAGCTTCACAAATCTAAGCCTAAAACATGCTAAAACAAAGGCACACAACCTAAGGCATATTAAGGCAATCACAAGGCATTACAAGGTAGGTATGCAAGGCATGCATGGTACACCAAAACCAACTTAAAACCATGTTATATTAAGGCAATATAAGCATGAAAAACAGTCATGGAATGCTCAACACACCCTCAAACATAAGCTCCCTTAAGAGACCAAAAATGGTCCCTTTCAAGGACAACAAGGAGAGGGGGTGGCCCTCCCCTTTTGGAGACTTCAAGGCACCATCCCCACCACTGAAATCCCTCAAGATTTCAGTGGTGAAGAGGCCCAAACACCAAAGTCTCGAAACTTGCACAAAATAGCACAAAAGTGGGGCCTTTCAAGGCCTAAGGGTGGTCAAACACACCCAAACCACAAAACACTCTTAACAAACAATCAAGAGGGCTAGAAAATAGAACTTTTTTGTATTATACACTAAACACAAAAATAGTTACAAGATGGTCAAAAGTAGGATGGAAAAATGGGGTAAAAAGGACTAGTTTCTTACCCTTGTTGACCTTCTTCACAAAGGGAGGACCAGCTGCCTCCTTGAGCTTAAACCAGCCCCAAAACTCTAAAAATAATCCCTTAGAACCTCAATAGCCAAGGAAAGGTGTAATGGTAGGTGTTTGTATGCAATACTATGAACAAATGCACCTAGAACACTCAAGAGAGAAATAGATAGAGATAGAATGTATATGAGTTCTAACCCTAGAACCAGAGCTTCTAGCAATGTTTTTCTCTCTAAAATGTCTAACCCTAATGCCAAGAGAGGAGGGCTCCTCTTATAGGCAACCAATCTTGTAAAGCTTGTCAAGGAAGCTAACAAGAGAGCCATCCCTCTATACACGTGTATGGAGGGGAAGCAAATGCCACACAGCTGTCCTAAAATATCTGCAAAAGCAGATGAACAGTAGTCGGCTGCTCAAAATTGCCATTTTGACAAAAATGACTGCTGACCGGCAATAAAGAGTGCCGACCGGCAACATACATTGCCGATGGCAACAAAAACCAGCCGGTGGCCTCTAGCCACTGCCGGTGGTGTATGGGGATGCCTCACAAGGCATTCCCTGCCCCTCCAAGGCAAAACACAAGTGTTTGGTGCAAAACCAGACACAAAACGGTCGAGTTCGGAGATCCTGAAGCAGGGCATGTAGCCGAGGACTCCGGGAACTCCAAACGAACACAAACATGGATAATCACCGAGTGTTCAAACGGTGACGTCCAAGTCTTGAGGACGGTAAAAAATGGGGTGTCTACAGTTGCCCCTCTTTGACAGAACTCGAAAGTCATAACAATGACGGGAGTGAATGTCAAAGCCTAGAGACGACCCATTTTTGACAAGGCCGAAGACTTGGACAAAATTGCAAGACAAACAAGGTATGCGCCCGAAGGCAGGGGCAAAATGCAACTGAAAATGCAAGAAGCCGAGCATAACTTATGATCATGCAAAGGAAGCTGTAACGAAGCACACATGCAACAATTCTAAGCTAGCGTACACCAAGCTACACTACAATGCAGAAAGGATGTACGAGAATTATGCAATTCTCAATACGTCTCACTCGGAGGATACAATACCTGTGCGGCTCGTCCGGTTGCACCGGCCTCAAATGAACCGTACATACAATATCGTTCCTAAAAAGAAAACAAACTTAACAGGTACAATGTCGTTAGTAGCATGCATGACAATGCAAACGAGACACGCATGCCAATGCAGATAAGACGACACGCATGCCAACGAAAATGTGACACGCATGCCAATGGAAATGAGGCATGCATGCCTATGAAGATGGGGCATACATGCCCATGAAGATGAGGCACACGTGCCGATGAAAGTGAGACACACGTGCCAATGAAAACAAGGCACACGTGCCTATGGAAATGGGGAGGCACACGTGCCGATGCGGATGAGGCACACGTGCCAATGAAAATGAGGAGGCACAAGTGCCTATGCCAATGAGGAGGCACACGTGCCGATGCAAAAGAGGCACACGTGCCGATGAAAATGAGGCACACGTGCCTATGCAAATGAGGAGGCACACGTGCCGATGAAAATGAGGCACACGTGCCGATGCAAATGAGGCACACGTGCCTATGCAAATGAGGCACACGTGCCGATGAAAATGAGGCACACGTGCCTATGCAAATGAGGCACATGTGCCAATGGGGATGATAAACGATGTAAGTGTGACACGCATGCCACACGGAATGGAAAATGATGCGAATGAGGTACGCGTGCCTCAAAGGATGCAAAATGCTGCCAATGAGGTACGCGTGCCTCAAAGGAATGCAAAATGCTGCCAATGAGGTACGCGTGCCTCAAAGGATGCAAAATGATGCCAATGAGGTACGCGTGCCACAAAGGATGCAAAATACTGCCAATGAGGTACGCGTGCCTCAAAGGATGCAAAATGCTGCCAATGAGGTACGCGTGCCTCAAAGGATGCAAAATGATGCCAATGAGGTACGCGTGCCTCAAAGGATGCAAAATGCTGCCAATGAGGTACGCGTGCCTCAAAGGATGCAAAATGATGCAAGTGAGGTACGCATGCCTCACGGAGATGTAAAATGATGCCAATGAGGTACGCGTGCCTCAAAGGACGCAAAATGATGCAAGTGAGGTACGCATGCCTCACGGAGATGTAAAATGATGCAAGTGTGACACGCATGCCACACGAAGATGTAAAATGATGCCAATGAGGTACGCGTGCCTCAAAGGATGCAAAATGATGCAAGTGAGGTACGTATGCCTCACGGAGATGTAAAATGATGCAAGTGTGACACGCATGCCACACGAAGATGTAAAATGATGCCAATGAGGTACGCGTGCCTCAAAGGATGCAAAATGATGCAAGTGAGGTACGCATGCCTCACGGAGATGTAAAATGATGCAAGTGTGACACGCATGCCACACGAAATGCAAAATGATGCAAGTGTGACACGCATGCCTCACGGAGTTGTAAAATGATGCAAGTGTGACACGCATGCCACACGAAGATGTAAAATGATGCCAATGAGGTACACGTGCCTCAAAGGATGCAAAATGATGCAAGTGTGACACGCATGCCACACGAAATGCAAAATGATGCAAGTGTGACACGCATGCCACACGAAATGTAAAATGATGCAAGTGTGACACGCATGCCACACGAAATTTAAAACAACGCAAATGAACTCGAGTGCGCGACAACGCACGTTTTTTCTTTCTTTTTTGAAATGCATGATAATGCAAAACAAGGAGATGCACGACAACACGAATGATGTGCGAGGCAACGACAACACGAATGATGTGCGAGGCGACGTATGTATTGAGGTGCATGACAATGCATGACAACGCTTGTAATAACATGCATGACAATGCATGAGGGATGTGCATGACGGCGCGACGCAACGTACCAGACAACATGATGAATGCATGCAACGTACGCGGGGCAACTTTTGAATCTTGTAAAAGGCAAAAGGATACAAAAGGATACATCATTGCATGAATTTGAGTGCCACGTACAGAAGACATAGTCCGAGGTCAAAACGGAGGCCGGTTGAGCGTCGGAGATACACTTTCTTGCACTTTCTCGAGCCATGATGACCACAAACCACTCATATGGCCTAAACAAGGTTGTGGGAACACCACCGGCCGGAAGGGGAAGCCACCGGCTACAAAATAATTCCATCGGCACAATATTCTGCCGGCTGGCACAAAATGTTGCCGACCGGCAAAAAGTTCCTGGATCGGGGCATATTCGACATTTCACCATGGGTGTTTTAAAATAGGGTTTCTAAACCCTATTTTCTCACTTCTCCTTCGCCGAAAATCACTTCCCTCTCTCTCTAGAGCCTTTTTCTCTCCTCTTTTCTCCGTTTCTTTGCATTCTCGCGCCCTCTTCGTCGTCGGATTCGCGATTTCCTTCGCGTTTCGAACATTTTCCACCGATCAAAATTTCATTTCGGTGCCTTTTTTGCCGTTTCCACCTTTTTGGGGTTTGTTCCCCTCACTTTCCTCTCCATTTCCGCGCCTTTTCACATCTCGACCTTTCCGGCCATTTTCCACCCCCCCGGGAGTTGACTTTTCGGTTGACTCTTCGTATTCCGACCCGATTTTCGTTCCCCGACCATTTTCTCATCACTCTTGTCATGGCCGACGACATTCCACGCGGTGGGACTCCCTCGGATCATGAGATGGATCCCGGGGTTGAGCTCCTACCCTTGAGCGAGCGCCCGTTCGACCCGGCGACCTACCGGCCGGCGATTCATATTCTGCCACCCGACGGACTGCACCAGTTCAGGAGTTTCGACATGGCGTTGGATCCCGAGCTTCTGCTACGTGAGCCTGCCTCTCACCTGTCCTTCGGCGCTTCCGAGGTAATTCTTTCTCTGCTTTACTTTCTGCAATGTAGGATGCTTTAAACTGTCAATTGCCATAACTGATTACAGTCTTTAACTGCTTAGTGCCGATACACTGATACACTGTATATTGTAGTCGATTACAAACGCGTTTGCAACTGATTATCTGTTTAAGACTCACACGCGCGCACACACTGCACTAGCCTTGAACCACTTCAAACCACGGCACACACCGTATTTCACTGCAAACACCGACACCCAGTATCTGCTTGAATCCGAAAAACTTGCACGCATGCCACATTTGCACTGAACCACTTAAACACGCTGACGCATCACACGTTGTAGCACACCGGCACCCGGTATCTGTTTAAATTTGGAAATACGCACGCATGCCAAATTTGCACTGAACCACTCAGATATGCTGACGCATCATACGTTGTAGTTCACTGTAAGCACACCGGCACCCGGTATCTGTTTGAATCTGAAAAACTCACACGCATGCTAAATTTGCACTGAACCACTCAAACACGCTGACGCATCATGCGTTGTAGTTCACTGGCACCCGGTATCTGTTTGAATCTGAAAAACTCACACGCATGCTAAATTTGCACTGAACCACTCAAACACGCTGACGCATCATGCGTTGTATTTCACTGTAAGCACACCGGCACCCGATATCTGTTTGAATCTGAAAATATGCACACATGCAATATTTGCATCGATTCACTATTTCTTCGAAACTGTACATTTTATATTGGTTCGCAACTACTTATTTGAAAACAGGGAGATTCCCATACCATCCGCGGGTATGGGAACACTGTCGCTCGTGTGTGGTACGCCGAGCTACCCGACGCAGTTCGCCATATTGTGGACCAGGCCGGCTTTGGCGCATTCTGTAGAGGACTCTCCAGGCTTACTACATGCAGACCTCTCCTCGCCGCTCTGGTGGAGAGGTGGTGGGACACCACCGATTCATTTCACTTGTCTGCGGCAGGGGACATGACGATGACCCCTTACGATTTCTCGATGCTCACAGGCATCGGGGTAGGGGGTGATCCAATCCCCTTTGACATTGATATGGACGAGTGGACCGCGGCTCAGGTCTACTTGCTCGGCGCAGCACCGCCTCTTGCGCGTCCCAGCTTTGTCCGATACTCTTGGTTTGAGGTGCAGTTCAGGGTCCAGCCTCTCCTTGTCGATGCAGCCCCGATGACCCCAGAGGCCGTGGAGAGATACGCACGCGGCTTCCTTATGTTCCTGTTTGGGACGACCATCTTCGCCGACCGGGCGAACACAGTGTCTCTCTGCCTACTCAGCGCACTGGTGGATGTCAGGGACATTTTACATTATGACTGGGGTGGCGCCGCTCTGGCCACTCTCTATGGGTATATGAGCTCAGCTTCCTGTGGCAGCGGGCAGTTGCTTGGAGGCTACTGGCGTGTTTGGGAGGTACATTTCTTTTTCTGCCTTTCATTTCTGTTCTATATTTTCTGTACTCTGCACACTGCACCCTCTATAGTCTGCTTTACATTTGTTGTATACTGTACACACGGCACACACATACTCTGCTTCACACTGACTGTACACTGCTCACGCTGCACCCTCTGCACAATACACTGCACAACACACGGCTCTGCTATTTCTGCCTTTTATTCTGTATTCTGTTTTATCTGATAAATGCACTGGTATTTATCTTGCAGTTGTGGGTTTATGCCTACTTTCCTAGATTGGAGCTGGTGCCAGAGACGGAGACTTCTCTGGTCGTTCCCTTCTGGCGCCGCTTTGACGGGAGATACACCCGGAGGCCGCGAGAGACATTCAGCTTCTTCCGCCGCTACTTCGACACCATCACCCCTGCCGAGGTATGTTTTACTTGCAGTTCATTTAAGCTTCGCCTTTCCACTGCATATTGCAATAACAGTAGATAACAAATTGTATTTCATTTTCAGATCACCTGGCAGCCTTGGGCTCCTTTGCCAGCCGTGGTGCGGGATCGGTTTGCCGGTGCCGGTGAGACCTCGCGTTTTCGGATTCTGCTGGAGGGCCCGGTCTGTCGGGCTTGGTACCTGGGCGAGCGTTTCTTGCGTCAGACCCTAGGCTTACCTGAGCAGATAGTCCCGGTGCACCCTCCTGAGCACATGAGGGATACCGAGAGATTCACTGCCGAGCTGATGGCGGACTACACCATTGGCTAGGAGGCAGACGATTTCAGAGGCGAGGGCGATTACTCGGAGTACGTCCAGACCTTCATCATGCGACCTCTGAGCGGCGGCCACCGAGCGGAGAGAGAGAGACCAGCAGTGCCAGCGGCCGGAGCAGGAGTAGGAGCGCCGAGGAGAGCTCGAGTTCGTGGCAGAGGCGGAGTTCAGCGAGGGCGGGGGACCGGTTGGCCTGCTCTGCCCGCTTCATTGACTTTCCGAGGGCAGGGTGGGGCGACCTACCAGATCCCCTTCGCCCCTCCGCCGGCTGATCACGAGTTTGTCGGTGTCCCCCGACTTGCGTCCGATATGTATTACTGCATTTCGCATCTTGTACTGTTATTTCATTTCAGTCTATTTGATATTCCACAGAATATTGATGCATCTGATACTTTTGTAGGCGTCTTCCGAGTACACCCGGCAGTCATTGGAGATGAATGCCTCTATGATGGGGATGCTACAGCGGACATTCGACCTCCTAGCCCTTTACAGCATTCCGGTATGTTCTTTCTGACCACAGCCTCAGACCATACACAAACTGCTTTACATAATCTGATGCACAACACAACATCTGATAAACTGCTCACGGCATCTGATACACTGTACTCACACATTGCATCCTGCACTGATCCACTGCTCACAGCATTCATACACTGTACTCATACACTGCATTCTGTACTGATTCACTGCCCGCAGTATTCACACACCGTACTCATACACTGTATTCTATACTGATTTACTGCTCACGGCATCCACACACTGTACTCATACACTGTATTCTATACTGATTTACTGCTCACAGTATTCTGATGCATTTGCCTTTCATGCTTTTTCAGCCTCCCTTCCAGATTCCTCCGGTGGGCGGCGCTCCAACTGGACCTCCCATTTCTACCCGGGATGGCAGAGTATATCCCCGCACCAGAGGGGGGCGCACTCATGTCGGGAGCAGCTCACGGGCTCCGGTTCCGGATGATGAGTCTGAGACAGAGACAGAGGCGGAGGAGACCGATGATGGCTCGGACTCGAGCTCAAACGGTGATGCCCCTGGTGGTGCCCCTGTTGATGACGCTCCTGGACCTTCGTCCAGGAAGAGGACCAGGATAGATTGACGGCCCCGGAGCCATTTTGACATTTGATACAGATTTTGCTGTTTTTCTTCCTTTTTTGCATTTTCCTCTTTTGTTAGTGGTTAGGATACTTTGTACTGCCGCAGGCAGATTTTGTTTCCAAAACTTATGTACTTGAAAAAATTATGAAATGAAACAAACTTTTTGTCTAAAAGAGTGTTATATCTGCATATTTCATACCTTGCACTGTATTGCATCATATTACACTTCAGATGCAAATGATATTGATCTATCGTCTGAAAATTGAGCACTTGCACTATGATAATCAGATAACCAACCAACTAACAGCAAACAATTCATACAAATCACTGCTTGAACTAAATACACAGCCCATACTCTACTGGGGGTTGATCTGCACACAGCCCATAATACAGCACTCGGTTCATTCTGCACACAGCAAACCTTGAACAAATAACCCAATCTAACAAGACGGATCACAAAACTAAAACAGTTGGAGTTGAAACACACTCGGATGTCCCAAACTTTCCCTTTTCTTCTCTTGCTTCACCTGAATGTAGAGAATGGCACAGCATTCTGAGCACGAACTATTTTCTTCTTGAAATAGAGAAGGGTTTTCGACTGGGGTATCGAGCCTACCACAGAACACAGCGAGGCAAACTCAAACAAAGAAACAAAAAGGCACACGACCTAACACAATGAAACACACTCGGAAAAGACTCAAAGCCAAAATCGAGACCGACAAATCAAAAGACACGACACACGGACATGTTTACAAAAAGACCTCAAATCTCGAGGAGCCAGTTCCTCCGGGTATCTCCCACCATTTCTAATTTGTGATTCTCACATCGCTCGGCCCTCAGGCTCGATTTTTCTCTCAAAACCCTTTTCTTACTTTTCTCTCAACTTACTCCTCTCTATTCTTTTATTCTCTCATTTTTCATCCCTCCCCAGAGCGGTTGATGGGTAAACGAGAGGTTATGGGCTCATGCCCGATACAGCTAGCTTGCAGCCACTTCTTCTGGTAGATAGGGTGCCTTTCTGGCGAGTATGTTGATGGGGGAAGGACAGAAGACCTGACTCAATTGTGCCCCTAGTTCGTCACTTTGACCATTCTTTGTTTTCTAAAACAGTTTTGATCAAAATGAGAGTTGGATTAACATACTTGTTCGATTTTTGATTCAAAATCATGCAAATCAGGCTGTGAGCACTGAAAATTCTCCTTTTCGGGTCCAAGAAGATGGTCCGGTTTTGGAAAATGAAATAGTTTTCGAGAAAATAGTCAACTTCAGTAAAAATTTTCAAAAACTATTTTTTTACAAACAATCGATGCTCAACGAGCACGGAACTTACCCTCGAGATGCGCGACCCCAGATTGGAGACAAATTGCCCCTTGCTTAAAGGGGGATAAGGCAACGGAAAGTTGCCCCTGGTCTGGACGGCAACTCAGGGCAACTTATGGCATTGGATGGCAACGTAAAGTTGCCCCTTGTTTGGATGATGCCGCGGCACGTTGTAAACCAGTCCTCGTTGATGACGATCGGACCCTCGGACGCGGAGGAGACGAAGACGGTTTGAATCAATATATGGACACAGTCACCTGGAAAGTGTTGGTGGTTAGACTTCAGGAGGAAGTTGATTACGTAGTTCCAGCCGCTGTAACCGAGACATCGGATTCGGATGAGGCATAAGTGATCAAAACCATGACATGGACTGAGACGCTATGAAAGCGTTGGGGGCTGGACTTCAAGATGAAGTTGCCTACATATCCCAAACATGGGAATCAAGCCTTACGTAGTTCCGGTTAAGGTACACTCGGGTATTTTAACCTTTACTGTTTAGGCTCTAACTTTTGCCAAGGTGCCCAATGCGGGTTTTCAACCTTGCGAGCTATGTTTTTCTTTTTCTTTTTCTTTTCTTTTCTTTTCTTTTCTTTTGCATTTTCATTTCTTTTATTTCTTTTACTATTTTTTGTTCTTTTTCTCTTTTCATTTCTTCTTTTTTTTCTTTTCTTTTTTTCTTTCTTTGCTCTAACTTTTGCCTGGGTCGCCTTTTCGGGTTTTCGGCCCAGCGAGCCTCTCAAAGGGTAAAAGTGTAGCAAGCCCATGCCAAATGGTTTTGAGATTGAAGCCTTTCTGTGCCCAAGAGAATGACTGTTGTGTTGATTTGCAGAAAAGTCCATCACGGTTGCTTTACGAGCCTTGTCGGGTGGGATCTGATCTCCTTGATCTGACTTTGATGCCTCTTGCTCGAGGGCTGCCTCAAAATGGGCCACACAGGCGTTTCATGGCACTGTTGAACGTTTTGAACAGATTCCAGTTTGCAACAGATAAATTGAATCTTGAGGCTGAGAGCGATCCTGGGCTGCACAATCTCAAGAGCGATTCCACACAAGTCTTCACAAGACCGCGCAAAACATTTTGTTTTTGAAAGTTTTTAAGAAAGCGACAAATCGCTCGCGCTGAAGATAGTGTGGAACCAGTCTGGATCAAACTAGGGTCCTTCTCAGTACTCACGCCGACAAGCATGATTTCATTCATTAAAAGCTTAGCATGCCTATCTTTCTCTCAAAAATGATCAAAGTTTTGCAAAACCCGAGGAATTCCTTCCTCTTTGTTTTCATCACCGCAGTGTTCGAAAAGGGTTTTTATGAAAATCTTAGGTCATTACAACGATGTTTAGGGCACAAGAGAGTAGGTGATATGTACTGTTGTTCCATTCACATCCTCTGGCACGGCTGACTCAAATAGCAACAAGTACGGAACGTGATAGCCACGGCTGTTTCATTCACAATTGTTGGTATAGCTGGCTCCTCGGCAGCAACAGACTCAAAAAGCAAAAACAAAAGGGTAATGGCAAAACGGTGTTCGAGGCAACAACCCCGGAATCACCTGACATTCTATATAAAGGGGACTGACTCGCTACAACAAGACAGACCCGTAAGCAAAAGGACTGACTCAAGACAATGAGACAGACTTGAAACAAAACAAAACAAAAGACTGACTCGACACCCAAGCTAGAATTTACAAAATTAGCATTGACAGATGCTCAAAGATGCGTGCCAGACGCCACATCAAAAATATGCCAAGTGTCGCCCGCAGGTGGTTCACTTCCTGATTACATGCTTGCACTATCGGTATCCTCAAAATCCAAGAACTCTGTAGGGACTGACTTGGCCGAGGTAGGCGGGAGGATAACCTCGTTGTCAATCAAATCTTGCACCTCATGACGGAGGCAGAAGCAATTGTCAGTAGGGTGGCCTGTCTGCTGGTGGTACGCACAGTACTGAGCAGGATCATACGTAGCAGGGAGATTCTTCGGGAGGGGTCGGGGCTCAAGAGGTGTAAGATGCCCCTTTTTGGCCAAAATCAAAAGTGCCCTAGACAAAGGCATGTAGAGAGGATGGAAGACTCGGCGCCCTTGAGGCAGGTACTTTGGAGCCTGAGCACTTTTGTTAGATGCACTAGCGAACGGATCGGCGGGTACGGCCTTGGATTTCTGATCCTTTCCGGATGCAGGGTTGGGAGCGGGAATAACTGTTTTGGCATGACGGGGCCTATCCCGGTTCTCTGATTGACTGGAACTGCCCTCAAGCGAAGTGGGGAAAGCATCCTCCACAGCTTTCGACACAACTGCAGATATCTGTTGCTTGTTCATTCCCCCGGCTTTCAAAGCCTCTACTGCCCACAGCAGTTGTTCAATAGGATCGGCATCTGCCTTCATTTTACTTTTGTCTCGGGCCTCAGCCTGATCTAGAATTTGAGTTGGTGTTGACATGTCATTGTTATAACTGGAGGCCATCTCCGGTTGACTAAGTTCAATAACAATTCGGCCCAACAGCGGGGGCTCCTGGGGTACAAAGCTCCCGGTATACGGTGCGGCTGGCAGTGAAGCTGGCATTCCATAGGCGAGATCTGCCACGGATCTTTGAAGATCACCTATCATTCCCATTAGTTCAAATGTAGTAGGCTCGCGAGCCTGATATAGCTGAGGGGCCCAAACTGGGTGCGCAGCCGGCGATCTGTGTGGATGCGGCATATCAACAGTAGTCTCACTGTGCAGGGTGATTCCTTGATCCAACGCGGCCGTCATGACCACGATCTCTTCTGAATTCTGCGTCATGCTAAGTCCTGCCTCAGCAAGGAGAAGACACTAGCTGTTCTGGATCAATTCTTTGAATCTCTGAACTGAAACGGAAAAACAAGCAGTATTTCAGCCCCAAAGAGATCAAACATGGGTGTAGCCGAACAACTACACTCTACTACTGATCACTGTTCCCCAGAATCACTGTTCAAAACTGAACTGATATCCGCAGATATAGCTGATTCTCAACAACACTGATACTAGTGCCCTCGGGCCTGATGCTCAAACTTTGCAAACTGATATATGCGTTCCCTGCAGAGATACACTCTAAAAGCACATAGCAGATAAATGAGAGCCAATACACCCCTATGTTGGGGTAGGGTTTCCCTGTTCTATTTTATCAGGAGCTAGGGTTTCACTACGCACGCAGCGGTTTCAAACAACCTATATCGGGTAAGCAACCTGTCCTAGTTTGGAATGGTCACTATGGATCCGAACATGCACTAGGTCGAATGGTCAAAAAAAGGTGCCCCGGTAAAGCCGGGGTTTGTGTTCCCATACTGGCAGAGCCCGCAACCGGTCAGCCTTATGGTCATGCCTTGACACGACAAGCTTCCGGCAAACCGCTCAGGAATAGCAGATGGCCAACACGGTGTCCTAGGCGCACCAATGCACATGCAATGCAAAGAAACACATAAGTGTAGTCAAAACAGGATATCACGAGTTCGAGTCAAGCTCTCTAAAATCCCCAGCGGAGTCGCCAGAAACTGTAACAGTGCCCGCAAGGGACCTCGATGCTACAATTCAGACTCCCCTCTTTTTATGTGTTGCGGTTCTTAACCTGAACCAAAGAGTCCAACTCTGGCAAATCGTTTGAGAAAACTGATTTTTGAGAAAGAAGTGCCAAACATGGACTGCTTGTTTGGGAAAATTTATGGGAAAATTTATGGGAAAATTTAGGAAACCCCGACTCGGTGCCAAAGGCCACGTGTCCGTCATCACCAAAGTTGTCTTGGCTCGGGAGCTTGGGTACGATCAGGGAAGGTCAGCTATGAGCACCCCCTTTCGCCCGGTCCGAAGACCGGCCTCTACTAACCGTGATATCTTGTTTTGAAAACGTTATGTGTTCTTATTCCGATTATTAGCCTAGAATTACTATGTTATGCGCACAGCAAACAAGTATAGACTAGATCGCCTAATTTGGAAACAAACATTGCATATCCATTTACTTTGAAAGCGCTTTGGAATTTGCTACTCGCAAGTAGGCTAAAACACGGATTTCAACGAGTTTTTCCAACTCAAGCAATCCAACCTCCACCCACAGGCATTCAAACAGTTTATCTCATATAAGCATTTAGCCTCATGGTAATCATGCTGTCATGTTAACATTCACACGCATGCGATATGCTAAAGCATAAATACTTACATTATACTCCATGCCAAAACAGTAAACTAGTTAGCAAACATGCATGCCATAGTTCATGTTAGAGTGATTAATGCAACACATACAGAGATGCAGTTTAGAGCAGGCTCGGCTAACCCTAAAATGGCATGTGGAATGCAATCATTCGATGCACGTATTCAAGTTAGATTTGAAAATACAATGCAGTTTGTATGATGTACCGAGCCCGGTGCATGTCAACAAATGTATGGATGCACGCATGCATTGCATAAGGTATGCTAAAATAAACGTGCCCTAATCTACCATCATAAGCAGGTAAATAAAAGGGAAGAAAGAAGTGGGGGTTGGAAGACATGCACACCACTCACACACGCTTATTACAGATTTGCCCTCGCTCGGAGGGACCAAAAGAATATACAAGTTAATTAACTACGCAAGCTAATTAAATTAACTAAACGAATTAATCAATCTAATTAAAACAGTAAAGCCCTCGAGAAGCGGGTCAGATGCAGCGCATGCTCGGGACTTGCTCGGAATCGCACTGCCATGCATAGTCTGCCTCTGTTTTCCCTGTTTTGCTCCTCTGAAAACTGCCAAAGCCTCAGGAATGCCTCTCAGGATACTGGGGGATCCCACCGGCCAAGTAGAATGACCACCGGCAGTGAATTTGTGGTCACCGGCACAAAATGAATCCATCGGCTGATAACTTACTGCCGGCCGGCACAAAATGTTGCCGGTCGGCAAACAATACCTGTAGAACCTGCAACTCACAGCAGCAGAGGGCAAAACTTGCATGGCAATTCAATTCAAACAATGTATGCACCAATCATGCCCCCTATCATGTTTGCGACTCAAAAGGGGTATGTGCCTCGATTCTTGGGCCACCAATCACGCATTTCCATGCATGATGGCCTAAAGAATCAAGTGTGCACTTTCATGTCAAATGAAATGCAAACCAAACAAACAAAATAAGGCCCAATTCCTATCACCAAATCAAGGAACAAGGCATGCATGCAAGATGCAATGCCACCTAGGCATGTGAGCTAAGGGTGCAATATGGCATGACAAGACACTTGTGCAAGCATACTAGCGAACATGAGGTAAGCATGCAACCAAGCAAATAATGGTCTTAAACATGAATTGGGCAGCTCTAATTAGGCTCAAAACAGTGGCCCAAATGCCCAAAAATGGAGGCTAAACACACATACGCGTGTGCACATATGATGGTCCAAACCTTAAGCATTAAACTAGCAACTTTCAAGCACGCTTGAAAGGGGATATCATGGACAATTAGCATGCAATATAAGCTCTAAAAATCATGCTAGAATGTGGTACCAGACCAACTCAAATGAAGCTAACATTAGCATGCAAACATGGTCCAAGTACTTAAAGCATGGTAATGAGGCTTTGAAGCACACTTAGCGTAACAAACATGGCATGCACTAAGTAACTAAAAACAGATTTTTAGCATGTTAAAACAAGGCCAAGGGACCACTTAGATGGCATCTAAGTGGCTCAAATATGAAGGCATGCATAATGACCAAAACATGGAGCATTCAACACAAGCTTTCAAAGCATTAAAGAGGCATGCAAGGCAAGCATACCAACATGTTAAAGGGACTGAAATAAAATGGAAAATGACTCCAATCCACTAGATCAAAGCAAACAAAGCATGCTATACACTTACATGCTTAAGGCCAACAAGCCCAAAAATGCAAAGAGGCTATATAATGCATGCTAAGGTCGACTCAAACAACCTAAGACAGACCTAAAGCATGGCAAAATAAGCACAAAAGCTTCACAAATCTAAGCCTAAAACATGCTAAAACAAAGGCACACAACCTAAGGCATATTAAGGCAATCACAAGGCATTACAAGGTAGGTATGCAAGGCATGCATGGTACACCAAAACCAACTTAAAACCATGTTATATTAAGGCAATATAAGCATGAAAAACAGTCATGGCATGCTCAACACACCCTCAAACATAAGCTCCCTTAAGAGACCAAAAATGGTCCCTTTCAAGGACAACGAGGAGAGGGGGTGGCCCTCCCCTTTTGGAGACTTCAAGGCACCATCCCCACCACTGAAATCCCTCAAGATTTCAGTGGTGAAGAGGCCCAAACACCAAAGTCTCGAAACTTGCACAAAATAGCACAAAAATGGGGCCTTTCAAGGCCTAAGGGTGGTCAAACACACCCAAACCACAAAACACTCTTAACAAACAATCAAGAGGGCTAAAAAACAGAACTTTTTTGTATTATACACTAAACACAAAAACAGTTACAAGATGGTCAAAAGTAGGATGCAAAAATGGGGTAAAAAGGACTAGTTTCTTACCCTTGTTGACCTTCTTCACAAATGGAGGACCAGCTGCCTCCTTGAGCTTAAACCAGCCCCAAAACTCTAAAAATAATCCCTTAGAACCTCAATAGCCAAGGAAAGGTGTAATGGTAGGTGTTTGTATGCAATACTATGAACAAATGCACCTAGAACACTCAAGAGAGAAATAGATAGAGATAGAATGTATATGAGTTCTAACCCTAGAACCAGAGCTTCTAGCAATGTTTTTCTCTCTAAAATGTCTAACCCTAATGCCAAGAGAGGAGGGCTCCTCTTATAGGCAACCAATCTTGTAAAGCTTGTCAAGGAAGCTAACAAGAGAGCCATCCCTCCATACACGTGTATGGAGGGGAAGCAAATGCCACACAGCTGTCCTAAAATATCTGCAAAAGCAGATGAACAGTAGTCGGCTGCTCAAAATTGTCATTTTGACAAAAATGACTGCCGACCGGCAATAAAGAGTGCCGACCGGCAACATACATTGCCGATGGCAACAAAAACCAGCCGGTGGCCTCTAGCCACTGCCGGTGGTGTGTGGGGATGCCTCACAAGGCATTCCCTGCCCCTCCAAGGCAAAACACAAGTGTTTGGTGCAAAACCAGACACAAAACGGTCGAGTTCGGAGATCCTGAGGCAGGGCGCGTAGCCGAGGACTCCGAGAACTCCAAACGAACACAAACATGGATAATCACCGAGTGTTCAAACGGTGACGTCCAAGTCTTGAGGACGGTCAAAAATGGGGTGTCTACAGTAGGATACGGGTACGGATAGGATACGTTTGTAAAAAATAAAAAATAAATAAATTATTAGCAGTGAGTTACACATAAGCTCAAGAATGTTGAGAAACCATAGTAACTTTATAATGCAAAATACTAATATTTAAAAATTAGGTATTAATTTAAGCCGGTAGCTAGTTTAGTTTTTAAATTTTCAATAGGTTTTGCAAATATTTCATTTCAATATCAAGTCTAATATGTTGATATTATAATATCAAAACAATCTACAACTTGACCCTATGCGTTTTCCTTTTGCACTAGTCAACAATATTCTATGCGAGTTTATTTGCTTATTTATCTATTGATATTTAATTTTACTATTGTTATATTATCTTATTAATCCTTACTTCTATATAGTTATAGGGGACATATATGATATAATGAAGATATGTCAATTTGATGAATTTTATTACTTTAGGTTACTATGTTATTTTTATAAAAAAAAACTAAGCAAAGTATTGTAAAAATATTCTATTTATCCTCGCAATCATATTATATTATGATGTTATGCAAGAAATGATACAATTCTAATTTCGTAAAAGGAGTAATACGTGACTTGGAGCATTTGATACTTCAAAATTAATTAAGAAGTATCCGATAATATGTGACTTGGAGCATCCGATACTTCAAAACTAAGTATCCGATACTTCAAAATTAATTAAGAAGTATCCGATGCTTTGAATAAGTATCTGATATGTATCCATAAGTATCCAAGGAGTATCGGTATCCGATACAGATACGTCTTCCTTTTTGAAGTGTCCGTGCTTCATAGAAAATAAGTGAATCAATCAATAATAAATAATTAAAATAAACAAATCTTTAATATTTAAACATAATACAAATGAAAAACATTATTTAATGAAAATCAATACAAATTAAATCCAATTCAAACTTAAACAGAACCAATATCAATAAAATCCATTAATATAACAAATACAAATTAAATAGATTACGAAATTGACTCAAACTTCTAGTTCTTCCTTTGTTCACCTAAAAATTCTTGTATATAGAAAATTATTAGGTGCAATCAAGTCCATTGTAATAGACCAATTAATATAAAAAAAAATCGACAAAAATATTTATACAAGTAGGTTCGGTTGTTGGATTGGTTCGGTTTAGGCAAGGCCTAAACTAAGAACCAATACAATCCTATCGGTTTGATAATTTGAATGCCCATAACCAAACTGATGCACTCAAAACCCAACCCAACCCAACCCAAAGAGGTCAGTTTGGTTCGGTTCTTCGATTCACTGGTTAATTTGAACACCCATAGGGACTACCGTCGAAACTTGTTCTAGAAAATTTGACAATAGTTTAGAGGATAAAGTTGAAATTAACCTCTCTACATTCAGAATTCATATATGTGTCAATGTAACTTACTTTCTCTCTCTCTATATATATATATGCCTTAAATATATCTCATTGCTTTCTCTTTCTTGATGTCTTATGTTGCAGATTTATAGACAGATTGGTGAGAAATATGGCGTTGAGTACTCAGAAATTGAGATATTAAACAGATACAAGAGGGCTTATGGGCAGCCTTGGGGCAGATCTCGACTCAGGTGATTTATTGTCCTTGACAAGTTTGAACATATCATTGCTAGTTTCTGAATTAATTTAGTTTGTATGGTTGGATTTGAAAATATTTTGGGAGTTACATAGAGGATTAAATGTGATTCTTGATGACCTATATTTGATTCATTTTTGTATGATATCAAAAGCAAGAATGTGTGATTTTTGTATGATATCCAAAAATAAAATAAAAATAAAATAAAAAATAAAAAAGAAAAAAAGAAAAAAAAAAAGAGCCTAATTAGTACACATTAATGTGTGTTTGGGAGGGGAAAGATTGAGTATATACATAACTTTTGGCATAATGCACAAAGTGGTGGCTCCAAGACTTGAACCCATAACCTCAAGGTTATTAGGCCAAGTCTTAACCATTGAACCAATGGTAACCCCCCTTTTTTTTATTATCAAAAGCAAGAATTATAACTTTCTTTTGATTAAGTTATGATAATTAGAGAGGTGGGTTCTATGTTTCAATTGCATCTAATTATGTATTATGATTATGACCATTTTTTGCTTTATATAAGGGTATGCTTTCTTTTTCACCCACTATAGGTTTCCTATTCTAACCATTGAAATTTGAAACAGAGAACTATGTAACTTGAACATTATCAATTAGCTGATTTTATACCAAACCTGTCCTTTTATTCTCTAATACGGTACTAGAGTAATTAAAGCTTTTTAGGATATCCATGTTGATTGAACATGTATAGAATCATTCAATTCTGATATTTCGGAGGAGCCGGAGTTTTCTTATGGTAAGACATGGGTCACAATTTTTTATATATAGGTCTCGAAATTAATTTAATCTTGAAGTGTTGTGGGTTTTTTTTTCCCAGAGAAAGCAAATTTGACATTTGATGACTTTCTTATCTTTTCATTTACTAGCTGGACTCAATTTGTCACCCTCAATAAAAAAGAGTCATTTACTGATTCAAAAGGTTGCTTTGTTGTTATTTTAATATTTTTTTGGTGATTGTAGTTAATTTATCTATATTGAGCTTGCATATAGTTGCTACACAAAATTGAACTTGTATTTCATAAACTTCTCTCAAATGTAAATGAGTGGCAAGATGAATCCATAAGTTAATCACTCTCTATTAGCTTTAGCTTTTAGAGTACTAGTTGTTTGATTACATCGTGATAGAGCAAGTAGGATCTTTATCGATTTGAAATCCTTCTTGGACACTGGTTAGGTAACTCTTTTTTGTGAATCTATGTTACATGGACTGGGGTACAGGTATCCGGTATGTGGATCCGTTTCTAGGAATCCAAATCTCAAATTTAAAGGCACACGGACTCGGCATAAAAAGGGTCTTATTTATATATTTTAAATTGTTTATGTGAGATAAAATTATGTTATTATATGTAACATTAACATACATAGTCAAAAAGGTATTTTATGCCTTTTATAGCTATACAACAAAATATATACATAATGATAGTGTTAAATACAAATATTATTAAATATATATGTGTCTTGATAGAAAGTATGAGACACATAGCACACACCCTTGTCAAAGTGTCGGGTGTGTAACACGAGTGTTTGATTTAGTTTTAAGAGTCCAGGTAACATAGATGTGCATGCCTCACTCATGAGGAGTATGGTAAAGTTTGAGGGGCACACGGTGAAATAAATATATGAATCACGTTATTCTATATGGCTTAAACTTTTAGGGTAATCAGATTTTAATATTAGTTACTTTATTATCGCTTATCAAGATTGCATCTTGCTCGGACTTCCTGAAGATATATAAGATGCTATTTCTAGACTTTCTAATTGAAATTCTTCTACATTTTGTCTCTTCAACTCTTGGGACATTTTAGACATTGTTCCCCTTAATTAGTATACAATAATACAAGTAGTAAAAAAGTTTCATCCCCTTTTTCTACAAAGGTAAAAGTTTCCTTCATTTTTATTTTGCAAAATATTATTTTCTGCTAATAGGCGACGTCAATTTATAAAAGTGTGTTTACTAAATTGCAGATATGTTAACGATGGGAGACCATTCTGGCAATATATAGTCAGTTCTTCAACTGGCTGTTCGGATTCTCAGTACTTTGAGGAGTTGTACAATTATTATACCACTGAAAAGGTTAACTTTGAGACATTGATTGGTTACAATTGTTTTGGGGTTATTGAACGCTATTTTTCCCCTTGGTATAAAAAGTGAGGTAAATGCTTCCAAAATGCCAACCAAACCTTGTCTAATATATTAATTGACACTTATAACTACGGATCACATTACCATCTGACTTTTAAGTTAATTTTCATTTGTTTCTATCCAAAGGCATGGCACCACTGTGATCCTGATGCGGAAAAAGTATTTAAGACCCTAAGGAATGCAGGTGTAAAATTGGCTGTTGTGTCAAACTTTGACACTCAATTGAGGCCTATTTTGCTAGCCCTGAATTGTGATTACTGGTTTGATGCTGTGGCAGTATCAGCTGAAGTAAGCATTGATCTATTTATTTTTTCCTTTCATTCTTCCTATGGCATTGTTCAATTTCTCTCTTTCCCCACGAACAGGTTGAAGCAGAGAAGCCAAATCCCATCATATTTATAAAAGCTTGTGAGTTGTTGGAAGTAAAGCCTGAGGATGTTGTTCATGTGAGGGATGATCGTAGAAACGATATATGGGGTGCCAGAGATACAGGTTGTGATGCTTGGCTATGGGGAAGTGATGTAAATTCCTTCAAAGAGGTATCATTAACAACTTCACTTCTATTGCTTGCTAGCAAACTACATGAGCCACATGCCTTTTTGCTATGCATCTCTCTCTCTCTCTCTCTCTCTCTCTCTCTCTCTCTCTCTGTGCATTTAGCAACTGTTTTCTTTTGACTTGTTACAGCTTCAGATTTCAATATGCTTTTGTTGCATTTATGTATGTTAAATAGCTAAAAGACCCACAAGCCCCTGCAGGGAGATCACTCAAAACTCTAAAGCTACATGATTATTTTATTTTATTTTGGATTGGGAAAAAGGGTAAAAATTTATGTGGCTATGTTATACATATATTTTTGTAGGTTATAATTGGCTAGATAATGCTGAATAATACTGATACAAGAACTTTGATAAGGTGCAATTGTATTTCATATTCTACTATGGAGCACAGTGATGTACTAAAATAAAAGAGGATATCTTTTCGAATGTAGTGTTGTGTTGGTGTCAGTTACATGTCCAATACATGTTCAACATATATAGATAGGCAAATTTATTGTGGGGTTATTGGGCGTTTTTACCTTGGGTCTCACCAAAAGTGGGGTCAAGGGGTTACTCTTAATAAAAAAAAATAAAGTAAAATAAAAAAAAGATAGGCAAATTTATGAGAATCTAGTGTGGATTTAACCCATGGCTTTGTGCCACAGTGGTATGGTCTACAATCCCTATAGTGGAGATTGTGGGTTTGAGCTTCATGTGGTGTTGGGGCTGATCTTTTTTCCCTTTCTCCTTAGATTAGGCTAGTGTAGGTTCTAATGAGTGACCCCCCCAACCCCCCCCCCCCTCCCCAAAAAAAAAAGAAAAAAAAAAGAGTGAATTTAAGTGATTATAAACAAAACAATATTTGGAAAATAGTTGTGAGGATACAATATGTATCATGTTTTGTGATGGTGAACTGTGGCGGCTAAATTTTTCAATGTGGTGAACTTTTATTTACAAGGTGTACATGGTGTGTGCTGAGATTCACAAGGCTGCTGCTAAACATTTAGGTACCATTTTGCAACGTTTACAGTTTACTATTTTTCATTTACAAAAAACATTAAGCATGTTGATGTTTATTTTGAATAAGAATAGTTGAGGGAGATGTTGGCCGAACGTAGATGATGGAGGAGGTCATTGGTGATGGTAGCCAATAGCGGGGTGGGTTTGGAGTGGATTTGTCGTCGTCCACCCCCACCCCATATCATATCAAGGGTGGGACGAGAGTACACGGAGGCGGGTTAATTTTGTTGCTTTAAAAATAAAGAAGTTAATAAAAACTAAAGGTAATAGAGTATATTATATATAATAATTTATAATTAATGAGAGTTAAAAGATGTAATATTATAAATAAATGAGTGAAAAATGAATATTAAGTATAATATTTTAATAAATGAGTGAAAATGAATATGGAGTATAATATTTTAATATTTTAATTTTATTATTAAAAAAATTGAGGTAGAGAGGAGGTAGATCAGGACAAGGGAAGTTTAAATATGTATAGTTTTCAAGTTTATTCAACCAAGCTGCCAAATAGGGATGGATATGTGCATGAATTACGATGTTAAAGGCATGATACAGTAATGAACTTATTGCACTTATTGCACTTCTTGATGTAGGTTGCTCAAAGGATAGGAGTCTGGGTCTGAATAGGACCATTCCCTTCCAACAACTTTGACGGGGCATTCTTTCATTATACATAACGAGAGGCTTCTCATCCTGTATTTTTTCGTAACTAGTTGTATATATTTTGCTTTTCTATAATCTGTATGAGAGATATTAGAGATAGAGATATACAATTACTTTAACTTCAGAATAAATGGAAATAAAAGAACATTTTTAGTGAGAGCTTTTTGTTTTTCTATTCTACATATATATGTATATATATATATATATTTCACAAGATAGCTTCCATTAGTTAGATAATTAAATGTTCACATAAGTATCTCACAGATACAGATTTTCATCACCCTTACATGTTTGGTATGAATGAATGGAATAAAGTGGGAATGAAATGAAAGTCAGAATGAAATATAAAGTTGAATGAAATGGAATGTCCATTCTCATTTCATTGTTTGGTTGCCAACATGGAATGACATAAGAATAAAATGATAATTCTCATTCTCATATTTAGTTATGTCTGTTAAATTAATTACATGAAATAAGTTTTTATTTGTTTTTAATAAGGCAGTAACAAACAAGTTACAAATTTATATAGATCATGATAGTGTTGATAGTTGTAGAAGAGATGGTTTGAGCCATGGTAGTAGAGGCGACAATGACAGCATCATCAGTGGTGATAGAAGTGATAGTAAGATGGTGGTGGTGGTGGTGGTAGCAGCGGACAACGTTAGAGTGGTGGTTCTCACAATGGTTGTGGTGGTGTGGTTTTTGTGAAGGTGGTGGTAGTGGTGGTAAGGAAGTGGTTGTGGCGGTGGAGGCAGTGGTAGTGGTGATGGAAGCAGTGGTAGTAGGGTAGTGGTTCTAGTAATAATGGCGGTAAAGGTGGTGGTGGTTTGGTGGCTGTAGAGGTAGTGGTAGTGATTGTGGTCACAACGATGGTAAAGTGGTTGTGGTATGGCGGTGTGGTGGTTGTATGGTAGTGGTGGCAAAAGGGTTAGGGGGTTGGAAAAAGATAACTGAGGACAAAATTTTTTTTAGAGAAAATGTGACAGTTTTGGGTGTTCCCAAACAGATATCCTCCATGTACTTTGTAATAAGGCCTTATTAGGGAAGGCGGGTTTATAGCTAAAAAGCCACTATAAATTCTTATATTACTCTCTATTTTTGTGTGTGTGTGTGTGTGTAAAAACTAAGAAAACTATAACAACTTATTCCTAAACAGCTCCTAAATAATTATGTGTTCATAAATAGAAATAGAATTTTAATTTAAAAGTTCAACAGTATAACCAATGTAATGAAAGAAAATAAAAATGGTAGCACGTTCATCAAAATGAAAGTGAATGATGATACACTGGGAATTCTGGTTTAGAGAAGCCACAAAACACATTGTTCTCTTGCTTGACAAATAATATAGAAAAAAAAATTAATAAACATTTTTTTTTTTTTGAATGTACAGAGGTTTATAACCACAATATTGAGCATTGCCATCATTACTATCATCAAAAGTCATCCCCATCACTATCATCAGAAGTCTCACAAGTTTCTATCAGAAGTCTCACAAGTTTCTTCATTTTCTCCTTCCTGTTGCTGCTTTTGCAATTGTTCTTGTTGCTACAACAAAGGAATACAAAAAATTAACAAATAAAATCACTTCTTCTTCTTGTTGCTGCTTTTGCAATTGTTCTTGTTGTTGCTACAACATAGGAATACAAAAAATAAAAAATCAATAGCAAGTTTGATTGATAAACAAATATGGAAAATGTAACCCTCCAAAATAAAATTAAAAAAAAAAAAAAGAAAAAATCCACCAGAACTGACAAGCACCATTTGAGGCAACATGGTGCAAAATAGAGGCAACTGCCATTTGAGGCAACATGGTGCATAAGAGCCACAACTTACTATACTTTCATGATAGAAGATTGTCTATATATATTTTTTTTATCACCAATAGAAAATTGTCTATATACCAAAAAAAATTGATAACTACGAACAGATAAAGAATCGAAACATAAAAGACACAAGTGGATTTGGGCAGAATTATTGAGGTTTCTTGAATGTTTCTCATTTATTAGGATGAATGAAAAGTTTGGCTCTAAAACGGGAGCTTCTAAATACACCCAATCACATGCACGCAAGTTATGGCTTGGCTAAAGGAATTAGGTGGTGTATTTAGAAGTTCTCCTCTCTTGTACACGGGAGATTAGCTTCTTTACCATTAGAATTTTCAAGTGGCACATGAACTTCATACTTGATTTGGCATCTTCATTGGTGATAATTTTGGTTTCTCATCCAGCACTTTCAATATATTATTTTGGATGAAATTTAAAAAGAACATGGCATATAAATAAGAATAATGATATGTACACTTCTTGACACCATAATTTATTTTCTTATTATAACATGTCGATTCATACCATAAATAATTTTTTAAAAAGTAATTACGGCCATATATTATCATTTTTATTGTTATTGTTATTATTAATTTGGTTGATAGATTTGTGCAGAATATGGAGGAATTAGGTAGGTGGTCAAACATAAGATATGGATGATGGTGAGGAAATCATGACATGTTGAGAAATCATAGCCTATTGAGGAAATCATGGGTTTAGATTACATCTCTCTCTAATGTGGCTAAACCTATAAATAAGTCAAGAGAGATACAAAGAAGACATCCAACACAACTCACACAACGTGAATTCTAGGAGTAGTTTCTATCTGGGAGTAGTCACTTATCATTTTAGAAGTAGATCAGTGATAGCTTGTTACTATTTCTCTGTCGATCAGTGTATTTCTCGAGTGTTTGTTCTTGTTTAAGTTCATGTGACTTGTGACAATTCTATTTGATTAAAACAAATTCAGTTCCTTTGTTTCTCTATATTTCTTTTTTACTTAATTGCCTCCAAAGAAGTCCATAATTTGTTTAAGGCATGTAACTCAACCAAGTTTGATTTGTTTTGTTTTGTAAAAACTAAGTTTTGTCTATTGATTGGCTTCTATCGATTGACCTTAACTAAATTTTTGCTAACATAAATTGGCATGCTCGGTGGGACATTTCTAATTTGGGGTTATGGGAATCAAGAAGTAGACTGATGTATATGGGAATCATGCCTGGCATGTTTACATCTTGTGCACCTATGGATGCAAACCGCCAATGGAGTGGCAGTGTTCCCATAGATAAAAATAATCAGTGGAATACCTCATATTCCATATCTAAAGATTGTCAGTGTTATGGTTGTGGTTCTAGCATTTATTGCCAACATAATGGCATGACAAATGATGTGGAAAGAATGATTCGGCGTTGTGAGAATGAAATTTATTAGTGCAGGAGTAAAACTTTGGCCCTAAAAGAAGAAATTAATTCTCTTTATAGACAAATATTTCAAATAATTTCATCGTCTCTGTATTATTTGATGCAAAGAGATTTAAATTACTTTGATGAAAAAATTCATCAACCTGAAGGCTAAATTTCCCTAATTGATGAAGAAATTCGATATTGGAGGCAAAAGTTAGAAGGCATACTGGCTAATAAAAAATTAAAGTATGAAAATAATGTGGCTCGAGAGGTTAATATACCTATTTTTAGAGAGCCAATTATTTATGAAGTGTCAAGATATGTGACTCGAGAGGTTAATGCAACTACTTTTAGAGAGCCAATTATTCATGAAGAGGCAAGATATGTGGCTGGGGGGGTTGATATACCTGTTTTTAGAGAGCCAAGTCATAAAGATGAAATGACTAAGGAAGGTTTTTATAAGCTATTAATGGTCAAAAAAGAAGAACAACCCATTCTCTAAAAAAATATTAAAAATACATCACAAAATGATGGTGAAAATTTACTTGTGAGGCATGATTTTTTGCCAAACCTGACAATGAGTGGTGAGCCATTAATGGATAAAAAAGAAAAAAAACTCAATTTCTCAAAAAATATTAAAAATACATCATAAAATGATGGTGAAAGTTCATTCAGGGGGCATATTTTTAGCAAAACATGGCAAAGAGTGATAAGCCATTAGTGGCTAAAATAGAAAAACAACCCCTCCTCTCATAAAATATTGAGAATTAAGCACAAAATAGTGATGAAGATTCACTTGGGAGGCATGATTTTAGGCCAAAGATGATTGAAAATTATGAGCAATCCATGTTTGTTGAATGTGAATTTGCTGACATTTTTCAAAGTGTGAAAGTTTATGAATTTTTCATGACATTCAATTATGTGAGTTTGGAATCCAACATCCACTTTGGATTAGTGGATCACACAAAAAATTAACCTTCATGACACGGTTTGAAAAACAAAAATAGTTGAAAAAAGTTATTTGTAATGAATTCTCTTTGATTAGCTAAAACATGGCTAACAAAGAAAGGTTTTATTTGAAAAAATAAGGGATGTGACTCTCTATCATGTTATTCGACAAAGCCAAAGGTGAGTGCCCACCAATTTGTTGGGATCTAGGGATCCTGCCCAGGATGTCCAGAGTATACATTCATGCACCAAACAACCCATACACATAAAGAAGACGAACAAATTTAACATGGTTCAGCTCAATGCCTATGTCCACGGGAGAGTAACCAAATTTCACTATAGATGGAGAGCATACAAAGATTACAATGGAGGAGGGAACACTCATCCTCATTCAACTCATACTCAACTCACCCACTTACACCGACGGAGCACCCTCTCTCGCACAGAGGGCCAATCTCTTTTATTCTCTTATTTTGCTCTCTTGGTTTTCTCCCTCACTTGTCTGCTATCTCTACCTCTATTTATACAAAAATTGGAGAGCCTAAAGTCAAGCTTGCTTACCGACTAACCATTGACGAGCCACTGACAACATTGATGGCAGCCACCAACACAATCACCTTATAATAGGATAGATCAGCTAAAGATCTCCAGCTCAAATCTGCAGTTGCATTCTTTTCTTCATTTTGCAGCTTTTTTTGACTTCTAATGGCTTCCACGTGCGTCGCTCCTTACATGGAGCAGAAACCCAACAATCGCCCCTTTCTGCTCATGTGGGGTGATGTGTCATATCCGCAACAAAACCTGCTGCAAATCCTGTCACGTCCAAAACTAGCATAGTCTGCATCTCCACACTGAGACCCTGCACCCCCTGACAAAAAATACCTGGCACCCTCTCATCTGGGTGTCCATGGTAGAAGCTAGAGATAAAACACCAGAGAAATACAGAGCTACAAGAGGTGTAGGGAATCCAACATCCTCAACTTTACTCACACTAACCTCTGATTCTCTCTTGAAGAGAGCCCTTTCCCTATCTCACATATCTGTTCCATGCTTCCCTATCACGAGTGTCTTCACTTACTATGCTTGAACCTACGTGATCAAAATATATGGCACCCCCTAATTGGATGCCCTGCACCCACTGCTTAGGATGCCTTACACTCCCTTGAGTGCTCTGTGACACTATAGCTCTTCTCTGAAATGCCAAACCTGCCATGCACCACTTTGCATGGTCAAAACTAGAGCAACAAAAAACTCTTCGTTTGTTTGGTCAACGTTTCTGGTTTTCTTTGCTCAAAGCTTCCATCTAAACTATCAGCATTTGCCTTTTGCACTTCTGAACAACCTCCCAGCGTTTCCACACGTTTGTTGTATGTGCCCTTTGCAATCCCTAATCTCCAGTTCAGTGATGCACTTTACCTGCGCATCTCTCACTTGTACTACCAGACTAACGGTTGACAGTAGCTCATTCTACCAAACCAGTTTCAACAGGTCTGTACAAATCACCAACTATGCAATACCTAGCATAGTAACCACACCCATATTCTTTGAGTGCTCATCGTGGCTTCATCTTTCCTCCTACGCTCGAGTTCGCTTGAGAGATCCGCAACTACTCTGTCTCATCAAGAGGTGCGTTTGCCACCATGAAACCAAAACCAACCATTCAGTCAAAATTAAATGCCATTTGCTGTACAAAACACAAGCGCTCTTCCAAAGAATACAGTAGATTCCATTGCTCAAAAAAATATTGAGCCAATGCACAAAACATGCAGAACCAATCGAGCTAGCTCTTTCGATTTTTTGCAACTCAAGCTACACCATGGTGCCAAATTTCAATTTCCATAATTGCCAAACAAGTTGTCCTTGACAACTCCAAAAAAAAAAAAAAAAACCATGCTGAGCAAATCCGTTTGAACCAATGTTAAGGAGACTAAACAAGAGATGCTTCAAATTCTCCGTCAAAGCAACTTTAAAAGTGGTACCATAAAACTTCTAGTTCGATCTACCATCGAACACAAAACTACTCTCTTCAAGATCGAACTAATCACGAGAGCCAACAAGTATTTTGAGAACTAAAACAAGTTCTCTACCAAATAAAAACTAGACTGTGGATGCAGTCAGACTCTAACTAGTTCGGAAGTATTAGAACAAACTTCAGACGAACAAACAAAAAACAAGAGCTAAAAATTCTGAAGTGTCGAGCAAACTCTAGATTCCTCCAACTGCAATTCCAACCGACAGACACAAGATGATACACCATCTTTACAGCTGCCAAAACTGCCCAAAGGCGCATGCATTGTAGGTGCACAATTCCAACAGTCCCCACTGACTCCATCGAGTCAATATATGATCTATCACCTCCAAATCCAACGGCAGATTGAGGGATGGATCCCAAAACATAAGATTCAAAATCAGCTTCAATCTTCAACAAACAACAACAATCACACCGCTTCCACAGAAACAAACACATAGAGTCTAAATTTTCACTCAAACTACTAATAGGTGATGTCTTCGAATATGGAACAGATTGCAAAAATGAAAATCACAAGAGGAAGAAAAAATCAAGTCTCATGAACCAGAAACACCAATGGATCTAATCAAACACGATCATAGATCCTAAATGTGATAGTGAGTCTCAACAAAACATGACTTCAAAAAGTTTCCAATAATTCGTGAAAGACCGCCAAAACAATGTCTTCAATAGACATTGCAAAAAAGAACGCCAAAGCTCCACCAAGATCTGAAGTAGATTGCTACAACTTCTCCTTCAAATTGACAAATGCAGACACCAAGGCTTCACCATATGCAGGTATTTCAACAATGATCCATGAAGGATCTCAAACGCCTCCACAGAGGCTAATGCCAATAAAGTACTACTATTTGGACTTGTCATACATGCCAAATCTTCGAGTACACTCTACCAACACCGGTTATCTCTATCTCCTAGAGAGATCCCAATGTACTGTAAAGTTCTACAACTGACTCGAAAGTCTCCAAATGAAATGAGAACTTCTGACTCTGAAGGGTCTTCAAATTGGCTTCCAATTGGCTTCAAATGGGTGAACAAAATTTATCAACCCCATCACTTATATGGGTAATACAATGCCATTGTACAAACACGCCTCCATTCCATCAAGCATTTGGAGTGACACTACACCTCCTGCTTGAAATGTCTTCAACCGCCATACATAATCCTACATTGCTCCCACCTCTATCACTAGGTACTTGCATCATCCAATAGAACACATACAGTTTCCCTATTGAGGTGACTCCACACAAACTCTCTGGATGCCCGTCGTGACTTCATTTCCATGAACCAAATTCAAGACAAAGCAAGACATCTGCCTCTCACTAGGTGCGCACTGTCGTGTCTTATCCGTTTTAATTTCACTATCTGGAGCTTTCTTTTGTGAAATGGTTGCTACTTCCAAGCCAAAATCCTACACATTACATCTTTGTACGACTCTATTGCGTACTCTTACATTGTTGTACGTTTGCACCTGGGGTGATAATCTTACATACCCATCTATGCTCTCGTAGCTTTGTGCTCCCGTGCCTTGTGTATGCACTTTTGTAGTTGTTGCTCTTCCAAGTTTAAATACCACTAGTACTACTTCTATTCTTGTTTGATAGTAGCTCCAACTGCCACAACATTCCCCTAAGCCTGTATTGGTTGCCAATCATCTGTCTGCCGATGAAGTGATATTCTCCTGATTGAACTAGATCTCCTAATCACCTGGACTCAATAACCAGGAAAGTTTCCAAGAAAGACTGATGGGGTCACAATTGGTCCTACTTAAGAACTAGTCTCCTTAGACAGTATAGGTGTCTTTTTTACAGAACTTTCCTAGACATTGTCGATCCTAAGATAATCATGTGCAATCCTCTAACCGCCCTTGACCAATCATGATCTCCCTTGATCCGCCACTTGATCAAGTATGATCTCCTTTGGTCTCCAATGATCTATTTCCCGATCTGCATCTGTCTGTCCAATCCGATTAGAATCTCACCATTTTGATCTCTTCAGTGAATCCGTAGCATTTCACAACATCTAACAACCTCCTTCTAGTTATTGAAGATAACAAACTCTCACTTTTGGAAATCTTCAAAAACTGTTTAGAATTTCACCATTCTGACATTGCGGCTATGTCTGGAATGATCCATTTAGCTAGGACCATCGTTGCATTTCTGGGGCCTCATTGAAAATACTCCCTAAAACCTAGGAAAAAATTGCAATTTATGGAAAAATTGGGCCCTCCTGCAATTTCTAGAGCCACCAGGGAATATTCAATTTTCTCTTAGAATATTCCTTCTGCTGACATCATCTCCGTGTTAGCATTGCGTCAGCCTACTGTGTCAGCGATGGCATCATCTTTGCGTCATGTTGACATCATCACCCATGGACCCTTCTTGGGCCAGATCTGGGTCGGGTCCCTTCTGGACTGGATCTAGCTAACGTTATCTGGATCGGATCTACATTGGGTCCCTCCTAGACCGGATATGCTTATGTCATCTGCTATGTCAACGCTGTGTCATCCTCCACAAAAAAATATTTTTCAGAACGCAGCCTGGTTGTTTTGAACCCTTGACCTTAGACCTTGCTTACGTCTAGAGTATATAGTCATGCACCAAACAACCCACACACATAAAGAAGACAAACAAATTTAAAGTGATTCAGCTCAATGCCTACGTACACGAGAGAGTAACCAAATTTCACTATAGACGGAAAGAATACAAAGATTACAATGGAGGAGAATGGAGCACATATCCTCACTCAACTCACCCCCTCTCACCGAGGGAGCACCCTCTCTCACACAAAGGGCCAATCTCTCTTCGTCTCTCATTTTGCTCTTTTGGTTACCCCACTCACTTGTCTGCTCTCTCTACCTCTATTTATACACAAATTGGAAAGCCTAAAGTCAAGCTTGCCTACCGACTAGCCATTGACAACATTGGTGGCAACCACCAACACAATCACCCTATAATAGGATAGCTCAACTGAAGATCTCCAGCTCAAATCTACAGTTGCATTCTTTTCTTCATTTTGCAGCTTTCTTTGACTTCCAATGGCTTCCATGTGCGCCGCTCCTTACATAGAGCAGAAGCCCCACACAATTGATAGTGGTCCTCGTCTTTACATGGCTAATTAGTATTAGCCAATATTCTGGATTGGCCCAGATTTTTTCTTTTAGATCATTTAAGGTAAAACTTACTTCTATCTTAAATGAAAGGGCATTGTTGACATCATAATTTATTTTTCTATCGATTGTGGTCTATTAATTGTGGTCAAATCTAATCTTATTGTGGGCTATTAATTTATACCATAAATTATCTTTTTAAGTGATTATGGCCATATTTTATTATCTTTATCAATTTTATTATTATTGTTATTATTAATTTGGTTGCTAGATTTGTGAAGAATACGAAGGAATTAGGAAAGTGGTCAAATATGAGACATGGATGATATTCAGGAAATCATGGCATGTTGAGAAAATCATAGCCTATTGAGGAAATCCTGAGTTTAGATTACCCCCTCCCCCCCTCTCTCTCTCTCTCTCTCACTCATGTTGTTGAGCCTATAAATAAGCCAAGAGAGATACAAAGAAGATATCCAACACAACTCACACAACATGAATTCTTGGAGTAGTCACTCATCATTTTAGGAGTAGATTAGTGATAACTTGTTACTATTTCTCTATCGATCAGCGTATTTCTCCAATGTTTGTTCTTGTTTAAGTTCTTGTGATTTGTGGCAAGTGACAATTTCATTTGATTAACACAAATTCAGTTCATTTGTTTCTCTATATTTCTTCTTTACTTAATTGCCTCCAAAGAAACGCTTAATTTGTTTAAGGTATAGAACTCAACCACAAGCTTGATCTGTTTTGTTTTGTAAAAACTGAATTTTGTCTGTTGATTGGCTTCTATCGATTGACCTTAATTAAATTTGGCTGGCAATACTCTAATTTAAGCTTTCTTATACTCCATTCCCCCCTTCTCATAAGGGATGTGTACTCCATTCCCTTCCGCTCCCCTCTCCTCTCATAAGGGAGGTATGAGATTAAAAGTAGTTTGTGAACATAATTGTTCTTGAAAATTGATGAAAGTTAGAAATTTGTTGGACCATGAGAGGGTAATTTATAACCGAAGTAGGCCGAGTTGGGTATTGGGCCTTGGGGCCGAAATGAAAAGGGCCGAGTAGAAAGGCCATGTAGGTTACTCCGGTTTGGAGAAGTAACTTTGAAGATAGACCGGTCACACAACCGTGGTGGTTAGCCCGGTCTCGGAAGGATTTAGTTCTACTCCGGTTGAGAGGAGTAGCACGAAGGCTTCGGTCTTCGATAGTTACTTCGGTTATAGCATGTGAGAACCGAAGTAAGTTGTGGTTCTAAAAGGTAGCTCGGCTTTAACTCTCTTATGGATAGCTCGGTCCTAGTATGGGAAGGCCGGGGTAAGGGAGAGTAGAGTGGGGGCCGAATTAATAGTTACTTCGGTCCTGAAGTAGTCCGGCCATAAGAAGAACCATCTCACTTGGTTTAAGCAGTGAGGGGGGTGTTGGAGGATAAGCATTGTCTTCCAGGAGTATGAATCCAAGGAGGACTCTACGCAAGGAGGAGTAATCCTAGAAGGACTCTGCACATGGAGGAATAAGAGTCCTACCAGGATTGTGCCACGCGAAACCTATATAAGCTCACTAATATCACCTTTGGAGAGGTAATGCAACTTTGCTCCCTGATTACATTGAGCTTTTGCCTACTTGTCTTGCTTTCTGACTTAGGCATCGGAGAGGTTTCCGGCACACACCCGCCGGCCAGCTCACGTTTGTGTTTTCAGGTGACCAAGCGACGTCGTACGGAGGAACGCAGACTTGATCAACAGGATTATACGAGAAGGTATATTTCTTTCCCGTACAATTGGCGCCGTCTGTGGGAACTCAGACAAGAACAACCTCTTGATCAAGCTTTTTCTCCCTAAAAATCAATGGCGAACAACGAAGAATTACCTCAGTCCGCCGTCGACGGACTAACTCCAGAAGGGGGTGCAAGGCGCGAAGGCCTACCCGTGGTCACTCCCATGGCGAACCTGGAACCACACAGACAAAATTCCAGGAGGGATGCAAGGGGACGAAGGCGGAATAACAGCCCTCATCCCTCTCGTTCGCAAAGCCCAGAAAGACAAAGACGCAGAATTGATCCTCAAACTTTGGAAGATCGCGTCAGGGAACAAGACGAATTGATCCGTCGGATGGCAGCAGACATGGAATCTCTGAAACGTCAGGTGAAAGGAAAAGAAGTGGCGACAGGAGAGGGGCGCACAACAAGACGCCCCCTCGCCACTCGGAAAGTCGTAGTAGGAATACTACACCCTCACAAGGGGAGAACAAGAGCCTCAGGACAGGCGACACGCAATCCAGATCTTCCAGAACTCGTCACTCCAGGTCTGAGAGGGCGAGGTCTGAAAGGTCACACACCGGGGGAAGCACATACTGGCCCTCGCATACGCACCAGACAAGGTCCAGGCAGACAGAGTTGCCCAGATCGTCCGACCTACGAACCGTGCTAGAAGAAAAGGCGCGATGGAAGGAGGACGCCAGGGCGCGTGACCCACATAGAATTTCTGCCTTACAGCGGTTGGCTCCTCGGACGCACGGAAGCGTCGAGGTTGGAATGCCAATACCGCGCCCCGCTTACGAACCAACGGACAAGGCATTGGCGAGGCTGCAGACCTCACCATTCGTCCCAGCAATAGAGAACGCGCCCCTACCGTCAGGCTTCCTGCAGCCCAAATTCACAACATATGAAGGGAAGACGGACCCCTACTCACACTTAAGCCACTTTCGCCAGGTCATGGCTGTATACCGGCGGAATGAGGCCTTGATGTGCATCCTATTCCCTTCAAGCCTTGGTGACCTAGGCTTGACTTGGTTTGAGAAGCTTCCAGAGGGCAGCATAGCCTCCTGGGCGCAACTGGCGGAGGCGTTTGTAACGCGATTCAGAACAAACACGAAAACCCCAGTGGAGATCGACCAGTTACTCTCCATCGACATGGGTGATAAGGAGACCTTGAGGTCATATAACAGTCGCTACTGGGAGACATTCAACCAGATTGGGGACTGCCCAACCAATCTCGCCATTGCGCAATATAAAAGAGGCCTCCCAGTCGGGAACAGACTGAGGGACTCTATCACCATGACGCCACCCCTCACCATGGAGGCCCTGATGGAGAGAGTGCATCAGCACATCAGGGTAGAAGAGGATGGCGCTCGTGCCAAAGCAAAATCTGGCGCGGCCGCAGCACCAGAGAAGAAGGCCTCAGCAAAGGTCAACGCAGTAGACCGTCCGAACAGAAACGGACGTGGCAAAAGAGACAATGGAGAGGACCAAGACAAAAGATGGCTGAGAGTCCGCACTGCCATCACCACGGTCTTCAAGAAACCGATCTACCGTATACTTAGCGAAATTCGAGACGAGCCTTTCGTCAAGTGGCCAGCTAAGTTAGGCGAAGCTCAGAAGGACTACGATGACAGATCGAGGTGCACCTTCCATAAAGAAAAGGGGCACCGCACTGAGAATTGCACACCATTGAGGCAGCATCTGGAAGAGTTGGTGGCAGCGGGTCACCTGGACAAATACATAGAAGGAGGGGCACAGCCAGCCCCCCAGGACCACAATATGCCCAATGGAATGCCGAACGACGCCCCACCTCAAGGCGTCATCAACGTAATACATGGAGTCTTTGAACCTGAGCGTGTATGCGAGCTCAGAGGTTCAATCAAAAAGGCTGAGCACTTCAGAGAGGTACTAAGTGTCCAACCAGTCGCCAAAAAGGGGAAGATAGAGGCCACAAATGTCATGTCCTTCTCAGATAAAGACTTGGCAAGGATTTATTGCCCTCACAACGATGCCTTGGTCGTCACTCTTCGAGTCAAGGATTTTGACGTCAAGCGGATTCTGATTGACCAAGGTAGTTCGTGTGAAATCATGTATTATGAAACCTTCAAGCAACTAAAGTTGCAGGATAAAGACTTGGCGCCTGCCGTATCTCCCCTTATCGGATTCAACTCCATGCCAGAATGGCCCGTCGGCAAAATTATCCTCCCAGTCAGAGCAGGGAGTGTGACGAAACAAGTGGAGTTTTGGGTGATAAAGGTCCCCTCCACCTACAACGTTATCTTGGGCAGAACATGGCTGCATGCCATGCGCTCGGTGGCATCCTCCTACCACCAAGTGATGCGATTTCCCAACGACACCGGAATAATTGAAGAAGTATATGGGGACCAGATTATGTCCAAACAATGCTTCGTCACAACGAATGGCAGCCGCGCTGCCAAAGGATATGTTCATTCGGTTGAAGAACCTGAGAGTAATGAACTGTTCGCAGAGGTTGGCAAAGCGGCTGATCAGAAAGCGGTGGAAGACTTGGTGGAGGTAAGAATCGACGAAAAGAACCCGGATAAGTTCTTCTTGCTTGGTTCGTCGTTATCCAGCGCTGAGAGGTTGGAGGTCATGGAATTCCTGACCTCCAACATCGAAGTGTTTGCCTGGACGCCTTACGACATGCCAGGCATTGATCCAAACCTCATCTGCCACCAACTCAATGTCCACCCGTCTGCCAGACCAGTCATTCAACGCACACGCAGATCGGCACTCCACCACGCCGAGATAGTGGCAGAAGAAGTGGGTAACCTACTGGAGGCAGGAGCAATCAGAGAGGTACATTACCCCAAGTGGATCTCCAACACGGTCGTGGTGCCAAAAAAGAATGGCAAGTGGCGTGTCTGCGTCGATTACAAGACGGTCAACAAAGCATGTCCAAAGGACAGTTTCCCCCTACCAAGGATAGATCAATTGGTGGACCTCACAGCTGGGCACAGCAGGCTTAGCTTCCTTGACGCATACAGAGGCTACCATCAGATAGCCATGCACGAACCTGATCAGGAAGTAACATCCTTCACCACTCCAAGAGGACTATACTGCTACAAGGTCATGCCCTTTGGCCTAAAGAACGCAGGGGCGACATTCCAGAGAATGGTCACAAAGATGTTCGAGCCATTGTTAGGCAGAACAATGGAGGCTTACATCGACGACATGGTGGTCAAAAGCAAGGATGCGGATGACCATCTAAAGGACCTAGACGAGATGTTCCAGATCCTGAAGAAACACAAGCTGCGCCTTAACGCTTCTAAGTGCGCATTCGGTGTAGGGTCTGGCAAATTTCTGGGTTTCCTGGTAACCAACCGGGGTATTGAGGCAGACCCCTCCCAAATCAAAGCAATTCAGGAGTTAGAAAGGCCTAACTCAGTGAAAGAAGTGCAGCATCTCACCGGCATGGCAGCAGCACTTAACCGATTCATCAGCCGGTCCTCAGACAGATTGCGTCCATTCTTTCAGTCATTAAAAGCTAAGTTTGAGTGGGACGAAGAATGCGACCGAGCTCTGGAGAGCTTGAAGGAATACATGTCTTCTCCACCCCTACTTGTCACCCCAATACCTGGAGAAGAACTCTTCCTCTACTTGGCAGTCTCTCAGCACGCGGTAAGTGCAGTGTTGGTTCGAGCAGAAGGAATCCAGCACCTTCCAATCTTCTATGTCAGCAAGACATTGTTAGGTGCCGAAACGAGGTATTTGCCACTGGAAAAACTGGCCTTGGCCTTAATGATGGCCTCAAGGAAGTTGTCGCATTACTTTCACGCCCACACCATAGTTGTTCTCACAGCCTTCCCACTCAAGGCTTTATTTGAAAGAGCGAACTTTTCTGGGCGAATTCTAAAGTGGGCAGTTGAATTGGGACAATATGACGTCAAGTTCCACCCAGAACCGCAGTAAAGGCCCAATCTTTGGCAGACTTCGTCGCGGAGTTCACTCCTGGAAGCCACCAAGTCTGCCCAATCGACCTGACTGACAGAACCGAACTAGGGATGGAGATTGACGCCGGAATAGCGCAACCCCTAGTGCAGGTAACTCAGCCAGGGCCCAAGGCAGACCAGAGTAGAGAAGGCAAGGAGGAAACAGACCTTGCTGCACCAAGTCAAAACTCACCAACAACTAATAACTTGGTACCATCAGAAGACAAGGGGCAGACTGCAACTATGGATCATGAAGGAAACGCCAGCGACATTCCAGACCCCACAACATCATCCGATCCCTCCATTTGCTGGAAGTTGTTTGTAGGGGAAATGTGGAAGCTCTTTGTGGATGGAGCATCCAACCGACATGGCGCAGGACTTGGCATAGTCCTCATCTCTCCAGATGGCCTAGTGGTGGAGCAGGCAATCAACCTTGGCTTCCCAGCGTCAAACAACGAAGCAGAGTATGAAGCACTTCTGGCAGGTCTCAAGTCAGCATACTACATGAAGGCCACCGAGCTAATGGTTTACAGCGACTCCCAGTTGGTGGTAAACCAAATATCTGGCGACTACGAGGCAAAGGATGATAGAATGGCCAAGTACCAAGAATTGGTCAGAACAGAGATAAAAAAGTTCGAAGTGGTGAGGATAGAACAGATCGGCAGAGAAGAAAACAGCAGAGCAGACGAACTAGCAGGCTTCGCCTCAATGGCAGACACCTCCATTCCTCACCCACTGCTAATTGACTATCTGCCTAGACCAAGCATTGAAGACGCAGGGGTAGAAGAGGTATGTTGCGCAGAATTAGGCCCTTCTTGGATGGATCCCATCATACTGTTCCTAAAAGACGGCACCTACCAGAAGAGAAGAAAGATGCCAACAGAATAAGAGCGAAGTCACAGCGATTTTGGCTCTCCCCATCCTTGGCATTATACAAAAAGTCGTTCTCAGGACCTTACTTAAAGTGTGTTCACCCCAGCAAAGTGGAAGCATTCCTGTTTGAAATACATGAGGGTGTTTGTGGCAGCCATCAAGGAGGAAGATCATTGGCATACAGAGCGATCTCGCAAGGATATTGGTGGCCATACATGCAAGCGGATGCAGAGAAGTATGTTAAAAAGTGCGAAAAGTGTCAAAAGTTTGCACACCAAATACACCAACCTGCCAGAGAACTACTACCATTAACTAGCCCATGGCCTTTTGCAATGTGGGGGTTAGACATAGTAGGTCCACTTCCAACGGCACCAGGCAACAGGAAGTTCTTTCTTGCGGCAACAGACTACTTCACAAAGTGGGTGGAAGCAGAAGCCTTGGCGTCAATCAAGGAAAAAGATGTGAAGAAGTTTGTCTGGCAGAACATCATTACTCGCTTTGGCATACCAAAGGCACTAATTTCAGACAACGGCACTCAATTCGATGGTAGGATTTTCAGAGGCTTTTGCGAAGAGTACAAGATAGAGTTCTACAATTCTACACCGGCATATCCTCAAGCAAATGGACAGGCAGAGGCATCAAATAAGGTAGTCTTGGATGGATTGAAGAAAAGGCTAGAAAAAGCCAAAGGCAAGTGGGCAGAAGAGCTCCCCCACGTTTTGTGGGCTTACCGCACCACGCCTCGGCGTTCGACAGGAGAAACACCATTCTCCCTAGCTTATGGCATGGAGGCAGTCATCCCATTAGAAGTTGGCCTCCCCACAATTCGGAGCGAAAACTTTGATCCAGACCTAAATGGCGAAGCCATAGCATTAGAACTTGACCTTGCGGAAGAAAGAAGAGACAGAGCATTAGTTCACATCGCCTCCTACCAACAAGAGTTGTCCAGAAAGTATAACAAAACAGTGCATCCAAGGCAATTCAAGATCGGAGATTGGGTACTGCGCAAAGTGATGGGAAATACCTTAGTTCCAGGAGATGGCAAGCTAGGACCTAACTGGGAAGGACCTTACAAAGTGGTCGGGTTAGCAGGCAAAGGGGCATACCACTTGGAAGATGAGGACGGCAAAGCAATTCCCAGGCCATGGAACACAGCAAATCTCAAGTTATTTTATTTTTAGCTTTTTTCCTTTTACGTATATGTAATTTTTTACTTTCTCAATAAAACAATTCGATTCTTTTTCAGTATATTTGTTTTCCGTAGAAAGCAGCTTTAGTAAGTTAGTAGCGTTGTAAACATAGTTGGCCGAATTAAACCAACTATGACTCCTCCTAAGCCCAGGATCAGGATCCAGGCTGCAGGACGTTTGGTCGATATAACCAAACACTTTATTCTAAGTTGGCTGGAAAAACCAACTTAGAGGTTGGCTGGATTAAACCAACACCCCTCCTAAGCCCAGGATCAGGATCCAGGCTGCAGGACGTTTGGTCGATATAACCAAACACTTTATTCTAAGTTGGCTGGAAAAACCAACTTAGAGGTTGGCTGGATTAAACCAACACCCCTCCTAAGCCCAGGATCAGGATCCAGGCTGCAGGACGTTTGGTCGATATAACCAAACACTTTATTCTAAGTTGGCTGGAAAAACCAACTTAGAGGTTGGCTGGATTAAACCAACACTTTGTACTCTTCAGCCGAAGTAAGTTATATCGGCTGAGGAGTGGTTGGCTGGATTAAACCAACACTTTGTACTCTTCAGCCGAAGTAAGTTATATCGGCTGAGGAGTGGTTGGCTGGATTAAACCAACACTTTGTACTCTTCAGCCGAAGTAAGTTATATCGGCTGAGGAGTGGTTGGCTGGATTAAACCAACACTTTGTACTCTTCAGCCGAAGTAAGTTATATCGGCTGAGGAGTGGTTGGCCGGATTAAACCAACACTGTGTACTCTTCAGCCGAAGTAAGTTATACCGGCTGAAGAGTGGTTGGCTAGTAAGTTAGATAGTCAAAACCGAGATCATAGTTGTGCAAATAAGTTCATGGAAAAATTCATTACAAGTACAGGCATACATGCGCGAAACCGGAATAAGAGTTGAAGAAATTTTTCATTTAACTAAAACCAAGTACAGTTGGGGGGCCGAAGCCCGGTTACAAAAAGTTCAAGAACAAAAGAAAAGAAAGAAGACAATCAACGTAAGAGATCTTCGAATTCGGCGTCGAAGTCATCAACAGCATCTGTACGGAGTCCGGTATTGGTAGGGGATACGGTCTGAGCCGGGAGTCCGGTTACGGCAAGAACATCGGTTCCAGTTGGCCGCACATCAGAAAGACCCTCAACAACCGGCTCCAACCGAACTGTTTGCTCATTGACGGCCGGAGTATCCGTCGACTCGTCCTCATCATCATCTTCGTCATCAGATGACCCCAGAAATTGCTTCTGGAGATCGTCGGCATAGTCTTTCAGTGAGGCCGGAATGAAGTACTCGGGAGCGTTGTAGACCTCGGTTTCAGGTCCACAACCGAGCTTCTCCACTGCACTCCTCCAGCCACACTTAAAAAATAAATCCTTAGCTGCTTCGCATTGCTGTGAGTAAGCAACTTCGGCTTCCTTGAAACCTTCTTTGGAAGCTTCTTCAACCTTCTGCTTCAGGTTTGTTATTTCGGCATCCTTTTTGGTTTCAAGTTGTGCCATCTCCCACAGATATTTGTCTTTCACTTCGGTTACGGCGCGCTGCTTATCACCGTCAGCCGAGGCAACTAGTCCGGTGAGACGAGCTACCTCGGCCTCCAGTTCGGCCGACCTCTGCTTAGACAGCGATAGCTCGGCAGTCTTTGTTTCAGCCTCCCTCATTGCGTGCCTTGTTGTTTTTCGGAGTTCCATCACCTGCCTGTGGGCGATGGTGTTCTTCTGAATGGCCTGCGAGAATAGTTCCTTTTTAGCCGAGCTGAGAGTTGGAAAGAAAATTAGACAGATCAAAAGAGGACAGTACTACTTACCAGAATCATGGACTTTGTCGATGACCGGATGGCCTTCAGCTCGGTATTTAGCTGCCTGGTATGGTGCTCCATGTCTTTGGGAAGACAAACACCTCTGCCCAGGTTGAAGGCCAGTAAGTGATCCTTCTCGGCAACAACCGAGTCGTTGTCTTGGATATCTCGGTTGTTGAAGATGAAGGGTGGAGCCCATTTGTTGGCATCAGTTCGGTCTGCTTGCTCCGGCTGGGGGTCTGGTACGAGGCTGGGTTGGGGGCTCGGTGGAAGGATGTTGTCATCTTCGTCAACCAAACGCTGCTCAGTCTCGGAAGTCCGGGCGCGCTTAGCTCGGCGAGATGAAGATGGCTGTTGAGTTGGGAGAGCCACCACGGCTTCAGTAGTTTGGCCGGTCTGTGGCACCTCGGCCCTAGTTGTAGCGGTCAGCATTGCCTTCAGTTTGTTTTTCTTCGCCATCTCTTGTTCGGCGGTGAGTGGCACAAGTTTATTTCGGGCAAGGTGGGTCCGGTTCTGGTGGGTCTTCAAGGAGAAAGTCGGTCACCCTTGCTTTTCGGCGACCGAAGTAGCGGTAAGTCGGTTCGAAGTCAAGAAGTTTAGCCCAACTTCTTTCCCGAACCCGTAGTGCGGCGCGCAGAACGCCTAGGTTGGGGTAGTTGTAAAGAGAGTGAAGATGAGCTGAATCTGCAAAAAGAAAACAAACTGTTAGTCCGGTTCAAAAGTAGAAAAACCGAGATAAAGAAAAGTGAGAAAGGCAACCGGAGTATGTATACCGGGTTCTCCTTTATTCCAATTTATTCTTCGGCCAGGAATCCGGGCTTGATGGTCTTCAAAATTGCCGGACACCCAGAAGAAATCATCATCATTTAGGTCTTTGTCCGGTGTGTGCTTAATTATTTTTTCTCGGCCTCGGCGTATTCTCAAGTAATAACACCAGCCTTCGTTCTTGGATCCTAGTGAGTACTGATGGAATATTTCGGCTAAGCCTAGGTTGAGACCGGTCTGGTGGTTTAGGGCGTCTATGCCCATTATTATACGATATGTGTTAGTGGAGAGTTGGGTTGGGCATAGTCTGGTTTGCCTTAGAAACTCACAGATTAAAGGCTGGACTGGGAATCGCAGTCCGGTTTCTATTATTGACTGAATGGTAAAGGGGACAGAGCCTTCGTTGCCCCATGGGTCAACGTCTTGATTGGCTAAGGTAAGGTTTACATCGGCTGGGATGTTGTAATCTTTTCTAAATTCGGCTAGGCCTCCTGGGGTTTCTACTAGGAATCTGTACTTCCCCATTTATTTTAACTTAGAAATAAATTACTTCGGTTGAGAATTTGTACTCAGGATCTCGGTCGAGCGCTCAAATGGGTGGCTTGGGCAACCTAAAGTCTGCAAATTGGAAAAACAAGGGGTTAAGCACAGACCATCGACCGTGCTATAAAAAACAGAGCAAGAAATGATGTCTTACTTCGGCTACATACGGTGCTACAGGGTCTACTTCGGTTTCAAGAAGGTGCATGTTATTTCGGTTTGGCAAGATGTTTGGTTATCTCGGTTCCGCCTATGGTTTTTCTTACTCAGGCTAAGCATCAAGGGGCAGCTTTCTGAGTTCGGTTTAGGAACTGAGAAAGCTGGCTTAGCTCCCAGGCTTAGCTAGCTCGGTTTCAACAAGGTGCGTTCTTATTTCGGCTAATGTGATTCAGTTGATGGCCTATTAAAGCTACTGTTATGTGTGCAAGTATTAGTTCGGTTTCAGTTCACCTAAATCTGTATATAGCAAGAACAGTGATCTAGTTCGGTTGGGGCATGTGCAAAGATCAAAAAGGTGTTCTACATGCTGTTTCGTCATATTCATAGTGTTCTTACAAAGGTTTTTTCAGAAACCTAAAATACTATTGCAAACGAAAACATGCTTTGCAAATACACAAAATGGATTGCTATCAATTGAAACAAAAGCAAAAGCAAGAGAAACAGAAGCAGGTTTTTTAGAACTTACCAGGAAAAGCAGAGAAATGGAAGGTAGAACAGTTGCAGTGAAGATGCAGGAGCTTGAGGGTTGAAGAATTCGAAGAAAGGGAGAGGGAAGTGAATAGTAGAGTGAAATGATTTGAAATGAAAGATGTGTTTTGTGTAAAACCAAAAAGGCGGGAACTGTTCAAATTCACGAAGTACGAAGAACGGCGCAACAGCTGTAAATGGCCAATAGGGGCTTGCCACGTGTCAATGGAATGTGGAACGCTTCAGTTGCTGTGACTGAAGAGACGTTTGACCGGACATACTCAGCTCGGCTAGAGAAGCTAAAAAGGTTTTCATCTCGGCTGGAGTAGTTAACGGATTGTAGCTCGGCTGGATAAGCTAAAACTTTAGTTCGGTTCGTAGACAGGTAATCCCTATCATGCTGTGCAGATGGAATTAAGGGGCAATTGAGAGGGTAATTTATAACCGAAGTAGGCCGAGCTGGGTATTGGGCCTTGGGGCCGAAATGAAAAGGGCCGAGTAGAAAGGCCATGTAGGTTACTCCGGTTTGGAGAAGTAACTTTGAAGATAGACCGGTCACACAACCGTGGTGGTTAGCCCGGTCTCGGAAGGATTTAGTTCTACTCCGGTTGAGAGGAGTAGCACGAAGGCTTCGGTCTTCGATAGTTACTTCGTTATAGCATGTGAGAACCGAAGTAAGTTGTGGTTCTAAAAGGTAGCTCGGCTTTAACTCTCTTATGGATAGCTCGGTCCTAGTATGGGAAGGCCGGGGTAAGGGAGAGTAGAGTGGGGGCCGAATTAATAGTTACTTCGGTCCTGAAGTAGTCCGGCCATAAGAAGAACCATCTCACTTGGTTTAAGCAGTGAGGGGGGTGTTGGAGGATAAGCATTGTCTTCCAAGAGTATGAATCCAAGGAGGACTCTACGCAAGGAGGAGTAATCCTAGAAGGACTCTGCACATGGAGGAATAAGAGTCCTACCAGGATTGTGCCACGCGAAACCTATATAAGCTCACTAATATCACCTTTGGAGAGGTAATGCAACTTTTGCTCCCTGATTACATTGAGCTTTTACCTACTTGACTTGCTTTCTGACTTAGGCATCGGAGAGGTTTCCGGCACACACCCGCCGGCCAGCTCACGTTTGTGTTTTCAGGTGACCAAGCGACGTCGTACGGAGGAACGCAGACTTGATCAATAGGATTATACGATAAGGTATATTTCTTTCCCGTACAGACCAATATTACTCTTATCTTGGACTAGCATTCCTGATTAGTGGAGGAAATTTATTTCTACGTATTGTATTTTGTATTTTCCTTTCGAAACCCTTGAATTTGTTTAGAATTATATAATAAAAAAACTTTAGGCTAATCATCCACTTTCATTTATTTCTTTTTTCTTAAGAACCTCCACCCTAGATGAAGTATGCTTTAATTATTAAATCAATTGTTTATTTGTAATGTTTTACTCACTCTGGTTGTTAAGATTTAATATGATATTTTGTATCTTCACTAAAAAGTCTCAAGCTATCAAGTGATCCTTTTCAATGTTAGATACACCCTTTTATTTCTCCTATAGTATTCATGTCTATTAGATATGAGAAGAATATGGGTGTTGGATATATGTCCAATACTTGTATCCAATTTAGTATCCTCTAATTTTAGTATGATGTTTGTGGAGGAAGAAGCTCACATTTGCTAGTACATTTTTTTTGTTGGCCTACTGTCACATGGTTGAGAGACAGAAACCATATATATATATATATATATATATATTATATCTTAATTTCAAGTATATTTCTAAAAAATTTGCTCATATCATCTAATAAATTTATATAATATGAATATAGATATAGATATGTGTATGTTACATGTCCTCGTAACTTTCAAATACATATCTTAATACCTTAAGATTTAAGATTTAAAAAGTCTCGTACTTCTCTAGGCATCAACAACCGATACTCATACAGTCATGTAACGTAGATGCTATTATTATAAATAGATCGTATAGCTTATATATGATAGCGTATTAGTTGAAAAGCAAACGGAAGAAAGTGAATTGTTGGTTCCACTTGACGTGTACTATCATTAATTAGGAATTAAAATATTAGTTTTAATATTCACAATTCACAAGTGAAATAGTAAAAGCTCAAGAATAAATAACCGTATACAATGAATTCTAATCTATGAAGCACAGGTATGTGTACAAATATTGGTACTAGTACGATGCTAGTACGGCGATATAGTAAAATCCACAAAAAGTAGGGTACAGGTACGGCTTGGTACGTTTGTAAAAAAATATTTATTTTTAATTTAGAGTAATGAAAAAATTAATTAAATGGTTTAATTTGTTAAGACTCAATCTATAATTAACATTTAATGCCAAAAGTAAAGGTATAAATCAAAATTAATGTCAATATATTAAATAACTTACAAGCCATAGTTTAATTTTAAAATCATGCTAAGTATAAAACTAAAAATAAAAAAGAAGTATAGTGACAGGAGTTTTATCTCTATAGTGGAAGAAAATATTATTTCAACTAGGGAAAAGTTAAGGATCATGAAAATTTTGTCATGAAAATGATCATGAAAAATTTATAATCCTTGGATTACCTTGATTAGTGTGTTGTGCTTTATTCTAAGTGTAATCCAAGGGTCACAAAACTTTCATGATTATTTTCATGAAAGATTTTTCATGATACCTAGCATTACTGTTTCAACTAAGGTATGGTATGGCTTGGGTATATATTAGATACGTCTGGGTATGCTAAAAATTAAGAAGAAAAAATTTGGGTATGTGTTTTGTGTACCCGGTATGTGTGCAGAAATACCATATGAGGTACCATATGCTGGTAAGTACCCGGTACGGGTACAACATGCTTTTTGAAGTACCCATGCTTCATAGATTCTAATTTTGTGAATTTCGAAAACTATGTATGGATCATGGATTTGTATAGGGATTTTAAAGAGAGAGGGAAGAAGTGTGTGACATGTAACTATATGTTATTCATATTTCACCCAACATTTTCCTTTTCTTTTCTAAATTCCCACCTAAATCCATGATCCAAACATAACCTAAGAGAAACCTTCACACTTTAGAAAGAACGAACTTTTGATCTTTCAAAGTTTATAATTGAATGGAAGAAAATTTTATGTAAAATGTATTTCAGATATATTAATTTGATACTTCTTTTAATTGCAAATTTAGCAGTATAACAAAATTTTAATTTTTGGATAAATCATGGTTTGATAGTTTTAAAATACTTATTTCAATTGTCTGGATCTTGTTTTCCTTTTTGATACTTGGACGTTAAAATGTGGCTTACGCACTTATTGAAAGAAAAAGAGAGAGAAAAACAAAAGTATTTATATAAACAACATACCTTTTCAATTAGGTGCAGTATGGTTTGATTGAGGTCGCTTATCCATAGCCAATCTTCTTCTCTGTCTGGGTACCACTTGTTCCATCTCTCCTTCACAAATACACGTTGCAACTTTGGGGTGCATATGACTCCAGGAGAGAAGGTCTTCAATTTAGGGCATTTAAGGATAGTGATGTGTTCTACCAAAGGCAATTCCCAATCACGAGTAACGTGGCAAAAACTCTTGAGCTCCGGTAGATCTTTGATTTCCAAATGCTTCAATTTAGGCAATGGAGTTCTGTTTATCCTTCCTTCTTCTTCTTCTTCCTTTGCAACTACTTCTTCCATCATCGAGCATTTATTTATGACTAGCTCTTGTAGATGCACAAGATATCTGGCCATAAAAGGAGAGAACATATTTCTCAAACTGCCACAATCTGAGACATACAGTCTAAATAGTTTGTTGAACGAGCCGGTCTGAAGTTGATTGCACCATATTTTGTTCATGTTCTGAAATCCATGGAGTTCCAATTCCTCCAAGCTAGGGAATGCAACCTGCAAAGCAAACAATTGCGTTAACAACCATACTACTAAAAGTAATATAAAATGATAGTAGGAATGGTTACGAGATATATACCTCTCTGTACTTTGTATGTGTTACCTAGAACTTTTTTAACCTTGAATTTCAAATTATTGGAATAAGATATGGTTGCCCATTTCATTTTGTTACTTGAACCAAAACAAAAATTAAAAAAAAAAAAAAAAATTCGTACAAATCATTGTAAAAAGTAAGTAGCTTTGGTTTCACCAGCATTCTACTTCATTTTACCTTCTCATTGAATAGAGTTTGCATGACATTTTGGAGGCACTCTGTTGATGTAGCCGAAGTAGCGATCACTTTGGGGAAGGAAACAAGGTTTGGTAGATCATAGAGCCGCAAAATTTTCAATTGATTGGACTCAATTTTATCCACCGAGCTTTTACCATGCCCTTTCTCATCTGCAAGAATCCTTGACATCAGTTTACATCTACTTATGTCTAATTCTTGGAGTTGTAACATACACTTCATCATGGAATATGGGAATAGATATCTCAGGTTATCACAATCACGAACATGTAGAGATTTCAAGAGCGAGAGCATCTCTGATTCTTGTTCCTTACCGTCCACCATTTCTGATTCAAACACCTTCTCTAGTAAAGTACAATTTTCTACAGTTAGATCTTCAAGATTTCGCAGCCTCGTAAGGAATTGTGATGGAAAAACACAGAGCAATTTGCTACATTCTGCTACATGTACTTTTATAAGTTTAGAAAAGGAACCCACTGAGCTTGGAATGTGTCCCAGCCCTTCCAGATTGCGAAGAGATAGGAGTGTTAGCTCCTCTAAGCTAGGTAATGCAACCTGAAAATAAAACTTTTGTCAGTGGTAGTTATAACATTTGTAGGAATGGTTATGGATATCACTCTATCTCTGTCTCTCCTCTTGTAGTCTGCATATATGACCAATAATTTTTACAACCAAAACGTTTATATGAATGAAATAAGATATGATTGCCTTTTTTTCAGTTGGTTATTGAAACCAAAAAAAAAAAATCAATAAAAATACTAATCCTTGACAATTGAAAGAGAAAGAAGAGAAACAAATGATTGTGTCATTCAACTCAAGAAACAAACTACAGAATAAGCTACATTCTAATAGTAAAATTTCCATCCATGACCAAATGACAAAACCATTTCTAAAGATCTTAGCTCATATCAAAACAGAGTGAGTGGTAGGGACAGATGTAGGATTTGAGTTTTGGAGGGGGGAAACACATGCAACTTTTTGTCGAAAAAATTATTATAAAATTTTAAATTTTGATTTATAGCAGCACAATAAATAAATAATTATTAATTGGACATTCTTTATTAACATAATTGAGAATAAAAATATAGTTAGAAATATTTCTTGTCTGTATTAATTTAACAAAATATTAACTATTAGTATGTCTCCGTCTAGTAAAGTTAATTATTTGAAAATGTTGTAATTGCCACTTTTTATAATACATATAAAAATATCTATGTTAAATTCGACATCAAAACCTTAATTAATATTTTTGTCAATAAATATGATCAAGTAATTTACTACAAAATCATTTTCCAGCTTATTACGTAGTTTAGTTTTGAAAAGAAATTATAATTGAAAATGTATGTTTTTATGAGTATAATGATAATCCATTTCAATAAGCGGTATTAAATTTTATTAACTTATTTTAAGAATGTCATGTTGAAATAGCTAATATTTTTATTTCCAGACAATATTCTTATTTCTAGAGAATGAACAAACAAAAATGAATGCAAAATAAGAGGCATAAGCAAATTGAAGTGTGATTTATACAAGAAGAAAAAAAAACATAAATGACATATGAACAGAAATCAAGAATAGTAACAAATTGAAACAAATAAAAGAATACAAGTAACTTTATACAATATAGAAATATAACAAATAATACAGATAACAAATAGAATAGATCAATATTTGATAAAACTCAATTTAAAAACTATGTTTAAAATTTTGTAATGTAAATAATTTGGAGGGTACAAACTATTTAAATTTTGTAAATGTGAAGTACTCCATTTTATAATTATCTTACTAATTACTAGTACAATATATATAATTTTTAGGGGGATTTACATGTAGGTCCTAATAGGTGAACTTATTGTCCATTAGGTCCTATGAGAATACGCTGTTTTTTTTTTTTATCAAACATTTTTAAAGAAACGTTACTAATTGTTAGTTTTCAACAATAGTTTGAAAATTTTGTCATAAAAAAAGTTGCTAATTTTCAACTTTCAGCGACAGTTTGAAAATTTTGTTAGAGAAAAATATTACTAATTATAAGTTTTAGCGACAATTTATAAAAAAAATCATAAAAAAGTCATTCATTATCAAAGTTTAGCGACATGCAAAAAATCGTCACAAAAAAATATTTTTAATGACGGTTTTTTTAGGATTTATTTTCAATAGGACTTGATGAGAATTAATTCCAACTATCAGGACCTATTGATAATTTATTTTAATTTTTAAAAAAATTTGGGGTGCGATCGCCCCAACCCGCACCCCTAGATCCATCCTTGGTAAGAAAACTTAAATTTTTAGATGCACCTAAAATGTAAATATTTGTGAAATATTTTTTAAAAAATTCACTACAGATGAAAATAATTGGTATATTTTTGTATTTTTTTTTTTGTCTTTAGTTAATTTTTTTTTAGAATTTTTCATAAATATTTACTTTTTAGATGCATCCAGAATAGTTGTACCTAAATATAAAAAAGTTTTAACTAAAACTAAAAAAAATCATTAAAGACAAAAAAATATATATTAAAGATAAAAATTAAAAAAAAAAAAAAACTCGAAAATAGTTTTCAAAAATTAAACCAAACAGACTGATAATGTCATTTTAGGCAATCCATTTGAGATGTCATGTATAACTCACATGTTAAATTTTAATGTATTTAAGAGACATATCATTAACAAAATATTTACAATGATATAAATTTATAATTCGAAGTGATAAATGTATTATTTTTTAGTTGAGGGGGTCAAGTGAGATGGGTGATAGTTCCAGAGAGTAAAATGTAATTTATCCTATGAAAGAGTATTTTCATCATAAAAGTCCAAATTGAAAAAAAATTAGTAGACGATGAGAGTTAGATGTTACAAATTTTAATTGAGAGGAGTAAACTGATATAGCTGATATGGATAAAATGTAAAAAATAAAAATAAAAAAAAATTGGGCAATTGATAAGAGAGTAATTACAAATATGAAAGATATTTATATCATCAATTAGATTACAAAGATGTAATTTATCCATATTTTTTTGGATTCTTTTTAATTGTCGTGTGAGCATGATTTTAACATGTCATTTCCATATCTATGGTTTTGAATATACCATATTAATTATTTGAAAAAAGGAAAAGAAAAATCACACATGAAGTTTATCTCATATTTAGTAATGCTAATCAGAGTTTCCCTATAGAAATTTAGATCTTTTTATTGTATAATCACGTTTTATGACACAGTATTAACTCTCTTTTTTCTTCCTTGATTTCAATTTTCACATTTTTTTAAATTTATTTACAGCAAATCTTATTAGAATGAAGAAACTATGTCAAAGTGGAACAATCAAAGTTTTGCGAAGAGTAACTGAGATGCTTCCATGGATTCAGAACCTTGTCCTCATAATAAGAATAGAATGATTATTTTTTCTTATAGAAAAAATTAAGAAAGAACGAAAGAAAGAGAGAGAAGACCTTAAGAAAAGAAAGACGTGTGGACATACCTTGTGGGGGAAAAGAGATATGAAGGTAGCATTGTGGTTTTCCATTGACTCTGAAAACGGATTACTGCTATTGAGGAAGAGCCACTTGAGTTGTGGAAGTTTCTGTAGACGCAATTCCTTCAATTGAGGGAACTCAATCTCGTCAATCCCGCTGCAAAAACCAATGAGCTTTGGTAGATACGTAAGACTCAATTCCTTCAATTGGGGGAACTCAATCTCGCCAGTCCCGCTGCAAAAACCAATGAGCTTTGGTAGACGCCCAAGACTCAATTTCTTCAATTGAGGGAACTCAATCTCGCCAGTCCCGCTGCAAAAATCAACGAGCTTTGGTAGATCAAACAAAGTCATGGATTCTAACGCTGGAAACTCCATCTTGTTTGTTGCATCATTGTCTCCTTTTTCCTTCCAAATAACTTCTTTCATTCCATCACAATAATATATATCAAGATGTTTTAGTTTTCCAAAAGAGCCGGTTGGAAGTTGGCAGCAGTGACATATCTTTCTTAAATTGGGTAGAGAACTGAGATCTAATTTCTCCAGGATCGGAAAAATAGGAGGAATAGCATTAGGTGTACGCGGGACCCATTTCATTGTATTGACAAAACATTCTGGTGTAGCACAATGATCAATTTCTAGGTCCTTCAAGCGTTGTAGTCCTTCAACTCCCTCTCGAAACAACTCTTGCACTGCATCCTCCGAACCCTCCCCTGTTAACTCTAGGGCTGCACTACTCCTTAACAACGAACTGATGCATTCTGACGGGATAGTACACCGGCCACGAAGTTTGAGAAGATTTCCGACACTTGATATGTGTTCTGCACCAAAAGGGCCGCTAACATCACGACCTATACAAATTGAGTATTTTGTCAATTTGCTAAACAATGGGATTCTTGGCAAACACTTGGCATCTTCTATATTAATCTCTAAAGTATTCAAATTGGACAAGGATTCAAACTCTCTCAAGCTCGCATTTTCTCCTCCTTCCTTGCCTTCTCGTTCCCAAATGATTGTGCAGTCACCCATGTACAACTCTTGTAATTGGACTAGGGCTGATATGACACCAGGTGCTATTCTTTTAAGTTGATCACACCTTATCAGATCTAACAACTTTAAATTAACCAGTCCTCCTATTTCCTTAGGTAACTCCTCAATGCCGGAATGACAAAAGCAGAGGATTTCCAGATTCAATAGCTCTCCAATTACAGATATATTATCGAACTTCTGAAAGTAACCAAGATGGAATGTCAATGTCAATGTCAACAGGTTGCTCAAGGATTTCAGTGACGACGGCAGTAAAGAGATGTCTTTCGTGATTTCCAGGTCCAAAACTTTGAGTTCTCTCATGCCCTCAAAAAAATTGCTTGGTATTTTTAGTGAATGATTTCGGCATTGTATTAGTAAAAACTCAAGTTTTGAGCATCTCAATCCACCTGGAAACTCTACAATTTCATTTGACATCACCGAAATGGAAGTGTTGAGCTCATATGTCGCCTTCTTTGGCCACTCTCTCGATTTGGCACCATGGATTGTCATAAAACCATGCTTATCTTTAGCCACAATTGATATGGCGACATCACGCACCACATCGTGCATTTTTATTCTATCCTCGGCATAACCATCCAACAATAAACAACAACTTTTAAGTTGATCAACTAGGACATTCACTAGATCTCTTACTTCATCCACTTTGTCGATGCCTTCAAACCACCGCAATCCGATTCCGTATCTAACCAAATCTTCAATAGGAATATTATAGTCTTCTGGAAACAAGCAACAGCGCAGAAACAGCTTCTTGGCTCTCTCATCTTCTAGAAAATTGTAACTAAAATATAGAGCTTGATACACTTTTGCAGGCACTTCTGACGCTGAACAAGGGGTTCTTAGTTGTCGAAGTGCATTGTTCCAATGACGTTTGTCGTGTACGTTTGTAAGAGCCCTTCCGATAGTTACGAGGGCAAGTGGTAAACCTCCACATTCATTTACAATCTCTTTTGCAAGTGGTAGCAGATCATGGTGGTCAGCACAATCGCCTACCTTCTCTCTAAAGAGATGCCATGGTTCGTCACCCACTAGGACTTGAAGTTGAATATACCTTTTATTTTGTCTTTCTTTCCATAGATTTTGAATTCGTGAAGTGAAAAGGATCTTACAACTCTTGTTGCCTCCTTCCAAAGGAAATCCCAACTCCTCTAGATCTGGATCAAATTCTTTCCAAATGTCATCCAATATGACTAGAATTTTCTTATCCTTCTGTAGAAGTCTCTCACGTAGCCGACTTGATCGTACTATTGGGCTCTCCATGTCAAGTTTTAGACCCAACATTTCTGCAATACAACTTTGAACCTGTTTCAAGTTTGGCTCTTGGCTGACAACTGCCATTGTAACTTCATTAAAGAGTTTCTCTTCTTCCACTAGTTTGGCAACATGTTTGACCATTGTTGTCTTGCCCACTCCCCCCATCCCGCATACCCCAACCAGGTTGATCTTGTCATCCTTCAGAGCCTCGATGATTTGGTCCACAATCAAATTTCGAGACTTAAACCCCTTGAATCCTGTCGAGGGTAGAGCTTGGATGGATGATGGTGATGGACTGTGGGACAACTGAGTGTACTTGATGCCCTCAGTATGAAGATCGACAAGATCTGGAGTGATGATCGCGGCTTTTCTACTCAGTGAGTAACGGGGGCCACACCACCCATTCAAACATCCCGTCTGAACTCGGTCCTCGGATTCAATAATTGTATCTGCCTCTGCAATTTTGTTATTTGCTTTAATCAGCCATGTATCAGCTTCAGGAACGGATCTCAGATTGTTGTGTGCTTCTACGACCCATAGCTGAACCCCTTCTCTAGTCGCTTTTAGGTCCCTCAATTGAGTTTGAAGCTTTTGAATGTTGGTGTCGAAGCAAAACAGATAATCAAATTTACTTCTAATTAGATCAAACAAGCATTGCCCGAATTTCCCCAAAATACCAGAAACAACTGCCACAACTGCCTCAGCCATTTAAACTTGTTCTTCCGCTGATGCTGTTTTGGTTAAAGAAAAAAAAAAAAAAAATCAACAAACAAATACAAGATGAAAGATGGATCCAATAAATATCCACAAACCAAAGCATAGTTTGGGACACTTAAAAATATAAATGAATAAAAAATCCACTAAAACAGCAACCCCAAACACAAGATTGAAAGTTTATCTTCGCTTGTTTTTTTTGGGTAAATTACACTCATCTCCCATGGGGTTTGGAAAAAATATAATTATTTCTATACCTTTGACATAATTATACTAATCACTCTTAATATTTTAAATTATATAACACTTGAATCTTTTTTAATTATTAATTTGTGAGTTGTATGAATAAAAAAATTATGTTATCTCGTCTGTTCTTCTAAATTATATATTTACCTTTATTTATTTATGTGTCTATCCACTATGTGCATTAATTTTGATGACTTTAACTTTATTAAAAGAAAAATTAGTGTAATTTTATTAAACTTGTAAAACTAATTATATTTTTATCAAATAAGTGAGTGCAATTTACTCTTTTTTTTTTATTATTATTTTATTCATGTAACAGGTTAGAATAACAACCACAAAACGGTGAAAAGAATGAGTGTCCTTAACAAGAAGAAATGCCATACAAATATGATTTTGTACCAAAAAAAAATTATAGAATGACAGGGTTTTTTTAGTAGTCCTTTCATTTTTAGTCATAATAATTTTAGTTAGAGGGGGTCGCATTCAAATTTCACAATTACATTTCAAAGTAACTCTATTTGTGCACCATACAAGTTCTCAGTACACGCCACAAATATATTCGGATATAAATTTCCGAATCAATATCAAATGTTCGGATTTAGATTTATGAAGATAAAGTAGTTGTTCAAATATAAATAATTGAATGGACATATATTTGAACAATTTATTTGTGTTCATAACTTTAAATCTGAACATTTGATATTTGTTTAGAAATTTATATTAAACACATTTGTAATGTGTACTGAGAGTTTTTATGGTGTGCAAAAAAAAAAATCGTAAATTTTAATTCGTTTATTAATAGTAAATCATCATACATAAGTATATCAAAATATGCAAATTTATAACTCTACAAAATAAGAATAAACGAAACATTTTTATAGCTATAAAAAATAAGAGTATTATTCATCTGAATAGAGGCGTCTCAACAAGAGGTTTAATGCAAAATCTCAATGAACTGCCTTTTCTTACATTTAAATTATTATAAATTTTTAATGTAAAATACATTTTCCTCTCCAACTTTTATAATTAATCTTGAGATTATTCACAATCTTTATTATTATTTGGAGAGAAAAAATTGAATATTATAATTGGATTTTTGGAGAATGATTTTTTTTTTTTTTTTTTAAGCTTTATAATTGAGGGTCTTTTTGGAAAATGAGAATTTTTAAGTTTTACTATTGAAGGTCTTTTAAATGAGGAATTTTATCATACTTTTATTATTGGAGCAACTATTTTTGACTTTTCATATGGTGTTCCTCACATAATCATTTATCACCCCTTATATAATTAAATAAAATATGAGCATAAAAAATTACATACCTCGTTATGTAAATAAATCATATTAAAATTACAACATAAAAATACTTTACAAAACACTCAAAAAAAACTTTCCTTCAGATTTTCAATTACAATAAAAATTATTAACATAAAATAATAATATTTTATTATTTATATAAACTTCTGGGGCCACCTCTCACATGGATGATGGGATCCTTCGAGGTGTCATCCCCTCAAACTTTACCAAGTTAGCAAGATTTATTTTTAGATAAATTATGAAAATAGTCCATATAGTTTATACAATATGTCCATTTAGTTATTATTATTTTAATTTGGTTGATTTTACTCATTAATTTAATGGATTGTGTCATATTAATCCAATAAATAATGACCGTCTGGTTTGGTGAATGGAAAGTTGTCACATGCTCAAACAATATGTGAATTTAATCCTTATAGTTTACACGATGGGTCAATTTGGTCCTTATTGTTTTAATTTACTCAGCTTTGACAGGGGCCAAATTGACACATCGTGTAAACTATAGGGACTAAATTAACACATCGTTTGAGTTTCTATCCACCAAACCAAACGGACATTATTTATTCGACCAATGTGACACAATTCGTACACAATTCGTTAAATTAAGGAATAAAATCGAGCAAATTAAAACAATAGGGACCCAATTGACACATCGTGTAAATTACAAGAACCATTTATATAATTTAACCTTTATTTTTTAGAGAATTGAAAATTTTCATTTTTTCATTTTTTTTACTGAATTTGTTTTAATATTTTAAGTAATTTTATTAATTTTTAAATATACCTAACATAAGTACACTTAAAAAATATAATATTTGCGAAAAAAAATCTTTAAAAAATTTACTAAATACCAAAAAATATAAAAAAAAATTTATGAAAATTCAGTACATTTTTATATTCTTGGTATTTATTGATTTTTTAAAATATTTTTTTTATAAATATTTTACTTTTTAGATACATCTAAATAAAATGCATCTAAAAAAGCAAAAAAAAAAAAAAGATACTTAAAATTTTAAAAATATTCACTAAAAATAAAAATAAAAAACACGAAAACAAAAAACAAAAAAACTCAATTTTTAAAAAGTTAAATCCAAAAAACTGAAACCAAACACAATAAATATAACATTAATTAATAGAGTTTGTGGAAGTTTTGTAGGGGCAACAGCCCCCTTTTCGTCCACCCAGGAGTATTATCATATCATTCTGAATATGTTTTATGTATAAAAGTTAGGTTTGTAAGTATATGACAATTAAGGGTCATCAATAGGTCGAGTTAGGTTTATCTAGTCTGCAATTATTGTGTCCAAATCTTATATTTTAACAGATTTTTTCACTTTGAATGGTCAACGAATTGATACGGGTCAAGCTTATTTGAAAAACTAAAATAACGTCTCACTCATAAGCCCAAATCTTACTAGCCAAAATAAAATCGAACTAGGCTACACATTGTTGATTACACTTGTGGGAGCCGAAAATAAAGGAACCTAAAACGACAAACAAAGCACATTCAAGCCCATCCAAGATGGGCCAGGTATAGCTAAACCCCATTGGGCCAACAACCAAAGGCCATTGGGCTTTAAGTCATTGCCGAGTAGACATGAAGGATAATATAGTGAATGTCGAATAAAGGGTACTTGCGTCATACCTCAAAACTGAGTTGATAAAGTGAGTCGACATGGTCCCATTAAGTGAGACCACACTATTCCTTTCCCAAAAAGCATGGTAGGGAACTAGGCCTTGACAGAATGATGATGAAAGGACAAACTACATGAAGAAAACATCAGAGATAATGACTCTATAAAAGGAGAAGGAAGACTTAAGGAGAAGGTATGTTCTAAAATATTTGCACTAAGAGAAATAACACACTCTTCTATACAAGAAAGCTAATTTTCTAGTCGGGGTGCTAATGCCGGCACCACCGATCGAAGTTGTTCTTTTATTTCAGGTGATGTCTCAAGGATCTCTCAAAAGCTTGTCTAGATCAAAAGAGTATTTCCAAATCCACTTCCCCATAATTAGAGTCGTTTGTGGGAATACTCAAACTCATCCATGGCAGACCCAACTCAAGATCCTTCGATTATTGAAGACAGTGTTCTACTAGGAATAGTATTCGGCCTGGAAGACACTCTTGCATGAAGATCTTTGAACTTTGACCCAACAACTCCTCATTTGCCTTCAACCTTAGTGGAAGACGCCATACAAACCTTGATAAACCAAGCCAAACGGAATGAACAATGTTTGGAGGACATAACAGCTGATAATGAGCGTCTACGCCAAGAATTGGCGAAATCCCAGCAGATTGCACCACGGCGTGAACGGGGTCAGTCGCCAAGAAAGATAACCAAGCACCAATGTCACTCTCGGAGGCATGATGATAGTAGCAGTACATTAGATTCATCAAACGAAGAACCCAGAAAGCCAAGCCGAGTAGATGCCTCTAGCTCGTCAAATAGAAGACCACAAGTGCAACGCGGGCATAAAAAGAGAGACGATGATTATAACAATTGTGGTTTAGACTCGATCCGTTTGATGTTTTCAATCCGAGTTTCCTGTTCTTGATTGGGTGTTGTTGTCTTTATTCTCCTTATCTCTTATTGAGTTTGGTTATTGGAGTGCCTTGGTTGCATTTGAAAAAGGTTGGGAGTCTGTTTTTCAAAGAAGTCATTGCCCAGATTTTGGCCTGCTCACTCGAGCGGTCTTTGAGAACTTCCATTATTTTTGCAGGTCTGCAGAGATACTAGGAGGGTAGCATTCTTCATTTGAGCAGTGTTTCCTGTACTAGAGCGGCATTTCTTGTGCTCGAGCAGTTAGCCTCTATTTGCAAAACTTCTGGGAGCATAGCTTTCTTCGCTCAAGTAGTAACTTTGTTCGCTCGAGCGGTCTCACTTATTGGGTCTGGTCGCTCGAGTGGTGTTTTGGTCGCTCAAGCGGTCTGCCCGTATATCAGTCCGTGAAAGTCACTTTTTGAGTCACTTTTTCATCTCTCTCTCTAAACATTCTAAAAACCTAGATCTACTTTCTCTCTCTCTCTCTCTCTAAAACTCATCTTAAATCTTCCAATACACCTAGATCCATTGATCTCTTCACCCTAGTCCTTTCGATAAAAAGGTAGAGAACATCGAGAGCTTCTTTTTGATCGGAACAAAGTTGGTTTTCGACTCCATTGAAGTTCTTCACTCTTTCCTTGTTTTCTAACTTAATGTAGGGATTTCTCCACACTTTTATATGATTTTTAACTTAGTTATTTGCTTTTCTAAAACAACATTGTGATTTGAAGATTTTTAAACAAATCTAAGGTTTTGGTTTAAAAATTAAAAGAGGGGTTTTCAAATGGATTCTTGAAATTGGTTGTGGGATTGTAAATATGGTTGAGTTGTGATAAAACGATGGGTTTTTATCCTCGGAATTGATTTGTAAAGGAAATGGGGTTTTGTCCTAAAATATGAGTATCTGATTTTGTAAAGAGGAAATAGAATTGAAATTGAGTTTTGTGAAATTGAAATGATGATGATAATGATGAAGGTGGAGTTGGATATGTATTGTCACTCTCATCTTGAAATTTTGAAAATTTTATCTTTATGGAAAACTATTTATTTGTTTAGAGATATCTGTTTTGGGCTATCAGTAGATGATAGCTATGATTATTGTAGAAATTGTGTGAGAATTAGAAGAATTAAAACTAATTTCTCATCCATTGCATTGGGCATTGTTGCATATTTAACACATTGAAAATGTATATTGTTTTGACAAAAAGGGGCGAATACCTTGACAAATCTGGGTAAGGGTGTAGTTATGGTATTATGTAGGCCTATGTGTCCTTGGTGAAATTTCAGAAACCCGCGCGGCTAGGTGTCGAGCCTTCTGGTTAATACCGGTAAAAATGACAATTGGTAGTGCTTGTATAGCCTACTGGCAGACATGTACCTAGAGATTCACAGAGTTGTAATCACTGCCCTATTTTCTATTATAAAGGAAATGATTTCATAAATTGTGATATAAACCTGGCATTGCATGATTTTGGAAAGAGATATAAAACATTTTGGCACGAGCATTGCATATGCATTCACCTTATAATTTTGTTAAGATTCATACACTGTGTTAGAGCATCTTTACTGGACTTTGGCTCACCCTATGTGAAAAACCATCTTCAGGTGCTGATGATATGCCTCCGCCAAGAACATGACTTGGGAGGATTTAGTGCTGAAGGCTTCTTTTTGTTTATTTGTTGTATTTATTTTGTACAAGCCTAGGGTTTTAACTGTATTGAGTTTAGATTCACTTTTGTTGTAACCAAGCATCGTCTTTAAAATTTGTAGCCTTTTGGGGCATTTAATTATCTGTTTAACTTTTGATTCATATCTTTTACTTATGGCACATGCTATAGATTTACAGTTAGGGCCTATGAATGTATAGTGCATGTGTCATCTTTTGTACAATTGAAATCATATGAATGAATGAGTATAATTTTTAGAATGCATTGTCATTTATTTAATATTGTGGATATTTATTGTTATTTATTTCAGGGCGTTACAATGATTCGGATTTAGAAGACAAGCATGATCCTTTCATACGATGCATAGCCAAGGCCGTTTTACCTAAGAAGTATAAAGCACCGTCGTTTACTCTATACGATAGAAAGTCAGACCCCATAGATCATGTTCGTCATTACAAGCAAGCAATGACACTGTATGCAGACGACGAGACACTTACATACCGAATATTCCCCAGTAGTTTGGGACCGCTTGCCATTAGATGGTATTACAAGCTTGAACCGAACTCGATCAGGAGTTTCCATAAACTCCAAAAATCCTTAAGGCTAGATTCATCATCAATGAGACTCAACCGAAACAAGCAGACTTTCTTTAGGCAATGAAAATCAAATCGGGTGAGACTTTACGCGAATATTTGGCTCGCTATTGGGAATGCTTTAATTTGGTGGATGATGATTGCCACAATGCCATGGCAATCATTGCCTTTAAGATGGGATTGCATCTCGATAGCCCATTTAGGAGTTCGCTGACTCGAAGGCCCTCCAAGACAATCTGGGCCCTAATGAAAAATGTCGAAGAGTATTGCAAAGTGGAAGACATGCAATCCAAGTCAAAGCCAGACTGCAAGCTGCGAAATTGGCAGCACCTATCCTGGTACAACCACTGACTGCTATACCACTAGATAGAACCCCACTGAGGAGGAGCCTAGAGCTAAGAGGCCGATCAAGAAGGGAAACTTGCCGGGATTTGCTTCGACAGAATGAACAATACTAGATCGAAACCTGCGCTCTAAGCTGTCAAATAAGAAATACATAGAATTGATTGAGCCAATCAGTAAAATTCTGCCAAAAATTCAACATTTTCCTTTCTTCAAATGGTCCATTAAGATGTTCGGGCCACCTGACACGAGACGGAAAGACCAGAGATGTGAATATCACAAAGGCCATATGCACACGACCGATAAGTGTTCCGCTTTGAAAGATCATTTGGAAGAATTGGTCTAGGGTGGCCAACTAGCCGAGTACCTCCCAAAAAAGGCTAACCCACCAAGCGTGCTTGTCGTACGCCCTAATTCGCCTATATCGTAAGTAATTCACATGATATATAGCCTACCCCCCATCAAACAAGGTGAATACAGTCCAGTTGCAACAATCTTCCCAACCTAGTTTTAAGTCCAGTGTATCAGCTAAATGATCGCGGTTGTCGAATGAAATCAGCTTCTCAGACGCCGATCTTGAACGGGTAACCATGCCTCATGATGATGCTCTCGTAATCGACTTACGAGTAAACAAGTTTGTCGTCGGCCGAGTCTTGATTAACCAAGGGAGCACCTCTAAAGTAATATACTACAAGACATTTCTTAAGCTCGGCTTTAAGGATGCGGACCTCACACCGGCCAACCACCCTATTTTCAACTTTCATGCCAACCCAAAGTACCCATGAGTAAGATCGTATTGCCAGTGTGTGCAGGCACCAAAACGATAGATGTTGAATTCCTAGTCGTCAAACTTTCATCACCCTATAAAATTATCATGGGCCGAACATGGCTCCATGCAATGAATGCCATACCGAGTACTTACTATCAGTTCTTCCATTTTCTGACTCAATACAGTATCGAGCAAATCCATGGCTCTCAGAAGTGAACAATGGAATGTTATCTCACAGCCTTGATAAAGAAGTCAAAAGAACTGGAGGTGAACTCAATTGAGATGTCGGATCGGGAGAGTCCTGAGGATGTTGGGAAGACCCCGGCTGAGAAGGTAACAGAAGATCTGGACCAAGTGATAATCAACGATGACCTTGAGAAATTCATTTTGCTCGGCACAAGTCTTAGCGCAGTCCAGCGACAAGAGTTGGTTTCTTTCCTCCTCGACAACATCGATGTTTTTGCATGGTCACCTTATGACATGCCAGAAGTAGACCCAGCCATTGCTATGCATAGCTTGAATGTTGACTCCAAAGCTAAGCCAGTCGTTTAAAGAAGCCGTCGTTCAGCTGCTGAACATGCTGTAGCTGTAGTTGACAAGCTATTGGAAGCTGGGGCAATTCACAAAGTTACCTATCCCATATGGTTGTCTAACACCGTCGTGGTAAAGAAGAAGACCGGGTCATGGCGTGTTTGTATAGACTTTACAAATCTGAACAAAGCCTGTCCCAAAGATTGTTTTCCTTTACTCCGAATTGATCAAGTTATGGACGCAACCACCCAACATCAGCGCATGAGCTTGCTAGATGCTTACAGGGGGTATCACCAGATTGCCATGAATCCGGCCGACCAGGACAAAACAAAATTTCTCACTCCAATGGAGACCTATTATTATAAGGTCATACCTTTTGGACTGAAAAATATTGGGGCAGCGTATCAAAGATTGGTCCCTGTCATGTTCAAAGATCAAATCGGCCCAACCATGAAAGTTTATATTGATGATATGGTAGTGAAGTCCAAAGAAAATTGTGCCCACTTAGCTCAGCTTGCCACAACTTTTGATATTCTCCGGAAATACAAGATGAAACTCAATGCTTCAAAATGTGCATTCAACATCAGATCAGGCAAATTGCTCGGCTATATTGTAAATCACCATGGAATCGAAGCTAATCTGAAACAAATTAAGCCCATCATAGAACTCAGCTCACCAAGGTCGACCAAAGAGGTTCAAAGGCTAATGGGTATGGCTGTCGCACTTAACAGATTCATTAGTCGGTCCTCAGATCGGTACAGACCATTCTTTCAAACACTCTGGCAGGGCAAATCATATAAATGGACTCCATAATGCCAAACCACTCTGGAAGGGTTGAAAACTATATCAGTTTTGTTCCACTTTTGGCTCCCCCTTCGCCAGGCGACGTGCTCATTCTATATTTGGCAATATCCAATTGGGCAGTAAACGTCGTCTTGCAGAAGGAGGAACTCGGCGAGCAGAAACCCATCTTCTATGTTAGAAAAGTAATGGTGGATGCCAAAATCGGTATTTACCCAATGAGAAGCTAATTCTAGCTCTTGTCGTGGCTACCAGGAAATTGATGCATTACTTTCAGGCGTACAACATTAAGGTATTAACGGATCACCTTCTTCGTTCAGTCCTTCGCAAAACAGAATCATCAAGACGAGTTTCCAAATGGGCAGTTGAACTTGGACAGTAGGACCTTTAATTTCTACCAAGGACAACTATCAAAGGGTGAGTCTTGGTAGATTTCGTAGCTAAATTCACTATGCAAGCAGATTTAGGCCTTCAGACCCAGTCGACTCCCCAATCACAGCTGGAGTGAAGAATGTATGTCGGGGATATCTGGCAATTGTATTGTGATGGGTCATCCAATCAGTGTGGCAGTAAGGCATGAGTAGTTATTATGACCCCCGAAGAAGCAGTGGTAGAACAATTGATCAAACTTGACTTCGATGCCTCAAATAACGAGGCCGAAACCCTGTTAATCAACCTTAGAAATTTGATCAAATAGGAGCTAGACGGTTGCAAATCTTTTGTGATTCAAAAATGGTCATAAATCAGTTAAATTGTAAATATGTAGCTAAAAATGACCGCATGGCGGTCTACATGAGAATGGCCAACTCCTTGCTTGTGAAACTCGATAGCCATGAACTGAATTAGATTACTCGTGATCAAAATACACATGTCGATGCTCTCGCTTGTTTAGCTTCCACTATAAACTCAAAAGTTAAGTGAACCATTGAATGGGTTTCATTCTAGAGCCGAGTATCAGCATCCCCGAATATCCAGTTGTGAACGTCATCTAAAGAGGGCTAAGTTTGATGAATCTCATTGCTGCATTCCTTTCTTCAAAACAATTGCCAGAGGATATGAAGGAAGCTGACAAGCTGCGAAATAAAGCTTTGAGATATTATTTGGATCCCCAAAGAAAGCTTTATGAAAAATCTCTCTCTGGGCCTTACTTGGAATGTGTCCATCCGGATAAGATTGAAGATTTCTTGGCTAAAATACATGAAGGTAGTTGTGGTTCTCATTTAGGAGGTAGATCATTGGCTCACTGAGCCGTTACTCAAGGGTATTGGTGGCCGACTATCTGTACTGACACTGAGGATTATGTCAAGAAATGTGAACAGTGCAAGAAGTTTTCTCCATTAACATATTTGTCCGCTGAAAAACTGAACTTCGTGACCAGTCCATAGCCTTTTGCTCAATGGGGCCTAGACATAGTTGGGCCACTACCGAAAGCACCAGGTGATAAGCGATTTTTAATCGTTGCCACCGATTATTTCACAAAATGTGTTGAGGCACAACCACTGGCACATATAAGAGATACAGACATCAAGCGTTTTGTTTGGAAAAATATCATTACTCGATTCGGCATACTCAGGGTGCTCACTGCAGACAATGGAACTCAATTTGATTGCGGCGTCTATCGGGAGTTATGTGACATGTATGACATTCGGCCTTATTTTTCTTCCCCAGCTTATCCAAAGAGTAATGGACATGCAAAGGCTTCCAATAAAGTAGTGCTAGACGGCATCAACAAGCATTTGAAAAAAGCTAAAAGCAAGTGGGTTAAAGAATTACTGAGTGTATTGTAAGCCCATCGCACTACGCTGAGACGATTTACTGAAGAGACGCCATTTGCCTTGTGTTTCAGAAATGAAGCTATCATCCCACTCGAAATTGGCTTACCCACCCTTTGATCGAGAGCTTTTGTCATAGGCCGAAACGATATGATGTTAGCCTTGGATATGGATTTACTTGAAGAACGTTGACATCGGGTTCTTGTAGCTATGGCATGATATCAGCAACAACTTTCTAAGTCATACAGTCAATGAGTACATATGCATCGATATACTCTTAGAGAATTGGTCCTCAAAAAAGTATTACATGCTGCTAAGAATCCTGTGGACAGTAAACTTGGTCCAAATTAGAACAGCCCTTACCAGATCAATTCTATCGCCAAGGCAGGGGTATACCGACTCTCAGACATGAACGGCGAGAAGTTACCCCAGCCCTGGAATTCAACTCATCTTCATAAATTGTATCATTAGTATTGATGGTTATGTTAAATTTTTGCCATTTCTCTGAATCTCCTCTAGATTTACTGCATTGTGTACATACAATCAATCAATGCTACGAGGCGCTATGTTACTTTCTTGTTTATTTCACTCTTGATTGCCTTACTTTTTCAGCTAATGCCGTTAATAAAACCTTCGAATTTAGAGCGCCCTTCGTGCTCGGTACAAAGCACTATTGAAAGCCTCCGAATTCGGAGCACCCTTTGTGCTTGCCACAAAACGCCATCACTTAAGCCTCCGAATTCAAAGCATCCTGTAAAGTATCATTTTTTACATTACAGTATGCAATTTAAAGACATAATCAGTCTTACGAATGCCAACAAACGTAATTGAATTTTTATTAAAGAAACATCATGACAAATTCAATCAAATTACATTACTTGTCCTAAGGTCGATCAGCGTTCTATTTACAAGAGTTGCACCTAAAGATAGAGCCAAAGTGTCTTACGCCGACTAGACTCTCTCAAGGTTCATGATCTCCTCTTCATCGTCAGTCTTCTCAACGTCATAAGCTTCAAAAGGCACTACATAGCTTTGGTATAATGGTGATGCCGAATCCACACCTATCGCTTGCAGTGCTTTGATCCATCCATGCTTAAAGCCGTTGTTTAACATCGTTGACTAACTTCTTCATAGTCTTGTCAACGCCAATCTTTATTCCTTTAAAGAAGCCCTTGTTGTAAGCTCGGGTCTCTATGGCCTCTCTTGCAAAAATGTTGACAATATCGTGATCGGCTATTGCACGATCCATGAGGCATTGCATAATTGTCTTTCGATGTTGACCCTGCCGCCTTGAGCTCAGCCATTTTGGCTTTCCGAGCCTTGTTTTTCGCCCGCTTTGGGCTTCTTCAAGTCGGCACTCTAAATTTCGAATTCGACTTCATACACACGGTACAGTTCCTTAATAGCTACGTAGACTCCCTCCCTAAAAACCTCATAATTACCCCGATTGGTCATTGATTGGTGCACTTTAGGGTGAAAATTTGTCGTGCAAATTCAACCGCCACATTCGGATCACGAACAATTGAATCGACTTCAGTCATGGGATTGTTTCCAATGAAAACGAAGAAACTCAGCAGATATGGTGGTTTACTAGGCTCATTTCAAACTGGGGCCTAGGCACCGGCGGTTTTAGTGCTTCCTTTCTTTTGAATCCCACTTTTGGGCGACCTGCTTCGTTCATTCCTTTTGGAAGATCTATTTTGTCGCCTGGGCGATCGACGCCTGTTTTGCTCTCCTGGTTCCATGATGTTATTGCACACTAAATCACTGGGCTCTTGTTAACTCATCTCTACTTTCAACTCTGCTAAAGTCTTCACCTCCCCTTTGTTGTTGAAGAACAGTCTGCTCGACATACACACATTTTTTAGCTTCGCCAGAGTGGCGTTCCCCTGCTATGTTCAATGCTTCGCTGGTGACAAAATTTGTAGTGCGAGAAACCGTTGGCAACTCAGAAGTCTTTTTAATGTCATGCCCTCTTAAAGCAAGCGCACCAAATATAGGAAGACCATGTGTCCAACTTTAAATTAATCATGGGGGCGCTACTTTCCATGCCACTTAAACGATTCCACGTGTCCACATTCCCATGCCATCACTACTCAAAGAACTGGCTGCCGACCGCATTCTGCGTATTCGGCCCATGTTTGGTGTGCCATTCTAACCGGGGCAAGGGCAGATATATGGATCTACTCGATGTACACTTTGCCCCACCTGTAAACTCGGTAGGATTCATTGTACCGTTCGTAGTGCATTCATTCACAATCAGGACAGGGGCAGATATATGAATCTACTCGGCAGATCATAAAACGATGCCGAATGAATTTAGTATACCCGATTTGAGAAATGGCAACTTCAGTCCATTCCATTCTCAACTAGGGCAGAGGCAGATATATGAATCTATTTGGCAAGTAAGTCTTCAGAATAACGTGCCAAATTGTATACCCCATTTGAGAAACATCAACTCGATTATGTGCCAAGTTAACATTTTTCATATTGCATCGACATTACGCCGATTGTAAGAAATATCAATTCTGAAATGACAAGTACAAGTTAAATACACCCATTCAATAAGACAGATTTGTTCCATAACGGGATATTTTCATTTATAAACTGACTTGATACATGAGTTTGCCATTTTACACATGAAAATAGCCCCAGCACGTTGATACAAAATAACTAGCAAAAACACAAAACACAATAAAACATGTTGTATTAAGCCCAAAGAGCAAAACAAAAACTGTTACAACTTAAAAACCTAGTCTAAATTATTCAGCTTGAGACCTTCTCTGGGTCCAACTCCAGCAGTTCCACCTCTTCCTGCTCAAAGGGAATTGGCATGTCAAGCGTTACTTATGCAACTGCCAATGTCTTGAGCCAGCCATATTTGAAGCCCCGGTTCTTAAACTTTAGGGCTTTATCGGCATACTTCTCCATCATTGATAGCCCCTCTGCCTTGAAGGCCTTGGACTCCGCTGACTAGGCCTCTTCCGTTACCTTCTTCACTTTCAATAATTCGGCTCTGAGCTTCTCCAGGTCCGACTTCACCTTTTGCAAAGCGGCATCAGAGATATTTGCCCTTTTCGATAACACGAAAAAGTAGGTCAACGTGCTTCGTCTTCTCTTCCTCGGTGATGACTCTTGCACATTCCTCCCCAACCTTCTTTGCTTTGACTTTGGCTCTTTGTGTCACAATCGCCAATTCGACAGCCACCGATCTTGCTTTACTTTGCTCGGCCGCTACTTCCAGTTTGAGCTAGTTAATCAACTCAACAGCATCATGATGGCGATGGCCAATCTCAGCAATCCGCTCGGCTATTGGCCAAACAAAATATATACTTACATTGAGAAAGCTATGAGGTTTTTACCAAATTATGTAGTTATTTAGATCAACTCACCAGAATAGTCGATTGTGCGACCATAGCGATTGACATAATGTCCGGCTTGACGCTGAATGTTGCCTTGTCCAATGGAAGTGTAATGGCTATGGCCACACTTAGTGCAACGCCCGACTTGTTGACTACTAAAGCGCCTGTTAGGAAAAGCAACCCCTTTATTTTTGGGTAAATTGTAAACAGCATCACCAAGTCCAAAGTCGGTGAAGCCCTTTGTTTTTTGTTAATCGGTTGTTCATCCGCCTGAGAGGATTCGACCAAGCGCTTTTCATCCCTCTAATCGGCCACCATTTCCATAAGCGCGGGTTAAAGAGTTGGGTTTGTCGATTCCGTGGTGACAAGGTCAGTAATGACCTCTTCTGAATGAGTTAACGCTAGTGGGGGAACTTCTTGGCTACCACATGTGCCACCAAATTTTCTTCTTGTCGCCATCTTCTTGACATTCCCCTTCTTAGCAAACTGAGCGAGAAAAAGAGACTCGCCTGCCATGTCTTCGGCTTCGGACCCAAGTAAGTCGTCTAAGTCAAAAAATATATCGACCTTTTCCTGAGTGCCTAAATAGACTCGAGTGGGAGACGACACTGATTCCAAATGTCGTTGACTAGTTTCTTTGCTTTCAACAACCTCTGTAGCCGAATTTAAGCACTGCTGTACTTGCTCGTCTTCATTATCTGTGCCTTGATCTATGTGTTCGACACCTTGATTGGCTTCGACGTTTTCTTTGATGCTCTGGCTATCATCTACCTCCACAATGCTTATGTCCCTCAAGTTAACGAAGCTTTCAAAGACTAGAGTGGTAAGCTGCAGCTCTCCTTCAAGGATAGGAATATGATCAACAACAGCGAACGCGGAGTAAGACAGATTGTATCTCAAGAGAATATGAGCAGCACGACCTTGCCTTTCGAGTCTTTCCGGTCCGGTGTATTCAAGAGCAGTCTTCACTTGAGCCAAAACAGCTTCGTCCTCAGAAGTGATAGCCTTTTTAAGATCGTTACTTGCCAAGAAGAAAATTATTAGTACATTGAGCGCTGAATAGAAGCAAAAATGACTTATAAATTACTCAGCCACCTGATTCCCCTTTTTGCCTAAGAATCAGGTTCGAACGATCTTCTTCCACGTCGAATTCCCAATTTCCACTAATTATGACCATAACATCATCCACTCTCTTTCCTGAGCCCACAAGCATGGTCACTAGTTGGTGATCCGTGTCCTTGGCCCTTAGAAAGAATCATCTCAACTGAACAGATGATTTGGCAAGATTGTAGCAATGCCAAATGGTAGGGATGCCCAAGTTAAGTCGTAATCGACGGTTGAGAGCTACGATTTCCATGATTATTCGGTAGAAGTTCACATTCGGTTGTGGGGGAATCAACCCCAAGTAGCGAAGAACAGTTTGAAGGAAAAGATGAAGGGAAAATCATACTCCACCTTCAGCAATAGCCAACAATGGAAACACTATGGTATTAGTGTCCAATCTCTCTATGTCAGCCACTGTATCTACGACGAGCTCTATTTGAACATTGTCGGGGATGGAATAATGGCAGCAAAATGCAGCGACCTTGCTCTCGGAGAGTAAAGCTTTCAGGTAGTTTGCCATGGAAATATCGAAGAACGGGTAAACCAAAGGCAAAAAGGTGGACCAGAGGCAGAGAAAAATAAAACATTCAAGAAATAAAGTGTAAGTAAAGTGAAAAGAGAGGTTAAGAGAAATTACAAGAGGAAAGATGATGAATGTTTGAACAAATGGGGGCTACTACAATTGCAATCAAGTGGTAGACACTGAAGGGGTTGACAATTGAAGTCTTTTCGGAAGTGAAAGAGATGAGGCAACAGATTTTCAAATAGCAATAAATGAGTTGAGAGATTGAAGGGGCATGAAGCTTTGCATGTTCCCCATTGGATCCCATCATCATGACACGTGTGATAGCTTGTCCATCACGTGCCTGAATTTCCCCGTAGGGAGCACAATTAGTTCCAAAAATCTATATGAAGTCAGTCTAGTGGGAGCCGAGCGCGGAGCCCACTCAGCATATGCGTTAGCCCGGTGCTCGAGGGGCAATTGTGGGAGTCGAAAATAAAGGAACCTAAAACGGAAAATAGAGCACATTCAAGCCCATCGAGATGGCCAGGTACAACTAAACCCCATTGGGCCGATAGCCAAAGCCCACTGGGCTTTAAGTCATTGCCGAGTAGACACGAAGGATAATACAATGAACGTCGAATAAAGGGTACTTGTGTCATACCTTAGAGCCGAGTTGGTAAGGTGAGTCGGCATGGTCCCATTAAGTGGGATCATGCTATTTCTTTCCCAAAAAAGCATGGTAAGGAAGTGGGCCGTGACAGACTGATGATGAAATGACAAGCCGCATAAAGAAAATATCAAAGTGGATGACTCTATAAAAGGAGGAGGAAGGCTCAAGGAGAAGGTATGTTCTAAAATATTTTCACTAAGAGAAATAACACACTCTTCTATACAAGAAAGCTATCTTGCTCGTCGGAGTGCTAATTCTGGCACCACTGACCGAAGTTGTTCTTTTGTTTTAGGTGACGTCTCATGGATCTCTCAAAGGCTTGTCTAGATCAAAGGAGTATTCCAAATTTACTTCCCCACAACACTTATATTATTAAGTTCTGCACATTTTTCATTCACATATTTTTTATATTTTCATTAGTTGTTCACATTTTTCATTCACATATTTTTTATATTTTAATTTTTTTTCTTTTAGTTTTATTATATGTGTATTTCTTAATTTTAAAAATCATAAAATTGACAATTTTATATTAGTTTTGGAGCTTTCTTAATTTTTCCCTTTGAATTTTTATGAGGGAATAGATTTTGACAAATAAGAAAGGAAATTGTTTTATTTTTCCTTCTAAGAAGCATAAATTATGAGATAATTAATTATTTTTTTATAATTATTAGTTGAATGGGTTGGCCAATAGTGTTTTTTTAAATTATGTTTTAATTCAAAAAAAATATTTAGGAGTTTTGCAACTCTCACCACGCTAATCACGAAAAGTCACTTTATATAATATATATATATATATATATATAAAGAGAGTATAGATTATGTTTAATTTCAAAAGAATATCCATATTTACTTATTACCATCTATATAATTTGTGACGATGCTTGTCTCGATAGGTTACAGGAATTTTAATAGGATTAAATAGGACATAAGTCTCTTAAATTTGATTTGTAAAAACAAATAATAATAACTAATTTATTGTAAAAACAAATACTCATCATCACATTCATTAATAGTTAAATTTTTATTTTCTTTTTTATTTATAAAAATTCAAAAACTTATTGCGACAAAACGTAGAATCAATAAATTACATTTATATTTTGCAAAAATTAAGATAAATAAATAATAATTTCATATATATATATATATATATATATTTAAAAAGGTAGATTAAATTTAATGCATTTAAGTTTAAAATTAATGTTGACAATAAATGAGTTTGGATTAATTGTCAAAAATTTCAAGAGTTTACTTCTATATTTATTTCTTAATTTTTTTTTAAAATTTGAGAATAATATATGATTGAGAAAAGATAAAATAATAATTTTCTTACATATGAATAAATAAGTAGTGTAAATTGTCGAGAAAAAAAACTAAAGGAAAAATTACGAAGACAGTCCTTATACCTTAGTCCTTGTGTCATTTTAACGCCTATACTTTCCATTAGCTCAATTTTGATCATGAATTTATGATTGTTTTAATTTGGTTTAATTGATTACAACTTTTAATTTTTTTTATATAAAAAATATGCACATAAGTGTTATGTGCTATATTTTTAAGGCAAAATAATAAACTTACTCAACTCAGCTAGTTAACCTCAACTAATTTAGTGATAATTTTCTTTTAAAAATATTAACAATATTATTAATTAGACCAAATTGAAACAAAATCTAAAGTTAAGGTTAAAATTGAGTCAACTGAAAGTATACAGACCAAAATGATACAAACTGTAAAATATAAGGATCACTGGTGTAATTTTCCCAAAAAATAAATTCACTTATTTCAACTTTAAAAAAATTCAAATAATAAATGTTTTACTTAAAATGATAAATTTTACGTTGTTTATGTGTGAAATAAACTTTATATTAAATTATTAAAATATTATCTAACATTAATTTTAGAGAGATTATTTATTTTTAAATATTTTATCAAAGAAATTTAAGTTTTTTAATTAAAATTTTCAATAATGTTTTAACAATTTAAGGGTTTTATTTAGTACTGCATGAAATTTAAGAATTTTATCAAATAATACTAAAATAGTATGGGTCTTTAATAATATATGTGTAAAATCTCATAGAAGGTAAATATAATTTACGCCTATTGATAATGAATAAAAAAAATTTAATTCATAGATATTTTTGTCTTTTAACGTGTAAATCAAAAGATAATATAATCATTTTTATACTTAAGTAACATTATTTATACAAACTTAACAGATTAGGAAAACTTTAATATTATTAACAAAAATAAAAGAGATTTTATAATTATTAAAACTATATAAAAAGTCTTTATAATTATCAGAAATCTTAAAAGGTAAGTGTAATTTACTTTTTTTTAAACAAATACCATAAAAAAATGATTATATTTAAAGAATTAATATATATATATATATATATATGTATTATAATCAAATAAAAAAACATTTGAGTGTTAGCAGGCCTCGGAGACCCCCAACAGTACCTCCATTTAGGATCGGAGAGAATCTTTCCCTTTATTGATTGGGTGAATTTTATTTTAATTTTAATTTTTTTAATTATGATATATTTAATTATAAATTTTAAATATTAATTTAAATAAAAATAATTAAAGACATCATTATTCTATTTCAGGGATAAAATCATTAATTTAATAAAATATAAATTAATTTTACAAAAATAAATGTTAAAAATTTATTTTTAAATTTTTAAAAATTATTTCTATTCATGAAAGATAAAATTATATAAAAATAATAAATTTTTTTATATTTTTATTTTTACCAAATTAATTTTTAATATATATTTGGATAATGATCATGAAATTGGTAATTGTTTTTGTTGATATTTTTATATAGTTATCATGTAATAGATTTTTATATTTGTTATTAGGACAAATTGCGATGATAGTCTCTATGCTTTGGTCCTTGTGTCATTTTAATCCATGTAATTTCAATTGGCTCAATTTTAATCTTAAATTTATGGCTATCTCAATTTGATCTAATTAATTACAATTCTTAACATTTATTTATGAAAAATATGTATATAAATATCATGTGTCATATTTGTAAAGGTAAAATTATAAACCTACTGAACTCAATGAGTTAATTTTAACCAATTTAATAATAATTTTTCTTAAAAGACACTAACGATGTTACTAATTGGATCAAACTGACACAAAATTTAAAATTAAGAGTCAAAATTGAATCAATTGAAAGTGTAGGAACCAAAACGGGTAAAATATATGGATCATTGGTGTAATTTGCTGTTATTATTAATAGATATTTTTGGATGGTTATCATGTAATGGATGATTATTAGGTTTTAATGTGTAATCGATATGTTTAGCATATAAAATATTTTTTATTTTGAATTTTTTTATTTAATAGTTTGGTTTAATAATGACATTAAAATTGTAGCCATGCTTAATTTTTTTTTTAAAAAAAATTACTTTATTGAAAATAAATATTAAAAAATTATTTTAAAAAATTATTTCTACCCTCTCAAGATAAACTTATATAAAAATAATGTGCTTTTACTTTTTTTTTCACCAATTTAAGTTTTAATTTCTTAGAAAAAAAATTTAAAAATAGATTCTGAAAAATCAAACAAAATAAAATTTTAAAACCAAGAAAGTTTCAACTTTATTCACTAAAAAAAGAATATTAAATTTCAAATAATATTCAAGTTGACCAATATAAAATATGTTATAGTTGACCAACATAAAATAAGTTGTAGAACGATTTTATCCTTGAAATAAACTAGTTGCAAAGGAAACATATTTGATAGTCATTATTTAAAAAAAGATTCAAAATTTAAAATGAGATAAATCACAATTAAAAAAATCATGAATCAAAGTGATATAAACTCCAAATTACAAAAACTGTTAATATCATTGGCCCTTTGAGAGGGTAATTTATATGCAAATTGGGCCGAAGCTGGGTATTGGGCCGTTATGGGTCGCAGTACGAAGGGCCGGAGTAGAATGGGTGAATAAGTTACCTCGGTCTGGAGAATTAACCTTGGATTTAGACCGGTCATACGACCGTGATGATTAGTCCGGTCAGAGCTTTATTTCTACCTCGGTTGAGTAATACGTTGAGGGAAGTTCGGTCTTCGGCGGTGAGTTCGGTCGAGGCGCATGAAAACCAAGGTGTACCAAGTCCTTGAGAGGACTTAGTTCTGAAGGAAGTTCGGCTCGACTCTCTTATGGTTAGCTCAGTCTTAGCATAGGAAACCGAGATAAGAGAGAAGTAAGTGCCTAACTAACAAGTACTTCGGTCATACTGGTAGTTCGGTTATGGAGACTGGTTGTAAAGTAACTACAGATTCTAGCCAACCTGTAAAGGTATGTTGGCCATGAGGCCACGTGGCCATGTAAGTTATGAGGCCATGAGGCCATGTGAAGAAAGCCACCAAAAGTAGAAGTGAGCTGGCAGTCAGCTCACTTCAAGCTCACTTCCAGGATTCCCTCTTGTATTTGTGATCCCTATATATAGGAAGTTGAGGAGAATGAGTGGAGGGACAACAAGTTTAGAGAGAAAAGAGAGCAAATTACGGAGAGTTGCTTTGTAATTCTTATCGTTCGTTTAATATAGTAAATCCATAGCTCGTGGATGTAGGCGATTTGCCGAACCACGTTAAATTCTCTGTGTTATTGCTTGATCAACAGTATTATACGGGCAAGTTTATTTCTCTCCCGTACAATTGGCGCCGTCTGTGGGAATTGCAGACAAGAACAACCTCTTGATCAAGCTTTTTCTCTCAAACATCAATGACGAACAACGAAGAGTTACCTCAGTCTGCCGTTGACGGATTAACTCCAGAAGGAGGCGCAAGGCGCAAAGCGCGAAGGCCTACCTTTGGTCGCTCCCATGGCGTATCTGGAACCACAGAGGCTGAATTTCAGGAGGGATGCAAGGGGACGAAGGCGATGAAACAGCCCCCATCACTCTCGTTCGCGAAGCTCAGAAAGACAAAGGCGCAGGATTGATCCTCAAACTCTGGAGGATCGCGTCAGGGAACAAGACGAGTTGATACGGCGGATGGCGGCGGACATGGAATCTCTCAAACGCCAGGTGAAAGGAAAAGAAGTGGCGACAGGAGAGGGGCGCAACAACAAGACGCCCCCTCGCCACTCAGAGGGTCGTAGTAAGAATTCTACACCCTCCCAAGCAGAGAACAGAAGCCTCGGGACAGGCGATACACATTCCAGGTCTTCCAGAACTCGCCACTCCAGGACGGAGAGGACGAGATCTGAGAGGTCATACACCGAGGGAAGTACATATTGGCCTTCGCATACACACCAGACGAGGTCTAGACAGACGGAGTTGCCTAGATCATCCGACCTACGAGCCATGCTTGAAGAGAAGGCGCGATGGGAGGGGGATGCCAGGGCGCGCGATCCACACAGAGTTTCTGCTTTGGTGAGGTTGGCTCCTCGGACGCATGGAAGCGTCGAGGTTGGAATGCCAATACCGCGCCCAGCTTACGAACCAACGGACAAGGCATTGGCGAGGCTGCAGACCTCACCATTCGTCCCAGCAATAGAGAACGCGCCCCTGCCATCAGGCTTCCTTCAGCCCAAATTTACTACTTACGAGGGGAAGACAGACCCCTACTCGCACTTAAGCCACTTTCGCCAGGTCATGGCTGTGTACCGGCGGAACGAGGCCTTGATGTGCATCCTATTTCCTTCGAGCCTTGGCGATTTAGGCTTGACTTGGTTTGAGAGGCTCCCAGAAGGCAGCATAGCCTCCTGGGCGCAATTGGCGGAGGCGTTCGTGACAAGGTTCCGAACAAATACTAAAACTCCGGTGGAGATCGACCAGTTACTCTCCATCGACATGGGCGACAAGGAGACCCTAAGATCATACAACAGTCGCTATTGGGAGACCTTCAACCAGATTGGAGACTGCCCTACCAATCTCGCCATTGCACAGTACAAAAGAGGCCTTCCAATAGGCAACAGACTAAGGGATTCTATCACCATGACACCACCCCTCACCATAGAAGCCTTGATGGAGAGAGTGCATCAGCACATCAGGGTAGAAGAGGATGGTGCCCACGCCAAGACAAAATCTGGCGCAACCGCAGTACCAGAAAAGAAGACCGCGGCAAAGGTCAATACGGTAAATCGCCCGAACCAAAAAGGACGAGGCAGGCGAGACAACGGGGAGGACCAAGACAAGAGATGGTTGAGAGTCCGCACTGCCATAACCACGGTATTCAAGAAACCGATCTACCGAATACTTAGCGAGATTCGAGACGAGCCTTTCGTCAAGTGGCCAGCCAGGTTAGGCGCAGCTCAGAAGGATTACGACGACAGATCACGGTGCACCTTCCACAAAGAAAAGGGGCACCGCACTGAGGATTGCACGCCCTTGAGGCAGCATCTGGAGGAGTTGGTGGCGGCAGGCCACCTGGATACATACATCGAAGGAGGGGCGCAGCCAGCCCCCCAGGACTATCACAACCCCAACGGAATGCCAATTGACGCTCCACCTCAAGGCATTATCAACGTGATACACGGGGTCTTTGAACCTGAACGTGTATACGAGCTTAAAGGATCAATCAAAAAGGCAGAGCACTTAAGAGAAGTGCTGAGTGCCCAACCAGCCGTCAAGAAGGGGAAGACAGAGGCCGCAAATGTCATGTCTTTTTCGGATAAAGACTTGGCAAGAATATACTGCCCCCACAATGATGCCCTGGTCGTCACTCTCCGAGTCGAAGATTTTGACGTCAAGCGGATTCTGATTGACCAGGGTAGTTCATGTGAAATCATGTACTATGAAACCTTCAAACAAATGAAGTTGCAAGATAAAGACTTGGCACCTACCGTCTCTCCCCTAATTGGATTCAATTCCATGCCAGAATGGCCCGTCGGCAAAATAATCCTCCCAGTCAAAGCAGGGAGTGTGACGAAACGAGTGGAGTTTTGGGTTTTGAAAGTCCCCTCCACTTATAACATTATCTTGGGCAGGACATGGCTGCACGCCATGCGCTCGGTGGTGTCCTCCTACCACCAAGTGATGCGGTTCCCCAACGACAACGGAGTAATAGAAGAAGTTTATGGAGATCAACTCATGTCGAAGCAGTGCTTCGTCGCGCTGAATGGCAGCCGCGCTGCCAAAGGATACGTTCATTCGGTGGAAGAACCTGAGAGTAATGAGCTATTCGCCGATGTTGGCAAAGCGGCTAGTCAGAAAGCGGTGGAGGAATTAGTGGAGGTCAGAGTAGATGAGAAGAACCCGGATAAGTTCTTTTTGCTCGGATCGTCGTTGTCCAGCATTGAGAGATTGGAGGTCTTGGAATTTCTGACCTCCAACATCGAAGTGTTCGCCTGGACCTCGTACGACATGCCAGGCATTGATCCCAACTTCATCTGTCACCAACTCAATGTCCACCCATCAGCCAGGCCAATCATTCAGCGCACCCGCAGATCGGCACTCCACCACGCCGAAATAGTGGCGGATGAGGTAGGAAACCTGCTGGAAGCAGGGGCAATCAGAGAGGTGCACTAACCAAGATGGATCTCCAACACCGTCGTAGTACCAAAGAAGAATGGCAAATGGCGTGTCTGCGTCGACTACAAAACGGTTAACAAGGCATGCCCAAAGGATAGCTTTCCACTACCAAGGATAGATCAACTGGTAGACTTAACGGCGGGGCACAACCGACTTAGCTTTTTGGATGCATACAGAGGCTACCACCAGATCGCCATGCATGAACCAGACCAGGAAGTTACATCCTTCACCACTCCAAGGGGACTCTACTGCTACAAAGTCATGCCCTTTGGCCTAAAGAACGCAGGGGCGACGTTCCAGAGAATGGTCACCAAGATGTTTGAACCATTGTTAGGCAAAACGATGGAAGCATACATCGACGATATGGTGGTCAAAAGCAAGGATGAGAATGACCATATCAAGGACCTAGGTGAGATGTTCGAGATCCTAAAGAGGCATAAGTTACGCCTCAACGCGTCGAAGTGTGCGTTCGGAGTAGGATCTGGCAAATTCCTAGGCTTCCTGGTGACCAACCGAGGTATCGAAGCGGACCCTTCTCAGATCAAGGCAATACAGGATCTGGAGAGGCCAAACTCAGTGAAGGAAGTGCAGCATCTCACCGGCATGGCGGCTGCGCTCAATCGGTTCATAAGCCGGTCGTCAGACAGGCTACGACCATTCTTCCATGCGCTGAAGGCTAAGTTTGAGTGGGACGAAGAATGCGACCACGCCTTGGAAAGCCTAAAGGAATACATGTCTTCTCCACCACTTCTTGTAACCCCGATCCCTGGAGAGGAACTCTTCTTATACCTGGCAGTCTCGCAGCATGCAATTAGCGCAGTATTGGTCCGCGCAGAAGGAATCCAACATCTTCCCATCTACTATGTCAGCAAGACATTATTGGACGCTGAAACAAGGTACTTGCCACTGGAGAAGCTGGCATTGGCCTTGATGATGGCCTCGAGAAAGTTGTCGCACTACTTTCACGCCCATACAATAGTTGTTCTCACAGCCTTCCCATTAAAGGCTTTGTTTGAAAGAGCGAACTTTTCTGGGTGAATTCTGAAGTGGGCGGTAGAGTTGGGACAGTACGACATCAAGTTCCGACCCAGGATCGCAATAAAAGCACAAGCATTGGCGGATTTTGTCGCAGAATTCACACCAGGAAGTCATCATATCTGCCCAATCGACCTAACTGAAACAACCAAGCTAAGGATGGAAGTTGACGTCGGAATAACGCAACCCCTAGTACTGGTTACTCAGTCAGGCCCCAAGGCAGACCGGAATAAAGAAACGGAAGAAGGCGCAAACCATACTTCACCACGTCAGAACCCACCAACGAATACAGACTTGGTACAATCAGATAGTAAGGGGCAGACAGCGAGCATGGACTCTGGAGAAGACACAAACGACTTGGAAGATTCCAAGACATCATCTGATCCCTCCACTTGCTGGAAGTTGTTCGTTGGAGAGATGTGGAAGCTCTTCGTGGATGGAGCATCCAACCGGCATGGAGCAGGACTTGGCATAGTCCTCATCTCTCCAGACGGCCTAGTAGTGGAGCAGGCAATCAACCTTGGCTTCCCAGCATCAAACAACGAAGCGGAGTATGAAGCACTTCTGGCGGGTCTCAAGTCGGCATTCTACATGAAAGCCGCCGAGCTAATGGTTTACAGCGACTCGCAGCTGGTGGTAAACCAAATATCTGGCGACTACGAAGCAAAAGATGATAGAATGGCTAAGTACCAAGAGTTGGTCAGAACAGAGTTAAAGAAATTCGAAATGGTGCGCATAGAGCAGATTGGCAGGGAGGAGAATAGTAGAGCGGACGAACTAGCGGGCATTGCCTCAATGGCAGACACCTCCCTCCCTCATCCATTGTTGATTGACTACCTGCCTAGACCAAGCATTGAAGACCCCGAAGCGGAAGAGGTACGTTGCGTAGAGTTAGGCCCTTCTTGGATTGATCCCATCATACTGTTCCTGAAAGACGGCACCGTACCAGCAGAGAAGAAAGAAGCCAACAGAATAAGAGCAAAATCGCAGCGATTTTGGCTCTCTCCATCCTTGGCATTGTACAAGAAGTCGTTCTCAGGACCTTACTTAAAGTGTGTTCACCCCAGCAAAGTGGAAGCATTCTTATTCGAAATCCATGAGGGTGTATGCGGCAGCCATCAAGGAGGAAGATCATTGGCGTACCGGGCAATTTCACAAGGATATTGGTGGCCATACATGCAAGCAGATTCGGAGAAATATGTCAAAAAGTGCGAAAAATGTCAAAAATTCGCTCACCAAATACACCAACCTGCCAGAGAACTTCTACCTTTGACTAGTCCATGGCCCTTCGCAATGTGGGGATTGGACATAGTAGGCCCACTTCCGACAGCGCCGGGCAACAGAAAGTTCTTTCTTGCCGCAACCGACTACTTCACAAAATGGGTGGAAGCAGAAGCCTTGGCGTCAATCAAGGAGAAAGATGTAAAGAAGTTTGTCTGGCAGAATATCATCACTCGATTTGGCATACCAAAGGCGTTAATCTCAGATAACGGCACTCAGTTCGACGGAAGAATTTTCAGAGGCTTTTGTGAAGAATACAAGATAGAGTTCTACAACTCTACGCCGGCATATCCCCAAGCAAACGGTCAGGCAGAGGCGTCGAATAAGGTAGTCTTGGATGGATTGAAGAAAAGGTTAGAAAAAGCGAAAGGGAAGTGGGCAAAGGAGCTCCCTCATGTTTTATGGGCGTACCGCACCACGCCTCGACGATCAACAGGAGAAACACCATTCTCCTTAGCTTATGGCATGGAAGCAGTCATCCCATTAGAGGTTGGCCTCCCCACAATCTGGAGCGAAAACTTTGATCCAGACTTGAATGGCGAGGCCATAGCGTTAGAACTTGACCTTGCGGAAGAAAGAAAAGACCGAGCATTGGTTCACATCGCCTCCTACCAACAAGAGTTGTCCAGAAAGTATAACAAAACAGTACATCCAAGGCAATTCAAAATCGGAGACTGGGTATTACGCAAAGTGATGGGAAATACATTGATTCCAGGAGATGGCAAGTTGGGGCCTAATTGGGAAGGACCTTACAAAGTGGTCGGATTAGCAGGCAAAGGGGCATACCACTTGGAAGATAAGGATGGCAAAGCAATTCCCAGACCATGGAATACTGCCAATCTCAAGTTGTTTTATTTCTAGTATGTGTCAATTTTTACCATGAAAAAAATCGATTCTTCATCGACATGACTGCTATCAATAGAAAGTCGCTTCAGTAAGTAAGGAACTTTATAAACATAGTTGGCCGGAATAACCAACTATGATCCTAAGCCTAGGATAAGACTGCAGGACGTTTGGTCGGAATAACCAAACATTCTATTCTAAATTGGCTGAAAAAACCAATTTAGAGGTTGGCTGGATTAAACCAACTCTTTGTACTCTTCAGCCGAAGTATGGGTACGGCTGAAGAGTGGTTGGCTGGATTAAACCAACTCTTTGTACTCTTCAGCCGAAGTATGGGTATGGCTGAAGAGTGGTTGGCTGGATTAAACCAACTCCTCGTACTCTTCAGCCGAAGTATGGGTACGGCTGAAGAGTGGTTGGTTGGATTAAACCAACTCTTTGTACTCTTCAGCCGAAGTAAGTGTACGGCCGGATTAAACCAACATTGGCTACTCTTCAGCCGAAGTGTTTATATCGGTTGAAGAGTGGTTGGCTAGTAAGTTGGATAGTTAAACCGAAATCACAGTTTAGCAAATGAGTTCATTCACATGGAAAATTCATTGCAAGTGTAAGCATACGTACACAAAACCGAAACAAGAGTTGAAGAAAAAAATTTTCATTGAAATAAAGAAAAAGTACAATTGAGGGGCCACAGCCCGGTTACAAAGTTCAAAAAGAAAAGAAAGAAAAAATCAACTAAGAAGCGCATCTAGTTCGGCATCAAACTCATCGTCCGCATTTATCTGGAGACCGGTGTTTGATGGGAGTTCGGTGTCGGTTGGGAGCACGGTCTGAACTGGGAGACCGGTCTCAGCTTGAACTTGGGTCTCAACACTAACCTCGGTCTCAATAGGTGGAAGCTCGTCCCTTCGGTCTTCAATGCCTGGCTCCGACCGAACTGACTGATCATTTTGTTGTTCATTGATGATCGGGTTGGGAGTCTGCTCATCTTCCTCGGAATCATCTTCGTCATCATCATCTGACCCCTCGAGGAACTGCCTTTGGAGATCGGCGGCGTATTGTGAAAGTGAAGCAGGAATGGAGTACGGTGGAGCGTTGTAGACCTCGGTGTCAGGCGTACAACCGAGCTTCTCCACCGCAGCCCTCCAGCCGCATTTGAAAAATAGATCCTTTGTTGCGTCGCATTGCAGGGTGTAGGCGACTTCGGCCTCCTTGAAGCCCCGCTTCTCGGCCTTCTTCACCTCCCCCTTCAGTTGGTTTATCTCGGCATCCTTCTTCTTCTCAATCGCAGACAAGATGCGCAGATATCTATCTTTTGCCTCGTTGGCAACTTTTTGCTTTTCGGCTTCAACCGAATTCGCAACCTCGGTCAGCCGACCGTTCTCTGGCCGGAGCTCGGCTAGCTGCTTCTTTGCATCTTCTAGCTCGGCCGTTTTAGATGCAGCTTCAGCCATGGCATCCCTTGTACTCCTCCTAAGTTCCATGATCCTTCTATGAGTGACTTGGTTTTTCTGGATGGCCTGCAAAACAGAAGTAACATTAGCTGGAGTCAAAGTTGGAAAAATATTACATAGAAAGTGGAAAGCTATTCACCAGGATCATGGACTTAGTGGAAGACCGGATTGACTTCAGCTCGGTATTGAGCTGCTTGTAATGGTGCTCCATGTCCTTCGGAAGGCACACACTTTTGGCCAGATTGAAAGCCATCAAGTGGTCCTTCTCTGAGATAACCGAATCAGAATCGGTGATATCTCGGTTGTCAAAAGAAAGGACAGGAGCCCATTTTGAGGAAGTAGCAGCTCGGTCAGATGGCTCCGGTTGGAGGCTTTGCTGGGGGCGTGGATGAGAGCTTTGTGGAAGAACGGTCTCGTCCTCGTCAGCAAGACGTGGCTCGGTTTGGGAAGTCCGAGCACGCTTATTTCGGCGTGAAGATGATGGTTGTTGCGATGGAAGGGCCACCACGGTTTCAGTGGTTTGGCCGATTGCCCGCACTTCGACTGGAGTTGTTGCGGTTAGGAGGGCTTTCAACCAGTTCTTCTTAGCCATTTCCTGTTCGGCTATGAGTGGTACAAGGTTGATCTGAGGCAAGGAAGGGTCCGGTTCTGGTGCGTCTTCGAGGAGGAAGTCGGTCACCCTTGCTTTTCGGCGACCGGAGTAGCGGTAAGTCGGTTCAAAGTTTAGAAGCTTTGCCCAACTTCCTTCACCCTTAGTGCGGCGCGCAGAAGACCGAGGTTGGGGTGGCCGTAGTTTGAAAGGAGATATGCTTTATCTGCAAAAAAGTAAATGAAGTGTCAGTTCGATTCAGAGAAGAAAGCCGAAATAAACAGAAATAAGAATGCATTAAAACCGAGGTAGGTATACCAGGGATTCCTTTGTTCCAGTTTATGCTTCCGCCTGGGATCTGGGCCTGGTGGTCCTCAAAATTCCCAGACACCCAAAAGTAATCATCATCATTTAAGTCTTTGTCCGGTGTGTTCTTAATTATTTTCTCTCGGCCACGGCGTATTCTCAAATAATAGCACCAGCCTTCGTCTTTGGATCCTATGGAGTATTGGTGCAATATTTCGACTAAGCCTAGGTTGAGACCGGTTTGGAGGTTCAGTGCGGCTATTCCCATTATGATTCGGTAAGTGTTGGTAGAGAGTTGGGTTGGACATAGCCTGGTTTGCCTAAGAAATTCACAGATCAGTGGTTGGACTGGGAATCGTAGTCCGGTTTCTATTATTGATTGAATGGTGAAAGGGACAAAACCTTGGTTGCCCCATGGGTCAACGTCTAGTTCGGCTAGGGTTAAGTTTACATCGGCAGGAATGTTGTAATCTTTTCTAAATTCGGCTAGGCCTCCTGGGGTTTCTACCAAAAATTTGTACTTCCCCATTTTCTGTTTAAATTAAGAATAAATGATCTCGGTCGAAAAAATATGTGCGGTAGCTCGGTTGAGCGCAGTGGAGTGCCTGGCAACCTAAAGTCTGCAAAGTGAAAAACAAGGGGTTAAGCACAGATCAATGGACCGTGCTACAAAAATAAAGCAACAAAGGGGAAGTCTTACTTCGGCTACAGGATGCTACATGATCTACCTCGGCTTCTGACAGGTGCATGTTATCTCGGTTGGCCAAGGTGTTTGGTTATCTCGGTTCTATCTGTGGTTATGTTATTCCGGTTAAGCATCAAGGGGCAGCTTTCTAAGTTCAGCTTAGAAACTGAGAAAGCTGGCTTAGCCCCCAAGGCTTAGCTCGGTCGAGGGCAGAGATTTTCTAGTTCGGGTCATCTCTACTTCGGCTAAGTCTGAATCCGTTGGTGGCCTATTGAAACTACCGTTATGTGTGCAAGTTCTAGTTCGGTTCCAGTCTGCCTAAAATCTATATGTAGCAGAAACAGGGTTCTAGTTCGGTTGGGGCATGTGCAAAGATCAAAAAAGGCGTTCTACTAACTATTTCATTACATTCATAGTGTTCTTATGAAAATACAAGACTAATGGAAAGTAAAAACAGAAATGTGTTCTATGAAAACAAACAAACTACAATGGAACAAAATGAAAACAAGAGAAACAGAAGCAGATTTTGAAGGCTTACCTGGTAGGGAGGAAGAACAAGGATGAAATGCACAGAAGCAGAACACGAGCTTCAGAGATGCAAGAACAGGAAAGCAGCAGAGAGAGAAGATGAATGGTAGAGTATGATTCAAAAATAAAAGGGTTTTTTGTTTTGTGAAAGAGGAGAGCGGGAAACTGTTCAAAAATTGCGGAGTACGAGGGCGGCTGCACCGCTTTGGAGGTCCAATCAGAGGCTGCCACGTGTCACTGGAAAGGGAAGCGTTTCAGTTGCTGCAATTGAAGAGACGTTTTGACCGGACGTGCACAGCTCGGCCTATGGTAGCTCGGCTGGATAAGCTAAATTGTTTTTAGCTCGGCTGGAAAAGCTAAATGGTTCTCAGTTCGACCGGAATAGCTAAAGGATGGTAGCTCGGCCAAATAAGCTAAAACTTTTAGCTCGGTTTATAGACAGGTAATCCCTATCATGCTGCGCAGATGGGATTAAGGGGCAATTGAGAGGGTAATTTATATGCAAATTGGGCCGAAGCTGGGTATTGGGCCGTTATGGGTCGCAGTACGAAGGGCCGGAGTAGAATGGGTGAATAAGTTACCTCGGTCTGGAGAATTAACCTTGGATTTAGACCGGTCATACGACCGTGATGATTAGTCCGGTCAGAGCTTTATTTCTACCTCGGTTGAGTAATACGTTGAGGGAAGTTCGGTCTTCGGCGGTGAGTTCGGTCGAGGCGCATGAAAACCAAGGTGTACCAAGTCCTTGAGAGGACTTAGTTCTGAAGGAAGTTCGGCTCGACTCTCTTATGGTTAGCTCGGTCTTAGCATAGGAAACCGAGATAAGAGAGAAGTAAGTGCCTAACTAACAAGTACTTCGGTCATACTGGTAGTTCGGTTATGGAGACTGGTTGTAAAGTAACTACAGATTCTAGCCAACCTGTAAAGGTATGTTGGCCATGAGGCCACGTGGCCATGTAAGTTATGAGGCCGTGAGGCCATGTGAAGAAAGCCACCAAAAGTAGAAGTGAGCTGGCAGTCAGCTCACTTCCAGCTCACTTCCAGGATTCCCTCTTGTATTTGTGATCCTTATATATAGGAAGTTGAGGAGAATGAGTGGAGGGACAACAAGTTTAGAGAGAAAAGAGAGCAAATTACGGAGAGTTGCTTTGTAATTCTTATCATTCGTGTAATATAGTAAATCCATAGCTCGTGGACGTAGGCGATTTGCCGAACCACGTTAAATTCTCTGTGTTATTGCTTGATCAACATGATTATACGGGCAAGTTTATTTCTCTCCCGTACACCCTTATTGTTTTATTTGTCAAGAATAGTTAGTCTTTTGCTGGAGTATGGGTAATAAATGAGCCAAACGAACCGAACAATTAACAATTTTATTTTCGTTTAAAAATTTTAATGAATTTTAAAATTTGTTTAAACTTGGTTTTTTAAACTTTTAAATTGATTTCAAATGAGTTTTTGTTGAATTGAATTATTAAATTGAGCTCCAATAAAAAAAAATTAAATTAAATTTCTTTAAAAAGTGGGTAATTTTAGAAAGGATAAATTACAAATACTCCTTCAAAATTTACTTAAAGTACAGATTGTCTCTGTAGTTTGAAAAATTACAAATATTCATTTTCAAAAAAAATTATTTAACAAAATTAACTAAAAAAATAAAATTTATAATTGCTCTCCTATACAATAATAAAATTAATTAAATTATTAATTAAAAAATATATTTAACATCATTACAAATTATTGATTGACTTGATGATTTATTAATAAAATGAATGATTTGTTATGAAATTAAAAACTCAGAGGTGAAATATAATTTCCAAAATTACAGAGAACAATTCATATTTTAATCAAACTTTAAGGGTATATTTATAATTTATCCTTTTAGAAAAAGATTTTAAAAATAAAAAATAGTTAAAAAAACTTTTTGCCGAATTTTTTTTTAATAAAAAAATTAATAAAATATAAAACAGAGAACAAAAATACAAAGCAACAGAAAAGTGTTAAATTCACAGCCACAAAAATATAAACAAAAAAAACCATGTAAATCTCAGTCATGATTGAAGAAAAATAAAAGAATAGCAAAAGCTAAACCTGAAGAGGATATAGGTCTAAGATAGGCCCTTCAGTTAAATATATGTAAGTCATAACCATGGCTACAAATAAATAAAATAAAACAAAAAATATGAAGAAACTCACTATGAGCTGTTCTTGTGAACCACAATTTCTAGCCTTCAAGGGTGGTGTTGCGAATCGAGGCCAGGCGTGAAGATTGCGTAAATGAAGGGAGAGAGTGCAGGGAAAGGTTTCTTCCGAGAGAGAGAGAGAGAGAGAGAGAGAGAGAGAGAGAGAGGGGGGGGGGGGGTTGTGAAAAAGAGGATAGATAGTACTTACTACTTAGAGAGAGAGAGAGGGGGGGTAGTGAAAATGAGGGATAGAAAATATTTAGAGGGAATTATATATAGGCGGGAGATGGTAAAAAAACAAATATATGGGGTGCAATTACATACGGGAGATTGTTCAAAAAAAAATTACATACGGGAGATTGAAAAAAAACTATGCAATTACATGTAGCAGGAGATAGAAAAAAAATTGTAAATATATGGGGTACAAGTATCACTTGTACCTCATGTGTTAGTAATTTTTTTTTCTCTTACTTATATGTAACTCTTCTAATTATTTACCAATAGAGTAATACTATAAATCTACCCTTGTCAATCTAAAAATTATCGAGCAATAAATTAATCTCCACTACATAGGTCCCGTTTAGCAGGTAAATCTTTCATTTTTTTTTTTTTGGCTAAAATTCAGAAAAAGATAAAATAAACTAAAATAGTCAATAAGACAAAATGTTACTTAGACCTATAATAATTGTACTTTTTCTCTTACAGACATCACATCTACTTATAAAAAAACCAACCCTCTTTCCCAATACAAAAATTTTAATCTATTAACATAGCGAAAAACTAAAATAGCCTACTAAATTAGCAAACAGAGCCAGCCCTGGCCTAAGGCCAATAAAGCCTGTGCCTTAGGCCCCAAATTTTTGGCCCAAAAATAGGGCCCCTAAATTTAGTAAAATGTTATAGGTCTAATGTATTTTTTTTTAAAAATTTTTTTTAGGATCAATTTAAAGGGCCCCAAAATATTTTATTGGATTCATGTATGGTTTAGCCCATATTTATTTATAAGTATAGTTTGACCCATATTTATTAAAATGAAAATATATATTAAAAAAAAGAATGTGTGTGTGCTCAAGAAGAACAATACATACAATATAGGGGTCCTAATTTTTTTTTAAACCTTCTTTATCTATTAGGCTTTAGTGGAATAAATAATTTTGCCCTAATTATTTTACCTAGGTTCTTATTAGTTTTAATTGAATAATTTTTTCGTAATTTTTTTGTCCTAATTTTGTTTAATTAAATTATTTTGTTCATAATTTTAATGATTATATGTGCAAGTTGTGGCTACAAACAAATAAAAAAGTTGTAACTTATCGTTTCATCTATAAATCTTTTTTTTTTCAATGTAAGAAGGGCCTCCATTTTTAAAATTCGCCTTAGGCCCCCTAAATCTCAGGGCCAGCCCTGATAGCAAATTCCTCAAATGAGGCCATAGATTTTGTCTGGGAAGTGGGATGACTTTTTAACTTTTTGCCTTTTTAACTTTTTAGCTATTTAGCTATTTTTGCTTATACTAAAAAATTCGTTTGTGTTTGACTTTTTTGACTTTTATAAAAGAAAAAGTTATAATTTAAATGTGACATTTTATCTTATTAATTTTTTTAATTTATTTTGCCTTTTTGTGATTATTTTAGCCTTTTAACCTCTAAAACTAACATGCCAAACAAAGATATGGGTTTTCTGAAAAGTTAGTTAAAAACTGATGATTTATTTTTTTTTTAAACTTGTGAAAATAAAAAATATGATATGACATAAAATAAGTTAAAAGTTAAAATTTAACTTTTAACTATATTCCCTATCCAAAACTTTCCAAGTGAATAAGGTGGATTCCCAGACTTTTCCTTACAGATGTAAAGCTCAAAAACAAAAAAATAAGAGCCACTTCTTAACTAGTATTTAAATAATTAAAAAAAAAGTAAGTAAATTTATTTTTTATTATTAAAAAAAAAAGAGAATCCACTCGACCTTTTTTATTAATAAAAAAAATTAGCTTTTTATTATTTGGCAAAAGTTATCAATTTTTCTAACAATAAATTTACTATAAAAATAAATTAAAAAATAATAATATTATTATTAAAAGGGAGATGCTCCTCTCTCAGTGGATCCATCACGAAATCCGCATCGATAATCTAAACCATTCAATGTATTGTTGAGTGGTTCATCCTTGCAGAAATCACGTTGATGCAATAAATCATTGATACAAATGTAATCTACTCAAGTGGTTATTGATATCCAATCAATGTGATTTTTTACAGGATAAAATACTCGATGAGTCATACACATTAAACCGTTTGAATTATCGATACGGATTCCATAATGGACTCATAAAGACCCAAGAGCACCTTTCAATCCAATTTAAACGAGAAAGAAGCTATGGCCTATTAAAATTTGATAGTGCTAATGACAGAAGTTAAGGTTGTCAATAAGAAACAAATAAAAACAAAATATTTATAATCTCAATGTACTTTTTATATATTTTTTAGGAAACTTGGGCCATGAGTATAATTTTAAAATTTTAGGGTAATAGTCTCAAGCTCTATTCTTTTATAACTAAAAGGACAAAACAATTTGAAAGATTATAACACATCTATTTATTTATCCGCGTCATTTATCTATTCGCATATCATCTATTTATTTATTCATGTATCATTATCTATTTATTCACGTATCACTTATTTGTCCATCTAATTTATTTATTTGTTCATATCAAAATCACCACCAATTATTGCCGTAAACGACTTTTTCAACCATTTTTTCAGGTGACTTTCCTGCCATTTTCCATTGATTTTTTTAGCTGGAGTGATTTGATGATCTAGCAACAATGGAGCAAAAAAATTTTTAAAAAAAATCTTTCAAAATAATAATTTGTCATTTTCATCAAATAATTTCATCAATCATGTCAAAAAAAAAAAAAAAATCGTTGAATCTAATATTGATTTAAAAATTTATGTAAATAATGTTAAATGGCCTAACCACATAGAAGTGATCTCTGGCTAAACATTATGTAAATAATGTTTGATAACACTTTAAATATTTTTTTTTAGATTTGTACTTTAAAATTTTTAAATATTTGGTAATGAGTCAATTTTTAAGAATATATGTACCAATTGGTATACTAATTATGATATAATCATTTTAAAACTATAACTCTATCCATTATACAATTTACAAAGATTCAAAACTTCTAAAATTATATCATATCATCTATTAATGCACTAATTGATATATCAATTGATATATATATATATATATATATATGTAGCATTATTATTTTAAAAATGAGCTAAGAGCATCCACAGTAAAGTTGTGAGGGGTGTGTTAGTGTAAGTCATTAAAATTTTGCTAGTGAAAGGTTCAAATGATACTTCAATAGAGCTGTTAAGGGGTGTGTTAGTGTTTGCTAACTTTGGGTTGTTTTGAAAAGTTGATTTTTAAATTTTTTTTTGACTATTTTAAAAAATATATATAAACAAAATAATACGATTCAAAATATATTAAGAATTTATTTTTGACTTTTCGTTAAATTTTCAAATTGAGATATTATTAACGGTTAGTTTTTTGGCTAACTGTAGCTAGCACTATAGCCAGCAAGAGGGAGAGGTTGAGAAAAAGAGAGGTAGGGGTGGGCACGGGTCGGTTGTGGCCACGGAACCTCAAATCTGCCATCCTTTCCGCCAGATTGGCGGATTAGAGAAAATCAATCTGCATCCGTCTGCCAATCCGGCGGATGGGGATTGAGCGAATTGGCGGTTTGGCAGATGGATGCGAATCGGTTTGGCAGTTTAAAATTTTATAAATTTTGAACATAATTCAACTTGTGCACTTCCTCAAAAAAAAAAAAAGTATTACAATCAATGACTTAAAAAAATATTATAATTATTGCATGCCTCATCCAAAGTAAGACAGTTTGAAACTTTAAAATATCACAATCACTGCATGCCTCATCCACATACTACAATCACAGCATGCCTCATCCATATAAAGTATTATAATCTGTGGTTCTTAAAATATAAAAATAATTCAAACCACCAAAACCATGAACAGAGCAATAGTAGAGATTGTATGTCTCTGTATTGTTACATCTATATTTGTTTTTGAAAACAAAAACCAACCAGCATATATCATATTTTCTATTTATTATTTTTAAAGATAAATTTAAAAACCAAAAAATATAGATAAATAATACGTTTATTTTTTTAATTCAAAAAGATATTCAGGTTGAAATTTTTTTTCAACAGAATATTTAAATTCTTTTTTAATTGAAAACACAGAGAATATTTAAACAAACTGAAAACACAAAGTCTTATAAATTAATAGGGTGCTCGCGGTTTGGCAGTTCGGTTGTGGCCAAAGGAATCTCAAATCCGCCATCCGTCTGCCAGATTGGCGGATTGGAGAAAATCAATCCGCAACCGTCCGCTTGTCATCACGCATCCGTCCAAAATGTGGCGGATCGGTTCGATTCGGTCGATTTTGACAGATCAGTATATCACCTGCACACCCCTGTCGGGGTTTGCATCCCAACTATGATGTGGCAGAGTTGGCAGCATAGTTGGCATAAAGAAAAGAGAGAAAGGAAGAAGAGAAGAAAAAAATAAAAAAAATTGTACTTTTATTATCATTTTTATATATACATATATATATATTTATATTTATATTTTTTAACATATTCATTATACCATCACTAACCCTCCAAACTAATAAATCTTTTAAAACATAAAAATAAATCCCATTTTCATTATTATTATTATTTTTTTCATATCACACACATTTTAATAAATAATTTTAATCATTTAATCGTGAATGTTCTAAAAAATGAGTCCAGATCCTCTGTCGTGGCTTCCTGCAATGCTTCCTACTGTGGTACCAAATGACATCGTTTTGATAATTTATTTTATTTTATTTTTTTCCTACCCTTTCCCCTTGGTTTCTTCTCTCTCAGACTGAACCATAACCTACCCTGACGGAGCAAGAATAGAGAAATGAAACGAAGAGGCGAGACAACGGAGAGGCGAGGTAAGGCGATGGTACTGGATCTCGATTCAGGTCTGTGAAGCAAATTTAGCTTTGATTTTGATCCTGGGTGTAACCTAGAAATTCATGTATGAAACTGTACATGTGAGAGATGGACTAAACCGTCGAACGTTTTCAGAATGCACGGAGGGGTTTTTGAGTTCATGCGTTTCTGAAGATACACAGATGAAATACTTGATAAATATGAAAATACTTGGTGAAGATTTTTTCTATGTGACGAGCATGCGTGTGTGTGTGTGTGTGTGTGTGTGTGTGTGTGTGTGTGTGTGTGTGTGTGTTGGGTTAAGCTGCTTGAACAGGGATAGAAGGATCCAAAAGGGGAAATGGGTCTGAACTTTGAAAAAAAAGGAAGAAGATCAGCTTTGGCTTCACCTAGTAAAAGACACAAATTAGATCTGCCGAACAAATGATTCGAAAATGAATAAAAAATTTCCTCTTCTTCCCTCAAATCTATTTGCTTTCTGAGAAAATGTAGAATTCCTTTCCAACTCAATTCAACTTTGGAGAAATGGGTTTGAACTTGAAAAAGAAAAAATCATTACCAAATCATTTTTTTTATTTTTTGGTAAAGTAAAACATATTAACAGTCTTGCTTTTAATTCAATGTTGTTTATTGAAGAGGAAAACATGATTTGCTTGCTGGGTTTGTCTCTCTCTCAGTTCGTCTCTCTGTTGGTTAGATGAGAATCAAAACAAAGCAAATGACAGAGAAGAGGAAAAGATGGGGGAAACCCAAAAAATTTTTGGGGGGGGGGGAAGTTAAACAAAACGACGTTGTTTTATTGTACTGCAGGAGCCATGGCAGGAAACTATGACAGAGGATCTGGACTTCTAAAAAATGCTTGGTCATCACGTGTCTTTGCAGGTGGACCCCACGAAGATGACTTTCAAATGGCGGATTAAATTAAGGAAAATATTAAATATTTTTATCAAATATCTTACATAATTGTGGCATCACGAAAATTTTATGTAAATTTTACATTTATGTAAAATATTTAATAAAATTATTAATAAAATAACTAAATCTCGACCATTAGTCTTAAGTTAATCATCACACGTCTTTAATCTTAAATTAATCATCACACGTCTTTGTAAGTGGACCCTATGAAGACGACTTTCGTATGACTAAGTCTTTGCTTGGAGAGAGTTAAAATAGTTTGATTTTTTGATTTTGTAGTTATTTTAGTTTGATTTTTTTAACCTTGTTTCGTTTTTATTTTTGACTTTTATGATTTTTATAAGAAAAAAAATATAATAATTATAATTTAAATATAATATTTTATCTTATTAATTTATATAACTAATTTTACCATTTATATTTTTTTAACCAAAAAACCAAAGCTGGTGTCTCATTCCGGAAAACTATTGAGAAAAATATCAAATCAATAGTCTTTTTAAATTGGTATTATGAGTCAATTTCTAAGAATGAGATAAGAAAGTTGGTGTTAAGTCGCATGCACGTCTCATTCCGAACTATTGAGAAAAATATCAAATCAATAGTCTTTTTAAATTGGTATTATGAGTCAATTTCTAAGAACGGCATTGCTAGGGGGCCCGAATTTGGGTGTCCTTAATGGCCCGAATTTTCCTATCAGGTAAAAAAAAAAAAAAAAAAAAAAAATAAAGTTACCAAAATTGACAATTAGGGACATTTGGACCACAATTTTTAGGACCACCAATCATTTTTCTTGAGATAAGAAAGTTGGTGTCATGCACGTCTCATTCCGGAAAAATTATTGAGAAAATATCAAATCAATTGCCTTTTCAAATAATTAGTAGCGAGCTAATTTATAAGAATGAGCTAAGAAAGTTGAATCATCACGCATCTTTGTGGACCCCTATTGAAGGAAAAATTATTCTTTGTTCACGAGTTAGGCTACAAATGAACAGAGTTATTCATAAACAAGTTCGTGCTCGGTTCAGTAAGAGTTCGTTCGAACTCAGTTCGTTAATTTTTTTTTACCGTTCGAACTCGAGCTCGAACTCGTTAAATTTTTAATAAACAAGCCCAAACATTCTAAAGCTCGGCTCGTAAGTTCGGCTCGTTAGCTGACTCGTTTAATATTTATTATGTATATATTAAATAATATAAAAATATGTATAAAAAATAAGAGAAATATGCTATTTATATATTTAAAAAATATAAATGTAAATAATACTTAACTATAGATAGTATATTTATATAATAGTGGTAGTAGATATTATTATTTTAGTAAAATATGGATTTTTTTTTAGTATGTTTATATATATTGTATATATAATTGTATAATCAAAGTTTTAATTGTAACTTTAGTCTCACATACAAGTATGAATTTATAAATTTTTTGGCTCGTTAAGGTTTGTGAACAGGCTCGAGCTCGAGTCAAGCCTAAGCCAACTCGGCTCGAGCTTGGTTCGTTAAATTTTTATTCAGCTCGAGCTCGAGCTCAAGCTCAAGTTCGTTAAAATCTTAATAAACAAGTCCAAACATACTAAAATTCAGTTCGGCTCGGCTCGATTCGTTTGCAGCCCTATTCACGAGGCAATATGATGGGGTGTTCTAACATAATTATAATTTGTTGATTAGTGAGGTTTATTATCTTTTTATTTCGTTTTAAAAAATAATCGAACACTTATCTTTAGATAAATGATAGAGAATAAAGTTTCAGAACACCAAATCATTTTTCCTATTAAAGACGACTTTTCAATGACCGATTAAGGCCCATTTTGGAAAGATTGACATTTTAATATTTTGATTTTTTTAAAATCATATTATTTATTTACTTTTTTAATGGAGTATATATTTTTAAAAAAATTAAAAAAAAATCAAAAAAAAATTAAAAAATTAACTTTTAACCTACTTTTCCAAACAATCTATAAAGTTTTCAAAAGTCACATGCACTGTAACATCCCGAAATAATCCACAAAGATGTGTGATGACTCAATTTTATCTTATTAACTTAGGCCAAGTTTGGGAAGACTAAATAAGTGCATTTTTTATCTTTTTAGACAAAAAAAGTGAGGTTGAAAATATGGATGTTTGGGTTAACTTTTTGAATTTTTATGGAAAAATGTGTAATAAAAAATTGTGAAAATTGGTTTTTAGAGAAAAATTTGAATTGGGAGTTGTGCAGCCGTAATTGTTGACTTTTGGTGAATAGTATTAACTTTTTAACTTTTTGAATAACTTTTTAACTTTTTAGATTATTTAAGAGTACCCAAACTTGACTTTATATAACTAATTTTACTTTTTATATTTTGTTTTATCCAAAAAATCAAAGCTGGTGTCTCATTCCGGAAAACCTATTGAGAAAAATATCAAATCAATAGTCTTTTTAAATTGGTATTATGAGTCAATTTCTAAGAGCATCTCCAACGGTTCACCAAAAATTTCATCAAATCTGAGTAAAAAAATGATTTTTTTCTCATTCTGATACGGAGCCCTCCAACGGTTCAGCAAATCAATTTTTCATCAAATTTCCGCCGGGTCGACCGGCCGGTCGACCGGGCCGGTCGACCGGTTAAGCCAAAATTTTTTTTTTTTTTTTTTTTAACCGGTTTGAACCTTTTTTCTGAACTTTTTGAACTTCTGGGTGGTCGACCGGGTGGTCAACCGGCCGGTCGACCGGGTGGTCGACCACCTAGGCAAAAAATATTTTTTTTTTTTTTTTTGACTGGTTTGAACCGAAAAGTGAACGTTCTGAACCTTTTTCCGGGGCGACCGGTTGGTCACCCGGTTGGTCACCCGGATGGTCAACCGGTTTGTAATTCCCAACGGTCAGGAACAGTGTTTTGCTGAAATGCTTCGCGTGTTTTCATTTTGATACCAGATTTGCTGAATTCCCGATTTGGTATCGATTTGATGAAACTGTTGGAGCTCAAAAAAGTAGGTTTTTCATCAAATTTTGAATTTGATGCTGGATTTGGTTCTCCGTTGGAGATGGTCTAAGCATGAGATAAGAAAGTTGGTGTTAAGTCCCATGCACGTCTCATCTGAAAAAGTTATTGACAAAATATCAAAATAATTATTTTTTTAAGTAATTAATAACGAGTCAATTTTTAAGAATATATTAAGAAAATTTAGTCATCTTAGCTCAATTTCTAAGATGCGTGATGACTAAATTTTCTTAACTCATTCTTAAAAGTTGGCTCATTACTAATTATTTAAAGGAAAATGAAAAATCCTCCTAAAAAAATTCCTCCTAATCTCCTTAATTTCTATTTTTGACAAACCGTTTTTTTTTTTTTCTATTTTCTTTCTTTTTTTTTTTTTTTTTTTACTTGAAATGGAAAATCGGGGGATTCGGGAGTCCCCTTTCGGGGATGAATCAAAGCCCTTATTTAAAAAGACAATTGATTTGATATTTTCTCAATAATTTTTTCGGAATGAGACGTGCATGGGACTTAACACCAACTTTCTTATCTCATTCTTAGAAATTGACTCATAATACCAATTTAAAAAGACTATTGATTTGATATTTTTCTCAATAGTTTTTCCGGAATGAGACACCAGATTTGGTTTTTTGGTTAAAAAAAATATAAAAAGTAAAATTAGTTATATAAGTTAGTAAGATACAATGTTATATTTAAATTATAATTATTATATTTTTTCTCTTATAAAAATTATAAAAGTCAAAAATAAAAACCAAACAAAGTTAAAAAAATCAAACTAAAATAATTAAAAAACCAAAAAATTAAATTATTTTAACTCTTTCCAAACAAAGACTTAATCAGTCATACGAAAGTCGTCTTTATAGGATCCACTGACAAAGACGTGTGATGATTAATTTAAGATTAAAGAAGTGTGATGATTAACTTAAGACTAATGGTCGGGATTTAATAATTTTATTAAATATTTTACATAAATATAAAATTTACATAAAATTTTCACGATGCCACAATTATGTAAGATATTTGATAAAAATATTTAATATTTTCCTTAATTTAATCCACCATTTGAAAGTCATCTTCATGGGGTCCACCTGCAAAAACACGTGATGACTAAGCATTTTTTAGAGCATTCACGATGAAATGATTAAAATTATTTATTAAAATGTGTGTGATATGAAGAAAAAAAAAATAAAAATGGGATTTATTTTTATGTTTTAAAAGATTTATTAGTTTAGAGGGTCAGTGATGGTATAATGAATATGTTAAAATATGGGGGCATGCACCAATAAATCCTAAATTTGTATCTTGTAACCCATTTGGTCCTATGAATTTTCTTATGAACCGTTAGGTCCTATCCTAATGTTAATGACCATTGAACATCATCGACATCAAACATTATCCATCAAACATCAAAACATCAAACATCAGATTTATGAGTAACATCATCAAAACAACATCAACCATCATCAACAAAACAACATCAAACATCAAAACATCATCAAAACAACATCAAAAATAACGATTAAATAATTTTTTAAATAACAATTAAACATCAAAATAATAATTAAATAATTTTTAAAAGAACGATTAAAATTCAAAATAATGATTTCTTGCCCAACAACATCAATTACAAAAACAATATCAAACATCACGATGTGTTGGAGAACATCAGATCTCAAAAGCGCAGGACGACTTTGATTTCCATTATTAGGGTTGTTGAAATCCGATTCAAGTTCGACGGCAAGATACGAAACTCCGTTGCAACAAGAATCCACGACGCTACTGTAACCTCCTTCATCGCTATGAATCCTATCGAAGCCCTTCTACACAGAGACTGAGTAAAACCCATTTTTCTTCTGCTTCTTCGAATTCACAGAACCCGCTTCTCTCTCCTCCTATTCCGAATCAATGTCCTCCGCTATGCGCCGCTTGAGGTTCTGCATTTCGAATTTCATCGTCCTTCTAAAAATCATCTTCTCCAAACATTTTAACCTATCGAACTCGCTTCCCGAATCAACAACATAACCTTAATTTCATAACAAACTTCGATTCAAACAAACACCAAAATCTCGGAATCTCGCCGAATTGTTCCCAAATTTGAACCCAAAACGGGCTTCGCCAGAATCTGATATCGAAGAAAGGTACGACCACCAAAACTAAAAAGACGTTGATCCTTGCCCAAGTTTTCTAGAAATGGAAGATGGTGTTTGGCTTCCAAGAAAACATGTGGACTGGATTTTCTATTGGTTTCGTGGCGGTTTTTTTGACAGATTTTGTGTGGGAAAGTTTTTTATTAGAACAGTTCACAATAAAGCGGGACAAGAAAAGTAAAGAAAGGAAGGAGTGTGGAAAGAGGACTGTGTTTGGAAATTTCTGTTTCTTCATTCGATGAATTTAATAATGTATTTTAGTCTTGGTGGAAGAAGATCATGGATCTGTCTGTTGGGAAGTCGATTAGGGCTCGTATTGATTCGATCTGATTTGAATATCGCTGAAAAATATCACAATGTTGATGTTGATGGTGTTCACATTTTTTTTTTTTGATGATGTTTTGTTAATGTTTGATACTGTCAATTGGTGCAGTTAATGTTGCTAATATAACTAATGTTTTGATGATGTTAATGATGTTGTTGATGTTGCTGATGTAAATAATGGGACTAAATGGTGCATAAGAAAACTTGTAGGACTAAATGATTTAACTTTCTACTATATAGGATTTACTGGTAATTTTTCCTAAAAGGATAATAAAAGTACAATTTTTTTTATTTTTTTCTTCTCTTCTTCCTTTCTCTCTTTTCTTTCTTTATGCCAACTATGCTGCCAACTCTGCCACGTCATAGTTGGGATGCAAACCCCGACACCTCTCTCTTCCTCAATCTCTCCCTCTCGCTGACTATAGTGCTGGTTATAGTTAGCCAAAAAACTAACCGTTAATAATATCTCAATTTGAAAATTTAACTCAAAGTCAAAAATAAATTTTTAATATATTTTGAATCATATTATTTTTTTTATATATATTTTTTAAAATAGTCAAAAAACATTTTAAAAATCAACTTTTCAAAACAACTTAAAATTAGCAAACACTAACACATCCCTTAAGAGCTCTATTGAAGTATCATTTGAACCTTTCACTAGCAAAATTTTAATGACGGACACTAACACACCCCTAACAACTTCACTGTGGATGGTCTTAGCTCATTTTTAAAATAATAATGCTATATATATATATATATATATATCAATTGATATATCAATTAGTGCACTAACAGATGATGTGATATAATTTTAGAAGTTTTGAATCTTTGTAAATTGTATAATGGATAGAGTTATAGTTTTAAAATGATAATATCATAATTATATTGGTACACTAATTAGTATACCAATTGGTACATGTATTCTTAAAAATTGACTCATTACTAAATATTTAAAAATTTTAAAGTACAAATCTAAAAAAAAAAATATTTAAAGTGTTATCAAACATTATTTACGTAATGTTTAGCCAGAGATCACTTCTATGTGGTTAGGCCATTTAACATTATTTACATAAATTTTTAAATCAATTAGATAGTTAAATGGGGATCAGTTTATTACTATGGATATATAGTATTAGATTCAACGATTTTTTTATTTTTTATTTTTTTGGAAATAATGACATGATTGATGAAATTATTTGATGAAAATGACAAATTATTATTTTGAAAGTTTTTTTTTTTTAAATTTTTGCTCCATTGTTGCTAGATCATCAGATCACTCCAGCTAGAAAAATCAATGGAAAATGACAGGAAAGTCACCTGAAAAAATGGTTGAAAAAGACGGCAATAATTGGTGGTGATTTTGATATGAACAAATAAATAAATTAGATGGACAAATAAGTGACACGTGAATAAATAGATAATGATATATGAATAAATAAGTAAATAAATAGATGATATGTGAATAGATAAATGACGTGGACATAAGACAAATAAATAGATGTATTATAATCTTTCAAATTATTTTGTCCTTTTAGTTATAAAAGAATAGAGCTTAAGACTATTACCCTAAAATTTTAAAATCGTACTCATAGCCCAAGTTTCCTAAAAAATATATAAAAAGTACATTGAGATTATAAATATTTTGTTTTTATTTGTTTGTTATTGATAACCTTAACCTCTGTCATTAGCACTATCAAATTTTAGTAGGCCATAGCTTCTTTCTCGTTTAAATTGGATTGAAGGGTGTTGTTGGGCTTCTATGAGTCCATTACGGAATTCGCATCGATAATTCAAACGGTTTAATGTGTATGACTCATCGAGTATTTCATCCCCATAAAAAATCACATTGATTGGATATCATAACTACTTGAGTAGATTACATTTGTATCAATGATTTATTGCATCAACGTGATTTCTGCAAGGATGAACTACTCGACAAGTGTTATACATTGAATGATTTGGATTATCGATTCGGATTTCGTGATGGACACACGGAGAGAGGAGCATCTCCCTTTCAATAATAATATTATTATTTTTTAATTTATTTTTATAGTAAATTTATTGTTAGAAAATTTGATAACTTTTGCTGAATAATAAAAAGCTAATTTTTTTATTAATAAAAAAGGTCGAGTGGATTCTTTTTCTTTTTTTTTAATAATAAAAAATAAATTTACTTACTTTTTTTTATAATTATTTAAATACTAGTTAAGAAGTGGCTCTTATTTTTTGTTTTTGAGCTTTATGTCTGTAAGGAAAAGTCTGGGAATCCACCTTATTCACTTGGAAAATTTTGGATAGGGAATATAGTTAAAAGTTCAATTTTAACTTTTAACCTATTTTAAGTCATGTCATATTTTTTCATTTTTACAAGTTTAAAAAAAAAAAAAAATCAATTTTTAACTAACTTTTCAAAAAAATCCATATCTTTGTTTGGCATGTTGGTTTTAGGGGCTAAAAGGCTAAAATAATCACAAAAAGAAAAAATAAACTAAAAAAAATAATAAGATAAAATGTCACATTTAAATTATAATGTTTTCTTTCATAAAAGTCAAAAAAGTCAAACACAAACGAACTTTTTAGTATAAGCAAAAATAATAGCTAAAAAGTTAAAAAGCCAAAAAGTTAAAAAGTCATCCAACTTCCTAGACGAAATCTATGGCCTCATTTGAGAAATTTGCTATTTTAGTAGGCTATTTTAGTTTTTCGCTATATTAATAGATTAAAATTTTTGTATTGGGAAAGAGGGTTGGTTTTTTTATAGATAGATGTGATGTCTGTAAGAGAAAAAGTAAAATTATTATAGGTCTAATGTAACATTTTGTCCTATTGACTATTTTAGTCTATTTTATCTTTTTTTTGAATTTTAGCCACAAAAAAAAAAAATCCGAAAGATTCACTTGCTATACGGGGCTTATGTAGTGGAGATTAATTTATATAGTGTAGAGTTCATGCAAGATGTGGTGGAAATTAATTTCTTGATAATTTTTAGATTGACAAGGATAGATTTATAGTATTACTCTATTGGTAAATAATTAGAGGAATTACATATAAGTAAGAGAAAAAAAAAAATTACTAACACATGAGGTAAAGTGACACTTGTACCTCATATATTTATAATTTTTTTCTATCTCCAGCTACATGTAATTGCATAGTTTTTTTTCTATCTCCCGTCTACATGTAATTGCACCCCATATATTTGTTTTTTTTACTATCTCCAGCCTATATGTGATTCCCTCTAAATATTTTCTATCCCTTATTTTCACTACCCTCTCTCTCTCTCTCTAAATACTTTGGGTTCGTTTGGTTTGAATTTCTCAAAAATTTTTGGGAAAATTTCTCTACAAATGAGTTTTCAGAAAAACTCAAACCAAACAAATTTTTCCAAAAAAATTTCCCAAAACTTGTAAATCAAACAAGTTTTTCAAACAAATATCTCTCTCATACACATCAAATCAATCACTTTTTCCAAAACTCTCTCTCAAAATAATTTTCCAAAACATCTTTCCAAAAAAACCAAACCAAACAACTTTTCGTACTTTTTATATCCTCTTTTTCACAAACCCCCCCCCCCCCCTCTCTCTCTCTCTCTCTCTCTCTCTCTCTCTCTCTCGGAATAAACCTTTCCCTGCACTCTATCTCCCTTCGTTTACACAATCTTCACGCCTGGCCTCAATTCGCAACACCACCCTTGAAGACTAGAAATTGTGGTTCACAAGAAAAGCTCATATTGAGTTCCTTCATATTTTTTATTTTATTTTATTTATTTGTAGCCATGGTTATGACTTACATATATTCAACTGAAGGGCCTATCTTAGATCTATATCCTCTTCAGGTTTAGCTTTGCTATTCTGTATTTTTCTTCAATCATGACTGAGATTTACATGGTTTTTTTTGTTTATATTTTTGTGGCTGTGAATTTAACACTTTTCTGGTGCTTTTGTATTTTTGTTCTCTGTTTTATATTTTATTAATTTTTTTATTAAAAAAAATTCGGCAAAAAGTTTTTTTAACTATTTTTTTTTATTTTTAAAATCTTTTTTTAAAAGGATAAATTACAAATATATCCTTAAAATTTGATTAAAATATGAATCACCCTCTGTAATTCTAGAAATTACATTCCACCTCTGAGTTTTTAATTTCATAACAAATCATTCATTTTATTAATAAATCATCAAGTCAATCAATAATTTGTAATGATGCTAAAGATATATTTCAATTAATAATTTAATTAATTTTATTATTGTATAGGAGAGCAATTATAAATTTTATTTTTTTAGTTAATTTTGTTATTATTAATTCCATGATTTATATATTCCATGATTTCATTTCACGATATTATTTTCTCAATGCAATGTTCCAAACTCATTTCAAATGTAAAATTATTAATTGAAAGAGAATGTGATATAATAATTAACAATGCTACATAACAATTCTCATTCTTAAATTTCTCAACAACAACACAATGTTAACCAAAATTCTCATTTTTTCCTCCCCTCAATGCCATTTCACCAAATGACCATAAGTTCAATAGAAGCCACCAACACATGGCAACATTTCTTCATTTTGTATCACTCTCAACAATTTAGTCATTTCAAAACTATATACAACATTTTCAAACATCAACTTCTAAGATATACAATTCTCGTGTCCTATAGATTAGAACAATGTGCCAAATTGTAACTACATGTGTACATGCATTCAACAATAATTTCAAGTTTGGTTTTCAAAACCCTTATTCATCAAGAAGTTATCATGTTTACCATAACAATACAAAATTCTCACACATTCTTTCATTTAATCTAGGATAATTCCATAAATCCCCTCATTATTTCCAAAACCCCCAATTTCTAGGTTTTTCACAAAAACCCCAACATTTCCTGATCTCTTTTCAAAACATCATTACTACATCAATCTCAACCCATATGGTTCAATATTTCAAGAAAGTCTTTAAAAAGAGCAAAGATGGATTTTCTTCTTTCAAAAACCATCAATTTCTTTAGCCAAAACTCACTTTTGAAATAAACAAAGAGGAGCACTCAAGATTAATCAAAAACTTGCACAAACATATATGTAACTCTAAGTAATTTCCCTACCTCAAGCTTGATGAAGAGATTGATGAAACCCTAGAACCAAATGGTGTAGAAATCTGATCTCCTCCGTACAAAGTGAAGCCCTTGCCTTGCTCCTCAACTTTGATGAAGGAACTTGGGGTAGAAAAGCAATAAATCCAAAGAGATCAAGAATTCTAAGTGTTTTGGGTGTATGGAATGTAGAAAGAGGGGAGAGGAGATGATTTTTAGTGAGAGAGTGATACAAGAAAAGTGATACACACAACCCAAAAAGAGAAGAAAAACAGAGCCCCTCGGACTCAATCCCGACTGCACGTGCAACACTTGCCCCCACACGTGCGAAGCGTGCCTCCCACACGTGCGGCTCTGATCCCTGCACGTGCAACTCCTTCTGTACCTCCCCCTTCGCACCTGCAATTCAAACAGTGTGCAACCCTCTAAAACTCTCCTTTCCCTGCACGTGCGGCCTTACCCCTCGCATATGTAGCCCCATCCCGCACGTGCGGCCCTGGTCCAGCAGCCCATAATGTTTCTGGTTCGCTCCTAGGCACTTTGGACTCGGCCATGTACCATTCGAAACAAGTGCAATTCAACACCGAATAAACAAGAACAAGAATTTATTTGAGGAAAACTTCCGGACATCACAAACCCAAAGAAGACAAAAGTGAAGTGGCGTAAAACGAAACCAGCCATCACACGCACGTCTCATTTCAAAAAAAAATATTGAGAAAATATCAAATCCATAGTCTTTTAAAAATGATAAATTACACTGTTACCTTTTGAATATTTTTTTAAATCACAGTGTTTCGTTTGATAAGTGATTATCTTTTTTAGTTTTTTTACTATCTAATTATTTTAAATTATTTTAGTTTTTGTATTTAAAAATATGATTGAATTTTTTATTGAGAAAACTATATCTAGGTAGGAGAAGGGGAGAAGTGACATTTGTACCCCTATAACTTTTCATTTACACCCCATCACAAACATATTTGCATCTTATATTTGTAATTTTTTCTCTTTTTCCCACCTATATATAATTCCTCTTTTTTATTTGATTGTTATATTGAAAAATATATGTGAAATGATGTTAGGATGGTAAATGGAAAAATTACCCCTAATGATTGAATGATTAATGTGGGTTTCAAAAACTCTCAAGGGCAAACTTGTCTTTCCACGTACCTAGGACAACTCTGCTACATTCACATGGATATGCTGCAAACCTGCTGCACTTCTTTATATTTGCATATGCTTTTTTCCATTTTTTCAACTCTTAGATGGGGGTGTAAATTTGGCTCAGCCCCGTTCATGTCGAGCCTCGAGGGCTCCTGCTAAAATTTGGGCTGGGCCAGAAAATTAGGCCCCGACCCAAGGGGTATTCATGCCTCGTGTGGGCCGGGTTGGTAGGCTTGGGCCTCAGGCGGGCCAAGTCTTGTACTGGGCTTTGAGTAGACCTTGAGCAGACCGATGGGACAGGCCCACAAGCCGTACCAGGCTTCAAAATGATGACCCAGGCCCAAGCCTAGGGTCCTAGGCTGGATTCGGGCTTGGGCCTAATTGAGCCTAATCGGGCTAGGCCTATCCCATACCACGGGCTGGTTTCAGACCGCCCACAGACCGCGGACCATTTTTACACTCCTATTCTTAGGCTACTTTCACTCCGCTTCCCAAGCACAACCTACTACTCCTTTAATAATCAAAATACCACAGACCTGCTTGTGAGTTAACGTGGTTAATTGAAATGATAAAATTATTGGAATACCCTTTGTAAAACATTGGCTGTATTTGGTAGAGTTTTGTAAAATTAATTATATCCTTATAATCTAATACTATGTTTGGTTTGAGTTTTCAAATCATGATTTTAAATCAATTTCAAAATACATTTTGAAAACATGTTTGGTAAACCACAATTTTGGAATTTTTGATCTACTTGGTCGTCTGCCCGGACATCCTCTCGGATGTCTGGCCGGTCGACAGATCGGTTGACAAGTACAATACAACTTTTTTTTTTTTGGCAATTGCCAATCGCGACCTTTTATTTGGAAAAAAAAATATTTGTTCTTGATATTTTTTAAATATAAAAATTATTTTTTTAAGACCAAAATGACATTATTTTTTTGAATTGAATTTTAAAAAGAGTTTGGTCATAAGTTTTGAATAGAATTTTCAATAAAGTTTTGAGTTGTGTGCTTGATTATAAGTTATAAGTTTTTCAATTAAGTTTTAAAAACTCTTTTCAAAACTCATAACCAAACTTTTCTTATTTCATATATCACATCAAAAATTCAAAACTCAATTCAAAACTCTTTTTCAAAACTCATAACCAAACAAATTTTCTCTTTTCAAATCATAATTCAAAACTCACAAACTCAAAATACTACTCTATTCTCAAATCATAATTCTAAAACTCTACCAAACACTTTACCCTCTACTCTTCTCTCTCTTTCCTTCTTTCTAATCTCTATTTTGTGTCTCAAACCAAGACAATCTCCATCTCCAACCACTCATTCTTCCACAACATCCGTCTTGCTCCCTCTCTCATCTACCATAGCCAACAAACCTACCAACCCATACATCCACCAAACTTCTTGCTTGTTGTTCCCGATAACGACAACTGCATCACAACATTAGTGTCGCTATTGCTGCCCCTATTTCTTTATGCATCTATTCTCCCTTATCTCTTCGTTTAAAAAGCACTTTTGCCTCTGTTTTCTTACTACCCCACCACCCTTCACATCCCTTTGCAAAACCCACCTCTATTGAATGATATTTAATGTTTGTGTCAAAGAAAGAAGTTCCTGGCGTTAGGTTATGTTAAATAAATTGAGAGAGAGAGAGAGAGAGAGAGAGAGAGTCTCTATGAAATATATTATATCACAATAAAACTAATGTACATGGTCTCCTTTATATAGGAGAAAGAAGACAAGATAAGGACTAAGATACATAGCTATCTATATATATATATATATCTAAACATATCTATCTACAGATACATAGTTATCTATATACATATATATCTAAACATATCTGTCTATATACATTAATAGCCCCCCTCAAACTCAAGGAGAATAAACATCAACCAACTTGAGTTTGGAAACAAGTTCAAGGAAGCGGCCAGGAAGATGAGCTTTGGTGAAGATATCAGCAGTTTGATTAGCAGAAGAGATTGGATGGAGATGAACAGTACTATGAGTGACATGTTCATAAATAAAATGGCAATCAATCTCAATGTGCTTAGTGCAATCATAAAAAACATCATCGTGAGCAATCTAAATAGCACTCTGATTGTCATAATAGAGGTCAGTAGCGCCAGAGGGGGTAACATCCATGTCAGCAAGAAGCCAACGAAGCTAGAGAAATTCCTGAGTAATATCAACAAGAGCACGGTATTCGGCTTCTGTACTTGAACGAGCAGTAAAAGATTGTCTCTTGTTGCACAAGAAGAAACCAAAACCTATAATAGAGCGGCTGTCACAACCCAAACCCGCTCCTATAGGTTTAGCATCGTGAACGGCCAGTAATCCTTGGATTACCAAAGGCCTCTTAACAGAATAACATATAGTTAGGGGCTGCGAAAGCAAATATACCAAATATACGTAGTCCATTGAACTGTAAAGAGATACATGGTACAGATAATTAAAAAAAAAAAACCTTTTATAAACTTGTGAGTGATGACAAAAGATATAATATTTACACGTCACGTCACTCCATGAACAAATTATCAGAGATCTTGCCTGAAAATCAAAGAGACAAAGTCTAGTAAATTCACAAAAACAACCACTAAACTTGACTTAATTCGAAACCTCCTCGGGAGGCACAAAGGTCGACTGAGAAAAACTGAGACGCCAGGTCCTCAACTCTGAGCCTAGGCGCGCCTGGTCACCTACATACATAATATATATATATAGTGAGCAGAAGCCCAGTGAATAATAACGGAGTAAATGATTTAATGAATGAAGTCCATACCAGATTCAAAAATCAGATAAATATTCATATTCATATCATATACAAAAATCAGAGTTCATGTTTATTCATACGTGGTACATCCATTAGCGCTAACAGAGCAGATACAGAACAGATGCAAAATATATGGTGGTTATGAGTAACCAGTTCCATAAAGGAACCTCCAGATCCGAGTAACAGACAGATATGCTAAGCTCGATGATGGAGCCTCCGGTACAGGTAATAGATTGCAGACATATTAAGTTCTATAATGGAACCTCCGATACTGGGTAACAGCTAACAGATATCACATGATGCTAAGGATGCTACGAATACATTATTAGAAATCGGACAATCATTCGTTGTACAAAACATAACATTTCAGAAAGTAGATCTTATTTCATCATACAGAAAATAAATAAAGTGGAACATAGTTTTACTAAGTTATTACTCACTGATAACAGAGCCTCCAAGACAAACAGACAGAGTAAGAAAATCAGACGTCTCGCGGCCCGTAACCTACACATCATGACAAAATACATACATTGAGACACACGTTCGGATTATACATAACTTATTTCATTTGTTCTTAGTGTGTTTCTACCCTTTATCCTCATTATGGTGTCTTAATCTTGGCCTAGGAATGCCTAGGATGAAATGAGGATGCCAAATTGCACTTGAAAACATTTTCCAAAACTTGCTGAAAACAGGGTCCACGCTCGAGTGTGGTTTTCCTCGCTCGAGCAAATATGCAAAATGTGAGAGGTCGCTCGAGCACACATTCCTTCACTCGAGCAGTCTGTAAACTTTGGAAAAAGTGTTGGTTACTTGATTTCACACTCGACGGTCGCTTGATCCCTGCTTAAGCGTGAGACTCAAACCCTCGCTCGAGCATAACTTTTGTCGCTCGAGCGATCTGCAAAACACATGAACTTCTGGGAGCATGCATTTCACGCTCGAGTGGACTTCAGGTCACTCGAGTGGAAGTATATGCATCAGAGTGGTCGCTCGAGTGTGAATTCCTACACTCGAGCGTGTAGACCGCCCGAACTCGGCTCCACGCGCGAGGGCGCGAATTGTGTTCTAGCTACTACAGTTCGGACTCCTGTCATGGTTCTGAATCTAATCTCACAAAGTGCAATATAAGACTGATAAATCACCAAAGAGTCCAAATCCGACAAATTGTTTTGGAAAATCAATTTTAATCAAAAAGCGCCAATCATGGACTGCTTTGCCAGATTTTAGAGTCGTCACCTAAATATTTTATTTTGAAAAATTTAGAAAACCCTGACTCGTGCCTAAGGCCACGTGTCCGTCATCACCAAAGTTGTCTCGGCTCGGGAACTTGGGTACGAGAGGGGAAGGTCCTGAAATGAGTACTCCCGCTCGCCCAATCAAAGGATCGGCCTCTACTAACATGATATGTTGTTTTTGAAAACACATGCGTTCCTATTCCGGTTTATTAGCTAACTTTACTATGTGATGCGCACAACACATAAGTATAGACTAAATCACTCAATTTGGAACATAACATCTCATATTTGTTTTTGAAAATAGTTTGGAGTTGCTACTTGCAAGTAGGCTAAGACGCGGATTTTGCCACCAAACAAGGTGGGCTTAAACACATGATGATTTGCCACTTCAAATGGGTTTAAAACTCACATTTTGATGAATTGTTTCAACTCAAGCAATGAAATCTTCATCCACAGGCATTCATGCAGTTATAGCAGTTAAGCAAATAGCCTCATGGCAAACATGCTATCATGGCAGTCATTTACACGCATGCAAGGATGCTAAAGCATAAACACTTACAGTGTACTCCGAGCCAAAACAAAAGCCAGTTAGTAATCATTCATGATCCTAGCTATGTTAAATGCCTAATGCAACATATGCAAAAATGCAACTAAAATAGGCTCGGCTATCTAGAATGGCATATGAATGCAACACTTGATAACATGCTTTGAAACATGTATTCAAGAAAGTGTATTAAAGTACAATGCAGTTTGCATGATGCACCGAGCCCGGTGCATGCAAGACAAAATGAATGATGCACGCATGCAAGCATAAGGTATGCTAATCGAAATATGCCCTAATCTAATCACCAAAAGCTGATAAGTAAAAGGAAGAAAGAAATGGGGTTGGAAGACATGCATTACACACACGCACACTTATTACAAAATTTGCCCTCTCGACGGAGGGTCCGAATAAATAAGTGCTAACTAGCTACGTTAAGCTAAACTACTTATTACAAATCAACTAATTAACTATGCTATTCTAGCTAATTAATTATAACACAAAGTGAAAACTAGCTATGCTAAGCTAATTTAAAATATTACAAAGCAAATATTCTAATTAACTACAACACATGTATTTAACTACAACTAGCTAATAAAGTGGTAAAATGGCCTCGCGGGCGAGGGAGGCTTGCATGCTCAGTCGCGTCCTCCCGGAAATCCACCGCCTTGCCTCTAAATGCCTCTGTTTGCACATTTCTGTATTTTTGAAAATCATGCCAACTTCCAGAATGTTTCTGACCCACCTTAGGAACATGCTGAGGGATGGTCGGCCAAGAGGGATGGCCATCGGCCAAAGTTGATGGCCATCGGCCACTTCTGATAGCCGATCGGCAACTTTGATGGCCGGTCGGCCACTGCTTCCTGCAATTTCTCCTTTTTGCTACAACAGAGCACAAACAGAGACATGACAATGTATTTGCAAGGAAATGTGTGTGCAACTACACTCCTTATCATGTCTCAAGCTCAAAGAAGTGTAGTGCTCGGCTCTCGAGCCACCAATCATGCATCTCAATGCATGATGGCCAAAGAGTCTAGCTTGCACAATGTTGATGAATGCACAAATAACACGTAAGACTCGAGAGGCCTCCACCCTATCATGTAAAATCAAGGGGGGACGGCGACAAAGAAATGAGACGCGTTTCATCACTTTAAGTATAAAACGCCCCTCGTTTCTCGTGTTTGGATCAACATCCGATCCAAATACAATGCAATGCAACACACATGCAAACAACGTACTATGCAAACAACATGCTAATCTTGACATGTTAAGGTGGTATGCACAAGACTCTAACATGTAAACACTCATGCACAACATACTAGAACACTTAAGCATTAAACACTAGTGAAGGATACAACACTAGGACCATGCAACACAATGCTCAATGGACTAAACTAATACCAAACAGACCTCATATATGCCAAAACAGTGGCCAATATGATATGAAATGACAGCATGAATGGCAAGAGAATGATGCTCATGCATTGGCTCACAAACAAGGCATAAAGGTGCAACTCTCAAGAGCACCTAAAGAGTGAAAAATATGGAAGTGTAGCAACACTATATGCTCTGAAATAACATACCAAATGATGCCAAAACATGCACATATCACAAATAAAGCATGCTAGGAGGCTTAAAGCTCAAGGCTAGCTAAGGTACTTGCACCATAGCCATATCAAGCAAGCCCCAGAGGGCCAAGATGACTCAAAACAGTCCCAAGGTAGGTCAAAACAATGCCAAAACATACATGGAGTAAAGCTAACACATGTTAGGATGGGAGGCATAAAGCATGACGCATGCAAGGCCAATGAGTGGGATTACACTACAAGTGTAAGAAGCAAATGAGGGATGCTCTAACTAATCAAAAACAGAGTTGTATCATGGCAAAATAACACTAAAAACATGCTGAGATGGTAGCCCAAAAAGCTTAAGCAAGCATGCATGCCAATTGGCTCATGATTGAGGCATAAAACATAACCTTCCAAAGTATTGAAAGAGTGATACACACGAGGGTATGGCAGTGGAATATGCTCTAAAATCATATATCAAATGATGCTAAATCATGCAAATAGCCCAAGCAATGCATGCTAGTGGACTCAAAACACAAAGCTAGTGAGCAAGATTGTACTATGGCTATACAAAGCAAGGCATACATGACCAAAATCACTTAAAACAGAGCTTAAGAATGGCAAAACATGAGTAAAAGCTTGCTAGAGCGGAGCCAAAAACATGCTAAAATGGTGGTCCAAAGCATGATACATGTTAAGGCTATAGAGAGGATTGCACTACAAGGGTATGAAGCATGCAAGAGGCAATCAAACTGACCCAAAACAGAGCTAAGGCATGCTAAAATAACACCAAAAACATATTGAGATAAGACCAAAATAGGCTAGCATGATGGATCAAAGCATTGAGTACACAAGGCTAAATTGCAAGATTACACTACAAGTGTAAAAAGCATGCATGGGGTGACTCAACCAAGCCAAAACAGAGTTATGCCATGCTGAAATAGGGCCAAAAATAGGCTGAGAACAAGCCAACACATGCTAGAAACACATGTTCAATAATAAGGCCAACAAGGCAAGCAAACATGACAAGAGGAGAGGGGACCACCCCCTCTCATTTTGGATCTCAAAACCACATTTCTACCACTAAAAATCCACTGGATTTCAGTGGCTAAAAGACCAAACAAAGATGACCTCAAAGGCCTTAAGAGATGGCTTAAGGCAAGGCCAAACAAGCCACCAAAGGGGGTAAACCACCCCTAACACCAAAGAGGTCTCAAACAACCACCTTAAGCATTTAAAAAAAAAAATTTTTTGTAGTTGCAAGTTAGGCCTAAAACATCATGCAAATAGGGCCAAATAAGCAATGAAAACAAAGCTTTAAAGAGGCTATTACTCACCCTTGAAGAACAACTTCAAAACAGTAACTTCTGAGGCAAAAACCAAGCTAAAACCACTCAAATACAACCTCCAAGAACCTCAGCTCAAGAGTGACGGTGTTTAACTAGGTGTTGTAGTACAAAAGTGAAGAGAAAATACACTTTAAGGCATAAACTAGTACAAATATAGAGAGAGAGAGGGATATGTTTAGCCCTAATCCAAAATTCTCAACCTCTGAAAGGGGAGAGGAGCCTCCCCTCTTATAGAAATCCAAGTCTCAAGCTTGTTGGAAAAGCTAGAAGCTTGGTGCAATCCCTCTATACACGTGTATGGAGGATGCATTCTGTGCTCACCAGCTGGCACAGCTGGCAACAAAATATCTGCAAAAGCAAAGAAAAGGGCCTCGGCCAAAAAAAATGGCTGACCGGCCATTAAAGGGGCCGACCGGCCATCAGTGAGGTCGACTGGCCACCACTGATGGCCGATGGAAAGAGGGCATGGCCGATGGGCACGGGGCCTGGCTGATGGGTTGTAGGGCTGGCCAGCAGGCCACCCCATTCCCTTAGAAACAAAGCCACAAGCTCTTAGTCCACAACTAAGCACAAAACAGACAAGTTGAGAGGCTCCAAGGCAAGGTGCACAGCCGAGACCTTTAGGAACTTAAAACGAACATGAGCATGGATGATCATCGAGTGTTCAAACGATGACGTCTAAGTCTTGAGGACGATCAAAAATGGGGTGTCTATAGAGCGTAGAAGTAGAATAATGGAATTTTCAGATTTGCTTCCAAGCTCCAAATTCAACCCCAAAGCTGCAAATCATGGTTTCTTGGGCCCAAAAATTTGAGGAACTCTTGTAGACTTGCAAAAAATCATGAGGTAAGGATCATTATTCAAAATCAAGGCCCAATGGACATACAATTATACAAAATCAAGCTTGAAATGTGAAGATATAACAAGAACATGACATGTATGAAGTGAGTTGAGCTTCAAGTTTCCAAATCATGATCAAATGAGATGAGAGGATGTGAAACATGATGAATTCCTACAACTAAGCTCAATTTATTACATGCATGAGAGAATTTCTTAGAAAACATGCTCCAAATGTATTGAAATGCACATGCATGTACAAATTGGCCTTCTTATTACACTTCTTAATCTTAATTCTTGTATCTCTTAGCTCAATTCGCTTCAATTCATGTACGATGTGGCTTAGTCTCAAAGTTTAAGGGTTGAACTCTTACCTTCAATGGCCAATCACACTCTCAATAGTCAATGTTTGAAGTCTCAAGCCAAACCTTCCAAATTCTCCTACAATTCTTCTAAGATGAGTTCAACTTTTCTCTTCTCTCTCTCTCGCTCTCTCTCTCTCCCCTCTTCATGTTTAATCTCTTGGGGGTTCAAAGATGATGATAAAAGGAGGTTTCAAGTGGAGTGCATAAGCCTTATATAGGCTTGGATTAAGAACTTGTTTAATTAGACTTAATTGGGCATTTAAATTATTCTAATTGAATCGTTCCGACTCGAATTTCGATTAAACCTACCACAAATTCCTAAAAATTCTAAATAACACGTAACTGAAGTCAATTTCTGTATTGGATGTCGTTAAGGCCTTCAATTTGCAAATCAAAACAGAATTATAAACAGGTTTTCTACGCTAAACAGATAGAAACACATATAAGGCAACATGTGATGCAAAAATTCACTTTAATCTATTATTAGATATAATTAAGCATGGATTAACGTTAATCATGGGTCGGGATTGTTACAGCGGCGGTCAGTAAGATCCCAATCCCAATCAACATCGGAGAAGGCACGAAGCTGAAGAGAGAAATGGACGGAATAATGAAGACCATGAAACAAGGTGCCTTTGAGATAGCGAAGGATATGAACTAAAGCATCATAATGAGGGGTACGAGGAGCCGACATATACTGGCTGACAATATGGACAACATAGGTAATGTCAGGACGAGTAACAGTGAAAAGACAAGACTGCCAACCAGCTGACGATACAGAGTAGCATTAGAGAGTAGAGTGCCATCAAGAAGAGTAAGATGATTCTGAGTCTCCAGGGGAGTGGAGACAATCTTGTAATCTGTAAGACCAGCATGAGCAAATAGATCAGAGGTATATTTAGCCTGAGAGAGAAACAAACCTGTGGATTCATGGAAGATTTCAAGACCCAAGAAATAGCTGAGAGAACCAAGGTCTTTCATCTCAAAATGATGGCTAAGAAACTGTTTGATGTGAAGAATACCATCCACATCATCACTGGTGATAATCATGTCATCCACATAAAGCAGAAGCAGGGTGATTCCTTGAGCAGTTTTCCTCACAAAAGAGCAGTATCATAAGAACTGGAGGTGAAACCACAATCATGAATAGAAGAGCTGAACTTGGCAAACCAAGTGCGTGGGGCTTGCTTAAGACCATATAATGCATGTTGAAGTTTGTAGACCTTATGAGGCAGATATGTAGACCCAATGGAGGTTGTATGTAGACCTCCTCTAGAAGATCACCATTAAGGAAAACATTTTTCACATCCATTTGAGAAAGGTCCCATTGACGAGTGGTAGCAACAACAATCAATCTGCGAATAGAGGTAAGACGCGCAACATGAGCAAAGGTCTCCTTATAATCAATACCATATTCCTAATTGAAGCCTTTAGCAAGAAGGCGAGCTTTGTATCTCTCAATAGAGCCATCAAAGTGGGTCTTGATTTTGTATACCCATTTGCAGCCAATGGCAGTCTTGCCAGGGGAAAGATTAACAACGTCCCAAGTATGAGTTTTGGCTAAAGCTTGCAATTCATTAGTCATAGCATGCTGCCAAAGAGGATTAGAGCGAGCCTCGCGATAGGAGGTAGGTTCATGAGTAGAAAAAATGGTGGAACCAACAATATAATCACAAAGACGAGTAGAAGGTTGTGTTGCTCGGTGTTGCCGAGCAGAGGGTGGAGGAGCCAGAGGGCATGAGAGAGACTCAACAAGAGTGGAGGATCCCAAGGGAGCAAGAGCAGGACCATCAAAGCGAGCAGGCTCATAGATAAGATCAGTAGGCAAGGATATCTCTAAAGGGACAGGCAAGGGCCCTGTATCAATCTCATTAGAAAACAGATCTGTGGAAGGATTAGTACAAAATAGAGAGGGTGATGGAGTGGATAAGCGAAATTGGGAGAGGGAGGAAAACATTTTGTGTTCCCAAAAAATCACATGACGAGTGATACGGAGGCGCTGGGAGATAGGATCCCAACAATGATACCCTTTATTTTCAATACCATACCCCAAGAAGCAACAAAGCTGTGAACGAGGTTCAAGTTTGTTGTGTTCATGAGGTTGGAGAAGAACAAAACATGCAGAACCAAAGACCCTAAGATTGGTGTAAGGGGGACAAGTGCCATGCAAACGCTCATATAGAGTGTGATTATGAATGACAGGCGTAGGGATACAATTTATAGTGTAAGCAGCAGTGAGAGCGGCTTCACCCCAAAAATTTTCCAGACAAGAGGAAGAGAGAAGGAGAGCTCGAGTAATGTCGAGAATAGCCTATCTTTTCATTCAGCATGTCCATTTTGTTGAGACGTGCTGGGACATGAACGATAAGACTGAGTACCATGACTCTGAAGAAAAGAAAGAAAATCAAAACCCTTATATTCCATGGCATTGTCGGAGCGAAAGATCTTAATGGTTTTAGAAAATTGGGTTTCCCATTTTAGCAAAATTGTAATAAAGTTGTTTGAGCTCAGAGCTATTTTTTATAAGAAACAGCCATGTAAAACTGGAAAAATCATTTATAAAAACAACAAAATAGTGTGCACCTCCCATAGTAGGAGTAGGTTAGGGGCCCCAAAAATCAGAATGGATGAGATCAAAAGGTGCAAGAGAAATTAAACGATAAAGTAGGTTGTTTGGTAAGTTGACATGACAAACAATCTAAAGTATCAGAATTGACAGGACCTAATTGACCACTAGAAATTAAAGACTTTAACCTACCAACAGAAAGATATCCTAAACAACAATGCCAGAGCTGAAAAGGAGATAAAAGAGGAGCAGTAGTATGAGCTGCTAACTGAGAAGAAACCGGAACATGAAGGTGAATAAGTTCATAGAGACGTCCATGTTTACGGCCTATCTCAAGGGTCTGTTCCGTCCGAGGGTCCTGTACTAAACAACCAGTATGAGAAAAGGTAACAGTTAGACCATGCTCACACAATTGACCAATGAAGATAAGATTTAAAGTAAGAGCAGGTATAAGGTACACATGAGATAAAGATAAGTGAGAGGTGGAAACAGAACCAACATGACTTACAGACAAAAGAGACTTGTCAACAGTATAAATATAAGGAACATGAGGATTAGAAGAGAGAGAAGTAAAAATAGTAGGGTCAGAGCTCATGTGATGACAACAAGCTAAGTCAAAGTACCAGGAAGTGTTACTTGAGGTGACAGACAAAGCAATAGAGGGAGGAGTACCGAAAGTGAAGAAAAATTATTGGAACATGGCTTCAACATCAGTTTGAGAAAAGACTGGAGTAGAAGGGTCTATAGGCATAGAAGAAGGTAAATCCTCTAAGGCAGTAACAACAGTGCGATGAACATGTATAGATTTTAACTGATTCCCAAAACGTTGAGAGTTGCCCCGTGAAAAACTCCCAATGCAAGGACCATTGCGAGAGGATAAACCATGAAAGGCTTGGACTGGATTACGGAAGCAATCTTGTTGTAGATAACCAGGACCAATCTTGTTGCAAAACCTGTAAAGTCGAACTGGACAATGAACCAGAAGATGAGTAGATGGAAGACCTCGGTTTTGACAGTAATTGCAAGTAGTGGATTGCTGTTGTGAAGGAAAACTCCGAGTCTGGGAAGTAGCAAGAATAGAATCCACAGGGTGTGAATGGAGAGGACCAAGCCTAGTTTCCTCTGATAGTAGTTCGGAAATAGCCTGCTCAAGAGTGGGTAAAGGAGTGTGATGAAGGAGAGATGCGCACATCGGCTCAAAATGGAGAGTTAGAGCCATAAGAAACTGAACCAATTACTGTTGATCGCGATAAGTAGTAAACAAAGTAGCATCCTCAATATGGGGCCATGGAGGTTCAAAGAGAGAGAACAGATCCCAAATAGAATAAATTTGGGAGAGGAAATCATTAATAGTCTAAGTTGGCTCTTGGCGTATACAGTGAAGATGGCTCTGAAGCTGATATTGGTGAGCAAGACTAATAGTCTGATTTTGGCCTTTCAAAAAATCCTAGATGTCTTTTGCCGGAGTGGAAACAGAGTCAAGTTGGAACCGACCAAACTGAAGGCTGATAGATGTAGTAGATGTATTCCAAAGCCAAGTGATGATCTGATAGTTCTTATTGTCTCAATCCTCTAAGCAGTTTGCATATTTGGTATTGGATTTAGCGATCTCTTGGGTGGGTTTGTGCACATCCCCAGTGACAATACACCAAAGTTTCTTGCCTTTGAGAAAGCCAGACATGGCTTGTGCCCATAAGACATAATTGGACCCGTCAAGAACAACTGAAATAGGGTGGTGAAAAGAGTCTAGGCAATCCATGGAGTAAAAACAACACTATAGAGGCAGAATCTGAAAAAACTGAGGATACCAGTGAATTTAGAGGGTCGAAAACAGTGGGGAACCGGTCTGAACCGGCCCAAAAGGCCAAAATCTGGACTGAACCGGCCTGTTGAAGAGGCTGAACCAGTTGAAGCTGAACCAGATTAGGGCTGACGTCAGTAGCAGCGTGGGTCAGCAACAACATGGGGCAGTCAGGCACGAGCGACTGAGGCGGTTGAGACAGTGCGAACGGCGCAGGTCTGTGGCGGCTAGGGTGCGAGCGGCTGAGACGGCTTAAGCGGCTAAGGCTGACGTAAGTGACGTAGGGCGCGTGAGATAGCGGAGGCAGAAGCGAGTGACATGTCGGCGACAAAAGTGGCGCGTGAGGGCGCGTGGAGTCTAATCTGAGGATGCCATTGGTGGCGTCGGAATTGTGAGAAGATTCCGAGCACTTTGGTAGGCTATGTGAAAATTTTGGAGAACAAAAAGAATCTGAACAGTGACGAAATCGAGATGAATTTTTAGTTAATGAGCCATAACCTTGAGCTCTAATACCATGTTAAATAAGTTGAGCGAGAGAGAGAGAGAGAGAGAGAGAGAGAGAGAGAGAGAGAGAGAAAGTCTCTGTGAAATATATTATATCATAATGAAACCAATGTACATGGTCTCCTTTATATAGGATAAAGAAGACAAGATAAGGACTAAGATACATAGCTATCTTTATATATCTAAACGTATCTATCTACAGATACATAGCTATATATATATATACATATATATCTAAACATATCTGTCTATATACATTAACAGGTTAGATTGGATCGAAGCTTCACTTTAGGTTATGCACTAATATAGCTTAAGTGTTTAACACTTACCAGGTGTTTGATGAAATGTGTACAAAATGAGGTCTCTTTTTTGGAGATGGATTGGAATTGGAGGTGGTAATTGTTCCGTGAGGAAGAGCTCCATCATTGTGGAGTGGAGATGATGTCTGTAGAGGGGTATACACTAATTTTGGCATGATGGCAGAATTTACTATCCACTAGTAAAAAAAATTTATAATTATATTTGAGCCTATGTTTAAAAGAATCTTGTTAAACTACTAACTCATTCTTGATTTTTTTTAAATATGAATTTTCTCCTATGATTATAAAAATTACATCTTATTTTTTGAGATTTTTAATTTTATAATAAATGGTTCATTTTTTAATAAATTATCAAGTTAATTAATAATTTAAATTATTTTATTATTATATAAGAGAGTAGTTAAGAATTTTATTTTTTTATTTAATTAAATAATAAATTTTGACAATAAAATATTTGTAATTTTTCGAATTACAAGATGTGACTTGTATTTTAAAAAAGCCTCAAGGGTGCATTTGTAATTTACTCACAGAATCTTAAAGGGGTTGTTTTTACCAAAAAAAAAGGTTGTGGAAAGAAAATATTTTTTGTATTTTTTGCCATTTAGTACAACGAAAAATAAAAGTTCACAAAAAATATTTTCTTTATCAATGGAAAACAAGTCTATTTTGGAAGAAAATATTATGAACTTTTAAAAAGTGGAAAATGTTTTCCGAAACAAATTCTTCTCAGAGCCACTATTATATTACTACCATTACCATCATCTCCACCAACACTGCGGCCGCAACCACCATCACCACCGTTGTCGCCACCGCCCCACAGCCATCACCACTACCACCTCTATTTCATTACTACCATCACCCCCACACTATTACTGCCATCGTCGTCGCAATTGCCGCCGCCACCACCACGCGATTATCACTACCGCTACCACCACCTCCAACACTTCCACTTTAACCTCCATCCTATAGCCACCGTTGCTACCACTACTAATACAACTATTATTACATTAATTTCGAGAATGCAACCAAATATAAAAAATATTTTACAATAAATAATTGTTAGAAAAAGTTTTCTATAAAAAAATATTTTCTGTAATTTTTTTTTCCAAAAAATAATTTTTATCAAAACAAACGGACGTGAACAGTGAACATAAAACAAAAATGATAACTTACCCAACTAATAAAGTAGAGGAAGAAAGATCAATGAAGCTTATCAATTACCCTTCCAGAAACAACAAACAAAAATGTATGATTTCTCTCTTCTCCATCTTCTCACTCTTTTTTCTTTTTTTCTCATCGTTAGCTTCTATTCTTCTTCCTCTCCATCTTCTCTCTATTTTATCTTTCATATGTTATTTATACTGATTTAAGCATTTTCTGTTAACTAACAGTTTACCAATAGATGGATCCAAGTGTTACACATTTTTCTAAGTTCGGGGAGTTCAATGATATTTCAAAATAAAAGGGGCGGCACTGTGATTTGTGAAAATTTTAGGGGGGTGTCAGTCTAATTTACCCTTTTAAAAAATATTTATAAATTAATGATAAATTTTACAAATATTAATAATTAAAAAGAATTTTTAGTTTAGGATCACTAGTAATATTTTTTTAGAAGAATAAAAACTGCACAATTTTTTATAATTTTAAAAAATATATATTTATTAATTTTATGAAATACTTTCATTAATCATATCATTATCTAATTATTTAAAAAAAAATTATTGAATCTAATGTCATATGTCCACAAAAATAAGCTGATCTCTAATAAATTTTAAAATTTTTAACTATCTAATTGATTTAAAAAATTATGTAAATAATATTTCATAATACTTTAAAATTATTAATAATTAATAATGAGTCAAATTTCTAAGAATGGGCTAAGTCATTTGCAGGTGGAGAGCCCCATAGAAGACGACTTTCCGACGATTGGGTTGGTGTTCAAAAGTCACATGCGCGTCACATTGCAGAAAAATTATTGAGAAAAATCGCGGCCTAGGCCCAAGCCAAAGCCCAAGTGAGAAAAATCTCGGCCTAGGTCCAAGTCCAAGTCAATTCAAATTTGGGCCTCGAGCCCAGGCTTGGATCTGATGGGCCATTTTTTTTTAGGCTATAAAATAAAATATATTGAACATCCCGACGGAAAAAAAAATAATGATAACATTTTAAGAATAATTTTTATTTCAAAATGAAATGAAATATTATAAATTTATATCATCACATAAAATAAATATAGATTATTGATGATGATAGAGAAATTGCACCACTATAGGTCAAGTACATTCCAATTATGTTAGCACCTAGTAGCCTATCAATCATTTGTATTATACTCCACCTCAATAATTTAATAAAAACGTTACGAAATTAGATAGTGAAAAAAAAATGTTGATTAATCATTGAAGGAGTTGGACAATTCATCCACGGTGCCCAATGATATATCATCAAAATCACCTTGAATTATCTCATTTTCATTACAATATTGTCTTCTTGTAAGCGCATACATATGATCTCTCAATATCATAAGTACCCCTACCATGTTTGGTGAAAGTCTGCTGTCGTAATCGCTCAACACTCATTCAAACGGCACTAAAAGTTGTTTCAGCAGCCATTGTAGAAATAGAAACGGTTAGTATATCATAGGCCATTTGTGAAAACATAAGCCACATAGTTTCATTTTATTTTCACCAATCCAAAATATTAAATCATATTCATCATCAATAGGTAGGTTATCCAAATAACGTTATAATTCAGAATTATTTATGCTTGTATTTTGAGTTTTTCTTTTTTAGTTTTTATTGTTAAAAAAACACTTAATCTTCCACCTTGAGATGATGTTGGTGTAGTGCGTGTAGGTCTATTTACAGGTACAGCTTCCTTATATTTTTCAAATAATTTTTTGCATGTTTGCATAATAGAGCCAAATTATTTTTTATCATAAAAAATAAGTTCTAAAAATTCTTGTAAACTAGTGTCTTTATACCTACATGTCACATGCCCGAAGGGTACTCGAGCATGCTAAACAGCTCAAACCCTTGATTTCTTTGATCTAGTCTCACGAGTGCAATGTGAAACATAGATGAAAGTCCAAATCCAGCAACTTTTATACAAAAAAAAAAATCCATTTTATTAAAAAATCATTGTCAGAAATGGACTACATCACCAGATCTGAGTCACCACCTAATATTTTGAGAAAATTAAGAAATTCGTGACTCCTACCAAGGCCACTATTCGTTGTAACCAAAGATGGTTTGGTTTGGAACCTTAGATATGAGAGAGAAATGTCATTAATTGAGCACCACCGCTCACTCGATCAAAAGATTGACTTTATATGTTCATATTCTGATTATTTAATAATCTAAAAATTACTATGTGAATAAACAAATATAGACTATGTCATTCATTTTGGAACATTTGATTTCATGTATTTTTTAAAAAGGTTTTGAAAATGTGCAATTCTGAGGAAATTAAGTTCTCAAGCATAAAGTCAATACTATCTCAAATTGAACGACACAACCTCATTCATAGAGATATATTATTTAAGCAAGTAGCCGCATGGTAGGATACTTGACATAATAAAATCAAACACAAACAAGCAAGATGCTAAAACATAAACATTTACATAGTATTTACTGACGTCCTACGGGAAACTACAAAAGAAAGTTGGTAAAATATGTATAATACTATATACGAAATCCTAATACAATACATACACACACACAAACACACACAAAATGCAACTAAAAATTCGACTAATAATACATGACATGTGAATCATTTCAAGACAAGGGGTATCACACAAAGTCACATAGAAATTGATTAAACCTACAAATGCAAATGAGCTGAATTTTAATGCATAAAATATGAGTGCAAAACATGGATATGGTGAAAAATAAAACATTATGCTTATTTACAGATATGAAAAACAAATAAATGAAAAGAAGCGGGAGGCGAGAAATTATTACAACACTAAATAATTACAATACCGAATAAAAGACGTGGGGTTTGGGAATTATTATAACAAACAACTATCTAACTTAAATATAAGCTGAATGTAACAAATAATAATAATAATAATAATATAATATAAACAAACATAATAATAATAATAATAATAATAATAATAATAATAATAATAATATATACAATTGTTTACTAGAAGCTTGAAATAATAACTTCAGAATGCATTTTACAAAATAAATATTTTCTCCAGGTTGAAAGGGTATTTGAGAATTCGATGAGTTCTCTCATTTTTTCTCTTTGCCTTTTCTTTTGACTGAAGAGGTCGTTTATAAAGAGAGCCAATAACTGTGTTGCATGTGATCTGATAAGAGAGAGCCAATGACTGTGCTACATGTGATCTGATAAGAGAATCTGACTAGAAAATAGCATGTGAAGGCACATGGGTGTTGTTTGTTGCTTTCGATATTGCTTTTGGTGATTGATTGAGTGACTGATGCACATGGGTGCTGTCCGCTACTTTATTTGTGAATAGTGAACAGTAAAATTGACTTTTTCACTATTCATGAACTGTAAAATTGACTTTATTTCACTATTCATGAATTGGTTTAATTCATTTATTTCTGGAGGAGCTAAGAATTTGTGATGTCCCGGGTCTTGGACTTGCCCGATATTGCGTAGTAAGTTAGTATGTTTTACTTTCAGCGTTTTGATTATCATATTAGGTTGTTGAAATTTCTTTTTTGCTCTTACTTAACCCCTCTTAGCATTTCTGGGTTAAATTTTTGAGTTTTGGATGTTAGAACTTGTTTTAGGATGCAAAAGCAATTTCTAAGTTTTCTGGGCAAAACTGCTCATGCAGATTTAGCAACCGCTTGAGCGGAATCACACAGGGGTTTTCTGGGCAAAAACTACTCGTGCGGATTTTGGATTCTGCTTGAGCAGATTTTGTGAAAAAGATTCTGGGTTTTCTCTAGAGCAAACCACCCGTGAAGCATCATAATTCGTTCATGTGGATTTCGGCGTGTTTGTCTTGAATTTTGAGCTCCTTTCCTCAAAACTGATGCTGTTAGGTTTTCATTCTTGGCAATCCCATTTGACAAAACTCCTTTCAGTTGTAATTTTGTTCAACTTTTATTTCAATGAGGCTATGAGTTTTTAGATGCGAATCCAACCTGAATTGTGCCTTGCAGAGTTGTATCAGAAGTTAATTCTTTCATGTTTGCCACTTCGCTGAGTATGTTGGGGATCGAGCTACCCAGTCAGCTTGCGGAGGTCTAGGGGCAGCGCCCTCGAAGTTAGAAGCAAAATTGCAGCCGAAGTTGCTTGTCCTCTCAAGCGGCCATTTGTGCGCTCGAGCAGAGAACGTTTGGTTCCAGAAGTTTGACTTGTCTACAAAAGTAATGAAAGTTGGGATTTTACGCTTGAGCGAACTTTCCTGCACTCGAGCGAGGTGCGCTCGAGCGGCCATTCTTGCGCTTGAGCAGAGATGTGGAACAGATTGCTATAAATATGTGTTTTAGTTAGATTTTAGGGTTACAACTTCCAGATCTTCTTCTTAGAGATTAGGGTTTATATTTGAAGTTTCTTTGCTAGTTTTTTTTATGTTTGTTTGAGTTTAACTCATGGTTTGAAAAGTATACATCAAAGGATTGTTTGTTTTGATTCAATACAAAAGAGAGTGTTGTTCTTCGGTGGATTCCGTGAAATTCGGGCCTGAAGCTTTGGTGGATTCCGGAGTGGCTCATCGTCGTGATTCGACATTGGCGTTGTGGATTCAACTTTGGGCAAGACAATTCCAAGGTGAAGACGGGGTTGGAAGAGGCACATAGGGGTCAGTTCAATTCGGGCTTGGATTTGCTAGGTAATTGAGAGTACACTTGTGTAATTCCTTTATGTCTGCTTAGTGGATTGTTTTGTGGCTTTTGCCTGTAGTTTTTCCACGTAAAATCGTTGTGTCGATTTGGCTTGATTGTTTGATTGGGATTGTTATTTACCAATTCAAATTGATACATAATCACAAATCAATAGCTAGGGGATTTCTAGATTTTTAAATGCCAAAGCCGTGTTTAGAGTATTACTAGATTCATCGGACAACGTATCAGTTTTACTTTCAAAATCATTAAAATTTTTATTGATTTTTAATATAACAATTTCGTCTTCTAAAGATTTATCTTTAATTTTTAATTCTTTAATAGTTGATCTAATTTGATTAATTTCATTTTGGAAATCGTGCAGAGTTACTTCTTTATGTTTATCTTTTCTAAATCTTTCTAAAGTAGTCGTTATACTAATAATTGGTTTATTTGTAGAAGGTTTGGCACTATCTCAATCAATCGATATATTAAACCAAAAAACTAAACAGTAACAATTTCTCAAATAAGAAGTCAAATATAAAAAAATTGAATCTCAATTAACTAATCCCATTATTATTGAAAAAATTGAAAATTTTAAAAATTATTTAGAGAAAACTGTTTGTTCTACTCTTCCCAGTACTTTTTGGCATAGAAAAAAACATATAGTCACTCTTCTTCATGTCAAAGACTTTAATGAAAAACACATTCCTACTAAATTTAGTCTAATTCAAATGAACGCTGAATTAATGGAAATGTGTAAAAAAGAAATTTATGATTTACTCAAAAATAAAATCATTAGTAAAAGGAAATTCCCCTAGTCATGTCCAGCTTTCTATGTCAATAAAAATGCTAAATTTGAACGTGGCGTTCCACGATTAGTAATTAATTATAAACCATTTAATAAAGTTCTAGAATGGATTAGGTATCCAATCCCTAATAATAATAATAACAATAATAAGATTTGATTAAAAGACTTAATCAAGCGGTCATCTTTAGTAAATTTCATCTCAAAAGTGGATTCTAGCAAATCCAACTTAACCCTAGTGATCGTTACAAAACTGCTTTCACTATACCCTTTGGTCATTACGAATGGAATGTGATGCCCTTTGGATTAAAAAATGCATCTAGTGAATTTCAAAATATAATGAATGAAATGTTTAATCCATTTAGTCATTTTTCCATCGTATATATTGATGATGTTCTCATCTTGTCTAAGTCAATTGAAGAACATTGGAACATATCTAGTCATTCCTTCAAACTATTAAACATAATGGTTTAGTCATCTCTGCTCCAAAAATCAAATCATTCCAAACTAAAGTCAAATTTTTAGGATATCAAATTCATCAAAGTACGATCATTCCAATTAGTCGATCCATTGAATTTGCTATTAATTTTCCTGATGAAATTTTGGATAAAAACCAGTTATAAAAGTTTCTAAGATTTCTTAATTACATTGTGGAATTCTATAAAGACCTTAGGAAAACTTGTCAACCTCTCTTTGATCAATTAAAAGACAATCCTTCTCCTTACTCTTCTATTCATTCTTCTATTGTTAAACAAATAAAACAATATGTCAAGACTTTGCCTTGTCTTGGTATTCCCACTGAAGATTCATTCAAAATTATTCAAACTGATGCCTCTGACATTGGTTATGGTGGCATTCTTCTTTAGAAAGTCCATCTCAAGTCATCTAAACAAATTGTTCGTTGTCATTCTGGTATTTGGAACAAAGGACAGAAAAATTATAATATTATTAAAAAAGAAATTTTATCTGTTGTATTATGTGTTAGTAAATTTCAAGATGATATTTTAAACCAACACTTTTTAGTCCATGTTGATTGTAAAAGTGCCAAATATATTTGAGAAAAAGATGTTCAAAATATTGCTAGCAAGCAAATTTTTGCCCGCAAGCAATCTATTCTCAGTATTTTCAATTTCACTATTGAATATATTCAAGGTAGTCAAAATTCTATTCCTGATTTTCGTACCCATGAATTTTTACAGGGTAGAGAGTCAACGATACATTTTTGAACTTTTAGTAAAATGCCTACTACCTATTGCTCTACTCACCGATTACAAATCAACCGTTATCGCTGTATGATTAACAACCCTGAGTTTGAACTTGCTTACCGAAAATCCATTGAACAAGATGTTGATATTAATAATCATAACATTCAATGGAGATTTAGTTTAATTGCTCACTACAGATGTTTTCTTAACATCTATCTTGCCAGATTAGATACCCTCAGTGAATGCTGATCTCCATTTTCTTCCTTTTAGATGTCAAGTCAGAAGCATCCTACTAAACCACTTGCTATAATACCAATCAGTCAACCAATTGCAACACCACCAGTCAACCTAGTAAATAGATACCAAATTTTTGGTACTATTCCTAAACCTAGTTACATTTCTGCTCTTGCAACTGACCCATTTGCTTCTCAGTCAATGCAAATCATGCCTCCAAATTATCTATACATATCAACACCAAGAACATATTATGTTCTTAAACCTTGCTCATCCAACCTCTTTTACAAAGAACTAGTCCACAAAAATATCCATAACTCCATTGATTTAGTCAAATCATATCTCCCTTCTAGATGGCATTTTACTCCTTCCTATCCAGATAAGTCAATTTTTTTTTTCTACAAAGATATTCTCGACCATTACTAGTCCATTGTCATTAAACCCATTTATGATCGAGTCAATACTAGTAAAATCATTTACCATTATTTGTATATTCAAAGTATTGTATCTCTTGATGAGTGGGGTCTTCCCTTTCTACCACTACAACAAATAGCACTTTTGGCGACTAAATTTTTAGTCACCAAAAATCATATTTTAGTTGGCGAATGTTTTTAGCAACTAAAAGTTTTGGTCGCCAGGTTAGTTGAGGTTGTCGGGAAAGGTTATTGGTGACTAAAAAAAGTTTAGTCACCAAAAGCATTAAAGTAAAATTAAATATAACATTTTTAGCGACCAAAACTTCTTGTTGCCAAAACTTTCAATTATTTTCAACGACTAAAATTTTAGTCACCAAATAATTTTTTTTTTTATTTCATCTTATTGTTTTTAGCTACTAAATATTTTAGTAGCCTAAAATTTAAATTTTTTTTTTTCGCTACTAAATTTTTAATTGCCTAAAGTCTTATTTGGTTAATATTTTGTTGTTCAGCTTTTTTTTTTTTTTTTTTAACTACTAAATATTTTAATCACCTAATGTTTTATTTTTTTCTAGCTACTAAACTTTAGTAGCCTAAAGTCTAACTTGTTTGTGCCTACTAAACCTTTAGTCGCCAAAATATTTTTTGTTGTTTGTTTGCAATTTTGTAGCTACTAAACATTTTAGTAGCCTAAAGTGATTGTTTTTTGGCTACTAATTTTTTAGTCGCAATTTATTTTTTATTTTTTATTTTTTTTGTAACTGCTAACTATTTAGTCGCTAACATATATACTTCCTTTTTGCCTACAAATTGTTTAGTCACCCAAAACATGATTTTAAGTTTTTTCTCCAAATTCTAATTTGTTTGCAACCTGTATGTATTCTGTGCCAACCTGTACTATATATATGAACAAAACAATACATATATTATTAATCATTACACAATAGATTTGCATCCATTTCACTTCAAACCATCCAAAAATGTATAACTTTGAATGTAAAATTCTATACAAACCATAGTCCAACATGTAGTATATAGTCCAGACTAAAATAATAATTCCATACAAAACATAACAATTAAGTTGCAAAAATCAAGCCCTCTGTGCACAAAAAATATACGTACTACCATGCGAAAGAGCCATTTGTCGTGGTACAATACAAATGACCATTGTAATCTATACACAACAAAAGGTAATCTATATATCACGCCAGTAATTATCAGGGCGACGTCAAAAATTATCTATATGAGTAATACTAATCCACACAAAAGCTGAGGACGACAAAATTAGCAGGATTATACAAAAGTGGAAATTGTCCTCCATATCCAAAAAAAGGAATATCCCCTAGTCCACGCCAAAAGCCATCTACAAAAAAAATTGCACACATTAGTATTTAGAAATGCATGCTTCAATGTATCTATCTATTCATGTTTTTTAAAACTAATAATGCATTACTGATAGCCTTTTGGTGATGACTGTGATCTATCCCTGGTAAAGTTTTTTTTTTTACTTTCAATCTAGTTCCAGGAACTGTAGAAGATATATTGATGAGTTGCTACTCGATTGTTCCATCACTAGTCTCCCAAGGATTCTATTCCTTACAGCGGAGTTGCTATAATTTTTATTTATAAAAAATTTTCCGCAGAAAATTGGAAGACAATGAGATAATACACAAAAGCACATCTCAACTATTATATATATATATTGCAAAATTGTCACAATGATGATATCATGGCATGGATAATCTCAACAATAAACAAGCTATGTAGAAGTTCTAGAAGATCTCTTACATTTTGCAGTCGCACTGTGACAACTATGAGACAGTTTAAAAATAAAATAAAATAAAATAAAATAAAATTTGACAACTCTGAGAACTGAAGTTCTTTGTTCACAAGCTTAGGCAATCCAAGCCAGGATTTGCATAATTTGACTTCAATATACTACCGATTCTCACAATTTTACTAGTCACAATTTTACTAGGATTCGTAACTAAAAAGAATTGAATGAACAAAGGTCAAGCTATTAGTGCACGAGTAAGCTTGTTTGCAGTTCAAAACTTCCAATCAACCTATATGGTGATTCCAAAAAGTTGCCTTTCCATTTATTTTATTTTGGTTCAACTACTTTAGAACACTAGATTGTCATGTTCCTACAAAAGAATTCCAATGCCAATTGCCATGTGTCCTTAACAAGATTGCTAAACTAGGTAAACTATTCTATGAAAAGGAAAACAAAGAATAAGAAAACAATAAAAAACAAGAACAAAATTTAACAAAATAGAAAAACAAAAATGTAGAGTAATTTTGTTCTTCTCTTCTCTCAAATGTTTGGTCCACCAAATTTTCTGTGCAAGAAGATATCTGTAGAGACATGGAACAACTGTATAGCTCTCATTTATTATATATTTCTATGAAATACAAGTCCATATATATAGACTATCATACAGAGCATTTTAGACAATCCCTGCAAATCACTTTTCTTTACAACTCATGACACATGCACTCTTGCTTTACACTTCATGCCACATGCACTCTTGCTTTACAACTCATGCCAACACTCACTCTTATTTTACAACTCATGCCAACACTCCCCCTCAAGTTGCTGCAAAGATGTCGCCAATGCCCAACTTGTCAAGTGAGTTGTAGAACATTTTACTTGACACGCCTTTTGTTAGCATGTTTGCCAGTTGATCTTTTGATTTGACAAACGGAAACTGAACTATCCCAGCCTCGAGCTTTTCCTTGATGAAATGTCGATCCACTTCAACATGCTTTGTACGATCATGTTGGACCGGATTGTGAGCAATACTAATGGCTGCTTTGTTATCACAAAATAACTCCATTGCTGAAGTAGGTGGGAAACCAAATTCTGTAAGTAACTTCCTTAACCAAAGGAGTTCGCAAAGTCCCTTATTCATCGCTCTGAACTCAGCTTCTGCACTAGAAAGAGCCACGACCTTTTGTTTCTTACTCCTCCAAGTAACAAGTTTCCTCCTACAAAGGTGAAATATCCTGAAGTAGATCTTCTGTCAGTATTGTTTCCTGTCCAATCTACATCTGTGTAACCACCAACATTTAGATGATTATTCTTAGAGAACATAAGTCCTTTGCTTGGGGCTGATTTCAAGTATTGAAGTATGCGAACAACTGCATTCATATGATCTTTACTAGGACAGTGCATGAATTGACTTACAACGCTCACAGCATATGCGATATCCGGTCGAGTATGTGCCAAATAGATTAGTCTTCCAACTATCCTTTGATACCTCTCTTTATTCGCAGGTAGCTGATCAGAATACTCTCCTAGGTGATGATTATGAACAATTGGAGTGTCCTCAGCCTTACAATCAAGCATTCTAGTTTCTGCGAATAAATCCAACACATACTTTCTTTGGGATAGAAAGATGCCCTGCTTTGACCGAGCCACCTCAATTCCCAAAAAATACTTTAACCCACCCAAATTTTTCATTTCAAATTCGGTCGCCAAATATTCTTGAAGTTTAGAAATTCCCCCAACGTCATCTCCAGTAATTATCATATCATCAACATAAATAATCAATGCTGTTATCTTTCCCTTGTAGTGTTTCAGGAATAGTGTATGATCTGAATTGTTCTGCTTGAAACCACATTGTCGCATAGCCATGCTAAACCGTCCAAACCATGCATGGGGAGATTGCTTCAAGCCGTATAGTGCCTTATGCAGTTTACATACGACTCCATTTTGAGAAGATGAAAATCCAGGTGGAACATCCGTATATACTTCCTCCTTGAGATCACCGTGAAGGAAGGCATTTCGTACGTCAAACTGATGCAGTGGCCAATCTAGATTAGCTGCAAGAGACAATAATACCCTAACTGTGTTTAGCTTCGCCACTGGAGAGAACGTCTCATGATAATCTATGCCATAAGTCTGTGTGTACCCCTTTGCCACAAGTCTTGCCTTATACCTCTCAATAGATCCGTCAGCCTTGTGTTTGATAGAAAAGACCCATTTGCATCCGACAGTCTTTTTCTCTTTTGGCAAAGGAATAAGTGTCCATGTCTGATTTTTCTGAAGAGCTGCCATTTCCTCTTGTATAGCATGCATCCATTTCGGATCACTCAAGGCTTCAGGTACTTGGTTAGGAATATGATCAACAGACAACTGGTGTACAAATGTTTTGAGTGAATTTGATAACCTCTGAGATGAGACATGGTTGGCAATCGGATATATGGATTTCTTACTCACATGATCTGGAGAGTATCGGTCTGGTGGTTTTCCACGGTTATGCCTAAAAGGTAATTGATAACCAACAGAAGTATCACAAGCATTATTAGGAGGATGAGTAGTTACCTCACGAATATTCTCAGGAGATTGATCAGTCTCGGGTACTAGAGGTTGATGAGGGGGGTCTTCATCGTCGAGACTTCTACCAGGTTCTTCTCTACGGTCAGCCATACAAGCTGGTGTAGTTATGATTTCCATTCTAGGGTCAGCAGTCCTTCCTGATACATCAGGAGGAACGGCGGCTGTAATAGTGGTAGAAGCTGCTGTAGGCTCGGGAGAAGCTACTTCTGTCCCCATTGTTAGGAAATCGAAAACAACCCAATTCTGCTCTTCATTACGTCGTATCTCCCCCTGAAGAGGAGAATCGGTCATGGGGTTAGGGAAAAAGAACTCAGACTCAAGAAATATGGCATCCATGGTAACATAAGTACGTCGGGTAGATGGATGATAACACCGATACCCTTTCTGATGCGTTGCATAGCCCAGGAAAAAACAACGTAGAGCACAAGGATCAAGCTTAGTACGTTGAGTTTTCAGGAGATGTACGAAAGCAACACACCCAAATATCCGAGGTGAGAGCATCAGGACAGAGGGTAAAGAGCCATGGCAAGAGAGAGCCTAAAGCGGTGTCTGAAAGTCCAAGACTTTGGAAGGCATGCGATTCAACAAATAAACCGCTGTAACAATTCATATATTTGCCACCATTATCGGAGCGGAGAATCTGAAGCGTGGCAGAGAATTGAGTCTGAATCATGGCATGGAAGGACTGGAAAAGAGGAAGTACATCACTCTTATGTTTCAACAAATAAACCCAATTCATGCGAGTACAGTCATCCACAAAGGTCACAAACCAACGAATCCCGGAAGGAGTTAAAACTGGAGAAGGGCCCCAAACATCGGAGTGTACCAAAGTAAATGGAACATTACTTTTATTCAAACTCAAAGGATAAGGCACACGGTGACTCTTGGCCAAAATGCAAGTGTCACATTTAAAATCAGATTCACTAATGGCAGAAAATAAATCGGGTAACAAATGCTTTAAGTAGCTAAAGGATGGATGCCCCAAGCGACGATGCCGAAGCCAAATCTGTTGACGTTTCACATTGGGCACTTGTTGTACATGATGAGCTTGGCCGGTACTGAAATCATCCATAACATATAGCCCCGCCCCTCTTAGTACCACGATCAATGATCTCCTTGGTGAGAATATTCTGAAGAAAACAAAACTTGGGATATATTAGTACACAACAATTGAATTCTTCAGTAGCTTGTCCCACAGATATTAATTTACTTGATAGGGATGGAGCAAGTAAAGTGTTTGACAATGAGAGTGAGGAAGAGAGAGAAACAGTGCCGGCTCCTGTAACCGAATAAGTTACCCATTGACATTAGCAATATTTATCCGTTTTGGTTGAGTAGTAGAAGTAAAGTCATTGGGATCAAACGTCATATGATCGGTGGCTCTCGAATCAAGTATCCAACCATTAAAGGCATCCGGAGTGGAATTAAATAAAGCGTAACCACAGTTACCTGAAGCACTGGAAGGGGTAGAGCCATCTAGGAGATGAGAAGTACTTGTGGACGATATAAGAGACAACTCGGGATCCGCATGTGCTAAAGCAGCCCGTCCCGAAACACTGTTGACAGCAGCTTCACTTTCACTTCGTTTCCGGGTTTTGAACTCGTCCCACCATTCTGGAAACCCATGTAATTTAAAACAAGTCTCACGGGTGTGTTTGGGCTTGCCACAATAAGTATAGCCATGACCTTTAGAAGATGGCTGTCCAGAGCTACGGCTGGAAGATGACAAACCAGATTTGGGCAGCGCTGCACCAGACCGAGCTCCAGCTGCAGGCCGAGTTCCAGCTACAGGTTGCCCAGTTGGGACCATCGACAGCTGCTGTTGCAGAGGTTACGGATTGGAGCGGGTTCCTCCTCGAGATGCCATAGCAGCGCCAACTTGTCCATCTGTGCTGACCATCATCACGGACTGTCGTGAATCTTCACGGCGAACATAGGCATATGCCTGTTCGACTGAGGGGAACGGGTTTATTAGGAGTACGTCGCTACGAACCTTGTCAAGCCGATCGTCTAAGCCATCAAGAAAGGTATACACTCGATCTTCTTGTAGAATGGAAGTAAATTTCTGAATATCATTTGGACAGACCATCGGATTGGGGTGTCGGAAATCAATCTCCCTCCATAAGGCCTGAAGGCCATTGTAGTAGGTTTCAATTTGCCCACCGCCCTGTCGCATCTTGGTCACCCGTTTCTTCAGATCATAAACTTGCGATGTGTCTGTGCCGTCAAAAAAAGTTGTGGCAATGGCATCCCACACTGCTTTTGCCGTTGGGAATCGAATGAAATTACCAATCATGCTTGGTTCCATGGAGTTAATTAACCACCCTTTCACAATCGAATTTTCAGTCCGCCATTTTCGCCATGTTGGGTCAGTTTGTTGGGGCTGCTGGAGATCTCCATTGATGTATCCCAGTTTATCCTTGCTGGAGATATACATCTCCAAAACTTGGGACCACAGAGCATAGTTGGTGCCATCCAACTTGATGCCAATCGGTGCAGCGAAAATTTCATAGGTTGGTGTCTGGTTCTAAGTCAAGGTTTGGGACAGTAAATCTGTCATTTTGGATGTTAGGTCTTCAAGGGTTGGGTTGGTAATGGATGTTTGGTCAGTGGATGGAGTTGCCATAGTCGACTAGGGTGAAGGTGTAAAGTGTGAAGCAGAAAGCCTAGGATCTCTGCTTTGATACCATGTAGAGACATGGAACAACTGTATAGCTCTTATTTATTATATATTTCTATGAAATACAAGTCCATATATATAGACTATCATAGAGAGCATTTTAGACAATCCCTGCAAATCACTTTTCTTTACAACTCATGCCACATGCACTCTTGCTTTACACTTCATACCACATGCACTCTTGCTTTACAACTTATGCCAACACTCACTCTTATTTTACAACTCATGCCAACAAATATCCTCCTCAAGTTAACCTCTTTACCATGAAGTCTAACTAGTTTGTGGTATATATGTCTAATCTTTGTTTCATCACTTTAAAATAATTACCAACAAGAACACATCAAAGTTTTGAGTTATGTGAGTTGTGTCCAATTTGTCTAATGCATTTATGCACCAAATATCTCTAGTTTCATAATCAAAGAGCCTTCAATTGAAAAAATCAACTAGTTGTCATCAAAAGAAGCTTGGCAAATCAGGGTAGGGCCCGTGTTCCCATCAACATTGCCAAAAGAGTGTACTCTATCACCAAACTCCTCCATTTTGGTAAATGATAAACATCCATTCAAATCACATGTGGTCTGCATACATGTCAATGACAAGAAGTGAAGTCTAGTGACTATCAGTTTTTATATTACTAAAATACCAAGTGCCCAGGCCTCTTCTAGTGAAATCATATGCAATTTGGACAAAGCTAGATCCTTGTCAGTTAAAACACATTGTCCTAGAATTGGCAAAATCTTATTTTACATCAGTTTTTAATCATGGATAATAACATGGCAATAATAACAACAATAAAGCTTGGAGCAATTGGAAATGATCAAACTGCCAAGCATGATAATGAGGTTCAAGTGTTCAATGTAACCACTTTGCTTCAGTTTGTGCTTGTGTGACTTCTCCTTTCAAAGAAATTCCTCTGTTTTTAATCTGTAAGGATTGGGCGGCTATTTGCCAACCTTAGTGATAGATTGTTTTTTTTTTTCATTTTTCTTGTCTTTACTGTTTGGATTACTGCTTTGATCTTTAGTCATTGTATGAGGACTTCTTGTCCTCCTCTCATTTTCACTTTTGGTTATCAATAAAATGCTATGGTCGTTTGTTCAAAAAAAATGTAACCACTTTGCACAAGTCAATGTCAAAAGCTAGGGTTGTCTACAGCACCCTCAAAGAAAGCCGCTCAAAACAGATGTAAAAATGTTGACTGACACTAAGATATTATGATTACGTTTGACATCTTTTTGTTCCTATGAGCCTCAATCAATTCGGTATAGTTTTTCTGAAGAGAACTAGTTGAACAATCAAAGGTTGTTGTGCAATTATCAGGCGATCTATTAAGGGCTCTACTCATCTTCAGTTGGTCAAGAATGTGGCCTCCCTTTATAGGGGAAAACCTAATTAATTGGACTATGACAGTGAGAAGCTTTGAATTTCACCGTGACTAGAAATAAATTCTCCTACAGCATGGCCAGCCTCTCCACATAATAGAGTCTCAGAGGAAATGGTTCCTACCCAAGTGAAAGATTGTACTGACAGAAGTAGTGTTCAGTAATGTTGTGTTTGGTTCATAGATTTGGGAAGGAATTTGGAAAGAAAAATGGAAAAGGTGTGTGAAATGTAGGTGAAATGTAGTTATAGTTTATTCACATTTCACCTACTTTTTCCCTTTCCCTTTCCAAATCCCTCCTCAAATCCATGATCCAAACACAACATAAAGCTTTCATGTTAAACTCAGGCTGCAAACAAACCAAGCCAAACCAAGTATTGGCTTGTTTGAGCTTGGATAAGCATATGTTGACAAAGTTCAAGATTAGAGATGAAATGAAAAATATTTCTTTGAGCTCCACACAACCATAACTCATAAAGCTCGCAAGCCTTCCAATTTGGCTTGATCAAAATGAAATCTGCCACAAGGTCTTCAACCATTTCACACTTCTCATTTCCCAGTTAAAGCTCAAAGAAATGGCTAAAAAAAATGACATGCAAAATCTAAAACAGAATATAATATAGACAATATATATATCTTTTGACAAATAAAACAAGCTTGACATGGAACATAAAAGAAATTAATGCTCACCAACACATCATGTTCACATGCCAGGCAAGCTAAGCACTGCTTAGGCTTGTCTCCTTTATTAAACAAGCATAAATTAAGAACAAAAACATTCAAAGTGAAATGCAAACCTCAGAACGCAGATATGGAACGGACACAATTGAAAAAACAAGTCCTGCAACGATGTAATATGAGGGTGGTCTGCCCTTGTTATGTGCCGGAATCAACCTTCTATGACTCTTAAGTTTGACATTAAATTTTAGAGTTTCAGAGTTGCGAAGAACTTTAATTGCTGCAATATCTCCGGTATATTTTTGGGATACAAGGTAACTAAAACCTATGCGCTCACCATGCCTAAAAGGAACTGAAAAATCAAAAGAAATAAAGTTAATCCCAAAGCCTGGAAGCATATTACAATGGAGCGGAGAAATAACCTGAATATGACCATCCCCATTTTGAAGGTAACAGGTTCCAAATATCAAGATATATCAAGCTATTGCTGTAAAAGGAACTTTTTTTCCTTATTTTCATTAAGTGACATAATTGCGTGACACAACACCACAAAAAAGAGATCATAAATATACTTTCAACAAATCCTGTGACATCTTAACAAGAACTCCAAAGAAAGTGACAAGACAATTGCTTCTCATAAACAAAGCTACAATATTCATGTTATGAAAAACAAAAAGACAGACTTATATCCCCACAATGTAAGATGCAAATTAAACTTAATCCTAAAGTACAGCCATGAATTTCGATTGTGTAAAAATGAACCACCAAAAACCAATGTTGAAGCATTATACTCGAAAAACATTAACTTCATTCATCAACATTAGTATAAAAACAACATTACATTTTACAATGCTTTGTACCAAGTGGTTAGACGATGAACTTCTCTAATTCTATGATTATCTATTATGAAGAATTCATAAAAGTAACAATATCATAGCTATGTTGCAGCAAACAATGCAACTAAGCATAATTGTGCTGAGGCAAAATCATTAATGAGAGCATATTTTTATTCAACCCTGAGCTTGATGGGGCTAAACTCTGTATTTACATTCTTATAGTGGCACCAACCACAACTAGAATTGTTTTCAAGTATCTGTCCTCTAGTTACTTGATCCTAATTTAGAAGCCACATTATGATCCCACAACATAATATTGGCATCTTTCCAGGATGCAATTAGAGGATTTTGTAAGAGAAGCTCATGCTAAAAAGTAAAAATGTTACTCCAAATTTCAGACATCAATCAATACCGAGGTGTAATAAAAAGTTACATCAGCCATGAGTGTAAAAAGGAAGACTCAACTATATGGATCATGCAGCCTAGCAAGTCCAAGCCATCATCCCTACATTAATTATTAAACAATACCCAATTGTATTACCAAACATGTATCAGAATAAGCAGTGAAGCACCCAGCCTAGTTTTATTATCGAAGATGACAAGACCAATGAACAATTGAAAAGTCGTTAATGAGCAGTTTTAAGTGTTGAATTGTACCATATTATATTGCAATATATATATATATATCAATTGCAATTCTGATAAGCCAATACATTTATTAATGTGCCAAAACACACATTTATAAACCATTACATGAATCTCTAGATCAAAATTGACCACTGTTGACAAACAGATCGGACAAAGCAAACATATTTATAAATAAATAAATAAAAAAAGAAGGAAAAATACATAAAGAAGAAAAATGCGAACCTGGAAAGCCCTTTTCAGCTGTTCTTCAGTTGTCTGAATTCCCCAGAAAAGTAAAAAAATTAAAATTTTACAAACAATAATTAAAAAAATATAGAACAAAATGAGAAACTGAGAGTGAATGTAACATAGTAGTAAAATTAAGTAGCGATTATATTAGGGGAGAGAGAGAGAGACCTTGGTCAATCAATGATTTGAGCTGATCAATTACTTCTTGACTTACAGCTCCCATTGCTGTTCTCTCTCATCAAATGTACACAATGATCAAATTTACCACTTGAAGCAACAAAAGTGTGGAATTAAACACAACTTGGAGCTCATATATATATGCTTCAAATGTAGAAAAAGAGTATTTGCCCCCCACAATAGTCGAGTATGTGTGCTACATCTTCCAACGAGACCAACATTTATTTTCTTTAAAGCTGATTACAAAACATAATTAGTAAGTAAAAATATATTAAAAATGTTAGTTACTAATTTTTTATTTTGAAAAATAAGAAAAATTATTATTTGCATTAATATTTAAATTTTAAAAGGCATCTGTTCGAAATTTTGCTTGAGGCCCAAAAAGCAATTGGGCCACCCCTGAAAGTATCCCATCAAGATTTTGTATTAGTTCTTGGAGAGTTTATTTGCATCTAAAAAATCATTTAATAGGTTTAATCTTTCAAACATTTACAATTTCTTTTTTCTAAAAATCTCCACAAATGAGATGGCAAGACATAATGCAAATTTTATATCAATTAGAGTATGGGTTAACTTTTAAAATTTTATTTGCCACCTCATCTGTAGAGATTATGGGGGAAGAAATTAAGTTGATGTAGCATTGTTGTAAATTATGTAGAGTTATAATTTACTCTCAATACACTTTTTTTTTTTTTTTTTTCAAATTACCTTTCACGATATACCCAAATAATAAACAAATCAAATTCTAAATTATACAACTTAAAAAAACCTTTTCAAAATACCTAAAACATATTTCTTGATGTGCTCATTGATGCTTTGAAAGTAATGTCAGGGAGCCATTTGTGCATTAACATTGTTTTTAGTTAGGGAATTTAGGAAGAGATTTGGCAAAATGAAAAGGAAAGGAAAAATGTGTGTGAAACTAAGTAAACTGTAGGTATATTTTATTGGAAAATTTGGCTATAAACCCCCTTTACCTTCCTTTCATTGTTAAAAGGACTAAGAAAAAAGTTATACTTTCTAAACCCCCTCATAATGATAAAGTCTTGCATAAAGGACAAAATTTATTATTTAAATATTTTATCAGACTATTATACCCTCACAGATACAATGTATGTACATGAATTATGTATATAAATCAGATCGTTGATCTTCTCTCTCGTCATTCCTAATTCATGTACATAATTCCCAAACTGTTCATACATAATTCATGTACATAATTCCCAAACGTCATTCCTAAGCTCCAGATCGTCTCTCTCCGCATCTTCTCAACTCTCCTCCTTCAACTCTTCTTCAACTGTTCATCTTCTCTCTCGTCTCTCTCTTCTAACCCTAGCTTCCTCCATGGCCGGAGCTGTGGAGAACTTGCAAATCGCACTGATACATATATATATCTATATATATGTGTGTGTTTGTGTGTTTTGAAATTTAAATTCGAATATATATGTGTTTTGATATTTGAATTCGAATATATATATATATATATCTATATATATGTGTGTTTTGAGTCTTTAAGATCGGAGATTTGAATGATTGCATAGATCGGTCTCGGCGATCATTTGATTCGAACTCAAAAGCTTAAAGATTTAAAGTAAAATCTGAAAAATCTGTGTGTATAAAAAATCTCAAGATTTTTGAAAGCTCAAAGTTTCAAAAATCTGTAAAATCTGAAAAATCTGAAGAACCGAGGTATGAAAAATTGAGATTTCTCTGAAATTTTCAGATTATAGGCCTAATTCAAGGATTATAGGCCTGATTCAATGTTTTTCAGAGTAAACATCGATTGATTCAAAGATTATAGGTCTGATTCAAAGCTCAAAGCTCAAAGTTCCATCGATTTTTCAGAGTAAACATCAAATTTCATTTGATAGAACCAGAGTAAAATTTTACTCTGGTTCGATTGCTCTGTTTTTTTCATTTGACAGAACCAGAGTAAAATTTTACTTTTATACAGAGTAAAATTTTACTTTTAGCTTCAGAGTCTCACAGTTTACTTATTTTTCAGAGTAAAATTTTACTTTTAGTTTCAGAGTGTAAAATTTTACTCTCATTCAGAGTAAAATTTTACTTTAGTTTCAGAGAGTAAAATTTTACTTTCATACAGAGTAAAATTTTATTCTGAAATACATAGTGAAGATGGCTTAATAGGAGAGCTGATAGATATGAGGGTAATATAGTAAAAGAAACAAGTTTTAAAATATCAGGGGGTTTTGAAAGTACTTATATAATTCTTGTCATTTTGAAAGACAAATTAGATAGTGAGGGGGCTATGACCAAATCCCCCTATTTTATTCACATTTTATTTCTATTTTTTCTTTGTTTTTCTAAATCCCTTACTAAATTCCCTAATCAAACACAACATTAGGAGAGTGGAGCCGATGAGATTTATCAATTGGTAATGAAGCTGGTTTGTGGCTAAAATAGCCACAAAAGACAAAATAGGCTATTTTAGCCACAACAAACAAAACATCACATCCAACTCATAATCATTACACTCTTCTCTCACAAAAAAAGCCAAAAAGCCAAAAAACCCTTCCCAAACTAAGTTTTTTAGCCTAAGCTAAAATAGTCAAAAAAGCCAAAAAGCCAACCCACTTCCCAAATAGAGGCTTTGTCTATTTGGTTGAATCCGACTCTGGGCCTGCCCTTTTACTAGCTTTTTCATTATGTTGGTTCAGCTACTACTTATGCTTGAAATCTCTCCAGACCCTCAATCCACTCTTAGCCTATGTTTGGGAAGTGGCTTTTGTGGTTTTTTTGGTTAAAATAGCCACAAAAAATAAAATAAGTTTTTTAACCCAATAAGACAAAATAGTACATCCAACCCATAATCATTACATTCTTTCTCTCACAAAAAAATCAAAAGCCTTTCCCAAACCAGACTTTTTAGTCCCAAGTTAAAATAGCCAAAAAAGCCAAAAAGCCAACCCACTTCCCAAACGAAACCTTAATAATTTTGTGTCTTTTCTTGATGATCAAGGTAGTAATTGGTAAATACAAAAATTAAAAATTATATTTTGATATTTATGTAAATATTTATCTTCTTTTTGATGGATTGCTTTAAAAAAATTTTTGATTATTATTCTCATCCATTATTTGATTTTGTTCAAATTTTATTCTATTTATAAGTAATAACACAATAAGAAACAATGATGTTGATAATAATGGTGATATTTAGTTGGTGGATTGAAATTTTGGAATGAAGAAGAAAATAAAAAAAATATATATTTGAAACTTGAAGAAGAAGATGAAAACAACTTAATATGAAGAATATGTATAAGTAGTTTGGATATACCATAAGAAAAAAAATATTTTATTTTAGGGGTACTTACGTGTAGGTCCTAATAAGTGAACTTATTATCTAATAGGTCATATGAAAAAAATTTGTCATAAAAAAAGTCACTAATTGTAAGTTTTAATGACAATTTATAAAAATCATGATTAAAAAAATTCACTAATTGTCAATTTTTAGCGACGTATGTAAAAAATTGTCACAAAAAAAATTATTTTTAGCGACAATTTTATCAAGATTTATTTTCAATAGGACTTGATAGGAATTAAATCTAACTATTAGGACCTATTGGTAGTTTACCTTTTTATTTTAAAGGTTTAATATGTATTATCTTTATTAATAAATTTACATTATCATATAATAAGAATTAAAATTTCAAAATTTTAAATAAATGTACAAAATTATTATTTGGGTCCAAGTAGAATCATCCTAATTCTTGTGAAAGGTTAAGCTAGCCTTGAACATGGAGACTTGGAGCCATATTATATTAGGCTAACTTACAATTTGCCCATATTATATTTAACTATTTTCTTATTTTGGTCTTAAAGGTATTATTTATTTATTTATTTATTTTTACAAAAATAACCTCAAATGAAACTATTAAAAAGGATATCAATAATTTTGAGATATCACATCTCACAATTAAGCTCAAACACCTATTACATCATAAGTTAGGGTTTATGAGAGCACCCACCTCTATCGTCATCTATCCATCTTTCCCAAATTCCACCTTCAAAACCTATCCACTCTCGAAACTTTGAAAACCTTTAGGCGGCAATATTACGGCGGTAATGATGACAACCATTTGATTACCTACACTTCTCTGGCAATGATAATGAGTGGAAGTTTTTTCGACAATCACAACTCCATGAGACAAGAGAAGTATAACAATAAAAGCTCAGAGGATATTCATAACTTTGATGGTGTTCTTAGCTTAGACGAGATTGACCTTATAAGGGTAAGTTTCTTGAAAAAAAATGACAAAAATAATAAAAATTGTTTGTCTTTTTTTTAGGACTGAACTCCTGAACATATGATCGAAATTCAGGAATACAGACCCGAACATTGCTCAATTGTTCAGGAATAGGTAATCGAACACATTTCTTATTTGTTCAAGAACAGATAACCGAAACTCGTGGAGATCGCAAAACCGACAAAAGAGGAATTTTGAATCAACAACAAAAAAAACTCTACATTTATTTTCTTAGGTCATGAACAAGTATATGTGGAGATGAAGTAGAAATCACTTTCGTGGGTTTTGTTAGGGTTTTGGGGAGAGAGGCTTTTTGGAGTGTGAGGGTGTGCATTCAATTGAATGGGTGAAATATTTTCACAAAGATAATTTTTGAATTATTTGAACGGAGAAAAGAAATTTTAAAGGTTTTAGAATTTATAAGTGGGGATCCAAAAAAATGGGGTGCCCAAAATAATTAATGGGATACTAATAACGGCACTCTTTTTTTTCTTTTTTTTTCTCACTTAGACTTTTTATGTTTAAAATTAGACAAAAAATATCACATGAACTGTCACATGACATAATATTTTCAGTGAGTTATATATTAGAATTTAGGTTTGTGTCAAATGTGTGAATTATAAATAATAAAGTTTTTATGTCACGTGGCTATAAATGTGTCATTTTATATCTAATTTTGGACATAAGTTAGCTTTATGAATAAATTGAGAAAACTTGAAACATAAAGGGTTGAAGTGGAAAAAAAATTAATCAGGCTTCTCTCATGTTCACATCTCAACATGAGAGAACTTAAGGGGCGCGTGGAGCTCATATGGGTCCCATTTCGATTAATCGTTCATTTTGTAAGGCCTTTAATGTATATTATCTATAAAAAAAAAAAATTACATCATTCCGATAACCGTAACCTTTTCCATTTATTGCGTTTGTCACCAAAAAAATATATGATTTATTTTTAAAAACACAATTATCGTTCATTTTTTTGGTGAGAAATGCGGTAATTTAAATATGTTACGATTAGCAAATCGATTTTATTTTATGTGCGAATAAAATACACGAAGTGTCTAACAAATTAAATAGTTCGAATAATCGAATTTGGGCCGTAGTACAGACCCAAACAACACTCTCCACAGATTTTGGATTGAAAGGGATATGCCTAAATTCTTGAAAGATCTAGAGAAATTCAAATAATCTAAAATTCTATATACACATATTGTTCAGTGGTGATAATGACTTTGTGGATTGTTAGATCAATTTGACTACTGAAAAAAAATTGCAAAAAAATATTTAGAAAATATATTTAATTGTTGAAATTAATTTTATATGTAGATTTTATTATACAAAAAATAAATCTCAATCATGTCCTATTTTTCTAATTCAATTCATAATCCATAATTCTGAATCCATATACTTTCCCATTTGAGTATGAGACTTACATGTGCATAGATTTAGTTCATGTTTGTAGTCCATGATCTAGTCTACTGAAAAATTACTTGACAAATATAAATAGAAGCACACCACACATACTTAAAAGAAAAAGGGAAATTCTAATATACATATTTTTTAAAAAGGTGTATCATATGCATTTTTAGTTATGCCATTTTCTTTTTTAATTATAACTAATTTTCTTTTTTATTTATGACATTATTTTAGTTATAACTCATGAGTTCTTTAGTTATACCTTATGCTATGTTTAGTTATGACATTTTTTCTGTTTTTAAGTTATGATTCAAAAAATTAAAATTATGTCATTTTTCTTTTTAGGTATAAGATACATATGTGCATCCTAGTGTTTTCCAAGGAAAAATACACCAAAAATTTATATATAATTCAGCATAAAATTAACTACATCCAATATCAAAAAAAATCAACACCAAAACTCTAAAAACGATCCTTGTTATTTGCCATTGGAATTTTTCCCTCTCCCCTATATCTTCATAAACTCTCTCAATCTCACACAATCCTTGTTGCTTACTATGGGGATATATTTTTAGGGTCATCCACGTGGCCGAGGTTGTTATCCAAGGTGCCACGTGGACAGGCCATGTTGCCAAGGTTGTTGAGATATTGTCGAGGTGTCATGCGATATTATCGGGGTCCGAGATAAACGGATAGATGACAAGAGTCCTAGATGAATTGGGGCACTCTATTTGGATAGAGATGAGGCTCTTGATAAAGATCATCCTTATCTAGCTAAGAGTCCAGGATAAGTGTTATTCTTGAGTCCTATGAAGTAAGACTTCTAGAGGACGAGGTCACTGCTTGGCTATAAAAGTAAGATACCCTCATGGGTCTAAGGTATGTGATTTATTGTGAGCCTTTGACTTAAGTTAATATCTTGTAGGATAAGATTATTGATTTGATCATCGAAGTGCCCCCGAGTGGACGAGCTACCGTGGTATCTCTTGTCTTTTTGTGCACAGGTGTTGGTTTAATCTATTCTTCCGTGTGCTGAAGAGCTAAGTTCCCTAGATCTCAATAGAGAGATCTGATTGGTTGTGAGGTCGAAAATCAACACCCATAATTTGATGCTATTTGTGGAAACTTAGTAAGGATAGATGGCCAACGCTGGACAAGTAATAAGAGTCGGGGATGACATGTACAGTAAGAACGAAGAGCACGTTGATCCAAACATCGGAGGAGATGACAATGATGATGAGCAGGAAATGTATCCGGAAACAAACAATGTCGCCAAGGGCTGCAACGGCCCGAAAAAGTGAAACTAGGAGGAGTATTACAATGAGCACGATTTCTAGGTCTAGAAGGATCGATGCATGCGAAGGAATGATGAGGTAAAAGACCTAGCGAAATAAGTTGACAGACCTACAAACTATGGTAAACTTCATGATGCAAAACAAGGTGATGCAATCGACATTACCATTACCGACAAAGCCACCGGTTGCTGTAAACACTGGCGACAATGCGACTTACATTGTTCCAGCAACTCGAGTGCTAATGTGGCTTTTTTCATCTTCATTAAACCTAGCCAATCCGAAGTCAGAAATTTTAGTGCTTAGGTTTTCATCAAGCAACACATTAGTAGCTTTAATGTCTCTGTAAACAATCTTGAGTCTTGATTCCTCATGTAGAACTAAACCTTTAACAATCCCAATACAGATCTTAAGCCATGTTGGCCAATCAAGTATCAGTTGGTTGTCATCTGGTTTTGAACATTACATAACACTCTAAACATTGCTACAAAACTATATAATTAAGGCTAATAAAAGCATTGTCAGCAATTCTCATATTAAGTGTTTGGCAATTAAGAAAACAATAGAACTTACTGAATAAACTACGGGCGAGGCTATTGTTTTCCATGTATTCATACACCAATAACAATTGGTCCGCTTCAATACGATATCCATGAAGCTTAACAAGATTTGGGTTTTGTAAGCAGGAAATCATGCCCATTTCATTCAAAAATTCATGATTTCCTTGATTTGATTTAGAGGAGAGTTGCTTCACTACAATTACAATACCATCAGACAATCAACCCTGCATCCAAAATTTACTCAGAATCTACAAAGACATTGCATTCAAATATAAACCAACATGAAAGTTAGGGTCAGACTTACCATCACACACTTGAAACCTCAACATAGAAAACCTATTTGGCGCTTCAAATGCATCTGCCTCCATCGAGAATGGTGACTTCGGCTGCGCGATTGACGTAACCTTGGCACTATTCCTCTTTCTCTGGAGATAATCTTGCAAGCCCTTCTTTGACCATCCAAGTGCTCTGCTATCGATAGACTTCAGCCTTTTCGGTGTGTTGTTTCCCTTGCTGGGATGCGCTCTCTTGGACTTCTCAAAATCCATCATCTTTTCAGGACAGTAACCTTATTCGTTCTCTTGCCAAGATCCCTTGATCTGTGTCCCTCTTATTCTCTAAGAATCTACTCTTTGTGTTTCTACTCGTCTGGTGTGCTGAGATCGCCGGGGCGAGTTCGTAAGTATTTTTCCATGCTGAGAGACGGTTGGCACCGATGTCTGCCCTTGTGATTCCTAGAGAGAGCTTGACATCTCAACATAGGATTTTGGTACTAGATTTATGCTTTAAAAGGCAATACCAAACTCGAAAAGATAGTAGGTGTCGCAGAATTAGATGGTGTGACCTAAAAGGGGATAAACTAGACACATTTAAAAATAGAATGGACAAAGAAGGTATTTGGGACTTGGATAATAATGCTAACACTATGTGGAACTCGATAGCCAATCGTATGAGGAGAATCTTAAGGGAAGTTCTTGGAGAGTCAAAAGGAAAGGGACCCAACTTTAGGAAAACTTGGTAGTGGAGGGGGGAGGTCCAAGCGGTAATAAAGATAAAAAAAGAGAGCTTTAAAAAGTGGTAGAATGATAGAACTGAGGAAAACCTTAAGTGCTACAGATTGGCCAATAAGGAGGTCAAAAGAGTAGTGGGGGAGACTAAGTTGAAAGCCTATGATGACTTTTACACTAGACTAGATAGTAAGAAGGGATAGAAGAGGATATACAAACTTACTAAAGAGAGGAAAACAAGATATTTTAATCAGGTTAAGTGCATCAAGGGTGAGGACTCTAAGGTGTTGGTGAATGATGAAGAGATTAAGGAAAGATTGAAGAACTATTTTGAGAAGTTGTTAAATGAGGAATATGGAGGTAGGTCAAAAGGGGAAGATGTAGGCAGTAATAAGGAAAACCAGGACTATAGGTTATATTGTAGGATTAGGGACTTTGAAGTAGAGTGTGCACTTAAGAAAATGAAATTGAATAAGGCTTTAGGACCCGATGATATACTTATTGAAGCATAGAAATGTTTGGGTAAGAAAGGGGTTGTTTGGTTGACTAGGTTATTTAGCAAGATTTTGTTGACTAGGAAGATGCCAAAGGAGTGGAGAAAGAGTATTTTAGTGCAATATATAAGAATAAAGGAGATGTTCATAATTGTAACAACTATAGAGGAATTAAGTTAATGTGTCACACAATGAAAGTGTGGAAGAGAGTGATGAAACGTTGATTGCGAAATATAACAGAAGTGTCAGAGAATCAATTTGGGTTTATGCTTAGTAGGTCAACAATGGAAGCAATTTATCTTTTTAGGAGAGTAATAGAAAAGTATAGAGAAAGGAAAAGAGACATTCATATGGTTTTTTTATCGATCTTGAGAAAGCATATGATAGAGTGCCTTGGGGTATAATGTAATAACCCTCACCACTGTTTACCGAATGACCACTGATTACTGTTAAACTGAGACTGATTATGATAAGAAATTGAATTGATCGAAATACTGAACTGACTGACTGAAATCTGAAACTGATTGGTTGAGTATATGTTAGATAAATTGTATTTTATCCGTTTGCTTGCCAATTATCTATTCATATCCTTGTGTTTAAATTGCTAATTGAAGGCCTTATCAGTGGCCGAACCAGAAATTGATTAGTGTTCTATGATCCTTAGAATTAATGTGATTTTATGGTGTATTTATTTAAAATATGTTTTGGTATGATTATATTAGATTAAATATTGATTAATTACAAATGTTGGACTTAATTACTCTTCTACCACTTAGTGGCCTATCCCATATCACTTTTGAGGCCTTATACACTCTAAGCAAACATTTGCTCAGCTCATTTCCCTTGTTCTTGCTGACCAAGAGAGTTAGAGTGAGAGAAAGTGAGTTCCTCCTTGATAATTGCTTGTAGACTTGGAGATTTTAGAAGATAATTGTGAATTTGAGCTCCTACACCTTATAATTCAAGACTTAGGTAAGGATTTCACCTTTTTATTGATGTATTTAAGATTGTTCTTGCATGGTTCTTGAGCCTCTAGAGAGCTAAGTCATGTCTTAGTATAATAATGTTGAATTGGAGCTCATTCCTCGCATGCATGTTGGTATTGTTGAGTTTTAAGCTGATTTCGTGGATAATTGTTGCATGCATGTACAAGTTCTAGCTAAGGTTCATGAAACCATCATGTTTTTGAAAGATTTGGCTCATTAGAGCATGTATTGAAGCTTTAAAATGGTTTAATTTTCATGCATGTTTGCATATTCCTCATGTTCATGAAAATTGGTTTGAAAATGTATTTAATTGAGCTACCTTTGGGCTTCGATTTCTCAAATTGAGCTTTGAAACATATTGTTCTATGAGTTTACAAATGTTTTCCAGAAAATTAGCCCAAAAGGATCGAATTTGGTGCTTAGGAGTTGAGTTTTGAGCTTGAGGTTCGAATCTGGAAATTTCAGATTTTGAACTCACGCTCGAGCGGGGTTATTGGCGCTCGAGCGTGAAATCTGTGCTCCCAGTACTTTGCACTGTTTTGATGTCCGCTCGAGCGGGGTAATTGACGCTCGAGCGGGACCTTGTGTCTTACGCTCGAGCGGCTATCGAGTGCCCAATCGAGCGTGATTTTCGAGCATCTAGTACTTTTGACTGTTTTGCATTCCGCTCGAGCGTGGGATGTGACGCTCGAGCGGGAACCTTTGTCCGCATGTTCGCTCGAGCGGGACTTTATTTTTCTGAAAATTCTGAAAATGCTTTTAAAATACATCTTTGCATCCTCATCCCATCCTAGGCATTCTTAGGCCTAGTTTTAGACATCTTAGTGAGGATATAGATGTAGAACACACCGAAGCAATTACGGATTAAGTTATTATCTTTCCCAACTGTGTAGCTTAGTGTGTGTTCGTTCTGTAAACTGTGTAAGGTTGGCTTTCCGAGGTGACGCTTTAGCTTACCGTAGCCCAGAACTCTTTGAGTAACAATTGTGTAAAGATATGTTCAACTGTGAATATTTCTGACTATTTAACTAAACTGCTTTTTGAACTGAAACTGTTATTTGAATGAATGTATGTCCTATATTCTGAACTGTATTGTGGCATCCTTAGCAACTACTGTTACTGACTGTTACTGTTACTGTTACAGAGATCTCTGTCGGTTCCCTTGTTGGAACCACTACTGTTTACTGATTGATGGCCATCATTTACCGTTCGGTCTTTTAAGACCTACTGTTTACTGTACTGTTATGCTAATGGATGTACCACATATGACTGAATGACTGATATACTGAATCAATGAACTGTTTTCGTTACTGTAAGGACATTCATTCTTAACCTCTTTACGCATTATGTTATTCACTGGGCTTTAGCTCACTGCTCATATATATATGTAGGTGTACAGGCACCAGACCGCGGCTAGAAGCGTCGGGGTAAACTCCAGTTTTGTCAAGCCAACCACTGTGCCTCACTGTGAGGTTCCGAGCCTGTCAAGCTACGGCTTAGGGGTGTTTTAATTTCCCCCGTCTATCTCTGTACCCGTTTTGTATCACTGTATAGCACTATACTGTACTGTCTACTAGGGACTTGGTCCCCGTTCTGATCGACTGTGAATGTTGTATATACTGTTTTGTACTGTTCCTGTATATATGTATGAAAGGTCTTTTTGCATACAGACTGTCACAGCTCATTGGACATTGTTTATTTACTGTATTGGCTTCCGCCAGCCCCTGTACTCTGTTTTACTGTCTTACTGTTAAGTAGGCCTTCGGTAATCTCGGATTACTGGCCGGTTACGGTGCTAAACCCATAGGGACGGGTTTGGGTCGTGACATATAATCTGGTGGGTGTTAGAGAAGAAATGGGTGACAAACGGTTACATTGATGTGATTAAGGATATGTATGAAGGTGTGGTGACAACTATTAGATCGCTTGTTGCAGAGACGAGTAAATTTTCAATTTCTGTAGGGTTACACCAAGGATTAACCTTGAGTCCTTATCTTTTTACGTTTGTTATTGATGAGTTAACGTGCGATATTCAAGATGGTGTGCCATGGTGTATGCTTTTTGCAGATGATATCGTCTTAGTGGATAGGACTAGAGAAGGAGTTAACACAAAGTTAGAGATTTGGAGAAAAGTACTGGAATCTAAAGGATTTAGGATAAGCAGAACTAAAACAAAGTATATGAAGTGTAATTTTAGTAACAATCACAATGGAAGCAAATGAGAAATGAAGATTGAGAACCAAGAACTACCTTAGAATGAACATTTTTGTTATTTAGGATTGATTATCACAATGACTGGGGAGATTGGAGCAGATGTGATCCATATAATTACGGCGGGGTGGCATAAGTGAAGGAGTGCGTCTGGAGTACTGTGCGATAAACAAGTACCCATTAGACTAAAAAGGAAGTTCTATAGAACGGCTATTAGACTAGCGATGTTGTATGGGACAAAATGTTGGGCAACTAAGAAACAACATGTGGAGACGATGATAATGCTACGGTAGATGTGTGGCAAGACTAGAAAAGACAGAGTTATGAATGAGTATATTCGAGAATGGGCAGGAGTAATACCGATTGAAGATAAGTTGAGAGAGAATAGATTGAGATGGTTTGGTCATAAACAACGAAGATCCATAGAGGCAGTAGTGAAGAGATGCGATATAGTGACGGTAAATGATAGTGTTAGGGGAAAGGGTAGACCTAGATTGACGTGGACTAGTGTAGTAAATAGAAATATGAATTTTCTTAATTTGACTAACGATATGGCCTTGGATAGAGTCAAGTGGAAAATAAGGATTCTTGCAGCCGATCCCATTTGATGAGGCTCAAGGCTTGATTTGGTTTGGCTAGTAGCAGTATCTAATAGTACTATTATTAAGTGAAATTTAGATTTGGTGTCCAAGCCTTCACGTGATGCCACGTGGCAGCTTTGGAGCACTTACCCATTAGTCTTATTAACTAAACTTATTTACCTACAACCCTGATTGATAAATTTATCACTATAAATTTATTTATAAAAATAAGAGAGACTGATAAATTTATCAATAAGACAATGGGTAATAAGTCCCAAAAGTAGGACCTATTGGTAATTTACCCGCAAGCTTTTTCTAACCTAAAATAAAAAGTTACTAGCAGGTGGTACACGCGATGCGTGTGCAATTCAAATAAATAATAATATGTATGTTACTTAAGTGGTAAGAGTGTTCTTAACGAAAATTAAGACTTTGGATTCAAACCTTATGCATCACTTTTGCCCATACATATTATGACATTAATTTCTTTATTATTTGCTTTTTTGTTACTTATTCTGCTAGTGACTAGTATATATAAGGGAAATTTAGTCAAAACCCCTGAATTGGACCATTGTTTGGTGAAAAAGACAGACTAATTTATTTTTCTTCATAAACTCCTTAAGGAGAAAACACATAATTGAGTAAGAATAAAGTAAATTTTTTTTTTTTCCTTGGACAACATTCCCAAGGTAACATGTTACTGTGAACTAGAATACCATGTTACTGTGAGACAGAGTAACATGTTACTGTCAAATAGAATAATTGTCAAACAGACTAACATTTTACTATCAAACAAAGTAACATTTTATTATTACTGTTTACATCAATTTCAAAGGTAATAAAATTTTTTTTTTTTTAAATTTCTTAGTCAATATGGATCTTATTTAATAGATCTTGATGAAAGAATACTAAAAATATTAATTTTATTAAAAACCAATATCTATATCAAAAGTTATATTATTTTAAAGTTTAATATTTTAATAATAGTGATATTTGTTGAATTTTTCAAGAAAAATATTTTGGGCTTGTCCTTAATATATTAACAGTTCCGATTCGTACCTCGAAATTAGCGTGGCTCGAATGGCCCGACATCAAAACGACGTCGTTTTGATGTGTTTTTTTTTTCTTCTTTTCTTTTCTTTTTTTCTGCAGATTTTTCTGATGAAGAAGAAGAAGAAAAGGAAGAAGAAGAAGAAGAAGAAGAAGAAAAGAAGAAGAAGAAGAAGAAGAAAAAAATGCAGAGAAAACAGAGTGTCTTCATCAACACATCATCAACAACATCTTCATCAACATCATCATCATCAACAATTTTTTTTTTTTTTGATGAACTAATCTTCAAATCCAGATCAACTAAAAAAAAAAAAAATGTAGAGAAAACAAAGTATCTTCATCAACACATCATCAACAGCATCTTCATCAACACATCATCAACAACATCTTCATCAACATCAACATCAACATCATCATCATCAACAACATTTCCCGCCCCCCTCATCTTCAGATCCAGATCAACTAGAAAAAAAAAAGAAAAAAAAGAAAAAGAAATAGAGTTTGAAAGAGGTGATACCCACCGGCGCCACCACCGGTAGAGAGAGAGACGCCACCTTCTCTTCATCCTCTCTTCCTTCTCTTCCTCCTCTCTTCTCTCTTCTCTTCGCTCTCTCTCCTCTTCTCTCCTCTGTATGTGAAAGCAACTGAAGCAAGAAAATTATTCACCCAAAAAAACTGAAGCAAGAAAAAGAAAAAGAAAGAAAAAAAAATAGTCAAAACGACGTCATTTTGGCTATTCGAGCCACTATCGAGCCACATTTCTCGAGCTACAAAGTATTATTGATATATTAAAAGTTTATTATGATGGGATTTTGACCCAATCTCCCTATATATAAAGCCATTACCCAACAAGACTATGGATTCTATATTTTGCTTTTCGAAAATAAGAAATAAGATATTAATATTAAAATTTGTTTGAGAATTTATTTTTTGGAAAATCCCTCCGTCAGAAAACGGATGCGGGGTCCCTGCTGTGCGCCTAAGCACAGCAGGGTTGCTGTGAATCAATACGGCACCGTATTGAGATTTGTTGAGTCATTTCGCATGCGCAAGGCAGCACACCATGATTTTATTTTATTCAATAGTTGTTTGGTTAATTAAAATCTATTGGTTGAATTGGTTTGGTATTTTCAATATTTTGGTTCAGTTTTGGATCTTAAAATTATATATTTTTTTTAGAAAATATTTTTTGAAGAAAATATTTTTCTATATTTGGTGATAGTGGTGGTGGAACAAAGGTGGAGATGGAGGTGGGGCGACGGTGGCAGTGATGGCGATGGTAATGGTGGTGGTGACCGTGGTGATAATGGTGTGGTGGTAGAGGTGAAAGTGGTGGTGGTATGGTGACATTAGTAAAATTTTAATTTGTAAAAACGTTATCTACCTTTTAAAAGTGAAAAATATTTTTCCCCTAAATAGGTTTGTTTTTTATTGATCATGAAAAATATTTTCCGTTGATTTTTGTTTTTGATTGTACTAAATACCAAAAAATATAAAAAATATTTTTTGTCCAAACAAAAGGAGCATTATAAAAAAAACTAAACCAATCCAATCCATTAATTTTAATTAATATCATACATAAGTGATTTTAATTAACTACACAAAAATAAACAAATGAAGTTAACGTTATGTTGCCCTTGTGCGTGCAAAACAACTCAACCAATATCAATACGACTCACAGCAACCCTGCTGTGCGCCTAAGCACAGCAGGGACCCCGGATCCTCAGAAAACACTTTTTAAGTTGATTTTCTTTACTATAGAAAACTATTTTCACAAAGAAACAAAATCATAAATATTCATGAACTTTCCAATTTTTTCCGGAAACACAAACACACACACACACACACACACATACACACGAAAACATACCAAACAGATGAGGCCATAGGTTGCTTACAAGCCATTAGACAATTTATCACCACACTATTGTCTTTATTTTCCCTTCCCCTATATATAGCCCTGTCTCTATATACACTTTTTGCAGAGACACAAACACAAACACAAACACAAACAATGGTTCATTTGGTTTCTCTATCCAAAGCCATGAGCTCAAAGCTCTTCCTAACCACATCAACAGTTTTATTATCAGTCTTTCTCTCACCAATTGATCAGATAAAAATTGTTTCAAACCAAGAAGTTATCTGCTAGTGACAAGCATATCATTCCAATTGTGGACGCAGTTGGGCCTGAGAACTTTGCCTTTGACCCACAAGGCAGAGGTCCATACACCGGTGTATCAGACGGCCGGATTATCAAGTGGCTACAAAATGAACGGCAGTTGATTGGCTTTGCTGTGACCTCTCTGCATAGGTATGCCCTACCTTATCATCATTATCAACCTTCTGCATTCATATTCATTTAGTATGGAAAATTATTAAATACTTACAGAGTAAGCATATACTATAGTAAGAATAGTAGGCGGGTTAACTTTTGTTTCTTAATTTCTTAATAAACGTGAATCAATATGTATTTTTTATAAAAAAAAATTTATTACGTGATTAATTTAAAATTATATAAATAATATCACATAATATTTTAAAATTAGTTAATATTATATCCTAGGAGGATATTGAATTGGTAGGTAGGCGTGGGATGGTAGATTTTGGGGCTTGGTGGTTACCGACAAGTAAAAAATATATATATACATATTCAATTGTAAATATTGTCTTTAGAGGCTTGATAGTTCGAGCTTGAGTCACAAAAATAACATTTTTAAAGAAGTAATGTTGTGTACACTTTGTTCCTCTCATATTATGTTTTAGCATAAATTGTGTATTTGAGTGTTTTTATTTTTTTTTAAACCATAAATACTTTAATAGCCCGGAATAATCTTCAAAAAAAGTGTTTAATATTGAATTATTACACAAAGTTAACCTAGATGTAGTGTGCATTATGTACAAAATAAATTTGATTTATATATTTCAAATTTTGAATTCTTAAATAGTCAACATAATTGCATGTGTGTGTGTGTATGTTTTTTTTTTCTTTTTCTTAATATTATCCCAAATATATATGTCAATTCTAAATACGGGTAGCTAATGGATTTGCTTGACCGCACAAGGGTTGTAATGAAGCCTTCAATCCCTGAGGGACCTAATTTTCCAGGTGGGGTCATATATTATGCATTTATAATGCTTTTTATATGCACCACTTTTCAAAGATATATGTTTTCCTTTCCTATTAGATTTCATCCAAACAAGTTTTAAAACAGTAATGCCATATATACAAAAAAATCTATATATAAAAACTGTCAAGGAGGACCCATACATGTGGCACTTATATGAGACCTAATTTCATATGAGAGTTTCTATACATTTTGTACATAAATTTTATGTGTAAAAATAGTATTTCTCTAAGAACATATTCATTGAATGGAGGAAATATTGTTTAACAATTTTTCAACTACTTAAAAACAGAAAATTTAATTAGATTCTTGGAGTTCATCTAATTAAACCAACAATCATTAAATGGAGGTGATTGCTGTAGCCACTTTTAATAACTACACTACTTGAAAATGCAACAGAAACATTTAATTGAAATAAAAATTGAACAATGAAACAGAATAAATAGAACATTATGCGAGGATCACAAGATTTGAACCTATGATTTTTTACAATCAAAACTATTTATGTCTTGCTAGGTCATCAATTATTTTAAACCTATATTTATTAAGAAATTTATTTAACAATGTAAATCTAGCTAGGGGTGTATAGGGATTGGATTGATTCGGTTTTAAAGTAATCCAAGAACAAAACCATATTTTATGGTTCGAGAAAAATTAGAACCGAACTGTCAACCTGTGGAATTGGACCAAAACCGAACCATAAAAACGGATTTGGTCCGATTCGGTTCAGTTTATGGTTTTAGGAGTTTTATATAAGAATAAATATGATATGGATTTTATGTTAGTAAACAAATTAATAATAATTAGTTTGGTTAAATTGGTTAGTTCATCAATTTTACAATGATGACTACTGGTCGAATCTTATAAGAAACATTTTATATTTTAATTTTTTTTATATAAAAAAATAATGAACAAATATGTCATGGTACGGTCCAGTTCAGAATTGTAACCAAAGCTTTGGAACTGAGAACTAGGTCAATTTGAATGATTTCTCCATTTTCAGAACTAGAACTGTTACTAAAAAAATCAAATCAAATCGGCGGTTTGGACCAGGTTGAATCAGTTTACCGGTTCACTGATTTTTTTGAACATCCCTAAATCTAGCTAACAAAAATAGGGAGGGCAAATATATACAAAATAATAAGAAAATTTTGTATCGATTCATTTCCAATCAAAAGATCAATCAAAGTGGTTTATTATTTCAAAAAACATTAGTATCGTATCATTCTGAGATTTTTTTGTTTATGATATTTATGGTTGCAAATCATTTCCATTAATTTGATTAGAAGAATGGAAAAACAGAGAGTACATCTAGAAACAACATAAATGAACTGGAATGCTATCACAGAAGATTACAACGCCTTTTACATATTCTCATTTCTTTTTCTTTCCAATATTGGAATGGAATGTTATAGCTCTATTTTCTTCTAATTTTGACCTCAAAAAGGCTTCATGGGCCTGGTTAGCCCAAATTAAGCAGTTAATTAATCCAAATTTTGCATCCCACACCCTTGTGAGTATTGCCAAAAAAAAAATGATAATTTAATTTGTATCTCGATGTTTCCTGTAATCAGAGGTCAGTGAGTAGTAGAAGCTACCCACTGCGACTGGGTTTTCTGAGCCCCCAACTAACCATATGCCTATTTCACCAAAACTTATAAAATCCCAATTCACATTTATTTTGGTTTCAGAGATGGCTGTGAAGGTTCACATGACCATGAACAAATGGAGCACATTTGTGGGCGCCCATTGGGCCTCCGGTTCCACCAAAGGTCCGGCGAACTCTACATCGCCGATGCATATATGGGCCTTGCCGTTGTGGGCCCTAAGGGTGGCTCGGCCACCAAGGTTGCAACAGAGGCACAAGGGATTTTTTTTGGGCTCCCCAATGGTTTGGACATTGATCAAAGAAGTGGAGTTGTGTATTTTACTGACAGTAGTTGGCATTACCAGAAGAGGTACATTCCTATCAATTTTATTTTAGATTAATGATTTATTCATAAAAATTTTCCCCTATAAATCCCCAAATGAGGGGAAGGGGATGCAGAGAGAAACAATTGTGTGGATGAATCATTATTATTTATTTTATTTGTTTTTGTTTTTATTTTTTTGTTGAGAGTGGTGAGTAGATGGGATTAAGCCTATTACCAAATTGCTACATGTCCAGAATTAGGGATGCAACTTGAGCGGGTTGAGAGGTTGTTTACACCCAGTCAGAGTTGTGTTGAGAGTTGCCTAGGCTCGCCCAAGTTCGAATTGTAACCCAAGGTCGTTTGCTCAAACTCGACACTAGTTTGGCTTGAATCGTACAAGTTGCCTGAATTATCCGAATTGCATATAAATTTGATTTTTCTTTTTCCTTTTTTTTAGTGTAACTAAGTTAATTAATTTGTTAAAATTAAACTCTATTTATATGTTTTTTTATTATAATAAAATCATTAATAATATCAAAACAAATAATTTATATAATGTGAGAAAGATAACAATTGAAGAACCATTATATTGCTACACTGGTCTTTATAGTTTCATAATGTGAAAATAAAAAAATATGGTTTTATGTTGTGAAACTTGTATGTATAATATATATTTAATCCAACAATCTAAATTACTTTCACATTATCAAATCAATAATAATTTATATGTATATTTAATAAATGAACCATTATTCTCACTTCATTTTATTTCGAATACACTTTCTTCTTTTTCGTTTTTTATATATAGTTACATTAATATCATTTCATACAAAATACAGTCCTCTGAAAAAATCAAAATTTCAAAGGTATTAATGTAATTATGCATAATAAGGACAAAGAATGAAATATATTTGAAAAAAAATAGAATGGGAATAGCGACTCCCTTTAATATATATATACATATATAATTCGGACTTTGAAATGCTCGAGATGTTTAGTATCTTTGTCCAAACTTATCCAAATTTAATTCAAATTTTTAAATTTTTACTTAAATTCATACAAAAATTAAAAATATTTTGTCTAAATCTTAAAAAAATTCAAACTAAACTCAAATAACCTGCCCGACCTATACAAAATTAGTGAGATATAGACTATAGTATAGGATGGGCTGACTTCAGGCTTGTCTGAGGCAGGCTTTGGGTACCCACATTCCAAGTGTTTGGCTGTAGCCAAAATAAAAGAAAAGTGTGTTAGGCTTCTGGAAAAGTTCTTTTCAAACATTGTAGTTTTGGAAAGTCCAGCAAGTTTGAAGTTTCATGAAGGCTTAGCTTTAACAGAAAGAAGAGGCTTCCCTCTTGGACAAGAGTGTCCAGTTGAAGGGGGCTCACTTAAGCCCATTTTAATTATCAAATTGTTTATCTTGTAAGTAGATTATTCAAACAAAAAATAAATTGATCAAATATTGATAACCATATTATTGGATTACACGTGTCTAAAAAAATAGACCGTGTATTATTAAAATCAAAATTTTGATTTTTTTTTTTTGTAAAAGAAATGTAATATAATCATGTAGTTACTGATATCTACTTCACTTAATTTTTTACATAAATAATTTTCTTGAGGACTATTAAATATAAGTAGTTTAGATCACAAAAAAGGACTAGATATTAGTAGCTGCATGATTAGATTGCATTTCTCTTACAAAAAATAAATCGAAAATGTGATTTTGACAATACATGGTCTATTTCTTTTTTTAATTTACAAATGTAATCCAATCATATGATTATCAATATTCAATCAATTTATTTTTTGCATAAATAATTTTTTTGAAGAATATTAAATATATATAATTTAGATCAGGAAAATGGGACTAAGATGGTCTCACAACCCTTCAATTAGTCCTCCAGCTCAATTACTAGACTAGGGAAAAGCTTGGTACTCTATGCGCAACCCAAAAAAAAAAAACTTGTATCCTTCTAGGAAAATTGAGACTAGAGCAATACCGTTGGGGCAGTGATAAAATCACATGTTTTTTCCACTACGTGTTCGAATCATGCAATCAAAATCATGAAATTGTTTTCCTTGAGTTGGAAAGAAAATGGACTTCAATCACTCATGTATTTCTAGAATTTAATTAAAATTAGCATTCATAAGAGCTTCAATAAAAATAGAAATGAATAAATGTAATCCTATAACCCAATCTAGTGATCTCAAGAAGCATAACATGTTCCATTGGATGGCATGTGGAAAGCTATGCAATGTTTAATTATCAAATTCTTCTTCTTCAGTTTAGTGTAAAAAATTATCCATAATTTTCACATTAACATTAAGAAATTGTACATGCCAATTTGCAGAAACACATCTCTAATAGTTAGCGGCGACAAAACAGGAAGGCTAATGAAATATCATCCGAAAAGCAAGAAAACAACAGTTCTTCTTGAAAACCTCACATTTCCAAACGGAGTAGTACTACGCAAAGATGGCAATGTCATTCTCGTTGCAGACACCACTAATTGCAAAATCTTGAGATTGTAGCTCAAATCATCAAAATCTAGGATAGTTGAAGATTTTTCCTATCTCCCGGGATTTCCAGACAACATTAGGAGGAACCTCAAGGAGAGTTTTGGGTCGCAATTCATGCAAAGAGTAGGAAGATTTTGAAATGGCTTCTCTCATGTCATTGGGTAGGAAATGCATTGATTAAATTTCCTTTTGACATTACAAAATTATATTCATATCTTCCAAAATGGAGTGTGTGGATTGGCAGTGAGGCTAAGTGAGGATGGTGTAGTGTTGGAAATGTTGGAAGATAAAAGAAGAAATGGATGGAAATTTGTTAGTGAAGTTGCAGAGATAAATGGAAGTTTGTGGATTGGGTCTATAAGGATGCCTTTTGTAGGGATACAAGAAAGAGTGTCTTTTGAAGAGATGAATTATTTGTATCAATGGTCCAATATTGTAAAGGGAAGATAAAGAGGAAGTAGAAATTAACTCTACCACCACCACCCCTGAGGATAAGTTGAGAAATTGGTGGAAAGAATCATGAATGTATTTATGATATATAGTAAATATGGCAAATTATATCAGTAGTGTCTAGATTTTGTCCTTTGTTTCGTTTTGATCCTTATATTTTCAATTAACTCAAATTTGACTCTTAATTTTAGATTTTAGTTCAATTTGGTCCAATTAAATAACATCATCAAGATTTTTGAAGGAAAATAATCACTGAGTTGGTTGAACTTAATTCATTGAATTGATCAAGTTTATAATTTTATTCTTAAAAATATGATACATACCACTTATGTGCACATTTTTCATAATAATAATAATAATAATAAAATGCTAACAGTTATCATCAATTAAATCAAATTGAGACAAAGTTATAAATTGAAAGTCAAAATATTGAGCTGATTAAAATTACAGAGATCAAAATGATACAAAAACCAATATAAACTATCAATGTAATTTGCAAAATTAATCCATGCAAATGGGATATACAATGAACTTGAGATAATCATATTAATCTAGTGTTATGCCCGCACAATGTATAGAATGTGAAATTTTACAGTTAGCTTTTAAGAAAAATATTGGGTGAATTATTTTAACAATCTCTATAGTTTGGGATTTGTGTCACTTTGATACATAACTTTTCAATTATAACACATTTGAATCTAAATTTTGAATCTTGTTCCAAATAAGGACAATTAAAAATACTATTGCTCAATTTCAAGGGCAAAATCGTTAAGTTGATAAAATATAAACTAATTTGACAAAAAATAAATGTCAAAAAAATATTTTTGACTTTTTAAAAATTACTTCTACCCACCAAAGATAAAATTATGTAAATTTGATAAATCTTTTACACATTTACTTATTTATTTATTTACCAAATTAATTTTTATTATGTGTTTGGATAATGATCATGTAATGGGTGGTTGTTAGGCTTTTAATGTGTAATCGATATATTTAATATAAAAAAATGTTCTTAGTTTTGAATTTTTTGATTTAATGGATTGGTTTAATAATAATATCAAAGTTGTCGTCGTATTTGACTTTTAAAAAAATAGAAACTAATTTAATGAAAATAAAAATAATCACCCATTACATGATCATCATCCAAACACATAATAAAAATTAATTTGGTAAAATAAATAAATAAATAAACGTGTAAAAGATTTGTCAATTTTACATAATTTTATCTTTTGTGGATATAAATAATTTTTAGAAATTTAAAAATATTTTTTTGATATTTATTTTGTCAAATTAGTTTATATTTTATCAAATTGAAGATTTTACCCTTGAAATTGAGCAATGGTATCTTCAATTATCTTTATTTAGAACAAGATTCAAAATTCAGATTCAAATGTGTGACAATTGAAAAATCAGGGATCAAAATGACACGGATCCCAAACTATATAGACCATTAGTGTGATTCACCCAAAAATATTTTCAAATCTATAAAAGTTCAGAATTTTATGTTTATGAAAAGCAAAAGATTAATAACAAGTTATTTCAATTTTTAGGTCTAATCTTTAAGAGCTTTTCATTATTGTTAAAACGCGTGAAACGTCCCATAATAAAATAAAACATGTGAAATGAGAATTTTGTTGTATAGTTTTCCCATCTTAATTTAGGTGGAATTTAATACTTAAAGGCCAATGATTCTTTATGACTAAATCTTTATATTCTCCAATCTGTCTGTCTAAAAAGCTTACAACCATTAAATGATTAAAAATCCCAAGTTGCTGTTTGATTGACGTAAATGTTTTAGAATAGAGAGACATTGATATTTGGGGGTAGAGATCTCATGTCAATCTTTAAGATTAGTATTGTGCCAGATTGCATGGAAATGCTTACAAAAAGTTACATGTATCATTTAGAGCTAAAACTAATTTTTTTTTTTTTTGATCAGCAAAGAAAAGAAACTTTATTGATGAAAAGAGCAAAAAAACAACAAAATACATCAATAAAGGAGGGGAGTGCAAAAAACATCATAGCTAACACTCCGCAATCCCAACTAGGTTGGCACCGAGGAGGAAGCACAATCATATGCTAGCACAAAATCCACAGGTTGGCGAGAAACCAATCCAAAAAAAAAAGAAACAAAATTACACTAGCTGCTGTTGAGCCCATAAACCAGCAGAACCACACCCAAATTTCACCCACCATAGGGCATGTCATGTAACACCCAACAGCATACAACTTCCACACAGCATACAACAAACAACAATCCATACAGCTCCCAGGTTTGGTAGTGCTAAGCACCAATGCTTCAGGACTATCTGCAGAGCAGCGGTACACACAGACCAGCAGCCATAGCAGATCATTAACAGTAGCAGATCAGTAGACACACAGGTTGAAATTCAATGTTAATGGATGTGGGTGATCCATTGGCAATTGCTCCAAAACTGTAGCAGAGAGAACCATGGTGGTTCCACCCCTTGAAGGCCTTGAAGCCGATGTTTGTGCTCTGTCTACTATCTTCACTTGTATTGTTAGACTTGGATTGCAACTATTTGGTGCTGCTGCACTAATACACCTCACCAAGTATTGCCTCCCACAAGCTGCCCCATTGTCCCATATCTCCTCTCCGGCTGCTGCGAACAGATTGCTTGACGGAAACTACCCTGATTCAGCACCTTGCATGAAGCAGATGTTGGTTCATCCCATGTGATGCTCCCAATGGAGCATCCACTTCCTCCACCAAATGGAGCACTACTCTAACGAACCACGTAAAATATTGTGTCTCCTTGTGTGTGGGTGTGTATTTCTGCTTGGTATGGTTTCTACAAGGTCTTGGGCGGGATCCCCGATCCCAACAAGTGGTATCAGAGCCTCGTCGGTGGCGTTTCGGAACAAAAACCCGTGCTGTTTCGAATCTGCCCAGAAATCGGATTGCTCGAAATCGAGTTTTGAGCATACCACGAGCAAGGGCTCGGCGAGAGGATTACAGAAATGCAAAGAACACCCCAAACGGAGGCCGGACACGCCCTCACGCGCCCCTAGAATGTGGCGCGTGAGGCCCACTCTCAGACACGCGCCCCACGCGCCGAGGAGGATCCAGCGCGTCATATCACGCGCCTGCACGCGCGCCACGCGCGGCTGAAAGAGGAAGACGAGTGGGGAGGAGCGCTTGTAGCGCACGCGCAGGCCACGTGGCAGGACACGTCAGCAAGGTAGGCCCGTGTCTGCCACGTCATCTTGCCACGTCATCGCCACGTGGCGTGCCACGTCAGTGACACGTGTCACCGTGGGCCAGTGAGGGGCCGCCACGTGGCTGTTACGTCATCTGCCACGTCAGCGGTGGTTGACCGGTCAACCAGAGGTAGGGAGGGATCCTGTGTTGCGCGGCTATGGTACAACCGCAGGGGAAGGATCCAGTGCTTCGCGGCTATGGTGCAGCCGCAGATCTGAGGCGTACAAAATGGTTTGGCTAGATTTAAGCCATTTGGAGTCCGTTTTTGGCGATCCAATTGTGGTTTCAGACTATTTGGAGTATTCCGGACACATCTGTACGGTCAGATTTTGGAGACGGAGTTTTTGTAAAAAGAAGGCAGATTGAAGGGACGGACGACAACAGATGCAGTGGACGGAATATTCTGTTGGTACACGGAATATTCCCTGAACTTCTGAAAATTGCAATTTGGCCCAGAATTTTCAGAAAATTGTGGTGTGGCCCAGCTTTCGGGGATATTTTTCAGTGAGGTCCCCGGAAGTGCAGCGAAGGTTGGTCCTAGCTAATCGGACCGTTCCGGACGCAACCGCGAGGTCAGAATAGTGAAATTCTGAACGGTTTGGAAAGATTGTCAAAACATGGGAGTTTGTCATCTTCAATACTCGAAGGGAGGTTGCCGGATATTATGGAACGCTGCGAAGTCACTGAAGAGGTTAGAATGGGTAGATTCTAACCAGATTGGACAACCAAGTACAACTCGAGATAGATCATTGAAGACCAGAGGAGATCAGGCTTGATTAAATGGCAGATCGAGGGAGATCAGGATTGGTCAGGGGCGATCAGAGGATTGCAGGTATGATTATCTCAAGATCAACAATGTCTAGGAAAGTTCTGTCAAAAAGACAGTGTCTAAAGAGACTGGTTCTTAAGTGGGACCGAGTGTGACCCCACCAGTCTTTCCTGGGAACTTTCCTGGTTGTTGACGTCATCGGAGGATTTGGTTCAATCAAAAGAGAAGACCATTCATCGACGGACAGATGATTTGGCACCCAGTTCAGGCTCAGGGAAATGCTGTAGCTGTTGGAGCTACTGTATACGAGTAAGTACTGGTGGTATATGGACGTGTAGAACAATAGTTGCAGAGGAGCATACTAAGCGCAGGGGCACAAATGCAGATGTGCAGTAATGCAAGGGTACGGTAGAGTATCGTACAGAGGCGCCAGAAGAGTGTGCAGCAGCGGGTTGTTGAAAGTTCACAGGAACTTCCAGACAGAGAAATTGAGACAAACGCAAGAGTGTGCGCCAACGAGTGGCAAGTCTTTTTTCCTTCTATGGTAGTTTCTTTCATGGCAGTAGAGGATAGAGTTGCATAGTGGTAACTTGTACAGACCGGTGGAAGTTGTCTTGGCAGAAGGGCTAACTGTCAAACATCAGTACGGACGTACAAGTGAGACAGAACCGAACATCAGGGATTGCAGCACAGACAACGAGCGTATGTGGAAACGCTAGGAAGTTGTTCAGAAGTGCAGAGGGCAAAGGCTGATAGTTCAGAAATAAGCTCCGAGCAAGGAAAATTGAAGATGTTGATGTGTCAAACTCTGAAATTTTCTAGTTGCTCCCGTGTTCCCTATGCAAGGAAGTGCATAGCTGACGATGCTTTGACAGATGGAGCTACTGTCAAACCATCAATCTACTGGACAGTACATCAAGGATTGCACAGGCACAGACAACAAGCGTATGAAAACGCTAGGAGGTTGTTCAGCAGTGCAGAAGGCAAAGGCCGATAGTTCAGAGGAAAAGCTCCGAGCAAAGAAGACAGAGGACGTTGATGGGATAAACGACGAGTTTTCTATTGCTCCAAAGACTTGTCCTGCGAGATAAGGCATGACAGTCAAGGGCATCCGAGCAGGGGGTGCAGGACATCCAATCAGGGGGTGTCAGATATCTTGGTTACGCAAGTTCAAGCATAGCAAGTGAAGACATCCGAGACAGAAGCGTGGAAGAGATCTGTGGGAGATAGGAGCAGAGGCTCTCTCCAAATCAGAGAGTGGTGTGAGTTGAGTTGAGGATGTAGGATTCCCTCCTCCTCTTGTATCTCTGGTGTATTATCTCTAGCTTTCAGGGGATGCAGCGTCTCAGTGAGGAGATGAAGATTCTATTGTTTTCTTGGGCGTAACAAGATTAGCAGCAGTGTGTGCAGTGGATCACCTCACATAGGCTGAGGGGGTGATTTGTTGGTTCATCCCATGTGATGCTCCCAATGGAGCATCCACTTCCTCCACCAAATGGAGCACTACTCTAACGAACCACGTAAAATATTGTGTCTCCTTGTGTGTGGGTGTGTATTTCTGCTTGGTATGGTTTCTACAAGGTCTTGGGCGGGATCCCCGATCCCAACAGCAGAACACACCAGCAGCCAAAATGAATTGATCAACAACCCAGCCTGCTTACCCACCCATCAGAAACGCAACAACACAGCCGTCAACAGCCCAGCCAGCTTACCCACCCAGCAGTAACACAAATAACAGTAGAATCAACCACCACTTCTGATGCAGTACTGCACTTGTTGCAGATTAAACACCATATCAGTAACAGAAAACACCACATCCTTTGGAGAAGCCTTTAACCACATTGCTACTCTCACCTTCACAATATCACACAGCTCATCCCAATTTGGTTGCATGCCTTGAAACACACACTCATTTCTGTGCTTCCAAGTGGACCACAGGATGGCTAAGGGAATAACAGCCCAAATATTCTTTTCCATCTTTTTCATTCTGCTCCCAGACCACCACTGCAGTACACCATCAACAGTGCCAGGCATAACCCACTGTAAACCCCACCATTTAACGATGTTTGACCAAAGCCTCCATACAAAAGGGCAAAAAAGGAGAATATGATCCACTGTTTCTACCTCACTTTGACAGAACACACAGACAATAGATGCATTCCCATTAAGGATACCAATTCTTTGCAAAAAGCTAGAAGTTTTAACCTTATTGTGCCAAGCCAACCACCCGAAAAATTGCACCTTTGGAGGGGCATAACTAAAAAAAACTTGTGCCCTGTAAAGGTTTGCTTGAAAGAGGAGGAAAATATAAATGGAAATACAATATGAAGTGATCATTAAAAAGGCGTAATTGCGAACCACAAAGGAAGGAGATAATTATTGAATATATGATATTATTTATGTAGTATCTTAAATCAATCATGTGGTAGGAAATTTTATGGGGGAAACATATTAACTCATTTATTAAGTAGTTAAGAGATAAAAATTAATCCAATTAATGTGTATTACGTTTACTTATTCGGCGAGATATCATGTAAATAGTGCCATATAATAATTTAAAAAGTTCATTCTATTATTCGAAAAATTGAGTGAATTCTTATTTATTCTTTTCAATGTTAATATTTTTAGTCAAATACAAACAAAATTAGATTTTTTTTTTTTTGGTTACTTGATTAGCTAAAAAGTAATTAAAAAGGCAAAAGCTTACTTATGGTAGAAATTTTTGACATGCCGCTATAACACGACTCAAAACGTATACAAAATCACCCAATTAGGATTGACTGTTTCCATCACAAATAAATATATGACACGGTCCGATAACACAAATTTGAATAACACGAAATTGATACAAATAACTTGTTTAATAAATAATTAATTATATACTTTAATATTATTTCTACTAAGGTGTGCATAAAAATATTGAATCCCTTATGTAGGTCCATTTATCTCATTAAAAGGTATGTAAGAAAAAATTTTGTCTATATTTTAGAGTTAATCTATCAAAAACTATTATAATAAGATGTAAGTTTATTAAATTAGGAAAATAAAATTGAGTTAAAACCAAATATTCTAATGAATAATTTTATTCAATAGAAATTAGTTCCATTAAATTTAACTTTTGAAGAAATTTTTTAATTTTTTTCTACACTTGATATTTTTAAATAGAGATGAAATATTTTGACATGACACATTAACACGACACAAACTGTACACAGGCTAAAAATGACACCACATAAGACACTACAACAAAAAACACTTTCGGCGACCAAAAAATCATTTTTCGTCGCTAAAAGCAGGGGAATTGGCGACTAAATTGGATTTGGTCGCCAAAATTGAGCACTTTCGCCGACTAAACTCTTTTAGTCACCAAATATAATGCTTTTAGCGACTAAAAGGCAATTTAGTCGCCACATGTAGGGCTTTTAGCGACTAATGGTTGTTTAGTAGCCAAAAGTCACGGTTTTTGCCGACTAAAATGATTTAGTAGCCAAAAGTCACGGTTTTGGCGACTAAACTTCAGTTTCGTCGCCGATTATAGGTATTTTGGCGACTACAAAAAGTTTCGTCGCTGAAAGTGGACCTTTTTGGCTACCAAAAAAAAAAATAGTAGCTGAAAGCAGGGTTTTGGCGACAAAACTTCAGTTTAGTCGCCAAAACAGGGTCCGTTTAGGCCTAAGTCACGGTTTTTAGCGACGAAATAAGAATTAGTAGCCGAAATTTATAACATTGGCGACTAAAAATTAATGTTAGTCGCCAAAAGTGGGCCAAATTTTTTTTTAATAAATCATTTATTTTTTACATAAATTATATTTAATAAAAATAATTTTATTTATAAATATTGTTTTGTATTAATACCGGACAATATACTATATAAATGATATATGTTTCATATATATTCATGTGATGTGTTGTGGCATAGTGGAGGGAGTGTGTGGCTAAAGGTGTGAAATGTTAGAGGGCGGCAGTTCGAAACTCAGAAACAGCAACAAAAGTGGGAATTTTTTTTTTTTTTGGACGAAACACCTTTGGCGACTAAAAGTTTAGTCGCCAAAAGGTTTTATTTTGGCGACTAAACGGCTTAGTCGGCGTTTGCTCGAGTATTCGCGACTAAACTATTAGTCGGTAAATGTGTGATTTTGAAATGTGTAAAACACTATTGGCGACGAAATTATTGGTCGCTGAAGACGTCATTTTTGGCGACTAAAACAGGTTTGGTCGGCAATACCTCCCGCGACCATTTATTGGCGACAAAAGCAGCGACTAAATTTTTTTGTCGGGGAAACCGAAAACTGGACTTTTAGCGACTAAAAGTGGACCTTTGGCGACTAAAAATTTAGTCGCCAAAGGTGATTTTTCTTGTAGTGAGAACACGAAACAATAAATGAATTGAGTTAATGTTGAGATAATTCTAACACGAATTTAAAATGACACAACATAAACACGACATGATACGACACGGTGCTCACCCCTATTTTCTGCAAGACTTATTTTTCTTTTTCTTGTATTAATTTGTTTGATATATATAGATGTTTGTTGAGTTGAACATATATGGGGCAAACTACCAATAAATCTTGTTACCCAAAAGACAACCTAAAAGGGGAGGTGAATTAAGTTTTTACAAATAAAAGTAATAATACCCTAATAAAAATTATGACTAGCATAGTAGATAAATATAGTTAATGAAATAAAAATAATTAAAACAACTGTTCTAACAACTATGTCAATTAATGATTTTAATACAATAAAAATATGAAAAATAGCTATGGTAATTTAAATAAAATAAAGAGATAAGGGAGAGAGAGGCAAACAAATTTATAGTGGTTCAGTTTCAACTCGGCCTACGTCCACTTCTCAAGCTTCACTTGAGATTTTCCAATATTCTCTAGCTTCACAGGGTGCTAGCAACCTTTTCACAGATAGAGCAATCCTCCTCGGATTTTACACAGACTTTCTAAGTCCAAAAACACTGAGTGTACTACACTCTTACAGGGTTAAAAAGAAGGTGTTTTTGCTCTCACAGAAAGTTACAAGAATTATATCTCGAAGATAGATATAAAAATGAAACTCTGATTTTTCTGTAACCCTCACACAGGAAAGATAAGCTTAAAGCTATACGACTTAATATATAATTTCTGAGAGATGATGTAAACAAAAATTGAAGAACACTTCTCAGAAAAGTTTTTAGAGAATAGATGAGAGTGATTCTAGATCAAAGAATATTTTTTGGTTTCTGTAACTTGTTCGTAGTTGCTGTGTCTTGTTCTTATCAAAGGCTTTGGTATATACAATGAAACTTATAGCCGTTGTATTCATTTGAATATTTTTCACTCCATCATTACTAATTTGAACTTGTGGAAGACAAGATCATTACTAATTTGAACTTTTTGAACTCTTGCTATTTTGGGCTATTTGAACCTCTGTTTGGGGCTGTTTGAACCTCAGTTTTTTGGTTTGAAATGAACTCATGATTTAAGCAAATATTAAACATATTCTAACAACATTTAGGATGTTAAATACATTCTAACATTATTTAGGATAAAAGTTTAGTAAGAAATAATGAAGTAAAATAAATTTTGATTCTATTTTTCTCTTCCAAATAAATTAAAACATAATTAAATAAATCATCAAAATAAATTTTGATTCTATTTTTCTCTTCCAAATAAATTAAAATATAATTAAATAAATCATCAAAATAAATAAGTCTAACAGACCTTAATAGTTCAACTTAATCCCCATCGAGTCCTAGTAAAATCGTCGTTAAAAATAATTTTTTATGGCATTTTTTGCATATGTCCCTAAAAATGGACAAAATGGACAATTAGTAACTTTTTTTGTCATGATTTTTATATTTTGTCATGATTTTTATAAATTGTCCCTAAAACTTATAACTTGTGACATTTTTTTTGTGTTAAATTTTTCAAATCGTCATTGAAAGTTAAAAATTAATGATATTTTTTTATGATGATTTTTTAAAATTGTCATTAAAACTTGTAACTAATGACATTTTTTATGACAATTTTAAAACTATTGCTCAAAATTATCAATTAGTGATATTTTTTTTAATAATATTTGATGAAAATATAACTAATTATTATAAAACTTATTAAATAATAAATTCACTTATTAAGATGTATACCTAGTGGTGGGGCCAGCTCTTTTCCTTTAGATTAGTGTGGTCATATTACATTTGCTGAAGCCTTAAAAAAAATGAAAACTTGACTCCATGATATCACCCAAACACGTCTCCAAAGCATGAGTTGTTTAACTAAAATTTATTAGTTAGGCCTATTTTAGCAAGTTAGATAAAAACCAATTTTTTAATTTTTTTTAGGTTACATTATCTATCTACCATTTTACATATTTAAAAACACTAAAAAAGTCACACAAAAAAAATAAATAAATAAATAAATAAAAATTTAACCAATTCTCCAAAATAGACCTTCGTATAAATTTTTTCAGTGGTGTTACTTCTCCCAATGGGGCACCCCTAACGGGACTCATAATGAACTGGATGGAAAAACAAATTTATACTTCAATTACAGTGGACAGTGCGTGTGTTTCATGCACTGTGTAGAAAAAAAAAAAAAAAAAAAAAAAAATCACTTTTAAGTTTCTCTCTTTCTCACGCTCCCTCCCTGTCCAAAAACAATAATCAATCTCACCAACAACAAAAACAATATTTACAATCCCCAAACTGAGTATTTTCAATATGTTATTTCTTAGTATTCATGTGTTTTCATCGAAAGCACTAAGGCATACCCAAATGTTAACATGATTAATTCTTAGTATTCATGTGTTTTCATCAAAAGGTATGAAACCTAGAAATTGAAATTGTATATAGCATAGAGATTTGAGGAGGATGGTGGTCGCAAGACGATAAAGGAGAGAGGAGGGTGAGAGGAGATGTGATCGATGGTTGCAAGATGGGAGAGTAGGGAGGAGGGAGGTCCACGTTGGTCTCGCCGTTGTCAGAGTCGTTGGTCTTATCGTCGGAAAGAGAGAGAAGGCAACTTTCGAACTTCTGTTTGGCAAGAAAAATTACGTGAGAGAGAGAGAGGCGGGGATGAAGAGCATGGCTGGGTTGGCATAATCAATTCAGTAAAAAAAAAAAAAATGCTTGAAAGTTCTAATTGAGCACTCACAATATATTCTTAATGATATGAAATGGATCATGTGAAGGGGTAGACCCACACTCCTCTTTCCATCTCTCTATTGTCACTCTCTCTTCCACCTAATTAAAGGTCAAAATGAGAGTGATGTATTGTTAGACACATTTTATTTTTGATGATTATCTCTATCTATATGTTGGTTTTGTTTTTGATTTATTTGAAATAGATTAATTGATCAAAATTAATACTCTTATATTTGTGGTTTTTGAGTTCAAAAACTTAGCCCAAATTGATGTTGAATTGAGCCCAAACAGCAATAGAACAAAACTAGAACAGCAACAGCACAAAGTAGCAGCCAAGCAGCCCAACCCAAAAGGGACCGGACGTTCAGGGGGACGACCGGCCGAACAACCAACGGCGGTAGTTTAGCCCAGTTTGCTTCTATTTTAGTTCAGTTCACTCTAGATGTTAGACCAGCAGTATGCTCAACGACCGTGGACAACAACCTTGACGGCCGGGACTCATAGGACATCTTGGCGGATGTTCGGAAGGACATCCGGGCAAATGACCCACAGACACAAAACTTCCTCTAGGACATATGGGTAGACGTCCACTATATAGAGAAATTGTTTATATCAGAAGATGCTGAGAGCAAAAAGAAAGTTTTTGTATGAATTCACCCATCATCCTATGGGCAAATCATCAGGAATATCTGAGCAAATGAGTTGTATATTATTCTCAAACATCACCAACCCATCTCTTCAACGGGAAAAAGAGAATTGTCAATATCAGAGGAACAGAAGAACAGAGCACTCAACTCTATTTTATATACAGAGCTCTGAATAAGCAGAAGATACAATGAACATGCAGAGCAACAATATCAAACATGTTATGTACGTTTACATCTTTTATCATTCTCATCTTTCTTTGAGTTTTTGAAGAGTTCCTCTTTTGATTTTCTTCATTCCCTTAGAAATCATACACAGAGCTTTAGCTTTAAGCTTATCTTACCTGTGTGAGGTTTATAGAAAAACACTCTGAGCTTTACATATTGTATCACTTTGTGAGTGAGTTGTATTTCAAGCTTTTTGTGAAAGCAAACACAAATTGTATCAATCTTGTAAGAGTCTAGTATTGTCAGATTTCTTCATTCCTTGAGAGTGATTGTCAATCACCTAAGGTTCGCAAGGGTTAGAAGACTGGTACATTCTTTGTAAAATCTATGAAGGATTTCTTCATTTGTGAATAGGTTGCTAGTACCCCTGTAAAGCTAGAAGATAGTGGATAATTTTAAGTGAAACTTGAGGAGTGGATGTAGGCTTGGTTAAAGCCAAATCACTATAAATTTGTTTGTCTCCTCTTTCCTAATCTCTTTAATTTCTCAACTACTATAGCTATCTAATATGGTCGCTATGTTTTGTTGTTTTTGTGATAAACATCCAAACTCTCAGTTGCCTCTATTGATATAGCTATATCTAATATAATCACTGTGACAGCTACTTCACTAAGTATTTGTTAATTTGTGCTAAATCGTTACTTACTTGTGATAGCTAAATCCATTGCAAAATTATCTAAGTCATAACCTGTTGTGTTGTTAATCACCTTATTCATATACTGCATTTGTTGCTCTCCATATGTGATGACCCCACCACGTATAATAATTGGTATTCAATTAATTATGGAGATTTGGGTTTTTAATTGTCCATTATTTTGAATTAATTTGGGATTTATGAGAATCACAAAGTCTCATTTATATGATTTAATTAAGGACTTATTTTAGAATTAGAAATTGAACACCTAAATAGCTTAAGAAGGTGAAATTGATAAGTTGAATCAGTTTAATTTCAAGTATTGAACCACGTGGGAGTTTAATTAGATATTTTATTCAGTTTAGTAAAATTAAGATTTGATTAATTGAGTCCTAATTGGAGTTAATTAAGTTATGAGGATTTGGAATTATGATTATTATGGATTAAATTTACTTATAAGGTGTCCAATTTGAGTATGTAATTTATTGATGGTAATCTTAGGTTTGATTTGAAATTGAAGGCCTTAATGATTCGAGGAACCAAAATTGATGATGGTAATAAATTTAATTTGATATTTGGAACCTCTTGGGAGTTTGATTAAAAATCTGATTCAGAATAGTAAAGATTAAATATAATTAATTGGGCCTTAATTGAAGTCAATTAGACTAATTAAATCATGTAAAATTTTTTGATTAGTTATGATTAATTAAGTTATGTGCTACTCTAGATTAATTAAGGCTACGTGTTGCTTAATTAAAATAAAATTTGAAGGTGTATATGGGTATGGGTGTGGGTGTGCAGAGAAATTGTGTGTGTGTGCACAGAAAAAGTTGAAGACAAATCTAGAGAAGTTGTGTATGTGTGAGTTATATGTGTTGGAGCCTGGAGAGGGTGTGCATGTATATATGTGTACTGGTGAGCTCAAGAAATCAGGTGTAATCCATTTGGCTCAAAAGCATTTTGCTGAGAAAGGATTGTGATATGTATTGAAGTCTTGGAGCCTATTCATTACCTTATGTGGCTTGCAAACAATACAGTCTGCTCAAGTGACCAAGTGGTGGCTTGAGCGGTCAAGTTATTTTCAATATGACTTGAAAAATACTTTGCTCATATTTCGATCTCGTCTCTTTCGAAGCATTCTGGACATGATTTCTGGCTCACTGAAGATTAATAAGCTAATAATCAACATAAATTAGTTGGTTAAAGAATAAGTCATTGATTTAGTAATAATTAAGAAGCCAAGTAAGAAATCGGTCTATTAAGAAAAGAAAGATTTAGTAATGAAAGAATATGTGAAATGAGAACCCGGTTTATTTAATAAAGAAATAATAAGCATAATAGAACTTCAGATTACTTAAACAGAAAAGGGCAAGAGAAGTTAAATTTGATCAAGGAAGTAATATTGTGTTTCAATGTGTATCTGTTATGTGTTTGTGTAGGTTATGCACCACTATCTTTCTAATCTGTTTCTAGAGCTGTCTGTAAGTAACAACTCTGTAAAACTATGTTTGACTATAAGTGTTTTCTTATTGATATGATATGATATATTTCTAAAATGCTATTTTGTGAATCATGAATGAATGTCTAATTTTTTGAAATGTAATCGTGGCATCCTTAGCATTATCTGTATCTATTATCTGTTATTTGTTACCTGGTACTAGGGTTTCCATTCATAGAACTGATTATGCATAATCAACTATCTGATCTGCACGTGGGTCTTTATGACCAATCTGATATGTTACTTTGCTTGTGGGTCTTTTATGACCAATCTAATCTATTAGCTAATGGATGTACTAGGTATAATTGTTCACAAATCTGAATGTGTATAAGAATCTGTTTCTGATCTGAATTTTGATTTCTGAATCTGTGATGGACATCATTCATCAAAACCTGTAACGCCCTCAAAATAAACTCATAAATCATACATTCATGATACAAGAAAGAGATATCATATTCCATACATCAGAGTGTTAAGTACAAAAGTATTACATGTTGACATCAAAAGTAAATGCCCTATGTGCTTACAACTTTCCAAGTCAACACTTGGGTTTAACAAAAGAAGAGTTCTAACTCTTTATACAAAATAAGCCCTTGGCTTAATTTACATGTAATACAAAAAGAAATAACAACAAAAGAGTCTATCAGCCTCTAGCCTCACAAGCTACGTCCTTGGAGGTGGCATACCATCTGTACCTGAAAATAATGTCCCATATAGGGTGAGCAAAAGCCCAGTAGACATATACTAAACCAAATATGAGAAATAACTAAAACAGTAGCATTCGATAAATGGTTAACACTTGTAAAACAGATTATAACACATCCCAGTTCCATGACAAACACATCTGTGTTTCATTTCATTTTCTTTTACTTATCCAACTCAAATTCATAAACATGGCTCATTCTCTAGCCAACAATTTAATGAGACTACAACTCATATTAGAACACTTCCATTTTTCTAACAATTCACATGAGACTACAACTTATAATAAAACACTTCAACACTTCAATTATCTACGTCATGCAAACGTAATTAAGATTTCGGGACTTTCACCCTGGACACTCCGGCTAACTTAGTTATCAATGGAGTACATCCCCTATCTCCTCCCAAACAGGTTTGAGAGTACATCCCCTATCTCCTCTCAAATCATGGAGTACATCCCCTATCTCCTCCCAAACAATATACATATACAATGTATTTAAACACTTATCATACATAATGATCAATCAATACACATATTCGATGTATTATTCCAACTGCCATATTCAATGACACATTCCAGGTGATTAGTTTCAATTTTTCCTAATCAACATACAGTGTCTACAACAATCAAGACTATCCTCCACCGATAGCCCAAAGTAGTTATCTCTAAACAGATAATAAATTTATCAAACAGATAAAATATCAACATTTTCATAGGTGAGTGATTAACTAATCCAACTACACCATTAAATCCCATAATTTCCCAATTTCATGATTTTCAACTCAATTTCACATTTCCCCAAATTAATTATTCAAATTAATTAGGGCATTTTCCCCCTTTTTCAAATATCAACCCTAAGGTTCAATTTCATCAATTTAGCAACAATAATTCCATTTTCCAAGGTCTCACAAACACATAGAGTTTAACATTTGAAAACCCCCTTTTTATAACCTCAAATCAAACCCTAACTTTCCCAAAATTACCAAACAACACCATCTAATCAAAATGACTAAAATTTATGTCAAAACCCATAAGGAGTAGGATATCCCTACCTCAAGAGAAGAGACCCAAAGAAGGAGATGGAGAAAACTCGAGATGCTCCAAATCCAAAGATTTTCTGATCAAAACGTAGCCCACACCAAGCTCTACACTTAATACAAAGGAACTAGGGTAGAAGACCACTAGAACTAGATGGATTTGTAGAGAGAAGATGAATGTAGAGAGAGGGGCAGCCGGGGCTAGGGTTTGAGTAAAGAAGATGATGAAAACGTGAAGTGTAACCCGCTGCTACCAACTGATATATTCGAGGCTTGCGCGAGCGAAGGAGTGGTCACTCCAGCGACTAGACACAAAGAAACCTCGCTCGAGCGCACAAAGACTCGCTCGAGTCAACAATTTGAAACTTCAGGTCTGCAACTCAGAAGCACGCTCGAGTGCAAGAATGCTCGCTCGAGCAAAGAAACCCAAAACATACAACTCGATTGCTCGAGCGAAGGAAAGCTCGCTCAAGCCAAGAAATGCAACCTTCAAGTCCAAACTAGACGCAGACGCAAGCTCTAGCGCAAGACTTCTCGCTCGAGCCAACAAACACACCACTCAACTCTGGCTCGAGCGAAGGAACTTTGGCTTTAGCGAAGGAACTAAAACACAAATCTCGCTCGAGCGACAAAAGCCTCGCTCGAGCGAAGACACCAAAATCTGGGCAGCAACCATTTGTTTCAAAATATACCCAACCTGTTACAAACCTACCCAACACATCCTAAAACTCAAATATAAGGAATTAAATGATGGAAATGCAACATATACAACAACAGACGTCCACGGAATCGAGTCCGGAATACAACAACCAATGGAGGGAAAACCGGGATCGCTATAAAACCTTTACTCTGTTGTTATTTACTGGGCTTTAGCTTACTATATTATTTATGTATATAGATGATCAGGTGCATGACCAGGCCTAGAGCTTCTGCTTGGACTCTGTCTTGTCAGCCAACCTATGTGCCTCCTGTGGAGGTTCCAGATATGTCAAGTGGTCATGGCTATGTGATTAAAGTTTAAGTTTTTGTTTATTTTGTAAATAGGGCTAAGTTCCCTCTTTGTCTTATCTATATAAATGTAATGACATGAGGGTGATGTATGATATATGTATATAAAGTTTTAAATTTTTCTGTCCCATATATGTCTGCACAACTCAATGGACATTGTATATTTTTTATTTTCTTCCCTAGCCCCTAATAAATTAATTTATGTTTAAGAAGCCTTTGGTAATCGATGGATTACTGGCCGATTACGATGCTAAACCTATAGGGGCCGGTTTGGGTTGTAACACCATACTTCATTAATAGTTCTTCATTGAGCTTATTCATTAACTGTTAATTATCTTTTTTTTACTAGAAAATCATTTACTGCTAGTTGTTAACTTTATTAGGGTATTATTATTTTTAATCTATAGAAACCTAATTCACCCTCCTCTTAGGTTGCTTTTTGCGTAACAATTGGTATCAGAGCCTAGACTCTTGCTTAGATTTAACCATCTGAGAGTTTTCGATCCATGGCAACCATAGCTAACACTAGCACTATTGAAGGGCAAGCCACCAATAGGCCACCCTTTTTTGATGGAAACAGCCATAGCCATTGGAAGGATAAGATGACCCTATATCTTTAAGCCACTGATTATACTATGTGGATTATAGTCACCAAAGGTCCCAAAATCCCTACCACCTAAACTTGAAGATGAATGTGATGAGAGGGATCATAAATTGCTTCAAGCCAATACCAAGGCCAAGCTCACCCTTGTATGTGGTTTAGACTCTAAGGAGTATAATAGAATATCTAGTTGTGATATGGTAAAGAAATTTGGGACAAACTAGAAGTAACTTATGAAGGCATCAACCAAGTTAAAGAATCTCGTTTTGATATGCTTATTCATAGTTATGAATTGTTTAAAATGAAATTTGACGAATCTATTTCTAGCATGTTTACTAGATTTACTGAAATTGTAAATTCTTTGAAATCACTTGGAAAAACTTATACTAACAATGAGTTAGTAAGAAAAATTCTTAGATGTCTACCAAAGAATTGGGAAGTAAAAGTCACCGCTATCATAGAAGCAAAGAACCTCTCTACACTAGGATTGGATGAGCTCATGGGGTCTCTTATGACTCATGAAATCACCATGAGAGGACATAAGGATGATGAGGACAAAAAAAAAAAAAAAAACAAAGGAGTTGCATTCAAAACATCATCCCAAGAAAAAGAAAATGAAAACTCTAGTGAAGATAAAGGGTATGCCATGTTTAGTAGAAATCTCAAAAAGTACTACAAGAAAAGCAATCGTGGAGGAAGAAGACCCTTCAAAAAAGAGTACAACAAAGATGACAACCAAAAGAAAGAGCATATCATTTGCTATGAGTGCAAAAATCCGGGACACATCAAGATAGATTTTCCAAAATTGAAGAAACGTAGAAAAGACTACAAGAGAAACAAGAAAGCTATGGTGGCAGCTTGAGGAGATAGTGATGATGATAGTTCAAATGATGAAGCTAAAAATGATGAAGCAGCCAACTTATGTCTCATGGTTCTAGGAGAAAAATAATCTACTCAAGATGAGGTAAATTTTAATTATGAAGAATTTGAGAGTGCTTTTAATGAATTGCATGATGAGTTTTAAAAAAAAATTTGTGCTAAAAATAATGTGTTAAAGAAATTAAACACATCTTTGTCTAATAATGTAGGTGAATTGAAGAAAGAAAACCTTGTTTTGAAAAATGACCTTAACACAACTTCCAGTGAGAAAATTGTTTGGAAAAATAGTGTTGATGATTTGAATAAAACTCTTGAAAATTTTGTAAAAGTGAGAGATAATCTCAACAAACTTCTTGGTAGCCAAAGATGTGTTTTTGATAAGACGGGCATTGGATATGACCCTTTTAAGAAACAAAAGAAGCGCAACACTACTTTTGAAAAAGGACCTCCCATGACACAATTATTGTGGAAAGAAGGGCTATTATGTATCTACTTGTCCATTCAAAAGAATATGAATATAGGAGTTAAAAAGATTTGGATTGTGAAATGTACTAATCATACTAAACAAGGACCCAAGAAATCATGGGTATCAAAATCCAACATATGATTGTCTTATTGTAGGTGCCTTAAGTCCAAAGCTAAAAAATGAAAGTGGTACCTTGATAGTGGATCCTCTAGACACATGACTGGAGACAAATCTTTCTTCACTACTCTATCATCCAAAGATAGAGGATCTGTCACTTTCGGAGATAACAAGAAAGGAAAAATCATTGGCATTGGTAGCATCGGTATCTCTCCTGACCCTTATATTGAAAATGTTTTACTTGTAGATGGACTTAAGCATAACTTACTTAGTATCAGCTAATTATGTGATAAGGGTAATAAAATTAGTTTTGATAAATCACATTGCACAATTGAAAGTACAATTGATCACAAAGAACTATTTGTTAGAAATCGCCTTGATAATGTTTATGTCTTCATCTCAACGATCTCTATGCTTGTGATGTTAAATGTTTATATGCTAGTAATGATAGTAGTTGGTTATGGCATAGAAGACTTGGTCATACTCATATGGATTTAATTGCTAAACTTTTGAGAAAGGATTTGGTCATTGGACTTCCACAAATTAAATTTGAAAAAGATCGACTTTGTGGTGCTTGTCAACAAGGAAAACAAACCAAAACAACTTTTCAATCAAAATCTCATATTTCCACCTCTAGACCTTTACAATTATTGCATATGGATTTATTTGGTCCCTTAAAGACATCTAGTCTTGGTGGTAAACATTATTGTCTTGTTGTTGTTGATAATTATTCAAAATTCACATTGGTTATGTTTTTAGCACACCTTTTCTTTCACAAAACTTTGTCGTAGAATTCGAAATGAAAAAGGTTTTCTCATTACTAATATTCGAACCGATCATGGTAGAGAACTTGAAAATGAAAATTTTGAATTGTTTTATGATAAGCACTGAATTGGACATAATTTTTCAACACCTAGAACCCCTCAACAAAATGGTCTAGTAGAAATGAAAAATAGAACATTAGAAGAAATGAGTAGAACAATAATTTGCGAAAACAATCTTTCTAAATATTTTTGGGCCGAGGCCGTTCAAACCGCATGCTATATTTTAAATCGAGCCTTGATTAGACCTATTCTCAAAAAGACTCCTTATAAGCTTTGCAATGATAGAAAGCCCAACATTAGTCACTTGTATATATTTTGTTGTAAATGTTATATACATAATAATGGTAATGACAACATGGGTAAATTTGATTCAAAATCCGATAAAGCAATTTTTCTTGGCTATTCCTTAACTAGTAAAGCTTATCATGCTTTTAATAAAATAACTCTTGTTGTTGAAGAATCTATACATGTGGCATTTGATGAAATTAACATTTCTTCTGCAAAGCAAGTTGTTAGTGATAATTTTGTAGAATTGGAACAAAATGTGGAAGATTCAAGCATTTACAAAGAAAATGACCAACCACGTGAAGTGAACAAAGAGGATGAACAATCTATTCTCCTTCCTCAAGAAGAAGGTGGAAACAATGATGATTTGCCATGGGAATGAAAGTTTGTTCAAAATCATCCAAAGGATTTAATCCTAGGAGATCCCACGTGAAACGCGTTAGGATTTCAAGATTACTTGGTTAAAATCTTCTCTCTGTTTGTATGAAATACGGTCAGGTACGCCTGTTGGTTACACCACATTTCCTCATTTCATGTGAAACGTGTTAGGATTTCTAGATTACTTGGTTAAAACCTTCCCCCTCTCCGTATGAAATACGGTTAGGTACGCTTGTTGGTTACACTATTTTTTCTCCTATCGCGTGAAATGCGTTAGGATTTCAAGTTTACTCAGTTAAAACCTTTTCCCTCTCCATATGAAATACGGTTTGGTATGCTTGTTGGTTACACCATATTTCCTTTCACGTGAAACATGTTTGGAGTTGACATTTTTCTGTGAGACACGGTTGAACTTGTTTTGGTTAAGCTTGAGGTTTGCTTCACATACTATTATCTTGCTATCATCACTCCATTGCATTGCATAATCATGAACTTTCGAAAAACAATCGGCTTCGCGAAGTGTGTAAGTCCAACTTTCAATTGTATTTTGAGCATATCATTTGCATCTTGCCCCTGAACTATGCTAGTTTGATTCCTTGCAAAAGGATACGTAGGCGACCTTCAGGTTCAGCCAACTGCATTTACATCTTGTTTTTTTGCCCAACTCTTACGGCCTTGTCAAAAGGGTCGTATTCGGGCTTTAACATTCACTCACATCATGAAATGACTTCGAGCTCTGTCAAAAGGGGGCAACTGTAGACACCCCATTTTGACTGGCCTTAAGACTTGGGAGCTTTCTTTTGATTATCCGATGATGACAATAAGAATGTGTTTTTCACAAAATACTCAGTAAAAAAAGATGGAATTTGAGCTTTCTTCCTACCCCTAAACCTATTTTGGCCAAGTGCTTAAAACCCGTCTAATAGCCTGAGCAAAGCTAGATTAAACCGAAGAAAAGTGGGCAAACTTTTCACCGCTCGGTCGACCACCAGAGACAGTTTCCACTAGTTTTTGTTTAGCTCGGTTGGGGCACTTCACAACCCCATTTTTTGATCCATTCATGCATTGAATGCATACATATTCAGTCTCCATTGCCTAGTGCTAGATCCATTGAAGGAAATGCTCCATTTTTATTTTCCATTTGTGCTCCATTTACTCCATTATCTTCATTAATGCTTCATTCATGTCTTTCACCATTTCTCTACTTGCATTGCCTATATAAACACATCAGATTGTTGAGAGGATGAGAAGGATAGATTAATTAAAGGAGAAGGCTAGAGATAGAAAAATGGAGATTCTAAGCTTTGATTTCAAGAGTTGGCCAAAATTGGGTGTTAGTTGTGAACTTTCATTTTTTGAAGCTATACACCATGTCTCATCTTCTATTACAAAAGTCATCCAAGTCATGTTATTGTAGTTAAATTCTAGAGCTTTGATCAAAGAAAAAGTGATTGTTCTTAAAAGAGAGAAAATCAAAGAGTTCACCATTTTTCCCCCCATGTAGTGTTCTATAATTCAATTCACCATTCTAGCTTAAATTTCAAGCTTTTGAATTGAAGATTGAGAATATACTTCACAACCTTGAGGGTGATCAAAAGGAATTTTGGAAATCAAGAAATTCATCTTTTCTTTAGAAGGTGAATTTTCAATTTCTTTCATTTCTCTTGTATTATCTTTCTTATATTAATTTTCTTACTTTGATTTCATATTATAAACTTCTTGTAATCTAACTAGAAATAGTTAGTTGAGCTACCTGCATATTCCCTGTTTGTTATATTCTCGGTGTTGCAACGAAACAGATTTTGCTAGGCCTAGTTGGCCAGCCGACTAACTTATTATGGATAGGACAGAGCAGTCTTCCAATGTTGAGCATAACGGTTTCTAGCAATCCTTGAGACCTGGATCTTTTGTTTTATTTTATTTGAGAGACTTGTAAGGTTTTTTTTTGTTGTAATATTCTCTTCCTCTCCTCCCTTATTCAAATATTTAATTCAAGTGTTGTAATAACTCCCTGTCCTGCTTCTTTCTATCCCATTCTTTTACTTGTTTTTCCTCATTTGTAAATATACATCATATTTTTTTTTTCATCATATCCATGCTTTGCATCCATGTTTCATTCATCTTGATTCGGCTAAATTTGTATTTATGGATTTAATCAATTCTTATGTGATTATGTGTGCTACCTTATGTTCTTAAGATGATTCACATGTCATATATTAGAAACCGAATCTTTAGTTGCATTTCATGAGTGAATTACATTAAAATTTTGTATGTAAGATCATACATGTTTTACTAACTTTGTTTTGTAACTGTTCACGGGACGTCAATAAATATGTAAATTTTTATGCTTTAGCATCCCACTTATATGTGTTTTTCTTACTATGTTTAAGCATCCTACCATGTGGCTACTTGCTTACTTGATATAACTGTATGAATGCTGGTGGATGGAGGTTGTGTCACTTAATTTGGAATGATGTTGATTTTCATGTTCGTAAACTCAATTTCTTTGAGTTGTACATCTTTAAAACTCTTTCAAAATGCATAAATTCAAATTGCTCCTAAATAAATGATATAGTCTATACTTGTTTGCTTCACATAGTAAATTTTAGGATTTATTAAATAATTGGAATATGAATATATAAAGGAAATAAAACTCAAATCATGGTTTAATAGAGGCCGATCTTTTGATTGGGTGAGCTGGGGTGCTCAATTAATGACATTTCCCTCTCATACCTAAAGTTTCAAACCGAGACATCTTTGGTCATGACAAATAATGGCCTTGTCACAAGTCATGGGTTTCCTAATTTTTTCCAAATATTAGGTGATGGCTCTAAGATTTGGTGATATAGTCCATTTCTGGCAAATATTTTGTAATAAAATGGTTTTTTTTATAAAGTTGTCAAATCTGGACTTTTATTTATGTTTCACATTGTACTCATGAGATTAGATCAAAGCAATCGAGGGTCCGACTGTTTAGTGCGCATGGGTACTCTCGGGCATGTTACAGATACCAATTTCAATTGTGGATATTTATTTTTTATTTTGTGGATATTGCGAATTTAATTTAAAATTAACTCTTACAAAAAGTTTCATTAGTAATCTACATTGGCCTTTTTTAAAGATATTCTATTTTTAATACTAGCAATTCTCTGGTTATAATTTATTACAAATTGTTCAGAAGAAATAGCCAAAAAAGAATTTAATTTATTTAACTCATTTTCTAATTTATAAATATAATTTAAGCTATCTTTTATTTCAGCTTTAAGTACTGTAATTAAACGCATATAATTATTAGCTATAAGATTCTGCAAAATATAATTTTATCTCATATATTAATTTTATATTTTTGAAATTTTTTCTCAAATTGTTAGACTTACTTTATAATTTTTTTTTAAAAAAAGGTCAACTTGTCTCCGGTTGGAAATCAAAACTGGACTGTCTAGTTCGCTCCATGGGCCCACTTTTGGGCCTTACTTTGATAATTCAAACCGTTCATGTTTTAGGGTTCATTGAGTAAATTATCCCTGTAAAACAAATCAAGTCGATTGGATAACGACAACTACGTGTTCAAATTAATTTTGTATAAAAAAATGGAGGGTGAAAAAATAAACGGTTTATATAAAATTAATTTGAACATGTAGTTGCCATTATTCGATCGACTTAATTTTTTACAAGGATAATATACTCAACGAACCCTAAAATGTGAATGATTCAAATTATCAAAACAGGGCCCAAAAGTGAGCCCACGAGGTAAATTAGACGATCCAATCTTGATCTCTAATTGGAAATAAGCCAGATCGTTTTAAAAATTCTTGATGATTAGCCTCTTGATGATGTGACTTGAATTGATGAGGTAGGGGTTACACCTATGTGACTTGATGAGGTAAGGGTTACACCTAGATTTGAGCTCCTCTCAAGCTAGCCGAATTCGTTGTACCAAGACTTATCCCTATCCTACAACACTTGGATGATGAATGATATCCTAAAGATGACAAGTCATGGATAATAATGAAAATTGGTGAAATATTAGGACTCTCTTACCTGAATAAAAGTCTTGGGGAAAAGAAATGTAGCTAGCTTAATATCCAATTGGATATAATATGACCACTTGTGGCCTAACTACAGCTACAAATCAACAGAGCCGTTTGTGAATAAATTCGAGATCAACTTGGTAAGAATTTGTTTGAATTCGGTTCGTTAAGATTTTTTTTTGTGTTCGAGTTCGTTAAATTTTTAATAAATAAGTCCAAACATTCTAAAGCTTGACTCATTAGCTAGCTTGTTTAATATTTATTATTTATATATTAAATAATATAAAAATGTGTATAAAAAATAAGATAAATATGTTATTTATATATTTAAAAAAATATAAATGTAAATAATAGTTAACTATAGATAACACGTTTATATAATAATGGTGGTAGATATTATTATTTTGGTAAAATATTAACTTTTTTTAGTATGTTTTATATATATTGTATATATAATTGTATAAACAAAGTTTTTGTGGTAGCTGAATATATGAAATATCTTCTCTGGGCTAGCACAGTGCGAGTCGGCGAAACACGCCGAGTCCACAGTCAAATAAGTCAGCCATATTAAGTCCAGTGGGCCAAAGCCGAATAAAACTAGGCTTAAAGAGTCGTTTGAACCTATTATCCCACAGGCTATATGAGGGGGTCCATGAACAGGGTCAAAGCCCATGAGGAAACAGTGGACCCTTGGAAGGTCACTAGGGAAACAATATAAAAGAAAGAAGAAGAGGACAGAGTGGAGGATTCTGATCTTGGACAATAGAGTATTCCTAAACCCATTATACCACAATTGGCGCCGTCTGTGGGAATACTCGAGCTCGTTCATGACAGACATAACAGACGATCCCCTGTTGGGGGCTGACGACATTACACCAAGAACCATGCTTGGTTCGGAGAACATCACTGCAAGAAGAGCTTTGAATTTTGATGCAGTAACTCAGTCTTCACCTTCGACCTCGATGTAGGAAATCATGCAGACGATAATAGACTAGGCAAAACAAAATGAACAACGACTAGAAGAGATGGCGGCTGACAATGAAAGATTACGTAAAGAACTGGCTCTGGAATTAGCCAAATCTCAGTAGACCCCACCGCATCTCGAACGAAGTCTGTCACCGGAACAAAAGAGAGATAATCCACGACGTTGACACCGGAGGCACGAAAGTACCACCGCCTCTAACTCGTCAACTCAAGAACCTAGAAAGAAGGAGCACATTGGCGCCTCTAGCTCATTTGAAGGGAGTCCATACGTGCGGTATGGACAAGGAAAAGATGATGATTCAGACGGAGAAGATAGACATAATCTTTTCGCACGACGAATTGCAAGGGTCATCCTGTCTAAACAATTCAAGGCACTGACGTTTACATTGTATGACGATAAGTCAGATCCTACGGATCATATTTGCCATTACAAGCAGGCAATGACGTTGCACGCTGACGATGAGACGCTTATGTATCACATGTTCCCAAGCAACCTGGGTCCGTTGGCAGTTTGGTGGTATTATAAACTCGAACCAGCCTCAGTCAAAAGTTTTCATTAGCTCCAAAAATCCTTCTGGGCAAGGTTCATCACCAACGAGGTTCAGCCAAAACAAGCCGACTCACTCTAGGCGATGCAAATCAATCCAGAAGAAACCCTCTATGAGTATTCGACACATTATTCAGAATGTTTCAACTTGGCCGACGACGCCTACAATGATTCCATGGCCATCATTGCCTTCAAGATGGGTTTACACCCTAATAATCCGCTCCGGAGCTCATTGACAAAGCAACTCCCTAAAACCATGTGGGTCTTGATGAAGAAGGTTGAGAAGTACTGCAAAGTGGAGAACGATGCATTCCACATCAAGGCAGGTCAGAAGGTCATGGAAATGGCAGCACCCACTTTGGTGGAGCCGATAAGCGTAGTTCTGCCACGAGCGAGCCCCGAACCACGAAGTAGGCCAAAATGAGAAAGTCGCCAAGACAGTCACTGATCGAGGGACCAGCGTCCATGCTGATCGAGCAAACAATATTAGGTGGAGAGTAGGCGTCTCAGGCGGTTTGACAAGAAATATATCGAATTGACCAAGCCGATCAGTAAAATACTACCCAAGTTCAGCACCTACCCTTCTTTAAATGGCCGACCAAGATGATTGGGCCCCTCGACACAAAGGGAAGGGATCAGCGGTGTGATTACCACAAAGATTACGAGCACGAAACTGACAGGTGCTATGCCTTGAAAGATCATCTTGAAGAGCTGGTACGGGATGGCTGATTGGGTCAATACCTCCCACGAAAGGTCAACACACCCAATGCAGTAGCCTTACGCCCAGAGTCAGCACCAGGAGTAATCCATATGATTTATAGTCTTCCAACGTCCATGTGATTCAGTCTCAGTAATCTCAACCATGCCCATCTAAGCCGCTCACACCAGCCAAACGGCCTCATTCAACTGGCAAGATTAGCTTCGACGACATAGATCTCAAAGGGTTGGTCCTTCTCCATGACGACCCTCTCGTTATCGAGTTACACGTCAACAAATTTGTTATTGAACGCATTTTGATAGATCAAGGGAGCATATCAGAGATAATGTACTACAAGATTTTTCTTAAACTCGGCTTCATGGCATCAAACTTCATGCTGGCAGAGTACCCCCTGTTCGGCTTCAATGCGAATCCCGAATACCCTTTGGGTAAAGTCAGGGTCGCAGTGCGTACAGGCACTAGGACACTCAACGTAGAGTTTCTAGTCATAAAACTTCCATCGCCATACAACTTGATCATGGGAAGAACTTCGTTGCATGTGATGCAGGCCATACCAAGTACTTTCCATTGGTTACTTCGCTTCCCAACGCAACACAACATTGAGCAGATTTGTGGCTCTGAGAAGTCAGCGAAGGGGTCCTACCTTATAGCTTTAGTCAAAAAACTAAAGGAGATGGAAGTAAATTAAATCAAAATTTCAAACCGAGAAAGCCTTGAGGACGTCGGAAAACTTCCCGCCGATAAGGCCACTGAGGATCTTGATCGAATCAGACTTGCAAACGAACCAGACAAGCTCTTCCTAACCATCACATGTCTCAATGCTGACGGCCGCCAGGAGTTGATTTCATTCCTTCTCGGCAATATTGATTTGTTCTAGACCCAAGCATGGCACAACACCATTTGAATATAGACCCAACTGCTAAGCCTGTCGTCTAGAAGAGCCGCCGGTCCGTAGCCGAAATACTTTAGCCATTGTTGCCAAAGTGGACAAGCTGCTGGAAACCGGTACGATCCGCAAAGTGAATTACCCCACACGACTATCCAGTACAATCGTCGTTTAGAAGAAAAATGGGACTTAGCGAATCTGCGTGGATTTCACGGACCTCAATAAAGCCTATACCAAGGATTGTTTCCTCCTCTCCAGAATTAACCAACTGGTCGACGCAACTGCTCATCATCAACGCATGAGCTTCTTGGATGCCTACAGGGGTTATCACCAAATCACTATCCATCCCGACAACCAGGAAAAAATGGCATTCCTCACCCCGAAAGGCACTTATTGCTATAAGGTCATGCCCTTCGACCTAAAAGAATGTCGGGGCAACTTACCAAAGGCTTGTCACTACAATGTTTAAAGAGCAACTTGGCCATACTATGGAAGTGTATATTGACGACAGGGTGGTAAAGTCCAAAGCAAAGCATACCTACCTGGCCGACTTGTCCACAACCTTCGATATTCTTCGGAAATATCGGATGAAACTTAATGTCTCAAAATGTGCATTCGACATTGGCTCTAGCACATTCCTTGGCTATATTGTGAACCATCATGGAATAGAAGCCAACTCGAAGCAGATTACGACAATCATGGTACTCGACTCACCTGAATCGGCCAAAGAAGTGCAGAAGTTAATTAGAATGGCCGCAACCCTCAATAGATTCATCAGCCATTCTTCAGACCGATGTTGGCCATTTTTTCACATACTCTGGTAGGGAAAGGCATTCCAGTTGACCCCCGAATGCCAAACTGCCCTCGACGGATTAAAAGCTTACCTCTGTCTGACACTGCTTTTAACAACTTTATCACCAGACGACCCACTCATCCTGTACCTCCCGGTATTGGATTAGGCGGTTAGCGCCGTATTACTGAAAAAAGAGCTAGGTGAGCAAAGGCCTATTTTCTATGTTAGCAAGGCAATGGTGGCCACCGAAACAAGGTATTTACCATTAGAAAAGCTGATTCTGGCCCTCGTAGTGGCCACTAGAAAATTAATGCACTACTTCCAAGCCTATACCATAACTGTGCTGACAAACCACCCTTTCCAGATAGTACTTTGCAACGCAGAATCCTCAGGGCGTGTCTCGAAATGTGCCTTAGAACTTGGCCAGTATGACATCCAATGCTCTTCCAGAACGGATATCAAATGTCAGATTCTGGCCGACTTCGTTGCCGAGTTCACGAGTTGTCGTGTCGATTTGGAACCAATGCAGCATACTGTCTAACCCCAATAGAAGTGACAAATGTACGTCAGAGATATTTGGCAGATGTACTGCGATGGTTCTTCCAACCAACGTGGTAGCGGGGCGGGAGTTGTGATTATGACCCCCGAGGGTGCAATAATTGAGCAAGCGGTGAAACTTGGTTTTGATGAATCAAATAATGAGGCCGAATACAAGACTCTGCTAGTTGGCCTCCATAACGCGCTTCGTTTAGACGCCAAACGCCTACAAGTCTTCTGCGATTCAAAGCTGGTCATCAATCAACTAAAGGGGGAGTATGCAACTAAGGACAACCGAATGGCCTCTTATGTAAAGATAGCAAATTCACTACTCGTACAGTTCGATTTCCATGAGCTGAATCAAATTACCCGCGATCAAAATACCCACGTAGATGCTCTTGCCTGCCTAGCCTCCGCCATCAATTCGGAAACCAAACGAACTATTGAGATAGGATTCATCCCCGAGCCGAGTATCAGCCACCCTGAACTTGCCAGTGTTAACGTCATTGATTTGGAGTCGAGTTGGATGGACCCTATTGCCACATTTCTGTCCTCAGAACGGCTTCCAACAGATAAGAAAGAGGCCCATAAGCTATAAAATAAAGCCCTACGCTACTATTTAGATCCCAATGGGAAGCTCTACAAGAAGTCTCTTTCAGGGCTATATTTGGAGTGTGTGCATTCATACCTAGTGGATGATTTCTTAGCCGAGATACATGAGGGCAGTTGCGGCGCCCATTCTGGAGGACATTCGCTGGCCTACTGAGCCGTAACTCAGGGGTACTATTGGTCTACTATGCGAACCGACGCAGAGAATTACGTAAAGAAGTGTGAACAATGCCAAAAATTCTCTCCCTTGACTCATTTGCCTGGGGAAGAATTGAATGCCATCACTAGCCCTTAGCTTTTTCCCCAACGGGGACTGGACATCATTGGACCACTCCCAAGAGCACTAGGGAGTAAATGGTTCCTGATTGTTGCAACAGATTATTTCACAAAGTGGGCAGAGGCGGAACCATTGAGACATATCCAAGATACAGACGTAAGACGCTTCATATGGAGAAACATTATGACAAGATTCGGCATGCCGCGAAAACTCATTTCTGACAATGACACCCAATTTGACTGCGGTGTCTATCGAGAATTGTACGGCACATACGATATACGGCCATACTTCTCCTCACCAACTTACCCGCAGAGCAACGGCCAGGCTGAGGCCACCAATAGAGTGATCCTAGATGGAATCAAGAAGCGCTTGGAAAAGGCCAAAGAAAAGTGGGTTGAAGAACTGCCCAGTGTATTGTGGGCTTATCATACCACATTGAGACAACCTACCGGCGAAACTCTATTTGCCTTGTGTTTCGGTACAGAAGCCATTATTCCTCTTGAAATCAGCCTCCCAACTTTGAGATCGAAGGCATTTGACTTGGGGAAAAATGATATGATGTTGGCCTTGGATCTCAATTTGATTGAAGAGCGTCGTGATCGAGCCCTTGTGCATATGGCCCGATACCAGCAGTAGCTTGCCAAATCGTATAACCAACGCGTGAAGCAACGCCGATACACCCTAGGTGAATTGGTTCTTAAAAAGGTGCTTCCTGCCACCAAAAATCTGGCAGACGGAAAACTGGGCTCCAACTGGAACGGTCCTTACCAAGTCGACTCAATTACTGGGGCAGGAGCATATCGGCTCTCAGATATGGCGGGCAATAAACTTCCCCGACCTTGGAATGCGACCCACTTGCACAAATTCTACCATTAATAGGCATCGAAACCAGCTTTTTGTAATGATGTAATGACTTAGTTTCTTTTCCACAAATGTATCATTACAGTTTATCAATGAATCAAGTCTTTTCTTCTAATGTATCTCTATAGTTCGATGAATCTTCATGGCTCATATTTGCTTGATTTACTGACTAAATAAGACTCCGAATTCAGAGCGCCCCTCGTGTAGGTCATGATAGGCCAAATAAGCCTCCGAATTCAGAGCGCCCCTTGTGCTTAGCATGATTGGCCATTATAAGACTTGAATTCGGAGCGCCCCTCGTGCAAGTCATGATCGTCCGAATAAGCCCCCGAATTCAGAGCGCCCCTTGTGCTTGGCACAATTGGCCATTATAAGACTCCAAATTCAGAGTGCCCCTCGTGCAGGTCACAATCAGCCGAATAAGTCTCTGAATTCAGAGCGCCCCTTGTGCATGGCACAATTGGCCAATATAAGACTCCGAATTCGGAGCGCCCCTCGTGTACGTCACGATTGCCCAAATAAACCTCCGAATTCGGAGCATCCTTTGCGGTTGGAACAATTGGCCAACATAAGAGACTTCAAATTTGGGGGCCCCCTCGTGCAAATCATGATCGATCGAATAATGTCATAGACGATTAGATTTTTTCGAACTAAGTATAAAAGATAATACAAGTGATACTGTATCGAACGAAAGAAAAAAACGCTTGAGACTAAAGTAATTCGAGTTTTATTAGAACAAATGGCACTAGACATTAAAATTACAAGAGAATACTAACCTACTGCGTCCCTATCATTCGCCTCCTCTTTATGATCAGTCTTTTCGCCTCCTCTTCATTATTAGTCTTTTCGGCATCATATGCTTCGGACAGAAGTTCGTAACTTTGGTATAGGGGCGAAGAATCCTCAACACCTGTAGCCTGAACAGCCTTGAGCCATCCATGTTTGAAACCACAATTCTCGTAGCGACAAACATCATTTGCTAGCTTTTCCTTGGTTTTCTCGATACTGACTTTCTGACCGTCAAAAAAGCCTTCCTCATACACGCGGGATTGAATAGTTTCTTTTGAAAAAATGAAAGTCGTGTCCCAATCGGCTATGGCATGGTCTATCAGACATTGGTTTACTCTATCGGTGGCAGCTGTATTCGTCGACCCTGCGGGCATCTTCTCGGCAGCCTTGGCTTTGAGTATTTCGCTCTTCGCCTTCTCGGCGTGACATTCCAAGTCTCGCATCTGACCATCTTTTTGAACAATTTCTTTTTGAACGGCCCGCGGTTGCATGCTGGTCTCATATGCACAATAGAGTTCCTTGATCGACCCATGGACTCCGTCTCTGAACACCTTATAATCGCTTTGACCGATTATAGATTGTTGTACCTCAAGTGAAAATATTTGACGAGTAAAGTCCACTGCCACATTAGGATCGTGAATAATCGAATCTGCTTCAGTCATGGGCTTATTTCTAATAAATACAGTGAAACTAAGAGGGCGTGGCGGTTTGCTCGGCTCCTATCGAACAGACACCCGTACACTTGGCGCTCTATCGTTGCCTTTTTGTTGAGACCTGCCTCTAGGTGATTTCTCCACTTCGCTCCTCCTTGGAGACCTGCTTCGTCGACTGGGTGAATATCATATTCCTCGTTCTTTCGACGCCACAGTATTTGCACGAGAAGTTGTTCCACGATCCATTTCTGTGGCCAGCTCTGCTAAACTCTTTCCCTCACCTTTGCTATTGAAAAATAATCTGCCATACATATGCTCACACTGTAGTAATTGTGCAAATGCTTTCGCTTCTTCCCTTTGCCCTGCTGCTCACTAACACTGGATACCCCTTTTGTGGGCTGCGCAAGGGCTATTTAATGACACCCCCTTTATTAAGTATAACGTGCATTGCTAACGATACGCTCGCGGTCGCCATCGTCGCCACTGTTAATCGGCCAAATTAAATCTTATATGGCCAAATTATTCTTCTGCCCCACTTAACCATTTGCCGTGTTCTGTACTCAGTTGAAACCTCATGCTCAATTGGGGCAATGGCAGATATTTTATCTACTCGGCTCACCCATAGATGGAAGAATCAGATTCTTCTGCCCCAGTTGATCATGAAGGCTAGATATTTCATCTACTCGGCTCATCCATAGATGGCCGAATTAGATTCTTCTGCCCCAGTTGATCATGAAGGCCATACTCAATTGGGGCATGGGCAGATATTTCATCTACTCGGCTCATCCGTAGATGACCGAATCAAATTCTTCTGCCCCAATTGATCATGAAGGCCATGTTTTGTACTCGAATGAAACCTCATGCTCAATTGGGATAAGGGCAGATATTTCATCTACTCGGCTCATCCATAGATGGCTGAATTAGATTCTTCTGTCCCAGTTGATCAAGAAGGCCCTGCTTTGTACTCAGCGCAAACTTTATACTCAATTGGGGCAATGGCAGATATTTCATTTACTCGGCTAATCCATAAATGGCGGAATTAGATTCTTCTACCCCAGTTGATCATGAAGGCCCTGCTTTGTACTCGGTGCAAACTTCATGCTCAATTGGGGCAAGGGCAGATATTTCATCTACTTGGCTCATCCATATCTGGCCGAATTACTCTGCTGCCCCACTTGACCAATTGTCAACGTTCATTTTTTGCTTTGAGCATCACATATAAGTTCATGACAATAATTTCAAACACAAATCATTACTAGAATTTCATTTGTATGCACACATCACTTCTCATAACTGGCATTTTTCATTTATAAACAAAATACAAAAAAAGTATCATTTTATCAATGAAAATGACCCTAAATACAAAAACATCACTAATACTATTTTAACACAAATAATTACAAACAAACATAAAAAATAAGCACATTATTGTTAAAAATGTTCAAAATCTTCTGGATCTAATTCCAGAGGTTCAACTTCCAGCTGCTCATATGAAATCGGCAGATTAAGAGTCACTTTGGCAGCCACCAAAGCATTAAGCCAGCCATGCTTGAAGCCTCGGTTTTCGAACTTCAATGCTTCATCGGCATACAATCCTTTGGCTTGAAGTTTACCAGTATCAAAAGCTTTGGTTGCCCTTCTTTGCCTTCTCCAACTCGACCATCAATCTTAAATTCTCTGCCTTGGCCAACTTCAACTCGCTGTCCATGGTGGCAGCCCTCTCTTCAGCACTCATGGCCTTCTTTTCTTCGGCTGCAGCCTTCGCATGCTCCTCTTCCGTCCTCCTAGCTTTAGCCTTCGCTTTCTCCATCATCGTTTCAAATCAGCGATCGTAGCGACATCCTTATTTCTTTCATCTTGAAGTTGGACTTCGATCGCGCCGTGTCTCTCTACAAAATCGTAGTGACGACGGCCGATCTTCGCTATCTTGCCGCCGCCAAAACAAGTAAAACAGCAACCACATTAAACATAAAAATGAAAAAATAGATTCATCCCAGTGCATTTACCAGTATAGCCGACTGCATCGCCAAAGTAATAGAGACGACGTCCGGCTCGGCATGGAACGTAGCCCTATCTAATGGAAGTGAAAGCGCCGATGCCACACTGAGCGCCACAGTGGGATCTTTCATGGCTAAATCACTGGACATAACCGGCGTATTTTTTATCCTTGGCTGGATGACAAACAACTCATCCGAATCTGGAGAAAACGGCTTCATCTTTTATCGTTTGTCAACCGATTCTTCTGGCGATTTGGCAATATATTCGGCGGGGCACTTTTCGCCTCTTTGATCAACTTGATCAGAGCCCGAAGTCTCCATCGGCTGACGAGCAAGGACTTCGTCAGCCATGATCAATTCTTGAGTTGCTACAACGGCAGCCGGAGGGAGAGTTTCTAAGTTCCCTCCACCATTGGCTCTCCTGCGTACCGCCATCTTCTCTGCATTTCTTCTCCTGGAAAATTGGGCAAGCGAATCACTGCCCATTTCTTCAGAGTTGTCTCTAGGAAAGTCTCCTAATTCGAAAAAAATATCCTCTAGAGAACCAATCTCCACTTGACTTGAAGTAGAGGGTTGGCCGCTGCCCCTTTGGTTGAGTTGCTCAAAAGCCAACTCAACTTCTCTATTTAGCTCTTCTTCTTCCAAACAGATCCCCTGTCTAGCTTCTGCGTTTGAACTCTGCTATTCTAAATAGCCCTCTGGTTCAGCCTCTTCGGTTATTGGACCCTCAAGACCGATGTCCCTTAAGCTCTTGAAGCTAGGGAATGTAAGCGCCGTAAGATACTTCTCTTCTCTCGGCACAGGAATATGATTTACCGTCGAAAAGGTTGCATAGGTTAGCTCGTATCTCAGCAGAATGTGTGCTGCACATCCTTGTCCTTATAGATTGGCCTACCCTTTCTATTTAAGGGTCGTCTTCAACTGATTAAGAACGGTTGGGTCCACTGACGGAAGGACTCCCTTTAAGTCGTTACCTGTAAAAAACAAATTGGTTTAGTAATCTCTCGGAGCTGAATATAATGCCTAAACTAAAATTTTAGCCGCCTGGCTCTCCCCTTCGTCTCGGCACAGGGTCTTGGCGATCTTCTCCTTCGCCGAATTCCCAGTTGCCTCGAACAGCGACCATGACGTCATTGACTCTTTTTCCAGAGCTAGTGAGCATGGTCACCAAATGGTGATCTATGTCCTTGGCTCTAAGAAAATAACGGCCCCAGCAACTAGTTGACTTCGCCAGGACATAACAATGCCGAATCACTGGAATTCCCAGGCTAAGCCCTAGTTAGCGATTCAGTTCTACCAAACCTATGATTATACGGTAAAAGTTCACATTGGGTTGAGAGGGAATTAAACCCTAGTAGCGCAAAACAGCCCTAAGGAAGGGGTGTAAGGGAAAACGAACCCCATCCTCAACAATTGACCGGAAAGGCAAGCTTATAGTGTTTGTATCAGCCCTGTCCATATCAACTACACTGTTTGCCACAAGGGACAAGTGGACGTCGTCAAGGATTGAAAAGTGACGACGGAAGGCAGCGACTTGGTCCTCAGAAAGGAGAGCTTTCAAATGAGTCGCCATTCCAAACATGATAGAAGATAAATAATAATGTACAAAGGGGATTGGAATATGAACAAAAGATGAAGAGAGGAAGAGACTTATAGGTTAGAATGAGAGAGCAAAGTGAAGAAGCGATATGAAGTAGAGTCAGAAACACTGGAGTCGTGAGGAGGGAAGAATGGTATGAAGAATGCGAAGAAGCCGAAATTCAATACGTACGATTTTTAAAACCGCATTAAATGAAAGTCAAATTACGAAGGGATGGGAAGCAATGATGACCCCAAATTGCGACTGATCTGACGTATCAATACCAAAAGACGCACGTGGGCCGTATTTCTGACTTCCAAGATTTTTCAAAATATTCAGCCGACCGCGCCGAATAACATATGTTAATCGGATGTTTGGGGGGGGGGGGGCAATTGTGGTAGCCAAATATATGAAATATCTTCCCTGGGCTGGCACAGTGCGAGTCGGCGAAACACGCTGAGTCCACGGTCAAATAAGTTGGCCATATTAAGTCCAGTGGGCCAAAGCCAAATAAAACCAGGCTTGAAGAGCCATTTGAACCTATTATCCCACAGGCTATATGGGGGGTCCATGAACGGGGTCAAAGCCCATGAGGAAATAGTGGGCCCTTGGAAGGTCACTAGGGAAACAATATAAAAGAAAGAAGAAGAGGACATAGGGGAGGATTCTGATCTTGGACAATAGAGTATTCCTAAACCCATTACACCATAGTTTTAATTGTAACTTTAGTCTGATATGCAAGTATGAATTTATAAATTTTTTGACTCGTTAAGGCTCGTGAATGGGCTTGAGCTCAAGTCAAAAGTAAGCCAACTCGGCTCGAACTCGGTTCGTTAAATTTTTATTGAGCTCGAGCTCGAGTTCAAATTCGTTAAAATCTTAATAAACAAATTCAAAAATTCTAAAGTTCGGCTATACTCGACTTGCTTGCAGCCCTAAACCTAACTAAGGTAAAGAAGTCCAGTTATTTGATAGATGTTGCAATCTTCTATCTGCTTTTCTTCCATAAATTATTATGTCTCTAGTCCCAATTTATTCACATGTATTTTTTTATTGTGAGATTTTGATGTGATTCAATTATAAAGAGCAAATTGAGACAAATAATTTTTAGCACAAAAGATACTAGCTGGATTTCCATCACAAAACTTATTAACAGTGGTATTGTATGTATCAATTGATTTATTAATTAGTGTGCCAATATATACTATAATATTATCACTTCAAAATTATTATTTCACCCATTATACAAATTATAAAGGTTCAAAACTTCTAAATTATGCTACATAATCCGTTATTATACTAATTGATATGTCAATTGGTGGATATAACTTTAATCTTCAGCAAAATATGATGTCTTGTTCATTGATTACATATTAATTATTTGTGACATTAATATGAGGTGATTATTCAGAACTTTTAATTATTTAATGAAGAAAATTTGAACGAAGATGTGATCAGTCAGTCTTACAACCTAGCATATGGTATTTCAATATGAGGTGGTTATTTAGAATTCTTGATACAAGTTATAGTGCACGTAAATGTTTGGGGATGAGTACAAACATTAAATAAATAAAAGGGAAGAAAAAAAAATTTGGGGTATGGATGATAACATATGACGTGGCATGAAAGATTAAGTAGTAAAAATCAATCCCAGTCTATACAAGGGATTCAAATATAAAACATTTTGGATTATATATTGGAAAAAGAAAAAGAAAAACAAAATAAATAAAAAAAGAAAAAAGAAAAAGTCGAAAAAAGTTGTGGAATAGTAAATATTAAAGCATTAGGATATTTTCTGTTTGAGAGATGTTACATCCCTTAATTGATGATCCTGAATTCCATCCCTAATGACGTGGTAAAAGTCTATGTGAAGCGATACCATACTCTTCTCTCTTTTATCTTTAACCTTACTAATTCTACATCAGTACGGGTGAATCATTTTGCTTGTTGTTTACATGTAGACACACCAATCTCATAGTCAGAGCTAATCCTTAATAATGCAATAAATTGACCTTTTATCACAATACACATTCCTTGATCTTGAAATTAGGATTAAAGTTATAAGGTTGGTATCTAGGGTTTGCTTTTGCATGATTTTTAACTTTCTTTTTTTAAAGTTTAAAAAGTTAATGTGTTTAAAAACTTGTTAAAAAAATTATTATTAATATTATTATTTTGAAAAAAAAATATTAATATGACATTTTACTTTTTTTAATTGATTACAAACAAGTTTTTAAATTTTTTAACCAAAAATTGGCTTTTTGTGTGAGGTGCCCAAACCACCTCACAATTGTGACACCCCGAACGTTTAATTAGGTACCACATAAATATTTAGAGTTATATATAATTATAGTGGCATGTGATGATAGACTATTAAATAAATAATTATATAAATCTAATTTGGCATTGGATTATAGGATTAATTGGGAATTATTTTGGGAGCAAATTAACACATTTATGGAATTGTAATATTAATTGGGTCAAACTAAAGATAGTAATAAATAATAATTTAACACTAAAACAAATAAATAAATGAATACAAAGAAATAAGCTAGTTGCCCAGCAAGGATTGTAAGCTTCGGCCCAAAAGAAAGAAAAAAAAAAAGAAAAGAAAAAGGCCCAAGTATGTAACAAGGCCCAAGTATAAGATTTATACTTATCTCAAATTTCATCTTAAATTGGCAATTAAGAACTCCACCCCTAGCCTCATTATGCCTCCTAAGAGAGGGGGGGTACGTGGCATTCCAAGTGAGCTTGGCTCACAGTATAAAAAGGGGGCAAGGATGTGATGAGCGAATGAAGGAAAAAAAAAATGAAAGAACAAAAGGGTGGAAGCCGAGAGAGAGAGGTACGTAAGTGAGAGTGAGGAGTGGATAGTAGGGAAGTTCTGATAGTAAAGTAAGGCTAAGGGTTATAATTAAGGTGAGTTATATTATACCTTGCTTTACCATTATATGTTTTACGAATGTTTTGAGTTACAATAGCTTATTTTATACAAGTTATATTTATTAAGTTATATAAATAAAAGTTATGTTTATAAATATTTCAGTTACGTGAGTTACTTTCTAAACTCTATTTACTTAAAAAGAAACCCATGGATATGTTTGTTTAAATTTTAGTATATATTTGACTATAACCTTATAAACAATTATGTTTTGTAAGTATCACCACGGGAGTCCCACGCTTTGGGGGACTTAAATAACCACTGGCCTCTGTTTGACCACTTTGTGGTCCACTGTTTGTCATGGATCCATTGACCTCTGTTCTGATTGTCACTTCTGTGACCTCTGTTCTGTTCTGTTTTATACCGTGGTTATGATTAATTATTTACATGATTTCTGTATTCTGCCACTTTAAATAAATTGTTATTTTAAATTAAATTATGCAAATATTTTAGCCTAACTAATTATCCATGGATATTTTGTATTCCCTACACTCTTGGCATAATATTTCTCACTATGATGTATGCTTATAGCTGTTACCCTTTCAGGTGACGAGATGTAAGGGAAATCCATAACCCTAAAATATGGAACCTGCATATGGACTGATGATGAATCACTATTTTACCCTTTTTTTTATATTTTTTTTTGCTTCCTTTTGTCTCTATTCGGGGCTGATCACTGAATAATAAAATAATAAAAGCCCTAGAAATGTATTTCTTTTTTTTAAAATAGTAGTATGAAGTAAAATTTCTGTCTAAGTATATTTTTATTTTCGCTTGCGTAGCTTAATTTGTTTCGAATGAGAATAAGTTAGTAAGTCACGATTCCAACTCTAAGCCCCTGGGGTTGGGTTGTGACAAAGGTGGTATCAAAGCAACGGTTCAAAAAAAAAAAAAAAAAGAGTTATAAATAAATCTATAACTAAAGCCATATAGCTAATATATATATATATATAGATATAGATATATATGGTAAAATCAAAATAAGATAAAATAATAATAAATATTTACATGTGACGCTAGTTTTCCTGTGTAAAATCTCACGTTTATTCTGGTGTTGTAGGATGTCAGAGATTTACCTTGATGATGCTTTTGGAATGACCTCCAGGCCATCAACTTAGATGAAATCTTAGCCGAACACCCTGCCCCCGCCCCCGCCTCACCTGAGGGTTGGGGAGATTATGAGGAAATAGTCAGGGAATTGCACCCAGGTCTTGGCCGGTAATGGGTCAGCCAATTTATATCCAGGTTGACCCTACTGACGTCCCACACTTGTTATGGAGTCACAGCCTTACCCATACACGCAGACGTTTTCTCGGACCATCTCGCATCCTTGGCGTCGCCCCGGTTCACGACCGCCTGCATTATATTATAGGCCCTCTACCCCCAGAGTTTGCAGCCAGGAGGGGAAACGTGTACCTCGAAGATTATATTTTCACCACAGTCCCTAACCCACTAGAGATCATTAATATTCAAAATGTTGACTTTGAAAATGATCTGTCATATGTTGAGACACCTGGCTGGATTGTCGACCGAGCATTTGTGGCTCATATACGGTCTATCCTCATTTTCACGGTCCAGGTAGCATGGGTGTGTTTTGGTGTAATCCAGTTGGGGTGGGAGTTTGAGCTTTTTATGCAGCACTATTTCCCCTGGTTTTTCGGCCCATCTAACCCACCACTTTAGATCTGGCTAGTGGAAAATCTTTTGTATGCTGATCTTGATATGTTCTAATCTCCTTTTTGTTGACTTTTGTTTTTGTTTACCACAGGGATGGGACACCAACATATTCTGACTAATGTAATATGAATTGTAAAATAAATAAATAAAAAAATGTGTAATGTTGGCAGTTTATATAAATATAAAGTGTATTACATGTTGTGCTATATATATGCTGCGTTGAAAATATAATGCCTCGTTTATTACTTGTAGAATGACTAATGGTAATGGAAGTGAGTCATCAGTTAGTGGTACGGAATCGATGGAAAGAGTAATGGAAAGAGCGGTTGCTAGTTTTCTACAAGCCTTGCAAGCTAACATCAATAATAGGACGCCAGGACGGCAAGAAGGGCCAGTTACCATAAAACAGTTCAAGGATCTAAAACCCACCACATTTACCGGCGGCCCAGACCCAATGGTAGCAGACGCTTGGGTTAAAGACATGGAAAAGATTTTTCGTGCCCTACCTTGCACCGAAAGGCAAAAGGTAACTTTCGTCACCTTCACTTTCAAAGACAATGCACAGGAATGGTGGCTTCTCACTCTGGCCAAAGAAGAAATTACGACTTGGGCAAGATTCTTGGAAGTATTCTATGAAAAATACTTTCCAGATTCATTGCGGGAACAGAAGGCATCCGAATTCATACATCTTAAGCAATGAACCATGACGGTGGCCGAATATGAGAGCAAGTTCACACAACTCGCTCGGTTTGCAGCATACGTCATCCCCACTGAGACTCGAAAAGCAAGAAAATTTGAAGCAGGATTGGATGCTAGAATAAAAGACAGACTTGAGGTCTTGAAATTGCCAACCTATGCAGAAGTGGTGGACCGGGCGTACATAGCAGGAAAGGGAATTAAAGCCACGCGTTCCGGAGAACCAAGCTACAAGAAGCGATTCTGGGAAAGAGATAACAGAAGACCCGGTGTTGCACCTCATAAAAAGGTGAACATGGGCACAACCAGCTCAGGCCACCACGGTCCTACCAACCCCCGAGGTGGCACTATTCCAACTTGCCCCACTTGTGGGAGGATTCATTGGGGACAATGCCATCGAGACACAGGAGTGTGTTTTAGATGCGAACAGTTTGGCCACTTGCTAAGGGATTGTCCAAAGATGGTTAATCCTACAGCCAGCCCCTCTGGCCCAGTCAGGAGAACCGCGGGACCGGGAGGAGAAAAGAAGGACCAAAACCGCCAAGGTCGGGCTTTCGCCTTGGTACCTAGAAAACCGGATGTTACCAAAAATGTTGTGTCAGGTACACTTTCTATCTATGGTCTTTTAGCTCATGCCCTTATTGACTCTGGGTCAACTCATTCTTTTGTTGCACCACACTTTGCCGCCAAGTTGACATCAACACCCGAACTATTAGGATATACATCGTCTGTGTCTTTTCCTTCTGGTAAGTCTGCCTGTAGTATTGATGTGTACAGATCTTGTGTTGTATACCTAAAAGACAAAACCTTATATGTAGACTTGATTCCCCTCCGCATTGAAAACTTTGATGTAATCTTAGGTATGGATTGGCTGGCTGCCAACCACGCCTCTATCAATTGTAAAGCCAAAAAGGTCTCCCTCAAGTTACCAAACCAACCCGAAATTGTCTTTGATGGGGCTGAAGTTTCTAACCCTTCCTGTATCATATCCTCTATGGCAGCCCAACAACTCCTAAGAAAGGGTTGTGATAGTTATATTTGTTATGTGATTGATACACAAAAAGAGGCCTCTACCGTTGATACAATTCCTGTAATTCGAGAATTCCCGGATGTCTTTCTTGAAGATCTACCCGGTATTCCAGTTGATCAGGAGATCGAATTCACCATTGAAACCCAACCTGGCACGCAGCCTATATCAAAAACCCCTTATCGCATGTCGATGGCAGAATTGAAAGAGCTGAAGACTCAACTCCAGGAACTCTTAGACAAAGGTTTCATTCGGCCTAGTACCTCACCCTGGGGAGCTCCAGTACTGTTCGTGAAGAAAAAGGATGGCACGATGAGATTATGCATCGATTACCGGGAGCTGAATAAGGTTACCATCAAGAATCGATATCCTCTGCCGCGAATCGATGACTTGTTTGATCAACTTCACGGCGCACAAGTATTTTCCAAATTGACTTACGTTCTGGCTACCATCAACTAAAAGTTAAAACAGAAAGCATTGAAAAGACTGCCTTTAGAACCCATTACGGGCACTACGAATTTCTCGTCATGCCTTTTGGCGTCACAAATGCCTTAGCAGCCTTCATGGACCTCATGAATAGAGTGTTCAAACCCTATCTTGATGAGTTCGTTATCGTCTTCATTGACGACATCCTCATATACTCCAAGTCACCAGAAGCTCACGAGCAGCACTTGCGAATGGTTCTACAAACACTACGTGATCACAAACTTTATGCCAAGTTGAAGAAATGCGAATTTTGGATCACTAGTGTACACTTTCTCGGTCACGTCATTAATAAAGACGGCATCTCAGTTGACCCCCAAAAGGTTGAGCAATTGTGGACTGGCCAAGACCTACTAATGTGTCAGAAATCCGGAGTTTCTTGGGTCTAGCTGGCTATTATCGACGCTTCGTGCAAGATTTCTCAAAGATAGCATCGCCCTTGACCCAGCTAACTCAGAAGAACACACCCTTTGAATGGACCGATAAACAGGAGCGTTGCTTTCAAGAATTAAAAGGTCGACTTGTGTCAGCCCCTATACTAGCACTCCCTACCGGAGCAGATGGGTTCGTAATCTATAGTGATGCCTCATACAATGGGTTGGGTTGCGTTCTCATGCAAGACGGAAAAGTCATTGTTTATGCGTCGCGACAATTAAAGACTCACGAGAAGAACTACCCGACTCACGATTTGGAATTGGCTGCGGTAATCTTTGCTCTCAAAATCTGGCGTCATTATCTCTACGGTACAATCTACGAGATTTATACTGACCACAAGAGTCTAAAATATCTATTCACATAAAAGGAACTGAATATGAGGCAACGGCGGTGGTTAGAATTTATGAAAGACTACGAGATAGAGATCCATCACCATCCAGGCAAAGCTAACGTGGTGGCAGACGCACTGAGCCGAAAGTCGACGAGAAGTTTGGCATGCACTCTCATTTCCCGCAAGGTCAATGGGTTGCTCGCCAATGTAATCGTGGAGCCTACATTGATTGGAGAAATCAAAGCACGCCAATGGGAAGATAAACTCTTGAAGAAAAGGTATGAGGAACAAGGAAACATGCCTGATCCTGATTTCATTATAAACAATGGGATACTGAAATTTCGAAATCGAATTTGCATACCCGACATCCCGGAACTCAAGAAGAAGATACTGGAGGAAGCTCATAACTCAAGATTTGCAGTCCACCCTCGCAACACAAAGATGTATCATGATCTGAAGGAACACTACTGGTGGACCGGAATGAAAAGAGATATAGCAAACCATGTTTCCAAATGTCTGCATTGTCAGCGTGTTAAAACAGAACATCAGAGACCGGCAGGGCTACTGCAACCACTCCCTATTCCTGAATGGAAATGAGAACACATTACTATGGACTTCGTGGTCGGGCTACCACAGTCTTTTTCAAAGAATGATGCAATATGGGTTATAGTAGACCGATTAACAAAGTCAGCACACTTTCTACCAATAAAAATCATGTACCCTCTGAATAAGTTTGCCACTTTATATATCAAGGAGATTATTCGGTTGCATGGTATCCCAGTATCGATCGTGTTTGACCGAGACCCTCGTTTCGTGTCTCACTTCTGGAATAAATTGCAAGAAGCTTTGGGAACTACACTGAAGTTCAGCACGACTTATCATCCACAAACCGATGGGCAATCCGAAAGGACAATCCAGACGTTGGAGGACATGTTACGTGTATGCGTGTTGGACCTCAAAGGTAATTGGGATGAGCACCTACCTTTGGTGGAATTCGCCTATAACAACAACTATCAGGCAAGCATTGGAATGGCGCCGTACGAAGCTCTGTATGGAAGGAGATGCCGATCACCTCTGTGCTGGACAGAGGTCGGGGACAGGAAATTGTTAGGCCCCGAAATCGTGCAAATCACAAGTGAGAAAATCCAACTCATCCAACAGTGGATTCGTACTGCTCAGAGTCGCCAGAAAAGTTATGCAGATACTCGGAGACGAGACTTGGAATTTCAAGTAGGAGATCATGTGTTTCTCAAAATCTCACCAACAAGAGGAGTGATCCGATTCGGAAAGCGCGGAAAGCTAAACCCACGTTACATCGAGCCATTCGAAATACTGGAAAGAATTGGTCTTATAGCCTATCGCCTTGTACTACCTCCTGAGCTATCTCATATCCACAACGTGTTTCACGTTTCAATGCTCCGACGGTATCTCTGAGATCCAGAACATGTCATCAACTATGACAACTTGGAAGTTTGAGAGGATCTCTCTTACGAAGAACAACCAGTGCAGATTCTCGATCATCGTGATCAAATTCTCCGAAACAAGACCATACCACTGGTAAAGGTCTTATGGCGAAATCATTGCATCGAAGAAGCTATGTGGGAAACCGAAGGACAAATGCGAGCTAAATACCCACACCTCTTTGAAAGTTAAGGTACGTCAAGTTTGGGGACAAACTTCTAATTAGAAGGGGAGAAATGTGACACCCCGAACGTTTAATTAGGTACCACATAAATATTTAGAGTTATATATAATTATAGTGGCATGTGATGATAGACTATTAAATAAATAAATATATAAATCTAATTTGGCATTGGATTATAGGATTAATTGGGAATTATTTTGGGAGCAAATTAACACATTTATGGAATTGTAATATTAATTGGGTCAAACTAACGATAGTAATAAATAATAATTTAACACTAAAACAAATAAATAAATGAATACAAAGAAATAAGCTAGTTGCCCAGCAAGGGTTGTAAGCTTCGGCCCAAAAGAAAGAAACAAAAAAAAGAAAAGAAAAAGGCCCAAGTATGTAACAAGGCCCAAGTATAAGATTTATACTTATCTCAAATCTCATCTTAAATTGGCAATTAAGAACTCCACCCCTAGCCTCATTATGCCTCCTAAGAGAGGGGGGGTACGTGGCATTCCAAGTGAGCTTGGCTCACAGTATAAAAAGGGGGCAAGGGTGTGATAAGCGAATGAAGGAAAAAAAAAAACGAAAGAACAAAAGGGTGGAAGCCGAGAGAGAGAGGTACGTAAGTGAGAGTGAGGAGTGGATAGTAAGGAAGTTCTGATAGTAAAGTAAGGGTAAGGGTTATAATTAAGGTGAGTTATATTATACCTTGCTTTACCATTATATGTTTTACGAATGTTTTGAGTTACAATAGCTTATTTTATACAAGTTATATTTATTAAGTTATATAAATAAAAGTTATGTTTATAAATATTTCAGTTACGTGAGTTACTTTCTAAACTCTGTTTACTTAAAAGGAAACCCATGGATATGTTTGTTTAAATTTTAGTATATATTTGACTATAACCTTATAAACAATTATGTTTTGTAAGTATCACCACGGGAGTCCCACGCCTTGGGAGACTTAAATAACCACTAGCCTCTGTTTGACCACTTTGTGGTCCTCTGTTTGTCATGGATCCATTGACCTCTGTTCTGACTGTCACTTCTGTGACCTCTGTTCTGTTCTGTTTTATACCGTGGTTATGATTAATTATTTACATGATTTCTGTATTCTGCCACTTTAAATAAATTGTTATTTTAAATTAAATTATGCAAATATTTTAGCCTAACTAATTATCCATGGATATTTTGTATTTCCTACACTCTTGGCATAATATTTCTCACTCTGCTGTGTGCTTATAGCTGTTACCCTTTCAGGTGACGAGATGTAAGGGAAATCCATAACCCTACAATATGGAACCTGCATATGGACTGATGATGAATCACTATTTTACCTTTTTTTTTATATTTTTTTTTTGCTTCCTTTTGTCTCTATTCAGGGCTGGTCACTCAATAATAAAATAATGAAAGCCCTAGAAATGTATTTCTTTTTTTTAAAATAGTAGTATGAAGTAAAATTTCTGTCTAAGTATATTTTTATTTTCGCTTGCGCAGCTTAATTTGTTTTGACTGAGAATAAGTTAGTAAGTCACGATTCCAACTCTAAGCCCCTGGGGTTGGGTTGTGACAACAATATTGTATGAAAAATGTGCCTTCAAAAGAAGAATTTTTAAGTGGTCTTGGGAAGCTATATAGCAGTACTTCCACCAATCACCAAATGACTTGCTTCATGCTCATCACCTAATATCAAATCATCAGTCTCGCTTCCTCTGCCAATCAATATGCTCCTGGCGCATCCCTAGCCATGCCCCAACATCACCAAATAACTTTTCATATAATTTATAAAAGGGTGGCACAAACTCTTCCCAGCTAGTGTAAAAATATATATATATATATATATATATATATATTTTAAAGAAAATATAAGCTTTTTAATTAGTCATGTTTATATATAAATTTTTTTTTTTAAAAAACATTAAAAAAAATTTATAATAGGCAGCCTTTTTTTTTTTTTTTTGAAATGGGCCAACAATAACTTAATAAGGCATTCAAGAATGAGATTTACGCTTATGGTTTATATAGAAGTAAGAAAAGTTTTTTAGAGAAAATTATTTAAACAATAAAAAAATTATAAAAAAAAATCAAAGTTAAACTTTTGTAACAAAATAAATATTGAGTTTTTAATTTTATTAATTTAAACTTTCATTTTTTGATTTGTCGTTAATCTAAACTATCTGCCCATTCTCGTTAAGTAAAGTTAAGAGAAAAAAAAGAAGGTATTTTAGTAATTAAATTCAATGAAAAATAGTATTTTACATGTTTTATGCACATTTATATTGAATTTAATAACTAAAATATTATTTTTTCATTGACTTTTCTTAATGAAAATAGAATGATAGTTTAAATTGAAAATAAATCAAAAGATTAGAATTTAAATTAATAAAATAAAAAATTCAATATTTTGTTATAATAGTCAAATTCTAAAGTTTTTATTTTGTAATTTCTTCAAATTTTTATTTATTTGTTATTCAGTCATTTTGTATTGCTTCTTGTTCTGAATCCCTCATTGAGAGCCTTTAGTATCCCCCGTAAATAGAAAGGAAAAGATGTATAATGGATGAGAATGTGGAAAAAGTGAGCTGTGAATCAAGAGAGCTAAAGCAAAGGAATGTGGAAAAAGTTGGAACGGGTCATAGAGATGACAATTATATTTTTTACGGATTTAGATATAAAAATTTAAAAATTATTTAAAATTTTCCATCAATAATTTAGATTTATTTCATATATGAACCACATATTTTATCAATTTAATAAATTTTAAGTCTCAAATTCGAGACCCTATTTTTTTTTGTTTTGGTTAGATTTTATGTCTTATTACAAACGGGGCCACTTGATCACCATTTCTTGGTACGAATTGTTTCAATAAAGTTTTTTCAGTTACTTATTTTGTGGAACTCAATTCCCAGCCACAGAATCATTCGCTCAATATATGGTTTACATTTCATAGAGGTGAGCCTCACTTTTCAATCATTCAAAATCTTGAAAATAAAAAAATAAAAAATAAAAAAAAAAGAGCAGAATTTTTCCAACAATATGATATAAAATTGTAGAATTAAAAAATAATAATAATAAATTTAAATATCATGTGATTTTATTAATGTAATTTTTTAACAAATGAGAAATCACAAAATACATTAAATTACTAATTCCTTTTCTCCATATTACGTAATAAAAGTGAATTAAAATTTGTTCACTTATAAAAATTTTCAGTGTAATTGATTGGTAACATCATATGAATACTGCTTGATAATTACTCTTCGATAATAGGGTATAGTGTTTTATGTTTCAAATTTTTGCGTGTTATATTCTAATTTATTTATAGCCTTAGTTGTCTCTAAATTTTCATATTACATATCTAATTATGAATATTTAAGATAGAGAGAAAATCAATTGGATTATCCCAGTTGATGAATTATGCATACTATTATTTATTTGAAAGGTCATACAGCAATTCTTGTTAGCAACAAATATTAATTATTTATAAATAAATGAAAAAGAAAATTTGAAAAAAAAAAAACTACTAGGAAAGAAATTAGAAATAAAGGATTATTCACCTCAAATTCCCAACAATAGGTCTGCGAAAATTGAAGAGGTGAAAATTTGAAAAAAAAAAAATCTTTTGGAAAATTGCATATCAGTGGAAAAATAAAAAATATTTATGAAAAAGTGAAACATTGTTGAAGATAGACCGTTAAAAGTTTTTTTAAAAAAATGAGAAATTACATATAAGTGAGAAGATAAAAAAAATATTTATAAAAAAGTGATAAACATATGACAAAAAAATATTGTGTAATTTTTTTTTTTAATGTAAAAATTGTTTCAGACCCACTCGTCACCCTCTCTTAAGAGTTTGTTTGGCATGCGAGTTAATCTTTTGATTTTTTAACGATTTTAGTTTGATGTTAAAATGTCTTGTTTGGAACAAATTTTTTAATTTTTTTTACTTTTATAAAAGAAAAAATATAATAATTATAATTTGAATATAATATTTTTTAATCTAAAATTAGAAGAAAAAAAATTCAGCTTTTTATAATTATTTTAATTCCAATTCATCTTCTCAAACGATGACTACGCTACGTCGATTTCAAGATAGTGGCCCCCAGCAGCCATATTACGTCCACGTGTCAATTTATTTTAATTTTGGCCTTACATGCCTTTTTGGTGGGTGATATCAGCCATTAATCTGGAATCTCAAACCTCTTTCACCTCCATCACTTTCATCCCAACTTTTATCTCGTGGCTTCAACTTTTCTTCAATTCATTTATTTTCTTTTTATGTGGATAATATTATTTTGGACATGGGTCGTAGATTCAATTTAAACTTTTTTAAGATAATAATTTCAAGTTTTAATCTTTTTAAGTTATAAGAACAATGATAATTTAAAAAATTATATTATTTTTATCTATTTATCTATTATTTTATTTATTTATCTATTTAACATATATCATGTTTGGATAAATTATTAATAGATTCTAATAGATGGATTTAATTCTCATTAAATCGTATTAATTCATCATTAAGAGTTAGTTTTAGTAAAATTATCGTTAAAAATAATTTTTTTTGACGATTTTTTTCATGTAGCTAAAAATAACTTTTTTTTTTCACAATTTTTATACATTATCACTAAAACTTACAATTAGTAATGTCTTTCTATTGATGAATTTTTCAAACTGTCTCTAAAAATTGAAAATTAGTGATTTTTTGTGACATTTGTTTTTTCAAACTGTCGCTAAAATTTTTAATTAGTTACGTTTTTGTGATAAATTTCTCAAACCGCTGTTGGAAATTAATAATTTGTGATTTTTTTAATAGTGTTTAATGAAAAATACTGCTAATTATCACAAGACCTATTGACCAATAAATTCACCTATTGTGACCTACACGTAAGTCCTATCTATATGTTTGTCTATTTGGTTACTGTCACTTATCTATCTAAGTATCACTTAGTTGTCCACATGACATCTATCTATTTATCCACTTGTCATCTATATATATATCCACATAATCTCTTTATTTCTATATCACCAGCACTACTAGCCATCGTCCATTGTCACCACCCATCACCACCAGCCGCCAACCACCCTTAGTATCGATGAATTTTCCATCAATCGATGGTCCGATAATAATTTGTCCTACTCATAATAAAATAATTTCATTAATTATGTTGTTACAATCAAAACAAAATAATTTTTAAACCTAATGCTGTACACATCCCTGGAAATGGACTTCTAACCAATTTTTTGCATTATATTTTTAGTAAAGTAATAATCGGCCAAAAAAAAAAAACTCCAAATTATAGTTCCCAAGTTGGACTTACACATACATGCAATTGCACGTTATGTATCAATGTACACATTGAAGTAACTTTAGGATTAAAAATTGTTAAATTGAACTCAACGAAGCTTTATTTTAATAATACATGAATTTTTGTAATCAAAGGAAATTTATTGTAATTGACCCTATTAGCAAGCTTCAAATGGCCAAATCACATGATGCTCTCATCAAAAATTGTAACGATACACAAAAATAACAGAATTTTAAAAGTTTCTCACTCATATGAGTTATTGGTTCTAGGTTGTCAATAGATTGGATTTAATCTGAATCTAGCCCGAATTCGACCAAAATTCAAATCCGTTTACAAAAAATTCAAGCTAACAATCCAATAATCCAAATACATTCAATTCGATTATTAAACGGATCGGATAAGCAAAAATCCGATCTAATAATTTGATCTGATCCGATTATTCTCAATATGAATAAAGAAAATACAAATTGAAAAAAATAATAAAAATTCAAATTATATAAATTGAAGCTCAAAAAAAAAAAACTAAATAGATCAGATATGGGATAAATGGATTCGGATCGAAATCAGGTTTGTCTTAATCAGATTGGATTTGATTTTGACAGCCGTTGGCATCCTTCATTAGCTGAATTCGATCAATTTACAAGCCTAGTTGGTTCCATATTATTGTAGTAGCCCCCATTTCAAAATCCAAATTCTATTACAAGCGATATGTACAAGTGTAGATATACACCAATAACAGTTAGATAAGATACACTTAATATTTGAAATATACAAAAATAAACTAACAAATAAACATAAAGATGTTTAGATTTCATTCTCCTCTTTTGGATTCTAAGTAGGTGTTTTGCCTTCTCTCCTTTGCTGGTTGGCTTGGCAGATGATTGGCAAATTTCATGAGCCAACCTAGTTGGGTTATGTCTTTCGTAGTAATGTCGTTTGCCTCAGCTCTATTATTGATGTTGTAAGGGCACGAAATATTCGTAACACCCGTACTCCTCGTAATCTAGCTTAGATCTCCTCGAATGGCATTGTGTAACCTGCAAAACAACTCAAGTGAGCTACACGGCGGGTGTGTGCCGGAAAACCTCTCCGATACTTAAGTCAGTTCTTAAGATCAATATAGGAAAAGCTCTCTAGAATTCCAGTGAGTAAAATTGCATTACCTCTTTAGGTTTTACTTTTGAGCTTTTATTCATTCTGCAAGGTAGACTCCTAGAGGACTCTAATTCCTCTTCATAGAATCCTATCCGGAGTCCATCTCTTAAAGATAATACCTATCCTTTAACACCTTTATCTCCAAAGTGCAAGTAAAATAACACAACCCTTAGCTCAGTCAACAAGCCAAGAGAGCCATTTTGGTTAGTTGAGGATCGAGTAACCATATTGAGTGAGCTTGGTTGCCTTTAAGACTGCCGAGCAATATGTAACGCCAGGCTATCCTTATACACAAGACCCAGCTCGGTTGTTCAGCTCAATCATGTGGCTAACCCAATTGTCATAACCCACCAACTGTTGTTCGGTCCTCAAAGATAGCACAGCCCAAACCCCAATTCCAAGTTAGCTCGGCCCATACTCTAAGTCCAAGCAACCACAGCTTGGCCCACTGTATGGCGCAACGTAACGCCTTTGCAAGTTAGCTTAGCTCATTTGTAAGCAACCTTAGCCCGGCTCATTGCATGACCCAAATCGAAGATCTATGCAAACTTAGCTCGGCCCATTTGCACAACGCAAATTACCCTCTTAGATGTATCTCACTGTAATTCCTCAATATTTTTCATCAATAAATTTTTTTTTGTTGATAAAAAAAAGATAAACACAAAAATACTATAATTATTCAGCTTAATATAAATAATTTTATAAACATAAAGATATCATAATCAATCCTTCCAATTTACTTCTTGATTTTTCAATTGATTGGCTACCTGAGTCAATCTGTTAGGCCTGGTTTGTTATCCGAAGTAGTAGTCCACTCCGAACTGTGATAGATGAAAAGTGAGCTTAGCTCACGTTTGTTTTATTTGTGGTCTTCCGGATTGATAGTCTGTTCGGATTAGGATAGGCCTTGGGCGAGCAGATTGTTAGTCTGGGCGAAGAGGTAGTATTAGAAAATAGTCCGCTGACTTAGTGAGTTACTGGTTGTTCGTCGGGACGTCCGGCCGGTCAACCGGTCAACTGCAAATTTTTTTTTTTTTTACATGGTGGACATTTTTTTTTGAACATTAATGTTTAATGATTTTATATTTTTTGTAAGTAACAATCAAAATTTTATTTGTTTTATTATTTTATATAAAAATAATTTAACAATCCCCACACTAACAACTATCATCAAAACAAACACAATTTTACTAATTCCCTCACTAACAATCCTCTCAGTGTCATTCCCCTCCATTCTATCTCTGAAAACAAACGGGACCTTAGTTTACTTTAATGGTTATTGAGCGTCTAATTATGTATTAATAAATTATAATTGCGGTATTTATTAAGAATTTTTTTTTTCAAATACTTATATTTCAATTAGTTCATAACATATTTTTATATTATAATAATTCTATTATTTGAATATTTGATCCACCAAATCCTAATTCTTATATTTAAAATATTTTATGGATTTTATCCTTACAAATATTTTTTGGACGCTTTGCAACTTGATGATGTGAACATTCATATTTGATAGTGTGAATGTTCACATCAAAAACATTCAAACTGTCATTGTGAATATTATTATTAGGCGTATTTTGATAACTATTGTTGGCTTTTTGGCTTTCAAAGGTTAATAAGGTAATTTGAAGTGTACCAGCAAGGATCAATTAATCCTTATAGAACATTAATTTCCAACCAATTATCAGACGATTGTGTTATAGTTTTCTCAGCCTCAATGAAGAGGACTTTTACTGGTGGCTTGTTTAGGAGAAATTAGTAAATAACAACGAGTGAAGAATAATTTCAGAATCTGAATTTCTTTAAGTAAATGAAAACTTACAATGATTTGACCTAGCCTCGTAGAGGTTCACAGCAACAAACTATTTGAAACTACTCCTAGAAAATGAAGTGCAGTACAGGAATTGAAGTGCAGAAATGTAAAGAACTGTAAAACTGGAAAGAAAATGAAGTAAAATAAACTGGTTTTTTTATCTGAGTCTGGAGGCTTCATTTTGGGCCCTTCTCTGTTATTTATACTCTTCAATGATAACCGTCGAAGTGGGCTTCCAACCATCGAAATGTCCTCCTATGATTGCTGAACATGCTCTCTCACAGTTAGTCCCACTACGCCGCTCTTGCAGTTAGGCTTCTCTCTTGATTTTGAATTTAAACTTTGTGAGTAACCGTTAGGCCATATCATCTTGTCTCATTCAATTGTTTCAGTGCTATGCAGATCCATTATTACTAATACGAATTACCACGTGTCTGACTTTGGTTGGCAACTTGTATTAACTTCCCCAAATTGCCCTTTACGTGCCACATGTTAAATTGTGATTGACTTTTACAAATTATACAGCCAACATTACCCCCCGCACTAATATACCCAATACTTGGTGATATTAGTGAACTAGTGCAATCCACCCACATTCTAGGATGTGCATGGACTCTGTGTATTCTGGTAGTATAACCACTTTTTGAATAATGAAGTAGTGAACTTCATTAAATCCTTGCATATTGTACTTCCACTCTTTGAGTAGACGAAAAGATTGGTACATCCCCAATGGCCAATCACACATTCTCTTACATCAATTGAGCATACGAGGAGTCTATGGAAGATGATTGCAAGCCTCGAAAAAACCTCAATGCATTTATTGGTTACACCTATCCGCCTCCATTTATACAAGTCATAGAAGCTTTTGGAAATTACCAATCTTTAGACCAAAAATTTGTTAACTACAAACCCTTAGACCAAGCATTTGCAAAAATGGATCTTAGAAGCTCCTCTTCTACCCCACCACTCTCTGCATGGGACACAACTGCTTCTTCTTCCTCTAGATCTACTGGCTAGGGAAGTTGGCCAAAACTTGATGAACCCAAATTAAGGGTGCGAATTCACCATCGATTTATTGAATTCAATGATCCTCTGTCTATTCCTTCTTTTGCTCAGAGCTCAGTGGTTTACCCCTAAGTACCCATTGATCATCGACGCAGTCTAGAGGACAACTTACTTGTGGCGTGGTACACGTCTTCCATGCCAACAAAGATAGTGTAAGCAACTCCTCATCCAGATGAAGCACAGGGATATAATTCGTTATTTTTTACTAAGAAGGCAAAACTCTGCTCTTCTGACGGGCTTGAATGTCTAAATAACCCCCAGTTCCTCTTTTCCTTCGAGATGGATCCCTCTGTACCTCCTTTCCCTCAGAATCCTCATCGGATGGAGGAATTGAAACTTACTCTTTTCAAGAATCAGTTTCTTCCTTCCTACCAACCTTTAGCTCTTCCAACTGCCTTTGAGCGATATCAAGCTCAACTTCTGCTTGTTGCCTTTTCTCACTTGCCTTTCAATGTTCTTGGAGATGAGATTCCTCTCAAGAACTTCCAATGGGCCTGAGATGTTATGACTCGGGGTCATGTTCTCAACCCCATTGCCTAGGCAGAACTTAAAACTTTTTTGGACCAACTTCCACTCCTTCTTCACTGGTACAAAATTTCTTTGGCTACCAGTGATTCTTTGAACAAAACAATAACCAATCGAATTCAGACAGAGTACGAAGCAAAGAACCTTATTGAAGAATATAATAACTTCAAGAATAAGAATTCAGCGCACTGGGATGATCTCGATATGGACGAAATGGAACAAGGCCTGAAAGAGACAGAATTCGAGGTGAAAGCTGAATAGCTTTTTCACCAAATAAGAGCATACTAGCTGCAACAACCCAACTTTGATAGGATATAAAGCAGAATAAAGAAAGAACATAAGTTCATTGAACATTGATGGGTCAAATTTAATGAACTTGTTACTCTTTCTATTTCCTATTTTTATGAGATCGAATTTGTAGCCAACTAGGCTTTCTAATGTAATTACTTACATAATCAATAAAACCAGATTTTTCTTTCTCTATTTGGCATGATCTGGTTTTATGTTCCAATTGCATGCTTGTGACCATTTTATTCACCCAATTCAAATAAAATTAGAGCTTCGAATTTACCATTTTTTTTTTCTTCAAAGCCTGATTTGAACATTTCCAATGGAATACTTGAAATCTGATTTGAATATCTCCAAAATGTGGAGTACAATTGATAATCTTTGCCTTAGGTCTTCTCATTCCAATCACATGGTCAACATAATTTTAATAGCTTTGAATTGACCAACCTTTGTATCAAGGTTACTTTTAAGTACTTCGAAGTACTTAGTAACAATGCTGCTTTCCAAAAAGGTTTGCTTTGATAGAGAATCCCAAAAGGAATTTTCATGTTCAGGCAAGTCTTTTTTTGGATCTTGATCTTTTACTTGACTTGGTACTGGCTCTGCAACTATGAAGTCTAAAACATCAAATAAGAATCAAATTCCAACTACAAAATACTTCAAAGTTCACTTTGAAGGATTGTACCTTTCACAAGAAATCTAAGAGCAAGTCCCCAATCCCTTTGAAGCAAACCAAACCTAAACATTCCTGCATTCTCAGGAATAAAAGGTGCTTCGAAGTCAACTTCCTGCTCTCGAAGCCTTAGTTGATTGTTTGACATCTGGCTTTGGAGCCAAATCTTGACTCGGAAGCCAAATATTAGTTTTCGAAGCCAATATGATTGTTTGATATACATTTCCCGCCCAAATAATCACCATTGAAAGAGATTTTTCATGTTGTACTTTCAAGACTCCTATGAATTTTAAGACAAAGGCTTAAACTCATATGGGTTCCAAAAGCAGTCAAATAATTATCTCGGGTTTTTTTACCCATTTCAATTGATTGGGCATCTTTTAGACAGAAAAGTTTAAAAAACCCTTTCCCTTCGCGCTTTTAACTTACTTACTCGCCCAAAACACAAACCCTTCATTTCTATTGCTCTCTCATCCTCTTTACTCTTTTCTAAGCTTCGTCCTCTGAAAACTCTTGTTAATGGCTTCTACCTCCTTGAAAGTACCAATTGTGGAATGTGTGAGCCCATCCGTGGCTTTAAAGAGGTGTATCGACGAAGAGATATCCAAACTCAGAGCTGGTGAACCGAGTACCATAGATGGTCGCCTCTTTATTTCTCACCATAATGAAATATGTCATAGGACCTATCTTTAGAGAAGCCTTAGCTCAACTTCTTGTTTTGTATCCTCGTCTAGAGGATCACTGTCTCCTCTACGAAAGGGGTTTTGATTGGGGAAGCTAGAAGATAAATCGCCCCCACCGCTGCTGGCCCACATTAAGGGTTGAATTGAAGGAGCAGTATGATAGGGTTGTGTCTACCAAAGAATGGGATCTGCAAGAGCTCTGTATCCTTGATGCCCTTCGCCTTTCCAGGTTCATTATCCCTGAGGATCCTTTCTTGATTCCTACAGCCCTTTGTTTCTGGAATTCGGCTTTTAATTTTTTTCCAGTTCTGGTGTGGTATGATGGCCCCTACCATTCTTGATATTTTTCATCTCTTCGGGCTCTCACCACTTGTTGCTTCCTTTACGCCTGGCTACCCAGACCTTCCGGTCAACTTCACCATTCCACCCTTGAACTCTTCCTTCAGTGATTTTGTAAAATTTGAGAACAAGAAGGTAGGTTCTATAGGTGACCAAGAGTTTTTTTCCTTCATTCTGTATTGGTTATGCAAATTTCTCTTTTGTACTTCATCTCAGTGAATTATGGCTAAGTTTGCCCCACTTTCCAAGGCTCTTGCCTCAAAGAAGAGGATAGCCTTGGCTCCTTATGTTTTAGGCCATGTTTAAAGGGCATGCTCCCAATTTTGCGAGAAACCTCTGGATGTTAACCAAGGAGGCCCCCTCTGGGTATTATAACTCTGGCTCTGCGCATATTTCACTGGTCTACACTCTAAGTGCTTGAGATTTTTGGTGCAAGAACCCACTACTTACGAAGAGAAATTTGCCAGGATTTCCTTATACCGCTCCAGCATTGCCTATTATTTTACTTTCTTTCATCAAGTCCCAATTTCTCCACTTCTTTCTTTCTTTTGTCCCTTCAAAACCAATACAAGACCATCTTTGGCTCGGGGCATTTTTGGCTGATAGGGAATGCTCCAATGCACTACACAAGGATATGTGGGCCTCTATCATGTTACCAAAGGAGCTCTTTATCGGTACATTGAATCTTTGAGCCTACAAATGTATATCTGAAGTTTACTGTCCTTCCCAATTTGCCAGGTAATTTAGGCTTACTCAAGAAATTTCTATCCCTCTCTGTAGCCTCTCCAATACCAATCTCACAGTCAAAGACCTGAAGGTGCCCAAAACCAAATTGGAGGAAGCAACATGAAAATTACTACAAGAGTTGAGTGAGTTTCAATTCATTCCCTTTATCTCGTATGTGTAGACACCCCATTTTTGACCGACCTTAAGACTCAGGTGTCACCGGCTGAGCGCTTGGTGATGCTGCATATCGTGCTCGTCCAGAAGTTTCAGAGTCTCGGCCGTGAGCCTTGCCTCCGGACTTCTGAGCTTTTCTGTACTTTGCCTCGGTTTGCGAACCAGGCTCTGTTTTCTCTGTTTTCTCTTCCTGAGGGGAGGGAGAGATCTCGTAGATCATCTCTCGGTGGCCGTAGGCTACGTTTCGTGGTCACAGGCCATTTTTCCCATTTCGGAGCCCGGTTCCCGGTTTTCGGAGCCGTCAGGCCGTGTGTCTCGGTTCGGGACCGCCTAACTACCTCCGTTTGCTCCGGTTTTTGGCATGCATCTTATTTACTCCCTTTTGAGGGACACTGTGGTCTGAGAGACCCACTTCGTGGTCAAACACCACTCCCGGTGCCTAACAGTCAGTTTTCGGGGCCTCGGACTGCGCGTTTCGGCCCCCGAACCTTTATTTTGCATCGGTTTTCGTTCATTTTTGGCAGGGACCTCTGTTTCATCACCAGGAAGGTCATAGAAGGGTGGGAGGCCAGTAATTATTTCAGCAACCAGTTATATTCCTTCATCGCTCTCCAACGCCCATTTTTCTCACTTCAAAGCCAATGTTGACCACCCTAAGGCCACTTTCTTCAACTCCAAACCACATATTTGTGTTGTACACACTTGGGAGGACACAAATATCACATGGCCGGCCAGTAATTCCATTTGACCCTTTTCAACCCCTCCTAAAAGTGGCCTATTCTCTCTCCTGGTTCACTGTTGCCAATTTTTGATCACATGGCTGTGTTGAGCACACATGGGAGGCCACCAATCTGTGGTGGCCGGCCACTAATTTGACTTGACCTGTTTGACCCCTAGCCGACCGGCCATGGGGGGTGGCCGGCCGGCCACCTACAGCTCCAATACGTGGCCGGCCTTGATCCTTACAGGTGGTACATTACAGCTGTATACTTTTTTTTCCCCCAAAATCTGTATCCGGGGGGGAAACTTTTTGGGGGGAAACTTGGCTTGTTTCCCCCCCCCCCCCATTTTTCCCTCCTTTTCTCCCCCTCTTTGGTCCATATAACCAACCTCCAGCACTGGTGAAAAGGGTTGGAAAAAACCCCTTTGAGCCTCTTGCATTGCATCTCTCTACCTCTACTCTTCCAAGCTCCAAACACCTTAAGTTCCTACACCATTTCTTCACCACCACCAAGCACTACACTACCACTTCCATTTCCAGCAGCTTGGAGCTCTTCTCAGAGGCTAGGAGGCACCTTTTTTCAGTCCAAGAGGCAGCCAAGGCTTGGTCTTCAAGGGTAAGCACCATTTCCCCCTTTTCTAGCTCATTTTTGTACCATTTCTTAGCCCTCTTTGCTTACTATTTTGAGCTCCGGCCAAAACTGAAAGTGGCATTTTTTTGAGCTCTATTTCATCTTTCATTAAGGGTCTTACCCTGTTTGGGACCCCCATTTTGCACTTGCTTCATTACCCCTTTGTATGCCATAATCTTGCGTAGTATTTTTGGCCTATGTGTAATCTGTTTTGGAGCATGATGTAAACTTTGGATAGGATTATTTTGAGCCCTTATTAAACATTGAAGAAGGGCTCATCACTGTTTGGGACCTCCATGTATCACTTGCCATTGTACCCCTCTTTGGTCCCCATTTTTGCATGATTTATTAGCTTATTGAGCTTCTATTTTTGGACCTTGGTCCGAACTGAAAAGAGGCTTATTGTGACCCCCTCTTCACATTTCATTAAGGGTCTATGGCTGTTTGGGACATCCTTTTTATACTTCATGTTATAGCTCTCTTGGTGCCCTTATTTTGCATAGCATTTTGAGCACACTTGTATCTGTTTTTGGGGTTTGTCATCAACTGTAATACATCATATTTTTGGCCCCTCTTCAATATTTTAGAAGGCCCCTCCCCTGTTTGGGGCCAGAATTTGTGAGTTGCTTCATTACCCCTCTCTTGGCCGCCTTTTTTGCATGCTAATTTAGTCCCATTTGTGATCACTTTTTGGCCATGCTTTGAACTGTAAATATGCTTGTTTTGGGGCTGCCTTGCTTCTATATTTACACTTCATGTACAAATTATGCATGCATTGCATAGCTATAGGCCATTTCATGCACCAAAATTCATGTTTCGGGACTCGTTCCGTGCATCGGGTTTCATTTCGCCATGTTTCGGGGCTGTTTTGCATCTCATTTTGCCTCTTAAAATTGCATGATCATATGCCATATTCCATGTTTTTCCATGTCTTGTTAGAGTGGCATTCCGTGCCGTAGGTTTGGTCCTCGCACGCACTTCGAGTTGTCTCATTTTCATCTTATGGCCTCCTATGTGAGTGTGGCTGAGGTCCACTTGTGTTGGTGTAAGTCCATTATGCATTGCGTATACCATTTCATTCCATAGCATTGTGTATGCTAGGTTGTATATTAGAGCATTGTGTATGCCATGTTGCATCGTGCACCGTGTATGCCATTTCATAACATTGTGCATGTTAGGTTGTATCTTAGTTGCATTCATGCATGTCATGCATATTGCATTGTGTTCGGGATAGGAGTTAGCCCGAGCACGGGAAACGAGGTACGTTCCGTACTCCGAGTGACGGAACGTGTCCCAATTCCCCAGTCACCGACACTCCGGATCATCCATGATGGAGTTAGGTCTTGTTGTGTTTTCATGTGCATTCATTCCATATTGAATTGTGCAAATCGACTCCTCGGCCATCATGCATCGAGATGCGTGATTGGTGGCACGAGGATCGAGGCATGCATACATTTGTGAAAATACATTGCTATGCCCCTTTCCTGCTCTCTGTTGCAGCAAAATCAAGAATCAGCAGTCTTCCGGAACTTGGCGTGCTTTCCAAGAACAGGTGCAAAAAGAGGCTAATTGGGGCATCGTCATGGATTTCCGCGCAAGGCAGCCTAAACATACATCATTCATCAGAATAAAGGCAGTCCCTGGCTTGCATGCCAGTTTATTGTTTTCTTAGTTAATTTGTTAATTAATTAGGAATTTGTACACATTTTGGACTGTATTATTTGGACTGTAATATTCTTTTATTCGGGACTGTATATTTATTTGGACCCTCTGCGTGAGGGCATAATTGTAATAAGTGTGCGTGAGTGTGATGTATGTCTTCCAACCCCACGTCTTTCTTCCCTTTTATTTACCTGCTTATGATGGTTAGATTAGGGCATGTTTCAATTAACATACAGTATGATAGCATGTTTGCATTCATTCATCTGTCTTGCATGCACCGGGCTCGGCGCATCATACTAACTGCATTTGTATTTCAATTCCAAGTTGAATACATGTTAAGCTGTAGCATTCCATATGCCATGTTTAGAATAGCCAAGCCTGCTATAGTTTGCATTTTTGCATGTGTTGCATTAGGCATTTCTGTATACTTAGGATCATGCATGATTTCTAATGCAGTTTCTGTTTTGGCTTGGAGTACTCGGTGAGTTTTTATGCTTTAGCATCCTTGCATGCGTGTGAGTGACTGCCATGAATAGCATGCTTACCATGAGGCTAACTGCTTATATGATATAACTACCTTGAATGCCTGTGGGTGAAGGTTGGGTTATCTGAATTGGAATAATGCATCAAATGTTTGTTTTAAGCCCACTAGATAGTGGCAAAACCATCATTTCTAAGCCCACTTGAGGGTGGCAAAATCTGCATTTTAAGCCTACCTGCGGGTAGCAAACCATCTTTCAAAAACGAACATGAAGTGTTTTGTTCCAATTCAGGCGATCCAGTCTATACTTGTATGCTGTGCGCATCACATAGTAATCCTAGGCTAATAACCGGAATAAGAACACACAATGTTTTCAAAAATAGATATCATGGTTAGTAGAGGCCGATCTTTGATCGGGCGAGCGGGGGTGCTCACGAAGTGACCTTCCCCAATCGTACCCAAGGTCCCGAGCCGAGGCAACTTTGGTGATGACGGACACGTGGCCTTTGGCACCGAGTTAGGGTTTCCAAAATTTCCCCAAAAATAAAATATTTAGGTGGCGACTCTATATCTGGCAAAGCAGTCCATGTTTGGCACTTCTTTCAAAAAATCTGTTTTTCTCAAAACGATTTGCCGGATTTGGACTCTTTGGTTCAGACTAAGAACCGTGACATTTGAGTCCTTTGAACTGTAGTAGACCCACAAGCGAACGGAACGGGGGGGAGTTGCACCCTCCCCGGGGCGTTCGGGGACGTCTACAATATGGCACAGCTTTGAGAAGATTTCAAAGTTGGTGGACAGCCAATATGGAGGTGCTCCTGGCAATACCTCCCAAAGATCTGCTAGTGGGACTAGATGTCCCCTCTCAAGCCAAACCCAAAAAGACTAGGACCACTGTTACTGTCTATACTGCCCCTGCTATCCTAGCTCATACTCCTGTTGTCACAGAGACTACTCCTGCTGCCACAGAGATTGCTCACAATGCCTCTCCTCCTCCTCCTAGAGTTACCAGGGTTGCTTCGAAAAGAGGCATGCACTTCCATTTTTTTCCTTCCCTTCTCTTTATGATGCTTATAATGCCTTGCTCATCTACTTATGTTTTTCTTTTTGGTGCAGGACCTTCACAAGTAGACTATCCTCAAAGGGCTCAAGCCTTAAGCATTCTTAAAGATAAGCAATAACAGCAAAAGAAGAGAAAACTTATGCTTGGTCTTGAAGAAGAGGAAATACCTGAATAAACACCACTTAAGAGGAAGAAGAAAATAACAATCTCCCCTTCTGATTTCAATGATGACCCTACTCATCAAGCAGCCACCAAGGTAGTAGAGATAGAGCAATCCAAGCAACTGGTGGTTTTCCAGAGATATGAGAAAAAGAGGCAGCAGCAGATATTAAGGAATGAAGTTGCTGCTGCTGACACACTGCAGAGGGAAACTGCAAGGAGGCAACAAACTACCGAACATTATGCTCTTCGCAGTTCTCCCACCATTACACCACTTCCAAGACTGGTAATTTCTTTTGCTTTCTCTAGTAATTTCGTTTCTCAAGTTTTCAGCAATAAAACTTACCATTGCTTCTTATTTTCTGTCTTGTAGCAACAGTTACTCCACATTTTCCTTTGACAATGGCTTCTTCTGCCGTATCTGAAATTGAAAGGCCATTTGAGACAGCCTCTAAAAGAAGTAAGAAAATCAACACCAAAGTGCCCTTAAGTGTAGAGCCCATCTAGACAATACTTCCACTTCCCGGCTCTACATTTTCTATACATTTTTTTAGGCAAGGCCTCCCTATTTCTTTATCCCTGGGCTTAACTCTGTATCTACCTCATCTAATCTTTACCTCAGCCCAATTTACTCTCCCAACAATCCTGGCTGCTCCTTCATCACCTGAGAAGGCCCCAATTGTTACCTCATCAGTGATAGTTGGTGCTTCTAGAGAAGATACTGGTAGCTTACCAATTTCTTTTTCACCACCACCATCCAGCTCCAGTCTCTCTTCCCTTGATCTACTAGTGGCCAGGACTATAGATACTGCCAAGGACACTTCAACCTCTTCTCCTATCCCTATGCAATCACCTCTTCCAGACCCCTCTGTACAATGTCAGTGGACAAGATAGACATTTTTGAAGCCCGGCTAGCTAGCTTTTTTGACACACCTTCAACCACTCTAGCAACCAACAGTGAAACTCAGCCATTGGCCCTTGCTGACTCCCTCTTGGAAATTTTTGAGAGCTCTCCAACCATCAGCAGAGTTTCTTTGCCTCTATTAGACTTAGGCACTTGTTTGGAATTGCTGACATCATTTTCAAGGATCCCATTCGAAGCCTTACAAAGACCTGTACTTAAGAATGGTTTCCTCCAATGTTGCAAAGTCATTGAGCAATCTAACATGGCCATTTTAAGCCACTTATCCTAGGCAGCAGCTACCATAGATTTCTGTGTCAACATTTGCCACATTGCTAAAGCTGCTGAGGAGAAGCTATTGAAAGACAAGGAATTCGTTTCCCACATACATGCTGGAGTATCTGAATTAAAGGGACAACATTCTTCTACTTCTCAGTTTCGCATTCAGCTCTTGGAGAAAAAGGCCCAATTAGAAGAGGAGTTAGCAGCAGTTAACCTGGCTTTGGATTGAATTGCTACAAAGCTGCAAATTACCTATCAAGGGCTAGCTCACCGTGAACAAGACATGCCTACAACCATTCAGTTGTTCCCATCCCTTAGGAGTAGAGAATCAATTATAAGGGAACAACTGAAGCATTGTACTAATTTTTGGGCCAATCTATAGCTATATGTACTTAACTCTTTATGAAATGAAATCCTTATTTATTGTTTGAGTGTTTTCATGCTTTTCTTGTTTAGCATTTTCTACACTCCTTGTGTTTCCCACACAGTTGGATAATAAGGTTTCAAGTACCTGCCATTAATTTTCTTATGATGCACATATCCATTCAGATTTCTCAAATGGTATGCTCCTCCAGGAAAGACTCTATGAATTTGATGTGGTCCTTCCGAATTAGGTGACTATTTGCCAAACTTATGGCTTTTAATTCCTATTGGAAGTATTGTCTTCCATACAAAATCACCTTCATCAAAGCTAATGTGCCTGACTTTCTTATTATAGTTTTTGGCTGCCTTCTACTTTTGGAAAAGAATACTATTTAATGCCAAAATTCTAGCTTCATCCACATTTTCTAATTCCAAGAACATGCTCTGATGGTACTGCTCAAAAGTTGGCTGGTCCTAGCATTTCACCTTCAAGGACCTAATGTTAATCTCCACAGGCAACACTGCATCATGCCCATATACTAAGGCATAAGGAGTGACTCCCGTACTTGATCTTGGAGAAGTCCGATAAACCCACAATACATCCAACAATAAGTTATGCCAATCCCTAGGATTGTCTTCCACAACTCTCTGTATTCCTTTTTTCAAGGACTTGTTAGATGATTCTGCCTGACCATTTGCTTGTGTGTAATAAGGGGTGGAATTAACAAGGCTAATTCCAAACTCTACTGCAAAAGATTTTACCATTTTCCTATCAAATACAGCTCATTATCTATAGTTATGGTCTGTGGGATGCCAAACCTGTGAATCAGATCTTTAATAAATCCAATAACTTCAATTTGATCCACAGCTTTATATGGTTTAGCTTTAACCCACTTAGTGAAGTAATTTGTAGCCACTAGGATGAAACAATGGTGCTTCGAAGAGGGTGGATGTATCCCTATCATATCCATAGCCTAACCTCTAAATGGCCAAGGCTTCACAACTATATGCAAATCAGTTATTGGTACATGTCTTATCATGCCATGTTTTTGGCATGCCTAGCAACCTCTAGCATACTTTATACAATCTTTAAAGATGGTTGGCCAATAGTAGAAATACCTTCGAAGCAACCATCTCATCTTCACACCAGGCTGATGAGCACCACAAATGCCTTCATGAACTTCAGCCATGGTTGTCGATGCCTCCTTTGGCCCTAGACATTCCAATAACAACCCATCTGCTCCCCTTTTGTAAAGAGCATTACAATACACTATGTAATGCATAAACTGTAATTTAACCTTTTTGCTGGCCTTCGAAGATGGGCCAGTTAAGTACTGCATGATTGGATGCATCCAATCTTGATCTTGTAAGTCATTATGATTGACTTTCAACACAACATTCCTTTTAGCTAAATGGGGTATTAATTTTTGATATGTTGCTTGACTTATGTTTAATTGAGTGTCATCCCTCCTTCTGAAATTCGAAGCCTTCTAAGCTACATCATTGGCTTTGTTATTCATGAATCTTGGGATATAAGTCACATTTGCTATCTGAAACTGAGAAAGCAAATGTAATGCAACAACATAATATGATAACATGCTTGCACTTTGACATTTGAAAATTCCTTTTACTGGTTTACCACCAATTGAGAATCTCCAAATATATCAACTGCATGAGCTTGTAATCTAATAAGCATTTCCAGTCCCATTATTAAAGCTTCATATTCATCTTGATTATTGGAACAAGTAATTTCATCAACCCTGAAACCATGTGTGGTTTCTACCCCCTGTGGTGACTTAATTACAACACCAATTCTAATTAGACCATTGGCCTTTGATCCGTCGAACCACATCTGCCATGGCTCAACATTGACCATACCAAGATCCATTATCTCCTGGCTTTCTATTTGACATGGATGATCTGCCAAGAAGTTAGCCAAAACTTGCCCTCTTACTGCTTTTTGGGGGACATATTCTAGATGAAATTCTAATAAAGCTAATATCCATTTGCCAATTCTTCCCCTCAACATAGGTCTAGATAACAAGTACTTAACCAAGTCTATGGTTGCAATTACCAAGACAACAGTAGGCAAAAGATAATATCTCAATTTCATTGCTGCAAAGTACAATGCAAGGCACAGCTTTTCTATAACTGAGTATTTACATTCACAAGAATTTAAAAACCTACTAAGGTAATAAACTACTTGCTCGTTGCCTTTTTCATTGTCTTGGGCTAGAAAAACTCCCAATGAATCTTCTACTACAGCAATGTATAACTTCAAAGGCTTATTGCTCTTTGGTGGCATCAGCACTAGAGGCTTGGCCAAGTAGGCTTTAATTCCTTCGAAAGTAGTTTGATGCAATGCTGTCCACTCAAACTCCTCTTCATCTTTCAACTTTAACAAAGAAGAAAATACTTTAGTTTTCCCTGCAGTGTTAGAAATAAATCTTCGAAGAAAATTAACTTGACCAAGAAACTTTTGTACTTCTTTCTTACTTGATGGAGGCTTGGCCTTAATGATGGCTTTGGCTTTATTCTGATCAATTTGTATTCCCTTCTTGTGCACTACATACCCCAAGAAGTTTCCAATTGATACACTAAAAGCACATTTGAGAGAATTAAGCTTTAACTTGAATTTTCTCATTATTTCGAAAGCTGCTACCAAGTGAACCAAGTGTTCCTCTATGGACTGGGACTTTACAACAATATCATCAATGTAACACTCTAGGTACCCTCCAATAAGATCATGGAAGATAGTAGTCATTGCCTTCTGATATGTTGCCCTAGCATTCTTTAGACCAAATGGCATTTTTACCCTTTCGAAGGTGTCAATATTCCCGGGACACCTGAATGCTATCTTGTGGACATCCTCCTCTGCAATGTAGATCTGGTTGTAACCAAAATGCCCATCTATCATAGAAAAAATCTTGTGCCCTGCTAAACTATCTACTAATAGATCCACTATAGGCATATTGTATTCATCTTTTGGAGTTGCCAAAATCAGATTTCTAAAATCGATGCACACCCTCATCTTGCCATTCTTTTAACCACAAGCACAATGTTTGATAACCATTCAACATACCTGGTTGTTCTAATGAAGCCTGCTTTAAGGAGTCTGAGAATTTCCTCCTTCACTTTCTGAACCACATCAGGGCTCATCCGTCTTGGTTTCTGTTTCTGTGGTTCGAAGTTAGTCTTCATAGGGAGCCTATGTTCCACTAATGACCTATCCAATCCTGGTAGTTCATTATAAGACCACGCAAAACAATCCTTGTATTTCTTTAGGACTATCAATAACTGGTTCCTGTCAAGAGAACTTAACCAAGCTCTGATATAAGTCGGTTGCTATGTAGAACCTTTCCCTAAATTGATTTCTTCCAAAGGGTCTTGTACTTGAACACTTACTAACACTTCTCCTTTGACTTCTTCTGCCTTTGAAGCAACTTCTTTGCTTTGTTCTACTCTTACTTTCTTTGGTTCAACATCTTTGCCTTCTTCCTCATAAACAAAATCTGTCCATAAGGCTTCTTCTTCCTGTATTTCCTGGACTTTTATTTCAATGTCCAATGCACAGTACTTATCAAAGGTCAAAGGTCTGACTTGTTGTTGCTTCTACTTACAGCCAACTACCATGGCTTCCCTCTCTTGTTCCTGAACCTTCTGGACTATTGATTTTAAGTCCAATGCTAAAAACTTAACTAAAGCCAAGGGTCTGGCTTCTTGGGTCTCATCTTCTTGCCTACAACCAGGCATCATTGTCATCCTTGGTGACGAACTCTTCATCAGCACTCTCCTGCACTAAGTGCTTCAGGTGTACTACTTCCTCATCAACTGTCACTTCGGCTGTTCCATTAGGTTTTCTCAATATACTGAGTGGTGTTACTCCTTCAGTATACAACTTGGCCTCTACAAAGTCAGCACAAGCGATAAAGGGTTGAGGGTCTACATTGATCTCCTCTGTCTCTCCATTGTATAGGGCCATCATTATCTTCTGATGTAGGGAGGAAGGCACACATTTGTTGGTGTGGATCCAATCCCTGCCAAGTAAAGCATTATACTTGGCATTACTATTTGTAACAAAGAATGCTGTCATGCAATCTCTGGTTCTCACACTCAAGTTGATGGGCAAGATACCCCGAGCCATCTGCTTATCCCCAGTGAAGCCAGTAATGGTTGTGCTAGTTGGGATTAATCTGGGGTTTCTTTTCTCTAATTTCTTCAAAGAGGACTTCGGAAGCAGGTTCATTGCTGCTCCATTATCCACTAACACCCTGTTTAATTGTATCCCATCGAAATAAGCCTTGATATACAGGGGCTTAACGTGCTGCGTCATAGATGTTGTAGGATACTTGAAGGGATACGAGAGATTAATACTCACCTCCTCACTTTCATCTTCAGTTTCCATTGGTGTGGTCACTTCAAACTCGTCTTGAATCATGCAAACCTGTGAATCTTCACTAGAAACTGGAATAGGGTCATCTTCCTGACCTTTTTGGTCTCCATCTTCAACCTGGAACTCCTGTGGCAATATACATATATACCATATTTACTGACACTGGAGGAAATAAGCCAAACTGAACTGCTGGCTGCATTTGTTTCTTTTCCAAACTAACTTGTTCAGTTATTTTGGAAGCATCCTCCATGCTGCACTCTGTTACCTCAGTACTAGTGACTTCCTTCGAATCAACTCGTTTTTGGTCTATTCCTGTTGGCTTTTTGACCAAAAAGATTTGTTCAACCATGAAGGCTTCAAACATATCATCTTTAGCCATTTCTTTCTTTTGGCCTAGTTCGACTTCTCCTTTTGTCTCACGGTTGCTTTCCATCAAGGCCTTTTCAAGACCTGCTGAGCTAGATCTTTCCTTGGCTTTCAGTTCAGTATGAACCTTAGCCAACTGACACTTCTTTTGTTCTGAGGAGCCAATTTTGGATTTTCTCTCTCCTCTGTCTGGTCTTTTGACTGGGCCAATGAAGAAATCTCTCCACTTTCCTTCAGATCCTTTTGGTACAGGGTGCACCTTCGTTGGATCTTTCTCTTTTGAGACCTAAAGATTACTGGAACCATATCTGGTTCCTTTGTTTTTGGGTGCTTAAGTAATACCCAATTATTTGGAGCCACCAAGCGAGGTTTAATCATTCTACCATGGTCTCCAAAGACACTTCTCTATGCAAGTATTTCCTTAGGCTTGTTCTACATGACAAACCAGTCTGGCACCCCAAGTACCCATAAACTCACTAATTCAGTTGCTGAACTTGCTTTCCCAATCTTTGAAACCACCTTCGAAGCTAACTTTTGAGGCCATTCACTAGCTCTGGAACCTTGCCTTGACCCTAATTTAGGCCTTCGTTCAGGATAATTGCCTTGCCTCTTGTTCGAATTTGACTTTAGAGGCCAATTACTTACTCTAATTCCCTGACTTGAGCCTAATTCAAGCCTTCTCTTAGGATAATTGTCTTCCATCCTGTAGTAATTGGGTGGTCTGAGCTCATGCAAAGGTCTCTTATCCTTGAAATGTATTCGAGTGGCTGGTGGTCCAGCCAAGAATGGCTGTTGTTTGGGACCAGTTGGGTATGGCCTCTTGTTGTAGGTATTGGTTGACTTAGGGCGTCTCTGTACATCCTTGTAATACTGTTTTCCATCAATTGGGAGCCCTTTCAACCATTTGTAACTTAACCTGCATCTGGGACACATCCTTTCCATGACAACTGCTTCAAGAGAGTCATCATCTAGCGCTTCCTTACTAGAGTCATCCTTTTGGTCTGCAAAGCTCTTTCCATTTGCTGGTGAACTTTTGGTATCCTTCTTGAAAGCAGTCTGGCTGGCAACATACATCTGCACATTAACCTCCTCCAATTCTTTCAAGGATAGGTTTTGGAAATCTGGCACGCCAACATTGGCTATAACATCCCCATTCTCTGGGAATTGGTTAGTGTCAATCCTTATAGCTTTCTCTGCTTTGGCTGGGAACTTTAAACTCCCCTTTCGAATCTATTCTCGGATCCTATCCCGAAAAACAATACAGTTTTTAGTTGAATGAGACCAAGAATTATGCCATTTACAGTACATTTTCCCTTTAAGTTCTTCCGGGGTAGGGATCTTAACTCCCTTTGGTAACTTTAGGAAATTTACTGCAAGCAAATGATCAAAAATGTCATCTTCTTTTGTTAAATCAAAAGAATACTTCCTATGAAGGTCTTTCTTTTTAAATTGCCAGTTTATTGTGGTATTTTTCTGAATTAACGCCTCACAGGTCATAGGCTCTTTCCCTATGATTTCTGTTGCATCAATTTCATAATTAGGATCCCTATAATATGTCTTATATGATGCATTACTTCGATCCTACTCTTCCTCAAGTAAAGATTCATATCTAGACACCTTATAGGTTAACTCTACTAAGTCTTGAAACTCAGTTGAATTGAACTTCTTTCGAAGCCTAAATTCTAAACCATTTTGAGTCAATCTCATAAATTCAGGCTCTGGTAGAATGACCATACACTTGTTTCATGCCCTTTTGAATCTGGCAATAAATTGAGCAGCCTTCTCATCAGGCCTTTGGCTCAACCTTGCAAAATCTGCCATGAAAACTTCAGGCTCTGTTTGGAAGAATTGGGCATGAAATGCCTTCTCCATTTGTTGCCAAGTTTGGATAGAACCAGGTGTAAGGTTAATATACCATACAAAGGTTGCCCCAGTTAAAGAATTTGGAAAGAGTCTTAACTTCATATAATCATTATTGGTAAATTCTCCACATTGGCCTGCGAACCTAGCAATGTGTTCTACTGTTGACTGGTTTTCATTTCCATAAAAGAGAGCAAAGTCTGGTATTCTAAACTCCCTTGGGTATTCATACACTGTATCCACCCATTCTGGGTATGGCTTCCTATACACAGGAGTCTGAACCCCTCGAGCCATAGGTCCACACATTTCTCTGACAATATCGGCAATTTGGTCCTTAAGAACCATATTATGTGCTTGTTGGACCACTACTGGAGGAACAAACACAGGGTTTGGTGGAATCCTATATGCTTGAGGTCCTCTTGGTCCATAAGGAGATATATTTGGGACTGGCTTGACCTCTCTGAGCCTGTCTTGTGAAAAGACCTGCGAAAGGTACTGCAATAAGAGGAACATGTGTTGTTTCTCTCCCAGCAGTAGGAAACCCTTCCAACCCCCCGAGTGTGAATTCGAACAGAGGGTTAGTGAATCCCTTTGTACCAGGCATGGTTTTGAATATGGGATTTGGAAACATTCTCATACCATTTTCTTGTGTTGGCCCAGATCTACTAATTTTTATGGCTTCACTGTTAGATAATGAGACATTTTGATTACCAAAGGCCTCAGAAAAGGCTCATACCATGACTGAGGTACAAGTGATGGTTTTTCATAACTTTGATTACTATTCTGACCATTAGTATGTCCATTAATTTGCATAGGCTACTTATCTCTATCCAATCTTTGCTGAAGAACATTTGAATTTTCCTCCATATGCCTTATGACAGTTGGCTTATGGGAATTCATTTGATCCATGAAGGATGTAACCCATCTTTCCATTGTATATATTAATTGTTGTCCCATGGCATCTACCAAGCCTCCCCACGGATTCATTGGATGGGTAGAAAGAATAGTGAATGATCCAATTCCATGGCCTCGTCCAATATTTTGAATATATGGTGCATGCTCTGAGGTGCTAGTCTGTTCGACCATAGGTTCTGATGAGATAGGTGCTTCCACAGGATGTGTTATCATATTATCCTCTGGATCAGGTACTTCTACCTCTCCCTCCACACCTTCTTCCAAGCGTTCACTTTCTTCTTGTCTCCTATGTCTAGCCATTTTAGTGTCCCACTAGGCGTGCCAAAAATATATGTTGGCTTTTTGGCTTTCAAAGGTTAATAAGGTAATTTTAAGCGTGCCAGCAAAGATCACTTAGTTCTTACTGAATATTAATTGCCAACCAATTATCAGACGATTGTGTTATAGTTCTCTTAGCCTCAATGAAGAGGACTTTTACTGGTGGCTTGTTTAGAAGAAATTAGTAAATAACAACGACTGAAGAACAATTTCAGAATCTGTATTTCATTAAGTAAATGAAAACTTATAATAATCTGACCCCGCCTCGTAGAGGTTCTGTAGACAGCCCATTTTTGATCGTCCTCAAGACTTAGACGTCACCGTTTGAATACTCAGTGATCATCAATGTGTGTGTTCATTTTGAGTTCTTGGAGGTCTCGGCTACGCGCCTTGCCTCAGGATCTCTTAACTTACCTGTTCTGTGCTTGGTTTTTCACCAAGAATTTGTTTATTTTTGCACCTGAGGGTAGGAGGTGGCTTGTCAGCCATCCCTTAAACCCACTGGCCATGGCATGAGGCCACCGGTCTTTCTTTCTCTCTACCGACCATTTGTTTGGCCGGTCGGCTCAAACTTTTGGCCGATGGTCTCCTTCTCTGGCCGGTGCCCCCTTTTTGCCCTTTTCAGGCATTGTGCATACCAGTTGTGCCAGCTGGAGTGCACGGACTTGTCCTCCATACGCGTGTATGGAGAAATTGCACCATTTGCACCTTTTTGCTCAAGCTTCTTGGAGAAGCTTGCACCCTTTGCTCAAGCTTCTTGAGGAAGCTTGACCCTTTGTCTTAGCTTTCTCAAGAAGCTCAGACCCTTTGCCTTAGCTTCTCTTAGAAGCTTGACCCCCTTGACCCTTTTGTTTAGCTTCCCTTAGACGCTTCAAGCCTTCATCTTGCTCTATATAAGGAGACCTTCCCTCTCCTTTGAGGAGGTTCAGCAAATCAGAGTTATATAGCATATATACACCACTCTCTCTCTATATCTCCCTCTCTCTCTTCATTTGTGTGTGTTAGAGGGCTCAAAAGGGTGTTTTGTTCTTAGTTTTGCACTAAGGCACCTAGTATTACACCATACTTCGATTTTGGGGGTGTTAGGAGGTTGTTCTTAGAGTTTTGAGTTGATTTTGATCAGAAGAAAGGGGCTGGACTTACTGCTCTTCAAGTATTCTTCAAGGGTGAGACTATTACTTTATATTCCACAATCTTGCACTAGCTTTTAACCTACTTTGCATGTTGTTTTGAGCTTTGTGTATTACTGATAAAAACTCTGATTTTTCATGCTTAAGATGTTTCATTAAGGTCTCTTTTGTGTTTGGGGTTGACCCTTCCCCTCTAGGGCCTTGTTTGGCCCCTTTTGTGCCTTCTTTGGTTGAGCTTTGAATACTTTTATGCATTGGCCTTCTCACCACTGAAATCCAGAGAATTTTCAGTGGTGAAGAAGAGGTTTTGAGGTCTTGCATAGGGGAGGGACACCCCTCTCCCTTTGTGTCTCATTTGTTTATGTTTTTTGGCTCATAAGGGTAGCATGCATGCTTAGTTGTTTTTGGCTCCATTTCAAAGGTTTTTGGGTGTTATTTGGTCATGTTATACCTCTCTTTTTGGTCAGATTAATGGCCCCTTGCATGCATAATATACTTGCCTTGTATTCCTCTATTTTGCCTAGAAATGCATCTTGCCATTAGACCATCATGCTTGCATGTTTTTGCCTTGCTTTGTGAAGCTTTTGGTCATATTTCATCAAGCTTGAGGTCTGTTGGGTACTGATTTAATCATGTTTACCATGTTTGGTATAGCCTCTTTGCATTTTAGCTTGTGAGCCTTGAGTGTGTGAGTCATGAGCATGCTTTACTTCTCATGCTATTTCAATCCCTAATCCATGCTTGTATGCTTGCATTCATCATCCCTTTCATGCCTTGAAGAGTTGTTCTTTTATGCCTTGAAATGGGTCATAGTGCATGCCTTTTGTTTTAGGCATTTGGGTTGCCATATCAGTGGGTTTTGGGGCATATTTTGATGCATTGAAACTCTATTTTCAGTTGCTTAGTCCATGCCATGAGTGGTTGGGATGGTTGTAGTAGAGTGCCCTCTTTGTGGCCTTAAATCCCCCTTGTTTTGCATCCATTTCTTGGGCATGTTTTGACTATGATCTATGCATGCTTTGGACTTGTTTTGGAGTCCCCTAGGACTGTTTTAAGTCATTTTAGTCCTTTGGCGTTTGGTTGACATAATCATGGTTTGAACCTCTTTGTTAAGCCTCAAGGTTTTGGGCCCTATTGCATGCCTTGCTTGCATGTTTTGCTTGATTTGGCATTATTCTTCATGTGATTTCAGAGCCTATTGTAATGCCATGTCCTCATGTTTATTCCATTTTGCTCATGCTTGAATGTCGTGCATAGTGGTCTAGCTTATGGACCAATATTATGTGTGTATTTGTCTCCCCTTTTGGCCCCTTAATTTGGGTGTTTTGGCCACTGTTTTTGGATATAGCTGAGGCCTCCCATCTCAATGTAAGTCCATCCTTGTACATAGTTGCATATTTGACATGTTGCCTCTCGTTACATGCTTGCATTATACCATGTTTGCATTACATGTTAGGTTGCATTGCGTTGCATCTTGCATGCTAAACACATTGTACATTTGCATGCTTAGTTTGCATTGCATTTGGCATGCCTTGTTAACTTAGCCTCATGTTGCATATTTGACCCATGTTGCATACTTGAGCCACATTGCATACATGCATTACATTTTGCTTAGTTTGGGGTGTCAAACCAAGCATGAGGAATGAGGTGTGTTCGTACTCAAAGTGACGAAACACGTCTCAATCCTCGGTCGCCAATGCCCTTGATCTCAACATGATAGGGCGTAAGGCAGTTATTTGTTTGTTGCATGCATTTACATTGACTTGCAAACTTGGTGCCTTTGGCCATCATGCATCGAGATGCGTGGTTGGTGGCCCGAGGATCAAGGGCCACACTCCCTTGAGTCTATAACATGATAGGGAGAGTGGGCATGCATACATTTGCTTGAAAATTCCATGCCATGCCTTGTCTGTCCTCTGCTGCTGTCGAAACAGGATTCTGCAGGAACATTTGGTCGACCGACTACATATTGTGTCGACCGACCATAGGTAATTAGCCGATGGCTTAGCAAATGGTCGATGAATATTTATCAATGGCCGGTGATTTCATACCTTGGCCGGTAATGATCAGAGAACAATTCAGAGACATCCCCAGGATTTTCACAGTCCTCAGAGGTGTAGGACAGTGCAAACAGAGGCAACAATGGCATGGCACCAGGTTTCCGAACAAGGCGAGTCAAGCATGCGTCATCCACGCATTCCAAGGCAGAGCTGCGGCGGTCTCTTTAGTTTCATATTTAGGCCTTTTTTTTGTAATTAATTTGTTAATTAATTAGAAGTTTTGTAATAATTAATTAGCTAGGATAGTTGATTCATTATTCGGCCTGTATTATTCTTTCGGACCCTCCGAGAGAGGGCAATGTTGTAATAAGTATGCGTGTGTGCGATGCATGTCTTCCAACCCCCATTTCTTTCTCTCTTTTATTTAACCGCTTACGATGGTTAGATTTAGGGCATATTTTGATTAGCATCCTTATGCTATGCATGTTTGCATCATTCATATGTCTTTCATGCACCGGGCTCGGCGCATCATACTAACTGCATTGTATTTCAATTCCAAGTTGAATACGTGTTAGTTGTAGCATCTCACATGCCATTCTTAGAATAGCCGAGCCTATCTTAGTTGCATTTTGCATGTGTTGCATTAGCCATCTTAAAATGAACTAGGATCATGCATATGATTACTAACTAGTTTTTGTTTTGGCTTGGAGTACTAGGTGAGCATTTATACTTTAGCATCTCGCATGTGTGTGAATGTTAACATGATAGCATGCTTACCATGAGGCTATGTGTTTATGTGATATAACTGCTTGAATGCCTGTGGGTGAAGGTTGGGTTACTTGAATTGGAACAATGCATTGAATGCCAGTTTTAAGCCAACTTGAAAGTGGCAAAACCATGTTTTCTAAGCCCACTTGAGGGTGGCAAAATTCATGTCTTAGCCTACTCGCGGGTAGCACCATCAAACCTTTTTTCAAATAAACAAACATGAAATGTTTTGTTCCAATTTAGGCGACTCAATCTATACTTGTTTGCTGTGCACGTCACGTAGTAAATCTAGGCTAATAATTAGAATAAGAGCACACAATGTTTTCAAAACTCGATATCATGGTTAGTAGAGGCCGATCTTTGATCGGGCGAGCGGGGGTGCTCACGAAGTGACCTTCCCCAATCGTACCCAAGTTCCCGAGCCGAGGCAACTTTGGTGATGACGGACACGTGACCTTAGGTAATGAGTCAGGGTTTCCTAAATTCCTCCAAAATAAATATTTAGGTGGCAACTCTGTATCTGGCAAAGCAGTCCATGTTTGGCACTTCTTTCAAAAAATCTGTTTTCAAAAACAATTTGCTAGATTTGGACTCTTTGATGATTCATCGGTCTTGCATTGCACTCTGCGAGATTAGATACAGGACCGTGACATTGAGTCCTAAACTGTAGTGAGCCCAATGAACAAAATGGGATTCCCTCCTGGGACGTTCGGGGATGTCTACAGGTTCACAACAAGAAACTATTTGAAACTACTTCTATGAAATGAAATGCAGCATAGGAATTGAAGTGCATAAATGTAAAGAACTATAAAACTAGAAAGAAAATGAAGTAAAATAAACTGGTTTTTTGATCTGAGTCCGGGGGCTTCATTTTGGGGTCTTCTTTGCTATTTATACTCTTCAATGATAACTGTCGAAGTGGGCTTCCAACTGTCGAAATGTCCTCCTATGATTGTTGAACATACTCTCTCACAGTCAATCCTCCTATGAACTGCCGCATGTCTGACTTTGGTTGGTAACTTGTATTAACTTCCCCAAATTGCCCTCTTTGTGCCACGTGTTAAATTGTGATTAGTTTTTACAAATTATACAGCCAACAACTATATAACCCATAAGACTTATTAAGATATAATAAAATAATTTAGATTAAATAAAATATAAGTAGCTGAAAAAGAATTTATGAATAAATGCCCCATTATAATTATCTAATTTGATATAATTTATTTTTATTTTTGTAATTAATATCTTACGGAATGGCAAACAAATTAGCATTGTTGGTTTGTTTCATACAACAATTTTTTTACTTTCAGTTGCACAAATTTCTTTGTTCATATGAAGGTACTAATAATGATAACAAATCTTACAAGAAAAATCACATACAATAAAATAACCCTTCTAACATTCAATTGCACAAATTCATTGTTCATATGAAGATCTTTATAATGATTAAAAATCATTTTAAAAAAAAATCATATACAATAAAATAATTATGTGGTGTTTTGAGAAGTTGGTAAAAAGTTGATTTTTTTTTTTTTTTGACATTTTTGGCTTTTTAGTGACTTTTTTGGCTACAAAAATTGACTTTTTGTGACTTTTTTTGTGTAAAAAAATTTAAAAAGCTGATTTTTCATTTATGTCCAATAATTAGAATTTTTTTTTTTTAATATTTAAATGTTCAAAAGCCTATTAAATGCCCTTTGCTTTTTTCTCCAAACCTTTTTGTCCCAATAGGCTTGATCTTGAGATTCAAGGATGGTTTAGGTACACCAAAATAAGTTATTTATTGTGTTATTTATTGTAAGTGTTACCCAAAAGACAACTTAAAAGGGGGTGAATTAGGTTTTACAAATAAAAGTAAGAATACCCTAATAAAAATTATGACTAGCACAATAGATAAATATAGTTAATGAAATAAAAATAATTAAAACAAGTGTTCTAACAACTAGGTCAGTTAATGATTTTAGCACAGTGAAAATGTGAAATATAACTATGTCAATTTAAATAAAATAAAGAGATAAGGGAGAGAGAGACAAACAAATTTATAATGGTTCGGCTTTAACTCGGCCTACGTCCACTCCTCAAGCTTCACTTGAGATTTTCCACTATACTCTAGCTTCACAGGGTGCTCGTAACTTTTTCACAGATGGAGCAATTCTCCACAGATTTTACACAGACTTTCTAAGTCAAGAACAGTGAGTGTACTACACTCTTACAAGGTTGAAAGAATGTGCTTTTGCTTTTACGGAAAGCTACAAGAATTATCTCTCAAAGATAGATATAAAAATGAAGCTCTGGTTTTTTTGCAAACCTCACATAGGAAAGATGGGCTTAAAGCTATACGTCTCAGTGTATAATTTCTGAAAGAGGATGTAAACAAAAATTGAAGAACATTACTCAGAGAATTTTTCGAGAAAAGGTGAGAACGATTTTTGATCAATGAATGTTTTCTGGGTTCTGTAACTTGTATAAGGTTTTTGTAAATTGTTCATAACAGAGGCTTTGGTATATATAATGAAACTTATAGCCGTTGTATTCATTTGAATATCTTCCACTCCATCATTACTACTTTTAACTTGTGCGAGACAAGGCTTGGATCTTGGAACAACTCTTTTAAAGAATAGCCGTTGTATTCATTTGAATTCATTTGAATATCTTCCACTCTATCATTACTACTTTTAACTTGTGGGAGACAAGATCATTACTAATTTGAATATCTTCCACTTGAACCTTTTGGCCTGCTGCTGTGCTGGGTTGTTTGAACTTTTGTTTTGGGTTGCTTGAACCTCTGGTTTGGGCATTATTTTTGGATTGAAATGAACTCCTGATTTAAGCAAATATTAAATGCATTCAAACAAAATTTAGGATAAAAGTTTAGGTGAGAAATAATGGGACAAAATAAATTTTGATTCTATTTTTCTCTTTCAAAATAAATTAAAACATAATTATATAAATCATCAAAATAAATAAGTCTAACATACCAAACTTTTTGAGTAGTTCTTTTGTGTACTTAGCTTGGTTGATAAAAATTCTTTTCTTGATTTGAAGCCCTAGAAAATAATTTAGCTTCCCCATCATGCTCATCTCAAACTCACCTTGCATACACTTAGCAAATTCCTTATATAAGGTTTCATTAGTAGCACCAAATATTATGTCATCCACATATATTTGCACAATAAGGAAATCATCATTTTTAGTTTTAACAAAAAGTATTGTGTCAATTGTTCCTCTAGAAAAATTATTTTCAATCAGAAATTTACTTAATCGTTCATACCATGCACGAGGTGCTTGTTTCAAACCATATAAAGCTTTTGATAGTTTAAAAACATGATTTGAGAAAGCATGATCTTCAAAACATGGGGGTTGTTTAACATAAACTTCCTCATTTATAAAACCATTAAGAAAGGCACTTTTTGCATCCATTTGATAAAGTTTGAAATCTCTAAAACATGCAAATGCAAGTAACATGTGAATGGCTTCTAATCTAGCAACTGGAGCAAAAGTTTCATCGAAATCAATACCTTCTTCTTGATTGTATCCTTGTGCAACAAGTCTAGCCTTGTTTCTTATAATTGTGTTGGATTCATCATGCTTGTTTCGAAAGATCCATTTGGTACCAATAATGGTATTGTGGGGAAGTGGTTTTGGAAATACTCTTCAGATCCTGGGAGACGCTCTTGATCCTCAGCTAGTCACCTGCAAAGACACAAACACTCCGGTCGGGGGTGCCGGGGTTAGCACTCCGACGGGCAAGTCAGCTCCTATATTCAAGAAAGCTTGTTTTCTAAGTTAAGTAAAGTTATTCTTACATACCTTTCCAAGAACGCTGCTTCTATATTTATATCTGTTTTGTCTGGGGCCTCGGGGCCTGAGCCTACTTTTCAATCATTACCCATTCTTCTATTCGGCCTCGAGGATCCTTTCTTAATCGGCCTACGTATTGTATTCGGCCCATTCTAATCATGCAGGATACTGCCGAATAATGTTAACACTATAATATACCCCTTCCGATTTAGCCATATATTTGGCTCCCACAATTGCCCCCCGAACTCCCATTGACGGTAGTTAATCGGCGTGTTTGGTCTAGAATTCGAAAAGCTTATCATTGATCAGGCGGCCTCGCGTTCCCCAAGACATGTCAGAAGATGTCAGGAGGCGCACGCCTTTTCGTTTATCATTATACTTTCCCGCCCTATTCATGCATCTTTCGCATTTATTGCGATTTGAAACTTCAGTCCTTTTGGATGCACATTTCGTCAATCATCTGATACGTTTGGACCGCCAGCGCGCATCTCTCCTTGCACTCATATTTTCTGCAACTTTCGTCCGTCTACCTTCGTCCCATCTGCTCTTCGTAAGTCTTCTTCTCCTTTCTTTGTAGTTCTGTTCTCTGTTTATTATTCTTACTTTCGGCGAATCCTTGGGTCCCCATTGAAATGGCTAAACATTTGAAAGACCTCCTTTCTGAGAATCGCATTTCCGGATTCCGGCGACATTTTTCCATTCCCGATGACGTCCATTTGTCTCTCGTAACGGACAGTTCTCTAGATATGGAGAGGGAGGATCAGAATACGATCGTATTCCCCCTCCTGTCCGTTGCAGAGGGCGGAGTTCGTTTCCCCCTACATCCATTGCTTAGGGCCGTCCTTCGCTATTGGAGTCTGATTCCTTCTCAACCCAATGTAAATTTCTTTCGAATCATTATGGGGATTATAGAACTGAACCGACGCCTTAGGATCAATCTCAGAATTCCGGCCATTCGGCACTGCTATGCTTTAGCCAAATCCTCCGGTCGGCTGGGGCGGTACTTCCTTAGGGCCAAGGATACTGACCATCATTTGGTGACTATGCTTGCCAGTTCTGGTAAGAGGGTTGATGATGTAATGGTCAATGTCCGAGGTAATTGGGAGTTCGCTGAAGGCGAAGATCGCCTAGACCCCATTCCCAGACATAAGGATGATCCAGGTTGCCACGTAGTATCTTATGTTTGTTGATCTGTCTTTTAATCGGCTCTCTTTCCTTAATCTCTCATCTTTTGCAGGTAATAGATTGAAGAAGATTCTGACTTCTGTTGACGACGCAGTCCTTGGGGACATTAAGACTGCGCTCAACTACTTCGGCCGCCAAAACGTGCAAAAACAAGGGAGGGCCGCCCACATTTTACTTCAGTACGAACCGACTTATACCACGTTCTCGGCTGCGGACAACATTCCGATTCCATCCGGCGATCAGAACCTCTCGGCTCTTATCTTCCCCAGCTACAAGAACCTTAGGAAAATTGGTCTTGAAGCCTCTGATTCGGGGCAAGACGCAGAGCCGGTGATAGTAGTTGCCGATCCGGCCAGAGAACTCACTGAGGAGGCCGAAAAGGTCGACGAAGCCGTGCGCTCGGTGTTTGAGGCTGCCGGACTCAACCAGCCTTCGTCACCATCCGCTTCGGGTCGGGCAAAGTTCTCTTCCGGTGATATTTTCGCGAATTTGGGAGATCTACCCGGCGACTTCTTCGAAGGTATGGCAAAGGAAAGCCTTACGCAATTGGCGCGTAAGAGGAATGCCGAGCGAATGGCTGCTCGAAAAAAGGCCGAGGCCGCCGAATCTGATGCCAGCTTGGCTAAGGCCTCTATACCCATTGTTGAAGGAACGGCTCAGGTTACACTGGTTGGTACGGAAAAAGTTGAGCAGCAGGCCGGTGAAGAACAGCTGATTCCGGAGGAGCGCAGCCAAAAACGTGGCGCCGAGGAGGAGGCTAGTTCAGAAATTAGCCCTGCTGAAAAACGGCCTCGCCTCGAAGAATCGGACGTGGTTGCTCCTTTCGTAATTCAGCCAAAGATCAAAGATACGCCGATTTCTTCCAACGCTTCGGCCATTGAGGATCCGACCGTTGCATTGAGCCTGGCGGCCTCAATTTCCTTGCCGGCGGACAATGCAACCTTTTGCTCCGCGTCGGATATTTTGGCCGTAGCCCTGTCTACGCAGTCGGCACTTCTGGTAGGTATCAAATTCTCTTGAATCTATTTTTACAAGGGTATCTGACGATCATTTGTTTTTTGTAGACCGTCGGCAGGATCGCCGACTTAGGCCGCCGCCTGCACGATGCTCTTAGCAGAATTGACCGTTTGCAAACAGAAGTGGACGGTCAGAAGAGTAGGGCCGAGTTTGAGAAAATGAGAGCCACAATGGAGAGCGCACGAGCTGAAGCGGAGAAGGAGAGGGCTCGCACTGCTGAACAGCTTCATTCTGATACTGAGGCTAAAGCGAATGTGAGTGAGGAGTCACTCAAGCTCTCCAAAGACGAACTTGCCGAGGCGAAGACTCAGTTAGAGGAGCTCAAGGCGGCCCAGGAGAACGCCGAATCTGAGGCTTTTGAGGCAGGAAAAAGAGCCGCCTTTACGGAATATGTTGATGAAGTTCCCAAATTTGAGAATCGGGGATTCAAACACGGGTGGCTCAAAGCCCTTGCTGCCGCTGGGGTTACATTGGCTGTGCCAATTCCTTACGAGCAAGTAGATGTTGAACCACTTGAATCCGACACCGAGGAGTGATCTAGGAGGCGTTTCCAAATTTATTAAGTTTTTTGATTTTTGTTTGGTAGAGTTTTGTTGGTTCAGGGTAGTTTTCATGTATAAATTGGTTGCTATCTTGTACGCAATTTATTAATGAAAATTTCCTTGTAATTTCACTGCTACTCGTACACAATTTGTGTGGTTATGTTAATGAAACATTGTGATGCCTTTCGCTATTTTGCGTAAAATTATTGCTGAGTTTCAGCTTTTACAGGTTGAATATCTAGTGGCAATATTGATTCGTCCTTCACATGCCGACTGGATTAGAATTATGAAGAGTCCATTCATGAGCCGGCTGGGGTACTTGAGCCGAGTATATTAATAAATCTGCCCTTGCCCCAGGCGCTTCCTGAAGAGGTTTGAAGAATCGATTCGTGAGCCGGCTGGGGTACTTGGGCCGTATAGATTGAAGGGTCTGCCCTTGCCCCAGGCGGTTCCTGAAGAGGGTTGAAGAATCCTAAAGAGGGTTGAAGAATCGATTCATGAGCCGGCTGGGGTACTTGGGCCGTATAGATTGAGGAATCTGCCGTTGCCCCAGGCGGTTCCTAAAGAGGGTTGAAGAATCGATTCGTAAGCCGGCTGGGGTACTTGGGCCGTATAGATTGAGGAATCTGCCCTTGCCCCAGGCGGTTCCTGAAAAGGGTTGAAGAATCCTGAAGAGGGTTGAAGAATCGATTCATGAGCCGGCTGGGGTACTTGGGCCGTATAGATTGAGGAATCTGTCGTTGCCCCAGGCGGTTCCTGAAGAGGGTTGAAGAATCGATTCGTGAGCCGGCTGGGGTACTTGGGCCGTATAGATTGAGGAATCTGCCCTTGCCCCAGACGGTTCCTGAAGAGGTTTGAAGAATCGATTCGTGAGCCGGCTGGGGTACTTGGGCCGTATAGATTGAAGAATCTGCCCTTGCCCCAGGCGGTTCTTGAAGAGGATTGAAGAATCGATTCGTGAGCCGGCTGGGGTACCTGAGCCAGATAGATTGAAGAATCGAGTCGTGAGCCGGCTGGGGTACGTGGGCCGTATAGATTGAAGAATCTGCCCTTGCCCCAGGCGGTTCCTGAAGAGGGTTGAAGAATTGATTCGTGAGCCGGTTGGGGTACTTGAGCCGGATAGATTGAAGAATCGAGTTGTGAGCCGGCTGGGGTACTTGAGCCGGATAGATTGAAGAATCGAGTCGTGAGCCGGCTGGGGTACGTGGGCCATATAGATGGAAGGGTCTGCCCTTGCCCCAGGCGGTTCCTGAAGAGGGTTTGAAGAATTGATTCGTGAGCCGGCTGCGGTACTTGGGTCGTATAGATTGAAGAATCTGCCCTTGCCCCAGGCGGTTCCTGAAGAGGTTTGAAGAATTGATTCGTGAGCCGGCTGGGGTACTTGAGCCGGATAGATTGAAGAATCGAGTCGTGAGCCGGCTGGGGTACGTGGGTCGTATAGATGGAAAGGTCTGCCCTTGCCCCAGGCGGTTCCTGAAGAGGGTTGAAGAATCGATTCGTGAGCCGGCTGGGGTACTTGAGCCGGATAGATTGAAGAATCGAGTCGTGAGCCGGCTGGGGTACGTGGGCCGTATAGATTGAAGGGTCTGCCCTTGCCCCAGGCGGTTCCTGAAGAGGGTTTGAAGAATCGATTCGTGAGCTGGCTGGGGTACTTGGGCCGTATAGATTGAAGAATCTGCCCTTGCCCTAGGCGGTTCCTGAAGAGGGTTGAAGAATTGATTCGTGAGCCGGCTGGGGTACTTGAGCCGGATAGATTGAGGAATCTGCCCTTGCCCCTGACGGTTCCTGAAGAGGTTTGAAGAATCGATTCGTGAGCCGGCTGGGGTACTTCGGCCGGATAGATTGAAGAATCGAGTCATGAGTCGGCTCGGATACTTGAGCCGGATAGATTAAAGAATCGAGTCGTGAGCCGGCTGGGGTACGTGGGCCGTATAGATGGAAGGGTCTGCCCTTGCCCCAGGCGGTTCCTGAAAAGGGTTTGAAGAATCGATTTGTGAGCCGGCTGGGGTACTTGGGCCATATAGATTGAAGAATCTGCCCTTGCCCCAGGCGGTTCGTGAAGAGGTCTGAAGAATCGATTCGTGAGCCGGCTGGGGTACTTGATGGTAAAATCGTGCCCCTGCCGTCGACTCAGTCGGCGGCGGGCGATTCAGGCTCTTCAATTAATGAAAGTGCCTTGATCGTGCTGCCTCTATGAGGGATAAGTGAACAAAGGTACATCCTTTATGATCTTGGCAAACAACTGACTTGAGCTCTTGCAGGAAGACTGATTGTGCGAATGTCGAACCGACTCTTCTTTAACAGTAAAAGGGAAGCGAAGACTCTAGCTGAGCTGGGCGGAGATATGAATCGAGGTGGTGAACCCTCGCGCTCAGGAAGTAGAAGTTCTAGGGGTCGCGAAAGGCGTCAGTCTCCTCGACGTCGCAGCAGATCGCCCAGGCGAGACAAGCAGTCGCAGGGTAGATCTCTGCAACCCCGAGTCGAGAAGAGGTCTGACGCGAACCCGTGCCCATTGAGCTTTGCAGTGTTCGTGAAGAATAGACCCATGACTGAGGCGGACTCGATTGTTCGAGACCCAGATGTAGCGGTCGACTTTGCCCGACAGATATTTCCTCCCGAGGTTCAGCAATCAATGCTGGGTCGACAGGACTACGAGGTGTTTCGCGAAGGCATTCACGGGGCGGTGAAGGGGCTTTACACTGCTTACGAAGTCGGCATGCGACTGCGCGCTGCCCGTCAAGAGATGGAGAAGAAGGAAGAACGTATTCGAAGTTTGAAGGCTCGCGCGGAGGCGGCCGAGCGCGAATTAAGGAAGGCCAAGGCGGCTCAAACGCAATCCGCGCAGACGAATCCAATTGTGGAAGAGAGGGTTACCAGTCGGCTTATCAGCTCCGCACTTGCCGATCGAGATACGGCAAGTATGTTCGCACTGGAGAGCACGAAGGGGAGGGCCTACGAGAAAGGTTTCCATGAGGGCCGAAAAGTGGAAATTGAAAAAACCAAGGAAAGATTGGCCCAAGAAGTGTGCCGATGTGAAAACCGTGGATTTAGGCATGGTTGGATCAAGGCATCTCAAGCCGCAGAAGCTCTCCGAGCATCGGGGATTGATTTGGCATCACCACGCTATAAGAGTAAAGATTTTCTATTTTCTGCTTTTGAAGTTGAGAAAAGTGAGGATGAAGGTGACGCCGTGTGAGTTTAATAGTTGTAAAATTGGAACGCAGGGCGCGTTTGAAACTATGTAACTTATTGTTTTATTGAATAAAGAACGTTTTATTATAACCGTCTCGTTGTCATTCGTATTCGGCATATGTGTATTTCGTGTTGCTTAAGTTTAAATATTGTCCGACCCAGGTAGCTGTTAACTGTCCGGCGATACGCGAGCTTATCGGTAGGGTCTGCACGGGCAAGATCGACACATTCGCGACGCCTGTTAAGGTTTCAACGGCCATTTATCTTTGATTGGGGTCAGCGCATTGATGCTTGACCAGTTGGATTAGTGGGTTGGTGGTCGTAGCGAATGTTAATCGACGCTCGTTTTATCCAGCCAATGCGTTTTTTGGCGTTAATAAAATTTTCTTGGGATTGGGACCTCGAGATCGCAGTCGTCGCTGAGAATAAGAGGAGTATGCGCTTCGCACCAATAATCCCACTCGACCCATCATTCCTTGCGTGGGATGGTGATTTTGGTTTCAGAGGCTCAAACTTCAGTCAAGTTTGGTGTTGAGATGGTTTGCAGCAAAAAACCTAGTTGTGAGGGGGTTAGGTCGTCCAAAGAGCTTGAGATTTGTGAGTCTCCAAGGCGTCGAAGCAGATCACCCCGAAAGGAGAGTCAACAACTGTCAAGTTCATTCTTCCTTGTCCTGGATCTTTGCCTTGACATTGTCAATGGTATCAGGGGAAGTTTGGCGCTATGCAAGTCGTGGGCTTGAGCATAACTGGTTCAAGGTATGGCACGCCGTGGAGGGGTTTAGGGCGGCGGTCGTCAATCCGGCGATGCTGCTTTATCGGCGCGTCTTGTTGCTTTTTTGCTTTCGATATTGTAATGCTCGAATGCGGGTTGTGTTTATGTAACAACTGTTTGATTGAATAAATGGTTTTATTTTAAATCTATCTGCCTGTTATTCTGAATTTTGCTTGTGTACTAAAGCACATTACTTCGAATGTATGATCTGTTCTAGTGTGTTACATAAGAGCAATTACCAATATCTTTCGTTCGTGCCAACGTTTGCTCCGAATTTGGAGACGTAATTAGCACTTAGCACTGTAGACCGATTAGTATGGCCGAACGGATTAATGCAATAATCCTCTGAAGCACTAAAGCCAGCTCCATATCTGGAGGCCTGATCCCAGGGCCCATTCGGCCTCAAGGAGATTAATCGGCTCAAATCCGGAGACATCCACGAAGGGCGCTCCGAATCCGGAGACTTGATCGGCCCTAGGCGTCATGCGCCAAAAGGGGGCTCCGAATTCGGAGACTTAATTTGGCCAATCGTGACATCCACGAAGGGCGCTCCGAATTCGGAGATTTAATCGGCCCTAAGGCGTCATGCGCCAAAAGGGGGCTCCGAATCCGAAGACTTAATTTGGCCAATCGTGACATCCACGAAGGGCGCTCCGAATCCGGAGACTTAATCGGCCCTAAGGCATCATGCGCCAAAAGGGGGCTCCGAATCCGGAGACTTAATTTGGCCAATCGTGACATCCACGAAGGGCGCTCCGAATCCGGAGACTTAATCGGCCCTAGGCGTCATGCGCCAAAGGGGGCTCCGAATCCGGAGACTTAATTTGGCCAATCGTGACATCTACGAAGGGCGCTCCGAATCCGGAGACTTAATCGGCCCTAAGGCGTCATGCGCCAAAAGGGGGCTCCGAATCCGGAGACTTAATTTGGCCAATCGTGACATCCACGAAGGGCGCTCCGAATCCGGAGACTTAATCGGCCCTAAGGCGTCATGCGCCAAAAGGGGGCTCCGAATCCGGAGACTTAATTTGGCCAATCGTGACATCCACGAAGGGCGCTCCGAATCCGGAGACTTAATCGGCCCTAAGGCGTCATGCGCCAAAGGGGGGCTCCGAATCCGGAGACTTAATTTGGCCAATCGTGACATCCACGAAGGGCGCTCCAAATCCGGAGACTTAATCGGCCCTAAGACGTCATGCGTCAAAAGCGGGCTCCGAATCCGGAGACTTAATTTGGCCAATCGTGACATCCACGAAGGGCGCTCCGAATCCGGAGACTTAATCGGCCCTAAGGTGTCATGCGCCAAAGGGGGGCTCCTAATCCGGAGACTTAATTTGGCCAATCGTGACATCCACGAAGGGCGCTCTGAATCCGGAGACTTAATCGGCCCTAAGGCGTCATGCGCCAAAGGGGGCTCCGAATCCGAAGACTTAATTTGGCCAATCGTGACATCCACGAAGGGCGCTCCGAATCCGGAGACTTAATCGGCCCTAAGGCGTCATGCGCCAAAGGGGGCTTCGAATCTGGAGACTTGATTCTGCCGATCCTGGCGAGTGCCCCATTGGGAATTGACATATGATTTTGAGCGACGAGGAAAAATAGTTCGTATTGCAAAGGCGAAATATATCTACAGGTATCAGAGCCCACAGATCGGGTTAGTGATAGGGTTTTTATCAGAATTCTGCTTGTGCCGATTGGGGGGAACCACGTATTTCTTCAATGCCGTGGGTTGTTGGGAAACGCAGGATCTGATGGTAGGTGCTTGGGACGGCCTTCATGATATGTAGCCAGGTTCTCCCCATGATGGCATTATACGGCGAAGGGAGCTTTACGACCAGGAATTCCGCTTCGACTGTTCTGGAACCCGCTCGGACAGGCAATGTGATCTTCCCTAATGGGTATTCGGGATTCGTATTAAAGCCGAACAACGGATGCGGTGCCGGAGATAGATCCGACTCGTTGAGGCCGAGTTTGATGAGAGTCTGGTAGTACATAACCTCCGAGCTACTCCCTGGGTCTATGAGAATTCGTTCGGTGATGAACCGGTTTATGCGCAATCTAATGACCAACGGATCGATGTGGGAAGTCGTCGCGCCATTGAGGTCGGAGTCGTTGAAAACAATTGTCGGAGCTTCTTTGGACCAGTCAGCCGGAATTAGGCGCCCCTGGAGGGTTGGATGAGATCGAATTGTGTGTACGGCTGGGGGTGCAGGCAGGCTGTAAATTATATGGATCACGCCAAGTGGGGGAGAGTCCTGCCTCAAGGCCAATGCCTTGGTTGGCTTTCCCTGTTTCACGTACTGCTGCAGTCGGCCGTCTTGCACTAGTTCTTCCAGGTGATCTTTTAATGCGTAGCAACTCTCTGTTTCGTGGTCGTGATCTTTGTGATATTCGCACCTCCGGTCCCTTCGTCGTGTGTCGGGTGGCCCCACCATCTTTGATGGCCATTTAAAGAATGGAAGATGTTGGAATTTGGTCATTACCGCAGTGATTGGCTCTGACAGTTCAATATACTTCTTGTCAGCACGCCTCGAGCGTCTGCTGTCGACTTGCAATTGTTCATTCGTCCGGTGGGGGCATTGATCGCTCGATCGGCGAGAGTCCCGCCTTTTATCCCGTTTAGCACGTTGTCGCGGCTCAGGGCTCAAAGGTGGCACAGAACTTATCGGTTGAGCAATTTCGGGAGGTGCCGTCTTTGTGGGCACCTGTCTGGCTTTAATCCTCAAGGCATCATCTTCTACCTTGCAATACTCCTCAACCTTCTTCATCAACGCCCAGACTGTTTTGGGGGGCCTTCTGGTCAGGGAGTTGCGAAGAGCACTGTCAGGATGCAGTCCCATTTTGAAAGCGGTGACGGCCATAGAGTCGTTGCAAGCGTCGTCAACGAGATTGAAGCACTCCCAATATCGTGCCGAATATGCTCTGAGCGTTTCTCCTGGTTGGATCTGCATAGCCCAGAGGGAGTCGGCCTGTTTCGGCTGTACCTCGTTGGTGATGAACCTGGCCCTGAAGGATTTTTGTAATTGATGGAAGCTTCTGATCGAAGCCGGCTCTAGCTTGTAATACCATCTAATGGCTAATGGCCCCAGGCTGCTGGGGAATATTCGGCACATGAGGGCTTCGTTGTCTGCGTGTAACGTCATGGCCTGCTTGTAGTGACGTATATGATCAGTGGGATCTGATTATCCGTCCTAGAGAGTAAATGACGGAGCTTTGAACTTCTTGGGAAGGGCCGCCCTTGCGATTCGTCGGATAAAAGGATCATGGCGGTCTTCTTCGTCTGAACTGCTCCTTCTGCGTTTGTTCCTTGTGTGTAGACTCTTTTCAGAGGAGCTGGAAGTTTCAGATCGTCCCTTCTTGTGCTCCGTGGATAATGAGTTGGAGTCGCTATCGGTTTCCCTTGGTCGGGATCGAGGTCGTTGTCCACCTGCCCTCAAAGGTCGTTCAGGGTCTTGGCGCCTGGCTTCTTTGGATTTTGCTACTTCCAGGGCCAAATCTTGACGGAGACGTTCGTTCTCTGCAATCATATTTTCCAACCTTTGTTCATTCTGCTTAGCTTGTTCCATGATGGCTTGCATTGTCTCCTGTGCTGAAGTCGTTGGTGAATCAAAATTCAAGGCGCGTCTCGCGGCGATGGTTTCCTTCCCGAGCATATTTGCCGGAGTGATGTCGTCTCTCTGTGTAGTCTCGTCGATGGCTATCGGAGGATCTTGCGTCACGCCTTCCATGGATGTACTTGAGTATTCCCACAGACGGCGCCAATTGTGGGGAAGTGGTTTTGGAAATACTCTTCAGATCCTGGGAGACGCTCTTGATCCTCAGCTAGTCACCTGCAAAGACACAAACACTCCGGTCGGGGGTGCCGGGGTTAGCACTCCGACGGGCAAGTCAGCTCCTATATTCAAGAAAGCTTGTTTTCTAAGTTAAGTGAAGTTATTCTTACATACCTTTCCAAGAACGCTGCTTCTATATTTATATCTGTTTTGTCTGGGGCCTCGGGGCCTGGGCCTACTTTTCAATCATTACCCATTCTTCTATTCGGCCTCGAGGATCCTTTCTTAATCGGCCTACGTATTGTATTCGGCCCATCCTAATCATGCAGGATACTGCCGAATAATGTTAACACTATAATATACCCCTTCCGATTTAGCCATATATTTGGCTCCCACAGGTATGATCTTTATGTTTTGGCACAAGTTCCCACACTTTGTTTCTCTTAAATTGGTTAAGCTCTTCATGCATAGCTATCATCCAATGTTCATCGAATTCGGCTTCTTGAAAGTTTTTAGGCTCAATCTGTGAGAGAAAAACCAAGTTACTACAAATGTTTCTAAGTGAAGAGCGAGTTTCAATACCTTTTGTAGGGTCACCTAGGATTAAATCCTTAGGGTGATTATGAACAAACTTCCATTCTCTTTGCAAATCATCATTGTTTTCTCCTTCTTCTTGAGGTGGGAGAATAGGTTGTTCAATCTCTTTGGTCAACTTACATGGTTGGTTCTCTTCTTTGTAGATACCTGAATCTTCCACATTTGGTTTCAAATCTATATTATCACTAACAATTTGCTTTTGAGTAGAGATGTTAGTTTCATCAAATGCCACAGGTATAGATTCTTCCACAACAAGAGTTCTTTTATTAAAAACACAATAAGCTTTGCTAGTGAAGGAATAGCCAGGAAAAATTGTTTCATCAGATTTTGAATCAAATTTACCTATGTTATCCTTACCATTATTATGCACAAAACATTTACAACCAAAAACATGCAAGTGACTAATTTTGGGCTTTCTCTCATGCCAAAGTTCATAAGGAGTCTTTTTTAGAATAGGTCTAATTAATGCACGATTTAAAATATAGCATGCGGTGTGAACGGCTTCGGCCCAAAAATATTTAGGAAGATTATTTTCGCAAAGCATTATTCTATTCATCTCTTTTAAAGTTCTATTCTTCCTTTCTACTACACCATTTTGTTGAGGGATTCTAGGTGTTGAAAAATTATGTCCAATATCATGCTCATCACAAAACAATTCAAATTTCTCATTTTCAAGTTCTCTACCATGGTCGGTTCGAATATTAGTAATAAGAAAGCCTTTTTCATTTTGAATTCTACGATAGAGTTTTGTGAAAGAAGAAAATGTTTCATCTTTGTGTACTAAAAACATAACCCATGTAAATCTTGAATAATCATCAACAATAACAAGACAATAATGTTTACCACCTAGACTAGATGTCCTTAAGGGACCAAATAAATCCATATACAGTAGCTGTAAAGGTCTAGTTGTGAAAATATGAGATTTTGATTTAAACAATATTTTAGTTTGTTTTCCTTGTTGACAAGCACTACAAAGATGATCTTTTTCAAATTTAATTTTTGGAAGTCCAATGACCAAATCCTTTCTCAAAAGTTTAGCAATTAATTCCATATGAGCATGACTAAGTCTTCTATGCCATAACCAACTATTTTCATTATTAACATCACTAGCATAGAGATCATTGAGATGAAAAATATAAACATTATCATGACGATTACCAACGAATAAAGCTTTATGATCATTTGTGATTTCAATTGTGCAATATGATTTATCAAAAATAACTCGATTATCTTTATCACATAATTGACTAATACTAAGTAGATTATGCTTAAGTCCATCAACAAGTAAAACATTTTCAATAGAAGGATTAGGAGAAATATTGATGCTACCAATACTGATGATTTTTCCTTTCTTGTTGTCTCCAAAAGTAACAAAGCCTCCATCTTTGGATGACAGTGTAGTAAAGAAGGATTTATCTCTGGTCATGTGTCTGGAACATTCACTATCAAGATACCACTTCCCTTCTTTAGCTTTGGACTTAAAGCAAACCTACAAGATGACAATCAAGTGTTGGTTTTTGGTACCCATAGTTTCTTAGGTCCTTCTTGGTTAGTTTTGTTAGATCCCTTAACAATTCAAATCTTTTAATTCCCAAGTTTATATTATTTTTAAATGGACAAGAAGATATATAATGGCCTTTCTTTCTACAATAATGACAAGTAATATGAGGGTGAGTCATGAGAGGTGCCTTTTCAAAAATTGTATTGAGATTCTTTTGTTTTTTTATAGGGTCATATCCAATGCCCGCCTTGTCAAAAACACATCTTTGATTTCTAAGAAGCATGTTAAGATTCTCTTCCTTTTACAAAATTTTCAAGTGTTTTTATTAAATCATCAACATTGTTTTGTAAAGTAGTTTTCTCATTAGAGATGGTGTCAAAATCATTTTTCAAAACAATTTTTTTTTTCTTTCATTCTTCTACATTAATAGATAAAGATGCAACAGATTTCTTCACCACATTATTTTTGACACAAACTTTTCTAAATTCATCTTGTAGTTCATGGAATGCACTTTCAAGTTTTTCATAAAGAGTAGTTATCTCATCTTGAGTAGAGTCTTCATCTTCAAGAGCCATGAGACACAAGTTAGCTACTTCATTTTCAATTTCATCATTTGGGCTTTCATCTTCACTTTCTCCCCAAGTTGCTACCATGGCCTTCTTGTTTCTTTTGTAGCCTTTTCCATATTTTTCAATTTTGGACAATCCATCTTCATATGTCCAGGATTTTTGCACTCATAGCAAATAATAGGTTCTTTCTTGTTATCTTTGTTGTACTCTTTCTTGAAATGTCTTCTTTCTCCATAATTATTTTTCTTGAAGTGCTTTTTGAGATTTCTACTAAACATGGCATAGCTTTTATCCTCACTAGAATTTTCATGTTCTTCTTCATTTGATGAGGCTTTAAATGCAATTCTACTTTTCTTTTTGTTTTCAGCATCCTCATGTCCTTTCATGGTGATCTCATGAGTTATAAGGGAACCCATAAGCTCATCCAATCCAAGTGTGGAGAGATTTTTGGCTTCTATAATGGCAGTGACCTTTGCTTCCCAATTCTTTGGTAAACACCTAAGAATTTTTCTCACAAACTCACTGTTAGTATAAATTTTGCCAAGAGATTTCAAAGAGTGTACAATTTCAGTAAATCTAGTAAACATGCTTGAAATAGATTCATCAGAGTTCATTTTAAACAATTCATAACTATGAAGAAGCATATCAATACGAGATTCCTTCACTTGGTTTGTACCTTTATACGTTACCTCAAGTTTGTCCCAAATTTCTTTTGCCGAATCACAACTTGAAATTCTATTATACTCCTTAGAGTCTAATCCACAAACAAGGGTAAGTTTGACTTTAGCATTGGCTTGCAATAATTTATGATCCCTCTCATCACATTCATCTTCAGTTTTAGGTACACTAATATTGTCTACTAATTTGGTAGGAATTTTTGGACCTTTGATGACAATAATCTACATGGCATAATCAGTGGCTTGTAGGTATAGGGTTATTTTATCCTTCCAATGACTATAGTTGTTTCCATCAAACAATGGTGGCCTATTTGTGGCTTGTCTTTCAACTAATGTTGCCATGGATCAAAACTCCCAGATGGTTAAATCTAAAACAAGAGTCTGAGCTCTGATACCAATTGTTACCCAAAAGACAACCTAAGAGGGGGGGCGGTGAATTAGGTTTTTACAAATAAAAGTAATAATACCCTAATAAAAATTATGACTAGCACAATAGATAAATATAGTTAATGAAATAAAAATAATTAAAACAAGTGTTCTAACAACTAGGTCAGTTAATGATTTTAACACAGTGAAAATGTGAAATATAGCTATGTCAATTTAAATAAAATAAAGAGATAAGGAAGAGAGAGACAAACAAATTTATAGTGGTTCGGTTTCAACTCGGCCTACGTCCACTACTCAAGCTTCACTTGAGATTTTCCACTATACTCTAGCTTCACAGGGTGCTAGCAACCTTTTCACAGATGGAGCAATTCTCCACAGATTTTACATAGACTTTCTAAGTCAAGAACAGTGAGTGTACTACACTCTTACAAGGTTGAAAAGAATGTGTTTTTGCTTTTACGGAAAGCTACAAGAATTATCTCTCAAAGATAGATATAAAAATGAAGCTCTGGTTTTTTTGCAAACCTCACACAGGAAAGATGGGCTTAAAGCTATACGTCTCAGTGTATAATTTCTGAAAAAGGATGTAAACAAAAATTGAAGAACATTACTCAGAGAATTTTTCGAGAAAAGATGAGAATGATTTTTGATCAAGGAATGTTTTCTGGGTTCTGTAACTTGTATAAGGTTTTTGTAAATTGTTCATAACAGAGGCTTTGGTATATATAATGAAACTTATAGCCGTTGTATTCATTTGAATATCTTCCACTCCATCATTACTACTTTTAACTTGTGGGAGACAAGGCTTGGATCTTGGAACAACTCTTTTAAAGAATAGCCGTTGTATTCATTTGAATTCATTTGAATATCTTCCACTCCATCATTACTACTTTTAACTTGTGGGAGACAAGATCATTACTAATTTGAATATCTTCCACTTGAATCTTTTGATCTGCTGCTGTGTTGGGCTGTTTGAACCTCTGTTTTGGACTGTTTGAACCTCTAGTTTGGGCATTATTTTTGGGTTGAAATGAACTCCTAATTTAAGCAAATATTAAATACATTTAAACAACATTTAGGATAAAAGTTTAGATGGGAAATAATGGGACAAAATAAATTTTAATTCTATTTTTCTCTTTCAAATAAATTAAAACATAATTAAATAAATCATCAAAATAAATAAGTCTAACAATAAGTTATCAAATCATTTCTTTATTTTTTTTACGTAATTTTATAAATAAAAAAAAATCAATAAGCCACTAAATAAGGTGATGATTAATAAAGTTAAAACTTAAAAATTAAAAATTAGTATTGAAATTTTTTAAATTAAAAAATTATTTGATAAAAATTGAAGTACTGAACTAAAATAAGTTTTTAAATATATATAAGATCAAATTTGAAATGTATTATTTTCAAATTGTATATTTCAATTTTTATATTGTGATGGTCGTGATAGTGGTGATGGTGATGTTATGATGATGGTAGCGGTAGAGGTAGAGGTAGAGGTAGCGGTAATCGTAGCGGTGGAGATGGCAGTGGCAAAGGCAGTGGCAGCAACATGATAGTAGTGGTAGCAGTAGCGATGGTAGTAATTGTAAAATAATGGTGGTGCTTATGGCAAAATAAAAATGGTAATAAAGGTTGTGGTAGTGGAGGTTGTGGCATGGTGGTGGTAGTGGTACCATGGTGGTGGTGGTGGTGATGGTGGTAGTAGTAATAATTATAGTGATAATAAAACAATACCAACAATAATAATGGTGATTAAGGTGGTGATGGTAGTAGTAGTAGTGGCAGTGGCAGTGGTGACGATGGTATAATGCTGGTAGTGGTGACCTAAGTTACACGGACTCGGGTACGGGTGTCGGGTGTGGGTGCATATCTGAGGGTCGGACATTTCAAAATTTAAAATTTGGGATACATGGATATGGATCCAAATTTGGATATGGGTACGGGGATACGTTAAATAGTTATTTTTTAAAATATATATATTATATGAAGATGAGTTAAAAGAATAAGAAATAACAAATTTTGTTTAAAAAATAACAAATAAAATATAAATAATAAATAAAAATTATTTTAGACATAAAATAAATTATTTTTATTTTAAACATAAAAATTATAATATTTATAATATATTATAATATACAACATTTTTAAAAATTATAATATTTATAATATATTATAATATACAACGTTTTTTTAAGTAAATATTATATAATATGAATACTATTATATATTATTATATTAATATATCATTTATAAATAAAAACTAGAGAAAGCGAAGGGAAAGGAAGAGAAGACGGTCAAAGAAGAGAGAGAGAGAGAGGAGAAGAGAAGAAGATAGAAAAGACAGAGAGAGAGAGGTTGAGACCAGAGGGGAATCGAAGCCCTAGGGTGGAATCGGCTTTAAGATGTTGATTTTCAGATCTCCTTTGATTCGGTCCAGTTCGTGACTAGGGTTCGCACTTCGATCGTGCTTCGCGACTCGACTTACTTCGCAAAGGTGAGTTTTAGCCCTCTCTCTGTCTCTCTCAAAAACCCTTATTCTTTCTCCTATCGTGTTAGCCATGTCCGAGAAAACCATGCCGAATCCGATACATATTTCACACTCGCACCTGTGTCGTATCGTGTCGACACGGGTACTCTGCCCTAAACCAGCGAGTCCATGTAACACAGGTGGTGACGATGGTATGATGGTAGTGGTGATGATAGTGGTGATTTTGTAATAGTGTATATTGATACTTGTGTTTAGTATTTATAAATTTAATCATAATTAAATAAATTTCATATGACTTAAATTTTTTTCTAAAATTTAATTTACATTTTAAAAGGTACTTAATTTAATTAATTATTATTTAATACATTCAATTTTAAATGCTGAATTTGATTATCAAACACTTTCTATTCGATGCCCGAATCATCCCTTCTTGTACAACCTGAATCATAGGGAGAAGTCTCCATAGGGTTAAGGATTGGCCACAAGGAGAAGGAACAAAGGCCTCGTTTAGTGTAATTATGGGAAAGTGATTATAGATTATGACTTAACAAATTATAAATTATAGCTTTAAACATAAGTTGTTAACCTGTTTAGTATAACTGTGAGATTATAGATTTAATCAGCAGAGTAGTGTTTGGTTGAATAAGCTGTAAAATAGCTTTATTACTGTGCAATGTCCTTTTTGCCCTTATAAGATATAAAATTTGTGATTTCATTTATAATACATTTTTTTCATTTTATTTTCTTTTCTTTTCTTTTTCTCCTTATTTTCTTTTCTCTCTCTCTCTCTCTCTCTCTCTCTCTCTCTTTCTCTCTCCCCTTTCTTTGTTAATTTTGTTTAATTTCTTTTCATTAGTGGAAGTAAATTGTATTTTTTTATTAATTTTTTTTATTACATAATACCAATTAATAATATAAAAATTTTTAAAGGAAGTTTGCCCTTATATAAAAATTAAATAATTAAATAATTTATTATAAAAATTATTCATTAAATACCAATTAATAAAATACCAATTATTCATTAAATACCAATTATTCATTAATAATTTTTTTTCATTACACAAATACCAATTAATAATGCACTTAATATTCATTAATGGAAGTTTGCCCTTACATTCATTTTTTAATTTATTAATTTTTTTTAATTACAAACCCTAATCCCACCGCCGGTAGCTCCCTCCTTCTCCTCCTTCTATTCCCACTACCGGTAGCCCCCTTTTTCTCTTCCTCCTCATCCCACTATCGACAGCCATTGATTGTCAAACCCTAGCCGCAATCGCAATTAGTATGAGATCGCAGGAAAGAGAGAGAGAGAGAGAGAGAGAGAGAGAGAGAGAGAGAGAGAGAAAAGATATCGCAATCGTCGCCGTCAGGCTACGAGTTGAGATCGTCACTGGCGGCGCTAGGGTTTCAGATCGATTGCAAAGAGAGATCGTAAAAGAGAGAGAGATCACGATCGTCACTTTGAGCGATCACGAAGAGAGAGATCGCGATGGTTAAGGTTTAAGCTCTGGTTCAAATCACTCACTGTGAGCGATCAAAGAACACCGGAGAGAGAGAGAGAGAGAGAGAGAGAGAGAGAGAGAGAGAGAGATGAGTGTTTTTGGTTTATATACATGGCACACCTGTAATAACTGGAAATTGTGAAGGGCATTTCAGTAATTGCACACCCCTCCACATAATCTCAATTGCAGAAGCTGCCTGGAGCAGCTTCCGATTCTCAGCTTATTTTTCTCGCAAAAAAGCTCTTAGAAGTAGAAGTAGTTTTTTCAAAGCTAAAACAAATAGTCCAAAATTACTTTTTCAAAATTAAAAGCTATAAGTTGGTCCAAAAAAGCTAGACCAAACACCCTCAAAGTGTGATACAAATAATTTCAAAGGTTTGGCTTGGTGAATGGGGTTGGAATTTGAGATTTACTCCTTCCATAATTTTAGATTTGGCTCTTTTTGTCATCAAAAATTCTTAGAACTATAGACTGCAAGGTTTAAAATTTCTATTTCAGAAAACTTGCTCCGCTATAAGAATTTAATCTGAGTCAATAATACTTTACCTAAAAAATAATGATAAAAACAAAAAGGAAAGACAGATAGACGGGTAGTTGATGGCTTGGGTGATGACTCATTCAGGAAATAAGGTTTGGGCCCTACATATGTGGATGAACTTGCAACTGGGCCCAGATTTGTGATATGGGCCTTATATGGAAGAATTTGTTGACTTGGATTATAACAACCTTCTCCATCTGCCACGTTCCAAAAAAGTGACAGATTTTTATTATAAAAAATTATTATGAAATTTAACCTGTAATATGAATTACTTAGGCCTCTTTTTATTTTTATTTTTATTTTTTTAATTAAAGAGGCAAACTTTATATTATAATAAAACTAGCTGTTGAGCTGTGTAATGGACGTATTATTTTTTTTAAAAAAAGTATTTAATATTATTGTACGGGGGCAAAATAACCTTAGCTCTCCGTACGCCTTGAACGTCAAGCTTCCGTCAACGGCGTCTGTCTCTGCAACACAAAAATGGTGAGCTGCCCGGCGGTGGTGTGCCGGAAAAACCCTCCGACGCTCAAGTCAGCTTACTGAGGAAGAAGATAATGAGAAGAGAGAGAGGGAGTGCTTGTGAGAATGAATTCGCATACCAGTAGCATTCACCTTCCCTCTCTATATCTTGGCTGGCCACGCAGCTCCGAGATTGTGCGCGCACTACCTCTGCTGTCCTTCCCTGGACAGGTGGCAGTGCTCGCCTCTCACCACCCTACACGTGTAAAGGTTTTGTCCTCCTTCCAGTACATGTAGAACTGCCTAACGGTATTGAGGCGTTCGTGGAGCAGATGTCCTCTCCCTCACACCATTGGCCCAGGTGGCACCCTTAACCGGGGTACCATGACCGGTCTAACCTTATGGAGATCCCAAATTACTAAACCGCGCTACGTACCGCCAGCCTGTGATTTGGGACCAGGCTAGAACTTAATCACTACGCCGAGCCATTCCTGATCGGTTCGTCGTGACAGACCGGTTGCGAGGCATGCCGGCCTCCAACCATTTTATCTCCAGTCTCGGTCACGTGCAACCGCCTCACCTTGGCTGGCCGGCCGGAGGCATACCGGCCAGGCCGCGTAACCCGGTCAGCCCTTCAGCTCGGTGCTCAAAAGTTTACCAGTTGACCTCGCCGACCGAGCAAGACAGACCGCTCGGTCGTTGCATCGCCAATCTGCTCGGCGCCGCGTAGTTTGTAACGCCGATCGTTACTTTTGCTCGGCCGTACTATCCGATGGAAATCTTCCCTCTCAATTGCCCCTTAAACCCATCCGAGCTATCGTGATTGGGTTTACCTTGTCCGAGCAAGGTTGTGTCGCGATCCTGCTAGGCCGAGCTTAATTGTTGAAGTTTTTGTCACCGAGCGACAGTTGAATCAGGGACACTTCTCTCGCCGAGCAAACTCGATTGGCCGGCCATTGCCTCCACAGTCATGTCAAAGGTCTTTCAGCCGTACTGACAGCCGCATTTCTCAGAGCCACGCGTCATCACCTCATTGGGTCGTGCAGACAGCTGTCTGGCACGCACGGAATTCAAACGGCTGCGCCGTTTGGGGCTTCCCCCCATCAATAAACCCTACTCCAAGGGTTTAGACTCTCCACCTTTCATTCCTCTCTGCAACTCCAAAACTCTTGCCCCTCTTTCTGCCATTGCCATTTTCAAGCTCCAATCTTCATTCCTGTTGCTGCAGTCAAGTTCTTCAAGGCCCACATTCGTCTTCCGGTAAGCTTCTTCAACTCCTTATTACGTTTTCAGTTTTCATTCACGAGTTCTTTGAGCATTTTCTCGATTTTGTTCCTGTTCTTCATTTTTTCGCCACTGCACTTGGCATTTCTTGTTTTTGGTTGTTCTTTAGTGGCTCAAAACTGGCACACCCTAGGGCAAATGGCAATATTAGGACTGGAGGGGGCCTTCGTGCCCTCGTTCCTCCTGGGTTTGAGTGGATTCGTCTCGGAAATGGGATGAACAACTTGAATCTGGGTGGGACCGAGCTAAGTGCTCACTTAGATCCGCAAATTTGGCTTCAACCGATCAAAAAATGGTTTGTGGCTTTGTATTGAGTCGCAACCGAACTATATACACTTTAGATCGGCAGATAGGTTTAACCGGGCTAGAGACCTGAAATTATAAGCCAATAACCTGGTCTGGGCTTGACCGAGCAAAAACCTCCATTAGGATCCAACCGACCAAAACACTTAGACCGAGTAGAAAGCAGCACCAAAAAGGGGGGGCTAAATCAGCCATCCTGATGGGCCGAGGTAGGTGAAGGCCGGCCATACACCTATAACTTTTCAGAGCCATTTCCATTAAGGGCCGAGCAATATATGCCGTGCTAACCCTTGGAATTATTTTTCAACATGCAGAACAAATAGGACCAACCGTTCCAGCATCATCATTCGTGGAGCTCAAAGTCCGAGCGACCACTACACAATTTTGACCGAGATACCATAGAACAAATAAAACCGAGATAGATGGGCAAATACCGTTTTAGGGTTAGCTCGCCCGGGGCAATGGCTGAGTTTCGCGAGGAGTACCACATTCCTGACAACGTCATCTTAGAGCTCGGCAAGAAGGGAGCAACTCCATGGGGCGATCTAGAACGGTGCCCCTTCACCGTGGTATCGATAGTAGAGGGTGGACTTCGCTTCCCGGTCCAGCCCCTGATCTGCGAATTTTTGAGGCAGACAGGGCTTTGCCCAACCCAGGTTTCCAATAACACATACAAAATAATAAATGGCGTCGCCGAGTTGAACCGAAGGCTCGGTCTTAATCTCGGCCTCGCAGAGATTTTTCACCAATACAGCCTCAGTTCAAATAAGGGTGGGTTTTGCTATTACCTCAAGGTAAAGAAGGGCCGAGCAAAACTCATCGAAGGCAACCCGGACAAAGAGTCCAATGATGACGACTTCCTCTGGGTGTCCGGTCCTTATGAGGACACCGAGGCGCCTATACCGGGCTGGCGAATTAAGAAAAACTTCGGTAGTGCTGGTAAGGAGCCCGGCTGACCGTACTACTATCTTTCTGCTCTTTACTGTTATTCATTGCACCGGTCTAACACTTGTCTCTTTTTGCAGATAAGAATTTAGCTGCGCGTTACTACCGTGCTAACCAGGAAGCGATCAGAGTCTTGCTGCGCATTCCTGCAACAGAGAGGGAGTCCTCCACCTTGCTCGGTTTTGAGCAAACGTACAACTACCAAGCACCGCGCAAAGGCAGAGTCACCGACTTTCTGCGCGAGCCAACCCCCGAACCAGATCCAACTTTGCCACCGGTCAGACTCGTGCCAACTACCGCCGAGCAAGAAATGGCTAAAATCCGAGCCATTAAGTCCATGATCACTGGGGACGAAGGCGAATCCCAACCCCCAGAAGCAACCGGGGGAACATCTTCCACCCCCGCCGGACAACAAGAAGGGGCGGTGCTCGCCCTGGCCAGCGAACAACAAGCTGGTCGGCCCCAAAAAAGGGCAAGGAAAGAGAAAGCCGGCCAAAGCCTCGTGGACGATGATTCCACCGAGCTGGCTTCCAACGAGCTCGGCGACCAGGCCGACCAACAACTCGCCCGCAAATCCAAGGGCAAGGCCCCGGTCACCCCCCCGGTCTGGGCGCCCGAGATTCACTACAAAGGCCGACCAGTTTCGCCTGATGACTCGGTCTACGCTGATAAGGACTATACCCTTGGTTTCAACATGACCAAGGGGCTAATCCTTCCAGCCGACATGAAGCATCATGACGAGCTGTCGGACCTCAAGGTACTCCGCTCGGCTGCAAAGTCAATTGTGTTGGTAAGTTCAACATTTTTTGTTACTGTCTGCTCGGTTTTTTGCTCGGCTTTTGGATGCTAATGATCCGTTATTGTGTTTGCAGGCCGCACAAAAGAACTACCTTGCACACGATCGGATGGTTGCTCTTCGGCAGAACCTTCGAGACGCCATTACTGAAAACAAAGTGCTGAAGGCCGAGATAGACATGATTAAGGCCGAGCAAGAGGTCGTCAAGGCCGAGCGAGACGAAATGCGCCAGAAGCTCGACCGGGCTGAGGAGGACAAAAATAAAGCCGCGAAGAAAGCCAAGGCGCGGTACCTGGCCGAGCTCCGCAAACTGCGTGAAGCTCACAACGCCGAGAAGGAGAAGGCCGTGGAGGATGCGGAAGACCAGGGTTACGCCCAGGGGGAGAAAACATATGAACGTCAGGTCCGGGCTACCAAGGACATCTTTTTCCAGTGCGGCTGGAAAGCCGCCGTGGAGAAAGTTGGCCTTGGTCGTGATTCTGACATGTTCAATAATCCCCCTGCCGCGCATATCCCGGATTACATGCAGGCCTACGCCACCGCCACCCAAAACCGGCTCATCGCGGAGGCGAGGAAGGAGGCTGAGGAAGAAGCTGCCGCTCAAAGGCAAGCCGAGCAAATTCCTGCTGAAAAACCGGCCGATCAGACTCCATCTGATGCATCCCCAAATGCGGAAAATGCAGCGATTGATCGGGAGGTTGTCCCGGTGGATGGCACTGACACCGAAGCCGAGGAGAATCCGCCCGAGCAAACGACTTTGGGCGCGGAGGTAACGGTGGAGGAGACCGAGCATAACCTTGATCTCGATTGAATGTCTTTGCATTTTCTTGTTTTCCTTTGTTTTCTTCTTTCCTTTTGCAATGTAACCGGGCAACGCCCACCTTTTGTACTGAACTCTTTTTATCAATGCAATGCAACTTTTTGCTCGTACTCCAGCTGTTTCTGTTCGGCTTTCATGTGTGAATTTTTTGCCCGCACTTTAATTAATTGGCAGGTCGGTGAGACCGCACAAACTGTCCGCCTTCAAGTAACCTTGCAATCCCTTGTATTGCCAAGAAGATGACATTTTTTAATTTGGCCGAGCAAAATCCGCTTGGCCTTGCTCAGTTGACAGTAATTAGTTTGCCGAGCAAATTCCTTTGCCAGAATTTCCTTTCGGCCGAGCTAATTCAGCTCGGCCTTGCAATTGCTGGACAAGACACCAACATTGCTGATTCCTCCGAGCAAAATCAGCTCATTTCCCATATTGGGCAATTCACCAATGTTTCAGTCAGGTTGGTCATGCCGCCAACATTCCCACCGGGCGAGCAAAACCAGCTCGGCCCGAATGCGCATTGCGCAACAGTTCGCGCGGTCTGCTCCCATTCCGAGGAAAACAGTCCGGTTATCTACAGGTCGGTTCTTGCTCCTGGCATGCCTTGCGACCGTGCAGTGCCATTGTTCAAACAAAGATGTAATACCAAAAAACAACAATGTAACACAGCAACAACAATATAGCTAGCTTTCATTGCATAAACGTTGTAAAAGCAATGCTATTCTCTTACACGTAGTGCCAGACGGCTAAAGGTCTAAGAAAGCTAAACAAAAGCAAATTACATCTTAAAAGTAAAAGACCTTAAGGTTTGCTGCGTTCCACGGTCTGGGGATGGCCTTTCCATCTAAATCTTCCAGATGGTATGCCCCTTTGCCGGCGAGACCAACCACCTTGTATGGTCCTTCCCAATTCGCACCGAGTTTGCCTTCGCCAGGGACCACTGTGTTACCAAGCACCTTCCTTAGGACCCAATCCCCAATCTTGAATAGCCTGGGATGCACTGCCTTGTTGTATTTTTTAGAGAGTTCCTGCTGATAGGCCGCTATATGGATCAATGCGCGCTCTCGTCTTTCCTCAGCAAGGTCCAACTCTAGTGCCACGGCTTCATTGTTCAGATCTGGCTGGAAGTTTTCTGAGCGGATGGTTGGCATGCCAATCTCTAGTGGGATGATGGCCTCCATACCATAGGCCAAAGCGAACGGTGTTTCCCCGGTCGATCGTCTTGGTGTAGTGCGGTATGCCCATAGCACACTAGGAAGCTCTTCAACCCACTTTCCCTTCGCCTTCTCGAGCCGCTTCTTCAGCCCGTCTAGGATGGTCTTGTTTGAGGCCTCTGCTTGGCCATTCGACTGAGGATAAGCCGGGGTTGAATTGTAGAACTCAATCTTCAACTCTTCGCAAAATCCGCGAAAGAGCTTCCCATCGAATTGAGTGCCATTATCTGAGATGAGCGCCCTGGGTATACCGAAGCGAGTGATCACATTTTGCCAAACAAACCTCTTAACGTCCTTTTCCTTAATGGTTGCAAGTGGCTCGGCCTCCACCCACTTAGTGAAATAGTCAGTGGCGGCGATGAAAAACTTGCGATTGCCCGGTGCGACTGGGAGTGGTCCAACAATATCCAATCCCCAAAGAGCGAACGGCCAAGGACTTGTGAGCGAAGTAATTCCCTTGCTGGCTGGTGGATCTGGTGAGCAAATTTCTGACACTTTTCACATCGGCGGACGTATTTCTGCGCGTCTGCCTGCATGCATGGCCACCAGTAACCTTGAGAGATTGCTCGGTATGCCAGAGATCTGCCCCCTGTATGGCTTCCGCAGATGCCCTCATGAATTTCAAAGAGAAAATCCTCTACCCTTGCGGGGTGGACACACTTCAAATACGGCCCGGTGAAGGACTTCTTATATAAGGCTCCGGATGGGGAGAGCCAAAACCGCTCTGATTTTGCTCGGATTTTGTGTGCCACCTTCTTTTCTTCTGGTAGGACTCCATCTTTCAGGAAGGCAATGATGGGGTCCATCCAAGAGGGACCCAAGTCGGCGCAGTGTATCTCGGTTGCTTCTGGTTCCTCAATGCTTGGCCGAGGCAAAAATTCTATCATCAAGGGGTTAGGAAAAGCTGTCTGAACGGAGGCGAGCCCAGCCAATTCGTCAGCCGTGTTGTTTGCTTCACGGTTTATCTGTTCCACTCTTATCGCAGAGAACTTCTTGATCTCTTCTCGCACCAACGCTTGATACTTGGCCATCCTTTCATCCCTTGCCTCATATTCCCCTGAGACTTGATTGACCACCAGCTTGGAGTCGCTGAAAACCATAAGGGCTGTGGCTTTCATTCTCAATGCGCTTCTCAGACCGGCGAGGAGGGCTTCATACTCTGCCTCGTTGTTAGACGCTGGGAAGCCGAGCGTAATTGCCTGCTCAATAATCAGCCCATCTGGCGAAGTTAGCACAATTCCCAGCCCGGCCCCATGCCTGTTGGACGCCCCATCGACAAACAACTTCCACATCTCGCCAAGAAATAGCTTCCAGCAATCGGACGGATTTTGGGAGCTTCTGGGAGCTTCTCAATTCTAGGTTTTTGGTGGGCTCAATCTGGTCTCCTTGCACGTCTTTGCTGGGTGCCTCTTTTGTTGAGTCGTCAGCCTTTGTCATTTCAGGCAAGCTCTGCTCTTCTGCCGCTGGCGAGCCATCGCACATCTCTGATGTCAGGATCCCGGGTTGTGCTAACTCCGCACCAACCAAATCGACCGGACAGATCGGATGAGTTCCTGGGGCAAATTCCGCCACGAAATCTGCAAGGGCTTGCGCTTTGATCGCGGTGCGTGGTCGGAACTTGATGTCATACTGGCCTAATTCCACGGCCCATTTCAGAATTCTCCCTGTGAAGTCCGCCTTTTCGAAGAGCACCTTAAGTGGAAATTCGGTCAATACTACTATTGTATGGGCATGAAAATAGTGCGCCAGTTTTCTTGACGCCATCATGAGGGCCAACGCCAATTTTTCCAAGGGAAGATACCTAGTCTCAGCCGGAAGCAGGGTCTTGCTAACATAAAAGATTGGTAGGTGCTGGATGCCCTCAGCACGAACCAGTACCGCGCTCACTGCGTGTTGAGAAACTGCCAAATAAAGGAACAACTCTTCGCCCGGCTGAGGAGTGACCAGAATAGGAGCCGAGGAGAGATAAATCTTCAGGTCGGCCAGCGCACGATCACACTCATCATCCCAGAAGAATTTGGACTTCAAGGTCTTAAAGAAGGGCCTGCAACGATCCGAAGACCGGCTGATGAATCTATTCAGTGCAGCTGCCATCCCGGCAAGATGTTGCACGTCCTTTGTGGAGTTCGGGCGCTCCAGCCCTTGTATCGCTTTGATTTGGGATGGGTCGGCTTCAATTCCCCGGTTTGTAACCAAAAACCCCAGGAACTTTCCGGTGCCAACTCCGAAGGCGCATTTGGAGGCATTCAGGCGAAGCTTGTGGCGCTTGAGTATGGCAAACATTTCTGCTAGGTCGGTGAGGTGCTGGGATTTCTCCTTACTCTTCACCACCATATCGTCGATATAGGCTTCCATAGTTCGACCCAAGAAGGAGCGAACATCTTTGTCACCATTCGCTGAAAGGTTGCCCCAGCGTTCTTTAGTCCGAACGGCATGACCTTGTAACAGTATAAGCCTCTGGGGGTGGTGAACGATGTAATCTCTCTGTCCGGCTCATACATGGCTATCTGGTGATAGCCGCGGTATGCGTCCAAGAAGCTAAACCTCTGATGGCCAGCGGTTAAGTCCACCAACTGGTCAATTCGAGGGAGGGGAAGCTATCCTTTGGGCAAGCGCGGTTGACAGTCTTGTAGTCAACGCAAACTCGCCATTTGCCGTTCTTCTTGGGAACCACCACCGTGTTAGATATCCACCGAGGATATTGCACCTCCTCTATTGCCCCGGCCTCCAACAAATTCTTCACTTCTTCCGCAACCACTTCAGCATGGTGTAATGCCGAACGGCGGGTTCTCTGTATGACCGGCCGCGCATTGGGGAAGACGTTTAGCTGGTGGCAAATGAAGCTTGGATCGACGCCAGGCATATCGTAAGGCGTCCATGCAAAAGCCTCCAAGTTGGAAACCAAGAAGTTGACATAATCTGCCCGCTCGGCACTAGACAAAGACGATCCCAAGAGGAAGAACTTAGTTGGATCGTTTTCGTCAATGCGCACTTCCACCAAGTCTTCGACCGATTTTTCCTCGGCCTTCCTTCCCACGTCCTCAAGGACCTCTTTTCCCTCGGGCCCCTCGATCATCTGAACAAACCCTTTGGCTGCTCGGCTGCCATTTACCGCAACGAAGCATTGTTTGGCCATCACCTGGTCTCCCCAGACTTCCTCTATTCGCCCATTCGATGCCGGAAAGCGCATGACTTGGTGGAAGGTCGAAGCAACTGCTTGCATGGCGTGCAGCCAGCCCCTTCCTAAGATCAAATTGTAGGTGGACGGCACTTTGAGCACCCAGAACTCCACTTGCTTTACTACTGAACCTGCTTTGACCGGCAAAATAATCTTTCCGATCGGCCATTCCGGCTGTGAGTTGAAGCCGACCAAAGGAGATGTCGCAGGAGCCAGATCTTTGTCTTCTAACTTCATTTGCTTGAACGCATCATAGTACATTATCTCGACCGAACTCCCCTGGTCGATCAGAATCCTCTTATCTCAAAGTCTTTGACGCGAAGGGTCACCACCAAGGCGTCGTTGTGCGGCATCTGCACCCTTTCCAAGTCTTTGGTCGAAAACGAAAGGATGTCCTTCTCCTCGATTTTTCCCTTCTTCACGGCGGGCTGAACAGAGAGCACTTCCCTCATGTGCTCAGCCTTCTTTATCATCCCTCTAAGTTCGCAAACCCTTGCCGGTTCAATGATGTCGTGGATGACGTTGATCACTCCTTGCGGGGGCGCATCCAGGGCGGCCATGCCATTGGGCTCGGTTTGCCCGGTTGGCGCGGCCTTGACTCCCCCATCTATGTATTGGTCAAGATGACCCGCCGCCACCAACTCCTCCAGGTGCTGTTTGAGCGGCAAGCAATCTTCTGTCCGATGTCCCCGCTCTTCATGGAAGGTGCAGCGATATTTCGGATTGAAGCCTCGCTGTGCGCTCCCTAACTTGGCCGGCCAACGGACAAAAGGCTCCCCGCGGATCTCGCTCAAAATGCGGTAGATGGGAATTTTGAAGACCGTGGTAATCCCTGTCCGCGCCTTCAGTTTTCTCTTGGCATCCTCTGCTGCATCGCGAGGTGCATCAGCCCGGTCATTTCTGCGACCTCTGTTTTTGTCATTTTGGCCGGTTCCTCGGCGCTGGTCTTTTGGTCGGTCGCTTGGGCGGTTATCCTCCTGCCCAACCGAGTTAACTTTCCCCGCTGTCCTGCCCACCGCGACCGGATTGTCCTTCTCGGTCGCAGAGGCGGCGTCATCTTCCACACGAATGTGTTCGTTGATCCGCTGCATCAAAGATTCCATGGTGGTGGGCTGATGCATCGTGAGCGAATCTCGCAGTCTATGTCCGACTGGGAGACCCCTCTTGTATTGAGTGATCGCCAGATTGGTCGGGCAATCGAGGATCTCATTGTAAGTCTCCCAGTACTTCGCATTGTATGCCTTCAGCGAACTCCCAGACTCCATCTTGACGCCCAGGAGGTGGTCGACCTCCTTCGGCGTTCGTGTGTTGGTCTTGAATCTGGTGACGAAGGCTTCCGCAAGTTGTTGCCACCCCTCGATACTCCCCTCCGGGAGCCTCTCGAACCACTTCAAGCCCAGCTCTCCCAAGCTTGCTGGGAATATGAGGCACATCAAGGCGTCGTTCCGGCGGTGGCCAGCCATTACTTGCCGGTAATGACTCACATGCATGTACGGATCCGTCTTGCCGTCATAGAGAGTAAATTTTGGTTGGTGGAATCCGGCAGGGAGTGAGGTGCTCTCAATCTCTGGGGACAATGGGGTGGCTGTAAGCCTCGCCAACTCTTTGTCCACCAGTGCTGGGGCTACGTTTCTGGGCGCCGGCATCATCACCTCTTCACTGAAACGAACTGGGGCGCTTAGCCTCTGGAACGCCGGCACCCTCTCAGCCTCCCGACGGCGCGCTTTCTCCTCCAGCACGTCCCTGAGATCCCTGGAACGGGAAGAGGCAGAGTATTGCGACGTTGATGACGGGCGCGAGGGGCAATAGGTGCTGTCGCGAGTGATGGACCTGCCCTCTCGCTGGTCAGAGTCTCCGACCCCATAGTTCCGGGTGATGGAGATTGAATGAGTTCTCCTCTGGTGGCGACTGCCAGAACGAGGGGAGGGGGTGCGCTCACTGAGGTTGCCCTCTCCAGCAACACCCTTCCCCCTAACTTGGCGCTTCAGCAGCTCCATCTCCGCTGCCATCTTACGAATGAGGGCGTCTTGGTCCTTGAGTTTGTGCTCCAGGCGCTGCTCGCGGGACTCCCCCCGGCGCCGGCGGCCCTCTGGACTCTGTGAACGATCTGAACTCCTCCCACGCTTGTCGCGCGCTCCGCGCGAAGAGGTTTCTAGGCCCGCCATGGTCGGAACATTAGGGGGGCCTTCTCTCCTTCGGACATACTCCGGAGTCACACCATCGACGACGGACGACGGACAACGGAACTTCGTCATTGTTGGCCATGGAAATGATCGAAGAAGCTTGAAGAACAAGGGTTGAAAATCAAAGAACTTCCCACAGACGGCGCCAATTGTACGGGGGCAAAATAACCTTAGCTCTCCGTACGCCTTGAACGTCAAGCTTCCGTCAACGGCGTCTGTCTCTACAACACAAAAATGGTGAGCTGCCCGGCGGTGGTGTGCCGGAAAAACCCTCCGACGCTCAAGTCAGCTTACTGAGGAAGAAGATAATGAGAAGAGAGAGAGGGAGTGCTTGTGAGAATGAATTCGCATACCAGTAGCATTCACCTTCCCTCTCTATATCTTGGCTGGCCACGCAGCTCCGAGATTGTGCGCGCACTACCTCTGCTGTCCTTCCCTGGACAGGTGGCAGTGCTCGCCTCTCACCACCCTACACGTGTAAAGGTTTTGTCCTCCTTCCAGTACATGTAGAACTGCCTAACGGTATTGAGGCGTTCGTGGAGCAGATGTCCTCTCCCTCACACCATTGGCCCAGGTGGCACCCTTAACCGGGGTACCATGACCGGTCTAACCTTATGGAGATCCCAAATTACTAAACCGCGCTACGTACCGCCGGCCTGTGATTTGGGACCAGGCTAGAACTTAATCACTACGCCGAGCCATTCCTGATCGGTTCGTCGTGACAGACCGGTTGCGAGGCATGCCGGCCTCCAACCATTTTATCTCCAGTCTCGGTCACGTGCAACCGCCTCACCTTGGCTGGCCGGCCGGAGGCATACCGGCCAGGCCGCGTAACCCGGTCAGCCCTTCAGCTCGGTGCTCAAAAGTTTACCAGTTGACCTCGCCGACCGAGCAAGACAGACCGCTCGGTCGTTGCATCGCCAATCTGCTCGGCGCCGCGTAGTTTGTAACGCCGATCGTTACTTTTGCTCGGCCGTACTATCCGATGGAAATCTTCCCTCTCAATTATAATGTGTGTTATAAAATAATTAAAATTAAAGTATAATTTTAATTATTATTTTGATAATATTGATACTATCATTCTATAAAATTATTAGTTGAATATATATATATATACATATATTAATTTTAATTAAATTATTTGTATATTTTGATAATTTTAATTCTATCGTATTATAAAAGAGTAATTATCATATAATAATTTGTATGATAAAAAAATCCGTGAAAGAATTAAGAATAAAAAATTGAATCACAAAATTAATATTGAGTTTGTACATTATCTTAATTTACGATAAAAAGTATATAAAAATATATTTATCAAATAGAATTCATATAAAATAAATAAAATTAGTATAATTTAACAAACTTTATATTATAATAAAAGTTAAATAATTATTTCATTTCTTTTTTTTCCTAAATTCTCAAGCATATTGTAAATTTATAAAGCAAGTCAAAAATATCTTTGATTTTCTCGAAACGCGTTTAGAAGATGAGGCGCGCAAGGGTAGTCTAGGCTAGTAAATAATTCAAATCGCCCCTCGCCACTTTTTCGGGTCTTCTATCATTTCGCAGCGACTCTCCCTTCCCTACCCAAAAATAACAGAATGTATATAATAGAGAGAGAAGAGGATATACAAAAAAAAACATCAAATGAAGCATAGAGATGGCTCTAATACCGACAACAAAGTCGAAGATCAGTAATCTTCTGAGCATCTTAACAGCAACCCACAAAACGCCCAGTTTGGCTTCTGGTTCGTACTCTAATGGCGCTGCGAGAAAGTTTCGGGTCGCTCCATTTGGAGGTTCGGGTCGGTCATTATCGTCCTCGGTAGCTCCTCTGGAGTCGGACATGGTGAGTTTGAAGGATTACGAGGAGTATAGGAAGGCTCTGTATGGTGGCATCACTCACAAGGCTCTCTTGGTTGATGCTGTTGGCACTCTTGTTCTCCCCTCTCAGCCCATGGCCCAGGCATGCATCTCCCCCCCCCCCCCCCCTCTCTCTCTCGAATTATGTACCCATTTCGTTTCTCTTTATATTTCTGTATGTTGGGTTAATTTTGATTTTGTTTTTTAATCTCCTAAACTATCATAAAATTTGTTTTGTTTTGTTTAATTTCATTCTTAAACTATTAATTTGATTTATTTAGCTCTTAACGTTTATAATTTCAGCTAATTATAAAAAAGAAAGTGTCCAAATTAATTACGGTTAAAATCTAATTTTATTTGAGGTGAAAAATAGTCATTTCAAAATTTAAACAACTAAACTAAAAACAAATTTTAAATTCACTATTTTGAAATGAAATATAGAGAAGAAGGTGAGTGTTCAAGGTGTAATGTTGAAAAGACAGTTTTATGTGATGTTTGTCAGTTTAGTCTCTTAAAATTTAATTTTATTACTTTTATTCTTTAAATATCAATTTGAGTCAATTTAGGCTAAGTTTGGGAACTTGTAAAAAAGTTAAAAAGTCAAAAAGTTACTCAAAAAGTTAAAAAGTTAACACTATTCACCAAAAGTCAACAATTACGGCTGCACAATTCCCAATTCGAATTTTTTCCTACAAATCAATTTTTACAATTTTTTATTACACATTTTTTCATAAAAAGTTAAAAAGTTAACCCAAACATCCATATTTTCAACCTCAATTTTTTAGTCTAAAAAGACAAAAAATACACTTATTTAAGACATCCCAAACAACCCCTTAGTATAATATTAGGGTAAATTACAAATATACTTCTAAGATTTGCTTAAAATACGAATTACTCAGTGGTTTGAAAAATTACAAATACTTCCGTGTTAGAATTTTTCATTTAACACAATTAATTGAAAAAATGAAATTTCTCACTGTTCACCTATATAATAATAAAATTATTTAAATTATTAATTAAAATAAACTTTTAATATTATTAAAAACTGTTAATTAAACTTGATGATTTATTAATAAAATAACATATTTGTCATGAAATTAGAAACTTTAGGCGACATAATGTAATTTCTAGAACCACAGGAAGTAATTTGTAATTTAAGTAAACCTCATGTGCGTGTTTGTAATTTACCCTTAATTTTAACATCCGTTTACATTGATAACGAGAACCATATGAATAAAAACAGTGTTAGTTAAGTTTCGATTTTATTATTTTGATCATCAAAATTGTCAATTTCAATATGTTTGGTCCTGTTTACCTTGCCATACACAACATCTTTCACATTTCTCTCTTCTTTTTGTTAGTAACTCAAACTCCAAATCATGACCATCATAAGAAATAGATTAAGAGATCATTTGGGATGGGCTAATATAATTAAAAAGTTACAAAAAAAAGGCAAAAATTCATTCTCGTTCTCTACCTTTTACACAATTTTATTTATTTATTTATTTTATTTATTTTATTTTTTGTAAAAAAGTAAAATGTTATTCCAAACATTTCAATTTTTTTACCTCACATTTTAGCCAAAAAAACTAAAATAATCAATTCCCAAACTAACCCTAATTAAAGTTGAGAGTAGCGGCTGATAAATGAAATTTGATTAATCTAGGAAGGTGTTATAGTCATTTAACCATTTCATTTGATAGAGGTAGCTAACAAGGGATGTTAGTGTAATTTTAAGGATTAAAGGGAGTGACACTGATATTTCAAAATAAAAAATAAAAAAAAATAAAGTGGGGCCTTCGTGTAATTTACTCTAAAAACAAGGATACAATACTTTTCTCATTATCAATATAGACGGACGTTAAATGATATGATCAAATTGACAATTTCGAGGACAAAAATGACAAAATTAAAATTGAAGGGACTAAAATGACAAAGAACACAACACATACTTTAGAGACTAAGATTGTATTTTACTTTTATTCCTCATTTTTAATGTAGACAGACGTTAGAGTTAGGACTAAATTGATTCAAATTGACAACTTTGAGGACCACCGAGTTGAATAAATTTATAATTTTACCCTTAAAACTATGACACATGTCACTTATGTACATATTTTTCATTAAAAAAAAAAATGAATAGTTGTAATCAATTATACTAAATTGAGACAAAAAATCATAAATTTCAGGGTCAAAATAATGCCAACTAAAACAGGGACCAAAATGATAGGACCAAAATATAAGGAGGTGTTCATGGGTCGGTTTGGTTCAGTTAGCACTAAATTTAGAACCAACCCAATCATGGTCGGTTCCAAAATTTTGGACCCAGAACAAAACCAATCATGCACTAGAACCAACCCCACCCTACCCAACCCAACTGTTATAGTTCGGGTTGGTTTGGGTTAAAACCACGGTTCCACTATATTAAAATAAGTGAATCAATCAATAATAAATAATTAAAATAAACAAGTCTTTAATATTTAAACATAATACAAATGAAAAAAATTATTTAATGCAAATCAATACAAATTAAATGCAATCCAAACTTAAACATAAGCAATATCAATAAAATCCATTAATACAACCAATACAAATTAAATAGATTATGAAATTGATTCAAACTTCTAGTTCTTCCTTTGTTCACTTAAAAATTCTTGTATGCGGAAAATTATTAGGTGCAATCAAGTCCATTGTAATAGACCAATTAATATAAAAAAAAAATCAACAAAAAAATGTATATATATAAATAGGTTCAGTTGTTGGATTGGTTCGGTTTAGGCAAGGCCTAAACCAAGAACCAACACAATCCTATCGGTTTGATAATTTGAAGATCCAGAACCAAACTAACGCACTCAAAAACCAACCCAACCCAACCCAAAGAGGTTGGTTTGGTTCGATTCTTCTGTTCACTAGTTAATTTGAACACCCCTAGGGACTACCATCGTAACTTGCTCTAGAAAATATGACAATAGTTTAGAGGATAAAGTTGAAATTAACCTCTCTACATTCAGAATTTATATATTTGTCAATGTTGTTGGGATCGGGGATCCAGCCCAAGACCTTATAGAAATCATACCAAGCAGAAAAAACACACCCACACAGAAGGAGACACCAAATTTAACGTGGTTCGGCCATAATGCCTACGTCCACGGGAGAGTAACCGTTTATCACTTATAACAATGGAGAGATTACAGAAATATTACAGAGGAGAAGTTCACACTATTCTCACTCACCCATTCACCCGTCTCCCTCGCTCACACCGAGGGAGACGGTTTCTCACATCTCTCACTCTCTTGGTTCACTCTTACCATCTCCTCCTCCTCATCACCTCAATTTATACACAATTGAGGGAGGATATGATTGGCCATCACCTACCTCCTTCCACTCTGTAGTGGGTTGGAGTTGGTGAGCCACCCCCACCATTATCTTGGTGCTCCATTGTTGGCCACTTCTTCTCTAAGTGCTCTCAACCACCCCATTCTCTCTAAGGTGGGTTAGCCACTCACATGGGATGATAATAATACATACAACAAATCACCCCCTCAACCCATGTGAGATGATCCACTACACACACAACTGCTAATCTTGTCACGCCCAAGAAAACAATAGAATCTTCATCTCCTCACTGAGACGCTGCATCCCCTGAAGCTAGAGATAATACACCAGAGATACAAGAGGAGGAGGGAATCCTTCATCCTCAACTCAACTCACACCACTCTCTGATTTGGAGAGAGCCTCTGCTCCTATCTCCCACAGATCTCTTACACGTTTCCTGCCTTAGATGCCTTCACTTGTTATGCTTGAACTTGCGCAACCAAGATATCCGACACCCCTTGATTAGATGTCCTGCACCCCCTGCTGGAATGCCCTGCACCCCCTGATTGGATGCCCTTGACTGTCATGCATTACCTCGCAGGAACAGTCATTGGAGCAATAAAAAACTCGTTGTTTGTTCCATCAACGTCCTCGGTCTTCTTTGCTCGGAGCTTTTCATCTGAACTATCAGCCTTTGCCCTCTGCATTTCTGAACAACCTCCAGCATTTCCACATACGCTCGTTGTCAATGCTTTTGCAATCCCTGATTTTGCTGTCCAGTAGATTGATGGTTGACAGTAGCTCCATCTGTCAAAGCATTGTCAGCTATGCAATTCCTTGCATAGTGCCCGCACCCATGGCTTCTGGTCTCCCTGCGTCGAGCTCGCCTGAGAGATCCGCATCAACTCTATCCTCCACTGCCATGGAAATAAAGAAACCACCATAGAGAAAAAAAAAAAGACTTGCCACTCCTTGGCGCGCACTCTTGCGTTTTATCCGTCTTAATTTCTCTGTCTGGCAGTTCCTGTGAACTTTCAACAACCCGCTGCTGCACACTCCTCTTGCGCCTCTGTACGATACTCTACCGTACCCTTGCACTGCTGCACGTCTGCATTTGTGCTTCTGCGCTTAGTATGCTCCTCTGCAACTATTGTTCTACACGCCCACATACCACCAGTACTTACTCGTATACAGTAGCTCCAACAGCCACAGCATTTCCCTGAGCCTGAACTGGTTGCCAAATCATCTATCCGTCGATGAATGGCCTTTTTTATTGAACCAGATCTTCTGATCAACTCCGGAGATAATCATCTCTGCAATCCTCTGATCGCCCCTTGACCAATCCTGATCTCCCTCGATTTGCCATTTGATCAAGCCTGATCTCCTTTGGTCTTCAATGATCTATCTCAATCTGTATCTGGTTGTCTAATCTGGTCAAAATCTGCCCATTCTAACCTTTTCAGTGAATCCGCAGTGTTCCACAATATCCGGCAACCTTCCTTCGACTATTGAAGATGACAAACTCCCATGTTTTGATCATCTTTCAAAACCGTTCAGAATTTCACTATTCTAACCTCGCGGTTGCGTCCGGAACGGTCCGTTTAGCGAGGACCAACCTTCACTGCAATTCCGGGGACCTCACTGAAAAATATCCCCGAAAGCTGGGCCACACCACAATTTTCTGAAACTGCTGGGCCAGATTGCAATTTTCAGAAGTTCAGGGAATATTCCGTGTACCAACAAAAATATTCCGTCCACTGCACCTGATGCCGTCCGTCCCTTTAATCTGCCTTCTTTTTACAGAAATTCCGTCTCCAAAATCTGACCGTACGGATGTGTCCGGAATACTCCAAATAGTCGGAAACCACTATTGGATCACTAAAAACGGACTCCGAATGGCTTAGATCTAGCCAAAACATTTTGTACGCCTCAGATCTGTGGCTGCACCATAGCCGCGAAGCACTAGATCCTATCTCCCTGAGGCTGCACCATTGCCGCGTAACACTGGATCCTGCCTCGGAGTGCTGACGTGGCAGGTTGCTGGGCCCACCGTGCTGACGTGTCGATGACATGGTCTCCCACGTGGCGCAGACCTGGCTGCCAAGTGGCACTGACATGGCTGATGACGTGGCAGCCATTGGGCCTCTCTTTGCTGACGTGGTGCCACATGGCGCTGACGTGGCACACTGACCTGGCGCGTGTCTGACACGCGTTGCCTCCCCACTCGTCTTCTTTCTCTGGCCGCGCGTGCGGCGCGTGCCTGCGAGTGGGCCTCACGCGCCTTGTTCAGGAGGCGCGTGAGGGCGCGTGGAGCATCCTCTGGGTGTCTGCTTTACATGGTTGGACTCCTCTCGTCGAGCCCTTGCTCCTGGTATGCTCAAAACCTGATTTCGAGCAACTTCATTTCTGGGCAGTTTCGAACATCGCACTGTTTTTGTTCCGAAACGCCACCGACGAGGCTCTGATACCACTTGTTGGGATCGGGGATCCCGCCCAAGACCTTATAGAAATCATACCAAGCAGAAAAAACACACCCACACAGAAGGAGACACCAAATTTAACGTGGTTCGGCCATAATGCCTACGTCCACGAGAGAGTAACCGTTTATCACTTATAACAATGGAGAGATTACAGAAATATTACAGAGGAGAAGCTCACACTATTCTCACTCACCCATTCACCCGTCTCCCTCGCTCACACCGAGGGAGACGGTTTCTCACATCTCTCACTCTCTTGGTTCACTCTTACCATCTCCTCCTCCTCATCACCTCAATTTATACACAATTGAGGGAGGATATGATTGGCCATCACCTACCTCCTTCCACTCTGTAGTGGGTTGGAGTTGGTGAGCCACCCCCACCATTATCTTGGTGCTCCATTGTTGGCCACTTCTTCTCTAAGTGCTCTCAACCACCCCATTCTCTCTAAGGTGGGTTAGCCACTCACATGGGATGATAATAATACATACAACAAATGTAACCTACTTTCTCTGTATACATATATATATATATATGCATTAAATATGTCTCATTGCTTTCTCTTTCTTAACGTCTTTATGTTGCAGATCTATAGACAGATTGGTGAGAAATATGGCGTTCAGTACTCAGAAACTGAGATATTAAACAGATACAGGAGGGCTTATGAGCAGCCTTGGGGTAGATCTCGACTCAGGTGATTTATTGTCCTTGACAAGTTTCAACATATCATTGCTAGTTTCTGAATTAATTTAGTTTGCATGGTTGGATTTGAAAATATTTTGGGAGTTACATGGAGGATTAAATGTGATTTTTGATGACCCATAGTTGATTCATTTTCGTATAATATCAAAAGCAAGAATAATAAATTTCTTTTGTTTAAGTTATGATAATTAGAGAGGTGGGTTCTGTGTTTCAATTGCATCTAATTATGTATTATGATTATGACCATTTTTTGCTTTATATAAGGGTATGCTTTCTTTTTCACCCACTTTAGGTTTCCTATTCTAACCATTGAAACAGAGAACTATGTAACTTGAACTTATTAATTAGCTGATTTTATACCAAACCTGTCCTTTTATTCACTAATACGGTATTAGAGTAATTAAAGCTTTTTGGGATATCCATGTTGATTGAACATGTATAGAACCATTCAATTCTGATATTTCGGAGGAGCTGGAGTTTTCTTATGGTTAAGACATGGGTCACAATTTTTTTATATATAGGTCTCAAAATTAATTTAATCTTTAAGTGTTGTGGGTTTTTTTTTCAGAGAAAGCAAATTTGACATTTGAGGACTTTCTTATCTTTTCGTTTACTAGCTGGACTCAATTTGTCACCCTCAATAAAAGAGTCATTTACATATTCAAAAAGTTGCTTTGTTGTTATTATAATATTTTTTTTTGGTGATTATAGTTAATTTATCTATATTGAGCTTGCATGTAGTTGCTACACAAAATTGAACTTGTATTTCATAAACTTATCTCAAATGTAAATGAGTGGCAAGATGAATCCATAAGTTAATCACTCGCTATTAGCTTTGGCTTTTAGAGTACTAGTTGTCTGATTACACGGTGATAGAGCCAGTAGGATCTTTATCAATTTGAAATCCTTCCTGGACCTTGGTTAGGTAAATCTCTTTTGTAAATCTATGTTACATGGACTTGGGTACAGGTGTCCGATGTGTGGATGTGTTTCTAGGGATCCAAATCTCAAATTTAAGGCACACGGACTCGGCATAAAAAGGGTCATATTTATATATTTTAAATTGTTTATGTGAGATAAAATTATGTTGTTATATGTAACATTAACGTACATTGTCAAAAAGGTATTTTATGCCTTTTATAGCTATTATACAACAAAATATATACATAATGATAGTGTCAAATACAAATATTATTAAATATATAAGTGTCTTGATAGAAAGTATGAGACACATAGCACACACCCTTGTCAAGGTGTGTTTGATTTAGTTTTAAGAGTCCAGGTAACATAGATGTGCATGCCTCACTCAAGAGGGGTATGGTAAAGTTTGAGGGGCACACGGTGAAATAAATATATGAATCACGTCATTCTATATGGCTTAAACTTTTACAGTAATCGGTTTTTAATATTAGTTACTTTATTATCGCTTATCGAGATTACATCTTGCATGGACTTCCTGAAGATATATAAGATGCTATTTCTGGACTTTCTAATTGAAATTCTTCTAGGGCATTTTGTCTGTTCAACTCCCAGGACATTTTAGACATTGTTCCCCTTAATTAGTATACAATAATACAAGTAGTAAAAAAGTTTCATCCCCCTTTTCTACGAAGGTAAAAGTTTTCTCCATTTATATTTTGCAAAATATTATTTTCTTCTAATAGGCGATAACAATTTATAAAAGTGTGTTTACTAAATTGCAGATATGTTAACGATGGGAGACCATTCTGGCAATATATAGTCAGTTCTTCAACTGGCTGTTCGGATTCTCAGTACTTTGAGGAGTTGTACAATTATTATACCACTGAAAAGGTTAGCTTTGAGGCATTGATTGGTTACAATTATTTTGGGGTTATTGAATGCATTTTTTCTCCCCGTGGTATAAAAAGTGAGGTAAATACTTCCAAAATGCTAACCAAACCTTGTCTGATATATTAATTGACACTTATACTACTTACTTTTACCATCTTAATTTTAATTTAATTTTCATTTGTTTCTATCCAAAGGCATGGCACCTCTGTGATCCCGATGCGGAAAAAGTATTTAAGACCCTAAGGAATGTAGGTGTAAAATTGGCTGTTGTGTCAAACTTTGACACTCGATTGAGGCCTGTTTTGCGGGCCCTGAATTGTGATTACTGGTTTGATGCTGTGGCAGTATCAGCTGAAGTAAGTATTGATCTATTTATTTTTTACTTTCATTCGTCCTATGGCGTTGTTCAATTTCTCCCTTTCCCCATGAACAGGTTGCAGCAGAGAAGCAAAATCCCACCATATTTATAAAAGCTTGTGAGTTGTTGGGAGTAAAGCCTGAGGATGCTGTTCATGTGGGGGATGATCGTAGAAACGATATATGGGGTGCCAGAGATGCAGGTTGCGATGCTTGGCTATGGGGAAGTGATGTACATTCCTTCAAAGAGGTATCATTAACAACTTCACTTCTATTGCTTGCTAGCAAACTACATGAGCCACATGCCTTTTTGCTATGCATCTCTCTCTCTCTCTCTCTGTGCATTTAGCAACTGTTTTCTTTTGACTTGTTATAGCTTCAGAATTCAATATGCTTTTGTTGCATTTATGTATGTTAAATAGCTAAAAGACCCACAAGCCCCTTTGGGGAAATCACTCAAAACTCTAAAGCTACATGATTATTTTACTTTATTTTGGATTGGGAAAATTGGTAAAAATTTATGTGGCTATGTTATACATATATTTTTGTAAGTTATATTGGGCTAGATAGTTTTGAATAATACTGATGCAAGAACTTTGATAAGGTGCAATTGTATTTCATATTCTGCTATGGAGCACAGTGATGTACTAAAATAAAAGAGGATATCTTTTCGAATGTAGTGTTGTGTTGATGTCAGTTACATGTCCAATACATGTTCAACATAGATAGGCAAATTTATCGCATGGTTATTGGGTGTTTTTACCTCGGTCTCACCAAAAGGTGGGGTCAAGGGGTTAATCTTAATAATAAATAAATAAAATAAAATAAATAAAAGATAGGCAAATTTATGAGAATCTAGTGTGGATTTAACCCATGGCTTTGTGCCACAGTGTTATGGTCTACAATCCCTATAGTGGACATTGTGGGTTCGAGCTTCATGTGGTGTTGGGGCTGATCTTTTTTCCCTTTCTCCTTAGATTAGGCTAGTGTAGGTTCTAATGAGTGACGAAAAAAAAAAAAAAAAGAGTGTGAATTTAAGTGATTATAAAAAAAACAAAATTTGGAAAATAGTTGTGAGGATACAATACGTATCATGTTTTATGATGGTGAACTGTGGTGGCTAAATTTTTCAATGTGGTGAACTTTTATTTACAAGGTGTACATGGTGTGTGCTGAGATTCACAAGGCTACTGCTAAACATTTGGGTACCATTTGGCAACGTTTACAGTTTACTATTTTTTATTTACAAAAAACATTAAGCATGTTTATATTTATTTTGGATAAAAACAGTTGAGGAGGTGTTGGCCGAAGGTAGTTGACAGAGGAGGTCATTAGTGATGGTAGCCAATAGCAGGGTGGGTTTGGAGCGGATTTGTCATCCTCCACCCCCACCCCATATCATATTGGGGGCGGGGTGAGAGAACCGCGGGGGCGGGTTAACTTTGTTGCTTTAAAAATAAAGAAGTTAATAAAAATTAAAGGTAATATGGTATATTATATATAATAATTTATAATTAATGAGAGTTAAAAGATGCAATATGATAAATAAATGAGTGAAAATGAATATTAAGTATAATATTTTAATTTTATTATTAAAACAATAAAATTATATACATATTATATATATATTTAATAAATAAAATTGAGGCAGAGAGGAGATAGATCAGGACGGGGGAAGTTTAAATATGTATAGTTTTCAAGTTTACTCAACTAAGTTGCCAAATAGGGATGGATACACGCATGAATTACGATGTTAAAGGCATGATACAGTAATGAACTTATTGCATTTCTTGATGTAGGTTGCTCAAAGGATAGGAGTCCGGGTCTGAATAGGACTATTCCCTTCCAACAACTTGCTTGACGAGGGCTTTCTTTCATTGTATATATAGAGAGGCTTCTCATCTGTATTTCTTCGTAACCAGTTGTATATATTCTGCTTTTTTGTAATCTGTATGAGAGATATCAGAGATGAAGATATACAATTACTTTAACTTAAGAATAAATGGCAATAAAAGAATATTTTTATTGAGAGCTTTTTGTTTTTCTATTCTACATATATATGTATATATGTTTTCACAAAATAGCTTCCGTTAGATAGATAATTAAATGTTCACATAAGTATGTCACAGATACAGATTTTCATCACCCTTACATGTTTGGTACGAATGAATGGAATGAAGTGGGAATAAAATGAGAGTGAGAATGAAATATAAAGTTGAATGAAATGGAATATCTATTCTCATTTCATTGTTTGGTTGCCAACATGGAATGACATAAGAATAAAATGATAATTCTCATCCTCATATTTAGTTATGCTTGTTAAACTAATTGAATGAAATAAGTTTTTATTTATTATTTATTTATTTTTAATAAGGCAGTAACAAACAAGTTAAAAATTTATATAGATCATGATAGTGTTGATAGTTGTAGAAGAGATGGTGTGAGCCATGGTAGTGGTGGCGACGGTGACAGCATCATCAGTGGTGATAGAAGTGATAGTAGGACGGTGGTGGTGGCGGCGGCGACAGCAGCAGACAACGTTATAGAGTGTTGGTTCTCATGATAGTTGTGGTCGTGTGGTTTTTGTGAAGGTGGTGGTAGTGGTGGTAAGGTAGTGGTTGTGGCGGTGGAGACAATGGTGGTGGTGGTGGTGGAAGCAATGGTAGTAGGGTAGTGGTTCTAGTAATAATGGTGGTAATGGTAGTGGTGGTTTGGTGGTTGTAGTGGTAGTGATTGTGGTCACAACGATGGTAAAGTGGTCGTGGTATGGCGGTGTGGTGGTTGTATGGTAGTGGTGGCAATAGGGTTAGGGGGGTGGTCAGGGTGTTGGTGATGGAAAAAGATAACTAAGGACAATTTTTTTTAGAGAAAATGTGACATTTTTGGGTGTTCCCAAACAGATACGGTCCTACTTTGTAATGAGGCCTTGTTAGGGAAGGTGGGTTTATAGCTAAAAAACCACTATAAATTCTTATATTACTCTTTATTTTATGCATTTTTTTTTTTTTTTTTGGGGTGTAAAAAGTTGAAGAGAAAACTATAATAACTTATTCCTAAACAGCTCCTAAATAATTATGTGTTCAAAGTTTATGAATTTTGCATGACATTCAATTATGTGAGTTTGGAATCCAACATCCACTTTGGATTAGTGGATCACACAAAAAATTAACCTTCATGACATCGTTTGAAAAACAAAAATGGTTGAAAAATGTTATTTGTAATGAATTCTCTTTGATTAGCTAAAACATGGCTAACAAAGAAAGGTTTTATTTGAAAAAAATAAGGGATGTGACTCTCTATCATGTTATTCAACAAAGCCAAAGGTGAGTACCCACCAATTTGTTGGGATCTAGGGATCCCACCTAGGATGTCCAGAGTATACATTCATGCACCAAACAATCCATACACATAAAGAAGACAAACAAATTTAACGTGGTTCGGCTCAATGCCTACATCCATGGGAGAGTAACCAAATTTCACTATAGATGGAGAGAATACAAAGATTACAATGGAGGAGGGAACACTCATCCTCGCTCAACTCACACTCAACTCACCCTCTTACATCGACAGAGCACCCTCTCTCACACAGAGGGCCAATCTCTTTTATTCTCTCGTTTTGCTCTTTCGGTTTCCCCCCTCACTTGTCTACTCTCTCTACCTTTATTTATACAAAAAATGGAGAGCCTAAAGTCAAGCTTGCTTAACAACTAGCCATTGACGAGCCACTGACGACATTGATGGTAGCCACCAACACAATCACCCTATAATAGGATAGATTAACTAAAAACCTCCAACTCAAATCTGCAGTTGCATTCTTTTCTTCATTTTGCAGCTTTCTTTGACTTCTAATGGCTTCCACATGCGCCGTTCCTTACATGGAGTAGAAACCCAACAATCACCCCTTTCTGCTTATGTGGGGTGATGTGTCGTAACAGCAACAAAACCTGTTGCAAATCCTATCACGTCCAAAACTAGCATAGTCTACATCTCCACATTGAGATGCCTGCACCCCCTAACAAAAAATACCTGGCACCCCCTCATATGGGTGTCCATGGTAAAAGCTAAAGATAAAACACTAGAGAAATACAGAGATACAAGAGGTGTAGGGAATCCAACATCCTCAACGCTACTCACACCACCCTTTGATTATCTCTTGAAGAGGGCCCTTGCTCTATCTCACACATCTCTTCCATGCTTCCCTGTCACGAGACCTACCATGCTTGAACCTCCGTGATCAAAATATCTGGCACCCCCTAATTGGATGCCCTACACCCACTGCTTGGGATGCCCTGCACTCCCTTGAGTGCCCTATGACACTATAGCTCTTCTCTGAATGCCACTAACTTGCCATACACCACTTTGCATGGTCAAAACTGGAGCAACAGAAAACTCTTCGTTTGCTTGGTCAATATTTCCAGTTTTCTTTGCTTGAAGCTTCCATCTGAACTATCAGCATTTGCCTTTTGCACTTCTAAACAACCCCCCCAACATTTCCACACGTTTGTTGTATGTGCCCTTTGCAATCCCTGATCTCCAGTTCAGTGATGCACTTCACCTACGCATCTCTCACTTGTATTACCAAACTGACGGTTGACAGCAGCTCCTTCTACCAAAGCAATTTCAACAGGTCTGTAAAAGTCACTAACTATGCAATACCTAGCATAGTAATTGCACCCATATTTTTTGAGTGCCCATCATGGCTTCATCTTTCCTCCTACACTTGAGCTCACCTGACAGATCTGCAACTACTCTGTTTCATCAAGAGGTGTGTTCGCCGCCACAGAACCAAAACCAACCATTCAGTCAAAATTGAATGCCATATGTTGTACAAAACATGAGCGCTCTTCCAACGAATACAGTAGATTTCATTGCTCAAAAAAATATTGAGCCAATGCACAAAACATGCAGAACCAATCGAGCTAGCTCTTTCGATTTTTTGTAACTCAAGCTACACCATCGTGCCAAATTTCGATTTCCATAACTGCTAAACAAGTTGTCCTTGACAACTACTACCAAAAAAAAACACATTTTGAGCAAATTTGTTTGAACCAATGTTGAGGAGACTACACAAGAGATGCTTCAAATTCTCTGTCAAAGCAACTTCAAAAGGGGAACCATAAACTTCCAGTTCAATCTACCATCAAACACAAAACTGCTCTCTTCAAGCTTGAACTAATCACGAGAGCCAACAAATACTATGAGAACTGAAACAAGTTCTCCACCAAATAAAAGCTGGATTGTGGATGCAGTCAGACTCTAACCAGTTCGAAAGTATCAGAACCAACTTTAGACGAACAAACAAAAAACAAGAGCTAAAAATTTTGAAGTGTCGAGCAAACTCCAGATTCCTCCATCTACAATTCCAACCGACAGATACAAGATGATACACCATCTTTACAATTGCCAAAACTGCCCAAAGGCGCATGCATTGTAGGTGCACTATTCCAACAGTCCCCATTGACTCCATTGAGTCAACATACGATCTATCACCTCCAAATCCAACGGCAGATTGAGGAATGGATCCCAAAACATAAGATTCAAAATCAGCTTCAATCTTCAATGAACAACAATGATCACACCGCTTCCATAGAAGCAAACACACAGAGTCTGAATCGTCACTCAAACTGCTAATAGTTGATGTCTTCGAATATGGAACAGATTACAAAGATGACAATCACAAGAGGAAGAAACGATCAAGTCTCATGAACCAATAACACCAATGGATCTAATCAAACACGATCATAGATCCCAAATGTGATAATGAATCTCAACAAAACACGACTCCAAAAAAGTCGCCAATAATCCATGAAAGACCACCAAAACAATGTCTCCAATAGACATTGCAAAAAAGAACACCAAAGCTCCACCAAGATTTGAAGTAGATTGCCACAACTTCTCCTTCAAACTGACAAATGCGGACACCAAGGCTTCACCATATGCAGGTATTTCAACAATGATCCATGAAGGATCTCTAACGCCTCTACAAAGGCTAATGCCAATAAAGTACTACTATTTGGACTTCTCATATATGCCAAATCTTTGTAGTACACTCTGCCAATACCGGTTCTCTCTACCTCCTAGAGAGATCCCAATGAACTATGAAGTTCTACAACTGACCCGAGAGTCTCCAAATGAAATGAGAACTTCTGACTCTGAAGGGTCTTCAAATTGGCTTCAAATGGGTGAACAAAATTTATCACCCCAATTACCTATATGGGTGATACAATGCCGTTGTACAAACACGCCTCCATTCCATCCAGCATTTGGAGTGACACTACACCTCCTGCTTGAAATGTCTTCAACCACCATATATAATCCTGCACGGCTCCCATCTCTATCACCAGGTACTTGCATCATCCAATAGAATACATACGGTTTCCCTATTAAGGTGACTCCACCCAAACTCTCTGGATGCTCGTCGTGACTTCATTTCCACGAACCAAATTCAAGACAAAGCAAGAGATCTGCCTCTTATTGGGTGCACACTACCATGTCTTATCCATCTTAATTTCACTGTCTGGAGCTTTCTTTTGTGAATTGGTTGCTGTTTCCAGGCCAAAATCCTACACATTACACCCCTGTACAATTTGTTGCATACTCTTGCACTATTGTACGTTTGCACCTTGTATGATACTCTTACGTACCCATCTATGCTCTCGTAGCTATGTGCTCCCATGCCTTGTGCATGCACTTCTACAGTTGTTGCTCTTCCACGTTCAAATACCACTAGTACTACTTCTATTCTTGTTTGATAGTAACTCCAACTGCCACAACATTCCCCTAACCCTGTATTAGTTGCCAATCATCTGTCTGCCGATGAAGTGATCTTCTCCTGATTGAACCAGATCTCCTGATCACCTGGACTCAATAACCAGGAAAGTTTCCAAGAAAGACTGATAAGGTCACAATTGGTCCTACTTAAGAACTAGTCTCTTTAGATAGTATAGGTGTCTTTTTGACAGAATTTTCTTAGACATTGTTGATCCTGAGATAATCATGTGCAATCCTTTAATCGCCCCTGACCAATCATGATCTCCCTTGATCTGCCACTTGATCAAGCATGATCTCCTTTGGTCTCCAATGATCTATCTCCTAATCTACATCTATCTGTCCAATCTAATTAGAATCTCACCATTTTGATCTTCAGTGAATCCGTAGCATTTCACAACATCCGACAACCTCCTTCTAGTTATTAAAGATGACAAACTCACACTTTTGGAAATCTTTAAAAACTGTTCAGAATTTCACCATTCTGACACTGCGGTTATGTCTGGAATGGTCCATTTAGCTAGGACCATCGATGCATTTCCAGGGGGCTCACTGAAAATACTCTCCAAAACCTAGGGAAAAATTGTAATTTATGGAAAAACTGGGCCCTCCTACAATTTCTAGAACCACCAGGGAATATTCAATTTTCTCTTAGAATATTCCTTCTACTGACATCATCTCCGTGTTAGCATTACATCAGCTTATTGTGTCAGCGATGACATCATCTTTGCGTCATGCTAACATCATCACCCCATGGACCCTTCTTGGGCCAGATCTGGGTCGGGTACCTTCTGGACTAGATCCGGTGACGTTATCCGGGTCGAATCTGCATTGGGTCCCTCCTAGACTAGATATGCTTATGTCATTTGCTATGTCAATGCTGTGTCATCCTCCATAAAAAAATATTTTCCAGAATGAAGCCTGGTTGTTTTAAACCCTTGACCTCAGACCTTGCCTATGTCTAGAGTATACAGTTATGCACCAAACAACCCACACACATAGAAGACAAACAAATTTAACGTGGTTCAGCTCAATGTCTACGTCCACGGAAGAGTAACCAAATTTCACTATAGATGGAGAAAATACAAAGATTACAATAGAGGAGAAGGGAGCACATATCTTCACTCAACTCACCCTCTCACACCGAGGGAGCACCCTCTCTCACACAGAGGGCCAATCTCTCTTAGTCTCTCATTTTGCTCTTTTGGTTTCCCCCACTCACTAGTCTGCTCTCTCTACCTCTATTTGTACACAAATTGGAAAGCCTAAAGTCAAGCTTGCCTACCAACTAGCCATTGACGAGCCACCGACAACATTGATGGCAGCCTCCAACACAATCATCCTATAATAGGATAGCTCAACTGAAGATCTCCAGCTCAAATCTACAGTTGCTAGATTTGTGAAGAATACGAAGGAATTAGGAAAGTGGTCAAACATGAGACACGGATGATATTCAGAAATCATGGCTTGTTGAGAAAATCATAGCCTATTGAGGAAATCCTGAGTATAGATTACCCCTCTCTCTCTCTCTCTCTCTCTCTCTCTCACTTGTGGTTGAGCTTATAAATAAGCCAAGAGAAATACAAAGAAGATATCCAACACAACTCACACAACATGAATTCTTGGAGTAGTTTCTATCTAGGAGTAGTCACTCTGCATTTTAGGAGTAGATCAGTGATAACTTGTTACTATTACTCTGTCGATCAGTGTATTTCTCAAATGTTTGTTCTTGTTTAAGTTCATGTGATTTGTGGCAAGTGACAATTTCATTTGATTAACACAAATTTATTTCATTTGTTTCTCTATATTTCTTCTTTACTTAATTGCCTCCAAAGAAACCCTTAATCAGTTTAAGGTATAGAACTCAACCACAAGTTTGATCTGTTTTGTTTTGTAAAAACTTAATTTTGTCTGTTGATTGGCTTCTATCAATTGACCTTAATTAAATTTTAGCTAACAACACTCTAATTTAAGCTTCTTATACTCCATTCCTCCCCCTCCCCCTCCCTCTCCCCCCCCCCCTCATAAGGGATGTGTACTCCATTCCTCCTCCCCCTCCCCCTCCCCTCTCCTCTCATAAGGGATGTATGAGAGATTAAAAGTAGTTTGTGAACATAATTGTTCTTGAAAATTGATGAAAGTTAGAAATTTGTTGGACCAATATTACTCTTATCTTGGATTAGCATTCCTGATTAGTGGAGGAAATTAATTTCTAGATATTGTATTTTATATTTTCCTTTCCAAACCCTTGAACTTGTTTAGAATTATATTATAAAACAACTTTAGGTTAATCATCCACTTTCATTTATTTCTTTTTTCTTAAGAACCTCCACCCTAGATGAAGTATGCTTTAATTATTAAATCAATTGTTTATTTGTATTGTTTTACTCACTCTGGTTGTTAAGATTTAGTATGATATTTTGTATATTCACTAAAAAATCTCAAGGTCTTAAGTGATCTTTTCCAATGTTAGATACACCCTTTTATTTCTCCTATAGTATTCACGTCTTATAGTATTCATGTCTATTAGATATGAGAAGAATATGGGCGTTGGATATATGTCCAACACCTGTATCACTACTAAAAAAAACACTTTTTGCGACCGCTATAAACCGTCGCAAATAATAAAAAACAGTCGCAAAAGGCTTTTTGCGACGGCCCATGCGACGGCAAATGGGGGTCGCGAATATGGGGGTGGCAAATACTTTTTGCGACGGCAAAACAACGGTCGCAAATTATTTGCGACCACCTAAACTACTTATGGCGACCGCTATTTTGCCGTCGCAAAAAACAAAGAAAAACCCTAATATGATCTTTGGCGACCATCTTGTTACCGTCGCAAAAAATAAAAATAAAAACAAATAAATAAATAAAAGCATTGCATAATTTTTTGTAAGCGTGCCCTGTTGGCAGTTCACCACCACACCAGAATGATTACAACATTGTTAACAAATTGATGAACCGATATCAACACTGTTAACAAATTGATCGGGTGGGGATTACAATCACAACACAAAAGCATTGCATAATTTGCATTTAATACTCATGCTTAAAGCTATACAAGTCCCAATTCATGTGCACTATACAATTATAGAGACAAATGTTGAGAAAATATTTTTGAACAAATTTCAAATTGAAACAATCAGTCAGAAATAAACTTGTCAATTACTTTCTGTAAAACAAAAACAGAGGAAGAAGATATCAACAAAAACTGAGTAAGAGGAAGAAGATATCACTAGCATCCCTTGTGACATTTATCTGCTTCAAGAGACCAACAGAACTGAATGCCAAGCTGTCATCCAGAGATGATATATCTTCATTATAAGTATCCCACGAGAACATTTCAGCATTACTTGGCAGCATTTCCATCTGTGATTTTTGAACTCCAACCTGTAATGGAGGCACAAGAATCAGAAGTGCTTATTTGATTATATAAACATCTCTTGATGTAGTTGATCTGATATTTTGAATATAACTATTTCATGTTGATTTTATTAGAATAACAGCAATATACTCTTCAAAAAGGATGCCCATGTGTTATGTGCTTTAAGTTCGTAAGACTGGGACTGCTATGCATCACTAACAATTTCAAAGGTGTAATTAGCAAAACACAAGGGAAACTGTGTTGACACTGACATCACTGGTTAAAAGTTGTCTTCCTGCTATTTCTCAATCTAAAGGAGACTAATCCCCAATCGGCAGTGCACTTGTCTCACACTCATTAAGTAGCTTAAAGTAAAAGAAAGCGCACATGCAATATGTCCTTTGAATTTTCCTAATGAGAAGACTTTCAAATGCAAAGGTCAATTAAATCACCAAGCATAAAAAGAATAACATACGCAAGTGTGCCAAAAGTCCCAATGAAAACAACAGCACTGGAGTTCTCAGCTGCTAAAAGTGCCTGCCAAGACATAAAAACATCCAAAATCCAATTTAGTTAAGAACAACGTGCAGACAGCTTGATACAGTAGAAAAAATGAAGTAAGCTAAGAATTGTTTAATCTCGTAACACATTGCAGTCAAGAAGCAAAGTTCAGATGAAAAGTAGTTTGCTTATGTGGTGAGAGTACTAAACTTGATCTCATGCTAAGATTTAGGGATTAAAGTTTTTTTTAGGGGAAAGTAAATTGTCCACCGACATACACAATATACACAACCATGTTCATTCAATTAATTCAGAGTCTGATTTGAAACATTCATGATCAGATACATTCCATAAAAAATTTGATAAATTCTCCCTTACCGCAATAAAAAAGGTTTTGTTCCCTAGCTTAGAGCAAAATAAAAGCAAGAATGTCTGCAAAACAAAAAATGAAATTTTAAAGAATGGAAGTTTAAATGCCCATAAGCAGTAATCTAATTCAGGTGAAAAGGTGAGTTTTCTCTAGACAGGGCAGCTTTGCAATGGCAAATAACTAATGCTGTAACTAAATGCTACCAAATTAAAATTTTATCAGGTAGGGGGCAAAGAACGAGCACAAAGTTTTCCCTGCAAAATTTTCCACGCATAATCTGATAAAATATGCCTCTAAAAAGGCCACATAATAATCATGAAATCTTGATAATGACTTTTTGGCTTGTTTTGTCCACTTAAGAACTACATGTTCACATTGAGCACTTGATTTTTAGTTAACTTCCCATCTGATGTTACTTCAAATTAGCAACAAATATCAAACTATAGATACACAGACCATGAGAAGTTAGTGCTGTTTCCAAGCTCACATCTTTGAAGGAACAAATTTTTAAAATTCTATTTTTATTTTGTTTCAATTTTGGTATTATAAGATGGGTCCTACTAACAACCTCCCAATGGGTGTTAGGCACAAAAAAGCAATTACTAACAATTAATCATTTAACCACTCTTCTTACCAAAAAACAAAAAACCCCATCACTCCTTCGAACTCACTGTTTTTCTTTTGATATAAATCAGATTCATTTATATGAGTTTAAATTTGCATTTTACATCACTGAACTAGGACAAAGTTCAGAGCTCCAACTCTCTCAAATTAAAGGAAACAAGGAACCACTACCAAGTAAACAAAGATTTTTCTTTCATTCTTTATGAATTTGTAAACAGAGAACTAAGATGACAAAAGTATGCACATTATTAAACATTATTAAATCCAAAGTTTAATTTCATTTTGAACAAATTTTAACAGCACAGATATAAATTTTAAATTTCAACATAAAACAAATATTCACATTCAAAGTATCTTATTGCCCACTGACACAAACTCATCGTGAAATTTATGCATAAAAAACCAAACCATATGATGAAAAATTAAAACACTATCAATGAAACTTAACTGAACACACAAAACATGTGGAAAGAAGCTCTATGGCTCAAATATGAGTTTTTTTCCAGATAAATTATGAAAAATAAATACTGAAGATGCAGAAATATGTAATGTGTGTATGTGCCAGATGTGGGAATTGCGTGCCTATTTCATTTAATTATCATAAATACATGCAGAAATATAGTAGAGTGGCATACCTATTCATTTTCTTTTGAAGCTTGTTGCCCACTAGATGCATCGGACACCTACAATATGTTAGTATAATGTGTTAATAATTTCCATATGTGTATATACAAATTGATAAAACGTAAAATTCGTTAATTTGTAAGTATTGCACCTCTCTCAAGCTCATACTCCCAGCCACACCCTGTGACTCTAAGAACAAAACACGTGCCGTTAGGTTCTTGATCGTCGTAGTGAACCTAACTCAAGAAATTTGATTTATTCTTAACTTCACAGAGGTGCCTGAAGATGAATTAATAGAAAATCAAGAAGAAAACTACATGAGCGTAAAAGCCAAACTGGAAACAGCGTAAATTATGAGAATTGACATGAAAGCTAGCCTGTTTGGTTGTATTAAAAAAAACCTTAATCTCTTGTGGACCAAAATTTCCAAGGAGCACATTGCAAAATTGTTCCAAAAATTACAAAAATCAAACCTATATAGCACTATAAATCTTACATATATGCGTTTCGTTTGTATATATATATATATATATATATATATGCACAGACAAAAATAAAATAAAATTAGATACCTATAAAAACATACAAACAAAATCGGAGAGAGAGAGATTACGATCAAGTGGATCTGTTACGAGCTAAAATATTTGTTGAACCAAACAATGCCTCATTCAATCGATTACAGTGATACATGTATTGTGAGATGTAATTTACACCTTTGTGAGAGGTGATACTGTTGTAATTTACACATTGTTGTAATTGAACAACACATATCGGTGATACATTACATGGATATATATATATAGAGAGAGAGAGAGAGTACGAAGAGCAGAGAGGAGAGCGATGAAGATGAATCGATGAAGATGTGCCAAACATTACAGAGAGAGACAGAGAAGTGTTTAGGCTTACCGATTATGAATCTCGATTATGGATCGATCGAAATCTTCATCAACAGCAGATTGAAATCTTCAAATCTTCATCAACAATTGATCAAAATTTTCAAATCTTCTTCAAAGTGAGAGTCTAGTGAGAGAGACTGAGATTCGAGCGAGAGAGTCGAGTGAGAGAGAGTTCTGATTTGGGAAATAAGGGGAAAAAAAGGACGGGTCAAGTTTTTTTTAATGATTTGGGGGTTTTTAATTTTTTTACTTTTAAGAGAGTCGAGTGAGAGAGAGTTCTCGGTTGGGTCAATTAAAAAGAGATTTTTTGCGACCGCAAAACAGACGATCGCAAAAAAATAGACGCAGAAAGTCATATTTCTAGTAGTGTATCCAATTTAAACACTTGTATCCTCTAATTTTTATATGATGTTTGAAGAGGAAGAAGTTCACATTTGCTAGTACATTTTTTTTTTTTTGGGGGCCTACTCTCACATGGTTGAGAGACAGAAATCCTATATATTTATATATATATATATATATATATATATATCTTACTTAATTTCAAATATATTTCTAAATAATTTACTCATATCATCTAATAAATTTATATAATATGAATATAGATATAGATATGTGTATGTTACATGTCCCCATAACTTTTGAATAGATATATCTCAATATCTGAAGATTTAAGATTTAAAAAGTCTCGTACTTGTCTAGGCATCAACAACCGATACTCATACTCAGTCATGTAACGTAGATGCTGTTATTATAAATAGATCTTATAGCTTATATATGATGGCGTATTAGTTGGAAAGCAAACGGAAGAGAGTGAATTGTTGGTTCCACTTGAGGTGTACTATCATTAATTAGGCATTAAAATATTAGTTTTAATATTCACAATTCACAAGTGAAATAGTAAAAGCTCAAGAATAAATAACCCTATACAATGAATTCTAATTTTGTTAATTTCAAAAACTATGTATGGATCATGGATTTGTATAGGGATTTTAAAGAGAAAGGGAAAAAGTGTGTGACATGTAACTATATGTTATTATATTTCACCCAACATTTCCCTTTTCTTTTCTAAATTCCTACCTAAATCCATGATCAAAACACAACCTAAGAGAAACTTTCACACTTTAGAAAGAACGAACTTTTGATCTTTCAAAGTTTATAATTGAATGGAAGAAAATTTTATGTAAAATATACTTCAGATATATTAATTTGATACTTCTTTTAATTGCAAATTTAGTAGTATAGTAAACAAAATTTAAATTTTTGGAAAAATCACGGTTTGATAGTTTTAAAATACTTATTTCTCAATTTTATGGAGCTTGTTTTCCTCTTTGGATACTTGGACATTAAAATGTGGCTTACGCACTTAATGGAAGAAAAAGAGAGAAAAACAAAAGTATTCATATAAACAACATACCTCGTTAATTTGGTGTGGTATGGTTTGATTGAGGTCGCTTATCCATAGACAGTCTTTTCCTTCTCTGAGTGGGTACCACTTGTCCCTTCCCTCCTTCACACATACACGTTGCAACTTTGGGGTGCATATGACTCCAGGAGAGAAGGTCTTCAATTTAGGGCATTTAAGGATAGTGATGTGTTCTACCAAAGGCAATTCCCAATCATGAGTAACGTGGCAAAAACTCTTGAGCTCTGGTAGATCTTTGAGTTCCAAATGCTCCAATTTAGGCAATGGAGTTCTGTTTATCCTTCCTCCTTCTTCTTCCTCCTTTGCAACTACTTCTTCCATCATCGAGCATCTAATTATGACTAGCCTTTTGAGATGCACAAGATATCTGGCCATAAAAGGAGAGAACATATTTCTCAAACTGCCACAATCTGAGACATCCAGGCTAAATAGTTTGTTAAACGAGCCGGTCTGAAGTTGATTGCACCATATTTCGTTCATGTTCTGAAATCTATCCAGTTTCAATTCCTCCAAGCTAAGGAATACAACCTGCAAACCAAACAATTGCATTAACAACCATACTACTAAAAGTAATATAAAATGTTTAAAAAGGAGATTTACTGCTCTAGTGTCATTAAAGCATTCAACTTCATTGAAGAGACTTTGTCCTGGGTTCTGGATGTGTTCAAATGATGTCACCACAGTAGTAGTCACTTTGGGGAAAATACTCACAAGGTTTTGCAGATCATAAAGTCGGAGAATTTTCAATTGAGTTAACCTAATATTATCGACCAAAATTTCACCCTGGGTATCCTCCTCCCTAACAATTGCTGATATCATTTTACATCCCCTTATTTCCAATTCTTGGAGTTGTGGGATACATTGCGTCATGGACTGTGTGAATAGAAATCTCAAGTTGTCACAACCATCAATATCTAGAATACTTAATTGTGGAATGTGCATCAATCTAATGGGATCTCTCTCTGAAATATGGTTCAATTGGGGTATAATTTGAGAGATTTCAATAACGAGAATATCTTTGAGTCGTGTTCCGTACAGTCAGCCACTTCCAATTCAAACACTTTCACTAGCAAACTACAATCCTCGATAGATAGTTTTTCAAAATTTTGCAGCCTCATAAGCAATTGTGCTTGATAAACTTTGGGCAATTTGCCGCAGTGTCGTATATATACATATTTAAGTTTGGACAAGGACATCGATGAAGGTGGACAGTGTCCCATCCCTTTCAGATTGTCAAGATACTCAAGTTCTAGCACCTCCAAAGTGGGGAATACAACCTAAAAAGAACTCATTCTTTTAGTTGTAGTATAATGATAGCAGGAATGGTTATGAGATATATACCTTTCTGTACTTTGTATGTGTTACCTAGAACATTTTTTAACCTTGAATTTCAAATTATTGGAATAAGATATGGTTGCCCGTTTCATTTTGTTACTTGAACCAAAAAAAATAAAAATAAAAAATCATGCAAAACATTGTAAAAGGTAAGTAGCTTTGGTTTCACTAGCATTCTACTTCTTCATTTTACCTTCTCATTGAATAGAGTTCGCATGACATTTTGGAGGCGTTCTGTTGATGTAGCCGAAGTAGCAATCACTTTGGGGAAGAAACTCTCAAGGTTCGGTAGATCATAAAGTAGCAAAATTTTCAATTGAGTGAACTCAATTTTGTCTACCGAGCTTTTGCCTTGCCCTTTCTCATTTGCAACAATCCTTGACATCATTTTACATCTACTTATGTCCAATTCTTGGAGTTGTAACATACACTTCATCATGGAATGTGGGAATAGATATCTCAAGTTATTACAGTCATGAACACGTAGGATACTTAATTGTAAAATGTACTTAAATCCAATGGGATCTCTCTTTGAAAGGAACCCACTGAGATTGGAATGTGTTCTAGCCCTTCCAGATTGTCAAGATGGTTGAGTTGTAGTTGCTCCAAGCTAGGTAGTGCAACCTAAAAATAAAAATTTTGTCAGTGGTAGTTATAACATTTGTAGGAATGGTTATGGATATCACTCATCTCTATCTCTCCTCTTGTAGTCTGCATATATGACCAATAATTTTTACAACCAAAATGTTTAAATAAATGAAATAAGATATGATTGCCTTTTTTTTCATTTGGTTATTGAGACAAAATAAATAAATAAATAAATAAAAATACTAATCCTTGATGACAATGAAAAGAGAAAGAAGAGAAGCAAATGATTGTGTCATTCAACTAAAGAATCTAACTATAGAATAAGCTACGCTTTAATAGTAAAATTTCTATCCATGACCAAATGACAAAATCATTTCTAAAGATCTTAGCTCATTTCTAAACAGAGTGAGTGGCAGGGACAGATTTAGGATTTGAGTTTTGGAGGGGGAAAACACATGTAACTTTTCATCGAAAAAATTATTATAAAATTTTACATTTTGATTTATACCAGCACAATAAATAAATAATATTACTATTAATGGGGCATTCTTTGTTAATTAAGAATAAAAATATAGTTAGAAATATTTCTTGTTTGCATTAATTTAACTATGTCTCCGTCTAGTAAAGTTAACTCTTTGAAATGTTGTGTTAGGTTTTTGTAATTGGCAATCCCGTTTGACAAAACTCCTTTCAGTTGTAATTTTATTCAATCTTTTATTTCAGTGAGGCTATGAGTATTTAGATGCGAATCCAACCTGAATTATGCCTATGTAGAGGAGTTTGTGATCTTAATTCTTTCGTGTTTGCCACTTCGTTGACTAAGTAGGGGGATCGAGCTGAACTTCTGGGAAGAAAGTTTCACCGCTCGAGCGGTGAATGTTACGCTCAAGCAATCAGCCTATATGTTTCGCACCGCCTTTAGTCACACTGTTCGAGCTATAGCGATCCCGGGTTTTTTCCTTTGTGTACAGTATTCTGGACTTGGGTTCCGTGGTTGAGTATTATTGTATATGTCTCTTTTCGTCCTTTAATTCTTTGTTTATGAGTTTTAGGATATGTTGGGCAGGTTTGTAACAGGTTGGTTTTGTTTAGAAACAAATGGTTGCTGCCCAGTTTTTGGTGTCTTCGCTCGAGCGAGGCTTTTGTCGCTCGAGCGAGCTCTGTGTTTTAGTTCCTTCGCTCGAGCCAGGGCTCCTTCGCTCGAGCCAGCTTCGAGTGGTGTGTCTGTTGGCTCGAGCAAAAAGTCTTATGCTCGAGCTTGCGTCTACGTCCAGTTTTGGACCTGAAGGTTGCATTTCTTGGCTCGAGCAAGCTTTCCTTCACTCGAGCGAGCGAGGACTATGTTTTGGGTTTTTTCGCTCGAGCGAGCATTCTTGTGCTCGAGCGTGCTTCTAGGTTGCAGACCTGAAGCTTTGTGTTGTTGGCTCGAGCAAGGCTTTCTGCGCTCGAACGAGGTTTCTTTGTGTTTGTCGCTCGAGCGACCACTCCTTCGCTCGAGCGAGGCTCGAATATATCAGTTCGCAACAGCAACAGCTTCTTCACTTTTCTTCATCTCTTTTGATCAAACCCTAGAACGGCTGCTCCCTCTCTCTCTACATACCTTCTCTCTACAAATCCATCTAGTTCTAGTGGTCTCCTATCCTAGTTCCTTTGTAAGAAAGGTGGAGCTTGGTGTGGGCTACGTTTTGATCCGAAAATCATTGGGTTTGGAGCATCTTGAGTTTCTTCATCTCCTCCATTTGGTCTCTTCATTTGAGGTAGGGATAACCTACTCCTTTCTATGAGTTTTGACATAGATGTTATGTATTTTGTATAGATGGTGTTGTTTGGGAATTTTGGGAAAGTTAGGGTTTGTATTGAAATTATATAAAAAAAGGGGTTTTCAATGGTTATACTCCATGTGTATGTGGGACTATGGAAAATGGAATTATTGTTGTTAAATTGATGAAATTGAGCCTTAGGGCTAAGGTTGGAAAAAAGGGGGAAAAGCCCTAATTTAATGTGACTAATTAATTTATATAATTAATTTGGGAAAGTATGAGAATGTGAAATTGAGTTGGAAATCATGAAATTGGGAATTTATAGGATTAAATGGTGTAGTTGGATAAATAAATCACTCACCTATGAGAATGTTGATATTTTATCTGTTTGATAAATTTATTATCTGTTTAGAGATAACTGCTTTGGGCTATCAGTGGAGGATAGTCTTGTTTGTTGTAGACACTGTATATTGATTAGGGAAAACTGAAACTAATCACATCGAATATGTCATTGAATATGACGGTTGGAAGAATACATTGAATATGTGTACTGATCGATCATTGTATATGATAACTGTTTAAATACATTGTATATATATATTGTGTGGGAGGAGATAGAAGATGTACTCCATGGTTTGAGAGGAGATAGGGGATGTACTCTCAAGCCAGTTTGGGAGGAGATAGGGGATGGACTCCATTGATAACTAAGTTGGCCGAAGTGTCCAGGGTGAAAGTCCAGAAATCTTGATTACGTTTGCATAACGTAGATAATTGAAGTATGGAAGTGTTTTAATATGAGTTGTAATCTCATGTGAATTGTGAACGACGGAAGTGTCTTAATATGAGTTGTAGTCTCATTTAATTGTTTGGCTAGACATTGAGCCAGGTTTCTGAATGTAAATTGGATAAGTAAACTAAAGTGGAATGAAACACAGATGAAATTGTCATAGAACTGGAATGTGTTGTAAGTTAATTTACAAGTGTTAATCATTTATCAAATGCTAATGTTTTAGTTATTGCTCATAATTGGTTTAGTGTATCTCTACTGGGTTTTGGCTCACCCTATATGGGACATCATTTTCAGGTTCAGGTGATATGCCACCTCCAAGGACGTAGCTTGGGAGGCTTTGAGGTTGATAGATCTTTTTGTTGTTCTCTTTTGGTATTACATGTAAATTCAAGCCAAGGGCTTAAAGTGTATTTGAGTTAGTACTCTCTTTTTTGTAACCAAGTGTTGGCTTGAAAAGTTGTAAGCCCGTAAGGCATTTACTTTTGTTGTCAACATGTAATACTTTTGTAATGAATACTCTGATGAATGGAAATATGTTTTATTCTCTTATGTCTATGCATGTCAAGAATGTGGGTTTATATGTATTACTTTTTGAGGGCGTTACACGAGCAGTGAAATGTGCGCTCAAGCGGTCTGTGCGATTCAGTTTACTATAAAGTGCACAATTTGTTGTTCTAGGGTTTGAGCCGTCTAGATTTTCAGAGAGGAAGAAAAAACAAAGTGTTTTATATTGAAGGCTATTTTATATGAGTTTCCTTGGTGTATAGAAGCTGATTGATTGATCAACGAACTTCAGATTGTCGAACATCAAGGGTGGTTATTATTGTTTCGTTTACAAAAGAGAGAGTTATTCTTCAAAGGATTCCGGGAAACTTGTACTTGAAACTTTGGTGGATTCTGGAATAGCTCATTGTCGACATCAGCATTGTGAATTCAACATTAGACAAGACAATTTCGAGGTGAAGACAATGGTGGAAGAGGCACATTGGGGTCAGTTCAATTTGGGCGTGGATTCACTAAGTAATTGAAAGTACACTTGTGTAATTCCTTTTTGTCTTCTTAGTGGATTGTTTTGTGGCTTTGGCCCGTGGGTTTTTATCACAATTGGAGACTCTCCAATTGTGATTTTTCCACGTTAAATCATTGTGTCGATTTGTCTTTGATTGTTTAATTAGGATTATTATTCGTTATTTAAAATTGATACATAATTACAAATCAATATCTTGGGGGACTTTTAGAATTTTTCATGTTGTAATCACCACTTTTTATAATATATATAAAAATATCTATGTTAAACTTGACATCAAAACCTTAATTAATATCTTTCGCAATAAATATGATCAAGTAACTTGCTACAAAATTATCTTCCATCTTATTACGTAGTTTAGTTTTGAAAAGAAATTATAATTGAAAATCTATATTTTTATGAGTATAATGATAATCCATTACAATAAGCAGTATCAAATTTTATTAACTTATTTTAAGAATGTCATGTTGAAATAGATGATATTTTTATTTTCAGACAATATTCTTATTTCTAGATAATAAACAAACAAAAATGAATGCATAAGCAAAACTAATAAACAAATATCCAAAAGCTACACATTTATTTTTCTTTTTCCTTTCTTTTTTTCAATATGTAGGATATTTACAAATAGAAAATGTTTGACACCTCAAAATTTTTTTCATAATCTAACTTATAATGATATAGTCATCAAAATCAATTTTTATACAAATATGAGAAGAGAATTAATTAAATTATACATTTCAACCAACTACATACTCAAACTTTGACTATTTCAAAATGTTATTTCACTATAATTCCAATTAAGAGAATCTTCAACTCTTAATATTTTTTTTTTATCTACTTATAATTTGATAAAAATTTAAAGAGATGAAGCATTGAAAATTATTGTTTTTTCCATCAAAATTAATGAAAAGAAAAAAAAAATTGGGATAAGAGCATCTCCAATGGTGCATTACTTTTTTCACCAAATTTGATTAAAAATTTGGGTAAAAACTCAGTTTGATATCACCTATTCCAACAGAAAGATTTTGCTTTTCATCAAATCACAGGTCGACTGGCCGGTCGACTGGCCAGTGTAATCTCACCCCCTCTCTCTCTGTCTTGCATAATTGACTGTGATTTCATTTCAGCATCTTTCGTTCATTGCAATGTGGTTTGAAATACTGCACAATAGGTGTTTAATACTCCTAAATATTAGAGTTCTATGGTGAAATTAACTTGTACAAGGATTGCATGTCACTGGAGCTATTGGGCTGGTTTTTCCTTTATTACATGGATGTCGATTATCTTCAAAAATGGTTTTGCAGTGTCCTTAAAGCCAGAATTGTTTGAGGGAATGCGCTTTGATTTTACCAAAGGACTTAATCAGAGATTTTCACTCAGTCACAGGTGGATCTGCATTAAGATTCCTACTGAAATTCCTTCTCAGCCTTCTGAAACCATTAAGATTCCATCACCATGCAATTAATTGATTTTTATGATAATCAATCTAACTAAGGGAACATTTGACGTTGACCACAGTTGATGCTTTTTGGTAGAATATTAACTGATGGGAGGCTGAATGCTAGACTAAAGTGTGATTTGTCTGAAAATCTTACTTTGAAGGCCAATGCTCAAGCTGCACTGAAGCACTATTATGTAATTTTTTTGTATGCAGGGACAACTGGTGGGATGTCCTTTGGGACGACCGGTGGGTCAACCGGCCGGACGGCCGGACGGTTGACCGGTGGGACCACTTCCAACATAAACGCACAGTGAAATAGTGAAATCTCACACTGTCCTCAGTTTGGTGAAATTTTTGCTTAATTCTCAATTTGATATCAGTTTGGTGAAACCATTGTAGGGAGAAAAAGTGGCTTTTTCATCAAATTTCAAATCTGATGCACAATCTGATGCACCATTGGAGATGGTCTAAGAATGAAAGTTCTTTTAAAAATTTAATAAAAAGTTAAAGTAATTCATATTATATCAAAATTTTTTGTAACGAGTTGAATCAAATTAAATTTATTTATTTATTATTCTTTTCGGTATCTGTTTAGTAATTTTTTTAACATGTTTGTGGGCTCGGGTATTGATTGGAGTTAGATTGGTATGAATTTCCAAATCGTTTGATTGTGTAGTTATTATTATTATAGTTGTGGTGTCGTGGGCCATTCTATTTAAATTGGTGAAAATAAATTATATTACTTCTTGATTTTGATTTCGTAAAGCCTGCTTGACAATTTTTTTTAGTTTTAGTTTTAATTATTCTTGGGTCGAGTATTGAATGTGGATATAAATTTAATTTTTGGGATTTCATTTAATTAATCCAAACTATACTGTTTTATTCATATTTGATTATGTTAATGGGGGGGCTAACTTGAGTCTATTTAGATTATTTTATACTTTAATCTCAGTTGCAGATTTATTCTAGATTATTAAAGTTGATTCATTTTGGATCTTGAAAATTCTAGAAATCCCCTAGATGTTGATTTGTGATTATGTATCAATTTTAAACAATAAAACAACCCCGATCAAACAATCAAGACAAATCGACACAACGATTTTACGTGGAAAAACCACAATTGGAGCACCTCCAATTGTGATAAAAAAAAACCATGGGCAAAAGCCACAAAACAATCCACTAAAAAGACAAAGGAATTACACAGGTATGCTCTCAATTACCTAGCGAATCCACGCCCAAATTGAACCAACCCCTATATGCCTCTTCCAACCCCGTCTTCACCTCGAAATTGTCTTACCAAACGTTGAATCCACAACGCCGATGTCGAATCATAACGATGAGCCACTCTAGAATCCACCAAAGCTTCAGACTCGAATTCTCCAGAATCCACCGAAGAACAACTCTCTCTTTTGTATTGAATAAACGAACAAACCTTTGATGTGTACCTCTTAAACCATGAGTTGAATACTAAATCAAACATCAAAGAAAACTCACAAAATAGCCCCAGATATAAACTCTAATATCTAAGAAGAAGATCTGGAGGCGTAATCTTAGATTTGGACTGAATCACATATTTATAGAAAGTTGTCCCGCGATGCTTGCTCGAGTGAAGACTCTCGCTCGAGCGAGGAACCAAAAACGCGTGTTTTCCTCAAGTGTCGTCGCTCGAGCCAAGCTTCCTTCGCTCGAGCATACAATCTTCTTTCTCAGGTTTTAGGCAGACGCAGCTTCTGGGACCAAGGATTCTCCGCTCGAGCAACCACTCCTTCGCTCGAGCAACCAACCAATTTCGACCAACCAACTCGATCCCCGTCATAGTCAGTGAAGTAGCAATCATGAAAGAATTAGCACCACAAACTTCTCTACAATGCACAATTCGGGTTGGATTCGCATCTAAAAACTCATAGCCTCACAGAAATAAAAGTGCGAAAATAAGTATAACTGAAAGGAGTTTTGTTAAACGAGATTACCAAGAATAAATACCTAACAGATAATTGATTGAATCACGACTCGTTTATAACCATCTATTATTATTGTTGTTATTATTATTATCGTTATTATTTATTTTACTACCTAACAGTTATGAATATTTATGATGTATACTATCAAACGAAATATATTTTGTGATGAGGAAACAATAATATCATTTTATAAATTACTGCTGGAAATTAGACTTTTAGAGGCATTTAAAAAACGCCGCTATAGCTATCAAAAATGCCGCTAATTCCTTTTGTGACGTTTAGTACCAAACGCCGAAGACGTGGCCGTCGCTATAGCTTTAACACTTTAAAAGTGTCGCAATATTAGTATAGGCGGCGTTTTTTAAAACGCCGCTAAATGTGCTACATAAAGATACATTGACGTCATGCCATATTTAGCGACATTTTAAATACGTCGTGATAGCTCTTTTCTATTTTAAAAATATAACCATTAGCACCATACTATAGTGGCGTTTTTTTGAAAACACTGTTATAGCTTCATTTTTTTTAAAAAAAATTTAAATTGTGCTAATTCTATGAGATTTAACTAAAAAAAATGCCTGTAATAAAGCTGAAAAGTATTCAATATATTGACTACATTTAGGCAAACATAATACTGGATCAATTCATGCTTCTCAATATGCAAAAATATTTCAATTCCAAGATGAAATAAAATTAAACTAGTGCCTAGTGGTAAGTTGAAAGTTATTATAACACAGATTGGCACAAAAGATGCAATTCAAACTAATTATACATACAAGTTCTATAAAAGCATCTACCAAGAAACAAAATTTCCCGGGTGTGTCTGTTGACGCAGTCAAAGAAATGTCTGAAAGATCATTGGAAAAATAAAATGAGATCTGATGTGCACTCTTCAATTCAGTCATGAGCTGCCAAAACTGCTGCTGCAACTCTCTTCAATGATTCAGAGGCCTTGCGCAAATCAGATTCAGAATGCGCAGCTGAGATGAATAATCTGATTCGAACAGGTAGACAGCATTTATCTAGTGTTGATCTTTTGGAAGTTACTACAAAAACCAAGTCTTCTTTCAATACCTGCAAGTGCACAAACATTGGGACTTTGAGATTGTGCAAGCACACGATCATGATGCTATAGAATATACATAATAAATTGTATAGCATAATAAAATGGGACAGATAGAAGCAGGTTCTCTATAGACTTTTGAGTATTGCCAAAACTCATTTCCTCTAATTGTGATATCACAAAAATGAGTCAAATGCCCTATTTTCCAACTCACACAAATCGTTCCATATTATCATTCATTATCGATGATTTTTAGGTTGAATTTTCCCAACCCATTAGAATTGGGCACAACCCAGATCACACAATCATAAGACCAAGCTCAGATTTCAGATTAATGATTCCCTAATACTAAGTGTTTTGTTTGGTTGACGGGCCAAGGGTGAACCCAACCCAAACTTACAAGTGAACACCCCTACTCACAACATTTTGAAACAAGTTCAGCTAACTAACAATTAACATGTACAAAATCCTAAGTAACTCTATATTGATTCCCCAACTAACTCAATACTTGATGCTTCGACTCCACTCTAACAAGAAGTGTCATTCTTAATGAAGAACTTTTTTTTAAACTTGTTTCTCCTTTGGTTTTCCTTGGAGGAGTAACTGGAATCCCCACCCAGAGGTTGGACAGCACAAAAGCCAACTGGAAACAAACAGTCAAGTTACCAAAACCCAAAAGCATACTCATTAAAAATAAAAAAATAAAAAGCAGAAGAAATATATCAGAAACCATTGGTCATCAGAGAAGTATTGAATAAATTGACTTAAACAGATCCATATAGGCTGTAGCTCCCCAAATAGGGGATTTTTGTGGTTGGATGCCTCAGAAAATGAAAATGCTCAAGACAATATTGATAATTTCTTTGGAAGAGCCCCATCCTAGTTAAATTTTAATCAACTCAGTGACTTAGTGCCAAGTTTATGAAAGTCTTTTTTTTTTTTTTTTTTTTTTTGCAGAGGCATGAAATTCCATCCACATTTTGGTTGCTCAAGAACTGACAACTCATGAATGTGTTATTTAATGTTTTGTATAGAAATGGCAGCATTGCCACAAAAGAGGATGACATTCCAAATACCTAGTGAAGAGCTGTTAACCACAACTGTGTTCGCGTGGCAAAATTGTTCACCATTTTTAGCCTTTACCACTTGCACTATGTTTGGATATTTGGTTTGTAGAAGGAAAAGAAATGGGAAAGGAAAAGTGAACAAAATTTAGCTTCTACATCATATACTTTTCCCTTCTCTTTTTTCTTTCCCTCCACAAATCCGAAATCTAAGCATAGCCCTAGGGGCATTTTGAGTCTTAAAGATTAGGAAATCTAATAGACACAGCATTTTAATGCTTGAAATAGAATATATATATTACATTATCCCTTAAAATTTTCCCAACAAGTACCTTCTATATCAGTTCGAGATATTTGTGTTTCATTTGCTTTTAGTTCTTTAAAAGCTCAACCAAGTAACAATTAATTAAATGCTATAAAATGAAATTAAAGACACCCAATCAGAGTAACCAGAAAATGTATCTACACCTTGACATGGAAATTTTGTATTCATTTTCAATGCTAACTTTGACAGAGCACCCATTGAATTTTGGAAGGAAGCACGACCTCTAGGAAACCTAAATCATCTTTAGCATCACCTTTCAAAACGAAGTGTTAAAATCTCACTCAGCCAAATATACATATATGGGAGTGCGTTGGTGTTTCCCTTTTTTTCATCCTAGTTATTGACATAGGAAGGAATCAAAATATATCAAGCTTATACTTTACCATATTTAATTTCACTTGCAAAAATGCTACAAATGCATTTCCTGAATAGATTGGCCAATGGATGTCCCAAAATTGAATAAGCGTTGGCAATTAAGCATGTTATGATAAAAAATTGTTTAGTTCCTCGTATCACTTCTCTTTAAACATCAATAATTACTAGTTATGCATTCAAACAAATATCTTATGAAAATTTCAAATCCATATGTTGACAAGGGAATCAAATTAAAATATATGAAACTTTGAATCAAACACTGACAATAAAAGGCATTGGCGTACCAGATGATCGCGGCATTGGGACCACATAAGCTCCAAATGCTCCATCACCTTTCATGGGGATATCAGACTTGTTAAACTTGACAGCAAATTGTGGCTTGGCTTTTGGGCCACCACTCTTAATCAATCAGATAAATCTCAAGAGTGTTTCTTCAGGAACTCCGAGTGATCCCACATTTAGCTCAATCGTATCAAATCCCAATTGTTTACACTCCTAAAACAACAAAAACAAGAGAGACTATTATTGCGAAGAATTGCAAAACTTGTTTTCATTTCTTGTTGATAAATGAAAAGTGCTTTAATACACTATTGCATAGAAAAATAACAAATTTTCTTTCACACCTCTATGTATTCTTTGAAAGCAGATGGACCTTTATGAAGCAAATGTTCAGCCCAGTCGCCAGTACTGACATATACATTGTGTTTGTGGGCCATTTTTGTCACTTCCTTGATTTAAGCTTTTGGCATCAAACTACCCATCGACAAAATGTCCCATGGACTCAAAAATATCCTATACAACATAGCACAACATAGTTAGGACACCCAGTCAATCATTTCACCTTCTGCGACCATCCAACTGTACGATACAAATCTTGCTACAACAATCAAGGTGCTCCAAACCCATCTTTTGTCAAATACTAACGCGGTCCATAATGGTAGGTCAACAATTGGTCGTATACCAGGAAAGAGATCTATTGCATATTAGCTATCTCTCCTCACTAATAGAACCGATGTGGCAAGTAGGTAACTATTAATCTTTTGGATTGATAAGTAGGTACCCAGAAAAATTACTAAGCAACATAATCCATACCCGTATACAATTAATTTGGATCTGAAAATTTAGTAGAATTTTATGAGATTTATTTTCACAAAGTCTTTCTAAATAAGAGCTTCAAGACAAGAATCCAAGAAGAAAAGACTTAAATCTAGTTCAACGAAGCAGAGAGTGAAGAAAAGAAGAAAAGGATGTGTTCAGACACAAATCAACTTGTAGTTTCTTGCTTACAATTTCAATTTCAATAACCAAATCGAGAGAGACGGGAAGGAAGAGCTTGAAAGAGAGAGAGAGGGAAATCGATACCTCGCTGGTGCAGATGGTGGTGGCGGTGGCGGTGTAGTTAAATAAACGTCGTCAAAACTCATATTTCCTGTTGATGTCATATTAAATAAACGCCATTAAATGTAACTTCTGATCTTTACACTTAATCAACAAAGCCATTCACATCAACAGTAATGTCATACAGATCAATCTAAAACCAGGGAGATGGGGGTAGCAAATTATCATTTAAAACAAAAATTTAATGCCTCTCTAGATATACAAACTAATTGGGAAAATACAAAAAAGAAAGAGATCAGTTTTCACCCCAAGTAGTAGGCCACATCACCATTCAAATGGAATCAAATTCCCAATTCTGTTAATTTTTTTTTAAAATTACAAATCATGTCCATGTTTTTATAATCACCTTTCACTTCTTTCAAATATTTGCAACTCACAGGAAAGGGAAAGAAAAGTAAAGAAAAGACAAGAAAAAAAAGCTAGTGGGAGGTTCTGTCCAAATGATTCCCTGTTGCACACCTCTGTAGAATCACATCCTTCACCAAGCTGTTGTAGCAAAATATTCCACAACATCATCCCAAAAAACATCAATTAGAACACATCAATTGTTTTGTTAATAAAACAATTAAAAACTACAATTATTTACTAGTTTCCAACACCAAATCACATCATGTCTTAATAGATTTAGAAAAGTGAGAAATTAAAAACTAGTGAACAAATTCATTACCTCTTGGCATATCTCTGCCCATTATCCAAAATTCTTCAAACAAATTCCCCCAACCCCCCCTCCAAAAAGAGAAATCATATCAACTTAACAGTACAAAGGGGAGAACACATATATGCATACATCATTTATCACATATATATACATATATGCATACAAAGGGGAGAACACATCATTTATTTGTTAATTTCTATAAATTGAACCCATAATGGAAAGGCATTCACCGTTTGAACTAGCTCCAGTCTGTAACTTTTTTAAGAAATCCATCTCTCTTTTCTTTTTACTCTTCATTACCCGCTACAACTTTGCAAATATTCCAATGCTGCGGAATTTGGCAGCATAAAAGAATACATGGCTTAGATAAGAACTTGCGCATCTATTTCTGAAATTTATGTTTGTTTCATGAACTTTTCTTCTTATTTCCTGAAGTTCATACAATTAAATATCAGTTTTTAGGACAACTGTATATTATTCAAAAATAGATGTCCCTCCTCACTCGATAAATATTATATTACAAATATCAACAGACATCACCAATGCAGTTCTATTGCACCACAGAACACTTAAAAACTAAACATGACAAAAAAAAAAAAAAACAATTAAATTCGAATTCAGAAGTGAAATCAAACAACTTACAGCCTTGAGATCGTATGTGAGACAGAACAAGATTCATATCATTAGTAGAGAAGCTTGAACTTGACTATGAAAAAACAAAAACAACATTCAGATCATTAGAAGAGAAGCCACAAAAAATTTGAAGTAATTTGAGAGAGAGAGAGAGAGAGAGAGACGGTGGATCTAGAGAGAGAGAGAGAGAGAGAGAGAGAGATGGTGGAGCTCACCTTAGTGAAATCGAAATCGCCGGTGCAGATCGTGGTGGCGATGGAGCTTCACAATTGCTCTGAATCTCTAAATCACGGGATCTCTGAATCTCTGCAAATAAGGATCAAGTAAGAATGTCTTAAAACATTGATTTCATAGATCTAGAGAGAGAGAGAGACGGTGGAGCTCACTACCTCGTCGGTGCAGATTGTGGTGGCGATGGAGCTTCACAATTACTTTGAATCTCTGAATCACGGGATCTCTGAATCTCTGCAAATAAAGATCAAGTAAGAATGCCTTAAAACATTGATTTCATAGACCTAGAGAGAGAGAGAGAGAGAGAGAGAGAGAGAGACGGTAGAGCTCGCTACCTCGTCGGTGCAGATGGTGGTGGCAATAGAGCTTTGAAATTGCTCTAAGAATGATTAGGGTTGAGAGAGACAGAGATGTGCGTATAAGGGTTGAGAGAGAGAGAGATCTAGAGAGACCAGATTCAAAATAAGGGTTCAAAAAAGAAGGATAGAGGAAGTGCATGAGTCCTACCGTATTTGGAAACGCCTTTAATTATAAAATGGTGTCGCTTTAATTAAAGAAATATGCAACGATTATAAAATGCCGCTAAAAATTAATAAAAGAGACATTTAAAAAAGCGTTATTAAAAAAACACCATTAAACCCCATTTTTCCTGTAGTGAAATTAGATTACAAAATTTTATAATATTTTTAATTGTACTTTTAATTATATATATATAGAGAGAGAGAGACGGATATAAATAAAATAAAATAATAATAAAGGAAGCAAGCCCACGTGGAAGCCTACCTTCATTCCATCAAACTTCATTCATTTATTTTCCTTCTTTTGAACCACAGAAACTCAGCTCTGTCTCTCTCGGCTCAGTTCTCTCTCTCTCTCTGTGACAATTTTTTTGGGATAAATTAGAGCGATAGTCCTTATAGTCTACTTTTGTTTTATTTTTGTTTTTATTGTTTTAATTTAATCAATTTTACGAATTGTGTCATATTAGTCCAATAAATAATAGTGGTTACGTTTGATGGACAGAAAATCAAATGATGTTTCAATTTGGTCCCTGTAATTCGCAGGATGTGTCAATTTGGTTTTTGTTATTTTGACTTTTCTATAAACTACAGGGACCAAATTGAAACATCATTTGATTTTTCGTCCATCAAATTTAACCGCCGTTATTTATTAGACTAATATGACACAATCCATAAAATTAAGAGGCAAAATTGATCAAATTGAAACAACAAGGACCAAAATGGAAAAATAGGTAAACTACAGGGACCATTTGCATAATTTATCCCCCTTTTTTTTTCTTTTTTCTTTTTTCTCTTTTACATTTATCAGGTACAACTTGTGATCCACCAAAATCTAAGGTTTTAGACCCTAGTTCTTGAGGCTAAAGTGAAGAGCTTGGTGAGAGCAACGTTTTGACCAGTGGAAATCGAAATTTGGCAACGTCGAATTTTGAGATTTTCATTCATTTTCTCTCCTATGCTTTGGGGTAAGAATTTTCTAAACATTGTGTTTGTGTTTTAGCTTTATTATGTGTTATTTTGATAGTGTGATATTTGAAAAGATTAGGGTTTTATTAATGGTATATTAAATGTATAAAAAGGGGGAAATTCTCAACTTTTTCGAAAATTTCTTATTAGTTGAGTGTGATTTTGTATGACTCATGGATGTTGAGGAATGTATTTTTTGTTTTTTTAATGAGAAATCTCCAAATTTTAATAAAACCTTAGAAATTTAAAATGTTAGGGATAAGTTTGTGAAAAGCTTGCAAGAGTTAAAAACATATGCTTATTTGAACAAATGAGAACTTGAAAGTGGATGTTTAAAGGGATGAGATTGATGAGAATGTTGTTGGGAATATTGGAAGCCATTGAGGTTCCTTTTGGAAATTGTTTAATTTAAAAATATAGAACTATTGAGAAAGATGAAAATATTTATCATGTTGTGGTATTAAGAAAAGTTGAAAGAAACATATGTTGTTTTTGGTATTACGAAAATTTTTGATGAATTCTTGAGTTTGAATAAAAAGGTAAAATTGATAAATTTTTTTGAAAGAATGTTATTGTTCTTGATTGAGTTGGGAAAGAGAAGATTGAACATGTTGTTACTTCTATGTTGAAATTATTGAAAATTTGAGATTATGAGTTATATTTGTCTCTTAAAATTTATATTTTGTATAGAGAAAATTGTTTGGGTAACCGGCTGAAGGATTGTATTGATTGTTGTAAAAATTGTATGTGAATTAGATAAATTAAAATATTTGCAAATTCATACATAGCATGGAACATTGCATAATCTCATGATTTAACCCTCGCATTGGATTTGAGAAATTGATTCATTGTGTTGCAATTCTGGTTTGGACCCGACCCGTTGATATTCTGGATCTGGGTTTCATTGTCTTATATAGTTATTTATGTCTTACTCTCTTTATTCCTCATTGAGTTAGGTTATTAGAGTGTCTTAGTTGCGTTTGGAACAGGTCAGGAGTTAGTTTTTCAAAATGGTTTCTGCCCAAATTTTAGCTTCTTCGCTCAAGCGACACTTCTTGCGCTTGAGCGGTCTTTGAGAGCTCTCAGTACTTTTGCAGGCCTATAGAGATATTGGGAGTTGGCATTCTTCACTCAAGCAGTGTTTCCTGCGCTCGAGCGGTCACACTTTTTGTGTCTGGACGCTCGAGCGACACTTCTTGCGCTCGAGCGGTCTGTGCATATATCAGATCGTAAAGTCGCCTTTTTTAGTCACTTTTTCATTTCTCCCTCGTTCTAAACATTCTAAAAATCCTAGATCTAGAGCTTCTCTCTCTAAAACTTACATTCTTTTTACAAATACACCTAGGTCCATTGATTTCTTCACTAGTGTCCCTTTGATAAAAAGGTAGAGCACATCGCGAGCCTTCTTTTCATCGGAACAAAGTTAAGTTTCAATGTTGTTGAGGTTTCTCCATTTTCTCTCTCTCTCTCTGTCTCTCTCTCTCTCTCTCTCTCGTCTCCTCTTCGCTTCAAGAGGTAGGGTCTATTTCCTTAACTCAATATGAGTTCGTTGGTGTATTTGTGGTATGTTTTGATATATAGATCTTGTGGTGCTTAGATTGCTTTTGAGGTATATTTTGTGGGTTGAGGGTTTGTCCAAATTGGGGCTTGTTAGTTATGATTTTGCTATTAAATCTGCTTTTAATATACAAACTTGCATATGATTTTCTAAAAGAGAAAAACCCCAATTTGTGGCCAAAAAAATTCTAAATGATGTTGATTTTGGGAAAAGGGGTAGAGTTTCTAGAAAATGGATTTGGTTGGAAAAGTATGATGAGATTTTGAAAAACACACTGTTGAATACTCTTTCGAAAATGTTCTAGAAAGGTGATTTTTTTCAGAAAATTATTGGATTGTAAATCTGTATTGTTATCTTTTAATTATTGCATTAGAGATAATTATTTTGGCTATCGGTGGAGGATAACATTGCTGTGTGTTAGAAATTGCATGCTGATTAGGCAATTTGAAATCATTCATATCACGAAGCATGTAATGAATTTTTGAAATTTGAAACCGTGTGGTTGGAAAGAGGTTTTGGAAATTCCGGTATTATGTTTTGGAAAGTTTGCATTGTTTTGGAAAACAATATTTTGAATCACACGTATTGTGCTATTGGAATAAAATAAATAAAGTAATAAAGCTATGAGGCGGTGTTAAAGCAGAATTAAGTTGGTATGTGTGTTCATGGTGAAAGACCTAAGCCTGAGCGGTAGGTGTCAAGCCTTCCAGTTAGCACCGGTTAAAAATGACCTTGTGACTTGTATAGTTACTCGTATGAACACTAGCCCTGGAGATTTACCCATTTTATTTATTATCATTTTGGTTTTGGAATAGGATGTTTGGATATAGTTTTAGCAATGTATTTGCTTTTGTTTAGCGATGTATTCGCATTTGATTTAGCAATGTATTTGTTGGTTGGTATTGAGATACTTGGATTGGTTTTTGAAAAGGAATTTTATATCGAACAGATGTTTTGAACTCGGAAATCGTTTGGATTAAACGTAAGGTTTTGGTAATTGGAAAGAAAGGATTTTGTTGGGAAGTCAAATGGATTTGAAAATGTATTTGGACATATTGTATATACGTATTGCATCATGATCATTTATACTGGTGGAGCATGTTTAGTTTTTGAAATATTCCTTACTGGGCTTTATGCTCACCCTGTGGCTGGAAATATTTTTCGAGTGTACATGTGTGGATGTGGACTAAGACATGAAGTTGTGTTTGGAACCGTGTAGGGTGGTTTTGTTATTTGTAGGCTATGGACCATTCATATTAGTTATTGGCCGTATGCCATTCTTGTAAGGGTTACACCCTTTGTATATTATGTAAGCCTCTGGATGTTCAATTTAATTTATAACATCTGTGCATGTTTATAGTTACAGAACATCCATTTGACTTAGGTGTTATATCTAGGAATGTATGAAATCGGATAAACACATATATTGTGTGACTAAATGATATTCATTTGCATGAGAGTTGTTATCTATTGTTCATCGTTAGGTGGTTTATTCACGTGAGCCGGACCGTGTAAATCCGAGTTGTGACACATTGAGAATATTTGAAATGTGTTGAATTATGGGGTAAATACATTTGGTAAGTCCAGATAGGGGGTGTAGATTTTGTTTAAGCTGGCTTGAGTATCTAGGGTGAAAAACCGAAAACACGCGCGGAATAGGTACCACATGCCTTCCAGTTAGGAGCCAGTAAAATGGAGATTGGTAGCGCTAGTTATGCCTATTTGTAGACACTAGCCTAGGAATTACCAGAGTCGTATTTACCGCTTTTTGTTCTATCAAACGGATGATTGAATTGGTTATATTTTTGAACAATGAGAATTTCAAAATGAGAAAACCTATGATTTTGGCATTGACATCTCTTATGCATTGCACCTCATGATATTGTTAAACTGGGTGCACTTTATTTAGATTATCTCTGTTGGGCTTTATGCTTATCCCTTAGTGGAAACCATTTTCAGGTGATTGTGGTGTGCCTCCGCCAAAGTGAAGGCGTAAAGGATCTTTTTGGAGCACAAGGCTCAGTCATTTATTTGTTTTGTTTTCTTTCGCAAACCGAGCGCTATCTGTGTATGGGTTTGAAAACCACTTTGTTATAACCGGGCAAAGCCATAGAACTTGTAGCCATTAAGGCATTAATTTGTATTTTGTTGTTTTTACTTGTTATTATCACATGCTATAGACTCATATCTTAAGGATGATGAATATATTAATGCATGTGGTGACTTTTTTGTTAAATCTCACACTGAATGTTTTTAAGGGAAAGATGGGAATTTAGTGTGAATATTGGTTATTGAAATGTCTATAATACTCAATGTTCCTGTTTGTTAATAATTGGAAGTAATAGGGTTTGGTCCTCATATATGAGTTAATCTGGATATATTAGATGTCAATATTTTTTGGAGCGTTACAAGTTGGTATCAGAGCTACCGGGTTTGAATACTTGGAGTTACGGGAAGTGGTTTTTACCACAATGGGTTCATTTCGCTCGTTGAAAATGTTATATATCTTTTGTGCTATATGATAACATGTTTTTGTAACTATGTGGGTATGGGGTTAAACTTCTGAGATGTGATTTGCATCCATGAAATTCTTAGAAGTCCTTTTAGAAAAACACCTGATCAATGCTATTTCTATTTGGAAGGTTTTGAACGTTTGTGGCACGAACCAATATCTTGGAGGGATAACTCGTATGTGCTCTATGTGACTGTGAGCTTATGTAGTTTGCCTTATGTGATGTAGATATATGTGTAGGTTTATGTTTAATCTCTATGCGGCGTGTGAGAATTAGTGTAAGAGTACTTACTTTTGAGCTTAATTCTGTCTCTTATATCTAATATCATAAAGCGGGAGAGGCTGTAGTAGAGGCCATCGGGGTGTTCGGGGTGTTCCCCTTTCAGGAGGATATCTTTCCCCAAGAAGAAGGGATAGGTTAGACTAATATGGCCGGAATGATGGGTCAAGACGTTGTAGAATTAGCATTGAAGCATGGGTTAACCGATTTGTACGATTGTAGGTTAAGTGTGACCTCAAAATAGTAGAAATTATGTTGCATGGTGAATGGTTTGTTGTCATCAAGTTTGTGGAAATGGTCTAGATGAAAAATCTTAAAAGTAGAGTGAGTTAGAGATTAAACTTCTTGTAGTATTATAGTTTGGTTGTGACTTTAATGATGATTAAAGTAACCTAAGATAATATATTTTGGATTGTTGACATCGGAACACATAAAACTAGTTTTAATTTTCCTTGAGATAGATGAAGTTGATTGGGTTGTTTCACTTGCTTGATTGACTACTTGTGATGTTAGTGATGGGCCTTATATCAATTATTTTTCTTGTGTGTTTGGGAATAAATGTGGTCTTAGCATGATAAAAGTTATAGTGCAGTAAGAGATGTGTTTCTTAGAGAGTTTGCTTTATTCATAATTTTGTTGCAAATCCTACGAGGGAAAATGAGATAAATAATTTTGAGATAAATTGGAATGAGATTAAATTTGATTGGGGTTACACCATTTGATTGAATTTTTAATAGCAAAAAAATAGCGACTTGTGAGTTGACATTTTAGGATATGTAGCTGAGTTTTGAATGTTTTCAAGTTTGGCAGAGTCAATTGTCTCAGAGTTGGTTGTTGATGTACCCAAGTGCAATATATGAGTGTTTAGGGATATGATGTGATTGATGTCTCGGGGGTTGTATTAGCAAAACAATGTCATTAGAGAAATTGTTTGAAACGATCTTGTGAGGATGTTGTAATTCTAGGGAGATAATGATTAGGTGCCTTGAAATGGTTGATATGACTATAATTTGAGTATTTTCATGGAAATTTATGCTTGATCCATTGCGAAAGATTGATGTTAACTTTATAGTTACTATTACTTATAGGTTAGAAATTTTGAAGATGAGAAGTATATGTGAGCATTTTCGGTTAACTTTGGCGTGTGTAGAGGCGGTGTGTTTCGTGCAATTGAAATGGAGATTATTTTTGTATCCCTTGTACTTAGCTATAAGATTGTTTTGTATTTTTTGTAAAAGAGTTGTGAACCCCTTATACTGATCCTTCATTTTGCTATAAGTGGTGAGAATTTGTGTTGTTGGTATGTTGATATTGGGTTTAATTTGGGTGCGTTTGGCATTGAGTGGTTAGTGGTGGTCATAATTAAGAAGTATTTAGTTTTGCTTGATAGAGGATGGTTCCTTATTTTAATTTTTTCTTCGTGGTTGTGGTGATATTATCTCAAGAGAAGTTATTTGACGGACCCTCGCTATTTTGTTAGTCTTGAAAATTGCTTTGGAATAACCGTTGTTGACATAGAAAATTTCTTAAAGTGAATGAGTGGTATTATAACTCATGGTTGTATCTTTGAGATTTTAGATAGAAGTCAGTTGACTAGAGACTTCAGAGAAGATTTCAAAATAACTACAAGTATTTGTTGGTGTAATCTTTTGTCTCGAGTTGTGTAGACTTTTCATGGTGGGTTTGATACGATAGTTAGTATAGTTATTTTGTGACATATAGTTACAAGAATTAAATTTTATTTTCTTTACACTTTAGTAAGTTGTGGTAAATAATTCCCGAGTTAAATTTTTTTAGGTGCAGAACAGATTTAGTAATGATTGGATTGAAATACTGAAAAGATTATCTTAGTTAGAATTTTGTATCAGATATGTAGTATTTTTTTTTTTTTTCTTTTGGGCGAGGGATGTACATTGAATTTCACTTGGAGAGATTTTGGCTCTATTTGGTAGAGCTTTGTAAGTTTAATTCCACCACTTGGTTAGAGTGTGTTGTTTGGTGAGAGCTTTCAAGAATTGATTCTGCACCCACGGTTGAAAACACGTCTACCCAGTCATCCTCCCGGACGTCCGGCCGGTTGACCGAAAAGTGTTCTTTTTTTTTTTTTGGCAGCTGTTACTTTTATATTTTAAATAAAAAATATTTTTAGAATTTTTTAAAATTTTTTATGAGCTTTGAATAGAATTTTGAGTTGTGTATTTGGTTATGAGTTGTAAGTTTTTCAATCAAATATCATATGTCACATCACTCAATTCAAAACTTTTTTCAAAACTCATAACCAAACAAATTTTCCACAATCAAATCATAATTCCAAAACTCACAAACTCAAAATACAACTCTATTCTCATATCATAATTCTAAAGTTCTACCAAATGCTACCTTTATTGTCATTTGAGGTTAATCTATTTATTAACGATTCGGAAATTTTAGAGTCGTTTTGTGTTAATCTTTACAAGTGTCTCATTGTGATTGGTTCTGCATACTTCTAGGGTGAGAGGTAGACTATTTCTGTTAACTGGCCTCAAGAGCGGTATTAATACTTGTCGATAAGTGAGTTCATATAGTAAGAGTTTTCAAATTTGAGTTTGATCTTTGGGATTATCGTAATATTAGTGTGATGTGGAATTGTGTTGCAACTTGAGAGCTATTGTCATGGCATTGATTTCAAAGAGTGGGAGCGGTTCTGAATTAACTTTTGTTGGGAATACCTTAGTATGGTTAGAATGTGTACCTAGTCTTGATAAATTTCATGTAGACTCGAAGTGCATTGTCAAAGCGTTTGGATACATTTTATGTTGGAGTGAGATTGATTGGGTGGATGTAGACAATTTTGCATAAACTGTTAGTTGATTCGTCGAGTGAAAGGGACAGATAAACCCTTAAAAAAAAATATTGCTTGGTTGGGCAATTAAGGTTATGGCTTAGAATTTTCGAGTAGTTTGTTTGGTGTGGTCATATTATATTTCGTGAGTGTATATGTTTCTTATGGTTATAGGTGGAACGTTGAGACTATGGTGCTTTGTGAATTCTGCTTTGTATAAAGTAATTCAAAATGAATATGATTGTATTGGGAAATGAACGGAGGTTCTTATGAGATGAAATATTTCAAGTTATTATTTGTGTTAGTTTAGTTTCAAATTGGGTAACCGAGTGCTTATTTGTTTTAACGTTGAGATGTATTAATTGTCGTGTGATGATACTTTAAAGGGAGGGTGTTCTCATTAGTTAAGAGTCTTGAGATAATCACTTTGGATTAATTTTAAGTAGATTGTTGCACTAGATTATGGAAAAGATAATTTGTGGTGAGTCATTTTTAATGGTATGTAACGTTTGAATACTTTTCTGAGTGCTTTTTTAAAATAGTTGGATTCTTTTGTTGCTGTGACATGTTGAAGTAGTTGTGTGGAGTGAGTAAATTTTGTGGAGGTGTTTGAATGTGTTCAAGTGAGATGGTGAGTACGGTTGTATTCCAATTGCGAGTTTGATTGATTTTAATTAACCCTTTATATGTTGCAAAAGTCACTTGTATTGTCCCTTCATATTACAGGAGGTTGGTTGAAATTCTAGTACGATGGTTTTAAGTTGAGGGGTGGCTTCTGTGGAGTAGTGTATCTTAATATTATGGATAGCTGGTGGGCGTAGAAATTTTATTTTTGAGTCTATTGAAAATTTGTTACTTTATATTGGTAAAATAATTTTGTGGATGTAATTAGAAAGAAATGTTATCCCGATATTTAGGTCGATTGGATTAGACTGTTCGTCATTCTTGTTTGATTCAAGCTATAAGTAGTACCATCATTGAGGAGTTATTGTTGTGTTTACAGCTCTTGATTAAAGTGAGTCTGAGAGTTTCAATTTTAGTTACGGTGTCTTTTACAATGGGAGATAAGAGAGCGTTAAATTCTTGAGAGTGAGCTTAGTACATGTTTGGGGTATTGAAGGAATGTCTCAATGAGAAAATGGCTATTGAGAGTTTAAGGCTCAAGTAATTATGTTAAGAGTAAATCTCATTATTTTCTTTTATCAAGGCAAATTTCGAGGGAGAAATTTCTTAAGGGGGGAAGATTGTAACGAGTTGAATCAAATTGAATTTATTTATTTATTTATTATTCTTTTCGGTATTTTTTTTGTAATTTTTTTAATATGTTTGTGGGCTCGGATATTGATTGGAGTTGGATTGGTATGAATTTCCAAATTGTTTGATTGTGTAGTTATTATTATTATAGTTGTGGTGTTGTGGGCCATTCTATTTAAATTGGTGAAAATAAATTATATTACTTCTTGATTTCGATTTCATAAGGCCAGCTTGGCAATTTTTTTTAGTTTTAGTTTTAATTATTCTTGGGTCTTGAGTATTGAATATGGATATGAATTTAACTTTTGGGATTTCTTTTAATTAACCCAAACTGTATTGTTTTAATTCATATTTGATTATGTTAATGGTGGGTTTAATCTCAGTTAGAGATTTATTTTAAATTATTAAATTTGATTCATTTTGGATCTAATTAATTGAATGACGACTCGTTTGTAACCGCTTATTATTTTTGTTATTATTATTATCGTTAGTTATGAATATTTATGATGCATACCATCAAACAAAATATTTTTTGTGACGAGAACAATAATATTATTTTATAAATTAGGTTACAAAATCTTATAATGTTGCTAATTGTAATTATATAGATAGAGAGAGATGGACATAAATAAAATAAATAATAATAGAGGAAGCAAGCCCAAGTGGGGGCCTGCCAGGCTGCCTCTATTCCATCAACCTTCATTCATTTCTTTTCCTTCTTTTGAACCACAGAAACTCAGTTGTCTCTCTCTCTCTCTCACAATTTTGTTTTTTGACAAATTATAGCAGTAGTCCCAGTAGTTTATCTTTTTTTCATTTTGGTTCTTGTTATTTTAATTTGATCAATCTTGCCCCTTAATTTTACGGATTGTGTCATATTAGTCCAATAAATAACGGCGGTTAAATTTGATAGACAAAAAATCAAATGATATTTCAATTTGATCCCTATAGTTTACAGAATATGTTAATTTGATCCCTGCTATTTTGACTTTTCTATAAACTATAGTGAATTGTTGGATACACTTTAGGTGTACTATCATTATCATGAATTTAAATAATAATAATTTTAAAAGTAATGCTCACCAATGATAAATCCAAAATTGAATCATAGATTTGAATAGAAATTTAGAAAGAAAAAAAGAAAAAGTGTGTGAAATGTAATTATATTTTATTCACATTTTCTCTTTCTTTTTTTTTTAAATCTCTATTTAAATTTATGATCCAGACTCAACTTAAAAGAAACTTTCATACATTAGAAAGAACAAACTTTTGATCTTTTATAATTGAAAGGAAGAAAATTTTATGTAAAATGTACTTCAGATATATTTATTTGATACTTCTTTTAATTGCAAATTTAGCAATATGGTAAACAAAATTTTAATTTTTGAAAAAATCATGATTTGATAGTTTTAAAATAATTATTTCTCAATTGTCTGGAGTTTGTTTTCCTTTTTGGATACTTGGACGTTAAAATGTGGCTTACGCACTTAATGGAAGAAAAAGAGAGAAAAACAAAAGTATTCATATAAACAACATACCTCGTCAATTAGGTGTGGTATGGTTTGATTGAGGTCGCTTATCCATAGCCAGTCTTCTCCTTCTCTACTTGGGAACCACTTGTACTTTCCCTCCTTCACAAATACACGTTGCAACTTTGGGGTGCATATGACTCCAGGAGAGAAGGTCTTCAATTTAGGGCATTTAAGGATAGTGATGTGTTCTACCAAAGGCAATTCCCAATCATGAGTAACATGGCAAAAACTCTTGAGCTCTGGTAGATCTTTGAGTTCCAAATACTCCAATTTAGGCAATGGAGTTCTGTTTATCCTTCCTCCTCCTTCCTCATTTCCAACTACTTCTTCCATCATTGAGCATCTAATTATGACTAGCCTTTTTAGATGCACAAGATGTCCGGCCATAAAAGGAGAGAACATATTTCTCAAACTGCCACAATCTGAGACACACAAGCTAAATAGCTTGTTGAACGAGCCGGTCTGAAGTTGATTGCACCATATTTCGTTCATGTTCTGAAATCCATCCAGTTTCAATTCCTCCAAGCTAGGGAATGCAACCTGCAAACCAAACAATAGCATTAACAACCATACTACTAAAAGTAATATAAAATGTTTAAAAAGGAGATTTACTGCTCTAGTGTCATTAGAGCATTCAACTTCATTGAAGAGACTTTGTCCTGGGTTCTGGATGTGTTCAAATGATGTCGCCACAGTAGTAGTCACTTTTGGGAAGATACTCACAAGGTTTTGCAGATCATAAAGTTGCTGAATTTTCAATTGAGTGAACTCAATATTATCGACCAAAATTTCACCCTGGCTATCCTCCTCCCTAACAATTGCTGATATCATTTAACATCCCCTTATTTCCAATTCTTGGAGTTGTAGGATACATTGCATCATGGACTATGTGAATAGAAATCTCAAGTTGTCACAACCATCAATATCTAGAATACTTAATTGTGGAATGTGCATCAATCCAATGGGATCTCTCTCTGAAATATGGTTCAATTGGGGTAGACTTTTTAATTTGAGAGATTTCAATAACGAGAATATCTTTGAGTCGTGTTCCGTACAATCAGCCACTTCCAATTCAAACACTTTCTCTAGCAAACTACAATCCTCGATAGATAGTTTTTCAAGATTTTGCAGCCTCGTAAGCAATTGTGCTTGAAAAACTTTGGGCAATTTGCCGCAGTGTCGTATATATACATATTTAAGTTTGGACAAGGACATCGATGAAGGTGGACAGTGTCCCATCCCTTCCAGATTGTCAAGATGCTCAAGTTCTAGCACCTCCAAAGTGGGGAATACAACCTAAAAAGAACTCATTCTTTTAGTTGTAGTATAATGATAGCAGGAATGGTTATGAGATATATACCTTTCTGTACTTTGTATGTGTTACCTAGAACATTTTTTAACCTTGAATTTCAAATTATTGGAATAAGATATAGTTGCCCATTTCATTTTGTTACTTGAACCCAAAAAAAAAAAAAAATCATGCAAATCATTGTAAAAGGTAAGTAGCTTTGGTTTCACTAGCATTCTACTTCTTCATTTTACCTTCTCATTGAATAGAGTTCGCATGACATTTTGGAGGCGTTTTGTTGATGTAGCCGAAGTAGCAATCACTTTGGGGAAGAAACTCTCAAGGTTCGGTAGATCATAAAGTCGCAAAATTTTCAATTGAGTGAACTCAATTTTATCCACCGAGCTTTCGCCCTGCCCTTTCCCATCTGCAACAATCCTTGACATCATTTTACATCTCCTTATGTCCAATTCTTGGAGTTGTAACATACACTTCATCATGGAATGTGGGAATAGATATCTCAAGTTATTACAGTCATGAACACATAGGATACTTAATTGTGAAATGTACTTAAGTCCAATGGGATCTCTCTTTGAAAAGGAACCCACTGAGATTGGAATGTGTTCCAACCCTTCCAGATTGTCAAGATTGTTGAGTTGTAGCTGCTCCAAGCTAGGTAGTGCAACCTGAAAATAAAACTTTTGTCAATGGTAGTTATAACATTTGTAGGAATGGTTGTGGATATCACTCATCTCTGTCTCTCCTCTTGTAGTTTGCATATATGACCAATAATTTTTACAACCAAAACGTTTAATGAATGAAATAAGATATGATTGCCTTTTTTTTCATTTGGTTATTGAGACAAAATAAATAAATAAATAAATAAATAAAAAAATAAAAATACTAATCCTTGACAATGAAAAGAGAAAGAAGAGAAACAAATGATTGTGTCATTCAACTAAAGAAACTAACTATAGAATAAGCTACGTTTAATAGTAAAATTTCCATCGATGACCAAATGACAAAACATTTCTAAAGATCTTAGCTCATTTCTAAACAGAGTGAGTGGCAGGGACAGATTTAGGATTTGAGTTTTGGAGGGGGAAACACATGTAACTTTTCATCGAAAAAATTATTATAAAATTTTACATTTTGATTTATACCAGCACAATAAATAAATAATATTACTATTAATGGGGCATTCTTTGTTAACTTAATTGAGAATAAAAATATAGTTAGAAATATTTCTTGTTTGCATTAATTTAACAAAATATTAACTGTTACTATGTCTCCATCTAGTAAAGTTAACTATTTGAAAATGTTGTGTTAGGTTTTTGTAATTGACAATCCTGTTTGACAAAACTCCTTTCAGTTGTAATTTTATTCAATCTTTTATTTCAGTGGGGCTATGAGTATTTAGATGCGAATCCAACTTGAATTGTGCTTATGCAGAGGAGTTTGTGATCTTAATCCTTTCGTGTTTGCCACTTCACTGATTAAGTACGGGGATCGAGCTGAACTTCTGGGAAGAAAGTTTCACCGTTTGAGCAGTGAAAGTTGCGCTCGAGCAATCAGCCTATATGTTTCACACCGCCTTTAGTCACACTGCTCGAGCAGTGAAATGTGCGCTCGAGCGGTCTGCGCGATTCAATTTACTATAAAGTGCACAATTTGTTGTTCTAGGGTTTGAGCCGTCCAGATTTTCAGAGAGGAAGAAAAAACAAAGTGTTTTATATTGGAGGCTATTTTATATAAGTTTCCTTGGTGTATAGAAGGTTGAAAATCCTAAATGATTCGTGATATTATGATTTGCAGGGTTGCAGGGTATATTTTCTTGTGGTACTTGTATGTTTTTGCAGGCAGGGGTTTCATCTTTTTGGGTGATATATATGATGTATATGGGATACTCATACTCATGATGTTTACATGTTTTTGGGATAGATATATGATGATGTCTTGATGGTTTATTATGTTACATAACAAATTCTCTCCAAGTTTATTTTGTGCAGATTGGTTTGTCATCAAGATTGGTTTCATAGTTGGTTTAGCTAGTTCATGTGTTTTAGCTAGATCTTTGAGTTGTAATTGTTTTAGCTAGTGCAGTTGTTTAGGAAATTGTGTTAGAAAGTTTTGTCCGGGTATTGACAAAGGGGGAGATTGTTAGGTCCCTAAGTCTTGTCAAACCCGTGAACAAACTTGTGTGGTTGAGTTGTAATTTTCTGTGCTGTTTTGTGTTGCTCGCTCGAGCGACGAAGTCCTCGCTCGAGCGAAGGACTGCGTCTGGCTTAAAACCTGAAAGAGATGAATGTGCGCTCGAGCGAAGACTAGGTGGTTCGAGCGAAGAACTGCGTCTGCATAAAACCTGAAAGAGTTCATTTCTCACTCGAGCGAAGGTTTCGTGGCTCGAGCGAATGCACTTATAGAAATCACGCGAGTTAAGGTTCTCGCTCGAGCGAGAGAAGCTTCGCTCGAGCGAGCTTCAAAATCCGGATTTCTATAAATAGTTGGTTTTTTCCAAAACTATGATTACTTTTCTAGATCTACTTTGAGGTTTTCTAAGGTTTTCTTCTGATGGTTTTTTGTGAGTTTTCCTTGATAAAATTTAATCAGTATTACACTCATGAATTGAGAAGCACATATCAAGGAGGCTGATCAAATACATACAAGAGGGTTAATCTTCGGTGGATTCTGAAGATTCAAACGTAGAGTTTCAAAGGTGTTTTGATTCTGTACGTAATCGTTGATTCGACAAGTGAAGTTGTGGATTCAACTTCAGGTTGATCAGTTCTGAGACGAAGCTTGGTGAAAGAATTACAGAAGGTGTGAAGACAAATTGGCTGAGTTGGGTAATTTGTGTATTATCTTTTTGTTTTTTCTTTGAAATCTGGTGGGCTTCATAAGTCTGCAAGTTTCCAACCAACTGATCAAGCTTGAGGGTATCAACATTCTGAGCCTCCGCAATGGCTGTCACTTTTGATTGGAACCTCTGGAGTAAAAACCTCAAAATTTTCCCAACAACTTTAACTTCTGGGATTTTTTCACCGAGTATGAAACAGGAATTCACGATATCATTGAGTTTTGCATAGAAATCATCAAACGTCCCATCATCGCGCATAAAAAGGGTTTCAAAGGCGGAGGTGAGACGTTGAAGTTTTGACCTTTTGACAGAAGTAGTACCTTCGTGAATCGTTTCCAGAATGTCCCAAGCCTCTTTTGCTACCTCACACGTGCAGATACGACGAAACTCTTTAGGTGTGACGAAGCAAAACAGGGAATTGAGAGCCTTACTGTTCCAACTCGAGTTTTGGTAATCAGTTGTGTCCCATTTATCAAGGGGTTTAGGAATATCAACACCATCAATGGTGACAATAGGTTCACTCCACCCATAGATCACGCAGTGCCAAACTTTCTCATCGATGGATTTTAAAAACGCTCTCATACGAGCTTTCTAATAAGAATAGTTTGTACCATCAAGTAAAGGAGGTCTATGGGTCGAGTTACCTTCACGAATAGAATCCATATCACTAGTCACACAAAATCACACTCCTATAGTTTTGATAAAAACAAAGAGTGACCCGCTCTGATACCAATTGAAAATCCTAAGTGATTCGTGATTAGATCAAGATTAAAATATTCCAAATCCCAATTATTCAAAACATGCAATCTAAATCATCAAACACTTACGAAAGTGATTTAGATTGTTGTTTTTCTGAATAAACAATAAATCGACACAAACGATTTTTACGTGGAAAAAAACCACAATTGAAGAACCTTCAATTGTAATAAAAAACCACGGGCGAAACGCTACTAATCAATCCACTACTGAAGAAAGAAAGATTACAAAGATAATACACAAATTACGTAACTCAGCCAATTTGTCTTCACACCTTCTGTAATTCTTTCACCAAGCTTCGTCTCGGAACTGATCAACCTGAAGTTGAATCCACAACTTCACTTGTCGAATCAACGACTACGTACAGAATCAAAACACCTTTGAAACTCTACGTTTGAATCTTCAAAATCCACCGAAGATTAACCCTCTTGTATGTGTTCGACCAACCTCCTTGATATGTGCTTCTCAATTCATGAGTGTAATACTCATTCAATTTTATCAAGGAAAACTCACAAAAAACCACCAGAAGAAAACCTTAGAAAACCTCAAAGTAGATCTAGAAAAGTAATCCTAGTTTTGGAGAAAACCAACTACTTATAGAAATCCGGATTTTGAAGCTCGCTCGAGCGAAGCTTCTCTCGCTCAAGCAAGAACCTTAACTCGCGTGATTTCCATAAGTGCCTTCGCTCGAGCCATGAAACCTTCGCTCGAGCAAGAAATGAACTCTTTCAGGTTTTATGCAGACGCAGTTCTTCGCTCGAGCCACCTAGTCTTCGCTCGAGCGCACATTCATCTCTTTCAGGTTTTAAGCCAAACGCAGTCTTTCGCTCGAGCGAGGATTTCGTCGCTCGAGCGAGCAACACAAAACAGCACAGAAAATTACAACTCAACCACACAAGTTTGTTCGCGGGTTTGACAAGACTTAGGGACCTAACAAAGGTGATTGATCAACGAACTTCAGATTGTCGAACATCAAGGGTGGTTATTATTGTTTCGTTTACAAAAGAAAGTTATTCTTCAGAGGATTTCAGGGAACTTGAGCTTGAAGCTTTGGCGGATTCTGGAGCGGCTCATTGTCAACATCAACGTTGTGGATTCAACATTAGACAAGACAATTCCGAGGTGAAGACAGTGGTAGAAGAGGCACATTGGGATTGGTTCAATTTGGGCGTGGATTCACTAGGTAATTGAAAGTACACTTACGTAATTCCTTTTTGTCTTCTTAGTGGATTGTTTTGTGGCTTTAGCCTGTGATTTTTTTATCACAATTGGAGACTCCGATTGTGATTTTTTCACGTTAAATCGTTATGTCGATTTGTCTTTGATTATTTGATTAGGATTATAATTCATTATTTAAAATTGAAACATAATTACAAATCAATATCTTGGGGGACTTTTAGAATTTTTCATGTTGTAATCACCACTTTATATAATATATATATATATATCTATGTTAAACTCGACATCAAAACCTTAATTAATATCTTTCTCAATAAATATGATCAAGTAACTTGCTACAAAATTATCTTCCATCTTATTACGTAGTTTAGTTTTGAAAAGAAATTATAATTGAAAATGTATATTTTTATAAGTAATGATAATCCATTTCAATAAGCGGTATTAAATTTTATTAACTTATTTTAAGAATGTCATGTTGAAATAGATAATATTTTTATTTTCAGACGATATTCATATTTCTAGATAATAAACAAACAAAAATGAATGCATAAGCAAACTATGTTACACGGACTCTTCAAAATAAATCAAATACTCGTGTTGGACACCCGACACTTAGACAAAGGCATGAGATATGTGTCGGATACTTTTCAACGGACACTTCTTATATAATGTATATAATACAATTATTAAATATACATATTATTGTATAATTGCTATAAATATCTTTTCGACACTATAAGTTACATATAATACCATTTTATCTCACATATATGATTAAAAACATAAAATAAAAATATGACATTTTTTTAGGGAGTCCGCGTACCCTTAAATTTATGGTTTGATGAGTCCAACCTTTAGATACATACCCGCACCCGACACCCTCACCCGAGTCCATGTAACATAGTAAACAAATTAAAGTGTGATTTATAAAAGAACAAAAAAAAAATGACATATGAACAAAAAATAAGAATAGTAACAAATAATACAGATAACAAATAGAATAGACCAATATTTGATAAAACTCAATTTAAAAATTATTTTTAAAATTTTGTAATGTAAATAATTTGAAGGGTACGAACTATTTTAATTTTGTAAATGCGAAGAACTCCAATTTATAATAATCTTACTAATTACTAGTACAATATATAATTTTTAGGGGTGTTTATGTGCAAGTCATAATAGGTGGATTTATTGTCCATCAGGTCTTGTGCATTCTTCATCAAACAATATTAAAAAAAAGTCACTAATTGTTAATTTTCAACGACAATTTAAAAATTTTGTAACAAAAAAAGTAGCTAAGTTTCAACTTTTAGCGACAGTTTGAAAAAATTGTCACAAAAAAAAAAATCAATAATTATAAGTTTTAGCGATAATTTATAAAATTCATGAAAAAAAAAGTCACTAATTGTCAAATTTTAGCAACATGCAAAAAATCGTCACAAAAAATTATTTTTAACGATAATTTTATTAGGATTTACTTCAATAGAATTTGATAGGAATTAATTCCAACTATTAAGACCTATTGATAATTTACTTTAATTTTAAAAAAAATTTGGGGTGCGACCGCCACAACTCGCACCCCTAGATCCATCCTTGGTGAGTGGTTAGTACTTCTAAGAAACGGTTACTTATTCCTCGATGACTTTTGTGTAGAATATTCAGTCATGCTTCCTTCTACTTGGCTACTTTTATCACACATGAGAGAAGAAAAAGATGTTTCGGTAATTTCAGGAACAATTATTGTAAACTACGTTATTCTAGTGTTCTTTTATATATATAAAAACATTATTCTAATAATTTCAATAGTATTATGATGGTACTATTTTTTTAGGCAAATTTCGCTTTATTTTTAAGTTTACTCTAAGTGCTATTTATTTTTTTATTATTTGAAAATAAACACAAAATTCCTTGTGATTTGTAGAATAAATATTTTTTTAGACAAACCTCGCTTTACTCCTTATTGGTTTACTCTATGTCTGGTTTACCCTTGTCATTTATAAATAAGCACATAACTCCTTATAGTTTGTGAACTAAATTTTTTTTTAGGTGAACTTCACTTCACTCTTGTAGTTTATTCCATGTGTGGTGTACCTACTGTCATTCATTTGGAACAAATCTTTATGATTTGTGATATAAGGTGTACTATTAGATATGAAAGACATTAACAAGAGTGAAACACATTCCAAGACCTAAGAGGTAAACCACAAATAGAGTAAAACACAAGAAATATTAAAGTGAATTTTGCCTTCTAAAACACTTACGAAATACTTGTGGTTTGGACAATGGCATTACTTATGTACAAGTGTATTTTAGTCTTTTAGTTTACAGACAAAAGGTATGTTTCAACACAACATTGGTAAGATTTTTTTATTTTTTTTTCTTTTGAATTTTTTCTTGAATATTTATAATGTAAAAACTGATTCCTTATTGATATAATAAAACATAAATATATCATGTAAGAAATGAATAGTTAATATTTTTATGCAAAAATATATATACACATTTATAAATATTTATTGGGAAAAGTACATTTTATCCCCCTCATCTAGTGTCCTTAGAAGTAAAAGTTTTAACACATAACTATTTTTTTTTTTTCAATTTGGACCTTCATGACGAAAATATTTTTTCAACTATATCTACCACTCCATATCCCTCTACCCCCGCAATTAAAAAAATTGTTTAATTTTTAAGTTAAGCTACAATTTTTTAGTTTTTTTTTTTTTTTTGGTTAATTTTTTTCATACTTTAGTAAAAAAAAAAATAATTTTAAGATGCACCTAAAAAGTAAATATTTGTGAAATATTTTTAAAAAATTCACTAAAGATGAAAAAAAAAAATTGGTATATTTTTGTATTTTTTGTCTTTAGTTAGTTTTTTCTTAGAATTTTTCATAAATATTTACTTTTTAGAAGCATCCAGAATAGATGTACCTAAAAATAAAAAAGTTTTAACTAATACTGAAAAAATTTCATTAAAGACAAAAAAAAAATGAAAAATAAATAAATAAATAAATAAACTCAAAGATAGTTTTTAAAAACTAAACCAAACAGACTGATAATGTCATTTTAAGCATTCCATTCGAGATGTCATATATAAGTCATATGTCAAATTTTGATGTATTTAAGAGACATTGATAAATGTATTATTTTTTAGTTGAGGGGGTCAAGTGAGATTGAAATGTAATTTATCCTATTGATGAGAGGGTATTTTCATTATAAAAGTCCAAATTGAAAAAAATTAGTAGACGAGAAGAGTTAGGCGTTACAAATTTTAATTGAGTTGATATGGATAAAATGTAAATTTTTTGGGGGTCAATTGATAGGAGAGTAACTACAAATATAATAAATATTTATATCATCAATCAGACTATTAAAATGTAATTTACCCATATTTGCTTGTATTTTTTTTAATTGTCGTGTGAGCATGACTTTAACATGTCACATATCCATGTCTATGGTTCTAAATATACCGTATTAATTATTTGAAAAAGAAAAACAAAAATCACACATGAAGTTTATCTCATATTTAGTAATGTTAATCAGAGTTTTCCTATAGAAATTTAGATCTTTTATTGCATAATCACATTTTATGACACAGTGTTAACTCCTTTTTTTTATCCCCAGATTTCAATTTTCACATTTTTTTTTTTAAAATTTATTTACAGCAAATCTTATTAGAATGAAGAAACTATGAAAGTGGAACAATCAAAGTTTTGCAAAGAATAACTGAGATGCTTCCATGGATTCAGAACTCTGTCTTCATAATAATAATAGAATGATTACTTTTTCTTATAGAAAAAATTAAGAAAGAGAGAGAAGACCTTAAGAAAAGAAAGGCGTGTGGACATACCTTGTGGGGGAAAAGAGATAGGAAGGTAGCATTGTGGTTTTCCATTGACTCTGAAAACGGATTACTGCTATTGAGGAAGAGCCACTTGAGTTGTGGTAGATTCCAAAGACTCAATTCCTTCAATTGAGGGAACTCAATCTCGTCAATCCCTCTGCAAAAACCAATGAACATTGGTAGGCTCCACAAAGTCATGGATTCTAACGCTGGAAACTCCATCTTGTTTGTTGCATCGTCAGCAACTTTTTTGTTCCAAATAACCTCTTCAATTTTGTCACAACTATAAATATCAAGATGTTTTAGTTTTCCAAAAGAGCCAGTTGGAAGTTGGCAGTGACATATCTTTCTTAAATTGGGTAGATATCTGAGCCCTAATCTCTCCAGGATAGGGAAAATAGGAGGAATAGCATTAGGTGTACGCGGGACCCATTCCATTGTATTGACAAAACATTCTGGTGTAGCACAAGCTTCAATTAATAGGTCCTTCAAGTGTTGGAGTCCTTCAACTCCCTCTCGAAACAACTCTTGCACTGCATCCTCCGAACCCTTCTCCTGTAAATGTAGAAGTGCAGTACTCCTTAACAACGAATTGATCCCACCACATTCTAACGGGATAGTACACGTGTCAGGAAGTGTGAGACTCAAAAGCTTTCGGAGCCTAGTTACGAAATCTTCATCAAAAATGGGGTAGGCACCTATCAAAATTGAGTATTTTGTCAATTTGCTAAACAATGGGATTCTTGGCAAACACACGACATCTTTTATATTAATCTCTAAAGTATTCAAATTGGACAAGGATTCAAACTCTCTTAAGCTCGCATTTTCTCCTCCTTCCTTGCCTTCTCGTTCCCAAATGATTTCGCAGCCATCCATGTACAACTCTTGTAATTGGACTAGGGCTGATATGACACCAGGTGCTATTCTTTTAAGTTTCAAACATCGTGTCAGATCTAACAACTTTAAATTAACCAGTCCTCCTATTTCCTCAGGTAACTCCTCAATGTCGGATTGACGAAAGGTGAGGATTTCCAAATTCAATAGCTTTCCAATTACAGATATATTATCGAACTTCTGACTGTGATCAAGATGCAATGTCAACAGGTTTCTCAAGAATTGCAGTGATGACAGCAGTAACGAGATGTCTATCGTCATTCTCAGGTCCAAAACTTTGAGTTCCCCCATGCCCTCAAAAAAATTGCTTTGTATTTTTAGTGAACTATTCTTGCATCGTATTAGTAAAAACTCAAGTTTTGAGCATCTCAATCCTCCTGGAAACTCTTCAATTTCATTTGATATCACTGAAATGGAAGTGTTGAGCTCATATGTCAGCTTCTTTGGCCACTCTCTCGATTTGGCACCATGGATTATCATAAAACCATGCTTATCTTTAGCCGCAATTGATATGGCGACATCGCGCACTACATCGTGCATTTTTATTAGGAACTCTATTTGCCACTCGGGATCAACATCCAACAATAAATAACAACTTTTAAGTTGATCAACTAACACATTCACTCGATCTCTTACTTCATCCACTTTGTCGATGCCTTCAAACCACCGCAATCCGATTCCGTATCTAACCAAATCATCAATAGGAATTTCATAGTCTTCTGGAAACAAGCAACAGAGCAGAAACAACTTCTTGGCTCTCTCATCTTTTAGAAAATTGTAACTAAAATATAGAGCTTGATACACTGTTGCAGGCACTTCTGACGACAAACTTTCTGAACAGGGGGTTCCTAGTTGTTCAAGCGCATTATTCCAATGATGTTGGTCGGTTTCGTTTGTAAGAGCCCTTCCGATAGCTACGAGGGCAAGTGGTAAACCTCCACATTCATTTACAATCTGTTTTGCTAGTGGTAGCAGATCAAAGTGGTCAGCACAATCGCCTACCTTCTCTCTAAAGAGATGCCATGGTTCTTCACCCACTAGGACTTGAAGTTGGATATACTTTTTATTTGGTATTCCTTTCCATAGATTTCGATTTCGTGAAGTGAAAAGGATCTTACAACTCTTGTTGCTGCCTCCTCCCAAGGGAAATCCGCAGTCCTCGAGATCAAATTCTTCCCAAATGTCATCCAATATGACTAGAGTTTTCTTATCGTTCTGTAGAAGTCTCTCACGTAGCCGACTTGATCGTACTATTGGGCTCTCCATGTCAAGTTTTAGACCCAACATTTCTGCAATACAACTTTGAACCTGTTTCAAGTTTGGCTCTTGGCTGACAACTGCCATTGCAACTTCATTAAAGAGTTTCTCTTCTTCCACTAGTTTGGCAACATGTTTGACCATTGTTGTCTTGCCCACTCCCCCCATCCCGCATAGCCCAACCAGGTTGATCTCGTCATCCTTCAGAGCCTCGATGATTTGCTTCACAATCAAATTTCGAGACTCAAACCCCTTGAATCCTGTCGAGGGTAGAGATTGGATGGATGGTGGTGGTGGACTGTGGGACAACTGAGTGTACTTGATGCCCTCAGTATGAAGATGGACAAGATCTTGAGTCATTTTCGCGGCTTTTCTACTCAGTGAGTAACGGGGCCAACACCACCCTTTCAAACATCCCTTCTGAACTTGGGCCTCGGATTCAATAGTTGTCTCTGCCTCTGCAATTTTGTTATTTGCATTAATCAGCCATGCCTCAGCGAGAGGTTCAACGATTCTCACATTATTGTGTGCTTCATCCACCCCTAGCTGAACCCCTTCTATGGTCGCTTTTAGGACATCATGTTGAGTTCGAAGATTTTGAATGTTTCTGTTGAAGCAAAACAGATAACCAAATTGACTTCCAATTGGATCGACCAAGTTTCCTCCGATTCTCCCCAAAATAGCATAACCAACTGGCTCAGCCATTTAAACTTGTTCTTCCGCTGATGCTGTTTAAAAAAAAAAAAAAAAAAAAAATCAACAAACAACAAACAATACAAGATGAAAGATGGATCCAATATATATATCCACAAACCAAAGCATAGTTTGGGACACTCAAAAATATAAATGAATCAAAAATCCACTAAAGCAGCAACCCCAAACACAAGATTGAAAGTTTATCTTCGTTTGTTTTTTTAGGTAAATTACAGTCACCTCCCATGAGGTTTGGAAAAAAATATAATTATTTCTATACTTTTGACATAATTGCACTAATCATCCTTAATGTTTTAAATTATATAACACGTGAGTCTTTTTTAATCATTAATTTGTGAGCCGTATGAAAAAAAAAAATTTATGTTATCTTATCTTTTCTTCTAAACTATATATTTACCTTTATTTATTTATGTGTCTATCCACTATGTGCATTAATTTTGATGACTTTAACTTTATTAAAAGAAAAATTAGTGTAATTACATTAAACTTGTAAAACTAATTATATTTTTATCAAATAAGTGTGTGCAATTTACTTTTTGTTATTATTTTATTCATGTAACAAATTAGAATAGAAACCACAAAACGGTGAAAAGAATTGGTGTCCTTAACAAGAAGAAATACTATAAAAATATGATTTTGTACCCAAAAAAAAAAAAATATATATATATATATATATATAGAATGACAGGGTTTTTCAATAATCCTTTCATTTTTAGTCAAAATACCTGTAGTATATGACGAGCAGTGGTAGATGCAGGAATTTTAGTTAGAGGGGGTCGCATTCAAATTTCACAATTACATTTCAGGGTAATTCTATTTGTATATCATACAAGTTCTCAGTACACACCACAAATATATTTGGATATAAATTTCCAAACCAATATCAAATGTTCAGATTTAGATTTATGAACATATAGTAGTTGTTCGAATATAAATAATTGAAAGGACATATATTTGAACAATTTATTTGTATCCATAACTTTAAATCTAAACATTTGATATATTTGTTTAGAAATTTTTATTAAACACATTTGTAGTGTGTACTAATAGTTTTTATGGTGTGCAAATAGAATTTTCTTAAATTTTAATTCCTTCATTAATAGTAAATCATCATACATAAGATAAGTACATCAAAAGATACACTTTTATAGATCTACAAAATAAGAGTAAAAGATGCACTTTTTATAGCTATAAAAAATAAGAGTATTATTCATCTGAATAAGGGCGGCTTAACAAGAGGTTTAATGCGAAATCTTAACGAGCAGCCTTTTCTTACATTTAAATTATTATAAATTTTTAATGTTAAATACATTTTCCTCTCCAACTTTTTTTTAGTCTTGAGATTATTCACAACCTTTATTATTATTTGGGGAAAAAAATGAATCATATAATTGGATTTTTGGAGAATATATATATATATATATATATATATTTGAAGCTTTATAATTGAGGGTCTTTGGAAAATGAGAATTTTTAAATTTTACTACTGAAGTTCTTTTGAATAAGGAGGAATTTTATCATACTTTTATTATTGGAGCAATTATTTTTGACTTTTCATACATTGTTCCACACTAATAATTATTTATCCTCCCTCAATAAACTATGAGCACAAAAATTTACATACCTGATTATATAAATAAATCATAATAAAATTACAACATAAAAATATCTTACAAAACACTCAAAAACTTTTCTTCAGATTTAATTTTCAATTACAATAAAAATTATTAATATAAAATAATAATATTTTTATGGACCTTGCTACATCCCCCTAAAAACACCCCCCCTAATCCCCCTAATTTCCATATCAAGTAAAAAAAAAAAAAAAAAAAAGGAAACAGTTTCCCAAAATGGAAATTAGGGGGATTAGGGGGATCATTTTAGGGCTCCAAATCATTTTCCTATTTTTATTATCTAAGAATTTTTGAATATATATAAACTTGTGGGGGCCACCTCTCAAGTGGTCATCCCTTATCACTTCACCAAGTCAGCAAGATTTATTTTTCAGAGAATTGATTTTTTTATACTGATTTTTTTAATATTTTAAGTAATTTTTTTTAATTTTTAGATATATCTAACATAAATACACTTAAAAAATATAATATTTGTGAAAAAAATCTTTAAAAAAATTATTAAATGCCAAAAATACAAAAAAAAAATGCGAAAATTCAATACATTTTCTTATTCTTGATATTTATTGATTTTTAAAATATTTTTTTACAAATATTTTAATTTTTAGATATACATAAGTAAAGTATATCTTAAAAAGTTTTAAAAAAAATTTGCCTAAAATTTTAAAAAATTTCATTAAAAAATAAAAACAAAAAATATAAAAAATAAAAAAATCCAATTTTTAAAAAATTGAAACTAAACACAGTAAATATAACATAAATTAGTGGAGTTTGTGGAAGTTTTGCAAGGGCCACAAGCACCGTTCCGTCCACCTAGGAGTATTATAATATCATTCTAAATATGTTTTATGTATAAAAATTATGTTTTTAAGCATATGACAATTGTAAGAGTGGCTAATTTGAGCCCACTAAATTATTTAGGCCCAATAGCCCAAGATTAGTGGGCCCGAATTTATCGCAAGTCCAAGATTGGTGGGCCCGGATTTATCGCCGTCAAACGAGCTGAATGGCTCTAAGCCTCGAAAGGGTTCGGATCCACGAACCTAGAGACTTACTCGGGCCCGGACTCGAAAGGGTATTAAGCAAGCCTAGAGATCCGAAGCACTCGGACTCGAAAGGGTTCGGATCCACGAACCTAGAGGTCCGAAGCACTTGGCTTCGAACGGATTCAAACGCAATCTAGAAGCCGCTCCGTTAATGAGTCCCAGAACACTTGCGGGCTCGGAGCTTTCCGGGATCTACGCACCAGAACCATGGGCGTAATGGAGTCCGAACAAAGGACCCGATCCCGAGGACGGTGAGTGGAGATAAATTCACTCTTCGGTTAAACCAGCCTATACCCGGGTCGAGGTGGCACGATCTAGGGGGTCCCTGAGACTTGGCAATATTTGCGGCAGGGCGTTCTCTTGAACTACCCCTGACCCTGATGCGGCAGGACGTCCTCTAGGACTACCCCTGACCCTTGGGATGATTGGGGATCATTGGTTAGGTGTGGCTAAGAAGAAGGGTTCGCCGAGGGGTTGATCTCCTCTTCGGGGTTTTTCTCATCCTCGGAGAAGTCACCTCCTCGGAGAGGTCACCTCCTCGGACAAGGTGGTTAGAGAGAATATTTCCCATGTGCCTTGCACATGGGCTCCATCCTACATCATGAGGTGTCTATAAATAGCACTCACCCATAGCTTTACAAGGGATGGATTTTGGAGATTTTTCAACTCTTGGGAAAGAACTAATTTCCTATCTCCATTATCAACCTTGAGAGTGAAAGTGGGAGATCCATGAGAGAGCCTTACCATTATTCTCTCTCTAGCCATTTTGCCTTCTTCTTCACCCAATCTCTTATCCCCATCATCTCCTTTACTCTTGTGTTCTTGTGTTCTTGAGTTAAGACCATTGAAGAATCTAAGCCTCTCATAATATTCTAGAGAATTCGAAGTTATTCGTCAAGAATCTTCGAATTTTCCAACTACTTTCTTGAACCCTCTCATACATTTGGCGACTCCACTGGGGAGGCGGATTGGTTAATGGTTTCAACGAGATCTGGAACTCATACAACACCGGCAAAAATGGCAGATAACGAGACTCATCAACAAGGCTCTTCCAATGGTGGTGATGAAAGGACTCAAGTTCAAGACTCACCTCTCATCCTTGAAGCCATTCAAGAATTCCAACGCACTCAACAAGAGATTCTCACAACCCTTCAAAATCTCACCCACACCATGTTGGTGATGGGTTCGAATTTCGCACCACCAGCAACAAATGGAGGTCAAGTCGACACTGACAAGCATCAACAACTTCATGGCAATGTTGGAAATGGTCAAAACCATCAAGATCCACCCCAAATTCTCCCTGAAATTGTACAAAATGGTGTGCAGAATCAAGTGCTAGGAGGAACAAGTCATAGCCAACCTACGGCCCGTGGAGCGCAAAATCACGCACCTGGAGGATCAAGCCATAGTCCAGCGGCGGTTGGAGGAGTTTCCGGCGTGATGAATGGTGTTCCAACAGCTGTGGAAGTTCAAAGAAGGCCTACAGAAATTTCTCTACAAAATGGTATTCCATCCATGCCTAATTCTGTTCCACCGATTATAAATTCTACTCATGTACCGAGTGGGTCTCCTTTGGCGCCGACAACAAATTTGCAAGCACAACCTGGTATAGCGGCCCCGTGCGGTGAACTTTACGGGCCTCAATTCAATGTCCCATCACCAAATGGCATGTCCATAGGTGCCGATGGCCAATATCGTCATGTGTCTTCACCGATAATGAATTCGCAGCACCAAAATGGCCAAGTCGCCCCTAGCTCAGTCTTCGGGTCCATAAGCCAAGTTCCGGGAATACTACCATCAAACTCTCTCCCTCAACAGTTTCTCACTCTTGCCGATGTGCAAGCCATGTTTGATCTCGAACGAGGCAAGAGGACTTTACCTTCTTTACCTGATCCGGATGTCAAACCACCGTACCCTATCGAGATGTTGAGTTATCCATACCCGGAGGGGTACAAGGTGCCGAAGTTCATCAAATTCAATGGCAAGCAAGGAAATGCTCGAGAACATGTTGTTCGGTTCATCGAGACTTTAGGGATTCATGGTTCAAGTCATATCCTCCGACTGAGAGAATTCTCCAAGTCCCTCACTGACCGAGCATATAGTTGGTATGTTAATTTGGCCCCAAATTCTGTCCGAAGTTGGGAAGAGATGGTCAACAAATTCCACACCAAATTCTTTCAAGCGGCTGAGAAGGTAACCGCACTTACTCTATGTAAGGAAAAGCAGCGGGAAAGTGAAGACATTCTCGAATATGTGAAGAGGTTTCAAGACAAAGCCGTAGACTGTCATGAGGCTGTGGAGGAAAGCTACTTGGTCCAAATCTGTGTTGAAGGGGCATTGAACGGATACAAGATGTTTCTAGTTAATCACAAGCTACCCACCTTCTCGGCACTAATTGAAGCATCTCGGAACATCAACATACCTCAATCTCAGGACGTCGGGTTCGAGACTAGTTATAAAACCAGCTTCAAGTCATCCCGAGGACCTTCTGTCACTGCGGCTTCCGCGTCTTCTACCCGAAAGTCGCAGGGAGAGGAATTCAGAGGTCAGAAGAGGAAATACTGCGAAGATGACACTCCTTTTCCGTGTAGTATTGAGGAGGTGAAGGCCTTAGTTAAAGAATGGGTGGCAGACGGGGAACTGAAGTTGCCTTATGTCGAAGAGCTTTTGCCGAAGAAGGACCGTGAAGGCCCTAATTATTGTGTTTTCCACCGATCACTAGGGCATCCTACAGAAAAGTGCCGGACACTTAAGAGGATCTTTAGAAAGAAAGTCGAAGTAGATGAGCTAAAGTTCAAAGAACATGAGCCCCAGGATATCTTAGAAGACATGGCTATGATGGTGCATGATGGACACAACCCGAGCAACTGGTGAAAGCTTTCCAAATGACCTCGTAACTCTAGGGACAAATGTCAACATTCCACAGAAGAAGTCTACCTATGACATTTACATTTTCAATTTTTGTTGCCCCTCAAAGAAGAAAGAGGAATAGTAGACTCAGTTACCAACCTGAAGGGAGTTTTCTTGACACAGTATAAGTGTACTTCCATTCAGACCTCCGAAGAGCAGCCATTGCTTCCATCAATGCAAGCTTCGAGGGTCTTTCTTGCTGAAGTAGCATGTGTTGCTTCCACTCGGACTTCCGAGGGACAGCCTTGTTTCTGCTCGGACTTCTGAGGGAGAGCCTTCCGAGGGACAACTCTTGCTCTCATTAGTGCGGGTCCGAAGAACAGCCCTTGATTTCATCAATACGAGCTCCGGGGATCTTTCTTTTCAAAGTAGAGTGGACTCTTACTCGAACTCCCGAGGGATAGCCTTTGCTTCCATTAGCTGTCGAAGTAGAAGTACGCATCCACTCGGACTTCCGAGGGACAGCCTTGTTTCTGCTCGGACCTCCGAGGGACAGTCTTGTTTCTGCTCGGACTTCCGAGGGAGAGCCTTATTTTCGCTCAAACTCTCGAGGGACAGCCTCGGACTTCTGAGGGACAGCCTTGCTTCTGCTCGAACTTCCGAGGGACAATCTTTACTTCTGTTGGTGCAAGCTTGGTAGACTCGGTTGCCTTCCAGAGGGATCTTTCTTGCCAAAGTAGGGTGTGTGCTACTTTCAGACTCCTGAGGGACAGTCTTGCTCCTGTTCGGACTTCCGAGGAACAGCCCTTACTCTCATTAGTGAAGATTCTGAAGGCCTCGGGGTCATGAATTTCGCACAAAAAATTTATTTGCCTGAAATAGTAAAGCCGACAAATGAGATGAGCAATATCAATTTCATATCATGATTCAGGCGTTATCGGAATAGGACAACATCAACAAATAATAATGATCTATTTAGGCTACAACAATTTTATTACTCCGAGCAAGTTCATGAAAATACTACAATCAAGGTTTTGTCTCTCTGGGCTGGTTCCTCTCAAGCCGACGTAAAACAACAATGTTCAAACATAATTTTGGCATCAATTGTTTATTTCTTTATTTATCCCCTCGGACATCAAATTCAAAGAGTGTGTAACGACAAGCTCACAGGTTCGCCTGTCGAAGGTTCATCTCCTTTGAATCAAAGCAAATAAACAACAGAGTATGATAAATGCTTCATCATTCCCAAATCAACAAAACAGTGCTGTGGGTACTTCCAATAGAAATAATAAATCAGTGGAGATGGGCAAGATTGCAAAATTCCAAATATGTATTTCACAAATCCAAACTCATGAACACAAAAATTCGTCAAAAACAATAGGAAGGAAAGTGGGTTACACAAGAGCTTCCACCAATTTTTTTCAAAAGGCTTACACCAAGGTTTACACAGGAGCTTCCACCAATTATATATATACACTTACCCACAAATCTGAGAAAGGATGAACAATTCAAGGCAACAATGATGAGAAATGAAGAATAACGTATACTGAGGCTCAACAGGGCAGGCCCACACACACGTCGCGTTGAAAGGGCGACGTGCATAGTCGGCGTTGGACGACCAAGTCCGAAAGCGGCATTGGACGATCGAGTTCCGACGCAGCGATGGTGCCGTAGAGGAGTTGGTGACCACACACGACGCGTTGAACGGGCGACGTGTGTGGTGGGTACCGGAACAACAGTCAAGGCTGGCGGAGAGGTCGCAACGGAAAGGCCGACAGTGGGTTGGCGATGAAGCTGCAGCGGAGGCGATGAACAACGTACAACCTGAAAAATTTCGATAGTGAAGTAAGGAAGATGAAGCACAGAGAAATAAAAAAAGCGTAGAGTAAGCACTATGGAAGCATGGCATTGAAGCATGGCAGGGCCCCGACGAGGACGACGCACAGCCGAACCAACGGCAACACTATTTTGCTGAGTTTGGAAAACGATGACGTTGGAGTGATGAGGGTCGGTGGCAACGGCCTAGACCGGAGCAGGATGGACCGACAGTCTAATAATGGCCTACCTCTTCTTCTTCTTCAATCGAAGACACGCAACACAGAGCTGTCATCGCTCCCAATCCAACTGCTGTCATATAGGTACACGCTTTCCATCTGTACAATACCTATGCAAATGTTCATACTCATCTACATATATATCCATACAACTTCTCTGCTATACATTAATCCCCTTTCATTAATTTATTGGGTTTTTTCTTCTCTCAAATCATCAATGGCTATTCTTTGTTTAGTGAGAGAAAGTGTATGCCACTGGTTTCAAAAAAAAATATAAAGAAAGAGGAAAGTTGGTGGCCTCGGCAGAAAGAGAAAGAGCCGAAATGGCTGTGCAAAAAGGCTAGATGGTCTGGGCTGATGGAGGCAAAAAGAAGGGAACTGTATTGATTAGGGTCGTTGTCGGCAAAAAGAAAAGCATATTCCTTTGAATATACCCTCAAATATTTCATATATATATATATGCATATATATAAGAGGAGAAAAGTTAGGGATCATGAAATTTTTTTAATGAAAATGATCATGAAAGAGTTATGATTCTTGGATTACCTTGATTAATGTGTGGTGCTTTATTCTAAGTGTAATCTAAAGGTCACAAAACTTTCATGATTATTTTCATAAAAGATTTTTCATGATACCTAGCATTGCTGATATAAGAGGCATGCCATATTTCTAGGCCTATAAAAAAATGTTTGAGCCTTATCATTTTAATAATAAAAAAAGGGGTGAGTGCTTTGTTTTTATTATCTTTGACTTGGAGGCCTTGGATTCGGACATCTGCAGAATTAAAAAAAAAAGTGATCAGCCTTTTGATTTTATATGTTTCAAGAAAGGAAACGAATTATTATTATTACGACTCCGCTACGTAGCTCGAAAGCTACGTAGCTCGAATGCCCCGAATGTTGTTTTTGTATTTTTTTTTTTTTCTTCTTCAGACGCAGAAATGGAGGGGGAGGAAGAAGGAGGGGAGAGGAGAGGAGAGGAGAGGAGGAGGGAGGAGGGGACTGGAGGGGGCCTAAAAAATGGAGGGGGAGGGGAGGGGAGGGGAGGGGAGGGGAGGGGAGGGGAGGAGGCGGTGGAGGCGACGGAGGCGACGCGATCGGGACAGAGCCGACGAGGGGCGGAGGGCTGTGACGGACGGACGGAGGGCTGCGACACGACGACGGCGGGCGGAGGGCTGCCTCCTCTCTCTCTCTCTCTCCCTCTCCCTCTCCCTCTCCCTCTCCCTCTCCCTCTCCCCCCTCTGGTTTCAGCCGAAAACGACGAAGAAGAAGAAAAAAAAAAAAAAAAAAAAATACAGCCCAAAACGACGTCGTTTTGGGCTGTCGAGCCGTTCGAGCCACGGATGTTTCGAGCACTGAAACATTTTCCTTATTATTATTATTATTTTCTTTGAGTAGCCAAGTTGGTTTTGTATTAATTAGATGTCCAGGTTGGTTTGGTGGGGCATTAAATAATTCAAGTTTTGATTTTCTTTTCAAAAAAAAAAAAAAAGATTATTAAAAAAAAAAAAAAAAAGTTGTTTATTTATTTAATATTACTTGTTGACTTTCTTTGTAAATTACGGTGAGTCCTCGGCTTTATCCATGAACTCTGTAAAAACCAAATATTCACCAAGACGTAATGCGGAGCATGGCAGACAAGGTGAAACTATGCATGTCCGAGAAAATTACAATTTCTCATACACGCAAGGGGCAAATGTAAGAGGGGCTAATTTGAGCCCACTAAATTATTTAGGCCCAATAGCCCAAGATTAGTGGGCCCGAATTTATCGCAAGTCCAAGATTGGTGGGCCCGGATTTATCGCCGTCAAACGGGCTGAATGGCTCTAAGCCTCGAAAGGGTTCGGATCCACGAACCTAGAGACTTACTCGGGCCCGGACTCGAAAGGGTATTAAGCAAGCCTAGAGATCCGAAGCACTCGGACTCGAAAGGGTTCGGATCCACGAACCTAGAGGTCCGAAGCACTTGGCTTCGAACGGATTCAAACGCAATCTAGAAGCCGCTCCGTTAATGAGTCCCAGAACACTTGCGGGCTCAGAGCTTTCCGGGATCTACGCACCAGAACCATGGGCGTAATGGAGTCCGAACAAAGGACCCGATCCCGAGGACGGTGAGTGGAGATAAATTCACTCTTCGGTTAAACCAGCCTATACCCGGGTCGAGGTGGCACGATCTAGGGGTCTCTGAGACTCGGCAATATTTGCGGCAGGGCTTTCTCTTGAACTACCCCTGACCCTGATGCGGCAGGACGTCCTCTAGGACTACCCCTGACCTTTGGGATGATTGGGGATCATTGGTTAGGTGTGGCTAAGAAGAAGGGTTCGCCAAGGGGTTGATCTCCTCTTCGGGGTTTTTCTCATCCTCGGAGAAGTCACCTCCTCGGAGAGGTCACCTCCTCGGACAAGGTGGTTAGAGAGAATATTTCCCATGTGCCTTGCACATGGGCTCCATCCTACATCATGAGGTGTCTATAAATAGCACTCACCCATAGCTTTACAAGGGATGGATTTTGGAGATTTTTCAACTCTTGGGAAAGAACTAATTTCCTATCTCCATTATCAACCTTGAGAGTGAAAGTGGGAGATCCATGAGAGAGCCTTGCAATTATTCTCTCTCTAGCCATTTTGCCTTCTTCTTCACCCAATCTCTTATCCCCATCATCTCCTTTACTCTTGTGTTCTTGTGTTCTTGAGTTGAGACCATTGAAGAATCTAAGCCTCTCATAATATTCTAGAGAATTCGAAGTTATTCGTCAAGAATCTTTGAATTTTTCAACTACTTTCTTCAACCCTCTCATACAACAATTAAGGGTCATCAATAGGTCGGGTTGGATTTATCTAGACTGCAATTATTATGTCTAAATCTAATATTTTAATGGATTTTTTCACTTTGATTGGTCAACGAATTGGTACAGGCCTATTTAAAAAATTAAAATCACAATTCACTCATAAACCCAAATCTTATGAGTCAAAATCAAACCGAATTAGGCTACACATTTTTCATTACACTTATATTATTAAGTTCCACACATTTTTCATTTACATTTTTTTTTTGGGATAAATTTTCATTCACATATTTTTGTATTTTCATTAGTTATTTTTCTTGTTTAGTTTCGAACTATATATTTTAATTTTTTTTAGTTTTATTATATGTGTATTTCTTAATTTTTAAAATCATAAAATTGACAATTTGATATTAGTTTTGAAGCTTCTTAATTTTTCCTTTCGAATTTTTATGAGAGAATAGATTTTGACAAATAAGAAAAGAAATTGTTTTATCTTTCCTTCTAAGAAGTATAAATCAAGAGATAATATTTTTATAATTATTGGCTGAATGGGTTGGCCAACAGTATTTTTAAAAATTATGTTTTAATTCAAAAAAATATTCAGGAGTTTTAGAACGTTCACAATACTCCTCACGAAAAGTCACTTTATAATATATATATATATAGTATAGACTATGTTTAGTTTAGGTAAGAATATTCATATTTACTTATTACCATGTATATAATTTGTGACAATTGGTTGACAGGATAGGTTACAGGAATTTTAATAAGATTAAATAGGACATAAGTCTCTTAAATGTGATTTTGTAAAAACAAATAATAATAAATAATTTATTAAAAAAATAAATAAATAAAAAATACTTATCATTTTCATATGTTTTTACCCTTTTTAGTATAAAAATAATTTTAATAAATTAAAAAATTCATTTTCGTATTTATTTTAATCAAACTGTTGGCACCATAAACTTAAAATTTTCTGTCGAAAAAGGCATGAACATGTGCAAAAGAGGTCCAAAAATTAAGGGCGTGGAGTTAGTGGCCCAAGGAAGAAGAGTGAGGATGTGACACATGGCAACTTCAGGAAGAAAGAAAGCACAAGGCAATTCTAGTAGTTGCAGCAGTTGCAGATCATGGGCAGATGTGGCAATCCATCAAATGGACACGTGATTGCACAGCATGGCCAGTAAAAGCCATATAAAGTTTTGAAGTTCAAAGGAAAAAAGACTTTCAACCAAAGTCACAACCCATGTGAAATCTAAGAGTAGTATAACTTATCTAGAAGTAGTTCTTGTACTTGGAAGTAGTTTGTTTACAATTTAGTTCTTGTAACCAAGTTTGGCCCTGTTGATTGTGATGTTATTTGAACTTGTAATTTGATTCTTGTAATTGAGTGCCAAGTTTAAGTTTTATTCAATCGAAATTCAGTTTTTTTACATTTGTTTCTTCACATTACAACCTCCAAAGAAGTCCTTGAATCTGTCAAGGCATAAGACATCAACCACATTGCCTGATTGAATTTCTGTTAGTGAAAATTGGTTTCCTCTGTGGACTTTTCCCTATCGATTTGACCCAAACCAGATTTTTGGCTAACATATTTTGGCAAGCCCAGTGGGACCAATCTAATTTGGAGTGATGGCTAAGAAGAAACAACATGAGATCTTTGAAGACCCTAGAAAAAGGGCTGTTGATGGAGAAGAACTTGATGGTGAGTTTGAAGGAGTTAAAGACAACATAGATGATGGCCACTCGGTGGCTGGACAAGAAACAAGCAAAGAAAATGGCCAAAATGTGGCCTTCACTGGCCAGTCCAGTTGTTCACTAATTGATCCAAGAAGGGCTCTTCTAATGTTATTTTTTTAATTTATTAGAATCAATGTATTAGGATTCTTTTGGGTTGTAATTATTATTATTATTTTTTTTTGATGTATTTTTCCATAGCCATGTAAAGGGATGTGTTTCACTGTTACCAATACATTTCAAGGTTGCCTTAACATGTTGCACCATATTACCAACAAGGAGTCAAGTGGTGCCCATGCGCAAAATTGTGTGGCGCATTTTTTGGATGCATATATATTATGCATGATTTGATGTTGCGGATTTAAGAGATGTTTTTACCTCTTACATAAATTTATTCAAAATTAATTAGGTGCCATATTTTAGCTCACATAGAGGGAGATGATTATGAGCTTAGCGAAATTTTTGATCTCTCTATGCAAGTGGAAATATTGTATGCCAATTGTGATTTTGGAATAATTTTTTTAAAAGCGAGCTAATGTCAAACCATGTGCAATCAATGTAGTGAAATGGCCTCTAAGAATGTTGTCACTAACCTCGCCAAAGATGAAATCCAATATTTGATTAATGAACAAGAAGTCATAGAAAAATTGACCACCCTTAAGATCTGATCTAAAGAAAGGACCACTGTCCAACGTTGTCGTGACACGGAGACCCATCAGAATTGGGTCAAGGGAGATCGATGAAAGCACTATATTATGCTTAGCAGCATGCACAATGATCTCACAAGGGAATTCGAGACAAACCCCATTGCCCATGACAAATGGAATCAACTGAATATTACCTATAGGACCACACCTGCAACCAAGTTGCATGCTCTTATTTTGAAATTTGAGCAATTTGGTCTTAAAGCAGAACGCCTGGGGTCGCACTGCAGCACTGTCTTTATCGCCAAAGCAGGGCAGCGTTAAGCATAACCGCAACAGACAAGGAAAACGTGGTAGTGCAGCTGGTAATCGTGGTCCTAAGAGAGCTAATATGGAGAAGTTTTGTCATGGCAAGCACATTGGAAATAAAAGGAAGATCAAAGTCAAGTGCTATAACAGTGGGAAGCAAGGTCACTTTGCTCGGGAATGCCTTGATGCAAAGAAGGTAGACCTTTCACTTAACTCTTTAAATACTTGTGTTTGTTCACATGTATGTGTTCCTAATTTTCTCCATGGTTGGATTGTAGAACTCAAAAGCTACCCGTCACATAGTTAAAGAAAGAGTTGAGTTCGTGGATTACAGAAAGATACCTGTAGGCAAGCAATACGTTACTTTGGGTAATGGAACTCAAGAGGATATCCTTGGAGTTGGTTCTTATTAGCTCAAGACATGTCCGGGGCGTACTTTACCCCTCCATGATGTGCTTTATGCTCTTGGTGTCTAATGTAATTTTTATCAGTTGCTAGGTTTTGGTTTTAGTGGTAGTCAGTTGGATTCCTATTTGAATAAGGGCTTGTATGCATAAGTTTTTCTTTCCAATGGTGTACTTATGCTAGATTTGGATTTTTCCTCATATTCTTATGTGTCTTATGATAATGATACATTTAAATTTTGTTAATTGGCATGCTAGACTTGGTCGCATAGGATAAGATAGAATGACTAGACTAGCTAAAAAAGGCCTGTTGGGGCATCTTGCTGTAAGTCTTCCAATGTGTGAGCCTTGTTTGGCAAGAAGGCATGTAGGAAGCCTTTTGGAAAGGCAACTAAGGCTTTATATCCTCTAGAGTTTGTCCACTCTGATATTTGCAAACCTATAAATGTAAAGGCATGCGCTTCTTATTTCCTTACATTTGTTAATGACTATTTATGGTTCAATTATGTCTATTTGATCTCACATCGCTTTGAGGCATTGGATTGCTTCAAGCGCTTTATTGTACTGGTTGAAAGTCAGACAAAAAATTGAGTATCCTTCGAACGGATCGAGGGCGTGAATATTTATCACGTCAATTCTAGGGACTATGTGAGGAAAATGGGATACGCAAGTAGTTAACGATTCCAGGCACTTCACAACAAAATGGTGTAGCGGAAAGATGGAATTGCACTTTGCTTGAAATGGTTAGATCGATGATGGCGTAAGTCAACCTCCCAATATCTTTTTAGTGGGATGCTCTTATGATTGCTGCCTACATCCTTAACCATGTGCCTTCCAAGTCAGTTCCAACGACTCCATATGAATTATAGAAAGGCGCATAACTTGATTTGGATCAATTGTAGCCTTGGAGTTGTGTCGGTTTTGTTCACAATACTTCTCATAAGCATGGAAAGTTAGGCCCTAGAGCAAATAAACAAGTATTTGTTAGATACTCGGAATGCTCAAAGAGTTATGCATAGTGAACATCATGATAGTGAAATGACTAAAAGTAAGTCGCGAGATGTTAATTTCATTGAGAGTGAATTTTCTGGTATTAGTAAAGTAAAGAAAGATCTTGCACTATTTGAGTTGCAGAAGTTAGAGGAAGTCACACCATCTTTTGGCGAGGGTGGAGAATTAGAGCCTCATCCTGAAATTGCCAAAGATAGCGAGAGTGATTTACCTTCTAATGAGAGTGTTTCACTAGAAAATGACTCAATAAGGATCCTAGTTATGTAGAGGTGAACGTGGAATCATTCATCATCTTGTGAGATTGAGGGAAATCTTTCAGTGTGCTTCATTGGATCATGATGAGCCTACCTCCTATAAGGAAGCATTAGTTTCACCGAATGCTACGAAGTGGATGACTGCTATGAAGGATGAAATGAGTTCTATGGCTCGGAACCAAGTTTGGGAGTTGGTTGACTTTCCACCTTGGCGCAAGACCATTGGCAACAAGTGGGTCTTAAAAGTTAAGTACAAGGCTGATGGGTCAAAAGTCCGTCTCATGGCAAAGGGCTATAACCAACGAGAGGGTATAGACATTCTCCCCGATGGTGAGATTTGCCCTCATTCGCCTAATTCTAGCTATTGTCGCACATTTAGATTTGGAACTTTTCCAAATGGAAGTTACCATTGCATTTCTCAATGGAGAATTGGACGAGGATATCTATAGGGATCAACCAGTAGGCTTTAAGATCAATGGACAAGAGCGCAAAGCATGCTAACTCAAATGTTTCATTTATGGCCTAAAGCAATCGTCTAGATAATGGTATTTTAGATTCCATAAAACCATCGTTTTGACTGGGTTTGAGATGATGAAAGAAGACCATTGTGTCATTGTATGTTGACGACATATTGCTAGCTGGAAATGACATGGAGATGATTTTCGCCACTCAGAAGCAGCTGTCTTGTATTTTTGAAATAAAGGACATGGGAGAGGCAAATTATGAGCTTGGAGTTAAGATCTTGAGAGATCGCTTTAAGAGACTTTTCCGTTTTGTCTCAAGAGACTTACAATAAGAGGATCTTAGAACGATTTCGGATGCATTATTTCAAACCCATTAACAATCCAATTGAGAATGGACATAATCTGAGCATTGACTCTTACCCTAAGAACAGATGAGGAAAAGAAACAAATGGCAAAGGTTCCCTATGCAGGTGTAGTTGGTAGTTTGACGTACACTGTGGTGTGTACTTGACTGAATATATGTTTTGTAGTGGGTATAGTCAACCGTTCCTAGGGTAACACATGACTTGTTCACTGGCAAGTAGTGAAGAAGATTTTTTCGCCATCTTTGTCCATGATGGAGTTAGAGTATGTTGCTTGTTCAGCAACAGTACTTGAGGCTATTTGGTTGAGAAGATTCCTATAGCGTTTTGGGATCATGGCTCTTGCAGATGAAGCCGTTATGATCCATATTGATAGTGTTGCAACTTTGGCATATTCTAGAGAATCCTAAGTATCTTGGTAGGACCAAACACATCGACATTTGTTTTCACTTTATTCGAGGTGTAATTGCATGAGGGGAGGTAGTCCTACAACATATCTCCACTAGCAAGATGGTAGCTGATCCATTGCTAGAGATAGTTTCCATACTCATATTAGGAGTTTAGGACTTCGTAGGATTTGATATATCTTGGATACCTCATTAACTATGTTGGATATTTTTATGAGTATCTTATGCATAATAATTAATTCATGTGGTTTTATGGCGTAATTGATAATATTAGCACACATTATATATAATGTCACCAGGCTTAGATCAGCCTTCTCACACTGGTGATCACCCTATCGCTTGCAGAGCGAGTATAGCATTTTGTATTTAGACCCGACCCATTTTGTATTTGGACCCGGGTTTCATAGCCTCGTATGGTTATTCATATCTTTTCCCTCTTCTTCTTCCTTAAATTTGGTTATTGGATTGTATTGGTCTTGTTTAGAATAAGTTGGTTGCTTGATTTTTGAACCTTTGTTGTCCAGATTTTTGCCACTCCGCTTGAGCGGCACTTCTTGCGCTCGAGTGGGCTTTGCAAACTCTCAATATTGTTGCAGACCTGCAAAATACTAAAAGAGTGTAGTCTATGCTCGAGTGGCATTTACTACGCTCAAACGGGTGGGTGCTCGAAGAGCCAATCTTGAACTTGAGCGATGTCCTTTGTTTATAAAACTTCTGAAAATGTGTGTTTTGCGCTCGAGCGTCACTTCGCGGAACAATGTGTTTGGCGCTCGAGCGTCACTTCTTGCGCTTGAGCGGACTGCATGTATATCAGTCCGTGAAGACGACTTTTTACTTCACTTTTTCATTCCTCTCTCTAAAACTTTCCAAAAACCTAGATCTTGACTCTCTTTCTCTCTCTAAAACTCACCTTCTCTCTACATTTTTACCTAGATCCATTGGGTTCTCCACCCTAGTGCCTTTGAGAAAACATTAGAGCATTCTTAGTGCTCCGTTTTGATCCGATTGGAACTTAGTTTCGGCGTCATTGAAGTTTCCACCTTGCTTTGCTCGTCTCCTAACTTTGAGGTAGGGATTTTTCTACATTTTTATATGGCTTTTAACTTAGTTATGGGTTGTTGTGTAACAATGGTGGAATTTGGGGTATTGTGAGCAAACCTAGGGTTTGGGTATTAAATCTAAAGAGAGGGGTTTCCAAGTGAGTGAGCTATAGGTGGTTGAGGGATTGATTATGAGGCTATATTGGTCAACATAGTTGATTTTGGCATTTAGTTTGAGATTTTGGGAAAAAATGGAAGTTTACCCTAAAATGCTTTAGATATTTATTTTGTATAAATAAATGAAATTACTATTGTAAATATGAAATTGGAAGGACGTTGATATAAATGATGGAGTTGGATATGCATTACCTCACACCTGTGAAATTTTGAATAATTTATCTGTCTTGAGATTGAATATCTTATTAGAAATATCTGTATTAGGCTATCGGTGGAGGATAGCTATGCTTGTTGTAGAAATTGCATGAGGATTAGGTGAATTGAAACTAATCTCTTATTGGGTGTCTTTGAATATGACTATGTTTTAAATACATTACATATATATGATTGTTTGGGAAGAGAAAGAATATGTACTCCATTGTTTGAGATGAGAAATTGGATGTACTCCATTGTTTGGAAGAGATAGGGTATGGACTCTATTGAAATTAAGTTGGCCTCTGTGTCCAGGGTGAAAGTCCCAAAACCGAGCGTATACATAGCTGCCAATCCCGTGGACGAAATTTCTGTAAAATGGCAAATTGAAGTGCTTATGTGATAGTTGTGTTGACTTGAGAACCAATGAGTTGTAGTCTCAGTTGGGTTGTCTGAAAGATACTGAAATTGGTTTATGAATTGAGATTTAATGAATTAACTTAAAGTGAATTGAAGGAAAACGGATTGAGATATAAAATTTGGTACCTTTTGACCTTATAGAATATGAATGTATTATCATAAGCATTGTATATGCACATTGTACTTATATCTTTGTTAAGATTCATATATTGTGTTAGATTGCTTCTACTGGGCTTTGGCTCACCCTATTTTAAGAAAAACCATTTCAGGTATTGGTGATATGCCTCCGCCAAGGCAATAGCTTGGAGGGACTTTGGAGCAAGAGCTTCACTTTTTGTATTTATTTTGTGTAGCCAAGGGCTTTAAATTGTATAGAACTAGACTCTTTTTTGTCATAACCAAGCAATGACTTGGAAAGATATAAGCCTTTAGAGCATTTAAATATCTATTTAGCTTTCATTCCTCTTACTACATGTAGCACATGCTGTAGATTCAGGATGAACTGTTTATGAATGTACATCGCATGTGTCACTTTTGTATAACAATCCAGATTAATGAAAGCTTATTATTTCAATTATGTTGTCCTGTGTTAAGTTATGATTAAGTTGTATTATTATAATTATTTCGGGGCGTTACAGCGAGCGAGATAAGACATTAGTTATCTTGACGCTTAGAGAGCGAGTGATGTAAATGTTTTGTAACTTGAGAAGTGAACAAAACTAATTCATTATGAGATGTCGCCTTAGCATTGGCTAAGATGAGACTCTAAAAAGTCCAACATTGAAGTTATCCACAGCTTCATGAACCCTAAATATAGCCAAATGTGAGGTCTTAGATAGGCACTTGATGAGCGAATATGCTAAGAAACTCAAGTTGGGCGCTAATATAACAACTAGACTAAGATTTGGCGTTAGAGAGTGACAGACCCAATCTAGTAGAAGCTCCGCCGTAACATATATATCATACTGTATGTGCTACTATCAACCACTCAAGGGAGTGGCTAGATGGATCCCTACTTTAGTACTGTGTGAGCTCTATTAGGCCAATAATAGGCCTACACTATGCCCTTGAACCTGGTACTATGTCATGAAGTGATGACTTGATGTCACTACTTTAGCATGTCATCCAAGGGTCACGATAAATATGATCCAGAGGACCATGTCTAGGAAAGCAATCAAGTTTGAATGAATTGACATGAGTGGCTAAAGAAGATTGTTGGAAATAATACCTTTGTATTGTAGCTCATTGCCTGAGCGATTGTGTCTGATTTGAGATGACGATATAATCATGAGTACAGATACAATGTTGAGGTCAAACATGTTTATGAGCTATGACTCGCGAGGGGTTTTAAAATGTTTGATAGGGTGTGATTTAATGAATCTGGGGTGTAGACGAGATATTTTGAGTGATGTGCTATGTTAGTTTATGATGGCTTAATATAACACTCCTACCTTTATACCCTCTCGTCAAGTTGCACGCTTCATTTTTTCGTATGAGGAGTGGACTGAATGAGAAATTGAGAAATGACAGTCGTGAATGTAACCAATGATGTGGACAAATGGGAGACGTTTGAAATTGGGTTAGATTTGACCCGACCATTACCATGGAGCATCCACATGGGTTATTGATAATTCACATATTTAATAAATAAGATAACTAAGAGATTGTCTTTTAGGTGTTTGAGTTATTATGGGAGACTACAACTCCACACCTATCAGGAGAGATTCTCTATATATTTGATATAGAGAAAAATAATAATACGGATTATTATTTGGTGTATGAGGTTACTCAAAAATCTCCTGTAGAATTTCTCTCTATGTTCTTCCCTCTTAGGTCACCATTAGAGAACCTGTGGATTTGGAGTGTGGATGCAACATTAAAAAACTCTAATAACTTCTCAATTGACGAAGGGTTTTCCAAATGAGGCTTGTAATCCAAGCATGAGATCCAAACCATTTCTTCTTCAGGTAATATGATTACACGCATATTTTTCCTTCATATGATATTACAATTCTGAACCAAGTCGAGAAAGCAGGATTATTACATCCTAGGTTTAAACTTGGGTAATTATATTTTTCATCTTAAATACATCTTTATTTTTTTAAAAAAAATATAAGTAAATTATATATTTATATAAAAACTGATTTATAAGTACATATACGTATGTAATATTTTAATAATACGATCAAACCCTCCTGCAAAAAATATTCCCAAGCTTGACCCATTTAAGAAAGGGTTAATTGATGACAAGTCCATTTCTAGGGGATATAGCATTTGGTCTAAAGACTAGTCTTTTTATAGAGATAAGAACATGATTTAAATGAAATTGTCATAAATTATTGTTTTGAAATAAATTTTTTTTTTCCATTTTTATCCCACTGTCACTAGATCACCATCGGATCACTGGCGACAACTGGTGATAATATGAACAGACAGACATATTAGGTACGTAGATAGGTAACATGATAATAAATAAGAAAACAGAATTTGGACAAGTCAACAAATAGATAACACTTGAACATATAGGTGCCGATAGGTTGACAGTGCACAAATTGACATATAAGTATGTGTAATATGATCTTTTCAAATTATTTTGTCCTTCCAATCCCAACAAAATAAACTTTAGAATTATTATTCTAAATTTTTTTTAATTGAACTTATTTAATAAATAGGTCTAGAAAGTCCTGCCAACCTAATCTAGTCCTTCAGGAATTTTCAATTTACTCAATCATGCTAAGGAATAAGTTCTCGTTGGTAGCTCGTCTGGCTTCTCTTAACTTATCATCTTAATTTGAGAGGGCGTTTTGGCTTAGGTCTATATTTTGGAATTAATTTCGACAATTCAAACCGTTCATTTCCTAAGACTCATATTCATGTAAAAAAATTAAGTTGATTAGATATCAATAACTATATATTTGAATCATATTTGTATTTGAAAAATAAACGATTTAAGAATAGCCATCCTTTTTTTATTATACAAATTTTATTTAAATATATATTTGAATCATATTTGTCTTTAAAAAATGAACGAAAAATATAATTTTAAAAGAGTTAATTACCCAAAAGTCTTATTTATAAATGTTATGGTAGCTCAAGTCCTACCTAAGATTTTTTGAACCAATAAATCCTATTTAGTAAAATTAAGAATATTATCAGTTTTTTACAATTTTTAAAACTAAGAACATTATCAATTTTCCATAGTAATGGTCTAGATAATTGTTTCATTAACTAATGAAAAAAAACTTAACCTGAAATTAAACGTTTTTGTCCTTCTAGTTATTGGTTTGATTCAACTATCTAATAAAATCGAGAACATTATTAGCTTTTTCTAAGTTTAAAACTGAGAATATTATTAGTTTTTTCATTTTTAAATTTTATTTATTTATTTTATTTTATTTTGCACATCAATGTTCCATCATCATATTCCTTTGTAGATACAAAATTTTCAGTTTTGCACAAAAAAATAATTCAATTTTTCAAAAAAAAAATTAATTATTTAGTTTTTTTTTAGTTTTTTCAATTTGAAAGTTGATATTTCAAAGTTTTGAAAAATATAAAAAAAAAAAATGTCAAATCATCATGTTCCTTTATAAATGATCATAAATGATGAACAATCATTATTTGAAGGACAATTCAGACTATTAAAATTTTAATAGGACTTGAAGGTCCAAAAAATCTTAGTTAGGATTTAATGGATTTTCTAATTTTTAAACTGAGAACATTATCAGTTTTTTCATTTTAAAAATTTTTTTTTTTTCTTTTTGCACATCAATATTCAATTATCATATTCCTTTATAGACACAAAATTTTCAAGTTTGCACAAAAAAATAATTCAATTTTTTCAAAAAAAAAAATTTATTTATTTGGTTTTTTTTTATTTTTTCAATTTGAAAGTTGATATTTTAAAATTTTGAAAAATATAAAAAAAAATGTCAAATCATCATGTTCCTTTATAAATAATAATAAATTATGAACAATCATTATTTAAGACCAATTCAGACTATTAAAATTTTAATAGAATTTAAAAGTCTAAAAAATCTTAGTTAGAATTTAATGGAGTATAAGTTCTTAAATTAGAACTTATATGTAAATGTCCCTTTTAAAAATAGTCATTCATTTTTTGTAATATAAAATTTAATTCAAATATCTAGCTACCAAAATTTGATCATCTTAATTTTTTTTACATAAATATTTTACTCAATAATTCTTAAAAAATAAACGTTCAGATTGTCGAAATTAGTTTTAAAATAAGCCTACTAAATCTAAATACTCTATCAAATTGAGATGATTGAGAAAAGTTACACCATTGCCCAAAAATGTTTTACCTGATGTGTCTTTATCAATTTAAAAAGACAGTGCCCCATGTGCAGAAAAGAGTAGAGACTAGATATCCAATTCCATGGGTAAGACAACCCAAAATAATAATAATAATAAATAAATAAATAAAAAGAAAATTACACAAATATCTATTCATTTTCTTCTCATTGCTTGTATATATATTTTATATTTATCAGAAAAAAATGAAAATCCAAGAGAAATTAAGAAGCAATACAAAGTGAAAATCCAACAGGGTCAGGTCGAAGCAAAGTAGTTGTAATAGAATAAAACAGAATGGTAAGTCAAGTAAATTGAAAATTTTTATTTTTGTTTTGGTACCTTGGATTTGAGAAGTAGTACAGCAAGCACAACAGGGAGCCCTCTGAAGTAGATGACAAACGAAGCAATGTAATATACTGAGCAATCGCCAATTGGACCAAACAGTGCCTACCTATATGCTAGCATTTCTGATGGACAAGTTAAAATATTTGTTAGTGTCAGTTGATTAAATGATGACCATGTTAAATGGTTTACGAAATGCTTAGTTTTTTTAATTTATATTATACGCACATAATTATGTATTTTTGTGATTCATATTACATATTTTTAGGGAAAATTATTGGAAACTCTCATTTTGGAGAGTTGTAGTCTACCAGGTTCCATTTTAAAATTAATAAACGTCCAAGTCCTATTTTTTTGGTAATGTGATCCGAAGGATCCCATTTTGTAATTATGGAATGGTTTTTCTGACTAATGTATCCTTTTTTTTGTGGTTGAACCGTGTGGGTCATAAATAACGTGGACACCCTTACATACATTACTAAACCCAAAAAAAATTATAGTAAGCTTTTCCCAAATGTTACATACACCCACATCATAAAAAAACTATAGTAAGCTTTTCTCAAACGTTACATACACCCACATCATAAATTTGGTTTTCCCAAACGTTACATACACCCACATCACAAAAAATCTTTTCCCAAACGTTACGTACACCCACATCATAAATGTTTTCCCAAACGTTACATACACCCATATCATCATAAATGTTTTCCCAAACGTTACATACACCCACATAATAAAAAAGCTATATTAAGCTTTTTCCAAACGTTACATACACCCACATCATAAATGTGATTTTCCCAAACGTTACATACACCCACATCATAAAAAAGCTATAATAAGCTTTTCTCAAACGTTACATACACCCACGTCATAAATGTGGGCTTTAGTAAGTTTTTTCCAAACATTACATACACCCACATCATAAAAAAGTTATAGTAAGCTTTTCCCAAACGTTACATACACCCACATCATTCAAACATAATATCACCAAATCCAAAACAGTAAGTTCATGGGCAAAACTGTCCACCCCCAAATAATGGGACCTTTAGGTGTACAAAATTAAATATGGGACTGATTAGATTACAATCCCACCTTTTAAGATTTATGGATCAATTTCCCTATTTTTTAATAATTACGTAATCTTATGATAGAATGATGATTTAGTATTTCCAAAATGAAGTTATGTAGTTGATAGCAATGTTACACATTTTTTCATTGAAATTTTAAACCACAAAATGTATAATATTACATATGATTCAATAAATATAGGTCACGATATTATCATATTTTTCTTTGAAAAAATAAATAGATTATTTAAAAAATTATCTTTACCGTCTATTTTTTTTTTTAAAAAGGTAAATTACACTTACCTCCCCCGAAGTTTCTAAATCTGCCCTATAATTTTAATAATTACACTAACCTCTCTTACTTTTGAAACTATTATCAAGGTTCTTTTAGTGTTACCCTCTATTAGGCTATTTAACAGAATTTGGTAATATTAGAAGTTATAATACCAAAAAAGATGAAATAGCCCACTAGTTACCCTATCTATTCAAATGAGAAATGTCACTCACCTCGCATGAGGTTTTGCATATACATATCAAAGACTCATATATATTTTAGCATTGTTTAATAAAATTATTAAATTTTGTGCAATATTAAATAAAACCCTTAAATTGTTAAAACATTATTAAAACATTGTATGGAAAAAAAACTTAATTTTCATTGATAAAATACTTTAATATAAGCAATCTCTCTAAAATTAATATTAGATAACATCCTAATAATTTAATATAATATTTATTTCACACTACATAAACAAGTAAAATTTATCATTTTAAGTAATGCATTTATTATTTAAATATTTTTTAAAGTTGAAATAAATAGATTTATTTTTTTCCCGACAACTTGCATTACTTATTTATTCATATGTAAAAAATATATATATATATTATTTTATCTTTTCTCAATCATATATTATTCTCAAATTTTAATTTTTACCTTTGAGTCATTAAACTTCTAGTCGATGCATATTTAAAAAAACACAGGTTAATATTTCCTAAATGATTTAAAAATTAAAATAAATACAGAAGTAAAAAAATATATATATATACCGCACAAAAAATTAAAATTAGTTGATAATGATAAAAAGATCAATAAATCATTTGAGAATAATAAACAATTCAAACAATTTATCATTCCTTACACCTAAAATTAAAATTAATTTTTACCTGAATGGATAAATTATTTGGGAATAATAAAATATATACTAAATTAATTTGTTATTTATGATACTTCAAATCTGTCCTCCATCTTTATTTATCTCACGTAAACTTTATTAAATTAATTTTCCACCTTCATTAATGGTTGAATTTTTATTTTATTTTTTGTTTACAAAAGTTCAAAACTTCTCGAAAAAATAAAAAATAGAATCAACAAATTACATTTATATTTTGAAAAAAATTAGGAAAATAAATAATAATTTCATATATATTTATTAGGGCAGATTAATTAATTTAGTGCATTTAAGGTTAAGATTAATGTTGATAATAAATGAGTTTGGTTTACCTGCCAAAAACCTCAGGGATTTATTTCTATATTTATTTCTTAATTATTTTTAATCATGTAAGAAATATTAACTTGCGTTTTTTTAAATATACATCGATTAAAAGTTTAATGACTCAAAGATAAAAATTCAAATTTGATAATAATATATATTGAGAAAAGATAAAATAATAATTTTTTATATATACATAAATAAGTAATGCAAATTGCTGAGAAAAAAATAAAGGGTAAATTACGGCGGTAGTCCTTATACTTTATCCCTTGTGTTATTTTAGTCTCTGTATTTTCAATTAGCTCGATTTTGATCCTGAATTTATAATTTTATCTCAATTTGGTCTAATTAATTATAACTCTTAAAAAAAAATTTATAGAAAATAAGCAAATAAATGCCACATGCTATATTTTTAAGGCAAATTTATAAACTTACTCAATTCAGTTAGTTAACCTCAACCAATTTAGTGATAATTTTCTTTAAAAAATACTAACAATATTATTAATTGGACCAAATTGAAATAAAATCTAAAATTAATGGTTAAAATTTAGTCAATTGAAAATGGAAGAACTAAAATGATACAAGCAGTAAAACATAGGGACCACCGGTGTAATTTGCCCAAAAAATAAATCCATTTATTTCAACTTAAAGAAATTCAAATAATAATTGCATTACTTAAAATGATAAATTTTACATTGTTTATGTATAAAATAAGTCTTATATTAAATTATTAAGATATTATCTAACATTAATTTTAGAGAGACTGTTTATTTTTAAGGTATTTTATCGATAAAAATTATTTAAAAAATTGTTAAATGTTTTAATAATATCTTAACAATTTAAGTGTTTTATTTAGTATTACATAAATTTAAGAATTTTATTAAATAATGCTAAATATTATGAGTCTTTAATAATATATATACAAAACTTTAGTGGATGTCAGTGTAATTTACTCATGTTAATAATGAATAAGGCTTCTTATTTTATGAGTATTTTTGTCTTTTTATGTACAAATCAAAGGGTAATATAGTCATTTTCACACCCAAGTAACGTTGTACGAACTTAACAGATTGAAATTCTTGATATTTTTAGTAAAAATAAGAGAAGTTTTTGCAATTATTCAAACTATATGGGAAAGCCTATAATTGTCAAAAAATCTCTAGTGAGGAAAGTGTAATTTACCCATTTTAAAACAAATATAATAAAACATATATATATATATATATTTATAAAAGATCTATCCACATCATCAAATTAAACAAAAAAAAAATTCAGTGTCAAAATAAGGTAGACCTCGGAGGCCCCAACAGTAGTGTCTCTATTTTAGGATAAGAGAGAATCTTTCCCTTTATTGATTTGGCAGTGGGTTTGGTCCAGTCCAAGATCGGACTGGACCGTGTTATTGGACTCGTGGGGGCCCACCACGGGTTCCGTTTTGATAATCCGAACCGTTCAATGTGTAGAACTCGTCGAGTACTATATGCCTGTAAAAAATCACGTTGATCGGATATCGATAGCTATGTGAACAAAACAGTTTTTTATCAACCGTTAATTTTTTCACCGTCCATTTTTTTTATACAAAACTGATTTGATCACATAGCTATTGATATCCGATCAACGTGATTTATTATAAGTATGTAGTACTCGACGAGTTCTACACATTGACGGTTCGGATTATCAAAACGGGCCAAAAAAAAGGCCCCATGGGCCGAACTGGACGGGTCCAGTCTTGATCTCAATTTGAGACAAGCTGGACCCTATTGATTTATTTGTCAAGAATAATTAGTGGATTGATGGAGTAAGGGTGATGAACGTGTCTAATGAACTGAATAATTACTATTTTATTTTGGTTTAAAAATTTTAATGAGGTTTAAAATTTGTTAAAATTTGATTCGTTAAACTTTCAAATTAATTTCAAAAGAGTTTTTGTTCAACTGAACTAAAATAGTCTGATATTTTTATATAATTTTAAACTTATCAAATTGAGCTCAAATAAAAAAAATTGAAAAATATATATGTATATATATTTTTAAAAAGTGGATAATTTTCGAAAAGATTTTAAAAAAAAAATAGTTAAAAAAAACAGATCGCCACACAATTTTTTTATTTTTTTATTTTTCGTAGATTTTTATAAAAAAATAAATAAAATATAAAACAGAGAATAAAATTACAAACGAACAGAAAAGTGTTGAATTCACAGCCACAAACAAAGAAACCACGTAAATCTCAGTCATGATTGAAGAAAAATAAAAGAATAGCAAAGCTAAACCTCAAGAGGATATAGATCTAAGCTAGGCCCTTTAGTAAATATATGTAACTCATAACCATGGCTACAAATAAATAAATAAATAAAATAAAAAAATATGAAGGAACTCACTATGAGCCTTTCGGGTGAACCACAATGTGGAGTCTTCAAGGGTGGTGTTGCGAATGGCGTGAGAGAGATAGAGAGTGCAGGGAAAGATTTCTTCACAGAGAGAGAGAGGGGGGGTTGAAAATGAGGGAGAGAAAGTATTTACAGATATAAAGCTCAAAGGTTTGGTTTCCTTCCCGTTCGTGATCGGATTAGAAAATACTGTTGGGTTCATAAGAGTCTATCATGTATTTCGTTTTAATAATCTGAATCGTTGAATGTATAAAACTCGTCGAATACTATATACATATATAAAAGCACGTTAATCTGATATTGATAGTTATGTGATCAAATCAGTTTTCTACAAAAAAAAAAAATGGACGTGAAAAAATAAATGATTGACAGAAATCTGATCCAATGAAATAGTTATTGATATCCGATCAACATGATTTTTAATAGAGATATAGTACTTGACGAGTTCTACACATTTAACGGTTTGGATTAATGAAACGGAGCTCGTGGTGAGCTCCTATGGGTCTAATAGCACCCTTCAGTCCGTGATCCGGCACAGATGGGAAGGAAGCCAATCCCAAGCTCAAAAACAAAAAATAACAATCACTTGTTTGGGAATCAAGTTTGGGTTAAAATAGTCCTATAGGATAAAATTAACTATTTTAATTAAATAGGACAAAATATCACATTCAACGTATAATCATTTTCTTTTTTTCTTACAAAAGTCAAAAATTTTATCTCAAACGAAATTTTTAACCTCACACTAAAATAGTTAAAAAATTAAAAAATCAACTCACAATCCAAACGAACTCTAACTACTATTTAATTAAAAAAAATAATAAGTCCATTTATGTTTTATTATTAAGAAAAACAGAGAAGGAATCCACTCAACTTTTTTTTACTAATAAAAAAGTTAGCTTTTTATTATTTATTATTTACCAAAGTTATCAATTTTTCTAACAATAAATTTACTATAAAAATAAATTAAAAAGTAATATTATTATTATTATTAAAAGGGAGATGCTCCTCTCTAAGTGGACTCACCACGGAGTTCGTATTGATAATCCGAACCATTTAATATGTAGGGTTCATCGACTACTTTATCTGTGTAAAAAAAATCATGTTGATGGGATATCTATAATTAGATTTCATTTGTATCATACTTATCATTAACATAAATGTGATTTGATCAAGTGACTATCGATATATAATCAATTTTTTTTTTTTTGCAAGAATGAAATACTCGATGAGTCTTATACATTGAACGGTTCGGGTTATCGATGCGGATTCCGTTGTGAGCCCACACAGGGCCTAACAATACCCTCTAGCCTGATTTAAACTGGAGAGAAACTGTGATGAAAAATTAATAATGCTAATGACAGAGGTTAAGGTTATCAATAAGAAATAAATAAAAATAAATATTTATAAACTCAATATAATTTTTAGGAGACTTGGGCCATAACTATGATTTTAAAAATTTCGGGACAATAGTCTCAAACTCTATTTTTTTATAGCTAAAAAGACAAACCAATTTGGAAGATCATAATACATCTAATTAGTTGTCTTATGTCCGTATCACTTATCTATCCACATGTCATCTAATTGGTTATTTATTTGTTCACGTATCATTATCTATTTATTCATATGTTATCCATTTGTCCATCTAATTTGTCTATTTGTTCATATCAAAGTCACCACCAATTTCTGCCATCAGCGACTTTTTCAACTATTTTTCATATGACTTTTCCTCTTTTTTTCATTGATTTTTCTAGCCGGCAGTGATCCAATAGAGATCTAGCGACAATGGAACAAAAAAATTTTAAAAAAAAATTCAAAATAATAATTTGTCATTTTTATGAAATAATTTCATTAATCATGTTATTATCTTCACACAAAAAATTAATAAATAAATCATTGAATCTAATGTTATATATCCATAGAAATAAACTAATCCCCAATAAACTTTGGATTTTTTTAACTATCTAATTGATTTAAAAAATTATATCAATAATGTTTCATAATACTTTAAAATTATTAAATAATTAGTAATGAATCAATTTCTAAGAATGACCACAACTAAAAAAATTTCAAAGAACGAGCTAAGAAAGTCATCACGCGTCGTGGCAGGTGGAGCCCCACCGAAGACGACTTTCGATGACTGATTAAGGTTGGTGTTCAGACCGAAGTCACATGCGCGCCTCATTCCGGAAAATTATTGAGAAAATATCAAATCAATAGTCTTTTTAAAAGGGTAAATTAAACTGTCACCCCTTATTTTTATAAAGTTACACTGTCACCCCTTTAATAATCAAAATATCACTGATCTCCCAGTCAGTTAACACTATTAATTCAAATGATAAAATTATTGGAATATCCTTTGGCCATGTTTGTTATTCCCTATGAGGGGTAGGATTGGAGTGACAGTAGGTTAGACCTATGAAAGCATGTTTGGTTGAGAAAATTTATGAGTGGATTATTCGTCTAACTGGATTAACAATCCCACTATACAATTGGATTAACAAAGCTAGAGAAGGTATGTGATTGAAAAAATAGTGAAGGGATTCAGTGTTATTTTATTATTATTATTTTTATTTTTATTTTTTTTTACCCAAGCACAACCTATTATTTGTAATAAATAAATAAATAAAAATAATTATATTTGTTTTAGAATTTTTTTAATATAAAAATATTTTTTAAAATTTTATATAAAAATAATTTAATAATCTCATCACTAATCATCACTCCCACTATTATCAAAATAAACACACTTTTATTTAATCTCCTCATTAATAATCTTCACATTAAAAATCTCCTCACTAACCATCCCCTTACTAATAATCACATCCAACCTAACTACCAAACAAACGTGGCCTTCGTAAAACAAAATTTTCCTTTACCCTTTACCTTTCTCTCTTTCTCTCTTTTCTGATCTCTACTCCGTGTCCCAAACCAAGACAATCTCCATCTTCAACCCCTCATTCTTCCACAATATTTCTCTTGCTCTCTCTTTCATCCACCATAGCTAAGAAACCTACTGATCCATACATCCACCAAACTCCTTTCCTATTCTTGCCGATTACCACAACCCTATCATAGCATTAGTGTCGTCATTGCTGCCTTTGTTTCTCTCTGCATCTATTCTCTATCATCTTTTCGTCTGAAAGGCACTACTGCCTCTATTTTCTCGTCACTCTACCACCCTTCACATCCCTTTGCAAAACCCACCTCTCTTTATTCCAATTAAGGCCTCAATTAAGCACATTCAACCAGCTAAAACAAAAGAGATGCAACTTATTTACTGCCTCCACTGATCTTCGCACAGAAAAATGTTCTAGACGCACAAAAAAAACTCCCACAATAATGTGACATGACACATGTCAATTTTCGATTTGTCATAAATTCAATTTTGTATGGCCTACATCTCTTACTGCATCATTGCAGATAAATTTAAGGGGTACTTACCAATTAGTCCTATCAACTAGACTTATTTAGTTACAGGTCCTAACTAATAAATTTAACACTATAAAAATAAGAGAGTGATAAATTTATCACTAAAAATTTATTCATAAAAACAAAGAGACTGATAAATTTATCACTATAAATTTATTCATAAAAAAAAAGACTGATAAATTTATCTTTATCACTTAATAAATTTATCAAATAGGACTTAATGGGTAATAAGTCTCCAAAGTAGGACCTATTAGGTAATAAGTCTCTAAAGTAGGACCTATTGGTAGTTTACCTTAAATTTAATTATCCAAATTGTAGACTTCTAACATGACTCATTTACACATGCAAGACGAAGATTCTAGTAACAAGGTTTGTGCAATGAGTTGCCAATGACATTTAAAAAAAAAAAAATTCCAAATTCTTATATTGGACATTTTGTTTACTTTATTTTTCATAATAGATGTATTATTTCTGTTTTTATTTGCACAAGATCAAAATGTGTCTATCTTCTAGAGTTGATGAAATGTGTAAATGATGAAGTCTCGTTTTTGGAGATGGATTGGAATTGGAGGTGGTAACTCGGTAGGAAAGAGCTCCATCACTGTGGAATGGTTGTGTGTATACACTAATTTTGGTGTGATGGTGAAATTTACTATTCACTAGTAAACAAATTTATAATTATATTTTGGTCTGTGTTTAATAGAATCTTAATGTTGTATTTGGTTGAGAGATTTGGAAAAAAAAATGTGTGTAAAACTATGTGAAATATATGTATAGTTTATTCACATTTCACTTGCTTTTACCTTTCCATTTCTCTTTCCAAATCACTCTTCAAATCTCCTAACCAAACATAGCGTAAAGAGGTTGTTTTTTTTATATAAAAAAAAAAAAAAATTGAAAAGAAAGGTTTTTCGAAATAATTTGCAAAAATAAGTTTTCATATTATACTCCATTTGTTTGGATGTTTGGATGGAAAATGTGTTATGTATTTTCTACCATACAGTACAACAGAAAACAAAAGTCAACAGAAAATATTTTTTATGGTCTATGAAAAACAAGCCTATTTAGGCAGAAAATATTTTCACTTTTAAAAAAGCAAAAAACGTTTTTTGAAACAAAATTTTCTCAATGTCACCGCATTACTACCACTACCATCACCTTTACTACCACCATGGCCACAACCACCATCACCACAATCGCCGCTGCCACCTTCATCACTCCACAGCCACCGCCACCACCACTACCACTACCACCTTTACCTTATTACTACCACTACCACACCATTACCGCCACCACCACTTCCAATGCTTCCACTTTCACCTCCACCCTACTGCCGCTACCACTGCTACCACTAATGCAACCATTATTATATTAATTTCAAGAATGCAATCAAACATAAGAAAATGTTTTATATAGAAAATGTTTTTTGCTGAAATAAACGGAGCGTTAGTTGGTATGTTGTGTTTTCGTGAACAGAAAACATAAAACAAAAATAATAACCTACCCAACTAAGTAGGCGAATAATGATCAATGAAGCTTATCAATTACCTTTCCAGAAACAACAAACAAAAATATGTAATTTATCTCTTCTCCATCTCTCTATTTTATCGTGTTCCTTTATCGGTAGTTTCTATTTTTCTTCCTCTACAGATCTTCACTCTTCTCTTGCTTCAATGGTGAAAGTTTCTCTTTTGGCAACAGATCATATGAAATCAAATAAATGGTAAGGAAAGTGGGAAAGAGATGGTAGAGTGGCTATAAGAGGGTAATTTTGGCATTTCATGTGTTATTTATGCTGATGTTAGCATTTTCCTAGTTTGCTAGCAGACGGATCCAAGTGTTATACACTTTTCTAACGTAGAGGAGTTCAACGATATTTCAGAGAATAAAAGGTGCAGCAATGCTAGGTATCATGAAAAGTCTTTCATGAAAATGATCATGAAAGATTTGTGACCTTTAGATTACACTTACAATAAAACACCAAACACTAATCAAGGTAATCTAAGGGTTACAAATTTTTCATGATCATTTTCATGAAAAAAATTTTATGATCCCTAACATTTCTCTAAAATGAGTGATAGTGTGATTTGTGAAAATTTTAAGGGGTGTGTTAGTGTAATTTGCCGTTTTAAAAAATATTTGTAACTTAATGATAAATTTTATAAATATTAATAATTAAATTGAGTTTTTAGTTTAAGATCCCTAGTAATATTTTTTAGAATGATAAAGACAACACAATTTTCTATATTAGTTTAAGTCGTCCAAAACACATGGTAACAAAATTTTATAACTTTATTTTTATCTCATTCAAAAATTTTAAAATTCTATAATTTTTTTTTTTATCTAAATATCTATTTTTTTATATATATAAAATTTGTGTTTTTTGAATTGTTTCATCAAGACAAGTCAGTGAAATTTGTGTTGGTTAGTGAAATTTCGATGACCAAGTCAGTCTAAGTAAAATTTCGATTGATCAGTGAAATTTCAATGACAAGTCAACCTAAGTCAGTAAAATTTCGATTAGTTAGTGAAATTTTGATGGTCAAGTCATTGTCAGTGAAATTTCAATAACTAAGTCAGTGAGTCAATGAAATTTCATGTTACGCATGGATCTTGTTTGAATGATCTTGATTCTAAAAATATAAATTTTACACAAAATAGAGATATAAATTAAAAATTATTAAATTTTAAAGTTTTGAAATCACTTAAGCATAATATAAAAGGTGTGATAAAATACCTAAACTATTAAAATAATGACACTGAAGGATTTAGGAACGAAAGTGATCTTGGACCTCTCTTATTACTGAAACTATATGAAGGATGTATTGCTAATTTTTCCCTTAGTATAATCTATCTATTTATATATTATATAAACAAAAGGTGATTTTTAGTGAGAAGAGCTAAGAGAGCTCTAAGTGCTTAATCTAAATTTCTTGATTTTTCAATTTTAAAAAATAATTAATAAATCACACACTAACAAATTTTATTTTTATTTTTATTTTTTTTAACAAAGTTCATTTTTTATTTCCAAAATCATTCATTCCTTACCATCAAACAATGAAGGAGTTTTCCAATTAAGAAAAAATAATTAATAAATCACACACTCAAAAAAGGAATTTTTCAATTAAAAAAATTAATAAATCATGCTCAAAAATATTTTGTTGTAAAATATTTTCTATTAAAATATTTTAAATTTTTCACCATAAAGTATAAAATAATTTATATAATTAAAATTTCGTAACATATTTTTTTTTTCCGTCACCATGGCCATTTTTACTCAACGTATATATCAAATCTCATTATTTTCATACATAGTAAATATTAATAGGGTTTCTTTAAGATTCAAACTCTCAACTCAATTTTTTTTTATTTTAAATTTTTTTAATAATGGAAATACTAAGTATCATTATGTGTGACATTTTAATTAGTTCATAATTAAATTCATGAAGTTTTATATTAAACCCTTAAATTATACCATCATAATTACCATTTCAAATTACTTCCTTAATTTATGTTTACCATACCAAATTTATTTTCAAAATTGCTTCCCTAAGATTGCATTAATGCATGATTTTGCTACATTCATAGAAAATAATTAATTCTTTAACTTAAAATTTGAACATTATTGATTTTTTAATATGGTCGGGGCTTTTCTCTCTAGTCCTCCATTAGATTGGAGAGGTGTTGTTAGGCATTGTGGGCCCACTTTTGGGTCCTATTTTGATAATATGAACTACTCATATTTTAAGATTCATCAATTACATCATCCTTGTAAAAAATCAAGTCAATCAGATAATGACAATCATGTGTTTGTATGAGTTTTGTATGAAAAAAATGGACGGTGAGAAAATAAACGGTTCATACAAATTAATCCAAACATGTGATTTTTGTTATATGATCGACTTAATTTTTTGCAGCGACGATGTACTCGACGAACGCTAAAATGTGAACGGTTCGGATTATTAAAACGGGACCTAAAAATTATCCCATTGAATGTTTAATCCGATATTACAACCCCCAAACTAACTCATACTAGTCACAAATCGATAAATTATAATATAATTTATACATAATGCTTAAATTTATTATTATCAAATATTTTTACTAAGATTAAAGCTAAAATATGACATATAATTTAGGGCGGCTCTATCTTAGATAATGTTTTAATATATAAATCTATGTAACTATTTATTTCATAGTGTTAACATAAATATATAATTTTTTACCTAAGCTCAAATTTTTTAATAGATATACATAAAACATGTTCATATTTTTTATTTTAAAAATAAAAATACTTATAAATATTTATTTACCAATTTAATAAATAAATAGGTTAAATGATTCATGAGTTGGGTATAAATCAAGACAATTTTTAATGATTTGATGAAAGTCACGTTGGCATAAATATACAAGTCATTTATGTGTAACTCTGACAAAAATAAATAAAATTTACTTGATTATAAATTATTTTTACTACATATTTTAAATAAATTTTATATTATTATTTAATTTTAAAACAAATTTTTGATTATTTATTTATACTCGAGTATACTGAGGTCACTTTACCGGCTCTTAACACAAAGTACAAATAAAACTAATTAAAATTTTAAAAAGAAAAGTTATGTTTTTTTATTTTTATTTAGTAATTTCAAAATACAAAAATTACTAAAATTTATAGGTTATTGACGCAAAATAAAATTAAAATGAAACTAACCATGATTTTAAAAAGAAAAGTGATGCTTTTTTTTTTTTTTATTTAGTAGCTTCATAATGCAAAAATTGTTGAAATTTATAAGTTACTGACACAAAAATAAAAAAAGGTGATCCATTGAATTTTGTTTTTTAATTAAGTAGTTTTAGAATACAAAATTTGTTAAAAAATATTAGTAGTAGACACAAATTAAAGTTAAAATTTATATAATAAGACATTATAAATACTCGTTTTTTAATTACACAAAATTTAAATTTTAAAAAATAATGTAAATAATGTTTCATCTTTAAAATTATTAAATAATTAGAAATGAATCAATTTCTAAGAATGACCACAACAATTTTTTTTCCCTAAGAATGAGCTAAGAAAGGCATCACGCGTCTTTGCAGGTAGAGCCCCACCGAAGACGACTTTCCGATGACTTATTAAAGTTGATGTCCGGAAGTCACATGCGCGTCTCATTCTGGAAAATTATTGAGCAAATATCAAATCAACAGTCTAAAAAGGGAAAATTAAACTGTAACTCCTTATTTTTATAAAATTACATTATCATCCCTTTAATAATCAAAATATCACTGATCTCCCAGTCAGTTAACACTATTAATTCAAATGATAAAATTATTGGAATACCCTTTGGCCGTGTTTGTTATCCCCTATGCGCGGTAGGATTGGACTGATAATGAGGTTAGACCTGTGAAAGCTTGTTTGGTTGAGGAAATTTATGAGTGGATTATTAGTCAATAACAAAACTGGAGAAGGTATGAAATTAAAAAAATAGTGAGGGGATTAAATGCTATTATTATTATTATTATTTTATTTTTACCAAAGTACAACCTATTATTTGTAATAAAAAAAATTATATTTGTTTTAGAAATTTTTTTAATATAGAAATATTTTTTTAAAATTTTATATAAAAATAATTCAGTAATCCCATCACTAATCATCACTCCCACTATCATCAAAATAAACTCACTTTTACTTAATCCCCCCACTAACAATCTTCACTAACCATCTTCTCAGTAATAATCACATCCACCCTAACTACCAAACAAACGTGGCCTTTGTAAAACAAAATTTTTCTTTATCCTTTACATTTCTCTTTTCTCTTTACTGATCTGTACTCCATGTCTTAAACCAAGACAATCTCCATCTTCAACCCTGGATTCTTCTACAATATCTCTCTTGCTCTCTCTTTCATCCACCATAGCCAAGAAACCTACCGATCCATACATCCACCAAACACTTCTCATGTTGATCACCACCAGGGACGGAACCAAGAATTCATTTGTGGGGCCAAGACATGAATGATTTTTTTATATGAATTAATATAAACTATTATTCTTTTTGAATTCCTTCAAAAAATAAACTAAAATTTGATATTAAATTAGTACGTAAAAAATAAAATAATCATATATTTAGTGATTTTTTTTTAGATAGGTATATTTAGTGAATTTAATATATGAATAAAAGCAAAGTCATGTATTAAATAATTCTTTATACAAATCAACTCAATCATCTATCAAAGTGAAACTCGACGTTCTTTCATATCTCGAAAGTGTTCAATGATTGATTCTGTAATAAAATTTTTCACAATTTCCTTTTCAATGTAAATAAGCAAAGAGTCTGTAAAAAATTATATTTAGGCCTTGTTTGGGAACAGGCTAATTTAGTAACTTTTTGGCTATTTGGTTAAAATATGAGCTAAAAAAAACTAGTATATTTGGGATGACTTTTTGACTTTTTACGAAAAGATGTGCAAAAAGTAGAGAGAAAAGAGAATCTTTGGCTTTTTGGTATGAGTTGTTGGCTTTTTGACTAATTTAGTAACTTTTTTATTTTTTTGCTAAAAGGGAGGGTTCCCAAACAAGGCCTTAATATATGAATAAAAAGAAGTGAATTTTTAATTATATTTTATTCTTTATTTTATGTTCACTTTTTTTTTTTTTTTTTTTGGAAAGAAAAGGCAAAGAAGAAGGAATGGGCCATCTAATGAATAGGTGAGGCCCATACTACTTGACAATGACAAAAGAGGGCATATTTCCTACACAATTATATATTATTTATATTAGGTTAAAAAATAATATATAATATAATTTATTTTTTTTAATTTAAACGGGGGGCCGTGGCCCCTGTTGATCCACACATAGGTCCGTCCCTGATTACCACAACCCTATCATAGCATTAGTGTCGTCATTGCTGCCTCTCTTTCTCTCTCTGTGTATTCTCTATCATCTTTTCATTTGAAAAGCACTACTGCCTCTATTTTCTCATCACTCTACCACCTCCATATCCTTTTGCAAAACCCACCTATCTTCATTCCAATTGAGGCCACAATTAATCACATTTAACCAGCTAAAACAAAATGGGATGCAACTAATTTATTGCCTCCATTGACCTTCGCATAAAAAAAATGTTTAAGATCCACAACAAAAAACTCCCACAATAATGTGACATGATACATGTCAACTTTTGATTTGTCATAAATTCAATTGTGTATGGCCTACATCTCTTATTGCATCATTGTAGATAAATTTAATGATCCAAATTGTGAACTTCTAACATTACTCCTTTACACATGTAAGACGAAGATTCTAGTAACAAGGTTTCTGCAATGAGTTGCCAATGACAATAAAAAAAAAAATTCCAAATTCTTTTATTAGACATTTTGTTTACTTTATTTTTCATAATAGATATATTATCTCTATTTTTATTTGCTCAAGATCAAAATGTGTCTATCTTTTGGAGTTGATGAAATGTGTACATGATGTGGCCTCATTTTTTGAGATGGATTGAAATTGGAGGTGGTAACTCGGTGGGGAAGAGCTCAATCGTTGTGGAATAGTTATGTGTATACACTAATTTTGGTGTGATGGCGAAATTTACTATTCACTAGTAAACAAATTTATAATTATATTTCAATCTGCGTTTAATAGAATCTTAATGCTGTATTTGGTTGAGAGATTCGGAAAGAGAAAGGAAAAATATGTATGAAATTATGTGAAATGTAGGTATATTTTATTCACAATTCACCTGTCTTTTTCTTTTTCCTTTTCAAATCCCTTCTGAAATCTCCCAACCAAACACAGCGTAAATGAGTTGTTTTTAGAAGAAAAAAAAAAGTTTTTGGAAATAATTTGCAAAAATAAGTTTTCATATTATGCTCCATTTGTTTGGATGGAAAATATGTTATGTATTTTCTGCCATTTGGTACAACGGAAAATAAAAGTCAACGAAAAACATTTTCTTATGGTTGTTAGTAAAAATTATGCTAGGGTTGGATTGACAGAAACTAGGCAGTAATTCAAACTAAACAACTTAAACAAGAACAATCAAACAATTGTGGTTTCAGTTCGAATGCCTCAAAAGGATTCTTTGGATTAACTTATGGTAACAAAGTACACAAGAAGAAACAAACTGTTTTATATCAACTGATGGTAACAAAGTAGACAAGATAAACAAAAGTAATTTCAAATTGAAATCATCAAGCTCATCCAGTTACAAAATACAAATTACAGTGGAAGAAACTACTTTTAAGTTACAAGCTAAACTGCTCCTATGTCTAAAAACTAAGTTGTTGCGTTTTTGTTCATCATTCCTGTGACAACCCTCACCTTTGATTAATGCTAATCTTTGATTAAGCATGATAAGTAACTAATTAAGCTAAAATTCTGAACTGACTGCATGAGCGGGTTGCTTTAATTGCATTTCTATCTGTTTGTCGTTAATTGATCTGTTCATGTTTTTAGTTTCGAATTGCGAATTGAAAGCCTTATTGGCGACCGATTCAGAAATTGATTGGTAGTTTATACTAATTAGAATTTATGTGATTTTATGGTAAGTTTAATTTAAATTTGATTTGGAACGAGTAAATTAGATTAAATAATGTTAAATTATTGAATCAAAGTAATTACACTTTTGCCACATTAGTGGGTCTCTTTGTTAATACATGTTTGGGGCTTAGTTCATTTTTGTTACACCATTTCTCACTTCATCTTCTTGACCCTAAAACCGTGAGAGAGGGAGAGGTAGGAGAAATTGAGTTCAACAAGAAATTTAGCTTGGAGACTTAGGAGAATTGAAGGGAATTTGCATATTTGAGCTTCCACATCTAGAATTTAAGACATAAGGTAGAGAATTCATCTTCTTATTTGTGAATTTAAGTTGTTCTTGCATGGTCCATGGTGAAGTTAGTGGTTTGAGTCAAGAATTAATTTGAAGAGTTGAATTATGAACTAATTCATGCATGCATGCACATATTCTTGAATTTTGTGGTTGTTCTTCATGAATTTCCACACGCATGTCCATATTTTGGTTGTGGTCCATGAATTCACCATGAATTTGAGCTAAATCTTTCATTTGGTCATGTGTTAGAAGCTTTGTTTCCAATTAAACACTTGCATGGTGCATTTACATCATGTTCTTGAAATTTGGGTTGATATGGTGTTCAATTAACTCACCCTTGGCCTTTGATTTTATAAATTGATCTTCAAAACATGTTATATTGTTGGTTTTCAAGTGTTTTCCGGAAAATTGGCCCACAAGGTTGAGTTTTGAGGTGCTGAATGCTTGGTTGGAGCTTGGGAGACAAATCTGGAAATTCCAGATTTTGGCTTCTACGCTCGAGCGACCATCTTTTGTTCAGAGCTCTACTCGAGCGGCGGAATGTTGGCTCGAGCGTGAATTGAAAGCTCTCAGGTTTTTGGTGCACGCAAATGCACGCTCGAGCGACGAGACCTACGCTCGAGCAAAGGATGTGTCTCACGCTCGAGCGAGCATCGAGCGGGGATTTTCAACATCCAGCACTTTTTTCATTTTTACAGACCGCTCGAGCGAGGAAGTCCACGCTCGAGCGACCCCCACTGTTTTGACAAGCTCGCTCGAGCGCAGAAAGCCACGCTCGAGCGAGACCCCTGTTTTCTGAAAATTTTGAAAAGTGTTTTAAAGTGCATCTTTGCATCCTCATTCCATCCTAGGCATTCCTGGGCCTAGTTTGAGGCATCTTAATGAGTATAATGTTATAGAACCACACCAAGTCAAGTTAAAGGGCTAAGTTATTAATCCCTAGTGTGTGTTCATTCTGTTACTGTGTAGGGTTGGCATCCGAGGATGCTCATTAGCTTGTCTTTAGCCTAGTGCTCTCTGAGTAACAATGTTGTAAAGCTATGTTCAATGATGATTATTTTCTGAATAATTAACTGTACTGTTTTCTGAAGTGATACTGTTTACTGAATGAATGATGTCATATTTATGAACTGTACTCGTGGCATCCATAGCAACTTACTGTTACTGTACTGTTACTGTTACTGTCACAGAGATTTTTGTCGGTTCCAATACTTGGAACCAATACTGTATACTGTTATGATGGCCATCAACTGACTGCTTGGTCTGTTAAGACCTACTGTACTGTTTGTTATTGGATGTACCACATATAACTGTTATAATTGATTTACTACTGTAAGGACACTCATTCTTAACCTCTTTACGCATTTGTTATTCATTGGGCTTTAGCTCACCGTTTATATTTATATGTAGGTGTCCAGGCACCGGACCAGAGCTAGGAGCGTTGGGTTAGCTCTCGTTTTGTCAAGCCAACCATTGTACCACACTGCAAGGTTCCAAGTCGTTTCAAGCTAAGGCTGTTTTTGGGTGTTCCATTTTTACCCATCTGTCTCTGTTTGTAATAAAGTTTTAAACTTGTACTGTACGGTTATGGTGTTGGGATTTGGTCCCTAACCTAGATGTTTGTATACGACGTATGTATATATGTTCTGCTTATGAATGTGGCCTATTGGTAAAAGTCTTTTTGCATTCAGATTTTCACAGCTCATTGGACATCTTCTAATTACTGTTTTGGCTTCCGCCAGCCCCTTACTCTGTATTACTGTCTTTACTATTAAGCAGGCCTTTGGTAATCACGGATTACTGGCCGGTTACGATGCTTAAACCCATAGGGGCGTGTTTGGGTCGTGACAATTCCTCTTTCTACAAACCTTTTAACCTTTATAGCTCTTCCTTTGCCACACCTTCATAATCTTATCAATTTGCAACTGCTATTGTGTAACTACTGCAACTGTTTCCTGACTTTTAGGCTGTTAAACCTCTCTAATCCTTCATTTCTCTCTGTTGAACTGCTTTCTCTTTAAGTTGCCACATACCTCATATGCATGACATTGAATATTGCATAATCTCATGATTTAATCCTCACATTGGATTTGAGAAATTGATTTTCAAATTGATTCATTAAGAATATTTGAAATGTGTTGAGTTATGGGGTAAATACGTTTGGTAAGTCCGAATGGGGGTGTAGATTGGTATTGTTTAAGTTGGCATGAGTGTCCAAGGTGAAAGACCAAAAATACGAGCGGAGTAGGTATCACGTGTCTTCCGGTTAGGAGCCAGTAAAGTGGAGATTGGTAATGCTAGTTATGCCTACTTGTAGACACCAACCTAGAGATTACCAATGTCGTATTTACCGCGCCCTTGTTCTGTCAAATGGATGATTGAATTGGTTATGTTTTTGAACAAGTACATAACATGAGAATTTCAAAATGAGAAAACCTATGATTTTGACATTGGCATCTCATAGGCATTGCACCTCATGATATTGTTAAACTGTGTGTACTTTATTTAGATTATCTCTGCTGGGCTTTATACTCATCCCTTAGTGGAAACCATTTTTCAAGTAATTGTGATGTGCTTCTACCAAAGTGAAGGCGTGAAAGATCTTTTTGGAGCACAAGGCTCAGTTATTTATTTGTTTTGTTTTGTTTTGCAAGTCAAGGGCTATATATGTATCGATTTGAAAACTACTTTGTTATAACCGGACAAGGCCTTGGAATTTGTAGCCATTAAGGCATTAATTTGTTTTTAAATTGTTTTAACTTATTATTATCATATGTTATAGATTCATATCTTAGGGATGATGACAATATTAATGCATGTGGTCATTGTTTTGTTAAATCGCACGTTGAATATTATTAAGGGAATGGTGGGGATTTAGTATGAATATTGGTTATTGAAATGTCTATAATACTAAATATTCTTGTATGTTAATAATTGAAAGTAATGGGATTTGGTCCCCATATGAGTTAATTTGAAATTATCAAATGTATATATCTTTTTGGAGCGTTACAAATTTTACGCTACTTTTCTTTTGTAAGAAATGGTTTTGGAAAAAATAGATTTTTCCTCAACTTTAGTCTAATTTTTTAGAGGGACCCATACGCCAAAGTTGGCGGGTCTAAGCGGTAACGCGTTCTATGTCGCGTTGTGATTCATGTAGTATATTTGGTTGCTCAAAACCATTATCGGGTGAATGGGAAATTGAAGCCAAAGTGAGCTCTATGGAAATGGTGTTTTTTTGGCGTAATTTCCATTAATGTTTGAGTTAAGGTTTGTCCCACATTGGCAAACTTTGTGTGGGTTTAGAAGGCTTGGGTTTGGAACTTGGGGTAGGCCACAAGGGGCACTCAAGTTTTGTAGAAGGGAGGTTATGAGCAAAGTCGGCTAGATCCATTGGACCCAAAACAAACACACGCGCGCACCGTCCGTCCGTCCAGGTCGGGCTGAGCTTGGGCCCGGGTTTATGGTGTGAGGTTAGGTTGGGCTTATCCACCCCAATACTTATCTTTTTGGGCAAAAAACATTTGAATTTAATTTTATTTTTTGGAAAAATAAAATCTGTCCAGTTTTTGAATTCAAATTTTGGTTGGAAAAACTCAATTTTGGCTTGCACCTTTCTGTACAGATTTCATATCTGTCCAAACAGATTCACATCTGTTCAATTCAAACCCAAACAGTTCCTTATCTGTTCAAAATTCAAACCGAGCAGGTTTGTATCTGTTCATTCAAAACCGAACAGGTCTTGTACCTGTTCAAACAGGTCTGCTACCTGTTGGATTCAAACCGAACAGCCACTATGTCATCTATAAATAAGCAGTCCTTCATTTGGATTTTCTCTTAATTTTACATCATCGATTCTGCTATTGCTCTCTCTGCATTTTGTTGCATTATTTTCCTGTGGGAAAGTATGTAAACACAAAGTGTGTTCGTTGTGCGAATAGTTTGTAGTGCTGCTACTATTCATTGTTGATCATTTTATCCTGGGAGATAGTTGTCCACATTCTGAAAGCACAATGAAGATGACGAATCTGTCTTAAGGACACAGTGTTAAACACTGGACTTGATCAAAATTTTGTTCGAGAAATTACTAAGGTAAGTAATTAATTTACTTTCTGTTTTATTATTTTTCCCTTTTTTCAGATTCTGATTTTGTTTTTGTAACAAAACAAGAATCTATTATTTTATTTTATTTTATTTTATTTTATATACTGTTTTGATTTTTGTAATCAAACAGTCTCTCTCTTTTCTTTAAGTCTTTCTTTAAATACATTGAAAATTGTCCAACATCTTTATTAATATGTAATCGCTTTTTTAAAATTCTACTAAAGTGTAATTACCTCAAAATTATTTACTGTTGTAGGGTTAATATATATACCTAGGGAAGCAGCTCAGATACGCGTGTTGCAAAATATGATGCAATGAAGATTCCACACGTTTGAGACTGAATAAAGATTTTAATTTTATTAAAAACTTATTAACATCAATTATATTTTTAAGTAACAAAAATGCTTTGCTTACGGTATTTAATTTTATTATTTTTATTTATCATCCTATGAGACTTTAATATTGATGATATATATGTGAAAGGGTCATTTTTTTATAATTTTTTTAAAAATATTTTATTCTATCTAACTCATCTTCTTTTAGAGTATTCTATTATATATTGTTTAATATAATATGACCAAATTATCATTTTAATTTTTTACAAATATTTTTATTTTGAAACTAATATTTCGATTTTGAAACTGAATTATTGTGTCTTTAATTACGAAGAAGTACTACCAACGCCCACTGTAGTAGTGTAAAGTTACAGCTCAAAGTTTGTTGTTTTTTTGTGTGTAGGAATCCACTTTTTCAAAATTCCATGGTGGAGTGTAACTGTTTCTTTAGTTGGAAAACTCGGTGTGTGTGTGTGTGTGTGTGTGTCACTTTTTCAAAATTCCATGGTGGAGTGTAACTGCTTCATTAGTTGGAAAACTCGGTGTGTGTGTGTATTAGTTGGAAAACTCGGTGTGTGTGTGTGTGTCACTTTTTCAAAATTCCATGGTGGAGTGTAACTGCTTCATTAGTTGGAAAACTCGGTGTGTGTGTGTGTGTGTGTGTGTGTGTGTGTGTGTGTGTGTGTGTGTGTGTGTGTGTGTGTGTGTGTGTGTGTGAGAGAGAGAGAGAGAGAGAGAGAGAGAGAGAGAGAGAGAATGTCTAAAAGTCTCTCATTTATGTAAAAAATCTTTTTCATTTTAAAGAAAAAAATCTCTCCATTATTTTATAGAAAAAAACTCTCCCTCATCCTAAAGAAAAAATATCTCCCCCATTTTACGGAGAAAATTTCAAATAATGAACTTTTAACTTTTTTATAATGTGAAAATTTTAAAAATAACGCAATAAAAAATTTGAAAGAAAATCAAAATACAATGTGAATATTCACAGTAAAACATGGTATGCTGAGGTAAGGCACATGTTAGGCTCTGACACTCATGAATAGAGTTTCTGCTGAATGAAAACACGGAGAAAAATAAAACAACAAACCAAAAATAGTTAGGGAAGTGGGCCAATGAAACGTGAGGGAGCTGTTTGGTAACGTTTACGTTTTCAATTTATATTTATAAAAATTTTATAAATTGATTTTTGTTTATTTTAAAAAAAATATAAACTACATACGCATTTGGTTTAGATAAAATGTTAAAAAAAAATTAAAAATATAAAAAAGAGTGAGAAATGACAAGTGGTGGCGAGTGGTGGCGGCGGAAGACGGTGGTAGAAAATGATGGCGGGTGGTGGTGGCGAAAGACGGTGGTGGAAAGTGGTGGCAAGTGGCGGGTGGTGGCGGCGGAAGACGGTGGTGGAAAGCGGTGACGAGTGGGTGGATGGTGGTGGCAGGTGGGTGGTGGTGGGTGGGTAGGTGACAGTGGCGGGTGGTGGGTGGTAGCGAGTGGTGGTGGCGGTGGTGGCGGGTGAGTGGTGGGTGATGGTGGTAGTAATGGTGGTGGTGGCGGGTGGGTGGTAGGTGATGGTGGTGGTGGCGGGTGGATGACAGGTGGTGGTGGTGGGTGGTGGGTGGCGGATGGGTGGCAGGTCGGTGGTGGTGGTAGGTGGTCGGCGGTAGTGGCGGGTAGGTGGCAGGTGGGTAGTGGTGGTGGTGGTGGTGGTGGTGGTGGTGGTGGTCGGTGGTCGGTGGTGGTGGCGGGTGGGTGGCAGGTCGGTGGTGGTGGTGGTGGCGGGGGGTGGGTGGTGGTGGTGAGTGGGTGGCATGTGGGTGGTGGTGGCGGGTGGGTGACAGGTGGTGGTGGTGGTGGCGGCGGGTAGGTGGCAGGTGGGTAGTGGTGGCGGGTGGTGGTGCCAGGTGGGTGGTGAGTGGTGGTGCCAGGTGGTGGTGGGGGGTGGTAGCGGCAAGTGGGTGATAGGTGGTGGTGGTGGTGGCGACGAGTGGGTGCCAAGTGGGTAGTGGTGGCGGGTAGTGATGCCAGGTGGGTGGTGAGTGGTGGTGGCAGGTGGTGGTGGGGGGTGGTGGCGGCGGGTGGTGGTGGCAGGCGGGTGGTGAGTGGTAGTGACAGGTGGTGGTGGGGGGTAGGGGATGGGTGGTGGGTGGTGGTGATGGTGGCGGAAGACGGTGGTAGAAAATAGTGGCGGGTGGTAGTGGCAGGTGGGTGGTGAGTGGTGGTGGCAGGTGGTGGTGGGGGGTGGTGGTGGAAAATAGTGGCGGGTGGTGGCTAGTATTGGATGGTAAAAAAAAAAAAAAAAAAACTCAAAACTCAAAACGGAAACACATTTTTTGAGTTTATATTTTTTGGCCAAATTTATAAACTGAGACCACTGATTTATAAATTAAAAATTTACCAAACAAGTTTTTATTTGAGTTTTTAAAATTTTGTAAATATAAACTGAAAACGTAAGTGTTACCAAACGGCACCGAAATAAGTTAAAAACGATGAATGTTACTTTGAGTTTTATTATATTTTAAATTATTATAAATTATTTTATATAAAATATATTTTTTAAATTATATTAGTTTTTTAAATATATTATTTATTTAATGAATTTTATTTGCTTAAAAGGAAAAATTTTATGGATATAATTATTTATTAAATGTATTTTTAAGTAATTATTTTATAAGTATCACTACGAAGATCTTGGGTGTGTTTGGTTTGTGTTTGTAGAGTAGTTTTTAGATAAAAAGTATGAAAATTTGTTTTGTTTGCCTTTTTTCAGAAATGGTTTTGAAAAATTATTTTGAGGAGAGAGTTTTAAAAAAAGTGATTGATTTCATATGTATGAGAGAGAGAGTGATTTTAGAAAGTAGGTAACCAAACAAAATTTTGAGATTTTTTTTGAAAAAATTTGTTTGGTTTTATTACTCTTGAAAATTTGTTTGTAGAAAATTTTTTCCAAAATTTTTTCTAAAAAACAAACCAAACAAGGCCCTTATGTTTTGGGAGACTTAAATAATCATTGACAATCTGATTAGTCACTTTAGTGACCCTGTGATGGTCACATACATTTGGGACTTAAATAATCATTGGCCCTTTCATTAACCACTTTAGTAACCTTCTGACAGTCTTATGTTTTGGGAGACTTAAATAACCATTGGTCATTTGATTAGTCACTTTACGTGACTCTCTGTTTGTCATAGATCCATTGATTATTTGTTCTATTATGTGTTGTGATTATGATTATTCTACTTTGATTTTTACATTATATGTTTGTTATTTAAAATGATTTATATCAAACTATTAATTATTTAGTCTAAATAATTATTTATGATGAGTTTTATACCTTTATACTCTCAGTATAATATTTCCCATTCTGTCATGTGTTTATAATTGTTAATACTTTTAGATGATGAGGTTTAGGGAGATGTTTTAACCTTTTGTCTATAAGTTGGAAGTAATAGGGTCACGGTGTGGTATAGACACAGGACACTTTGTAATCATAGTCTAGCTTTAGCAATGTAAACAAATAAAAGCTCAAATATATTTTTTTAATAAAATATATATGTTGGTACCCTTTTATTATATTCCATTGTGCTATTATTTTGAATTGACCTTTGATGTCTTAACTTGTCGCGATGTTTAACCTCTAGGTGCTAGGGTTAGGACGTGACAACATATATTTCTTAACTTTTATAAATAAAATAATAAAAATTTAAAATTATGATTTATTTTTCATTATAATAATGTCATAAATTAAAGTTTTTTTTATATTTATTCCCACATATCAAGAAATTTGAAAGGTAAGAATTAACGAATTTAAAATATATTATCATAATAATAAAGAGTCGATAATAGAGCCAATGATTTTATGACATATGTATTTTTATATTTTCTTAACTCAAAATATTAAAAAAAATAAGTTAAGTGTTTTGAGTTCATACACCTATAAATGTTTTTGCTTATATAATATATTATAGAATTATAGATTATAGACGATAGATATATGGAATTATAAATATATTAGCATAATATTTTTATTTATCATCTTGTGAGACTTAAATATTGGTGAAATATATGTGGAACTCTAGATTGGTTTGTAAAGTGACTTTTTCCGTAACTTTATGGATAAAATATGAGATTAAAAAAAATTAAAATATTTGGCAATTATTTTTTGAATTTTTACAAAAAAAAATACATGTAAAATGTTGATAAAATAAAAAAGAATCTTTAATTTTTTGGTATTTTTTTTTACTTTTTTTTAACTCTAATGGTCTATTGCTAAACGAATCCTTGTAATATTAAGAGAAATTCTATTTATACTACTAAATTAACTCGTTACATCCTTTTTCTTTTTACACCTTACCTAATTTTAATCTGTTCTCGTTATGCTTTCAATAATACCAAACTTACCCTTATCTTTACAAACCCAAACCCTATCCCATACCCCAACCACGGCCTCTGGTGTCATTATTGCTGTATTTGGCAGCCAACCCTAACTCCTCGTCTACCGGCGATCACCCTCTCTACCACATCCAACCATTGCAACCTCTCTCTTCTCTTTTCCATCATCTTCTTCTTTCCAGATCTATCTTTGTCATTGTGTCACTCGCTTTTGTGATATTGGAGGAGTGCGAGGCTGAAAAGCGCGATGAATTAGGAGTAAGAAGCATAGATGGGTCGCTATGGTGTATGAGGTGACAGCGACAAACGACAGGAGATTAAACGAGAGGAGAGGAGAGGATAGAAGATGCAGCGACGGGCGATGGTGTGAATCACCGTTGAGAGAATGGGGGTTGAATCGACGTGACTACAAGAAACGACGAAGAAGAAGAGAGTACGGCGAGGGGCAATGGTGGAAAAGAAAGAGGTTGAATCGACTGTAAGATTTGGCACCAGAGTTGGAGGAAATGACAAAAGGGCTCATCGGGGATGGGAATGTGGGTCGCCGAAGGCAGTTGCAATAATAGTGGTGAGTAGAGATGGTAGAAAAATGTGAGTGTGTTGAGAAATTAGGGTTTGAATTTTGAGGGTTTTTTAGTAATTTTGAAAAGACGTAAAAGTGTAATAATTTAAAAAAAAAAAAAAAAATTGGGTGTAATTGTAGACATCTCATTTTTTATTGGCCTTAAGACTTGGGCGCTCTACCCAAGGCTTCCAACGATGATACAACAAGTCGCTCCAAGTAACAAGTAAGGAACGGAAGGAAAGCAAATCTGTCTTACACCCATTTTAGCCAAAATGTTTTCTGGACCCTAAAACCTATTTTCAAAATATTTTTAAGGTAATTGTACATTTTCATTCATTTTGGAAATTCTAGGCAACATCCATTCCAAAATGTTTTATCCACTTTTTAAAAGAATTTAGTTTAGAAAGCCAAAATGAATGGGAAAACAAACAAAATCTTCCAAGAAAACTAGCCTGATAATATTAGCTCTGTCGGACATCTTCTTTGAAAAACGTCGAACCATTTTGACCCAAGGACGCGAGCTCGGTTCTTTTTCCAGTCCACCGAAATGTTTCAAGCAACACACCAAACAACTTTGATCTGTGGATGCGTCTTCAGGTTTTCTCTAACTCAGCTGGGCAAATTTTTGAGGAAATCCGTCGAACAACTCTTCACCAACTGGACAAGTATTATAGCCAAGTAGCTTTCTTGTGAGGTGTCCAAAGGATCTTGGAAGATGTCATCCAGATCCATAGGATCTTGTAACGACCTGGACATGCATTTGCTTAATTACTAATTCCCTAATTTTCCCGTAGTCAAACCTATGATCACAGTAATCTAGCAGGTAAACAAACGAAGTTTCTCAGTCCTTCTCTAAATTTCAATAACACGAGACATTCCCACAAATCCGAATGTCACACAAGTAAGTCATTTATGCAGTTCAATCATTTGGCATCAGTAGATTATAGTCATTTGGCCAGTTCAATGATATGTTTGGAATTCGTTCACTAACCTCTTTACTTTAATGTTATTCACTGGGATTTAACTCACTGTGTATTTATATATATATATGTATAGGTGGGCGACATGAAGGTCAAGCCTAGATGAACACCGTTAGTCGAGCCACGGCTTGAAGCCTTTTGAAGTTTTGGTGCCTCTGAGTTCAGGCTAGGTCTAGAAGACTGTTGTCCAGTTGGTAATTTTGATGTTGAGTTTTGTTATGTGTATATGTATGTGAATGGTTTTGTACAAGTTGTTATATACATAATATAGGGTGGGTAAATTAACATTTTGTGCATGTGTTATTGCATATAGATTCACTGCTCAATGGATTATTTGTTTGTATTTATGTTATAAGCTTCCGCTAGCCCGATTATTTTGATTTGTACAGGAAGGCCTTTGGTAATCTTAGATTATTGGCCGGTTATGGCGCTAAACCTATAGGGGTGGGTTTGGGTCATGACAGATCTAGAGGAATATTCCAAGCCCCAAATACCTATAAAATAACCACCCCTCTTAAGGGAAAAGGGTTCCACTTTTCAGACTCTCTATATACTCCCTAATATTCTCTACAACAGTTTTAATTAAATATAGGGCAAATTACAAAAAAAACTCCAAGGTTTTGCGTGTTTTGTAATTTAAACCCCAAATTTTTAATTTTGACAATTAAAACCCTAGAGTTTATTTCGTGTCATAATGCAAGCCCCTATCCATCTCCGTTTCATGAAGTAACGGAAAAAGTCATTTGACACCAAAACCAACTCAAAACGACGTCATTTTTTATTAGCCGTATATAAAATGCCCCAAATCTTTAATTTCATTGATTAGGGTTGAAATTTGCCTCAAATACAAGACTCGTAGAGAGAGAGAGAGAGAGAGAGTTGAAGTCTGTGTTGTTGCCCCAAATACAAAACTCTTCATTTTCTCCATTTTGTCCAACAATGCCTTCACGCCCACCACCATTTCCAGATTTTTCGGCGCCACAACTATCAGAACCACTCATCGACCTCCCTCCATATAACCCACATCCCTATTTCAACCTCATCCCACCCATCTTCGCTGAAGCCCTCACCATCGTCTGTCTCTTCTTCCTCCACATTCTCTACCGAAAACTCTCCCGGAAACGCACAACTTTGGCAGACCAAAAAAAGAGATCTAACGGTGAATGGATTGCCATGCCGAGCTCGATAGAAGATGGTGATGGTAGAACAATGAAGGGTAGTGTGAAAATAGAACAAAACAAGATTAAGAGGAGAAGAAGGCTAAAAAATGAAATCAAAGTGAAAGAAAGTGGGCGGGTGAGAGTTTTGTCTGTTACTGCTTCAACGAGAACTCACTCTGTTTTTGAAACCTTTTCTATAAAAAAGAAAAAGAAGAAGAAGAAGAAGAAGAAGAAGAAGAAGAAGAGACTCCAAATCATGTACATTACTTTATCCTGTTATAAAATTTATTTTCTTTTCTCTTTTTATCTGCTCTTATCACCAAATTGGTGTTTTGGGTTTGGGATTTGGATTGGTTGTTTCACTTAACCGACTTTAAGTCATCAAATCCCTGTATTTTCGCTTCATGGGTTGGTGAAATTTTTAGCTGGGTCTAGGTTTTTGGTGTGTGGTTGAGATTGATTGAGCAATTGAATTGACCCCACTTCTGATATTATCGTATTCTTCATATGGGTTTAACCCTTTTAGGGGATATATGTGTTTTTAAGCTGTTCTGTTCTCAATCGCGTCCTTATCTTTGTGGGGTTTATGATTCTTAATTTTGGAATTTTAGTGAGAATTCAATTTGAAGAATTCGATTTGGATCGTTTTCTTAAAGGATCTTGGTTTGAGTTTGTGGGTTCGAAACACAGAAGGGTCTTAGGAACATCTCCCTTATATGTGTTCTACAATACTTTTCCTCATGGAGTTAGAGATCCAGAGGAGAGAGAGAGAGAGAGAGAGAGAGAGAGAGAGAGAGAAGAGAGAGAGAGAGATAGTGCGACTTATGTAGAGTTGTGAGTGGTTGTGCGAAAGGACGATCAGTAATGGAGATCGTCAAACGGGGGCAGCGATAACTGAAGAGAGAAAGAGAAAGACGATAAAAAAAATGAGATTGATTAATGACAGAGGAAGATAAGATAGGGTGGGAAGAGAAAAGAAGGTGAGAAGAGAGGAAGTGTTGGAATAAAATAATTATAATAATTATGAATGAATCAAAAAGTGACATGTATATCAAATAAGTATAAAAAGTTAACAGAAACAAACTGAAACAGATGGAGGTTCAACATTGGGACACGGTTAAAAATTCTGGGTTTAAATTGTTAAAATTAAAATGTTGGGGTTTAATGTGAAAAACATGGCAAACCTTGGGGTTTTTTTTTTTGTAATTTCCCCTTAAATATACAAAGAGAGAGAATTTTGGTGAGAATTTTGGACTACTTTCTACCTATCTTTGCTTGGAGGATTTGGAGCTAGAAGATTTCTATTGATTAGAGAGAGCTTGGGTCAGAGTTTGTGATTAGCTTGAGCCCTATCTATAATATTCTATAGATAATCCCTACTTTCACTTTAATTTTAAGTTCATCTCTGCCTCTTTGCTTTGAAAATTTATTGGGATTGATTGGTTGAAATTTTTACTCGCTTAGTTTGATTTCTCTCTCTCTCTCTTTCTCTCTCCCCCCTCTTGCTGTAGTTCGTAGAGGCTTGTATAGTGGCTTTGGTCAGGCCCAAATTTCTTTTTCTTGTATTTTTATGGGTTAGAAACTCAAGTACGGTTTCCTCTATGAGAAGAGGAAGTTTCTCTCTTTCTGAACATATTCTACATGGATTTTTACGCTCATTTTAATGAGTAGGAGGATGAGAATCTTCCTCCTCTCATTAGATCTTTTCCCTTTTCTACCCTTCTTGCTAGCTCTAATAATATAGAAGCTCGTATATGGCTTTCTCCACGAGGATAGTCTAAATCTCCCCTCTTGTCACCGTTTCTCATGAATTTGGGTAGTTTATACTCATTTTTATGCGTAAGAGGGAGAGAACCTCCCTATTCTCATTGGAGTTTTGCTTTATTCCTATCTCATCATATTCTTATCTTCCATTTATTATATTGTTGCATGTGCTGGGACAACTCTCTTCTCCCTACCTTTACTCTCTACTTTTTTTAGTTTTTAAATTTGACATTGCTGATATCACGATCTCATGATTAGCATAAGGACATGCATTTGGGTTTGGACCATTATTTTTATTATGTGTTATGTGCTTTGTTGATATCCATGTCATCTTGGTAGTGTCCAAAGTTTCTTAGGAGTCATTATGGGCAGATTTTGCATTAGATGTCGCATCTAAGATCATACACTTCTTATTTAGACGTAATTTTCATTTTTTCTTGCCTGGAATACTCGGTGAGCATTTCTATTCTCTTTCTTTGCATATCATTTAGTTTGGCATATAGGATCATATATTTCTTATTTAAGCCTAGCTGGAGTACTAAGTAAGCCTCTTTCATCTTTTCACCCTGCCTATGATTGCTTCTTATTATGTACAGCATGCTACCATGAGTTTATGTGCTTATTTGGTATATCTCTCTGATTGCTCATTGTATGGAGGTCTCATTGCTTAGGTTGGAATGGTTCCGATCTCTTCGCAGGGCGGAGATCTCAATGAGATTTTTGTCTTTCTAACCATCTTTTTTAAAAACATGGTAAGAGATTAGAACATTCCAAAATAAGTGATTTGGTCTTTATTTGTTTTCTCCACATAGTAAAGATAACAATAATAAGTGGGTTATATGTGTCACAACCCAAACCCGCCCCTATAGGTTTAGCATCGTAACCGGCCAGTAACCCTTGGATTACCGAAGGCCTCTAAACAGATTAACATATAATAAGGGGCTGCGGAAGCAATAACATAAATATAAATGTCCAATGAGCTGTGTTGACTTACATGGAACAGAGTATTTAAAACTTTAAAAGACATATCTGACAGTCAACCAATAGTCAAAACATACATTATACCCACACACTTAATATCTTAAGTACAGCCAACAAGTTTCATAATATAGATATACATGTACAGAATCAACAGGGCCTCAACACAAGCTACATCGGGAACCTCCACGGGAGGCACAAAGGCTGGCTGACAACAGAAACACAGTCCCCCACAAAACCTTCGGGCTTGCACTCCAGAATGCTCACCTATATACATATATATACAAACAGTGAGCTAAAGCCCAGTGAATAACATTAAGGTAAAGGGGTTAGTGAACGAAATCCGAACATTTTGTACGTACAAAACAGATCATAGCATAATCATAGTCATCTCATATCAGAACATAATAATGGCATATTCCATAGAACACAGAACAGAACAGAACGTCTTTCGACTAGAGTAACCGGTCCCGGACACCGATTAAACACATATCACCACAATGAAGTGGCTAACGAGATCTCGTAAATGTCATGGACCCGCATTTTCATGTCGTCCCCCATGACTTGGGACTATCTATGGATGCCATAATAGATTTCAAACATGGATCTTCGTTCACAGAAACATATATCATTTCAGAAATCATAGGTTGATATATCACATTTGGAACATAATTTCATATCAACGTATCTTTACGATAACGTTACTTACAGTGGTTCCGTAGATGGTCAATCACTTCTCAGACGTTGACCTACAATCACAAAGGCACATAACACAACGTATCTCATCATTACACATGTACTTGGCCAACACGGCTTAGCTTTCATTACGTTGGTTCATGTTCATTCTTATCACAATGTTAGAACACACACACCCTTGCATTCTCTTAACTTAGCACGTTCATTCATTAGTGTGTTTCTAACCCATAACCTCATTACTATAGCTCAATTAAGGCTTAGGAATGCCTAAGATGCAATGAGGACGTCAAAACATGCCTTGAAACACTTAGGCAAAATTTCAGAATTTTAGGTCCTCGCTCGAGCGAATCTTTCCTCGCTCGAGCGGACATGCAGAAATGAAACTCCGCTCGAGCGTAGACTTCCTCGCTCGAGCGGACATGCAAAAATATGAGTGGTCGCTCGAGCGCACATGCCTTCGCTCGAGCGATCTGCAAATGATGCAAAACTTCTGGGAGCTTACATTTCACGCTCGAGCGGACTTTTGGTCACTCGAGCGGAGTGCACGATCTCAGAGTGGTCGCTCGAGCGAGAACTCCTTCGCTCGAGCGTGGATGTAATTTTCTGGAATTTCCAGATTGCATCCTCAAGCTCAAATTTGACTTTTGGTGCATCAAAACCAATCCTCTTGGGCTAATTTTCTAGAAAACACTTCAAGACTCATAATATTACATGTTTCAAAGATCAATTTGAGAAATCAAGGCCCAAGGGTAGTTCATTTAAATCCAATTTCAAACCAAAATTCATGAACATGATTTCTATGTGATATGCATGAACTTTTCTTGTTTCAAACCTCTTAAAGCATGATCAAATACCTCAAAGCAACTTAAAACTTGATGATTAAGTGGAAAACAAGATGAACTCATGGATTAAACCAATAATGTGGACATGCATGCAAGAATCTCTATGAAAACAACTTGAAACCCAAAAATCAATTCATGAACATGACATGCAAGAACTTCTCCCACTTTAAACCTTCCATAACATGATCAAACTTGGTAATTTGCTGGAAAATAAAATGATATCATGGTCTTCAACCCATATGTAAACATGCATGGAAGTTTTTATGAAAATTAACTTCAAAATGCAAGAATTTATGCATGCATGCATGATTTGAAACTCAACTCCTCATTCTAAGCTCCATTACATGATTAAACTCATAACCTTGAAGAAATCTCATGTTAAATGGCTTAGGTTCACAATTTAAGGGTTAAATTCTCACCTAGAGCCTTCAATTCAAGGTAGAGAAGCTCAATTTTGTAGAACTCCTTCAATCTTCCAATTTTCTAAGCAAAATTCATGTTGAGTTTAAGTCTTCCTATTTCTCTCTCTCTCTCTCTAGCCAGTTCTACACTCTCAAAATGACTGAAAATATGTTATGAAATAAGGCTCAAATGTGTTAGAGAAATAGGCCACTAAAGGTGGCAAAATGGTAATTAAGGCCAACTATTTAATTAGCTTATTTTAATCTAATTTGATCATACCAAATCACATTTTAATTAGTTATACCATAAAGTCACATTAATTCTAGTGATCATAAAACATTAATTAATTTCTGGTTCGGTCGCCGATAAAGCCTTCAATTTATAATTTAAACCATTAAACATGGACAGATAATTTAACGGTCGACAGATAGACGACCAATTATGATGCAAATTACATAATAAACACGTAATTCATTTTAATCCTCCCATTAGCATCCTTAATTACCGATTAGTAGCTAATTACGGGTTGGGGTTATTACAATATGATCATGTCATGCTAAAAATTCCCATATCATAAAATAGTAGAGGCCGATTTTCGATTAGGTGAGAGGGGGTGCTCAATTTATGACCATCCCCCCTCATACTTAGGTTTTCGAGCAGAGACACTTTGATTACGATGGACCATGGCCTTTGAGTATGAGTCATGGGTTTCTTAATTTTTTATAAAAGATTAGGTGGTGACTCTAGTGATGTAGTCCATTTTTGGCATTTCTTGTGATTAGTGGATTTTCTATAGATTTGCCAAATTTTAACTCTTATTCTATTTTACATTACACTCGCGGAACTATACTGAGGGCTCAAGCTGTCGAGCACACTTGGACCTTCCCCAATTTGGGAGATCCCACAATAATGAGCTCTTTTTGTTGTGTAAGTAGGATTACCCTAATATTAATGGCAAATTACATCAATAGTCCTTGCATTTTTTCCACTTGTGTCATTTTGGTTCCTATCATTTTAATTAGCTAAATTTTTACCATTTATTTTAAATTTTATGTTAATTTAGTCCAATTGATAACGCCGATTAAGATTTTTAGAGGAAAACAATTATTGAGTAGGTTGGAGAAAAATCACTAAATTCAACAAGTTACAATTGTACAATAAAAACATTATACATGTTACTTATGTGCGCATTTTTCTTCAAAAAAATATTAAAAATTGTAATCAATTAAACCAAATTGAGACAAAATCATAAATTTGGAGTAATTAAAATTATAAGGATCAAAATAGCATAGAAATCAAACTAATAGGGACGGCCGGTATAACTTGTCCTAATATTAATTACAGTGGAATTTACATGTAACATGTATAATGAAAACTGCGACCATGGAAGATTAACAGAAGAGCAAGGTCATTTTGACCAGAGTAAGAAAAAAATTAAGGGCACTGAAGAGAACATTGAGGGACTGTTCGATGCGGTACCAACTTCGAGTGCAAGGAAAGATGACCTTATGGGGACGAAAAACTTGGGTAACTCAAACAATTTAGGGGACCCAGTGGAGTCTGTAAAAGAGCAACAATCACTTCTCTCTACAACTTCTAAGTTAAGCGAGGCAACACAAAGTTGAGTGAGTAATTAAAACAAACATACAATAGGCAATATAAAAACTGAACTCTCTGCAAATTCTATTCATTTGGAAAAGCTCCTTAAATAGAAAGAATGATCTTGTCATCTGAGAATTTTACGTTGGGTGTGCCCAACTAATAATAGTGGGCTAAAAATTACATGGCGCTAAAAGTAAGAAAATGGTGAAAAAATGACATGATTTTATTGGATGGGCACATGGCCACGTGGTCCTCCTAACTCATAAAATAATTTTTATTTAATTAGAGACCTATGAAGCACAGGTGCTGGTACGGATACGAGTATGGGTATGGCTGGGGTACGTCAATATTTTTTTTTATTTTTAATTTATAGCTAAACATCCAACATACAAATATAAGTTTCAATATCAAAACTAGAAAGAGAACAGCTTGTCTGAAAAATTATATAATTCTTTCTTTTTCTTTTTGATTGTCTAAAATATGATGCAAAAAAGAGTAAAACTATGACTCATGGGTAAACGGTGTTGGAAATAAATTATTTAACATTTTCAAAATTGAAAGAAGAATAATAAATGCTGCAAAAAAACTCTAGCAGCTGCAAAAAATAAATAAATAAATAAAATACCTCGCCAAACCAGTGCCATGCCTATGCCGTACCCACGATATACCCAAATGTATTTGCCGTACCTGGTATGTATTCGGCATACCCAGTATGCATACCTGCACCCGGTAAATATCTAGTACTCGTACGACACTATTTTTGAAATACCCAATCATACGACACCATTTTTAAAATACCTGTGCCTCCAACAATTAAGGACCGTTACAGACCCACTATCTACACTAACCCATGTTCAGCTAAAATCCCCTAAAAACAGTGAAAAACTAATCAAAAACTTAAAAATAGAATAGAACACAAGCAACCAAATAAAATAGACACTACTAGAGACATCACTCACAGAAAACATAAAATAGACTTATAAATTTCTGCATTATTCTTTAACACTCTCCTTTAATGCAGAAACATACAACACCTAACATATCCCTCAAATACACAAATTTCTCCAAAGAAAGTGGTTTTGTGAATATGTTTGCTACCTGTTCATTTGTGCTGCAATATGCCATATTGATGCTGATAGGTAATATGATTTTACTATCAGTGATTGATCATTTAGACAGTAAAATTTTACTATCATTTCTACACACAATAGGTAATATGATTTTTTGTGTGTGTGTGTGTGTGATTGGTCATTGATTCAGAGTCTCCCAGTTGTCTCAGATGTAGTAAACTGGTTAAAAACTGGGTGATCCAAAGAGAAGCAACACACATTATTTATCCAAAAAAACCAAAAAACACCACGTGTTATGCATTACTTAATTAAAAAAAAATGTGAAAATAGTAAAAATAATAAAAAGTAAAAAATGGAGCCAAATGGAGGACAATATCTAGAATTGTTTAAAATTGATCAGCACGATCACTATTGAGTTAAACAACAATAAAGAAATTATATTACAATGTAAGATTTGCGGTTATCGGTTGCTCAAATGGTAGAGCACAACTATGGCTGAAAGGGCTGGGCTAGAATCCATATGATCGTCAAAACCAAATGGGATCGTTAAAACCAAATGGTCTGAATCAATTCATCACAAAATGAACTGTTTCGATGGTTCGAACGAATAGATGTAAAAGTATTTTTCTCAATTCGTCTAAGTTTGGATGGGTGACGACTAGGAGGTCACTCGACCCAACCTGATCTGCAAGCACTCCTAATGCCTCATAATCTCACTATCTTTTATGGTGTAACATGATTATGGTATGAATGTGGATTCTGACCTCATGGAAAATAGTTAAATAGACATACAAAAACTTAAGAATAATACTACACAAATAGAGTTTCTATACAAAAAACTCATATATAATAATGTGTCTCATTAATAGCCGTTCATTGAAAATCTAAATGCCCATCACTTTAGTTTATAATTGCAAGAATACTATTGTCATAACATTCTTGTCAAGTTTTATATGTGAATTTTGTGAGAAACCGTATATTATAAGATGTGAATAATAAATTAACTTATCTAGAAACTATTTAATAAATGTATTAATGTATAAATTAATTAAAAATTATTCCAATCTAGTCTCTAACAATAATATTGCTAAAAATAAATAATTTTGTAGGTATTTAATATTTTTTGTTTGTAATTATTTTTTACGAAGATTCAACTTAATAATTATCTTTATTAAATATCTTAGTTAAATAAAATTTTTAATAAATCCATACAAATATACAATTGTACAAATTTATCATTCAATTCAAAAGTAAAAATAAAAAATAGCATTAGGTGGCCAGCGGGGTTGAGTCACCCCACCACTTGTCTCTTTGTATGGTAGGCTGCACATAGACTATTAAATAATTTGACTTTTTAGTTATTTTACTGACGCTAAAAAATTTCATTTAGGATGATTTTTTCGAATTTTTTTATTTTGTGAAGTAAAAAATAAAATAATTATAATTTAAATATAATATTTAACTTTATTAATTTTTTAACTAAAAAACTAACTCAACCAATATGCCAAACCAGTGCTATGATGAAAGCATTGGATATTGGAAGATTCATATTTATACATCATAATGAACGTTCATCTATATATCCATGCAACTCTTCACTGATCGGGTAGAGAGAGAGAGTGCTAAAGTTAAAATACATATATATACATATATTAAGAAAATGCCTAGAGTTTTCTTACCCTTTCACTACCTCATTCATTTGAGAACATACTATTTTAATAATTTTTTGGTTAAAATATGAGGTAAAAAAAATTTATATGTTTGGAATGACTTTTTTATTTTTTACGAAAAGATGTAAAAAAAATAGACAGAAAATAGAATCTTTAATTTTTTGGTATATGTTATAGACTTTTTAGTATTTTTTAATATTTTTTTGACTTTTAGGCTAAAATTGTTAGGGGATGTTTGATTGGACGGACTGGATAAAGGGGATTAGAATCCATCGGACTTGAATCTTGAGACTGTGAATCTCCCAGACTATTTGGTTGGATTGGATGTGTATCCCGTATTTGTTTTCTCATGGGATTAGATGTCTGGAAATGATTATTTTTAGTGAATCTAATGTTTGGTCGGACGGACTGGATAAGGATAAATGATCAAAAAACTATTTTACCTTTTTTCAATTGTTTACTAAGTAATAACAATATTAAATTTGTCTTTAAATTTAATCTTTATTTATAATTGATTAGTGGACCACAATTAATTGTTTAATTTTTTCAATGTTTCAAGCAAATGTTTTTCCAATAGTTCTTTCAATATAAATAAGATCATTTCCTTTCTAATTTTTATCTAACACAAAAAAATTATTATTATTTTTTTATCAGTAAAAAAAATAACTTTATTAATGCATAGAATGAACAAAGTATAAATGCATCAACAAAGAAAGAGTAAAGAGCACACACCCAAAAACCAAAAGAACAAAAAAACAAAAGTTGAAGAGATTTCAACAAAAGCCTTTACACCCACATATTAAAAGCAACATACCAGCAATGTTTCAAGGCTCAAAATATAAAAAAATAAAAATAAAAAAATAAATAAAAACAAACAAAACAAAAAAACTAGCAGCAGCATCACACCACAAACAACCAGCAGCAACAACATCCATTAAAAAAAAAAAAAACAACCATCTATAAGTTTTTTCAAGGCTCAAAAAAATAAAATAAAATAAAATAAACAAATACAAACCTAGTACCCACCAACAACAGAGGAAGCAAATGATATATGATGAAGGCAAAATAGACTTTTTACGGTTTAATCCCATGGGATTGTTATTCCATAAAAATTGTCCTACACCCCCCTCCCCTGGACAGTGTAATCCCACATATGGGGGATAAGGAGTACGGCCAGACTCCATGTCTGGCAGACTTAAAAAAAAAAACAAACGCCGGATAAGGGGCTTCCAATGGATTTCAATCCAATCCCACACCCTAATCCTTCCAATCAAACACCTCCTTACTTCCTAAACGAGAAGTAAAAAAACCCTCAAAACCTTCTCATTCTTTTTCTTCAATTTTAGATTTTATTTAAATGCTAATGAGGTTAAAAATCTTGATAGAGCTTTGTTTGTAGTTGCATATATATATTAGATGTTTAAAGGTTATTTATATATTAGTAGCCTTAAAATCATAATATAATATTGGATTTAGGATTGCTTGTGTAGTTTGTGATATTAAATAGATGATTGAAGATTTTAAGGGGTTTGATCATATGGTTCTTAAATATGTTAGAATTTTGTAGGAATATTTATACAATTTTATACTCAAAATTTCCAGATGGCTTCTTCTACAAGGTTGTTAAGAATGATGTCTAGATCACCAAAAAAAAAAAAAAAAAATAATTATCAATTATTTTGGCTCTGTACGAATTTATATGAAATTTTAATTAAATCTAGATTTTTAGACAGATTTTGCTTCATGTTTGAAAAATCACTAAAAATCCTATATTAGATCAAATCTGTTATTTTCTAAGGCCTCGTTTGGGAACAGGCTAATTTAGTAACTTTTTGGCTATTTGGCTAAAATATGAGCTAAAAAAAACTAGTATGTTTGGGATGACTTTTTGACTTTTTACGAAAAGATGTGCAAAAAGTAGAGAGAAAAGAGAATCTTTGACTTTTTGGTATGGGTTGTTGGCTTTTTGGCTAATTTAGTAACTTTTTGGCTTTTTGACTAAAAAATTCAGTTGCCAAACGAGGCCTAAGTTAAAAATGAAATTTGAGAAGTCTAGTTTCATCCTCAATTTTTAGATTATGGGTTTGATTTATAAATTTCATTGTGGAATTATTTTAAGAAAATGTGATGAATTTGTGCCATGTAATTTCTTGTAATTTTGTAGAATTGTTTATAATTTATTTTTGGGAAAAATTACAAATACACCCCCTGAGGTTTGCTTAAAGTACAGATTGCCCCCTATAGTTTGAAAAATTACAAATACCCCCTTGTTAAGTTTTTTTATTTAATAAAATTAACTAAAAAAAAGAAATTCATAATTGTTCTCCTATACAATAATAAAATTATATAAATTAGTATTTGAAACATATTTATAATATCATCAAAAACTGTTAATTGACTTGATGATTTATTAATAAAATGGGCGATTTGTTATGACATTAGAAATCTCAAGGAGTGGAATGTAATTTTCAAAATCACAGGAGGCGATTTGTATTTTAATCAAACCACAAGGGGTGTATTTGTAATTTACCTTTACTTTTGGGAAATTCATTTTTACAAATGACCATAACATTTTGTTGAATATTTCTAAGATTTACATGAACTTTAGAATTGTCTAAATAATGTATTTGTAATTTTAACTACAAAATTTATGTTCTGAAAATTCTAGGTAGAATATTAAAATAACCACGATTACCACTTCAATTATTTATTATAACTAAAAATAAGTGTTGTGCTAATCTGTTTAATTGGATCTTGTAAATTAGTAGGTCATACATGTGCGTTGTTGTGATTTATTTTATTATTTAAAATTATTATTTCACATCATAATTTGATTTAACTATTTACAATAATTTGTACATTGATTGATTATTGTAGAATGTATGTGTTAATATTTTCTGTTAAAAATTATAATAAAATGGCATAACAGCAATGGTGATCTAATTTTGTAATTATTTGTGACTATTATAAAAATTAACTAAAATGATCATCATAGTGTACAAAATTAACAGTTGACAAGTTAATACCGGTTATTTAGGATGAGTCATTTTTAAGAATTTTTATGTAATTCGTGTCACAAAACCCTAAGATAGCACATGACTTATTTGAATCATTTTCGATATTCGATTTTGGTATAAGAGTGGATGTGCAGGTAGTATACGAGGAGGTTGTGCACCCCTAACAAACCATTCCCTTGGGGCACAAATATCACTGCTTGGGTATGTAACTCTAGACGTAGGCATCTCTGGTAGTTACAGTTGGTAACACTTGAATAATTGACCAATGGGGATTTCAAATTAACCATAGTCATAGCTTGGTGTTTGGTAAGTTAAATCTTTTTGGTGAGATTTTGAGTGTCACCTATAACGTCCCAAAATTAATACAATAAACCATCCACAACGATAAGTAAATAACAATATAAATCAGACTATAATATCCTTCCATTACATAAGACTCAGTTGTACAAAAGGGTGACACATGCGAATATACATTCATAAGTTCTAACCTTGAATCTATAACATGTGTTAACAACAAAATATGAAATAGAAGTTAAACAGATAATCGAAATGCCCTGAAGGTTACAACTTTCCAAGACTGTACTTGGTTACATCAAAATGGATTTAAATCCAATAAAGATAAAGCCCTAGGCTTGTACAAAATAATTACAACAAATAAGCAAAATGAAGCTCTTGCTCCAATCCTTCTAAACTACTGCATTCGCGGAGACATCTTACCAACACCTGAAAATGGTTTTCCCATATTGGGTGAGCCAAAGCCCAGTAAAAATAATCCAACAAAATATATGAATCTTAACAAAGATATAAGGGTGAAATGCATACACAATCAAGCCAATACAATCTTTCGTCCACGAGAAACCGTCAAACGGCACCCATGTAAACGTAGCCTATACAAGCATTACTATTTCCATTTTATGAATATTTTGTCCACGGGAACCGGTAGCCATGTATACGTGCTTTTTTCCACTTTCACCCTGGACACTCAGGCCAACTTGATTTGGTGATATACACCTCTTTCCAACATTTACCCATTTTTCTCAAAATCATATACATTTGCAATGTATTAAATGAGCAATAATATTCAATGCACATGGATGAGAAATTAGTTTCAATTCACCTAATCTTTATGTAAGTTCTACAACAATTATAGTTATCATCTACCGATAGCCCAAAACAGATATTTCTAAATAGATATAAAATCTTCAATACAGACAAACTTTCCAAATTTCAATATGTAAGTGATAGTACATATCCAAGTCCACCATCCATAGCAACATCCGTCCAATTTCACATTTCCTACATCAATCTCATTTATTTATACAAAATAAACATTTGAGATATTTAGGGCAAAATTCATTTTTCTTCCAAAATCCACTCCAAGTATCAAAATCAATAATTTTATCACAACTTAACTTCATTTCCACTCCCACAATCATTTTCAATACATCCATTTGAAAACCCCTCTTTTGATTTTAAACCAAAACCCTAGGTTTGTTCAAAATCCCAAAATTGTTTTATAAAAACAAATAGCTAAGTTAAAAATCATAAAAGAGGGTAAAAAATCTCTACCTCAAACTTAGAAGAGGAAGAAGGAAGAAAAGCCCAAAAATTGATACTGACGAATCGACAATTTGCTCTGATCAAAACGAAGCCCTCGACAAGCTCTACACTTAATCTCAAAGGAGTAAGGTGAGAAGATGCTCCTAAGTGAGTAGATCTAAAGATCTTTGAGCGAAAAAGTGAGTTTGGAGAGAGAAAAGGACTCACGGTTTAGAGAGGGGAGTGAAGAAAATGGTAAGTGAGAGCCATATTTATAGTGCTAGGTTAAAGTGAAATAAAGTCCCAAAGTCAACCCAAAAGAATAAGTCACAATCCCCTAGAAGTAGGGCCCAAAACCAAACTCAAATCTGAAAAGAAAAATAAAAAAAATAAAAAAAACTCACAAGGGTTGACCCCTGTGTCGGTGGTGTCGACCCTTTAGGAAGAATTGACAAAAAGGACAATGCTAGCAACAGACAAGGTGTTGACCTGTCACGACCCAAACCCGCCCCTATGGGTTTAACGCCGTAATCAGCCAGTAATCCTTGGATTACCAAAGGCCTCTAAACAAAATAACTTATAATTAGGGGCTGAGGAAGCAAATATAAAAACATACATAGTCCATTGAGCTGTGGAGACATATATGGGACATAAACTTCTTCTTTTTTTTTTCTTTTTTTTTTAACTTATACATATATACGTGATGTCATGATGCAGATCTTATGTCACATTTAATACAGATGTAGCCAAAAATGAACTTAGTCCAATATATACATAACAAAAAACTTATTCATAATTCAAAAAAACAAGGTCTTAAACACAAGCCATTTAAACTCCATTCGTTCACAAGAGGGAACCTCCTCGGAGGCACAATGGCTGGTTGACAAAACTAGTACGCCGGGTCCTCAAGTCTGAGCCTGGTCACGCACTTGGTCACTTACATACATAATAATAAATAGTGAACGGAAGCCCAGTGAATAATAACAGAGTAAAGGGTTTAAACGAATGATGTCCATCACAAGTATAACTTCAAATCTCTTGTTGAACAAAAGCATAACCATATTTGTATCAGAAACTGAGTCATAAACATATTCATATCATGAGTGGTATATCCGTTAGCATTAAACATATCTCTTTGGTCAAGCTTATTAAGTTCCACTTTGGAACCTCCAATACCGAGTAACATATCTCATATATGAGCCACGGTATTATTTCCCCCGATCGAGGGCTTGGGCCACGGTATTGTTTCCCCCGGGCGAGGGCCTCATGACCATAAGCCACAGTATTATGTCCCATGGACGAGGGCCTCTACTAAGGATACCACATAAACATTTCAAAGAAGTGGATCATCATTCATGTAATCACATAATAACCTTTTGTATCATTCAAAAACAGTTCATATCATATCATAACGTTCAGAAAGTATTTCATATCAAACATAGTTTTACTAAGTTATTACTCACAGATAGCTTCAGAGATAGCTTGGTAGTAAACCAATGGACCAACAGCTCACGGCGTGTAACCTACACCAATCATAACAGATACACATACTAAAACACATGCTCGGATTATACATAACTCATTCTATTTTGGTCTTAGTGTGTTTTTACACTCTCATTATTAAGTCTTAATCTTGGCCTAGGAATGCCTAGGATGCAATGAGGATGCAAAAATGCATTTGAAAATACTTGGTAAAAAATGTTGGGAATAGGGGCCCCGCTCGAGCGCAGCTTCCTTCGCTTGAGCGGACATGAAAACATATGAGGGGCCGCTCGAGTGCAACTTTCTCCGCTCGAGCGGTTTGCAAACTTTGAAAAAAGTACTAGTTATGTGATTTTCACGCTCGACGAACGTTCGACGGTCGCTCGAGCGTGAGACTCATGTCCCCGCTCGAGCGCAACCCTTATCGCTTGAGCAGTCTGCAAAAACATGAAACTTCTGGGAGCATGCATTTTACTATCGAGCGGACTTCGGGTCGCTCAAGTGAAAGTGCAAGACCTTAAAGCGCTCGCTCGAGCGTAGAGTTTGCCATTTGAGCGGAAGTGCAGAATCTAGAATTCCTAGATTGCATTCCTAAGCTCCAAACTCGAATTCAAAGCCATTAAACTCAACCTTTGGGCCCCAAAACTTGAGAAAATCAGTTGAAACTTGAAAACATTAGGAATTAAAGATTATTTCATGAAATCAAGGCCCAAAAGCATGTCAATTGTGCAAAATTCAACTTGAAATGTAAGAACATGATATGAATATGACATGCATGTATTCACTTGAGTTCATAGCTTCCAAAGCATGATCAAATGAGGTCCAATGGTGAGAAATGTTATGAATTCTTCTAACCATGCTAGAATTACAACATGCATGGGAGGAAATCTTTGAAAACAACTTCCAAACACCATGAAATATGCATGCATGCATGGTATGATCTATACTCCTTCATTCTAGTTCAATTTCAACTTAATTCCCTTGCATTCATGAACTTACCAACTCAAAAGCAAGACCAACAGCTTGAAGTCTTACCTTATACCTTGGATTCACAAGAGTAGGGACTTAAATTTCTTAACTCTCTTCAAGTCTCCGACAATTCCTAGCAATACACCCATTCTCCCTTGTTGAACTTACTCTCACTTTTGGTCTCTCTCTTTCATCCACGTTTGTAGCTCAAGAAGGATGAAATGAGAGTGTTGGGTGCATATAAGGGTCCACTAGTGTCTTAGTTAGGCTTGAATTAAGGAATTCATCAATTAGTTTTAATTGAGGATTAATTATTCTAATTTAATCGTTCCAAATCGAATTTCAACTGAACCTACCATAAAATTCTAAAAACTCCAAATAACACATAAATCAAGCCAATTTATGAATCGGATGCCGATAAGGCCTTCAATTCGCAAACTGAAACGGAAACGTAAACAGATCTTTCTACGTTAAACAGATATAAACACAAATAAGGCAATGCACATGCAAGTAATGCAAGATTTCACTTTAATTACTTATTAAGCCTTCTTAATCATGGATTGTACGTTAATCATGAGTCGGGGTTGTTGCACGACCCTTGGACCCAAGGTGTCGACACTAAATTTCAACAACTAAACCCAGATTCTGCAGTAGACAATGGTCGACTCTTCCTAGACTGGTGCCGACCCTTGAGGCCAATAAGAAAAGGCAAGTGTTGACACCACCAAAGGTTGGTGTCAACCCTAAATTTCAATAGCGATCTAGGAACACAACAACAAGATGGTGTCGATACCTCCAAAGTTGGTGTCGACCCTTGGAGCAGAACAAGACAAGGAAAATGAGGCAGTTTCGACACCAACATGGATGGTGTCGATCCCTAAAGCCAAAACCAAACATAAGGAGAAAAGAACGACCACCACGAATATGGTTTTCCGGATTCAAAAGTAATAAATGGGTCGGGTCTAAGCCCGTATCGTTATATCACCTAATTTATTAAAATTGTTAAAATTATTTTTATAGTTGTAATTTATGTTTGCAATTATATTGTTATATCATGCTTATAATCTAGTTATTTTTCTCTTAAAAAGAAAGGTAGGTTTGTTGTGTTACTGTGTTGCGAAACTCATTGCTTATGTTTTGTTACCTTGACTTTTTATGCTAGATTTTGACAAGAAAAGAATGGAAGTCGAAAATGAAGTTGACGCTAACGTAGAAGCTTGATTAGCTTAAAGTTATGACTATAGCAAAATAATATTTTATTATCTTATATATTAATAATTAAGGACGTTATGATTTTATTTAATGTTATATTTGGAAATTTTAAATTTTTATTAGGTATTGTTGGACTTTTGGTTGTATGAGAGTTGAAATTTCCCATTAAAATTTCAAGTTTTTCATTTATAAGTCATTTCGTTTATTTGATTACTTTGATGTTCTAAAATTTTTGAGACGTCACAAATTTTACGTAAGAATACAATTCCAAAACTTAAATCCAACCTAGAGTAATAGATTTATGTCAGTTTAAACTGACACAATTTGGTAATCAGGTAACATGATTTATTAGTTGTAAAGTGATAATTGAAGCATTAAAATAATGTCAGACAATTTATCCTTCCATGAAGATGTGAACTGTTTATTTTCTTTAGGAAGAAAGAATAATTGGCTTACATCCATTTGGCTTCGGCTTTTTTAATTACTTTTTAAGGAAATTTATTAGAAAATTCTTTTTGAAGTGTTTGGATCTCAATTAGTTTATAAGATATTTTTATATTTTAATAGGTCTTATTATTTAAACATTTGATCTACCAAATCCTAATTATCATATTTAAGATATTTTATGAACATTTCTATCCCTATAAATATTTTTTGAACAGTTAACAATTTGGTAATGTGAACATTCGCATTTTACATATGAATATTCACATTAGTATGAACATTTACATTGGCGATGTAAACATTCACATTGATAGTGTGAACATTCTTATCACGGAACATTCACACTGTAAATGTGAATATTATTAGGGGTATTTTGATAACTATGTCACCCATAAGACTTATTGGAACATAAGAAAATAATGTGGACTAAATAGAATATAAGTAAGTGAAAAGAGATTTACGAAAAAATGCCCCTACTTTTTAACTGATTAAGTCAAAATAATAATAATAAAAATAAAAAACTGTATTTTTCAGTTAAGGTGACAAAAAATTCAGGATCAACTCAACTTTTTTAATAAAAAAAATTAACTTTTTTAACATTAACCAAACACATCAACCCTTTTAGCAGCAATTTTATTCGGTAATAAAAAATATAAAAAAAATACACACAAAGAACAACAAAACAAAACAGAAAAAAGCTATGTCAAATTAGAAAAAGGATTGTCAAAAGAAGTTATGATATCCTTAATTTCAACCATTTTAAATAAATCAGATTTTATATCAAACAATGCAAAACTGATATATACTTTGATTTTTTAAAATGCTTTAATATTGTATTTGATTGGAAAATTTAAAAATTAACCCTTTTAGCAGCAATGTTATCTAATAATTAAAAAAGAAAAAAAAAGCGCATACACACAAACAACAACGAAACAAAACAGAAAAAGCCTATGTCAAACCAAAAAAAAGAATTGTCAAAAGAAGTTATGGATATCCTTAACATAAGACACTTTAAATAAATCCGATTATATATATCAAACAGTGCAAAACTGATATATACTCTGATTTCTTTAAAATGCTTTAACGCTATGTTTGGTTGTGAGATTTGGAAAGGAAAAATAAAAATATATAGGTGAAATTTAAATAAAATATATCTACATTTCACCTAGTTTTTCACACATTTTCCTTTTCCTTTTCAAATCACTTCCCAAATTTCTCAATCAAGCACAACATAAATAAATTAGAATACTACATGCACTCTTATATTCAAATTAGAGCACATAAATTATAGTAGATTAGTTTTTCATTCAGCAAAAGAGAAGCAGGACAGGAAAAAAAAAAAAAAAAAGAAGAAGGAAAAACTGAGAAGTAAGGCCAAGTTTGGCATGTGTCCAAAAAGTTAAAAAGTCAAAAAGTTACTCAAAAAGTTAAAAAGTTACCACTATTTATCAAAAGTCAAAAAATACGGCTGCATAACTCCCAATCCTAATTTTCTCCTACACACTAATTTATACAATTTTTTAATACACATTTTTTCATAAAAAGTCAAAAAGTTAACACAAACAACCATATTTTTTTCCTCAACTTTTTAGTTCAAAAATTCAAAAAGTACACTTATTTAGGACATCCCAAACAACCCCTAAAATAGGAAGAAGAGCAGAAGGGGAAAAACATGGCATTTATAAATAAATAAATACAAAAAAGAGAAAGAGGGCATTTATTTATAAATCTCTTTATTTGCTCATATTTCATTTAGTTTAAATTAGTTTGTTATGTTTTAATTAGTCCTATGAGTGACATAGTTATTAAAATACCCTCAATAATAATATTAATATCAATGTTCCGTGGTGTGAATATTCACACTGTCAATGTGAATGCTTACACCGTCAGTGTGAACACGCGTTAATATGAACATTCAGATTATAAAATATAAATGTTTACATTACCAAGACACTAAGGTGCTGTTTGATAACCCTTACGTTTTTAGTTTTCTGTTTATATTTACAAAAATTTTAAAAACTCAAATAAAAACTTGTTTGGTAAATTTTTGATTTATAAATTAGTGATCTCAGTTTATAAATTTGGCCAAAAAATATAAACTAAAAAAATGTATTTCCGTTTTGAGTTTTGAGTTTTTTTTTTTTTTTACCACCCAACACCACTCGCCACCACCAGCCACCATTTCCACCACCGTCTTCCGCCACCACCACCCACCCCCCACCACCTGCCACCACCACTCACCATCCACCTACCACCACCACCCGCCACCACCACCCACCTGCCACCCACTCGCCACCACCACCCACCCCTCGCTCCCACCACCACCCACCTGCCATCCACCCGCCACCACCCGCCACTACCATCCACCGCCCGCCACCACCACCTACCCACCACCACCACTCACCACCTACCTGCCACCACCACCAGCCACCTGCCACCCACCCGCCACAACCACCACCACCACTACCCACCACCACCACCACCACCACCCACTCGCTACTACCCACCACCCGCCACGGTCACCCCACCACCCACCACCACCACCCGCCACCACCACCAACCGCTACCACCCACCACTACCACCACCCGCCACCCACCTTCCACCATCACCCACTACCCGCCACCACCACCACCATTACCCACTCGCTACCACCCACCACCCGCCACCGTCACTCACCCACCCACCCACCGCCACCACCACCTACTACCACCCGCCATCCGCCACCCACCTATCACCACCACCCGCCACCTACCCAACACTACCACCCGCCATCTGCCATCCACCTGCCACCACCACCACCACCACCACCCACTCGCTACCACCCACCACCCGCCACCGTCACCCACCCACCCACCACCACCCGCTACCCACCACCCACCGCCACCACTTTCCACCACCGTCTTCCGCCGCCACTTGTTACCACTTGCCATTTCTCACTCTTTTTTATATTTTTAAATTTTTTTAAACATTTTGTCAATTACCAAACGCGTTTGTAGTTTATGTTTTTCTAAAAATAAACAAAAACCAGTTTATAAAATTTTTGTAAATATAAACTGAAAACGTAAACGTTATCAAACAAACTCTAACCATTCAAAAAATATTTGTAAGGGTAAAATTATTCATAAATTACCTTAAATTTGAGAATTAGAATTTGGTGAATTAAATGTCTAAATAATAAAACTTATTTAAATACAAGAATATATTCTTGAAAAAAGATTTTCAAATAAATCTCCCAAGAAAAAGGTTTGTCTCTAGATTATTTGTGTAGGTGGGGCCCACTACAAGTCTCATTTTGATAATTTGATCTAATTATTTTTTAAGTTAGTATGTGTAGATCATTGGTGAAAAAAAATTAAATTGATTCGATAATCATAACCATATACTTTTATTTGTTTTGAAGAAATGATTGACAAATATAATTTTAAATTAGATGATCTTCTTTTTTTTTAAAAAGACAAATATAATAAAATTATGTAATTATAATTTTTAGATCAATATGATTTTTTATGAATAATTTACCCACAATAGCTTAAAAATAAATAAATCAGATTATCATAATGAAACCATGATGGACCCTTGAGTACAAACATCATGGTCTTAGATTAGGGCTTGTTTGGGAACAAGTTAAATTAGCCAAAAAAATCAAAAAGTCAATATAAAAAATCAACTCATTCTCTATATTTTTTACACCTTTTTGAGTAAAATATTAAAAAACTATTAAAAAAATAAATTTCTAAACCAAGCCTTGTACAAAAAAACCAGAGCCTTTAGCTGTTGAGGTTTGATTTGGTGAATGATCAACTAGGCTCGTCAATGGTCGATAGATCCAATGGTCTAAAGACCACTGTAACAAAAACGTTCCACAAGGCCCAAAAGCTCACAGAAAACATATCATACATAGTTTAATTTAATTTTTTCAATAGGCCCAACAACTTATAAAACATAAAGGGACACCAAAGTAACCAAGTCACTCACCTTTCATGGCCCTTGCAACTTGTACTCCTCCTCCATGGGAGGCATGAACCTGATTTAAGGGGGAGAATAGCAACCTTGACAAGCCATGAGAGCACAAGGAGGTTGGATTCTTGTCCATTGAGCCCTTGGTGAAATTTTCATTGTTTAGCCTTGATAGAGTTTTCACAAATTTTATTTTCTAATGATTTTCAACATTTCTGAATAATGATTGATGATGCAATCGTTGGCTGGAAGTGTAACGCCCCAAAATATTACAATAATCCATCCACAATATCCAATATATAAATTCAATATGATATATAAAAGAGAAACATATGCATCATACATTCATAAAGCCTAATCCTGAATCTATAGCATATGTTGTCAGTTAAAGGAGAGGAAGGAAGATAAACAGATAAAAATGCCCTGAGGGCTTACATATTTCCAAGATGAGGCTTGGTTACAACAAAAGTGGACTTTAAGTCCAATACAGTTAAGCCCTTGGCTATAAATAAAAATAAATAAATAAAAAAGAGCTCTGGCTCTAGATCCTCCCAAGCTAGTTTCTTGGCAGAGGTATGTCATCAGCACCTGAAATGTTTTCCCCACATAGGGTGAGCCAAAACCCAGTAAAGATAATCTAACACAATATATGGATCTTAACAAAGATATAAGCATAGTGAGCAGTTACAATGCCCGAAGTAAAATCATTTATAACTCTTGTACAAAATCATGATATGTCGAACTCAAGTTTAATCCATGTTATCTCAATTCATGAGTCCTTTGCATTCGAACAACCAAGCTGAGGATACAACTCAGTGAGCCTCAAATCACTACAATCATCATACAAAACACTTCCGTTTTCCATTTTACGGATATTTTATCTGCGGCAATTGGCACTCATGTATATTCATAGTTTTCAAGACTTTCACCCTGGACACTCCGTCAACTTAATTCAACGAAGTACATCCCATTTCTCCTTCCAAACATGGAGTACATCCCCTTTCTTCTCCCAAACATCATACATGTGCAATGTATTTAAGATGTGACAATGCTCAATATAAATAGATGAGAAAATTAGTTTTAATTCACCTAATTCTCATGCAATTTCTACAACAATCATAGCTATCCTCTACCGATAGCCTAAAACTGATATACAAATTTCATCAAAGATACACTTTTCCAAAATCTCAAAATGGGAGTGATAATACATATCCAACTCCACCCTCATCATTATCATCATTTCAATTTCACAATTTCCATATCAATTCCATTTTTTTTTTACAATCTCAAACATTCACATTTTTGGACAAAAAACCCCTCTTTTACATTTTGATTCCAAACCCTACGTTTTTGACAAAAACCCCCAAAACACCATAATCTTTTAAAATAGCAAATAGCTAAGGTAAAATCCATAGAAGAGTGTAGAAAATCCCAGCCTCAAACTTAGAAGAGGGAGAAGGAAGAAAAGCCCAAAAGTTGATGGTGACGAAACAACGATTTGCTTCAATCAAAACGAAGCCCTTGACAGAATCTACACTTAATCTCAAAGGAGCAAAGTGAGGAGATGCTTCCAAGTGAGTAGATCTAAAGATCTTTGAGTGAAAAAGTGATTTTAGAGAGAGGGGGAGTGTCTCACGGTTTAGAAAGGGGAAAGTGAAGAAAATGTTAAGTGAGGGACCTATTTATAGTGCTAAGTCAAAGTGAAATGAAATCCCAAAGTCAACCTAAAAGAATAAGTCAAAATTTCCAAGAAGTAAGGCCCAAAACCGACTAAAAATCTGGAAAAAGAGTGACAAGGGTTGATCCTTACAACAATGATGTCGACCCTTAAGAAGAAAAGCTGAGACACTTGAGTTTGGCAGCAGACAAGGTGTCGGCACCTCCTAGACTGGTGTCGATACTAAATTTCAGCAAGCAAACCTCAGATTCTGCAATAGACAAGGGTCGACACCTCCCAGACTAGTCTTGACCCCAAAGGCCAACAACAAAAGACAAGTGTCGACACCTCCAAGGCTGGTGTCAACACTAAATTTCAGTAGCTATTCCAAGAACACATTAGCAAGATGGTTTCGACCCTTCCAACACTGGTATCGACCCTTGGAGCTTAACAAAGCAAAGATAAGGGGGCGGTGTCGACCCCCGAAGCCAAAACCAAATATGAAGAGAAAAGAATGACCATCACGAATATGGTTTCTTGGATTCAAAAATAATAAATAGATTGGGTCTAAGCCTGAATCGCTATAGGAAGTCTATTATTGAATTTGAAAATCGAGAGATGAGCTCATTATCATCCAATTAATGTAAGCTATGGAAGGTCCTCACAAAAAGATGCGTATTCATATACGAAAGTTGGTCCTGCAAGAGATAAAAAGTACACTTTGAATCCGAATCAAGTGATTTAAACAATACTATAACTCAAGAAATGCTATTTCCAAAAAAAGTGGCAAAGTATCTATTTTCAACAATGGAGTAAAAATGAAGTGTCAACATTATATAAAAGGGGAAAAAAATGATGACAAGGGAGATCAGAATTGTAAACCCTGAATTGACTCTTAATCCAAAACAATTAGTAGGAATTTGCCCTACTGGAAGTAGAGTAAGGACGTGTCAGGTTAGATTGCTATTTCTAGATTCTAAGAGGAATGTCAATATTTAATTTAAGTATAAAAAAAGTGGATCCACAATATTTAAAATTGAGCAAAATATACTCGTTGTCACTGTAATTTACTTCTTGTGTCAATATAATCTTTGCAATTTTAATTTGCATCAATTTTGTTCTTTAATTTTTTACTTTTAGGATTCATGATAATGAGATTTCCATTTCTATTCTTTTATTTTCAAGGGCCATTGAATTACATAGAAATAAGTAGGGGTTTATATTCATTCATTGACAGATCTAGAATGGAGATCCTCTTTATTTCTAGTGTTTCAAATTATAAATAGTGAAAATTAAGTGAAATTCGAGTAAGATTTAAGGATAATTGGTGGTAAGTCTATTTTTATGAGGGATATGATAGTTGGTCTAAAGATTGAGGACATTATTAATGAAATTGTTTAGTAAAAAGGACAATTTATTATTTTGAATTTTTCTTTTCATTTTTACCCCACTGCAGCTAAATTACAGTTAGGTCATCGACGTCATTGAAAAATTTGTTAGAAAATTCACTAAAGCCAATAAAGTTGCCGAAATAGTCGTTGGTGGCAGTGGCCAATCACTACGACAAGTAGAGATGGTGATAGGTGGACAGAAGTGACACATGAACAAATAAGGAATGACACATGGACAGATATGTGGACATATAAGCAGACAGTCCATTGATAGACAAATAAGTAGGGTTAATATTTTCTTTTCAATTTTTTTTTTTTTTACTCCAAAAAATTTGAAATTAGACTTATAACTCGATGTAGACACCCCATATTTGACTATCCTTAAGACTTGGACGTCATTGTTTGTACCCTCGATGATTATGATTACATATGCTCGTTTTTAGTGCCCGAAGACCTTGGTGGAATGCCCTGCCTTTGAGTCTTTAAACCCTATCCATTATATGCCTTGTTTTGGACCAAAACCTTAGTTCTGCAAACCTCAAGACCTTGGGACCTGTAGGCCTCCTCTGGTGGGCTGTCGGCCACCAATTGTGCCCTACCAGCCACCCTTGTGCCTTGCCGGCCAATGCTGTGGCCTGTCGGCCATCAGTGTCTTTTTTTAGATATTTTGGTGACAGCTATGCCAGTTGTTATCACAATTGCCTCCATCTTCATACACGTGTATGGACGGATATATCTCAGCCAAGGCTCATGTTTTCTATATATAGGGGCTCTCCTCCCCCATTTTTAAGGGTTAGAATTTTTGGAGCAAAAATATATATATATATATATCTCTCTCTCTCTCTCTCTCTACATTTTTCTCTCCCTCTCTTGCAAATTTGTGCACATTAGCCTACATACACCACACTTTTGCCTACAGCTCCTTAACCAAAGTTGATCATCTTTGAGCTAAGGTTCCTTGAAGCCTTCTTGGAGCTCTAGAAGGTGGTTTTGGCTTGAATTGTTGTCTAAAGTTGATCTTTGCTTCAAGAGGTATAATACTTGCCTTTTTAGCTTGTTTTGCATACTTTTTTTTTTCTATCTTTTCCCACTGTTTTTGGGCTATTTTTGGACTCTAAGAAACTCTATTTTTGTGGGCAGGAATTAGTGGTTTTAGGCCATTAGAGGTTAGGGGGTGTTTCATCCTTCTTTATTCCTTACTTCTAAGGCCTTTCCACCTTTGTTTCCCACTTTCAAACTATCTTTTTTTGGGCTTTTAAACACTGAATTTTAGAGTATTTTTCAGTGGTAAAAATCATCTTTTGAGGTCTAAATTTGGAGGGGTTAGCCTCCCCTCTTTATGTCTTGTTTGCTAGCTTAGTTAACTCAAGTGTTAGCTTATTTTTCTAGCTATTTGTAGTTTAATTCCAGCATGTTTTAGTCTCTATTGTGGACTATTTTAACTCTGTTTTGGGTTGGTTAAGTCATTTGAGTCTTGTTTTGCATGGTTGTAGTGTAAGTGTCCTCACAAGCTTGGTGTTTTAGGCCCTTAGACACCACTTGTTTGAGTTGATTGCATGTTTTAGTGCTTTTCATACTTAATTTCAGCACTATTAATCTCTGCAACCTCCCTCACTTCTTGACTCTTTGTTTGCTTTGAGGGTTGTTTCAACCTTAGAATAGTTTAAGCTTGAGATTAAGGTTCATGCTTAATGGTTTAATCATCTTTTGGGGATTCATTACCAACGGCATGATACATCTCTCTTGCCTTAAACTACCCCTTGTCTGACACTTCTTTCCCTTTTAGAGGGCTTACTCACCAATGGACTTAATTGATTAAAGAATGGAATGGTAAATTAAAATGAGTAAACAAAAATGGAAACTAAAATTGTGCAAGATAAGCATTTGATTGTGTTTTGGTGTGTTCAATCGGATGTTAATTGAACACAAGGGAAATTGGGGCATTTCATACTCAAAGTGATGAAATATGCCAATTTTTCTAAGGTCTCCATTGCCCTTGATCATGCATGATAGGGTGATGGTTTTTGGTCTTATTTGTGCATTTGTTAAACTTGTACACTTTGGTTCCTTAGCCACCATGCAATGAAATTGCTTGATTGATGGTTTGAGGACCAAGTGTGTCACTCTTTTGAAATGTTTTGATGATAAGGAGGGATACACAATACAAACAATATGTGAGAATACCCTCTCTTTGCCCTGTTTGCTCTCTGTTGTAGCAAAGAATAGTGTATCATCAGTGGCCGGCTGGCAGGCCACCAGTGTTGGATGGCAACCCCTCAATGGTGGCCGGCCGGCCACCAATGAATTTTCAGCAGTGTGCTTATGGAGCAGAGCAGATTTGATATGGAGAAGGAAATCAATGTAAGGGTTGTGCAACAAAGGCTTCCGAGGGTAGACAGTGGATGTTCTTTGGGTGGAAAACCGAGCATGCATGGGCCTCCCTCGCTTCCCGGGATTAGTTAATTAGTTTAAGTAGCTTTTAGCCTTTTATTTGTTATACTTAATCAGTTGTAGCTAATTAGTTTGTTTTGTACTTATTTAATTAGTTTAGATTGATTAATTAAATTAGTTTGTGTTGTAAATATTTAATTAGCTTAGCCTAGTTAAACTATTTAATTGTTATTCTTAATTAATTAGCTTAGAATAGTTGGTTAATTTAATTCATTCAAGTTTTGTAATAATTAGTTAAGTAGTGTAGCTTAGCTAGTTTATTCATTCGGACCCTCCTACGCGAGGGTATTAATGTTGTAATAATGTGTATGTCTTTCAATCCCACGTCTTTCTCCTTTTTATTTATCCGTTTATGGTGGTTAGTGTAGACACCCCATTTTTGACCGCCCTTAAAACTTTGATGTCATCGTTTGTGCACTCGGTGATTGCACATGTTTGTGCTCGTTATGAGTTTCCGGAGCTTTCGGCTGGACGCCTTGTCTCGGGGCCTCTTAACTCTCTTCTTCTTGGTTTGTTTTTGGACCATGCCTTGGTGTCTTTGCTTGGAGGGAGAGAGAGGCCTGTAGGCCACTTTTTGTAGCTGTAGGCTACTTTTTCCTCTTGTAGGCCACTTGTAGTGGCCGGTAGGCTAGTTTCTGGAGCTTTCGGCTGAGCGCCTTGTCTCGGGGCCTCTTAGCTCTCTTTTTTTTGGTTTGTTTTTGGACCATACCTTGTTACCCCTTGCCTGGAGGGAGGGGAGGGCCTGTCGGCCACTTTTGGCAGTTGTAGGCCACTTTTCTCTCGTGTAGGCCACTTGAAGTGGCCGGTCGGCCACCTTGGGTGGCCGACGGCCATTTTTCTGTTTTTGCAGATATTTTTGGTGCTAGTTGTTGGTCACTGAATGCATCCTCCCTATACGTGTAGGGAGGGATTTAAGCAAGCTTTTTCTTGCATTTCTATAAAAGGGGAGGTGCCTCCCCCTTCTTGAGGGTTCAGAAATTTTAAAAGTAAATTTTGACTCTCTCTCTAGAATTCTTTCCCCCTCTCTCTATATTATGCTCTATAGTGCTTGAAAGTAAGTGTTCTTGACATATTTGCACACAACCCTCTTAGCCTAACATCTTGACCTTGGAGCTGAGATTCCATAAGTCTTGTTTGTCCTCCTAAAGCTGGTTTTTAGCTCAGAACTTGTCCTCTTGCTGCTGTGCTTCAAGGGTGAGCATATTCCCCTTTTAAGCTTATTTTTGTATACCATTGTAACATGCCCGGGAGGGTACCCGCGCGCGTTAAACAGTTCGGACTCCCGAGATCTCTTTGATCTCAAGTTTCACGAGTGCAATGTGAAACGTAGATGAGAGTCCAGATTTGGCAACTTTTATTGAAAATCCATTTTATTGCAATTTTGTCAAAAATGGACTGCGTCATCAGAACTCAGAGTCGCCACCTAATATTTTGGGAAATTAGGAAACCCATGACTCGGTGCCAAAGGCCACTGTTCGTCGTAACCAAGGATGCTTGGCTCGGAACCTTAGGTATGAGAGGGGAAGGTCAATAATGAGCACCCCCGCTCACCCGATCAAAAGATCGGCCTCTACTAAACCATGATATGACTTTTATTTTCTTTATATGTTTATGTTCTGATTATTTTAGTAAATCCTAAAATTTACTATGTGAAGCATACAAGTATAGACTAGTTTGCCCAAATTGGAACAATTCAACTTCATGTTTGTTTTTCAAAAAGGGTTTGAATTTGCCACTTGACAAAGTGGGCTTAAAGTTTGTGAATTTGCCACTACAAAGTGGGCTTAAAACGCACAGTCGTTGAATCATTCCAATTCAGGCAACAAGCCTTCATCCACAGGCATTCATACAGTTATATCACTTAAGCAAATAGCCATATGGTAGGATGCTAAACATAATAAGAAAATCACACACAAATGAGATGCTAAAGCATAAAAACTCACAGATTTACTGACGTCCCTCGAACAGCTACAAAACAAAGTTAGTAAAATATGCATGATCTTATATACAGAATCCTAATGCAATTCACTCATGAGATGCAACTAAAGATTCGGCTTCTAAGATATGACATGTGAATCATCTCAATAACATGAGGTAGCGCATAGAATCACAGAAGAATTGATTAAATCCACACATGTAAATGTAGCCGAATCTTAATGCATGAGACATAAATGTAAAGCATGGATATGCATGGCATGTCAGATATATACATACACTCAATTAGGGAAAGCGATAAAAGAATGGGATAGAAAGAAGCGGGGTGGGGGAATTATTACAACACTTTGAATTATTACAGATCCGAATGAGGGAGAGAGGAGAGGAAAATAAAATAAAACCTCACAAACACTCAAAATAAAAATAAAAGTTTTAAACCCCGAGCCATTCACCAACTAACAAACATCCATGTATCTTCAATCCAATCCAACCCATGTAAACACATCTTCCATGTAGACCCCACCAAAATCATGTTAACTTTAGGAGAGCAGCAAGGCAATCTGCCATCCCTGTAAGAGTGGACCACGACCAGTCTTTTCTGATTTGAATTTGGACAGATTTACATTGCTAGCTCCAATTATGTAACTCCATACAACCCAACCCAAGCCCAATAAAAAAAAAATCAGCCCAATTCCCCAAACTAGCCAATTGATTTAGCCAATGAGCCCAAACACCCAGTTCAGACCAACCCCACTTATTCCTTTATTTAAGCCCAATCACATACTACTCCCTCAGGCCCAACCAACCCAGCCTAGACCCAACCCAACACACCCTTGCTGATGAAGCAATGTCAATAACTTCTACCTCCCTAGCTGCTAGTTGTTCTGTTGCTGCATTTTTAAGACCATGTATATCTGAGCAACCTGATACTCCTCCAATGACAAAGGCATTACAATTCGAAACTCTTTGATTATAACCATTTCCAGGTGGAGATCGAAGCTCTGGGCTTCATTGAGCGAGGCAGATGATGGGTTTCAAGGATTGATTTCGAAAAGTGGTTTCGATGAAAAGGGAGAGAGAGAGAGTGAGTTGGGTTTGTGTGCATGGTGCGTGCATGGTGTCCTCTCTCTCTAAACCATGGGTGTCATGTGTGCCTGTGTCATGAGTGTGCTGGTGTTGGGTCTGTGCTCCTTCTTGTATGTGAGCTGTGTGTCTCTTCTTCCTTTCAAAATGTAACCCGAGAGAGAGATAAGAGGGTGTGATGCTGGGTGTGTGCCGTGGGTCTGCTATGTAGTAGAGAGTGTGCCGTGTGGGTTGGTGAGGCTGTGTATGTGTTATAGCAGAGAGTGTGCCGTGTCCATGGTGTCTGTGTGTGGGTTGTGTTTCAGACGAAAGAAAGAGAGGTCTGTGTGTGTGGGTTGGTCATGCTGGGTATGTGTCAAGTCTGTCCCTGTGTGTGTCGTGGTTGTGATGGTGTGTTGTGTGCCGTGGGTTGAGTGGTGGTGGGGTGTTAGTGATGGTGTGTGATGGGTGGCCACGGTGGTGGTGGTGTTGTGTGTGTTTATCTTCACATGCCAGCCGTGTGTGTGCCTCTGTGTGTCACCACCGTGGGTGTGTGTTTCACCACCCTTCCCCTCTCTCTCTACCCATGTGTCTGTGTGTTTAGTGCCTCTCCTCTCCTCCACTGCCGAGCCTCCTTTTGTTTTCTATATTCCCCCCTGTCCGTGGTCTCCCCTCTCCTCCTCCATCATGTGTGTCTTTTTTATTCAAGAGAGAGAGAGATTAGATGCCTCTCCTCCTCCTCCATGTGTGTCGCTCTCTCAATCGTGAGTCCCTCTCCATGTGCTGTATGTGATGATTGTGTGTATGGGTCGTAGAGGTGGGTCTTTCCCTTTTTTTGCTTTTCATTATTCTTTCTCACCCACCGCCGAGCATCATCATTCAAATGTCCCACCCTCCACCGAAAATGTTTTGTTTTTTTCTTTGTTTTTCAACTCCTCAACCACTCCCTTCATCATCATATTCATATTTTCAAAACCCCACTCACAATACATTATTTCTTTTTTTATTTTTTCCTTTTATTTTTTTATTATATTTTTTATTATTATTTTTATTATATATATATTTTTTTGTTTTCACTTTTCTTTTGTTTACTTTTTTTTCTTTTGTTTTGTTTTAAAAATAGTTCAATTATAAAACACACTTAAAATATATGCACACACCTAATTTAATACACACACATAAAATTATAAAACACTACAAATTAACAAAAATACGAGTGATGGCCAAAATGGGTGAGGTTTGGAATTTAACATTTCAATTTGATGTTTTTGGTGAGGGTGGTCAAAATAAAGTGCCCAAGTCTTAGGGCCGGTCAAAATGGGGTGTCTACAACCATCTTAGCTACCTTTGCATGTTGTTTTAGGCTTGGTTGTTAATTACAAAAAGTTCTATTTTTGAGTGTTAAAAATGTTGGTTTGAGTCCTTGTTAGAGTTAGGGGTGGTCCACCCCCCTTTATTGCTTATTTGTTAAGCTTTTGTACTACCTTTTAAGGCTATTCAAACTATCTCTTTTTGGCCTTTTAACCACTGAATTCTAAAGGAATTTCAGTGGTGGAAAGGTAGTCTTGAGGTCTCAAATAGGAGGGGGTGGTCCCCTCTCCTCTTGTCTTGCTTGCATGTGTTGATGGCCTACCAAATGAGCATGTGTTTCTACTTCTTTGTGGCTTTGTTCAAGCATATTTTTGTGACTTTTTAGACCTGCCATAACTCTGTTTTTGGCTTGTTTGATCATTGGTTGCTTGCTTTTTACACTTGTAGTGTAACCTTGCTCACTAGCTTTGTATGCTTGCTACTTTAGCCCATCATTCTAGCTTATTTTGGCTATACTCCAGCATGCTTTTACTCATGTTTTAACATGCTTAAACTCTGTTTGAAGTGATCTTGATCCTTTGGGCTTGCCTTGTATGGCTATAGTGAGAATGCCTTAACTAGCTTTGAGTTTTAGGGCCTCTAGCATACTTTGCTTGTGATGTTTGCATGCCTTAGCATCATTTATCATGAAAATTCAAAGCATAAACTTCTGTCATACTCTCATTTTTATCACTCTTTCATTGTGTTTAAGAGTTGTGCCTTTATGCCTTGTTTGTGAGCTAATACATGAGCATATCTTTCTTGCCATCTATGCTACAAGTCTAGCATGTTTTTGCTACTGTTTCGACCTACCTTAGGTCTATTTTGAATGGTTAAGGTCATTTGAGCATTGCTTAGTATGGTTGTAGTGTAAAGGGCCTTGACTAGCTTTGAGTTTTGAGGCCTTTAACATGTTATACATGTGATGTTTGTATGGTATGGCACCATTTAGCATATAATTTCAGTGCATATAGTATAGTCGCACTCTCATATACTTCACTTCTTCATAGCTTTTGAGGGTTGCATATTATGTCTTGCTTATAGGCTAACATGTGTGCATGTTCTTGTGGCATTTTGAGCTCCCATTTTAGCATGATTAGGCCACTGTTTTGGCATGTTTAACCTCTGTCCGGGGTTGGTTTGGTCATTTAAGCTTGGTATTGCATGCCACTTGTGAAATGCTCTTTACTAGCTTTGATGTTTTTGGCCTCCGAGCATGTCTTGCATGCATCATTTTCATGCTTTGATGCCATTTAGCATGTCATTTCAGTGCTGGAATATGCGCCATTGCATTCCATCTTTCATTTGTTTTGTCACCTTTGAAAGTGGTCTTAAGCCCTTTGTTGGTTTGAGCACGAAGTTGAGGCGTTCATGCCTAATAGTTTTAGCCTTCTCTTGAGGGTTTCTACTAACCAACGACATGATGTTTCTTTCATGCTCAAGACGCTTGTGGCTTGGGCCATCTTTCCAATTAGAGGACTTCTCACTTTTGGACTTAACTGGTTAAAGGATTAATCGGTAATCCAAAACGAGTAAAGAAAATGAATCAAAGTAAAACATGCCAAGATAACATGTTTGTGTTGCATTGCATGTGTTTGGATCAGACGTTAATCAGAACACGAGAAATGAGGTACGTTTCATACGCGGAAGTAGCAAGCAGATGAAGATGAAGAATCATGGATTACAAAATCAAAGATGATTCAAATAAACAGAATTGGAAAGCACTTAAATTTGAACATAAAACTTAAATAAATACATAAATACAGAAAATAACTTACAATTACAATTGTAGCAACTACAAGGATCTTAATTGGATTACAAAACAGGAGAAGGTAACTCTCACTCAGAGCTCTCTGGTTTTCTTAGAACAATGCTATATTTTTTCTGAAAATTCAAGAGTGCCGAGTGATTCCAATTGATTACAATATATAGGAAAATAAAATTAACTATGCAGCATGTGACTTGGTTGATTGATGAAGGCAGCTGGCAGCATTGAAGACTGAGCAGAGCTGTCGGTTGCTTTCGGTGGAGTGATTGCACGAATATGTAGCTTTAACAAAAGTTGATTGAGTGAATAGTGACGGTGAATAGTAAAAGTGAACAGTAACTTTTACTATTCATCACTTTTGGTGGAACACGTGAATATAGGAATCAATATAGATACAAAATAGCAGCTTTTCTCAAAAGAGTATTGATTGAAGCTATTTTGTATTTATAGGGAATCCTATGTTGATCAGGCATATGGGTCCTGAGCATCTTGGAACTCGGATCTGCCATATGAGATGGGTTGAGTAGTTGATCCTTCAGAAGATTGTGACTGGTCTAAACTGTCTTCTGAATTTTCTGAACCGGTTGATTGAGCTTCTCCAGCTTGATCTGTTAATTGGCGGGCTAACTGGAGCAATTCATCTCTGGATAACTTGGGCTTGACCTTTGATTTAGCTTTGGGCTGAGCAGGAGGTGAAATGGGCTTAGCCTTAGCTTTGGACTCCTTAGCTTTGGACTTTGATTTGGGCCGTGAATGTTCTTTGGGCTGGGCCGGAACTGCAGGAACTTTGGATTTAGCCTTGGATTTTGATTTGGATGATTTGGGCTTGGAACCACTAGAAGAGGGGCTTCCAAGATTGATTGGAGGAAGACTGGGCTGACTTCCTTGGCTGATTGCAGCAGTTGGATTTTGCTGGGCCTTGATTATAGAAGGAGTTGGAGCACATTGATCAATGGGGAACTCTTCTTGAACAATTTCAAAAATTCGGGGCACATTGTACTTAGCCCACCATTTGACTGAATGTTGACGGGTGATTATGTTGCCATCAATTCCATAATGCCATTTAAATATCCATGGGAGTTTATATTTGGATATAAAAATTAACAAAGATGGAAATTGTCTTTGATGAGTGGTGAATGGATAAACGGAGGAGAAATAGTTAACTAATTCAATGAGATCACCAGGAAGGATGTCTGAAATGGCACCATAATGAGTCCACCATCTCAGAAACCAGGTAGGTAATTCAGATTTGAATTTCTGATCAAAGGAGATGAACCAAGAGTGACTAAAAGTTTCATTTTGGTACAAGAAGATCTTGAACCAAGCATCAACATAATCATGGTAATTGTACTGAATAGAGTGACCAGGTAAATCTCGAAGCTGATAAGGAGGACCCCATTCAGCTTGGGAAACAATACTGTGAATGTAAATGGAATGATACAGAACCTTGCTAGCATAGGTTCGATCATAAATAGGTTTGATCAAGACTGATTGATGATGGATCAAAATATCTTTGTAATAGGTGAGTGTTTTCTCTGGATGTGAGAGGATGAAATGGCATCCAGAGCCAAAATGGGATTTAGCAATTTCATGGATTATTTGGCCTTTAGGGTGACTGGGTTCTATATAGAACAGATTAGTAGTGTGTGATTTGGTATAATCAGATCGAGATGACCTGACTGGGTTAGCAGGGAATGGAGTAACTGAGACTGATTGGCTTGAAGCAAAATGATCAGTAGCCAAAGCAGTGGAGTAATTAGGCCTGGGGATATTACCAAGGATTTGGTAACGGTTGATCATTTGAATGGGTTGAGGGTATTGTCCTACTAACTCCAAAGGAGGAGGAACAAAAGGTTGACTAGAAGGAACCAAAGCCTTAAAAGGAGGTCTTGGGCGAGACATCTGTTGAAGCAAGAAACAATGATTAGTAGCAGAGATTAACAACCAGAGAGAAGATCTAAATAATTCTGGTAATAATGTAAATGATTGTAATAATCATGTCGCAGAGTACGACGGGCTTTAATCTGATGGTAATTGATGTATTGGGCTCTTTTAGTAGTTGGTCGAGCTGATTTGAGACGGTTAATACGGTGGTTAACTTGGTGGATCAGGGTTTGGTAATGGGTAATTTGGGTTTTTAAATATGGAATATGTGGAGTAGCACTCATCCCTTACCCCCCTGTAAAAATTCCCGGGTGAAAAATCAGGCAGGGAATTTTGACAACCAGGTATATAGGTAATATCAAAATCAAAAATACTTAAAATAGATTGCCAACGGGCAAAAATCTGTTTACTAGCAAGATTTTGAACATCCTTTTCCAAAACATATTTAGCAGATTTGCAATCAACACGAAGTAAAAATTTTTGGTTTAAAATATCATCTTGAAATTTTTGAATACATAAAACAGTAGACAAAATCTCTTTTTTAATAGTACTATAATTTAATTGTGCTTTATTCCAGACACCAGAATGATAACGAACAATTTGTTCAGGTGATTGAGGAGTGACTTTCTGAAGTAGAATGCCACCATAACCAATATCAGAAGCATCAGTTTGAATAATTTTGAATGAGTTCTCAGTAGGAATACCAAGACAAGGAAGAGACTTAACATATTGTTTGACTTGTTGAACTACAGCAGTATGAGTAGGAGACCAAGGAGGAGGATTATCCTTTAACCTATCAAACAGAGGTTGACAGATTTTCCGAAGATCTTTATAGAATTCAGCAATGTAATTGAGAGAACCTAAGAACCTTTGTAATTGAGTTTTATCAAGAATTTCATCAGGAAACTTGGAAGCAAACTCAATAGAGCGACTAATTGGAAGAATAGTATTATGGTGAATGTCGTAACCTAAAAACCTAACTTTAGTTTGAAACAATTTAATTTTAGGGCAGAGATGACTAAACCATGACTTTTAATTGTATAAAAGAATGCAGTTAAGTGTTTCCAATGTTCACTAATTGATTTTGAAAAAATTAATATATCATCAATGTAAACAATTGAAAAATGGCTAAATGGGTTAAATATGTCATTCATTATGTTTTGAAATTCACTAGGAGCATTTTTTAAACCAAATGGCATGACATTCCATTCATATTGACCAAAAGGTGTATTAAAAGCAGTTTTGTATCTATCTTTAGGATGAATTTGAATTTGCCAGAAACCACTTTTTAAATCAAATTTACTAAAAATAAGAGCTTGACTAAGTCGTTTAATTAAATCTTTTTTATTGGGAATAGGATATCTAATCCATTCTAGAACAGCATTTAATGGTTTGTAATTAATAACTAAGCGAGGAACACCTCGTTCTAATTCAGCATTTTTATTGACATAAAAAGCAGGACAAGACCATGGGGATTTACTAGGACTGATAATTCTATTTTTTAATAATTCATTAATTTCTTTTTTACACATTTCTAATAATTCATGATTCATTTGAATAGGTCGAGATTTAGTAGGTATTTGTCGTTCATTAAAATTCTTAATATATGGTAAAGTAACTACATGCTTTTTCCTATGCCAAAATGCAGTAGGTAAAGATGAACAAACAGTTGATTCAAGTTTTAATTTAAAATCACTAATTTGAGAAATTAGAACTGGGTCAGTTAACTGTTGATCAATTCTTTTATAATTAATTTCTTCTTTAAGAAAATTAATGTGTCGGGTTAATCTATTAATAGTATGAGAAATAGAACAATCTTGTAATTGATTTAATTCTAACATTTCAGGTGGAAATAAGAATTTAAATGTGACAGGTTGTCCTAAAACATGAGTAGTTATTCCTTCACTAGAAGTGGTAAAAGGATATAACAAAGATATGAATGGTGTGCCTAAAATAATTCTATCAGTCATATTTTTAACTAAAACAAATGTGGTTTTAAAACAAACATTATTTTGACAAACATGCACTTTAGGTAACTTGTATTTAATATGCATTTTACTACCATTAGCAGAGGTTAATTTCTCTTGACATTTTTCATAATATTTAGTGGGAAGTAATCCTTCTTGAATGCAATTTAAATCAGCACCAGTATCAATTAAAGCAACTAATTCTAATTCAAAATCTTCAACTATGATTTTAATTCTTGAGTACCATTTTTGCATATAGATTTTATTGAGTAAATTTAATCGTTTATCTTCAAGGTTAGTAGATTGAGGTCGATTATCAAATATGAGTTTAGCTGGATTAGTATGATCAGAATCAGGATCAGAATTATGTTCAGATTCATGAGGTGATTTTGGATTAGGTTGGAAATTATTTAAATTTTGATTAAGTTTGAGATTAATGATTTCATTTTCTAATTTGTTATCTTTAGATTGGAGTCTCGGATAGTTTTTTAATTTGATTGATTTCAGATTGTAAATCTTGAAGGGTAACTTCTTTAGTTTTATTTTTAAATTTTTCTAAGGTCTTAGATAAACTAATAATGGGTTTATTAAACTTAGGTTTAGTATCCGATTGAAGTAGTAAAGCTTTTAATTTATCAATATATTGTTGTTTTAAATTAGGATCATCTAATTTACTAATTAAGTCAATTAAAGCAGATTCTTCTTGAGTATGTTTGGTAAGAACAGAAATTTGTTTAACTGGTTTACAACAAACATCATTACATCCTAAGGTAATTTGATTATCAGAATCAGAATTATCACTATTAGAAGGGGAATTAGATGTAGATGGAGGAACAGAAGAGGAATCATTATCAGATTGATTTAATTGAAAGATTTCAAATAACTGAATTTTGGATTCTTCATTAATTTGGAGTTGGTTAACTCTATCTTTTAGTTTTTGTTTTTCTTTACATTTATTAGCATAATGACCTTTTTGACCACAATTATAGCAGGTAATATCTTTATTAGATTTCGGATGTGATTTAGATTTATGATGTTTCTTCTTGGGTTTGGTATAAAATTTATCATTGGATTTGGAAGGTGAATAAGGCTTTTTGTATTTATTATAATATTTGGATTTATTTTTATGTTTAGAGTATTTATGTGATTTCCTACGAGAGGGTGCAACAGGAGGTAATCCATATTGTTCACAGAAATTTCCTAATTCATATTTAGCTTTATGTTTATCTTTAGTAGCTTTTTGACTAAGTTTAAGATCAATACACATCTTTAATCCTTCTTTTTGAATAGTACTAATTATATCACCATATGTTAAATTATCATATTCTATAACACCAGTAGGTTGACTAAGAACATCGCGAATTTTATGAGCAAATAGACTAGGTAATCCATTAATAAATTTTTCTTTCCAAAATGATTTAGTACAGTCTTCTCTTAACATTACTCGAGAGGTAAATACATCTTTATACCAGCGAAAATCACTTAAGGTTGGACAAGTAAGGTTACTAAGTTGATCATGTATGCGAGAATAAATATTAGTGGGTGTACCTATGAAATGTCTAACAATAGTATAGATTAAGGCATTAATACCATCAGGGTGGCAACATCCAATATTTTCATCAAAAATAGGTAAACCATTATCATCGGTTTGATTAGCATATATTATAGATTCGCGTTGGGTTTCAGTTAAATATTTTTCCCACCAAGATTTGAGCATACCAGTGAACCCAGAAGTAATTAGAGTAACAATTTCAGATTGAGAATATTGGGGATAATTGGAGAGATAACTATTAGAAACCATAGATAAATGATTTAATTTTTGGAGAATTTGATCTTCACTAAGACCATCTATATTCCATTCGTATAATCGTTTAGCAGAGACAGAAAATTGATTATTGAGATTAGTTTCTTCGAATTGAAGATCAGGAGGTGTAGGTTTTGTATACCAATTTTTAGTAGTTGGGGATTAACTTTGGGATAATGAATTTTTGTAAGATGAGTAGATTGGAATTGTTGAGCTAATTCATTTATGTCATTATCAGTGTCAGATTGAGTAGAAGTTGGATCCATATCAAATTGTTGATTTAGAACAGTAAGACCTTTATCTTTAGAAGGTGAAGCATTATCTTTAGAAGGTGAAGCATTATCAGTTGTAGATAATTTAGTGAATAATTTTTCAATAGCTTGGACAGTAGAATGATCATTAGTAACTAAACTAGTTCTTTTAGAACGATTAGTGGGTAGGTTAAGTAAAGGTGAATCTAAAGGTTGTTTAGAGGATGAAGTTTGGACAGTCTCTCTAAATTAGTTTCTATTTTGTCTAATTGTTTACCAATTGTGCTTAAACATTGATTAATAATTATTTTGTTCAATGACTTTTTTAATTTCATTATCATTACCAGGTAATTTGAAAGGTGACGCAGGGATTTCAGAACCTTGTTGATGAAGAAGTATTTTTTCTAAAGGAGGATGACTAGAACTAACAGAAGTGGCAGAAGTTTTCCATTTATATTTTGTGATTGTATTAAGCTGTTTGTAATATTTGTCAACATACTCTAATAAAGGTAATTCAAAACCATATGTAATCATAAAATCATACCATTGTCGAGAAATTTGAGACATTTGAGCAGAATTATATTTAGCATAGTAAGCATGTCGTTGAACTCTATTGGGTGTTGATTTAAACTCAATAAGTAATTTATCAAGATTAGGAGTAAAGTCTTTTTTAATTGCCATTAATTGAGGGTTGACAGGTGGTGTAAATTCTTCAAAATCAGTTTGAGTTGGAGAATTAGTAGAAGCAACTTCTTCTTCAGGGAAATGTGTGTGTGCAGAATAAACAGGTTTACTAATTTGGGAAGTTGTAGAATTATCAATTCCTTTCAATTTATGTTGAGTTGAAGGACCAGTGGTTGGTCCAAGATGTAATCGACTATTTTTTCTAAATAAAGGAGTATTAAATATTTCGTCTTCAGTTTCAATTTCAGTAGGGACACTAGATGTACTATGTCTAGAGGATTGACTACGATTGAATTTAATGCTAACAGAACCATCATTGTATTGTTGAATATCTTGGATGTCTTGTTCTGAAGATTGTTGTTGATTATGTTTGTAATTTTCATTAACAGTAATCCATTGATCGGGTAAATCAATATTTTTCCATTCAATCATTTGTGGGACATTAATATGTGATTCATGAGTATCACTACTTTGAATTAGGAGGGTTTTATCTCGAGGACTTTTATGCAAAGCATGAACATTTAGATTAGTTTGCATGCACTTATAATGAACACGATATATTAAAGCAATATTATGAACTTTTTCTTTCATGTTAGTAAATGAACCATGTATTTGAATATTTAATGTTAATGCATCTAAAATATGTGGATCTCGTAAACTTAGTGTAAAATCAGGAAAGCAATTAAAATGTAGGACCTTTATGAAGACCAGTTTCCATCATACCCATTAAGCTATCATTGTAATTGAGGAAACGAGCATCTCTTAAACATAATAAAACAGAGGTATTTTTACCAACTATGGTTAATGGATTAACACCAACTTGAATTAAACCAATATGCATAAAATTGTAACCATTATTTAAATGTCTTTTAATTAATTTAGCATCAAATAATCTACAGGTTTCTCGGGGTTTTTCTAAAGCATAAACTTGTTCAATTGTTTTAACATGTAATGCAACTTTAAAAATATTCTGTATGTAAAAAAGTAGTTTTATAAATTTCTTTAATTTGCAATTTTGGTATATTCCATCATGTATTAATTTGATCATTTTGTATTTCAACATCTTCTTCAATATTACTAATCCTGATTAGGTATGGAGGACAACGTAGTTGACCTAGAACTGACTGATGAGTTACTTCTAAATAATCGATTCATTGTGGTCTTGTATTAATCAGTTTTACAGATATCTTAATACAGACCCTATTCTAGTCAGGTTATCACAGACAAAGAGGTTTGAGTACAGACCCTATTCGAAATGTCCAACACTGCCTAACCCTAAGGACTTACTCTGGACAGGGGTTGAAAGTGGGTGACTTAAACCTGGTGGATAGACCCAGACTGATCTCGTGGGTGATTAAGACGAACTGAAAACCAGATTAATCAAGAAAACAATAGAAATGATTAATTGGAAGAAACAAAGCAGTTAGAAATAGGATACAACACAACATGGCTCTGATACCATTCACGCGGGGCGTTTCATACTCAAAGTGATGAAACGTACCTCATTTCTCAGTCACCGACACCCTTGATCGTGTATGATAGGGTGGAGGTTCATCCAGTCTATTTGTGCATTCATTGACTTGTGCAAATTTGGCTTCTCGGCCATCATGCATTGCGATGCTCGGTTGGTGGCCCGAGAGCTAAGTACCACACTCCTTTGAGCTTGAGAAATGATAAGGAGGGTGGTTGTACACACATACCCTACAAATACCTTGCTTTGCCCCTGTTGTACCCTGTTTGCAGCAAAATTGGAGTGTGCAGGAGCAAGTGGCCAACCGGCCAGTGCAAGTGGCTTACAGCCTCCTTAAGTGGCCGACAGTTCTCAGGCTCAGAGGTGGTCCAAAGTTATTTTGGTTCTGGAGCAGAAGCAACCTGGAGATTAGTTCGATGTTCAGGAATCAAGACGAATGCAAACAGAGGCAACCGGTGGCTAGGCGACAGATTTTCGGGAAAAAGTCGATCAAGCATGCATGCATCCCTCGCCCCGAGGCCTTTTAACTGTTTTTCTTAGCCGGTTAATTCGTTGGTTCTGTACTTAAATAGTTAATGTGCTTAGCTAATCGGTTTGTGTTGTAATAATTAGTTAACTAGAATAGTTAATTAGTTTTGTTTTGTAATAGTTAGCTTAATTAGTGTAGCTAGTTAGCTTATTCATTCGGACCCTCCGTCGAGAGGGCAAAATGTTGTAATAAGTGTGCGTGTGTGTGTGAATGTCTTCCATCCCCACGTCTTCCTCCCTTTTATTTACCCGCTTTCAATGATTAGATTAGGGACATACTTTAGTTAGCATACCTTATGCTTGCATGTTTGCATTCATTTATTTGTCATGCATTCACCGAGCTCGGCGCATCATTCAAACTGCATTGTATTTCAATACCTATTTGAATACATGTTATCAAATCGTTGCAATCATATGCATCTTAGATAGCCGAGCCTATTTAGTTGCATTATTTGCATGTGTTGCATTAGGCATCTTTGTATAGTTAGGATCATGCATATTTCTAACTAGCTTTTGTTTTGGCTTGGAGTAATCAGTGAGTCTTTAAGCTTCAGCATCTTGCATGAGTGTGAGTGTTGCCATGTTAGCATGCTTGCCATGAGGCTATTTGCTTAAGTGCTTTAACTGCATGAATGCCTGTGGATGAAGGCTTAATTGCTTGAATTGGAACAATTCATCAAAATGTAAATTTTAAGCCCATTTGAAGTGGCAAATCATCATGTTTTAAGCCCACTTGTTTGGTAGCAAATCCGCGCTTTAGCCTACTTGAGGGTAGCAACTTCAAACCATTTTTGAAAAACAAACATGAGATGTTTTGTTCCAAATTGAGCAATCTAGTCTATACTTGTATGTTGTGCCTATCACATAGTAAAATTAGCTAATAACTGGAATAAGAACACATGTGTTTATAAAAACAACATATCATGCTTAGTAGAGGCCGATCCTTTGATCGGGCAAGCGGGGGTGCTCATTTCAGGACCTTCCCCTCTCGTACCCAAGTTCCCGAGCCGAGGCAACTTTGGTGATGACGGACACGTGGCCTTTGGCACGAGTCAGGGTTTCCTAAATTTCCCAAAACAAAATATTTAGGTGGCGACTCTGTAATCTGGCAAAGCAGTCCATGTTTGGCGCTTTTTTATTAAAATCGATTTTCCAAAACGATTTGCCGGATTTAGACTCTTTGGTGATTTATCAGTCTTATATTGCACTTTGTGAGATTAAATTCAGAACCGTGACAGGAGTCCGTACTGTAATAGCTAAGAACCCAATTCGCGCCCTCTCCAAAAATGGGGGCGCGCGGAGGAAGTTCGGGCGATCTACAGTTAGATTAGGCGCATCACGTTTCAATTAGCATATTGCATGTTTGCATCCATTCATTTGTATTGCATGCAGGCTCGGCGCATCATTCAAATTGTATTGTCGTTTCAATACTTCGGTGAATACGTGCTTTAGACCGCATGCTATTTTGTTGACTCATATGCTATTTTAGTAGCCGAGCTTATTTAGATTACATTATTGCATGTGTTGCATTAGTCATCTTGTATAGTTAGGAATCATGCATATTTTCCTAACCCTTTTGTTTTATCTTAGCTTGGAGTACTAGGTGAGTTTTTAGTGCTTTAGCATACTTGCATACGTGTGAATGACTACCATGACTAGCATACTTGCCATGAGGTTAATTGCTTAAGTGCTATAACTACTTGAATGCCTGTGGATGAAGGCTTGTTGCTCGAATTGGAATAATTCAACGAATGTACGTTTAAGACCACTTTGTTAAGTGACAAATTCACAAAACTTTAAGCCCACTTTGTCAAGTGGCAAATTCAAACCCTTTTCGAAACATGAAATTGAATTGTTTCAATTTGGGCAAACTAGTCTATACTTGCTTGTGCACATTACATAGTAAATGCTAGCCTAATAAACCGGAACAAGAGCATATAATGTTGATAAAAATCATATCATGATTAGTAGAGGCCGATCTTTGATCGGGCGAGCGGGGGTGCTCAATTCATGACCTTCCCCTCTCGTATCTAAGTTCCCGAGCCAAGTCAACTTTGGTGATGACGGACACGTGGCCATTGGCACGAGTCATGGGTTTCCTAGATTTTCCAAAAATATTTAGGTGGCAATTCTGTATCTAGCAAAGCAGTCTAATTTTGGCATTTTGATTCAAAATCAATTTTTCCAAAATATTTGCCGGATTTGGACTCTTTGGTGTGTATGAATTTCACATTACACTTGTGAGATTAGATTCAGGACTGCGGGAGTCCGAACTGTAGGGCTTCTTTTGAGCTTCCGAAAGAGGACGCGAAAAAGGCGAGCTACACTCGAGTATCCCAAAACTTATAGAGATTAATGTAATAAATATGTATATATATACACTAGCGTAAAACCCGTGACAATTATTCAAAAAATTAATTTTGAAATTAATTAGAAATAATTTAAAAACAAATCAATGGATAAGATTAAGTAAGTTTCAACAATTATTTAAGTCTTCTATTAGTATTTTGTTCTATAAAAAAATACATGTATCATAATTCAATTTGTAAAATTAAAAACAAATAAATTTGCATAAATTACAAAACTACTTTCTATTGAGCATAATTATATTATGGCTATAAAATTTTTATAATTATAATTAGTCATGTCAAAGTTTGTTAGATGACATAACAATACTATTTTTTTTTTTTATTTGGTATCTCTAGCTCTCTCTTCCATCTATTCTCTATTTTTCTTTCTTTTTAAATTTTATTGAAAAGATTTAAATTTTATTTGTAATTTTGATTGTTATGGTGAATTTTAGTTGTAGAAAGAACTTGTTGTGGTGATAGTAGTGAGTTTTCATAACTGAAGGTAGGTTTGGATTTTAGAGGTTAACGCAAGGTGGCCTAAAAAAAGAAATGAAGCAAAAGATTTAAATTTTATATTTATTTTAATAACTATGTTAGAAATATTACTCAATTTACTGTATGCCATGTTGTGGTTTAGAAAAATAATTAATTGATATGGTAGGATAAAGTGTAAGACAATTTTTGAAATTTCTAAAATTCTATGGGATAATCGAACTGTCATGAGCCATGTTAGGATTAAGTCAAACAATACAAGTTGCACTTGACTAACTTATTTATGTAAATATATTTTAAATTGGTAAATACATGTGAAACCCCGTATTTTTATATAATAAAAATAATATATTTTTCAAGATTTTTTTGTATAATTATTCTCATTACTCTCTCTATCATCTTCTTGTACCCTCCATCTATCAATCTATCTATATATTTATATATACACACATCTATACAGGCTCACATATCAATGATTTTCATCTCTCAAAGATCTCTCATTCCTCTCCACTCCCTCTTACCATCTTCCTCACCTTTATGCTCCATCTATCACCTTTTGTATATCTCCCTCCATCATCTATATTTATACATATCTATATATATGCATATCATTTCTTCATTACCCGCATCAACACTATCGAACTACCAATATCATCATCCAAACCACCAACTTCATTGCCACTGTAACGACCCGAACATGCATTTGATTAAATAATCATCTAATTGCATTTTTATGGGCTAATTGATTATGTGTTTGATGTGAAATTACATGTCTAATAGTGTGAATTATAAGGATTTGAATTTATATCTGTTGTTCGTAGGAAGACCTGTTGCATTACAACTATAAACTGAAAATTAAAGGCCTTAGTGGCGCCAGAAACCAAAACTAAGTAAATATTAGTGATCAACATAATTTTTAGCGCCAAATGAGAAATGTGGTAAAAATTTGATTCAAAATGAATTAATTGGATTTAATTAAATTCACCCCTTAGTTCATTTGACTTGGAAAGGCACACATATATATATATATATATATATATAAGAGCCTTAATTGTAGACTTAGACTCAGCAAAAAATCTATAGAGAGAGAGAGAGAGAGAGTTCTAGAGAACTTAAGAAGAGAAAGAAGAAGAACAAGGGAGACTTGTCACGCCTCGAAATAATTGACAATAACTCATCCCATGACAATTAATAAATAACAACATAAATGAAATGATAAGTTTTTATTAATCAGAGTTTGATATATAAAAAGGTGACATGTGATATACATTCATAAACCTTACATCCTGAATCTACAACATATATCACATACAAGTGAAATGAGATAAAGGCTATACATCTTTCCAAGTCTACGCTTTGTTACACAAAAGTGAGTACAACTCCATACAGTTTAAGCCCTTGGTTTGTACAAAAATAATTACAACAAAATACACCAAAAAGAAGCCCAAGGCTCCAAGTCCTCCTAAGCTACGTCTTTGGTGGAGGCATATCATCAACACCTGAAAATGGTTTTCCATATAGGGTGAACCAAAACCCACTAGAGAAACTACAATACAGTGTATAAATCTTAACAAAGCCCTAAGTTGATGCATATACAATGCTCATGCCTAAAACAAATTTTTTTGTATCTTTTTTCAAAACCGTGCAAGGCCAATTTGATACCACAATTCATAGAATGTTTTTCCTTACAACAGAAAACAAGGCAGTGAATCACAAACTCTGGGAAACCCAAAACAAATACAACCTTTCACGGAAATTTCGTCTGTAGGTAACTGTTAACCGGCACCCATGTAAACATAAGCTATACAAGCACTACTATTGTCATTTCACGGAAAATTTTGTCTGCGGGATCGGCACCTATGTATTCGCACAGTTTTTAGGACTTTCACCATGGACACTCGGGCCAACTTATTTCAACAAGACTGTAAACACCCCATTTTTGACCGCCCTTAAGACTTGGGCGTCTCAGGTTAATCACTCGAAGATGAATTACTACACTGTACAAACGTTTGATTTCCTTAGCAGGAAGCTTCGATTTTGAGTTTCAAAGCCTAAAAACCTTGCACCTTTTTTGAGCCAAAACCTAATTTTTCCAAACCTGACCACCCAGAAGCCTACTGGCCAATAGGTGGCTGACAGGCCAGAAATTGGTGGCCGGTCGTCCCCTACCTGGCTGGCCGGCCAGGTTTCCCGGTAGAATAGATATTTGTTGCCAGTTGTCCGCCCATGTGCATGCACTGCACCAGCTGGCTCAATACATATATTTTTGAGATAACAACCTATTTTTCTATATATACTTGACCATACCTCATGTTTTTAGGTTAAAAAAAATTATCAAAGCTCAAATTCTAGAAAAGCTCTCTCTCTCTCCATTTTGCAACACACATACACTACCCAAACACTTCCTAAACCAAATATTTGAGGCTCCTTGCTGAGGTTCTTGAGCTAAAATTTCAACTCTTGAAGGTTATCACTTGTTGGTTTGTAAATCAAAGAGTTATTCCTCTTCAAGATGTATAACTTTGGCCATCCTTATACTACTTCTTCCTTCTCTTTTCTTGCTGGTTCTATACTATTTTTGGACTGTTTTTATGGGCTGAAACATGTGACTTAAAGCTACCAAAGGTGGAGGGATTAACCACCCTTCTTTGAACCTTGTTCTATGAGCTTTTGTCCTTGTGTTTTCCACTTCTTTCTCAGCTTTTGGCCACTGATTTTCAGAGTTTTAAGAGGCTAAAATATGTGGTTTTGAGCTCCAAAAATTAGAGGGGTTAGCCACCCCTTCTTAGGCTTGCTTACTAGCTTCAATTCTCTCTTATTTTAGCTCAATTTTTCTAGCTTTTTCATACTAATTCCAGCACTATTTTTTGTAAGTTTTAGGAATATTTTAGTGTGTTTACTTCATTTATGCTTTGAATATATGCTTGCATTGTTGTAAGTCCTCATACGTTTGGTGGTTTAGGCCTTAGACACTAACCTATTTGAGTTGATAGCTTTTATTTTCATCGCTTTCATACATATGCTCACACTTGTAATACTCATCTCTGCACCCTCCCTCTTTTCTTGGTTTTCTTTGTTTGAGAGTCATTTCAAACGAGTGTTGTTTAAGGCATGCGAAAGAGACCCTTTCATGCTTAATGGTTTAATCTCTTCGGAGGTTCATTACCAAGGCATTACATCTCTTTCATGCTAAGAACAACTCCTTGTTTGACACTTCTATTCATTAGTGGACATAACTTTCATTTTTTGACTAAAATGATTAAAGAATGGAAAGGTAATTAAAAAGGCCAATAAAATTGGACTAAAATGGTAACAAGAGTAATAAAATTTAGTTGGATTCAATCGGACGTTATATTAAACTCATTGAGTCTTGCGTCATTTCATACTCTCTAGTGATGATAATGGCTCAAGAATCAATGTTTGCCACTTCCCTTGAGGTAACTCTGTGATAGGGAAGAGGCTTTGTCAGTCTTTATTTCCATTTATTGAGACTTTCTCCTATCGATTCATAGATCATCACGCAACGAGTTTGCGTCAATTGATGGTTTGCGAATTGAATATACCCCTTCCTTAATCTATTTCATGATAAGGAGAGGCAGAAAGGAAAAACAACCCCTGGAAATACTCTGTTTGTGCTATGTTTCCTTTTTGTTGCAGCAGGGCAGACCCTCAAAACAGTGGTCGGCCGACCACCTGTCCATCCAATTGACCATTTTCCAAGGCTGGCCGGACACTTTATTTTATGCAGACAGTACCATTTTCATGGCAGAATAGAGCAGAGGCTGGGGTGAAAACAGATTATTTTTCTGACTGCAAAACAAAACAGTTCTGGCAGCAAAACAGAGGTGTTTTCGGGTGGATATTCCCGTTCATACATACGCGATTCTCTACTTCCCCGTGAAATTAATGCTACTTAGTAGATTTATTTGAACCTTGTAATAGCTAGTTCATTAATTAGTTAAATTCCTTTGACTTTGTAATAGCTAGTTAAATAGTTAAGTAATTCGGTGTTGTAATAATTAGCTTAATTAGGACATTCATTCGGACCCCCTACGCGAGGGCAGATTGTAATATCATGTATGTCTTCCAACCCCCATTTCTTTCTCCCTTTTATTTACTTGCTTATGATGGATTGTAAGTAGCATCATATTTTCTTTAGCATTTTTCATGATTTGCATCCATTCGTTTTGCATACATAAGGGTTCAGCTCATCATACTAATCAATGTTAATTTCAACTTCTTTAATCGAATATGTGCTTTTATCGCATACCTTGAATTGACTCACATGCCATACTAGTAGCCAAGCCTATTAATTGCATGTTGTATGCGTTGCATTAGTCATGTTGCATTGCTTAGGATCATGCATTTTTCTACTTATTTTTGTTTTCTTTGGCTTGCCTTGGAGTACTAGGTGAGCGGTTTTGCTTTGGCATACTACATGTGTGTTGGTGTTGCTATATCAAGCATATTTACCATGAGGCTAAGTGCTTAGGTGATATATCTCTTGAATGCCTGTGGATGGAGGCTTTTCACTTAAATTGGGATGATTTGATTAATGTACATATGAGATCACTTTTTCAAGTGGTACATATTCAAAACACTTTTCAAAACAAACATGAAATCAAAATATTCCAAATTGGGCGAGATAGTCTATACTTGTGTGCATCACATAGTAAAGATAGCATAATAACTAGAACAAGAGCATATAATGTACATAAAAACCACATCATGATTAGCAGAGGCTGATCTTTGATCGGGTGAGTGAGGTGCTCAATTCATGACCTTCTCCTCTCACTCATACCTAAGTTCACGAGCTGAGACACTTTGGTGATGACGGATAAATGGCCTTTGGCACGAGTCATGGTTTTCCTAAATTTCTCAAAAATATTTAAGTGGTGACTCTGAAATCTGGCAATGCAATCCATTTTTGGCATCTTTGATGCAAAATCCATTTTCTAAAATGATTTACCAAATTTGGACTCTTTTGTGTTTATTCGTTTCACGTTGCACTTGTGAAACCAGATTCAAAACCACGGGAGTTTGAATTGTAGGGTTATCGTATCCGAGGAGACTAAACCTCTTTAAGGAATACGAAAAATAAGCTACAGAGACACACTTACTTCCCAGATTCACCAATTTTTCTCAAAATAATAACTTTTACAACGAGTTAAGTATGCAACAAAGCTCAATGCAAATGAACGAGAAATTGGTTTTAATTTTCCTAATCCTCATGCAATTTGTAACAACCCCGCCACGTATAATGATTAGCACTTAATTAATTAAGAAGATTTGAAATTTAATTGCCAATTATTCTAAATTAATCTGGGATTTATGAAAATTATGGAGATTGATTCATATATGATTCTATTGAGGATTTATTTTGAGATTTGAAATTGAAAGCCTAAATGGCACAAGAGAGTATAATTGGTGAATTGAATTATTTTAATTTCGCGTATCAGAGCATATGAGAGTTTAATTAAATATTCGATTCAGATTTGTGAAATTGAGACTTGATTAATTGGGTCCGAATTGGAGTTAATTAAGTTATGAAAATTTGGAATTAAGGTTATCATGAATTAAATTTCTTTATGAGGCATTCAATTAAGGTATTCATTGAGTATGTAATTTATTGGCGAAGATTTTGAAGTTTAATATGAAATTGAAGACCTTAATGATTCAAGAAACCAAAATAGAGAATGGAAATAAATTTAATTTAATATTTGGAGCATTTTGGAAGTTTGATTAAAAATCTGATTCGGATTGATAAATTTGAATATATTTAATTAGGCTCTAATGGAAGTCAATTAGACTAATTAAATTATGTGGGATTTGGGATTAGTTATAATTAACTAATTTTGTGTTAATCAAAATTTATTAAGATTAAGTGATGCTTAATTAAATTTATCCTAGACATAAATTAAATTATGGAACAAACTAGAGTTGTGGGTGTGTGTGTGCAGAGAAATCTGTGTGTGTGCATGTGAGTGTTGTGTTGGAGCTCAAAAGAAAGGTGCAAGTGTGTGCACACGTGGGGCCTTGTTAAGAAGTGAAGTGTGTGTTATATGTGAGTCAAGAAGAAGAGAGAGAGAGCTTATTCTTGAGTCCATTTTCTGCTGGAAAGAGAGTGAGTTTGAGAGCTCAAGGATGTAGAGAGAGAAACCCACTTTGTGATGGAAATTGAAGGAAGAAGAAGAAGACTCAAGGGGAAATCATCAATAATCTTTGAAATTAGAGCTTAAGGTATGCAAATTATACTTAATTTATGTAGAATCTTCATATCACACTTGAAATTAAGAAAGTTATGAATCAATCTCATGGATTTTGTAAGAAATTGAGTTAGGTTCATGAGCATGGATAATAAATTTAGAAATTAATAATTTGAGTGTGATTTTGTAGTCATTCATGAGATTAAGTTTCATTGTTACATACATGGGCAAATTTAAAAGTTTTAGTACTCTCATCTTGGATTTTGAAGAATTTGAGATAATCAACTCATGTTTTGAAGAGAATGAGGAAAAGTTTTGTAAACATTAAAATTCATGGAAATCTAGAATTAAACTTGAAGATAAATGAGGTTTTGATTTTAAATCCCTAACCCATGCATATAATGTAATTTAAGAGTTTAACTCAAATTAAACATATTTTGGAATATTTATGATTTAAGGAAATAAGTTTGGAAAGTAGTTAGTTTGAATTTGAATTTGGATTTGATATGAGAAAAAATTAATAAAATCTAAATTAGAACAATTTAAGATCTTGATTATGGATTGAGCTTGACTATGTAGAATTGGTTGGATTTTGATAAATGTTTCATGCATGCAAATGATTTTCTAAGGAGTTTATGACTTTAATTTCATGTTTTGAAGGAAAATAGAAAGAGCTTAAAGTTAATTTTATATAATTAAAAAGAAAATGAGAAGTTGGAGTTATGTTCATGATTATGGAAATTAACTTAGAAATTAATTATTTTGGGTTTGATTTTGAATGTCTTATATGAATTTGAATCTTATTTTTATATGCATGTGATTTGGAGAAATTAAGGAATTAATTCATGGATATGGTTAAGGTTAATCAATATAGAAACAATTATAATTCTTCAATTGAGCTTGGGTTTGGAAACCTTGATATATATGAAATGTAAATTTACATGCATCATAGATTTCTTGGAATTGATTTCATGTTTTGATGAAATAAGAACTAAGCTTTGAAAAATTATGAATTTATGAACAAATGAGTTCAATTTTTAAATTAAAGGAGTTTTGATGTAAATGATTTAAAATTGATCATATTTTCTTGATTATGTAAGAATTGTATGTTTTCAGATAGGCCATGTAGGAACCCAAGTCTTGAAATTATTTTGAGAGCTCAGTTCAAGTTTTAGCATTTGTGAGCTTGGAGTTGGGCTTGATACGAAGAACATGAATTGAGTTGAATTTGATGAATTTGAAGTTTGTATGTATATGCATGTAAGGGATTGTCATAAGTTTTCATATTTGACTACAAACATGCATTTTATAAGGAATTGAAGCTTATTTGGCACACGCAAGTATGATAATGTTGAATTTCATGAAGTTGATCATCAATTGTACTAGTTAAGTTGAAAATGAAGCATATATTTCACATGCATATATATTTCAAAATGATATGGAAATTAATTTGCATGAGCTTTGAAGTTGTGAAGTGAGTTTGATATGATTCAAGTTTATGAGATGGATTTATGTAAATTTGAGATTCAAATCTTGTAACATTGGCCCTTATATTCATGTTAAAAGTTATATGGTGGAAATATGAGTCTTATGATATTAATTACATTGGTTGGAACCAAGTTTTGAAGCTCAAACATAATCTAGAAAAACCCATAATTCAACATGTCCGATCAAGCGTAGAGAGTCTCGCTCGAGCGTACGAACGTACCCTGTTTTACTAGACTCCTCGCTCGAGCGTCAAAAGTCTCGCTCAAGCGTAATTTGCAAGCAACCAGTACTTTTGTAGACCAAAGGGGTCCGCTCGAGCGGCCGAAGCTACGCTCGAACGAAGGGCCTTGTTTCAGAAATTTTGAAAAGATGTTTTATGCTTCGTTTTCTGTTCTCTTTCATTTCAAAGCACTCTTAGGCATGCATTGAACATTGCAGATGAATTAAAGAACATGAAAGGAGCTTAAGAATGTTAAACAAGTAAAAGAATGGAATGAATTGCAATATGACCCAATGTGTTATGAATTATGTAGGGTCAAACGCAAGGACAAATCAAGCACCAGAACATTGTGAGTGATAACTTAGTAAAGTTATATTCTACTTTATTTTATTTTCTGTATGAAGAATTAAGATCTGTTTTCTGAAATGATATGTTCTGTACAATGAATGATTGTCCAATTTCTGACAATGTATTCGTGGCATCCTTAGCATCATGTGATATCTGTTAGTTGTTACCCGGTATCGGAGGTTCCATTATGGAGCTTATTATGTCTGTCATCTATTACTCGTACCGGAAGGTCCATCATGGAGCTCAGCATGTTTATTCTCTGTTACCGGGATCCGGAGGTTCCTTCATGGAACTGGTTATTCATAACCACTATCTGTTCTGCATCTGTTTTGTATCTGTTCTATTAGCGCTAATGGATGTACCATGTATGACTAAGCATGAATTCTGATTTCTGTATTTGATTTGAACGAGAATATGAATAAGAATCTATTTATGAATCTGAATTATGATTTCTGAATCTAGTATGGACATCATTCATGAAAACCCCTTTACTCTGTTATTATTCATTGGGCTCTAGCTCACTGTATAATTTATGTATGTAGGTGATCAGGCGCGTGACCAGGCTTGGAGGCATCTGCCTGGAATCTATTTTATCAGCCAACCTATGTGCCTCTCGTGGAGGTTCCGGATATGTCAAGTGACTATGGCTATGTGATTTAAAGTTTAAGTTTTGTTTTCTTGTTTGGTTAAGCAAGTCTGGTGTATTTTGTAAATAGGGCTAAGTCCTTTTTTGTCTAATCTGTATAAATATAATGACGTAAGGATGATGTGTATATATGTATATAAAAAGTTTAAAATTTTTCTATCTCATATAAGTCTGCACAGCTCAATGGACATTGTATATTTGTTATTTGCTTCCGCTAGCCCCTAACATTATGTTAATTTGTCTCGGAGACCTTGGGTAATCCCAGGATTACTAGCCGGTTATGATGCTAAACCTATAAGAGCGGGTTTGGGTTGTGACACAATTTATACAACAATCAAAGTTATCCTCCACCGATAACCCAAAATAGATATTTTTAATCAATAGACAATTTCAATGACAGTATATATGTTCATCATTTCCAAGATGTGAACGATATTACATATTCAACTCCACAATCATCATCAATATCCACATTCTTTCCAATCTTACAAAATCAACATCATTTTTCAATGTTTTCCAACACAAGTCAAAACCCATAGTTTTATAACAAAACCTCATTTTCTTTCAAAATCACTTTTGAGTAAAGAAGACCATTATTTCAACATATAACAACCATCATCACATCCCCACAACCTTTTCCATGGTTCCATTTGAAAATCCCTCTTTTGATTTCAAACCAAAACCCTAGACTTTTATTCAAAATCCCAAATCACAATCTTGCTTTGAAAAGCAAATAACTAAGTTAAAAACCATACAAAAGTGTGGAGAAATCCCTACCTCGAGTTCAAGAAGCAACCAAAGAGAATTCGAAAATCGACGGTGGCGAAAAGTAAAAAATTTTCGATTAAAACGTAGCCCCAACTTTGCTCTACACAAAAGCCTTAAGGAGTAGGGATAGGAGATGTGTGTAACTAGATCAAAACCAAGGTTTTAGACCTTAAAAGGTTAAAAAATGGCATCTGGAACAGTTTGGGAGAAGAAAGAGGAGAAAAATAGATATTTTCAGGTTGCACAGGTTTATATAGGATGAAGAAGATCGCGGGCGCGAGCTGCCCAACTAACTACATCGCGGGCGCAACCATGCTATTCACGGGCCCCCCACGCAGCCCCTCGCGGCCCTCGCACTTTTGCCCCATACATTGGACTTGAGAGCGTGATTTGGTCGTGGCTGATCGCGGCCTGCTGCAGGAGCGGCCTAGCCCATCACGGGTGCGACCTATCTGGTTGCGGGCATGACCAGCACAATCAGAAAATGCTGTCGTTTGTTCCTGTGAGCAATGCAGGGCTTCCCATGCCCACCAAGCAAAAAGTAAGGTACAAAACCAAAAGGAAAATAGGGAAAACATAATAGCAATGGCACAAAAGTATTGGTTAAAGCCTCGGCCGTTATATGACTTGAAGGAAATATTTATAAATCATCCATCAAAGGTAGGTTTTCTCTCCTAATTTCTTAGATTTGAGTTATCTACACTCATATTCTCTTAAATTCAAGCTTCATTAAGAAAGACATCATGCTTAATTGAGGGTTTTGTGGTGTGAGAACTCATATGCACATCTATGAACATAAAAGACAAATTATAGGAAATAGCTCAAGATCTTGACATACATGGCATGAGTTCATGAAATTTTTGTTCATACGCTTGCTCTCTTGCATGGTTCTTGAGATTTAAAGAGGAAACTCCATAGATTTTGAGACTTGGAACTCAAATATGCATGTTTTATGATTTTGCACTTCAAGTCTAAGTTTTGATCTATTAAGTGGAAATTGGGTTTTGTTTATGACGTTATGATTTTATTTTATTGAAGTTAGAAATGTAAAATTCAAGTTGTTTTTAAGAGTTTTGGGGCTTGAAAACATGAAATTGAAGTTGGGTTTTGAAAAGAGTAAGTTCCATTTTGCAGCAAATTTTCGAAATGCATTTCAACCCAAACTGCACGTGCAGCCAGCCTTCCTCTGCCTCAATTTGCATTCTGCTTTGGCTCCACACAAGCGACCAGATCCAACGCACAAGCGGCCAGGCCACCGCACGTGCAGTTTGCAAGGCAACCTTGGTTTTGTTTTCTTTTCATTTTTTCGACTTCCGAGCCTTCATTTGCATGGTTTGCATAAGTATTTCACATTCATATGCATAACATAAATACGAAAGAAATTAGTGAATGAATAAAAATGGCTTAACGAATATGTAACGAATGATCCGAATAGCTTTAAGACCCGATTAATAAATTGAATGTGTTTTGAGATATTATGCTTTGATATGTTTCTGCAAGTTGAGCCTTTGACATGTATCCAACCATGCACTGTGAGTAACGTTACTGTAAAGATATGTTCATATGAATTATATTTGAAATGATATTTGATAAGTTATGATTTCTGAAATGTTATTTTGTTTAAGTGAACAAATATCTGATTTTGAATCTATCATGTCATCCAAAGACAGTCCCAAGTCATGGGGGATAGTATGTTAATGCGGGTCTATGACATACATGTAAATACAAGATCTCGCTAACCACTTGACAAAGTGGCGTTCTGTTTGATAATCGGTATCTGGAACCGATTATTCTAGTTGGATGATGATATGATATGTTTTGTTGGATATACCATTATTATGTTTGGATATAAGAATGATTTGTTATGATTTGTTTACAAATATGATACATTTGGAATTCGTTCACTAACTCCTTTACTTTAATGTTATTCACTGGGTTTTATCTCACTATGTATATATATATATATATAGGTAAGCGTCATGAAGAATAAGCCCAGAAGGAATCCTTTAGCCGAGCCACCATCTAACGCCTTTTGAGTTTTTGGTTGCTCCAAGTTGAGGCTAAGCCTCGTTGGCTTTTGGCAGATTTTATGTACATGAAATTAGAGTTTTGACTTATATGTAAATATATGAAGATGAATGTTTTGCACATGTTGATATGTATGTATTATTAAGTGGGTAAATTAATTGAATTATGTGATTGTTCATATAGTTATCACAGTTCAATGAACTATTTGTTTTATTTCTGTATTAAGTTTCTACTAGCCCCGATTATTTTGATTTGTACAAGCGGCCTTTGGTAATCATAGATTACTGGCCGGTTACCTCATTGACCCTTACGGGGCGGGGTTCGGGTCGTGATAGCCACCAAACTCCATTACCGCCACCATGAGCATCACTACTACAACCACCTTTCAACACCAAACCCACATCCTTCACAATCAAGTTCCATTGCCACTACCATCAAGCTCAATGACCACCATCACAGCGAGCTCCGTCGGCATTGCCAGACCGCAACCACCACCATTGCTAACTTCATTATCACCTAGAACCACTCTCCACAACATGTTATAGGTGAAGAAAAAGAAGATGAAGGAAGATAAGGGAGAAAGAAACAAAGAAGAAAATTCTTGGAATGTTTGAAGTTAATTTTTGGGCAACTTTCAACATGCCGAAACCACCAAATGAGAAAGCAAAGCAGCGTTAGACGAAGTGGGAAATGAGGCACTGGTAAAAGAACAGTGTAAAACCGTTAAGAATCGAGAAAGTCATGGAGTTTGAAAGACAGCTTGAAGAAAAGTCAAAAACGGGAAGAAAAATCATATTTTTGGTCAACTTTCAGAACTCTGACAGCACGTAAAAGGAAGCAGAACGAGACCTAACGACGTAAAAATAAGACAAAATGGAGTTACGATGAAGGAGATATAAGAGCTTGAACTAGTGGGCTTAAATATGAAATTTTGATTATGTTCATGCAAGCTGAGGGGTTGGAGAAGGTGAAGTAAGTTTTATCCAATGCTTTTGATCCATAGTGCTATGGTACATTGGGGTTAATCGGGTGGTCCAATGACTTCAGGGATGATCACCTTAGGTTTTTTTTTGTGACGACCGGATCTCTTTCTTCCATTTTCTTTCTTTCTTCGCTCTATTCTCCTTTTGCTTCTATTGGATTTGGAAACGTTCGGAAATAGTTCCCTAAATAAAGTTCTTGTTCTTGTTTTGTTCGGCGTCGAGTTTTGGACTGGGAATTTTCTGGGCTATCTGGACTTGGCCGCACGTACGGGGGCCACTGGCCGCACGTGCGGGGGCCACTGGCCGTACGTGCGGGAGGCATGGGAAATTTTGGGTCACACACTGAATGAAATGCACGTGCGGAGATCAGTGTCGCACGTGCGGGAAGAAGGCTCCGCACGTGCGGGACGGGCACACTCTGAAAACCCTGTTTTTTTCTCTTCATTTGGGCTATTTGTATCTCATTTTGTTGTATCTCTCTCTCTCTCTAAAAATACAACTCTCTCCCTTCTCTCTACATTTCTATCTCAAACCAAGATCAAAACCCTTGATCTTCCTCAATCCATTTGAGATTCAACCTAGGCTCCTTCATCAAAGATTGAGAACTCCTCAAGAGCTTCATTATGAGTGGTAGAGATGAAGTTTGGGTATCTTGGCATCCTAGGGTTTCATCTCTTTCTCCTTCAAACCTTGAGGTAGGGAAATTTCCTTGAGTTATATAGATATTTATGTTATATTTGGTTGATTTAAAAGTTTTGTGGATGATATTGAAAGTTTGGTCTTATCTCATAAATGCTAGGGTTTTTAAAGTGGGTTTGATTTCTCTCTCTTTCCAAACTACCTTCTTAAGGATTCTAACTCTCATAATATGAGGGGTGATGTCTTGAGGGAAAACCCTTCAAAAGATGTGAGAAATGTTTGTTTTAGAAGAAAAACCCTAGAAATGTGGGGTTGGGGAGAACATGTTGGGGGGGTTTTTATAAATAAATTTTATTTACTTCCAATGTTAGTAATGTTTATTTTTCTTGTGTGATAAATGCAATGAAGAAAAAGAGGGCTTCTTAACCATGTTGAGAAGGGAGAAATGGGAAAGAAATTGTGGAATGGTTATTGTGCTTATAAATGTTGAATATGTATAATTATGAGATGATAAATGTTGAGCACCTTGTATTATGAGAATTGAAAGCTTGGAATTTGATGTTGAAAAATTACATATAGTCTTGGAATGACTAGACCATTAAGAATTGTGCATACTGAGAAATTATTACTATGTGTTGATGACATTGGTTAAGCATGTTATTATTTTTTGAAAAAATGGCATTAGGAGGAAGGAGAATTGGAGAAATGTTATGAGATGTTACCTATTGCATCATATACTCATTCAAATTACTTGTTATCATTTCGCATCTTGAATTGAGTTGGAAACATTTGCTTCGAGAAAGATTATGTTATAATGAAAACTATGGAAATGTTTAAGGGGTAAATACGTTTGTAAGTTTGGTTAGGAGGTGTAAATGAAATTGATAAGTTGGCCTAAGTGTCCGGGGTGAAAGACCGAAAACACGCGCGGAGGAGGTGTCACTTCCCTTCCGGTTAGTAACCAGTAAAGTGGGGTATTGGTAGTGCTCGTAGAGCCTACTTGCAGACACCAATCTAGGGATTACCTGAGTCGTATTTATCGCTCCTTGTGATAAAAATTGGAAGTTTGAAATTAATGAGATCACAATATGTTATTGAAAGACATGGTGAATTTTTTTTAAAAAGGAAAGCATGGCATGTGATCAATTTGAAATGGCATTGCATGGCAATTGCATTTATATTTTATACTGGGCCTCTTACATAAATGTATATACTCTGTTAGGAATTTCTCTACGGGACTTTATGCTCACCCCTATGGGATTTTGGTGAAGGAAAAGACGTGGTGATCCCGCCAAGTTGAGGGCGTGGAAAATTGTGAAGAGTACCTAACTCTATTTTGTTGTGATATAATTGCTAGCCAAGGGCTATTTTTGTATGGGTCCGAGAGGCCACTTTTGTGTAACCGGGCTTAAGTCTTGGAAGTTGTAGCCTATAAGGGCATTTCATTTATTTTGAGATTATATGTTTCACATGCTATAGATTCATGTGTTTCCTCGCTAATAAATGTATAATTTGAATGTGGAACTTTGTATAAACCTTGGAGATTTACGATGTAAGGGTTAGAGATTGGTTGTATCTATTTCAACGAATGTGGCTTGATGTATTAAATATGTTTGGTTAAATTTCGGGGTGTTACATTTTTGATGTGTAAAATCCATTTTTGGGGTTAGATTCTGTAAATTCTGAGTCTAAAATAGTGATCGACAACTGACAGATTTGGAAGCATCAATTAGAAGACCAACAATAAGATCGTGTCCAATCGACATAAAATTTTAGCAGGACGATCATGGAGCTAGAACAAACATATCCTACGGTCAGAATCATAACCCAAATTATGATAAACCGTTAACAACCTAACCATCGTAAGAACTCCCTGAAACCCTTCATTTCTCTTCTTTTTGTTCTACCTTATTTTGTTCTTTTACTCTATTATGTAGATGATGATATGTGTGATATTATATGTTTATTAGATAGAATAATTATATAATGCATGAGATTGGTGACTATAACATGATTGCTTATTTATTCGGTAAGTTGTCCCCACTATTTCAAAACTTGTTAAAATAGCAGATAATTACGAAATCGAAATCTGTTTAAATGGGGTGTTATTTGTTATATGAATAGCATGTGTGATTTTTGGTAAAGTCTAAAAAGATGTGTTTCAATAGTTCAAGTAATTCTTAAGAAAATATCTGAAATTATTGGTGAAATTATGGATTATCATCTCTATGTTATTTCTTGTGTGTTTTAGCTTTATGATATCATATATGCTTATTTTGTGAACTTATTTTATCATATATGCTTATTTTATGATGCCTTGATTGTCTCATGTTTTGGTTAACTCTGTAATGATTATCTGATGTTCTAACCGCAAACATAATGAATTTAAGAAGTGGAAACTTAAGTGGGATGGTAAATGGGTTTGTGTTCACCGATAATGAATTGGAAAGATAATTGTAACTTATAAGTGTTGGCATGGTAATGAGATATGATGGGACGCGTTGAGTTAAGTCTTGCGCAAACGGTTATCGCGTTAACCCTAGGATGAAACGAATATATTCAGGCTCTATGCGGTAGATTGATTTCGTGAGATAAAGTTTGGTCCAGATGGGACATTCGGGAGGATAAAACCTTTTTGTTTTGGAAGGATAAGGTTAGGTTCGGGATGATAAAACCTTTTTTCTTTTGCTATTCCTTTTGAGGTCCACTGATAGCGCTGCAGGGTATATAATCGTTGCATACATCTGTGATAAGGTCTACAAAACAGCAAAAGAGGGAGTTCCAAATAGACCGGTGTCCAATTCTAGCAGTTAGGGGGATATATCTCTTTGGGGGACTCTAGTGGTCTTGATCTCATTGTTGCTACTAATTGTTAAGTGTTACTAATCGACTATGACTTATTGTTGTTATTTATGACTATTGTTTATGACTGTGCATTGTGTAATTGTTCGAAATTCTTTGTAATTTTTCTATTTATGCAAATTATATGTTATACCTCTACTTGTTCACACCGTCTGTACTTGTTCATATATTTCGGGAGTATAGAAAGTTAGGGTGTATATGTGTGCTTATTGGACGTCAAGTGCTCATAGCTATTTTCGTTGCCTTGGTACTAATGCCATATTTTGGAAGAATTCACTAGCGAAGAACATATTGTAGAAAAGTCTGGGAAGTACATCAAGCATGGATTGACGTCGGATTTTCAACCTAACTACCGAAGTCAGATTTCTCTATTTGTTTTATTTTTACTTATAATTTGTAAAATTAGGACAACGTTGTCTGTAATATATTTAACTCTAATACATATTTTATTTATTTTTGGACTTAAAACCTTAGAAATACTATGTATTTTTTTGTTATTATATTTCTTAATGTTTTCGATTTTTGGGGTGACACAATACATATCTTTAATATTTTTTTCCTAATGAAAATAATAAATATGTATATATTTATGCGTGTTTATTTAAAAATTTAAACTTGGGCAAAATTTTATTTATTAATCCAAGACCAAGTTGAGTTAGATATACCATGAGTTATGTTATAACCCTAGCCCGGACCTAGCTAAGAAAATTTATCTATCAATGAGCAAACATTTAGTAAATGATTAGTTAAAATTATATAATAATTTTGTAAGTTGTAATGAGCATGTGTTAGCTTAGGAGTGTTACAACTGATTAAACACTAAACATAGCCTAAAAACTTATTTCTGGTTGACTTTTACACCATTATTGTCCTAAATTTTTTACATATTTATTAACATTTTAAAATTTTAATTATGAAATTTATATATTTATTCTTAAAATATAACTAATGTTTATTCTATTAATATTAAGACATATTTATGTTTGAAAACATTATCCAATATTAGGCTGGGCATGTGCTGTGCTTTTGGCCTAAAACTTGCTTAAGAGAAGTTAAGTGTTAATTATTAATTTAAACTTTATATTTAAAATTTCAAGTTTTAATTTTATATTTTCGTAATGGGATTAGGACATGTATACTTGAATTTTATAACCCTTTATAAATTATTATTAAAATTTCATTTCAATTTTTCTTCTAAATTTTAAATTTTAGTTGTAGGGTTAAGTATGGTTAAATTTTTGTTTTGAAATTCTATTTACATTTTTAAAAAAATTTAAAGTTGGATATGGCCAAATAGGGCAATAGTTTAGGGAAAATTAGGTAGAAATCCCTTTATATATTTGTGTAAGAATTTAACGACAATAATAATTTGTTTGTTAAAGTTTACAAAATTTGAAATTCCATTAAGATAAGGACAAACTTTAATATAAATGTTAATAATGCCCTTTTATACCGAAACTTTTTTTCTAGTGCCTTCTCTCTCTTTACACAAGTTGTATTTTGGAATGTATTTCAAAAATTTTAAATTTAATAACTTTTGATCTAAAACTCCGTATTTTGTAAAATTTATATTTTTTGAACCGTCTCATCAAGATCTATCAAACAAGATCAATGATGAATATGAATTTTTGAAAAGAAAAAAATTTCATTGAGTTTTTTGACTAAAAGTCGGAGAAAATTTAATTAACTACTCACTTGTCCTGGCTTCAGTTAATGAAATTTCACTGATTTAGACTTTGATCTTCGTTGATTTCTTGCAATTTGACTAGTAAAGGCACCTCAAATTGAATTAGGTACACAAATTTTGCAATTTGAATTTTTCCAATGGTTAATTCTCATTTAAGAATCTTATTGTTTTAGAAATAGAGAAATTCACTAATTTGTAGTCAATAACAGTGACATTGACCAATAGTAAAATTCATTGAATTAGTTAGCGAAATTTCACTGAGTCAAAGAATGGTAAACTCAATGAAGTTTCATAATTTTATTTTAAAGAATTTCATATTCATAATAAGTCTTGTTTGATAGATGTTGATAAGATGATTCAAAAAATACAAATTTTATGAAAAATGGATATTTAAATTGATTTTGTCCTCTAAATAGTACAGAATTGAAAACGTTACTGTTTGGTAACAACAAATTAAGTGAAAATTTTATTGTTTGTTAACAACAAATTCAGTGAAATTTTACTGTTTGGTAATAGCGAACTCAGTGAAATTTCTGTCAATATTTATTTTAAGAAATTTCATTATGTAATAAACTTTTGATGAGACGGTCTAAAAAATATAAATTTTATGAAAAAAACAAAGATCAAAAGTAAAAGTTATTAATTTCTAAAATTTTCAAACAATTCAAAGTGAAACACATCACTTGAAATCTTACGGTTAGAATGAAGGTACTTTAGTCCAAAATATTTTATCGTTTATTTAAAGGACTTGGACTACTAAAGTAAATCTTGTTGTCCTTGTTCTTCCAAACAAAGATTCCCAAGGATCTAGAGGGAAAAAAATGAAAAAAAAAAAAAAAAAAAGGGAACTTACAGGTAGGTTCTATATACAAAGTTCAAAAACAAAACAGTTGCGCTAATTAGTCCTACATATTTTTAATTGTTACCATTTTTTTTTTTTAAATTTAAAGATGCTGCTACATTCTACCATTGTCGTACTTCCATCAGACAGTCACTAGAGGCTCGCCGGAATGTTCAACATCACTGAGAAGTCGCCAAAGTATCCTCAGAAATGTATCGAAGTATTGCCGGAGTGTTTTGAACGTCACTGGAAGTTGCCGAAATGTCCAAAACGTTCGTTGGACATCAAAAATATCGTCAGAAACTCATGGAAATGTCCAGAATATTATCGGAAAAAAAAAAGGAATAAATGGAGAAATTAGAACAAAAAATAGCAAAATGTGTTAAATATTGATAACCTGAAAGAAAAAAACATAACAATAACAAATAGCAATAATGAGAAAAAAATATATACATGTTATTTTTCAATTTTTGTAAAGTTTTAAGCAAATACTCTCCTATTATCCAAAAAACAACCTAAGAGGGGGGTGAATTAGGTTTTGACAAATACAAATAATAATGCCCCAATAAAATTACAATTTGCACAAAAGATAATTAATTCCAAGTAGAGATGAATAACAGTTAATGATAATGCTTAATGAAGAATTTAACAGTGAAGTATGTAATTATAGTAAATAGCTATATCAGTTAAGTAAAGATATAAGTTTACGAGATCTCGTTAGCCACTTCATTGTGGTGATATGTGTTTAATCGGTATCCGAAACCGATTACTCTAGTTGGAAGATGTTCTGTGATGTGTTCTATGGGATGTACCATTATTATGTTCTGATATGAGGATGATTATGCTATGATCTGTTTTCCGCTTATGATATATTCGGATTTCGTTCACTAACCCCTTTACCTTAATGTTATTCACTGGGCTTTAGCTCACTGTTTGTATATATATATATATGTGTGTGTGTGTGTGTAGGTGAGCATTCTGGAGTTCGAGTCTGAAGGCTTTTGTCTGGATCTGTGTTCCGTTGTCAGCCAACCATTGTGCTTCACGTGGAGGTTCCCGAAGCGTCCTGTGTTTAAGTTCTGTGGTTTCTGTTTATATAAGACTTGATTTGATGTCGTTGGCTGTACTTAAAATACTGTAATGTGTGTGGGTATAATGTATGGTTGACTACCGGTTATGTATATAAAGTTTTAAATATTCTGTTTTATATAAGTCAGCACAGCTCATTGGACAACTATATTTATGTATTTGCTTCCGCTAGCCCCTTAATCTTGTTAATCTATTCAGAGGCTTCGGTAATCCAAGGATTACTGGCTGGTTACGAAGCTAAACCTATAGGGGCGGGTTTGGGTTGTGACAGAGTGGTATCAGAGCACGAGTTATACCGCACACACATGTCCATATGAGCTATAGGATGTCCTAGAAATGAAATAGGGACATTGCATTATCATGTGTATGTATGTGAACTATTATGAACACATTCTTATTGAAAATGAATTGAAATGAAACCTATGTGTATGATCAAAGAAGTTAAGTGGAATAACATGTAATGTTAATTTCAATACCGAATGTGGAATCTATGTGAACATAAACGTATGAGAGTAAAGGATCATGTGACCGTATCTAAATTGAAATGAAAGTATAAACACGTCTGATATGAAATGAAAATGAAATCAATGAGGACTTTCTCTATGTTAATGGTTACCCTATTTATGTATAGATCAATGGAAAGGACGAGGAATGTAGACGAATCTGAATCTTCTGACGCTAGAATTAGCCGGTTAGAAAGAATGGTTGAAGCCTTAACCGAAAATCTGAAACAACAGCAACAAGGGCAAATACATGTACCTGAACCAGCTAATTATGATATGATAACACTAACATAGAAATACAATAAGATGAAACCACCGAAATTTCAGGGAGGTATTGAACCGTTAAAAGCCGAGGCTTGGGTCTTAGAAACTGAGAAAATATTTGAGGTATTTCCCTGTACTGAGGCGCAGAAAGTTTTGTTGGCAACATTCACACTTAAAGAAAAAGCTAGGATATGGTGGATGTTAGTACGAAATGATAATGAAGGTATGACAAGGGATAGGTTTAAAGAAATTTTCTTCGAAAAATATTTTCCCCAATGCATCCGAGATAGGAAGGTATCTGAATTTGAACGACTAAAACAAAGTGATATGACTATGGCAGAATATGAAGCAAAATTTACTGAGTTAGCCCGTTATGCACCCCACATGATAGACACTAACTACAAAAAGGCTAGAAAATTTGAAGGTGGGCTTGACCTAGATGTGTTTGACCGAGTTGGCGTTTTAAAATTGTCAAAGTATGTAGATGTCCTTGATAGAGCATTAATGTCTGAGACAAACATAGCAGCCTTGAAAATGTCAAAATCAACATCATCAACTGAATCAGAAAGAACGAAACAGAAGAAACAGAAGGTTGAAATGACTAGTAATTCAGTGACCTCTGCGAATGAAAAATTTAGGGCAATAACTTTGAACAAAGAAAGTCGGGGAAGCAATGTGAATAATGGTATACCTATTTGTAGAGAATGTGGGAAACAACATTGGGGCATTTGTCGCCGCCTGTCAGGAGCTTGTTTTAGATGTGGACAGAAAGGACACTTAGCTAAATCTTGCTCACGAGCTCATCCGAATAACACCTAGAGGCAAGAAAGGGTTTACATCCTAGTTCCAGAAAATGCTCGGAATACTGAACTGACTGACGCAGGTATTACCTTAATTATGTGCAATTGTTTATATGGGAATTTGTGTGGAAGTGTACATTCCTTAACCTGATATAGATTGTGGACATGTTAATTGGACCAATTGAATTATTAAAATTATGAACCCTAGTTATTGACTATCTTGAAGACTCACTATTTAATGTAAACTTTATGTGAGATGCTCGGAACCTTATGAACTTAACGAATCACCTGTGCTATGAGAATTGTTGGGACCTGTTGTAGACACCCCATTTTTGACCATCCTCAAGACTTAGACGTCACCGTTTGAACACTCGGTGATCATCCATGTTTGTGTTCGTTTTGAATTCCCGAAGGTCTCGGCTACGTGCCTTGCCTTAGGAACTCTCAACTTGACTGTTCTGTGCTTGGTTTTGCACCAAACACTTGTTGTTTTGCTTCTGAGGATAGAGGAAGGCTTGTTAGCCATCCCCACACCTCACCGGCCATGACTTGAGACCACCGGCCCTGTTTTGTTGCTACCGGCCATTGGTGATGGCCGGTCGGCACTCTTTTTGGTCGGTCGACCATTGCTTTGGTCAATTTGTCATTTTTGGCTGGCCGACCACTGTGCATCTGCTTTTGGCAGATATTTTATGCCAGCTGTGATAACTGGCATACACTTTGCACCCCTTACATACACGTGTATGGAGGGATTTCCCTCTTGCTTAGCTTGTTTTGTAAGCTTTGCAAGAGTGGAGTCCTATAAAGGGAGGGCTTCTCCTCCCTCCTCAAGGGTTCTAAAAAGTTCTAGAGATTTGAGATTAGGGTTTAGGATTATATATCTATCTATCTCTATATCTCCCTCTCCTTTTTGATTTGTGTGTGTATAAGGTGTGTTTGTTCTTAGTTTTGCACTAAGGCACCTAGTGTTACACCCTACCTTGGTTGCTGAGGTGCCAAAGGGTTGTTCTTGAAGTTCTTGGGCTGGTTTTGACCTAAGGAGGCTGCTGGAGTGGTCTTTTTGAAGAAGGTCTTCAAGGGTAAGAACTTTACCCCTTTATTCCCCATTTTTGCACAAGCTTTTTATTTATCTTGCATCTGTTTTTAAGCTTAGTATATAACTAATAAAAGTTCTGATTTTGAGTGCTTAAAATAGTTGTTTGAGGTCACTTTGGTGTTTGGGGTTGTTTGACCCCTCTTAGGCCTTGTTTGGACTCATTTTTGTGCACTTTTTGGTGAACTCCAAGACCACCTTGTATTGGCCTCCTCACCACTGAAATCCAAAGGGATTTCAGTGGTGGGGATGGTATTTTGAGGTCCTAAGAAGGAGAGGGCCATCCCCTCTCCTTGTTGTCTTCAAAACTTGTCATTTTTGCCTCATGTGTGAGCACCTTGATTAAGTCCATGTTGGCCATGTCTTAGTTGTTATTTGTGGTTATTTTTCCATGTTATAGCACTGTTTTAAGTTGGTTTAGACACACCATGCATGCTTTGCATACTTGTCTTGTAATGCCATGAAATTGCCTTAACATGCTTTGTGCTTTGAGCCCTGTTTTTAGCATGATTTTGGCTTAACTTTGTGAAGCTTTTATGCATGTTTTGGTGTGCTTGAGGTCTGATTTTGGTTATTTGGGTCATCCATGACTTGCTTTGTATAGCTACCATGCAATCTCCCTTGTAAGCTTTGAGCATTGAATCCTCTAGCATGCTTTACTTGCATCATTTCAGTGGTCTGGCACCATTAGTTATGTCATTTCAGTCCTTGTGGCATGCTTGTATGCTTGCATTTGATGCTTCTTTAATGCTTTAAAAGGTTGATGTCTTATGCTCCATGTTTGAACCATTGTGTATGCCATCATATGTAGGACATTTAGATGCCATCTAGGTGTGTCTTTGGCCTTGTTTTGGTCTGCATTGGGACTGTTTTGAGTCCCCTCGACCCTTTGGGACTCGCCTTGCATAGCCATGGTTTGATCCCTTAGGTTAGCCTTAGGCCTTAGGCTTGCTTGCATGCTTTGATTGCTTGATTTGGCATCATCTTCTACTTGTTTTCAGAGCCTAACATGTTGATTTAATGTCCATGTTTATTCCTTTTAAGTGTGCTTAAAAGTCTGTTCTTTATGCTTAAGTGTTGGACCATGTTTGCATGCATGTTTGTATGTAAATTTGTCTTCATTTCCCTAGCATTTTGGCTACTTATTTAGACATGGCCGAGGCTTGTCCATATTAGTCTAAATCCATCTTTTGTATGTTGCTCAAATGTTGTTACATTGCTTCATGTTTGCATGCTTTGGTTGCATCATGCCTTGCTTGCTCATTTGTTTGAATATTGTCACATGCTTGCATGTTTACATGTGTGTTTGCATTTTCATGTTGCATACTTAGCTAGCATGCTTAGGTTGCATTTGGCATGCATGCCTTGCCTCTTGAATTGATTATGATAGAGGTTGGGCCCATGGTGTGTTTATGTGCATTACACTTGACATCAAAATGCATACTTGACTTCTTGGACCATCACGCATTGAAATGCGCGATTGGTGGTCCGAGGGTCGAGTACCAGACTCCCTTGAGTCCACAACATGATGGGGAGGTTGGTTCTGCAAACATTTTCTTAAAATGCATTGCCATGCCTTGTTTGCCCTCTGCTGCTGTCAAAACAGGGTTCTGCAGGAAAGGATGGCCGGTCGGCCATCTTCAGTGCCAGCCGGCTATCCATATTTGGCCGAGATCTTCATTTGTGGTCGATGACCACTTCCTCATGGCCGGTGGTGTTTCCTTCTGGCCGGTGGCCTCTCACAACCCTCAGGGAGCATTTCAGAAACAATTTTGAGACTTGTGCAGTCCTCAAAGGAGAAAAAACAGTGCAAACAGAGGCAGCTTGTGCATGGTGGTGGATTTCCGAGTGGAGCCGAACACGCATGCAATGGACCCTATTCCCAAGGCTGTTTTACCGCTTTACTAGCTTAGTTAATTTGCTTAACTAGTTAAGTGGTCTGTAACTATTTAATTAGCTTGTTAGTTAGTTAAATTTGTATTATTCTTTTGGTCCCTCCGAGTGAGGATGAATGTGTAATAAGCGTGCGTGTGTGTGATGCATGTCTTCCAACCCCCACTTCTTTCTCCCTTTTACTTACTTGCTTTTGATGGTTAGTATTAGGACATGTTTTGATTAGCATACCTTATGCTATGCATGCGTGCATCCATTCATTTGTATTGCATGCACCGGGCTCGGCGCATCATACTAATTACATAGCATTTCAAATCTAACTTGAATATATGTTACTTGTTGCATTTCACATGCCATCCATAGATTAGCCAAGCCTATTCTAGCTGCATTTTGCCTGCAATGCATTAGCCACCTTAACATGGACTTGGATCATACATTTGATTACTAACATGTTTCTTGTTTTGGCTTGGAGTACTAGGTGAGTGTTTATGCTTTAGCATCTCGCATGAGTGTGAATGTTAACATGAAAGCATGCTTGCCATGAGGCTAACTGCTTAGCTGATTTACTGCCTGAATGCCTGTGGGTGAAGGTTGGATTGCTTGAGTTGGAACAACTCGTTGAAATCCGTGTTTTAGCCAACTTGCGAGTAGCAAATTTCAAATTGTCTTTCAAACGCGCGGATATGCAATGCTTTGTTCCAAATTAGGCGATCTAGTCTATACTTTTGCGTTGTGCGCATCACATAGTAAGATTAGCTAATTAACCGGAATAAGAATGCATTATGTTTTCAAAACTAGATATCATGATTAGTAGAGGCCGATCTTTGATCGGGCGAGCGGGGGTGCTCATAGCTGACCTTTCCCAATCGTACCCAAGTCCCCGAGCCGAGGCAACTTTGGTGATGACGGACACGTGGCCTTAGGCAACGAGTCAGGGTTTCCTAAATTCCCCCATAAAAAATAATTAGGTGGCGACTCTGTATCTGGCAAAGCAGTCCATGTTTGGCACTTCTTTCAAAAATCTATTTTCAAAACGATTTGTCGGATTTGGACTCTTTGATGATTCATCGGTCTTGCATTGCACTCTGCGAGATTAGATACAGGACCGTGACATTGAGTCATGAACTGTAGTGAGCCCAAGATGAACAAAACGGGGGTTTCCCCCCCGGGACGTTCGGGGACATCTACACCTGTGAACAACGAGAATTTGTTGGGTTAGATCTTTGTACCGTAGAGCAACAATTCAATGTGAACTGTTAGGTACGACCTTTTGAACTATGCTAGAACTATCGAACATGGGAATACATTATGATTGACTATAATTTGAGAAAATCTGTATAATCGTGACTTGAACTGAACCATTATATATTGACTGACATCATTGAATGATTAGACCCACGAACTCGAATTATATACGTGAACCGTCGTGTGTGGAACTTTTGAAATTGAGAACTTATGTCAGGTTGGAAGAATGAACCTTTGCTTATGAATTTGCGAACGAATGCCTAAACGATAATTGATTCCAAACTCGTGTCCGTATACATATGTCCTTGCTTGTACACTTTGAGACCTACTGCCTGATGTGAACTATGTGTGACGCTTTAGACCCTTTTGTTTAACAACTACCTATGCTATGGAGAATGTTTGGACTTATGTATACGCATACTTATGCTTGTGGATGTTATTAGACTTTGGACATACACATATATGACTGTACCTTTGCTCAGAATGATTGATATGTTATTTGTTTTGATAATTTGACCATTGGGACTACGACTTTGGGATTGTATGACTAAGTAAAGACCCAGTGTGATAACCTCTAAACTGTGGATTGTGATTATTGAACATTGACAAGACTGTTTGACTAGACCAGTGAACCCATGCTTTAATGACTGTATGACCAATTTGAAACTTCTGTATAACAATCTGCTATTGTGTACCTTATGCTTACATGAAAAACTCATTTGGGAAATTGCTGTATTGACTGTAATGCTTACCTCTCGATGTGAATAACTGCATGCCTGTGCATTCACCTGTAAAATTATTGGGAGGAAACACATTGTATATGACCTGAAACACTTTGACATGAACTACTATGATACATGACTCTGATGTGACTTTGAGAATTGATGAACTTAGACCTAAGGTACCTTGATTGGAGATGATAAGGATAGAACTTTTACCTGATCTAACCTGATAGAACCGTGGTTTGATGAGACCCTTGCTTAACTGATGGAACTTCTGTTTGATGACTCACGCTTTGAACTTTTATTTAAAATGACTAGGTAGAACTTTCAGTTGATATGACCTGGTTGAACTTTCATTGATTTGATCTGAGGAGACCCTTATTGAGAGCTATTATCTGATTGATTACATTATGGGGGATTGTGAATTGTTTATGATTGAATGACAGGGCCGTGTTGCTAAGGGAACTAACCGAATGAAAATTTGAATCAATCTCGAACACTTAGGAAGAATGTGAACCGTCAACAGCGGACTATGTGATTATAAATGACTTTTTACCATACGGCTATAACCGATTGGAAACACGCGAATGGGATGATAGAATTTGGTAACTTATGCTTGGAGAATATGGAATACTGTATATATGACATGTGATTAATTGCCCGGTATTACCGTTATGACTATGAACTTGTTTGACTAGAGAACGATTGCTTTGGTGTTACTATACTTCAAAACTGATGGAATTTGTTGACAACAGCCTGGTTTGATTATAAACTCTGACTATCTAGGAGTATATGTAATCAGTACGACTGCTTCTGTAGTGACACATAGTACGATTGAATCTGTGGAAACTGAGGCTGATGAATAGTATATGAATGAATACTTCGGAATCTCGTTTACTGCTATGGGATCAATGTACGAAATTACCTTGTATTCCTGATAATTTCAGAATGAGCTGGATTAACTGTAATAAGATTACCGGATTGAAAACCAAATCGAACAAGGACCGGATGGATGACTCGGGAGTGAGTAAATCAAGTCTCTGACTTAATAAAGTTATGTCCAACTGTATTTATTTTCTGCGTGACAGAATAAGTTTTGTTTACTGAAATGCTATATGTTGTGTGCTGAATGATTGTCCAATTTATGATATGTATTCGTGACATCCTTGGCATCATGTGTTATCTATTGGCTGTTACCCGGTATCAGAGGTTTCATCATGGAACTTAATCTGTCTGTATTCTGTTACCCGTACCGGAGGCTCCATCATGGGGCTCAGCGTGTGTATTCTCTGTTACCTGGATCCGGAGGTTCCTTTATGGAACTGGTTATTCGTAACCTACCGTGTATACGTTCTGTTCTGTTCTGTATCTGCTCTGGTAATGCTAAGGGTTGTATCACGTATATTTAAGCACGACTTGTGCCATCTGTGTATAATCGGATAAGAATGTGAATATGAACATGTATATGAATCTGTTTCTGATTAAAATCTGGATGTGTATAAGACTCTGTTTTGATACGAACCCTAATCTCTGAATTTGGTTATGCTTCTGTTTTGTAAAGAATTGCAGTTATATTTCTTCAATATAAGATAACTCGAGTTTGGAGGACCAAACTTCTTAAGGTGGGGAGACTGTAATAACCCTGATCCACAATTAGCCACTAATCGGTAATTAAGGATATTAATTAAGTGAACAAAATAAATTATGTGTTTATTCTCTATTTTACACGATTTTGGCTTTCTATCTGTTACTAGTAGGAATATCTGTCTAGAATTCCGCTTTAATATGAAAATTGAAAGCCTTATCGACATCCAAAAATGAAAGTGTTTACACCAATATGTTATTGGAATTTTTAGAATCATATGGCAAATTTTATTAAAGATTGATTCAGGCTGATTCATTAAGTCGTGTTTGGATGGGCCAAATGTTCTAATTATTGTATTTGAGCCTCATAGCTATATATTTGAGTGATAAGCTCATTTGAGCTCATTTCTTTCATCTTCCTTAGTGCACATATCTGAGAATTCATCTTCGAGAGAGAGAGAGTGCAATTCTAGAGAGAGAAAGGTAGAGATTAAAGAGAAATTGAAGACTATAACTTGAATTGATCAATGATTGTGCAAGTACCTAGCTAATTGAAGACTCTAGGTAAGGATTTAAGACTTAATTATGAGTTTTAGCCATCAAGTAGATCATTTCAAGAAGAATTGGTGATTATGTACAAGAATTGGACCAAAGATGATGAATTTAGAGTTAATTCATACATGCATGCTTAGTTTAGTTTAATTTCATCATTTTGAACATGATTCATATCATCCATGTTTGAAATATCTTGTTGATCACTTAAATTCATGTTTTGGGGAGGAATTTCTTACATGCATGGGACTTATGAACTCAAATTGCTAGTTTCATGAGTTAAGGAGCAAAGAGATTGAAAAGTTTTGCATGCATGTACATTTTCTTACAAATTGAGCATGATTCCCAAGAATTTTCTCATGCATGTTGTGTTCATGAACATTCTTAAAGTTTAAGTTGAAATTGTAAGCTTTTGGCAAACTCTTGGGCCATGATTTTATGAATTGATCCTAAATTCTTCATGTTTTACAAGTTTTCTATGTTATCTCAAGTTTTGGGGCCCAAGAGATGCCCAAGAGATGTGTTTTGGAAGGTTGAATTCGAATTTTGAGCTTGGAGGTGCAATCTGGAAATTCCAGAATTTGCATCCACGCTCGAGCGTGGGAGTCTACACTCGAGCGACCACTCTGAGTGGATGCACTTCTGCTCGAGCGACCAAAAGTCCGCTCGAGCGTGAATTGCAAGCTCCCAGAAGTTTCACATCTTTGCAGACCGCTCGAGCGAGGGAATCTAGGCTCGAGCGACCCCTCTCATTTTGCATGTTCGCTTGAGCGAGGAAAGCTACGCTCGAGCGGGGACCTTATTTTCAGAAAATTTACTAAGTGTTCCAATTCATGTTTTGGCATCCTCATTGCATCTTAAGCATTCCTAAGGCCTAATTGAGCTTTGATAATGAGGTTATGGATTAGAAACACACTAAGGAATGAATGTACTAAGTCAAGGAATTGCAAGTGTGTGTGTGTGTTTAAGCATTGTGATAAGAAAGAACAAGAACCAACGTAATGAAAGCTAAGCCGTGTTAGCCACATGAATGTGTAATGATAAGACGTGCTTGTGTTACATATTTTGTAGTTGTAGGTCAAGACTCGAGGATTGATTGACCGCTTACTGGAACCACTGTGAGTAACGTTATCATAAAGATACGTTCATATGAATTATGTTCCAAATGAAATGTGATAAGCTATGATTTCTGATATGATATCTGTTTACGTGAACAAACATCCCAAGTTTGAAATCTATTATGGCATCCATAGATAGTCCCAAGTCATGGGGGATGGCATGAAAATGCGGGTCCATGACATACAAGTTTACGAGATCTCGTTAGCCACTTCATTGTGGTGATATGTGTTTAATCAGTATCCGAAACCGATTACTCTAGTCGGAAGACGTTCTGTGATGTGTTCTATGGGATGTACCATTATTATGTTCTGATATGAGGATAATTATGCTATGATCTGTTTTCCGCTTATGATATGTTCGGATTTCGTTCACTAACCCCTTTACCTTAATGTTATTCACTGGGCTTTAACTCACTATTTGTATATATATATATATATATATATGTGTGTGTGTGTGTGTGTGTAGGTGAGCATTCTGGAGTTCGAGTCTGAAGGCTTTTGTCTGGATCTGTGTTCCGTTGTCAGCCAACCATTGTGCCTCACGTGGAGGTTCCTGAAGCGTCCTGTGTTTAAGTTCTGTGGTTTCTGTTTATATAAGACTTGATTTGATGTCGTTGGCTGTACTTAAAATACTGTAATGTGTGTGGATATAATGTATGGTTGACTACCAGTTATGTATATAAAGTTTTAAATATTCTGTTTTATATAAGTCAGCACAGCTCATTGGACAACTATATTTATGTATTTGCTTCTGCTAGCCCCTTAATCTTGTTAATCTGTTCAGAGGCCTTCGGTAATCCAAGGATTACTGGCCGGTTACGATGCTAAACCTATAGGGGTGGGTTTGGGTCGTGACACCTCCACAGATTTTACAAAGACTATACCAAGTCCAAAACCTTGCCCTCTTTAGCTGATTCACAATCACACTCAAAGAGTCAAGAAACCTGAGTGTACTACACTATTACAATATTTGAATGATAAGTTTTGCTTTCACAGAAAGCTTGAAATGAAACTCTCTCAAGAAATATTACAAATATTGAAGCTTTGAGTTATATCAGTAAAAATAAAACTCTCACAAGTATATATGCTTAAAGCTAAAGCTCACTGTGATTTCTGAAGGGAAAATGAAAACCAGATGAAGAACACTTCAGAGAATAGAGAAAGATGAGAGTGATGATTGACCAGAGAAAGTTTTCTTGCTTATGTTGTTGCTTGTTGTATTTTGTTCAGTAGAAGCTCTATTATTTAACAAAGAGAAAATCATCGAACGTTGTCTGTTGCATGGGTTGAGAAGATTGAGTAAGATTTTGGTTAAATCTACTCTACTCAAATTTACATTCCCCATACATGATTAGATCTTGAAAGAGTTGAAGGATGGGTCTGATTAATGACAACTATATTTGAAAAAGAGTCATTGCAACCATAGTGGTCGTTCACCGGATGTCCAAACTGAAATTTTGTACTTGAGGGATGTCTGCCTGGATGTTCCCCGGATGTCCTTCCGGATGTCCGGTGATGTCCTGGTCGTCAAGGATGACTTCCGCGGTTGTTGAGTATACTGCTGGTTGATAGCCAGTGTGAAACAAAACTGAACTGCAGCAAAACTGGGCCAAAAATCCTTGGCTAATCATCCAGTCGGACGGACGCCCGGTCCCCTTTGGGCTGGACTGTTTTGGTTGCTGCTATGCTGGGCTGTTTTGGACTTTATTTTGGGCTCTATTTTGGGTTGAAATTAACACTTGATTAAGCACATTTTTACACTCCAAAAATATGATTAGGATAGAAAAAAATAATGGTATATAATATAAGATTTCAATATTTTTTTCCCTTCCAAAAAAATCAGAAACAAAATCAAAATAATCATCAAAATCAATAAGTCTAACAATCTCTCCCTTTTTTATGATAACACACCATGATGTTTTGATTTGTTTGGGAGTAAAAAAAGCTCCCCTTCAAAACATGCTCCCACTGAATGATTGCTATACCAGATACACAAGTTAGCACATTAGTAATCAATATGATTTTAATTAAGGCATGATTTAAGATACTAAATAATAGATATAGGAGTTTAGTCAGGATAACATGCCCAAACTAAGATACCAAAAGAAACAAGCAGCTTTTTAGAATGAAGAGTTCAACCTGATATTCTGACTTTCCTAAGGCAAACATAAAAACTTGATATTGAGGAAAATCATTACCAATGCAAAACATAACGTCATTCCAAAAAACAACTTTCCAAAACAAACATCACCATTTTTCCTTTACCAGTTTAACAAAACATCACAATTTCTCCCCTCGTGACATTATAAAAAAAACCAGAAATCACTGTTCAGAATCTGGAGGTAGAGAAGGAAACTGATAGTAATAGATGGCATCAACTTGAGCCTCAATATGATCAACACAGGTGTTGAGGGCGCCAAATTGCTGAATCATTTGTTGTTTCCATGCGAGGCATTGATTGTAGTGGTCATGTTCCATAGCTAAAAAAATCCATCCAATAAGCATGAGGTAGTTGGTAGGGTGGTGGCATGGCAACTGGAGGATGATCTTGAGGATCCTCCATGGGAATGTCAGGAACAACCATACTTCCTAGTAGAACATCACCTTCTCCAACACAGTTGATGGTATATTCACTGATGTCAGAGGCAATATGTGATTCTAGCTCTTTGGCGAATTTGACTTTGAAGAGTTTGAAGAGCTTTGTCAACAAGGCCCCAAAAGCTAAGGATTTGTCACGCGAAAGAGAAATAAGGGCCATTTCTCTCATGATGATGTAGCACAAATCAAAAGGGTACCTAATCTCAAAACAATAAAGCAGAGAGGCATTAAAAGTAGGAACGACATCATAGTGATCGGCTTTGGGAGTGACATTTTCTAATAAAAAGCGGTAGAGAATGCAGAGATGGAGTTTAAGGTGTCTGGCTTGAAGGTTGGACCCGGTGGTTTTGCTAAGACAAATGGTGAAATAAACTTCAATTCTATTACCCACAGCCATTTGTGCCTCGGTTTGGAAATAGATTTGGTGAGGACTAGTGTCAACATTAAGAATAGTGGCCAAAGTGGGAATATTAAACTCAATAAAAGTGCCTTTCACATAGGAGTTAAATAGTGTAATCATCTGCATTGACATTAGAAGAGTGGAGGTGCACATAAAATAAGGCGAGAAGACGAGGATATACCTTTTTCGACAAATTTACCAAGTTTTGCCATCCCATTGCTTCAAGTTTAGTCATTAAGAGAGCATCATACTGTGGGGCAAGATTAACTTTGCGGCCTATAATGATGTAGTGGGATGACATGGATATAAATGCTTGATCTTGGTATGGTGTAAGGAAATCAGTAGTTGGATAGTGACGTCGTGGATGTGAAGACTGACCTTCCTTTTGGGTTCAAGGCTTCTTAGTGTGAAGAGCCATAACTGTTTGAAAACAAAACAAAACAACCATTTGACAAGTGGTGATAAGCATAAAAAAAAATTAGCATAATATCAGTGGCTCTGAGGATTTAAGCATAATAAAAAAAAATGGAGTTTGACAAAATTATTTCATGTTATTTTTTACTAAAAAAATACTTGTTGCAAAAAAAAAAAAAAAAACAAGATATTGATGCAATTTATAATTTTTTTTTTAATATATATATTGTTTTTAGGTAGGAAGAGCACTCATGTTGTAAAGCCAAAAATAATTTGATAAACATGACAAGTTCCTAACATGGAGGTGCAAACTAGAGGCATAAGTGAAATATCAATGGAAAAGATGAAATCATTCTAAATTTTGACATATCAGGACCAATGTGTACATATATAAAGATATATATATATATATATATATATATATGTAGACAAGACAAACATGGCTAAAAACAAATGAACTAAGCAACATCAATCTATGCTATTCTGAGCAAAATATTCAAGTGGTAAACAAGGAGGATGAAAAGATTTCTCCAATTTTCAGTTTTGAACAAACCCAACATAGATGTATATCTCAAGTAAAATCAAGTAAAACCATGGAGTTTGAAAAAAAAACATGAGGGAAAACAAAAAATGTAGGAAAACTTACTTGGATTTATGCAAAGATTGGTTGAAATATGTGATTTTAGAAAGTTTTAGGAGAAGGAGATATGAAGGTTTAAGAGATAGGGCATAGATTGTCGAAGAAGAGGGGAAAAACTAGATAGAGTAGTCGGTTTGAGATATTTAAAACCTATCCAGGTGGGCACCGGTCGATCCCCCAGTTGTCCGCTCGGACGACCGATCAGGCAAATTTTTTTTTTTTTCCTTTCTGCTCCTTTGCTATAGTCCTGTTTTGTTGCTGAGGTCATTTGCTGATTGTGGCTAAGGCTCATACAGATGAGGTTTTTGAATAGATAAAAGCAGAATCACAATAATAAAAAAAAATTGTTTGGCATCAAAATTATAAGAAATGTATGAGAGACTTGATAGCTTTCAACTAATATAAATGTTTTCATATCAATGTAACAGTACACATACATCATTTTAAGAAAAATTCGAGTTTCACATTCACAACAAAACCTTTTAAGTAGTATTCGGCATTCCATGTTCACCACGAATAAAATTTAAGTGATCCTCGTTTAGGGGTTTTGTGAAAATATCAGCCAATTGATTGTTGAATTTCAATATGTTTGGTTCGTGAGTGTTCAACCGGATTTTTGCTTAAGTTGATGGCACTACTATTATCACATTTAATAGAAATATGATCATAAATCAAATCAAAGTCCTCCAATTGTTGTTTCATCCAAAGTTGTAACGCCTCCAAAAACAATTACAATATTCCTTTCCAAGCACTAGCACGATGTGATATAAATAAAGTAAGGAGCTTTCATTAATCAGAGTTAATATACAAAAGGTGACACATGCGATATACATTCATAAATCATTCATCCTGAATCTACAACATGTGTTACAAAGAGTAATAAGAAATGAAAACTAAACAAATATTTATATACCCTAAAGGCTTACATCTTTCCAAGTCACTACTTGGTTACAACAAAAATGAGTCGAGCTCAATACAATTAAAGCCCTTGGCTATACAAAATAAATACAACAAAAAGAAGCTCTTGTTCCAAATCTCCCCAAACTACTGTCTTGGTGGAGGCATATCTCCAACACCTGAAAATGGTTTTTTCCAAATAGGGTGAGCCAAATCCCAGTAAAAATAATCTAACACAATATATGAATCTTAACAAAGATATAAGTATGAGATGCATGTTCAATGCCTATGATAAAATCATTTAGAACTCCTTTGCAAAACCATGCTATGCCAAGCTTTATATCACAATTCACGTTATCTCAATTCATTTTATCTTAGTTCATAAGTCATTCACTAATTCGTTCAAACAACCAAACTAAGGGTACAACTCAGCTGGTTTCTAACCAATACAACCATTGTACAAACACTTCCATTTGCCATTTTATGAATATTTCGTCCGCGAGAACCAGCACCCATGTATACATATGATTTTCGGGACTTTCACCCTGGACACACAGGCCAACTTAATTCAATGGAGTCAATCATCTTTCTTCTCCCAAACATGGAGTACATCCTCTTTCTTCTCCCACACATCATACATTTACAATGTATTAAAACATAGTCATATTTAATGACAACGGATAAGAGATTAGTTTTAATTCACCTAATCCTCATGTAATTTCTACAACAATCATAGTTATCCTCCACCAATAGCCCAAAATAGATATTTCTAAACAAATATACAATCTTTATAATAGATAAATTATTCAAATTTCCATAGGTGAGGGGTAATACGTATCCAACTCCACCATTTATATAAACATCCATCAAATTTCACAATTTCAATACTAATTCCAATTATTTGTAGAAAATAATTAATTGAGACATTTTAAGGCAAAACTCCCTTTCTTTCTAAATCCATCCCAAGTGCCACAATCAACAAGTTAATCACACCACAACCTCATATCTACGCCCATAACCATTTCCAATACATTCATGTGAAAACCCCTCTTTTGATTTTACACCAAAACACTAGGTTTGTCCAAAATCATCCCAAATCCCAATATTTTCTACTCATCAACAAATAACTAAATTAAAACTCATAGAAGAGTGTAGAAAGTCCCTACCTCAAATTTAGAAGACAAGCAAAGCAAGGAGAAAACTTCAAAGATGCCGAAACCAACTTTTGTTTGGATCAAAATGGAGCTCTTGAGATGTTCTACCTTTTTCTCCAAGACACTAGGGTAGGGAAACCAACGGATCTAGGTGAAAATGTAGAGAGAGTGTGAGTTTTAGAAAGAAAGGGTCTCGATTTAGGGTTTAGAGTGAAAAATATGTGAAAAGTGATGTAAAAAGGTGTTGCTGTGAACTGACATACACACAATTCGCTCGAGAGCAAGAGTTGACGCTCGAGAGTCAGACACAAGTTGTTCCGCTCGAGAGCAAGGAGTGACGCTCGAGCGCAGAATGCACACTCCCAGTAGTTTTATAGACAACAGACCAACACTCGAGCGCAGAAAGATCCGCTCAAGCGTAGAATACACTCTCCTAATAGTTTACAGATCTACAAAAATACTGAAAGTTCACAAAGCCCGCTCGAGTGCAAGAAATGCCGCTCGAGTAGAGGAGCAGAATTTCGAGCAACAAGAGTTTAGAAACTAAGCAACCAACCTGTTCGAAACACAACCACTACAATCCAATAACCAAACTTAAGGATGTACAAAATAAGCAAGACATGAACAACAATACGAAACCATGAAACCTGAGACTGAAATACAAAATGGGTCGGGTCTAAATCAGAATCGCTATAAAAGTACTTGGGCACAACAACTTCCAAAAGCTATATATTCAGCTTCAGTCGTTGATAAAGCAACAGAATTTTGCTTTTTACTAAACCAAGATACTAATGAGTTACCAAGGAAGTGACAAGTGCCACTAGTGCTTTTTCTATCAAGTTTGCATTCGGCAAAGTTGGTATCCGAGTAACCAATTAAATCAGATAGAACACCTCTAGGATAAAATAGTCCCAAATTTTAAGTACCAACAAGATATCTAAAAATTCTTTTAACAGCATTAAGGTGTGATTCCTTAGGATTTGATTGATATCTAGCACACATGCAAACACTAAACATAATATCAGTTCTACTTGCGGTTAAATAGACAAGTGAGTTGATCATACCTCGATATTTTGTTTGCTCAATGGACTTACCCTTTTCATCCTTATCTAGCTTAATTGATGTGGTCATAGGTGTTCTGGCTATTTTTGAATCATACATACCAAACTTTTGAGTAGTTCCCTTGTGTACTTAGCTTGGTTGATGTAAATCCCTTCCTTACATTGTTTGATTTGAAGCCCAAGGAAATAATTTAGTTCCTCCATCATGCTCATCTCAAACTCACCTTGCATACACTTAGCAATTTCCTTACACAAGATTTCATTAGTAGCACCAAATATAATGTCATCCACATATATTTGCACAATAAGTAAATCATCATTTTTTGTTTTAACAAAAAGTGTTGTGTCAATCTTTCCTCTAATAAACCATTTTTAATCAAACATTTGCTCAAGCGTTCATACCATGCATGAGGTGCTTGTTTCAAACCACACAAAGCTTTTAAGAGTTTAAAAACATGATTTGGAAAAAACATGATCTTAAAAACTTGGAGGTTGTTTGACATAAACTTCCTCATTTATGAAACTATTTAGAAAAGCACTTTTTACATCCATTTGATAAAGTTTGAAATCTCTGTAACATGCAAATGCAAGTAATATCCGAATGGCTTCTAATCTAGCAACCGGAGCAAAAGTTTCATCGAAATCAATACCTTCTTCTTGATTGTACCCTTGAGCTACGAACCTAGCTTTATTTCTAACAATGGTACCAGAATCAAGTTTGTTTCTAAAGATCCATTTTGTGCCAATAATGGAATGATCTTTAGGCCTTGGCACTAGATTCCAAACCTTGTTTCTTTCAAATTGGTTGAGCTCTTCATGCATAGCCATCATCTAATGTTCATCGAATTCGGCTTCTTAAAAATTCTTAGGCTCAATCTGTGAAAGAAGAGCTGAGTGGTGATACCTTTGATGGGATCACCTAGGATTAAATCCTTAAGATGATTATGGACAAACTTCCATTCTCTTAGTAAATCATCGTTGTTTCCACCTTCTTCTTGAGGAGGGGGAATGGGTTGTTCATCTTCTTTGTTTACTTCACAAGGTTGGTCCTTTTCTTTGTAGACGCTTGATTCTTCCATATTTGGTATCGAATCTACAAAATCATCATTAACAACTTGCTTTGGAGAAGAGATATTAGTTTTATCAAATGCAACATGTATAGATTCTCAACAACAAGAGTTCTTTTATTAAAAACACAATAAGCTTTGCTAGTTAAGAAATAGCCAAGAAAAATTGCTTCATCAGATTTCGAATCAAATTTACCTAAGTTGTCCTTACCATTATTATGCACATAATATTTACAACAAAAAAACATACAAGTGACTAATGTTGGGCTTTCTATCATGCCAAAGTTCATAAGGAGTCTTTTTGAGAATCGGTCTAATCAATGCATGATTTAAAATATAGCATGCAGTGTGAACAGCCTTGGCCCAAAAATATTTAGGAAGATTATTTTCGCAAAGCATTGTTCTACACATTTCTTCTAAGTTCTATTATTCCTTTCTATTACACCATTTTGTTGAGGGGTTCTAGGTGCTAAAAAATTATGTCCAATACCATGCTCATCACAAAACAATTCAAAATTTTCATTTTCAAGTTCTTTACCATGGTCGGTTCGAATATTAGTAATAAGAAAACCTTTTTCATTTTGAATTCTACGACAAAGTTTTGTGAATGAAGAAAATGTTTCATCTTTGTGTGCTAAAAACATAACCCATGTAAATCTTGAATATTTATTGAAAAATCTAGAAATCCCCTAGATATTGATTTGTGATTATGTATCAATTTTAAGCAGTATGTAACAATCCCAATCAAACAATCAAGACAAATCGACACAACGATTTTACGTGGAAAAATCACAATTGGACACCTCCAATTGTGATAAAAAAACCACGGGCAACAGTCACAAAAACAATCTACTAAGAAGATATAAAGGAATTACACAGGTATACTCTCAATTACCTAGCGAATCCACGCCCGAATTGAACCAACCCCTATGTGTCTCTTCCAACCCCGTCTTCACCTCGGAATTGTCTTGACGATGAGCCACTTCGGAATCCACCAAAGCTTCAGGCTCAAATTCTTCAGAATCCACCGAAGAACAACTCTCTCTTTTGTAGAACAAACAAAAACCCTTTGATGTATATTCTTTAAACCATGAGTTGAATACTCAATCAAAACATCAAAGAAAACTAGCAAAATATCCCCAGATATAAACCCTAGAACCTAAAAAGAAAATCTGAAGGAGTAATCCTAAATCTGGAGGGATAATCCTAAATCTGACCCAACATGTGAATTTATAGAGTCTGAGTTCGCGTTGTCCGCTCGAGCGTGGGATTTCCCGCTCGAGTGGAGACTGCATATTTCGTGATTCATATAAGGCCTACGCTCGAGCGTCAGTTTCCACGCCCGAGCGTCGAATCACACCATCTAGTATATTTGCAAGCTTGACAGAAATGCTGTGAGGGTCCAATCCCCGCTCGAACGTCACTTTCCCCGCTCGAGCAGGAAGACAACTTGAAATGCATATTTGCATTTTGCTTCGGGGGCGCTGCCCCTCGACCCCGCGAGCTAACCGGGCAGCTCGACCCCCGTCATAATCAGCAAAGTGGCAATCTTGAAAGCATTAACATCACAAACTTCTCTGCAAGGCTCGATTTGGGTTGGATTCGCATCTAATAAGCTCATAGCCTCACTGAAATAAAAAGTGTGAAAACAAGTACAACTGAAAGGAATTTTGTCAAATGGGATTGCCAATAATAAAAACCTAACAATCTCCCCCTTTGGCAATGCCATGACAAAACACACCTAACAAATAAAATCCTAATCACCCCAACCCATTACAGCCAACAAAAACAAACTTCTTTCTCAAGGTCATGATCTGCAAAATAGCTATCAGTGCCACAATCTCCAAAGCAACTATTAGTCCCACAAGAGTATATGAAAAAGCAATAAACATATGGCTAGATTATCTTGAAGCATTTGAAGCATGAGACGGAAACCATGAATAGACGCGACTTGGAGATTTTAAGAACATATAGTATGAATAGATGAAAACTAAGACACATGCACCTGACACATGACATAAATACATAAAATCCTAAGACATATGAAAAACAACTTTAAACAACAAAAACAAGATCATAAACCACACAAGCAATGATATGATGATGTAAATATCAGAAGCATGCAAGAAGGAAATAATGAACAAACAGTGCATAGCAACATGCAAAACAACTATAGCCAATCTCCCTTTCCAAACAAATCAAAGTGTTCATGCTAACAAACTCTTGCAATGATAAACCAAACTCTCCCTTACTAAAAGTAACCACAAGCACTGAAAACAATGAACAGGAAGAAAACGACAAAAATAATATGGTGGAGCAAGCAAGGAATTTCAGATTTGTACCTTGAAACACACAAGATTATCCAAGAAACACAATTACAAGAAAACACAATGTGCACAGCCAGTAGAAGATTCCTCGTAAAGAAAGTGATGCAATATGTGAAAAGCATAGATCCCATGATAAAAGCGTGTGTGTGACTCTTAGAGTTCGACAAACACTAGATTCAAATCCTAGTAGTGATATGAAAGCTAGACCTCTGACAAGAGAATCTAAGCACAACTAAGGAAAGTTAAACCACTAGGAAACAAGGGGTATTTGGTGAGTAAAAGCGGAGGTTCCTCCTCAATCAATGAATCCCTTCTATCTTTTTCTTTTTTTTCTTTTGCACACCTTTTTTTTTCTTCTTTCTTTTGCACATTTTTTTCTTTCTTTTGCACACTTATTGGCGGCTGACATGCTCAAGAGTATGGAAACCGAATCAGAGAAGCATGGATATAATAAGGATAGCCTGGTTGGTGACTCTGAGGTAGCATTTTCCTCATGGCTGGACTACAAAGAACAGACGGGAAAGCCGTGGAGATGCTAAAAGATGGAAGGTGGTTAAGAGACTCAACATCACCCATGATATGCTAGTATAGGTCAATTTCTCTAGAAAGCAAAAGATACAATGCCAGAAGTCCATAGAAAAAAATAATCACTAAGGCGGAAGACTCCGATATTTGCTAATCCAAGAGTGTGTACAGAATGAGACATACTAATCAAAAAACACACACTCCAAAATGAGTAATGACCACAAAAAGCACACACATAGTAACATGTAATGGATATTCTCATCAATTCCAATATGCACCAAGGACCACTCAAAAATTTCAAGCTTGCAAAACCATACTAAGAAAATCTTTTTGGGATTTTTTATTTTTTATTTTTTTTTCTAAACAAAGCAAGACATAAAACGAACATGCACACACTAAATGACTAAAAAAAAACATATAGAAACCCAAAAATTAAAACTAATAAACCGATTAACACAAGTCAAGTTTTCTCACCCAAACCGCTTTAGTATAAACAAAGTTGTGAGCATTGCGGTTCTTGGGTGGTGTCTGGATGTTGTGGTTCCCTTTACTTTCAATGAGAACCCGTCTCGACTTGGTTTCCAACTTCCTATTTCTAGGTCTAGGCAAATATACTCTCCCATGTAACTTATAACAATAAGGGCGAATATGACCATGCATACCACAATGATGACAAATAAAAATAGAGTGTACATTCTTTTCTTTTACCTTACCAACTCTAGGAAGTTTGGGAAGTCCATCCTTATGTTGAATTTTTTGTTCTCCCTTTCCTTGAGTTCTTGTATCATGAGATGTGGAAACACTCTGTTTTTGCTCTTTCTTACCACCAAAGCCAATGCCACTCTTGTCAGAACAAGTTTGTTGAGACCCAATGATATTGTCCAAAGTCTTTGATCCTCTGTTCCAAAGACCAATGGTAGCCATAGCACACTTGAGTTCTTCCTCTTTCTTGATCATTAGTTCTTCCAAAGCAACTTGAGACATCTCGAGAGTTTCAATCTTTTCTTCATATGCTGCATAGATTTGCTGTAGCTCATTCCTCTTTGTCTCACAAGTCAAGAGCTTTGCACAAAGAGCTTGTCGATCATTAGAAATCTTAAGGGCATCATTCCTAGCCTCAAAAATCTCTTTCTTTAATTTGACATTCTCACTTTCACATGCTTTGAGTTTCGTAGTGAGTTTGTCATTCAATTTGGATAAGTTAAGAGATTCCTTATACAACTTTTCATAAGTTTGCTCAAGCTCTTCTTCATCACTCTCCAAGGATTCATCATCAGTGCCATTCTCAACCGGCCTCTTCGGATACTCAGTTCGTTCTTCAGTTTTAGAAGTCGCCATGAAAACAAGGAATTGTTCATGTCCCTCTTCGCCTTGATCTTCGTTATCACTTTCATCTTCATCAGATTCTGATTCATCATCCCAAGTGATAGCGAGGGCTTTCTTCTTTTTCAAACGAGTGGGGCATTCTGAAGCAAAGTGGCCAAATCCTTGGCATTCATAGCATTGGACTCTTTCAGAGTTCCCTTGTATCTTTCCTTTCTCCTTCTTGGCTATAGAATTAATTTTGAGTTTATCTTTGCCTTTAGATTTATGAGTATGAGTAGATTCCACAAGATTAGGATTCTTTTTCAAAAAATATTTTTTAAATTGTTTAACAAAAGCAGCCGTAATCTTGGAATCTATCTCACAATCCTCATCAGAATCCTCTCAAACTCTATGAGCACTACTAAAAGCAATAGCATCTTTTTGTTTCTTTTTGAAATTCCTATGTGCCTCATACGTTTGGAGATTTCCAACCAAGTGATCCAGCTTGAGGTTGTCAACATCTTGAGCTTCCTCAATAGCCATAACTTTTGGTTGGAACCGATCGGGCAAGGATCTCAAAATTTTTCCCACAACTTTGGATTCTGGTATTTTTTCACCTAAATTGAAGCTGGAATTTACAATGTCACTCAACTTCGCATAAAATTCATCAAAGGTCTCACTATCTTTCATTGAAATGCTTTCGAAACTAGACGTGAGCCTTTGAAGTTTTGAGCGTTTAACAGAAGGAGTGCCCTCATGAATAGTTTGTAAGATATCCCAAGCCTCTTTTGCGACTTCACAATTACAAATACGACTAAACTCTTCAGGTGTGACAGCGCAAAAGAGAGAATTGATAGCTTTACTATTCCAGCTACTATTTTGGTAATCAATTGTGTCCCACTTATCAATTGGTTTAGGGAAAGTTACTCCGTCAATAGTAATCGTTGGTTTAATCCACCCATACATGACAGATTGCCAAACTTTTTCATCAATAGATTTTAAAAACGATCTCATCCGAGCTTTCCAAAAAGAATAATTGGATCCGTCAAGTAGGGGTGGTCGAACCATAGAATTTTCCTCACGAATTGTATCCATTATCACAAATCAAACAAGATCTCGCTTAAAAGTTTTTAAAAACAAAAAAGAGCGACATGCTCTGATACCAATTGAAAAATCTAGAAATCCCCTAGATATTGATTTGTGATTATGTATCAATTTTAAGCAGTATGTAACAATCCTAATCAAACAATCAAGACAAATCGACACAACGATTTTACGTGGAAACACCATAATTGGACACCTCCAATTATGATAAAAAAACCACGGACAACAGCCACAAAACAATCCACTAAGAAGATATAAAGGAATTACACAGGTATACTCTCAATTACCTAGCGAATCCACGCCCGAATTGAACCAACCCCTATGTGTCTCTTCCAACCCCGTCTTCACCTCGGAATTGTCTTGACGATGAGCTACTCCGGAATCCACCAAAGCTTTAGGCTCGAATTCTTCAGAATCCACCGAAGAACAACTCTCTCTTTTGTAGAACAAACAAAAACCCTTTGATGTATATTCTTTAAACCATGAGTTGAATACTCAATCAAAACATCAAAGAAAACTAGCAAAATATCCCCAGATATAAACCCTAGAACCCAAAAAGAAGATCTGAAGGAGTAATCCTAAATCTGGAGGGGTAATCCTAAATCTGACCCAACATGTGAATTTATAGAGTCTGAGTTCGCATTGTCCGCTCGAGCGTGGGATTTCCCACTCGAGCGGAGATAAGGCCCACGCTCGAGCGTCAGTTTCCACGCTCGAGCGTCGAATCACACCATCCAGTATATTTGCAGGCTTGACAGAAATGCTGTGAGGGTCCAATCCCCGCTCGAGCGTCACTTTCCCCGCTCGAGCGGGAAGACAACTTGGAATGCATATTTGCATTTTGCTTCGGGGGCGCTGCCCCTCGACCCCACGAGCTGACCGGGCAGCTCGACCCCCGTCATAATCAGCGAAGTGGCAATCTTGAAAGTATTAACATCACAAACTTCTCTACAAGGCTCGATTCGGGTTAGATTCGCATCTAATAAACTCATAGCCTCACTGAAATAAAAAGTGCAAAAACAAGTACAACTGAAAAGAGTTTTGTCAAACGGGATTGCCAAGAATAAAAACCTAACAATTATTAACAACAACAAGACAATAATGTTTACCACCAAGACTAGATGTCCTTGAGGGACCAAATAAATCCATATGCAATAATTGTAAAGGTCTAGTTGTGGAAATATGAGATTTTGATTTAAAAGATATTTTGGTTTGTTTTCCTTGTTGACAAGCACCACAAAGTCGATCTTTTTCAAATTTAATTTTTGAAAGTCCAACGATCAAATCCTTTCTCAAAAGTTTAGTAATTAAATCCATATAAGCATGACCAAGTCTTCTATGCCATAACCAACTATTATCACTATTAGCATATAAACATTTAACATCACTAGTATAGAGATCATTGAGATGAAAAACATAAACATTATCAAGGCGATTACCAACAAATAGAGCTTTGTGATCAATTGTGCTTTTAATTGTGCAATGTGATTTATCAAAAATAACACGATTATCCTTATCACATAATTAGCTAATACTAAATAGATTAAGCTTAAGTCCATCAACAAGTAAAACATTTTCAATGGAAGAGTTAGGAGAGATACCAATGCTACCAATACCAATGATTTTTCCTTTTTTGTTGTCTCCAAAAGTGACAAATCCTCCATCTTTGGGTGATAGAGTAGTGAAGAAAGATTTGTCTTCTATCATGTGTCTAGAGCATCCACTATCGATGTACCACCTTCCTTCTTTAGTTTTAGACTTAAGGCATACCTATAAAATAGTAATCAAATGTTGGATTTTGGTACCCATGATTTCTTGGGTCCTTTTTGGTTAGTTTTGTTAGTTTCCTTAACAATCCAAATCTTTTTGATTCTCATGTTCATATTCTTTTTGAATGGACAAGAAAAAATATAATGGCTTTTCTTTCTACAATAATGACAAGTAATATGAGGGTGTGTCATGAGTGGTGCCTTTTCAAAACTTGTTTTGAGATTATTTTGTTTCTTAATAGAGTCATATCCAATGCCGGCCTTATCAAAAACACATCTTTAATTTCCAAGAAGCATGTTAAGATTATCTCTACTTTTTACAAAATTTTCAAGTGTTTTTGTCAAATCATCAACATTGTTTTTCAAAGCAATTTTCTCATTAGAGATGGTGTCAAAATCATTTTTCAAAACAATTTTCTTTTTCTTTAATTCTTCTACATTACTAGATAAAGATGCAACATATTTCTTTAGTACATTATTTTTGGCACATACTTTTCTAAACTCATCTTGTAATTCATTGAAAGCACTCTCAAGTTCTTCATAATTAAAGGTTACCTCATCTTGAGTGAAATCTTCCTCTCCTAGAGCCATGAAACATAGGTTGGCTACTTCATTATTTGAGTTATCATCATCACTTTCTCCCTAAGCTACTACCATGGCCTTCTTGTTCCTTTTGTAGTCTTTTCCAACTTTCTTTAATTTTGGACAATCCATCTTCATGTGTCCCGAATTTTTGCACTCATAGCAAATAATAGGTTCTTTCTTTTGGATGTCATATTTGCTGTACTTTTTCTTGAAAGGTCTTCTTCCTCCATGATTGTTTTTCTTGTAGTACTTTTTGAGATTCCTACTAAACATGGCATATTCTTCATCTTCATTAGAGTCTTCATTTTCTTCTTCATGGGATGAGGCTTTGAATGCAATTTCATTCTTCTTTTTATCCTCATCATTTTCATATCCCTTCATAGTGATTTCATGAATCATCAGGGAACCCATGAGCTTATCCAATCCAAGTGTTGAGAGGTTCTTTGCTTCAATAATTGCAATGATTGTAGTTTCCCAATTCTTTGGTAAACACCTAAGAATTTTTCTCTCTAACTCACTGTTAGTATAGCTTTTGCCAAGAGATTTCAAAGAGTTTAAAATTTCAGTAAATCTAGTAAACATGCTTGAAATAGATTCATCAGATTTCATTTTAAATAATTCATAACTATGAACAAGCATATCAATACGAGATTCTTTAACTTGGTTGGTTCCTTCATAAGTTGCTTCAAGTTTGTCCCAAATTTCTTTAGCAGAGTCACAACTAGACATTTTATTATACTCTTTAGAGTCTAATCCATAAATAAGGGTGATTTTGGCTTTAGCATTTGCTTGCAATAATCTGTGATCCCTCTCATCACATTCATCTTCAGTTTTAGGTACACTAATATTGTCTACTAATTTGGTAGGAATTTTTGGACCTTTGGTGACTATAATCCACATAGCATAATCTATGGCTTGAAGCTATAGGTTTATCTTGTCTTTTCAATGACTATGATTATTTCCATCAGACAATGATGACCTAGTGGTGGCTTGACCTTCAACAGTGCTAGTACTAGCTATGGTTGTCATGGATTGAAAACTCTCAGATGGTTAAATCTAAACAAGAATCTAGGCTCTGATACTAATTGTTATCCAAAAGATAACCTAAGAGGGGAATGAATAAGGTTTTGACAAATACAAATAAAATAAAATTACAATTTGCACAAAAGATAAATAATTCCAAGTAGAGATGAATAACAGTTAATGATAATGCTTAATGAAGAATTTAACAGTGAAGTATGTAATTACAATAAATAATTATATCAGTTAAGTAACGAGATTAAGGAAGAGAAGGCAAACAGATTTATAGTGGTTTAGCTTCAACCAAGCCTACATCAACTCCTCAAGCTTCACTTAAGATTTTCCACTATCTTCTAGCTTCACTGAGGTGCTAGCAACCTCTTCACAAATAGAGCAATCCTCCACAAATTTTACAAAGACTATACTAAGTCCAAAACCTTGCCATCTTTAGCTGATTCTCAATCACACTCAAAGAGTCAAGAAATCTGAGTGTACTACACTATTACAATATTTGAATGATAGGTTTTGCTTTCACAAAAAGCTTGAAATGAAACTCTCTTAAAAAATATTACAAATATTGAAGCTCTGAGTTTATATTAGTAAAAATAAAACTCTCACATGTATATATGCGTAAAGCTAAAGCTCACTATAATTTTTGAATGGAAAATGAAAACCAGATGAAGAACACTTTAGAGAATAGAGAAAGATGCGAGTGATGATTGATTAGAGAAAGTTTTCTTGCTTGTGTTGTTGCTTGTTGTATTTTGTTCAGCAGAAGCTCTGCTATTTAACAAAGAGAAAATCATCAAACGTTGTTTATTGCGTGTGTTGAGAAGATTGAGTAAGATTTTGGTTATCTACTCTACTCAAATTTACATTCCCCATATATGATTAGATCTTGAAAGAGTTTAAGGATGGGTTTGATTGATGACAACTATATTTGAAAAAGAGCCATTGCAACATATAGTGGTCGTTCACCGGATGTCCAAACTGAAATTTTGTACTTGAGGGACGTTCGCCCGGATGTCCAGTGAGGTCCCGATCGTCAAGGATGACTTCTGTGGCTGTCGAGTATACTGTTGGTTGATAGGCGGTGCGAAGCAAAACTAAACTGCAGCAAAACTAGGCCAAAAATCCTTGGTCGATCGTCCGGCTGGATGTCTTCCCGGACGTCCAGCCCCCTTTGGGTTGGACTGTTTCGGTTGCTGCTGTGCTAGGCTGTTTTGAATTCTGTTTTGGGCTGAAATTAACACTTCATTAAGCACATGTTTACACTCCAAAAATATGATTAGGATAGAAAAAATAATGGTATATAATATAAGATTTCAATCTATTTTTCCTTTCCAAATAAATCAAAAACATAATCAAAATAATCATCAAAATCAATAAGTCTAACAAAATAATCATCATCAAAATCAAAATCGATAATCATCAAAATCAAATTGAAAAGCAAGCTTTAAAACTGTAAAATTGTTACAATTTTGAAGTATGATTCATTTAAGCATTTATCCTTATCAATCAAATTGGAAAATATGTTATGAAACTGTAAAATTTTACAGTTTTACTATGATTCATTTTAGCACCCAAAAAAAAAAAAAAACTAAAACTGTAAAATTTTACAATTTTCATCGCTTGTAACTAAAACTCGAAAATAACTTGTTGAGAACTTGAAAATTTTCTCCATTAAAATAGGAAAAGAGAAATGTGTAGTAGAGAAAAGGTAGAAAAATTGAGAGATCGAAAGAGAGAAACAAACATAAAGAGGATTGTACTACTCAAATTTGATGTTGATTTGAGTAGATCTACTTATCTTCTTCGCTGAAAACTTATCTCTTTCACCGTCGGTGATAGTGAAATAAGGAGTCGGTGGTCGGTGGTTACCGGTGAATCCCAATCGATGGTGGTCGCGGGCGATTGTATATTAGAAAGAGACAGAGAAGAAGGTAGGTGTGGTTACCGATCGCCGGAAATCAGGAAGAGAAAGAGAAAGAGAAGAATGAAGATGGAGAGAAAGAGAAAAAAAATAAAATAAATAAGCACAGGACTTTTAGGTATAAACAAAAAGTTTTGGGATTAAATAGAGTACACAACTTTCAATTAGGACTCATTGGTAATTTTCTCAAAAAAAAAAAGAAAGAAAAATCCCATAGTTTTATGCCATTTTTATATTTTTTTTTCAAAAAAATAAGAATATGTTCAAATTTTACAAGGATAAAATTACATTTGAAATATTATTTAAAAAATTTTAATTTCAAATTAGGTGACTTAGATTTTGATAAAAGACATGGCTAAAATTTATATTTTGACTTTCTACATAAGTAATTTTGAATTTAAAATGATAGATATAGAATATAGATATAGATAGTAATGATAATAGATACCATAGCTAGTTCATAAATTAATGATTTAATTAAAATAATAAAATAGAAGAATCAATGATAATTTGCCATGTGTATTTTTATAATTTTTTAATTCAAAAATTTATGAAAATGGAGTTAAAACTTTGAGGTTTGATAAACAAATAACGTTTTACCTTATATTATATAACTAGCATATAAATCCGTGCTATACAAGGGCTAAAAAAATTAAAAATAATTTTAAAATTGAATAATAACATAAAATTTATTTAAAAAGTATAGAAAAATAATTTAGAATGAATTAAATTTTAATCATTTTATTAAAATATATATATATATATATATTGCAGTTGTTATGTCATTAATTGTATATTCTAAGTTCACAATAAGAAATAGATGTCATAATTTAATTGGTAAAGATGAAAAAAATTGAATAAATTAAAAAAATTATATTTATGATAAAATAAAAATAAATTTTGTTTTATAAATTTTTTAATTTTAGTTTATTCTATATTAAAGTTTGTCATAAAACTTAAAACATTCATTTTAGAAATAAAACAATATATATTGATAAAATCACTAAAATGGGTTAAAAAGTCAACCAACTTACACAAAAATTAATTAATGAAAATTTTTAAAATTTAAACTATCTTCAATTGAAACATGCACAGTAATATAATATTAAATGGGAGTATAAGATTCATTTTATATGAGTAAAACAACTCACTTTTTCTTTTTTTACCCAATGTGGGATTATAAAATAAATTATAGACTAATTAGAATTTGATTTTTATAGGGGATTTTTTTAGGGTCCCTGATATTAAGGTTTTATAGCATAAATGACATTTAATATTTTCATAATGTCTAAGATCCCTCAACATTAATCTAAAGAAAATTTGATCTAGAGAATTTCTTTACAGAGAAATTCTGGGAAGGCCAGAGAATTCCTTTAGATTCCAGTCTAGAGATTTTCTTAAAATTCCAGAGAATTTCTCTGGTTTTCGCAAGAATTTCTCTAGGTTCAAACCAGAAAATTTCTCTGCCTTTCCAATCACGATGTGTAATACATAAATTGGTGATCATAGCCAGAGAAAACTCATGTAGACAGAGAAAATTCACACAGTCAGAGAAAATTCATAAAATTACAAATCATGATCACAATCAGAGAAAATTCACACAGTTCCCACATCTAGAGAAAATTTGGGAATAAATTTTGTTTATTTAGTTTTGAATTTTAAAATTAAACTCCCAAAAATGGTTAATGGCCCAAAATTTCTCTAGAAACATTTAACAATTGAAAATCATAGGGTTTAGAACTACAGAATTGCTTTGCAAACTTGAACAACAATAAAAATTATCAGTTGGGTATGCACAAAACAATTAAAAATTTGCATAAAGTGTCGCCAAATTAAGAAAGATAAGACATAGCACTCATTATAACAACTGCGAAGACCTTCTCACGTTTGGGTTGTTCTTCTTCTTCACTGGTAGATTCTACGACTTGTGAAGCTTGGGCTTCTTCAAATTTGACAACAGGTGGTTCGAGAAGGGAGATGACTCGTAAGAGGCGAGCTTGGTGAGCATGAGAGGGCGATCCTTGGCCTTTTCGTCGTCATGGGCATCGTCATGAGAGGTGCTGAGGTTGATGTTAGCGCATCGCTCGAGAGAGGCAAAGAACGCTGAAGCCATGCTCATGTCCATCCAGTTCACCATTCGATCTAGCTTCTTGCACGACATGAATCCACAATTGTTCTCCATAGACTGATTCGTAGACATCTTCTTGTTCTTGTTCTTTTTCTTTTTCTTCTTCGTTGATGGGTTTGAAGATGGTGATTTTGGTTTCGGAGGAAATTACGAGGAGAGAGAGAGGGAAAGAGAGGGAGAGAGAGATTCGGTAGGGAGGGTTTTGGATCGAGGGAATGTAAGTTAAGATTATACATAAAACTAGTTATTCATCTAGGGACCTTATTACAAAAAGAAATATTGTGAATTTCTCTTATTACTAAAAGTTAGAGAATGATGTTAGACTGAATTTTTCATTTTTATATGGTTAAATGAAAGATCCAATGGAGATTTTCTTAATTGTTTAAAATAAAAAATAAAAATAAAAATTAATATGAGATATTGAAACTTTCACAAGGCTCATCATTAAAAATCCTCATTTACTATTTAATATATATAGATATAGATAGGTAGATAATATAATTAGTTTTTGTTAAAAATCTAAAACCACATTCAAGAAAATAGTAATATGAAGTTAAAATTGAAATCATGATAATATAAATTAAAAACCCACTAAAAATATAAAGAGAAATTATATAATTCTTAGAACATTAAAAATTATATAATTCTTAAAACATTACATAAAATTCAAATTATCTAAAATTTGAAATACATTCTTCAAAAAATCTAAATATCATCAAAATGGTCAACATTAAAATAATAAAAAAGTAAAGTTAAAATTTTTAAAATTAAACCACAAGAGCTAGCTAAAATAATAAAGATCAATTATATACAATTTATACTTACATAAAAGGAAAATTTACCCATAAGTCCTAGTTTTTGAAACGTTGCACCATTTAGTCCTAAAAATTTTCTTATGCTCCATTTAGTCCCATTTTTACATCAGCATGATGTAAATGATGTAAATGATCTGATGTTTCATTCTATAATTTCAAAATTTATTGAAATCTGATGAACATTAGATGTTTTTCATCCTATATTTTCAAACATTATTGAAATTTGATGAACATTAGATGTTTGAAATCTAATATTTGTAACATGACTCTGATGTTATTAACATTGTATCTGATGTTATTAACATTATAATGGGACCTTTCAGTCTATAAGAAAACTTTTAGGACTAAACAGTGTATAAGTTATTAATTTGGGATTTATTGGTGCATCCCCCTACATAAAATTCAAATCATCGAAAAGTTGAAATACTTACCCATAACTTTAAAATATATATATATATATATATATAAGAGTATTTATTTAATATTTAATACTATATATATATAAGAGTATTTATTTAATATTTAATACTATAACTTTAAAATATAACTTTAAAATATAAAATATATATATATATATATATATAAGAGTATTTAGTATTTAATAGTATTTAGTATTTAATATTTAATATTAATATTAAAATATTGATAAGACTTTTGGGAGGTCATAGCCGCCTGGACCAAACCAAGAAAAAGACCCAAACGAGTCATGCGATGATATTCACGTTGCTTTTCATCTTCATTCCAAGAAATGGCTTCAAAAGACAACCCAACCAAACCCTAGATTGACTCTCTCGCTCTCTCTTCATTACCTTCTTGCAGGTTCTCGTCTCCCTCTCTTTCAGAATCGCTGATCAATTGGCCGGAAAACAATTACACAGCGATTCTATTTCTTGCGCGACGAGATCTCTGCAGATCTAATTCAAAATAGGTAACTATATATATATGTATTTGTGTATCTTTCTTCTTTTGTTGAATCTGGACGTTTATTTATTCCAATTTTTTTTTGTGGGTTTGGTTCGAAATCGATTTCTGCGTATTGGGTTAATTTAGGTCTGATCTGTTCGTTGGGATGTTAAGAATGTAGGGTTTCAAAGGTTTATGGATTGATTGGTTTGTGTTACTTTCTTTTCAGCTGTTTGGGAAATGTGGAGATATATGTTGATGTCTTTGAGACCAGATATTTGTTTGTTTTGCTGTACCTTGTTATCCTCTCTCTGTGTTTTTTGGTTGTATTGTGTTTTTAAGCTCAATTCAATGCACGTGGTTCTGAATTTATTTCGTTTAAGAGGGGTATTTGGATATCTTTAGGTTTGGTTTGTTTGTCTTACATGTGCAAATTGAAAATAGGTTTCCAGTTGTTGGATTCAAATGTATCTATTAGCTCGTGAAGCACAGACATGGTCACGTGTGCACAGTTTGTTTTGGGTTGTTGAAAATTAGATAGGCGTACCTGCCAAAACAGAAACTGATAATGTTTTTTTGACCGGTAAAGCTATTAGGAAAAAGTCATTAAAGATGAAAATTGCTTAAAAATTTTAATGAGGCCGTCTTTAGGGTTTCATATGGTAAGCTTTTAAGTGGATCGGGAAAATGTTGTGCCACGTTCTGGAAACAGGATGCTGATTATTGAACTGGGGTGCTTCTATCTGTACATATTACCATTTTATTTTATTCAAATTACTTCAAAAGTGTCATGTGCAATTCTTCTTCATGGCATACACTGTAACCACTAACTAATTTACTTCTTGATCAGATAGTAAAAGCTTTTGCGTATTAATTGTCCTGTTACTTAATGGGTATTGTAATTAATGAAGTAAAGCAAATAATTATGTCGTTTTCTCTTGAAAAAACATGTTTTAGGTGTGAATACGATCATAGTTGTCAAATTGGGATTTGAATCTTGTATTTTTATTTATTTATTTATTTAATTTTTTCTGAATCACATCGTGTATCGGAAGTTTTTTTTAATTTGGAAAATAGGTAGAAAAAAAAATATAGTTTAAAAACAAATATTTTGTGAGCAGTGTTATTAAAAGCGCGCCTAGTTGTGCGCCTAGGCCCAAGTCCCATCCTGACACAAACCGTCTTGCATTGTTCCAACTGAGGTGACTTCAATAGGTTGCACTTTAGGTGTGAACCTGGCCCAAAGTGCAGGCCTTGAGGGCTTTTTATTATTATTATTTTCCTTTGATTGATTTTGTTTGAAATTTGACTATTGATAAGATGGTTCAGCTACAGCGGATCCTTGCTCTTAAGTATACATGCCAATACATTAGGCATTGAGCCCCAAATAAACGGCAGAATGAAAATTAGCAGATCCTTACTCTTCTCTTCTCTTTGCCTTTTTGCCTCCTCCTCCTTCTCATTCTTCTGCCATCTTTTCTGAACTGGTTATTTATTTATTTATTTTATTTTTTATTTTTTCTCTTCTTATTCTTCTTCCCTCCCCTTCTCTTTCATATTCTTTTCTCTTCTTCTTCTTCTTGATTTTTGAAATTTTTAAACTTGAAATATTGTTGTTGGTTGATATTTAGATCATGTTAAACCCTAAATTATTTGCTTATATTAAATTTTTTATTTTTTTATTTTTTTAACCTTCAAGGTGTGCCTTACTCTGGTGAAGCCTATGCCCTTGCACCTAAGTCCCAGGAGACATTGGCGCCTCGTTGTGCCTATCGCCTTTAATAACATTGCTTGTGAGAATAAAACACTAAACAATGTATAATTCTTAAAATTTTATGAGTAAGGTTCCTTAAATCAAAGATATGCATGGATCCACATTTATGTAATACATATAAAACGCAGATCGGAGTTTTTTTAATTTTATTTTATGTCTGAGTATGACAAAAAATACAGCATTTTAGTACTTTATTAAATTTCTAATCAATTTTTCCCTCAAATACCATTTTTAGTAATTGTGTAATATGTTGTACATATTGTCTTTCAATCACAAATTAAGTTTTAATATTTTATTTAGAACTTTCAAGTTCTCAAATAGCTTGTCCATAGTTGAAAACATTTAAGTTTAATTGTGTAAGTAGGCATAAATCAATAACAGGATACTTAATACTATACAAGTTGATATTTGCCAAAAAAGTAGAAAAAACAAAATAAAAAGTATGCTTCTCTTCTCAAAATAGTATTTTTTAGTAAGTTGATGAAAGTTTCTGTCAATCAATATTAATTACATAAAATAAGTTCATTTATTTTAAAATTGCTAAAGAAATTTAAGTATTCATGTGACATGTGTATTGCATCATATGTTACGTATCGTATATCGCATCATGTATCTTATATTTATAGTAAGATATATTTATTTTAAGATAGGTATTGATGATAGTATTGATTTACCTCTAAAAAGTATTGAATCGTAAGAAATGTAATGTTAATCGCAAGATATTGACAACACTAGATATGATGCATTTGGATATTTGTAATTGTGAAGTTGCTTTTTAACAATATATGACACATATGGGAAGTATTGATTTTAGCAAATGCTAAGACTATAAATGGGCCTGTCCATTGAGATGGTCATAACTTTTAGGTGAATTTTGTGTGCCTTTTTTAATTTTTATTTTTATTTTTTTATACTAATGCATCTCATGCCAATTTAGGTCTATTAATTTTCCATGTACATCATATGTGAAACCCATGTACAACTTAGACTCTTGAGCTTTTAATTGTGTCCCATAATATTTGTCCCACAATATTTATTTACTAAATAAAAATAATGAATTAATGAGAACAAATACTGGTATACATAATTTTTTTTTGGTTTACTCTTTCAAATCATTCACTAGGATAAACTTTATTCAATTAAGTTTTTTCTAAATTTCATACCAACTGTTTTTCTTTCTTTTTGTTTCGGTTAGAATGTTTCCATATATATATATAACCTTCATCTGCTTGTTTGCTGTGTTCAATATTGAACTCAGCATTTTAACAGTATCGTGACTTTAAATTTGTTTTAATTTTCGCTTTGCAATTTCTGCTAATTGTTGTCAGTATAGGCACTACTACTAGTGTTTTTCCTTGTTGTAGTAGAATTGATGGTATACAGTTTTTGTTCAATTCATCTTGCTTGTAAGGTACCTAATACTTTGTCTGATAATCTGTGAGGATTGCAATCAGATCAATAAAATAATTGAAACAGTGATCTGTATTTGTTCCATATAAAACTTCAACACTTGCATCTCCTTTCAAGCATGACCTTCAGCTCCTCTCTCAAATATGGTTGACATGACTAATATATTTCAGGTTGCAATAATAATATGGTCACCATATGCTGCATTAGTTCCTTTGATTTCCCTATGAAGAGTTATGTTCTTATGATGGGAAGAATATATGGGGTTTTGGGATCCTTAATAAAGGATTCAAGTTGCAGTTGAAAGGGCTAATGGTGGCCCATATTAAATGGTTCCGTAAACATGGATCCCTTATAGTTCCGTAAACGTGGATCCCTTTTTTGACATGTTTTTCAGCAATATTATTTTTAAATTCAAATCTTATAGTTATGTTTGTGCTTGTATGCGTCTTTGCATTTCTTTTAAAATTTTCATTCTGATTGAGTTGTGTATTGGTGCAGGCAGTTATTTGAAGATTAAATGTTTTATGTTGCTATTGAAGTTATATCTTTTGGAGTTGAATTTGGTCGAACTTCTTTGATGGATAATGACCATTCCGATGGATAATACTTTAGATCTTTCAACAAGAGAGCGTGTTCAACGTCTTTACACCAAGGTATTCCTTTGCTTTATCTCTGAACTTTTGTTCAGCTAAATGATTGGATTAGAACAATGTAATTTTTATTGTTGAGTACAATGGATCCTTTGTTCATGTGCCTGAAAAGGGTATAGCAATCTAGTTATTTATGTAAAAAGGGTAAGAGTGATGTGTATGTGCTTTATTTTGGGTGAATATTGATGAAAGGATGTAGGAATTAAAATTATGTACATAGTATTTTTCTCATAATGTTTAGAGGAGCATAATATATATCAAAAGAATCTGGTAGGATTTCAAAAAAGAAAAAGAAAAAAGAATCTAGTAGGCCGGTCCTGTTTAGAAAACTTTTGAGTATTTATTTGTTATTGTTATTGTTATTGTTGTTGCTGTGTTGGTGATTATGACCTAGTTGTTTGACATTCATCTCTTCACTATAGAATGTTGAATTGGAGAATAAGCGTCGGAAAGCAGCACATGTCAGGATTCCCTCAGATCCCAATGCATGGCAACAGATGCGAGAGAACTATGAAGCTATTGTTCTTGAAGATCACGCTTTCTCTGAACAGCATGAAATAGAGTATGCTTTGTGGCAATTGCATTATAGGAGAATTGAGGAGTTGCGTGCACACCTTAGTGCTGCTCTTGCATCAGCAGGATCGGCCACGTCTCAAAATGGAAAAGGTGCCACACGTCCTGGACCTGATCGAATCGCCAAAATTCGTACCCAATTTAAAACCTTCCTTTCAGAAGCAACTGGGTTTTATCATGATTTGATGGTAAAAATTAGATCTAAATATGGTCTACCATTAGGTTATTTCTCTGATGATCAACAAAATCAGATTTTGTCCCAAGATGGAAATATATCTGCTGAAGTGATGAAAGGCTTGGTATCTTGCCACCGTTGTTTGATTTACCTTGGGGATCTTGGTCGTTACAAAGGGTTATATGGAGAGGGTGAGTCCAAAGCTAGAGATTTTGCAGCAGCATCAAGCTACTATATGCAAGCTTCTTCACTTTGGCCTTCAAGTGGCAACCCTCATCATCAGGTGTTCCCATGTGATCCCTTCATATTGTAGCTTGCTTACAATTCATGTCCGTGTTGAAGTCTGCTATGGCTTTTTTTTCCACCCTGTATAATTGCCGTATGGTGATAAATCCATGTTATTGAACTCATCATTTGCTTATTCTCAGCTTGCAATACTGGCTTCATATTCAGGGGATGAATTATTGACCATTTACAGATATTTCCGAAGTTTGGCAGTTGATAACCCTTTTTCCACAGCAAGGGATAATTTGATCATTGCATTTGAGAAGGTAAGCATGTGCTATGTAGAACTGGTATGTTGATGAAACTGTGTATTGTATTTCTTTTGTATGCTAGTCCAGTTTTAATTATCTGTCATAAGGATACTTGGAGTTTATTTAGTAACCATACCATGCTATAGTCTTGAAAACAAGGCAATGCTTGAGAAATATGGGTGTGATTATTGTTCCACGAGACCATATGGATTCCTGTGCTGGCTGGCCAACTTGGAAGAACTGTATGCTGCCTTAAATTTGGACTGGGTCCTGGCATGGCAAATGTTGATACCTTATGTTTGGAAATGCTGGTATGGTACACCATGTTTGCACCAGTTGGTCTATCTGGAAAACTCCGAACTTCTGGGTAAAAGGTCGGCTTTTGTCAAAATGCCAAAAAACCATCAAGCTGTCATGAGCCAAAAAAGCCAAATGTTACAGCAACTTTTTCACTCACAAAAAGCTGGTTTTTTTAGCAGCTAACTGAAAAAGCCAAAAAGCAAAAAGCCACTTAAAAAGCCAACCCAAACACCCACTAAGCAGTTACAAGTGTCTCTGTACCTGACCTGATATTGAATTTAGCACGAGCTGTACACAGGTGTGGATGTGCACACTCACATCATGCATGTTCTCAGGAATAGATAGAAAAATTGTGGCCATTTATCTAGATGATTGCAGGTTTATCACTGTGTTGTTTGGGGAGAGGTGTATTTGTATTTTACATAAAGCATTTCGTTCCTCTTTTCGGTCACCACCAAAGTGATGACCTTACTCCAAAATCTGATTCGCCATTTAAATTGAGTCAGTGCTGCACTAGACCCTTTTTTCTGCTGGGAAAATATAATCTGTGAATATCTTTTCGGATATTCTTACACAGGAGCTCAAGGAATTTCTGTGCATGGATTTGTGGCTGCATTAACTGCAATGCTTCATGTAGGTTTCCATTGAAATGCTTGCGATCAATTTCATTCCTTCTCTTTTCTCTGTCTTCTCTCTCTATTTTTTTGAAGGAAATATGAACAAGTGCGCATTGATTGTCTAGTATGCAGTCATTGCTAGGCTTAGGCAAAGGTGGTGTTAGATACAGACTGATGAAGATTTGGATCTAAGGCCCGTTTGTTTTTAGAGGTAGAATGGAGGGGATTGATAGTGAGGGGATTAAGTAAAATTGTGTTTGTTTTGATGATAGTTGTTGGTGTAGGGATCAGTGTTTTAAAAAGCGCGCCTAGGCGCGCGCCTAAGCGCTAAGCGAGGCGAGGCGCAGGGTTGGCGCTCAAAGTAGACGAAGCGAGGTGCATTGCGAGAAGCGCATGTAAGGCACTGAGGCGCGTGCCTTTTGCCTAGGCTGAAAGCGCACGCTTCATGCGCTTTCGCCTAGGCTGAAAGCGCACGCTTCATGCGCTTCGGCTAGGGCTGACCTGTTTTGTGTACGTGTAATAGCCACATAGGATTAAAACTCTTATACAATACAAATCTATTGGTAAGCTTCTTCGAATCGATTGATCTGAGCTTCCACATTGACTGATCTGAGCTTCTTCAGGTTCGTCTCTGCTTCTGCTTCTTCTCCTCTCTCTGCTTCGTCTTCTCTTCTCCTCTCTTCTCTTTTCTTCTTTCGTCGTCTTCTCTCTCGCTTCTGTCTGGCTCACGATCGCGATCTCTCTCGCCGATCGCGATCTCTCGCCTTCTCTCTCGCAATTGCGATCGTGATCTCTCTCTCTCTCTCTCTCTTTCTCTCTCCTCTCTTGATTCATATATATATATATAATATAATACATTATATGATACCTATTATATAATATATATATATAATATACTTATATATAATATATAATATATAATTGATTCATATATATATATAATATTATATAATATATAATATACTTATATAATATATAAAATATAATATATACTTATTCATAGTAATAAAAAAAATAAACACATGTATGTAAAATAAAATAAAAAAATTAATTAAAGCACATTATGTAAAAAATATAATAAATAAAAAAAATAAAATATATATTAAAAAAATTAATAATTTTTTTTTTTCTTCTTCTTCTCTTCTTATTAAAAAAATTAATAATATACATATTAAATACTTTCTATGTTGAAAATTGTGTCATATTAATATTTTACTTAACTTTTATAACTTGCGCCTCGCTTTGGTGAGACGCGCGCCTCGCCTCGCGCCTCGGCGCTTAGGCTCCAGGTGACCTTGGCGCCTCGAGACGCCTGGAGCTTTTTAAAACACTGGTAGGGATTGTTAAATTATTTTTATATAAAATAAATATAAAATAATAAAACAAATAAAAAAAATACAAAAACATTAGACATTAATGTTCAAAAAAAATGCCCAACATGTAAAAAATAAAAAAATAAATAAAAAATAGAAAAAAATAAAACAAATAAAATAATGATTTTTGCTTAACAAAAAATACAAAAAATTAAACATTAATGTTCAAAAAAAAAAAAAAAAATGCCCAACATGTAAAAAAAAATAAAATAAAAAAAAAGTCTGGCGGGACTATTTTTTTATTACGACCTCCACCTCTTCCATCCCAATCCCCTTTTCAAGGCCCAACTTAATCCGGACTTCCATCTCAATCCCTTCCCCAAATCTGTAAACAAACACAACATTAAATGGGTCCCATCTTTATCCTAATCCCATCCCTCCCTCTATACCCCAAAACAAACGGGGCCTAAAGGTTTAGTTTGTGTTTGCCACTATAGTTGATGTCATTCATGGCACTGAATGAACGCAAACTAGTTTGGTTTCTGTTTGAAAATCTGTATACTTATGTTTATGAAATGTTAATTATGGCTTTAGCTGTATTTTATTTATTTATTTTTTGCAGAACCGTCAGAATTATTCTCAGCTGTTTGGGGATGCCAAAGCTTCTGTTAAGATGCCCCCTGCACGGATGAATGGAAAAGGGAGAGGAAAAGGAAAAGGTGAAACAAAGGTTCCAAAAGATGATAGGGTGGAAGCTAGTCTTGTCAAGGAAAAAGCATCTTTACCTGAGATTTTTAAAGCCTTCAGCATTCGTTTTGTCCGACTTAATGGTATTCTTTTCACACGGACAAGGTATGTCTTCTGATCAAAATGGTTTAGGTTGTATATGGCAGTCCAGTCAAATCATTTGGTAATGTTTCTCTGTTATCTTTTTCCAGCTTGGAGACATTTGGGGAACTTTTCTCTATGGCTAGAAGTGATTTGCTGGAGCTTCTTGCTTGCGGTCCAGATGAGGAGTACAATTTTGGTTCAGATGCTGCTGAATGTAGACTTGTGATTATCAGACTGATAGCCATCCTCATATTCACTGTTCACAATGCAAATAAAGAAATTGAAAATCAGTCATATGCTGAAATTTTACAACGTTCAGTTCTGCTCCAGAATGCATTTACTGCTATTTTTGAGTTTATGGGGCATTTAATTCTCAGATGCATCCAGTTGAATGATCCTTCAACAAGCTATATGTTGCCTGGCATAATGGTTTTTGTGGAATGGTTAGCTTGTCGGCAAGATATTGCAGTTGGCACTGAAGTGGAGGAGAAACAAGCTAGTGCTAGATCATTTTTTTGGGATAACTATGTTTCCTTTTTGAACAAGCTTTTGTCAAGTGGATTCTCATCTAGTAATGAGAATGAAGATGAAACATGTTTCTTCAATATGAGCAGGTATGATGAATGTGAAACTGCCAATCGGCTTGCATTGTTTGAAGACTTTGAATTGAGAGGATTCCTGCCTCTGCTTCCTGCACAACTAATCCTTGATTTTTCGAGGAAACATTCATTTGAAAGTGATGGTGGCAATAAAGGGAAGAATGCTCGTGTTCAGAGGATTATAGCTGCTGCAAAGGCTCTTTCTAATGTGGTTCGTGTTGGGAAACAGGGAATTTATTTTGATCCAAAGTTGAAGAGATTTGCTATAGGTGTTGAACCACAAATGTCAGATGATTATTTGCTTCGTAGCTCCTTAGAGATGCCCAGATTAAATGGTACCATGCAAGAAAATCCAGCAGAAAGTCAAGTGAATCTTGGACTTTTGCAGCCAAAGCCACAGTTATACATGGAAGGGGAAGAAGAGGATGAGGAGATTGTCTTCAAACCAACTGTGTCTGAGAAGCATACTGATGCTGCTTCAAAACCAAGCTCTTTTGAGGTTTTGGGGTCTGTTGTTAATTGCTCCAAGGCTGATTTGGGAAATAACGTTGGGTTTGTTTCAGCCTCTAATGATGGTTTCCTTTTGCCAAATGCTTTTAATACAAGTTCAAGGCCACCTACATCTCTTGCTAATATTACTGCTCAGTATTTGCAACCAATCCAGCCAAATACTTCTATGTGGCTGGCAGAAGAACAGGTTTCTATTGCAAATGAACTGACCAATTTGAGCTTATTGGAGAATGGGTTTCCTATGAAACATGGTTTGCAAGATCATTTGGGAGCTTTGCAGCCTATTGCGCTTTCAGTTCCATTTCCTCATCAGTATGTGAATCTCAGTGCTGGAAATAAATATCCAGTTCAGGTCCCTGAAACTGCAGTGCCTTCTAAGTTCGATTTGATTATGTCATCGGGAACTGTTTTGGATAGTTTGTCCATGAAGCCATTGTCAATGATGCCTGCAGGTTTGAGAAAGAATCCAGTGAGCCGACCCATTAGGCATTCGGGTCCTCCTCCTGGATTTAATTCTGTTCCTCCCAAACTTGTTGATGAGTCCTTGTCTGGTGTAAGACTGAAGAATGAAAATCCACCAATCGATGATTATAGCTGGCTAGATGGATATCAATTGCCGTCATCAACCCAAGGCATTGGATTCAGTAATACCATAAATCAGTCAGCAGAGGCATACCCTGTGAGTAAGATCAATAGCTCGATGGGGATGGTAGGCTTTCCCTTTCCTGGAAAACAAGTGTCAACACAGCAAGTCCATGGAGAAAAACAGAATGGCTGGCAGGACTATCAGTTTTCTGAACGTCTGAAACTATATCAGGAGCAGGAGCAGCAATTTCAGAAAGGAAATCAACAGTCTATTACATTGCCAGAGCAGTATCAAGGTCAGACTCTCTGGGAAGGTCGTTTCTTTGTGTGAGATGATTATGGGAGATAGATGGTAAGCCAATGCCTTTTTAGGTTCTTTATTATTATTAACAATGTTTTCTTTTGGCTGGTGAGATGAACTGATTTTACCTGGTGATTTCTGTGAAAGCACTGCAGGTTTTTGGGGACTTTCCCTTTAATTTTTCTCAGAATCTAGTGTTGATTTTTTTGCCATTCAGGTTGTGAACAGTTTACTGTGGTTGATGTCCAGTGACCTGGTGCTACCAGTTCAGAGTTCGCCTTTCCAGAGCCAATGTTATTTTCTGTTGGAATATGGATGGTCTTGGATTGTTGCAGGCACTTGCTGATGAACAGGTTTGTGTGTGCGCACACCATTATTTTGTTTGAATCTGAAAGTTTGTCATTTATGATTCTTCTTGCATTTTCTCAATTCAAGATATTTGTGTACACAGCCTTCAAATACTTTCCAGTCCAAAAGAACCAAGTACAAGTCATAAGAAGTGCTGTTGACTTTGAATCTGTGACTTCTCAATATATTTATATATATAAATAAAGTGCACCTTTGGTTCTTCCATTTTTGCAGTGGCCAAAACTGTGGAATTGTCAGCCAAATTCACCTAACCGAAGCTTGAACTATTTCTGTTTTAGTAGTATTTAGCATAGCTTTTACCGAATTTGTTGATGTTTCACTCAACATCCCAGATAAGCCCATGCATACATGAAAAGATATTCCTGAGGGGGCCAACCAAGTTGGTGAGTGGGTATGCTTCCCACGTATTGATGAGGGTTTGAATTCCTCCCATTTGCTTGGTTCACATGATTAGGTGTAACAGTTTGAACCTAAAATTTACCTTTCTAGAGCGGGTCCAGAGGGCCCTGCCTAGGATGGGTTTTTGCTGAATCCAGAGGCATTGTCTGCCAGCCATTTGGTATCATGATTTTCTTTGGCCTGGTTTTATTACTTGTATGCTATTGACAATGCTTTCTTATAGGTCTATATTTCTTGGTTTTTAAGGTTTTGAATTAGTGGTCTTATTTTATTTTCTTTTCTTTACACAGCTTGTGCCGAGCTTTCCAGACCGCATGAGTGAAGATCATGGAAGTCAATAGGTGTGGGAAATGCAGATTTTATGAGGGTAAGATCTTTGTCTGGTTGGATGGGTTTGGGCATCTAACGTGTAAGCAATTTCGGAAAGTGGTGGGCAAGTATTTGAAGTTGGATGAACCGAACTACTACTAGCTATTATAGTTGACTGATAAAAATCCATCTGCCAGATGGGAACATGAGTAGTTTTTGCGATGCTTGCCATGATCAGCAGTCTCTGGCAGTCTGTCTATAATAGACATCTTGGCGGTTTCTGCAGAGCTGCCTTGAAGTTCTGAGAGATCTAATTGAACTCAAAAAAAGTTATGTGAAAAGTCTGGTTAATGCTGGGTTGGAATGTGATGATAGATGAAAATAAGTCTCTGGTTACTGAGGCATTTTGGTATTTATCTTTCTGTGTCTGATTAATCCAGCCCTTTATGAACTCATGCTTTTACACTCGTTGCTTGACCTCAAAATGGTTTTTCTAGTGTTGCAAGTTGTGAGCTTTTGTGGATGAATAATTAACTTCGGTTTGGTTTGCCTAATGTCAATAGTGGTTATTAATATGCTATTCTTTACACTCTGTTTCTCTTTATTCAATTGAATCCGACTTGTATGTTTGTGTGTTGTGGATTGGTCCTACGGAACCTCTCATAATTGTGATTGTGAATATGTTAGATGTGGATTGGCCCTACCATTTTGACCCCATTTTGTTGTTGAATACTGGGGGTTCTAAGCTCTTTGATCGCAGCCAAATACAGTGATGAAACCAGATTTTGGGGATTTAGTTTGGGCTTTTAGTTGTTTTCTAGAAATAGTTCAAACAATTTGGTAGATTTAGGAGTTGCAATTTAGTTTGCTCTTGGGATATTTTTGGTGTTATGATAAACATGCTGCAAATGCAAGCATGATATAATTTGTTTGGATTGTGATGGGATTTTGGATAAAGTATATTTTACATTGCAGTTTATTAAAATTTGTTGGGAAAATTATAAAAAGAAAGTTTGATATTTATAGCAAAACAAATTGTGAGTTTTTAATTTTGTCAATTTAAATTTTAAATTTGTCTTCAATTTTTCATCATACTCAATAAAAAATGAGACATTAGATATTTTATGTATATTTAGATTGAGTTTAATGATTAAAATTTTATTTTATTTATTGGTTTTACTCAACGGAATAGGCCAATGGTTTATATTAAAAATAAATAAAAAAAATTAGAATTTAAATTGATAAAATTAAAAATTTAAGATTTATTTTGTTATAAATGTAAAACTTTGAGATTTATTTATTTATTTATTTATAATTTCTCCAAAATTTGTTCTTTGAATTGGTGAATTGGAAATCGCTGGTTGTTGCCTTGTTGCTACAACAATAGGTAAACCCAAATTTAATGAAGGTACAAAAGTTTATTCCCCACTTGGCTTGGCAACGTGAGGGATTATTTAGTGGTTATGGAGTATATATGATATTTGTTACGTTGTTTTTTCTGAACTTTTTTTATTTGTATTGACTAATAAAACTCAAGTTGGGAAGTCACGTGTATTTGTTTTAATATCACCAAATAATTTTTTTTTTTTAGTAATTGAAAAAATCATCCTAAAAAAATTAAGATTTTTTGTGGCGCATTGTAAATTGGATTAGCTTGAATTCTCCAAAATTATTGTCAATATTTCAAAATTATTCTAATATCATCACGATGTTAATGAAAAATGCAAACAAAGTCTATTGTAGCAAACCAAATTGGCAGCATGGTTACTATGATATATTACCCAAAAAAAAAAAACTCTACTAAAGGTAGCTAAGAGTAAACATTCAAGACAATGGTTGAATAAGAGACTGATGAAGGGAAGCAAGATAATTAAAAAAAGAATCTTTTAAGAAAAATGACATAAATGGTTACAAAACCAATTTTAAGAATTTCTCTCCATCAAATTAAACCAAAATCGGAACAAATCTCTAAATTATTAAATTCAAACTGGAGAATATTTTTTTATTTATTTTTAAAAAAATAAAAAGAGAAAGAAAATTAAATTGAGAAATCTTTACCAAGCTTAAGAAATGAACTTATTTAAATCATTAAATCCTCAAATCCGGAAGAGAGCTTTCAGATTTTGTTGTAATCATAAAAATGAAATTTTAAGGATTTTTTTTAATTAAATAAGGAGTTAATTTATGACTTTACTGAAATTGATGTGTCGAGTTTATTAGAAAAAGAATGAGGAAAAAATCATAATAAAACAACCAATTTATTATTTAACAAAATCTCAATAAATTTGACATGTCAAGAGTCAACAAGCAACAATGGTATCCTATTTTAATTGAAAAAATTTTGGGGGGGGGGGGGAGAACAAGAAAAAAAAACAAGTATAAGACAATTTCCAAAACGTTAGGCAACTGAGAATAAAAAGATGGGAAAAGTTAGGGATCATGAAAATTTTTTCATGAAAATGATTATGAAAAATTTATGATTTTTGGATTACCTTGATTAGTGTGTGGTGTTTTATTCTAAATGCAATCCAAGGATCACAAAGTTTTCATGATTATTTTCATGAAAGATTTTTCATGACACCTAGCATTGCTGTAAAAAGATATCCTTTTTTGCCATAAGAGTAGGACTATAAATGAGCTAAGTAGTAAGTAATTTAAGCATGATTTGAAAACAATATAGTTCTAACAAAAAAGAACTATATAAACTTTTATAAAAAATGATGTAGTTGCATCGAGATCTTTCATTTTAAACAACACACAATTACATTCTAAATTCTCACTATGCAACACCGTGTCCAGTACTACAAGAAGAATTTCAAATGTGCTATTTATAAACTCACTTGAAGGATTTCAAATGTGCTATTTATAAACTGAATAATTCTTCGTAGCTCGAATCTCTCTTTCCCGAATCTCCCGACTGCCCAAAACGACGTCGTTTTGGACAGTTATTTTTTATTTTTTATTTTATTTTATTTATTTATTTTTTTTAAGGTCTGAAACAGATAGAAGAGAAAGAGAAAGAGAAAGAGAAAGAGAGAGAGAAAGAGGAGATGGTCGCCTCCGCCCGATCGTCGCAGCTCGTTGCAGCCCCGCCTCCGATCCGATCGTCGCAGCCCGATCGGAGGATCTGTGATGATGTGATGATGATGATGATGTGTTGGGTGGTTGATGATGATGATGATGGGTGGTTGATGATCTCTCTGTCTCTCTCTGCTACTCTTTCTTCTTCTTCTCTCTTCTTTCTTCTCCTTCTTCTTTCTTCTTCTCTTTTTCTGATTGAAAAATAAAAAAAATAAAAAAATTTAAAACAACGAAACGACGTCATTTTGAATTCGAAGGATTCAAATACCCTCTCTTTCGAGATGCGTAGCACAACTCTTATAAACTTTCACTTGAAGGTATAATAGGACTGTTTAGTATGGTTATCTTGAAAGTGCTTTGACTTTCTAGCATATTATATTTTTTTATTGTTGTTAGAAAACAGTAAGAATAAAATTTATGTTAGGAAAACAACTCATTATATATAAATAAGGGCAAAAAGCACTGAATTCTGTGGTTTTGGATAGTTGCAAATAACTTTCCCGACGTTTGAAAATATACATATATATTTTTTTTAATGATTTTGAATTGATTTGCAATCGTCACGTCATTAATATCCATATCAAAAAGATTAATTTACCCTTCCACACTCACCCCACACAAATGTCACACACAAGCTCTCTCGCTCTCTCTCCAGAGCATGTATCACATCGCATCACTCGCCTTATTTTTTTAATTAAAAAAACAAATTTTATTTAATTTTATTTTAATAAAATACATATAATTTTTAATATATAAATTTAATTTTTATAAAATTAATGACAGTGTTTGGTTTCAGTTTTCTAAATTCAGCTTTTTAAAAATTAAATTTTTTGTTTTCCTTATTTATTTTTATTTTATTGTTGTTTTTATTTTTAGCGAATATTTTCAAAAATTTAAAGTAATTCTTTTACTTTTTTAGATGCACCTTACTTAGATATATCTAAATAGTAAAATATTTGTGAAAAAATATTTTTAAAAATTAATAAATACACAAAAATACAAAAATTTACTGAATTTTCATATTTTTTGTTTTGTTTTGTATTTTCGGTATTTAGTGAATTTTTTAAAGATTTTTTTACAAATATTATACTTTTTAAGTGTATTTATGTTAGGTGTGTATAAAATTTTTTTTAAAAAATTTGCTTAAAATATTAAAAAAAATCAGTGAAAACAAAAAAATACGAAAAACGAAAAAGTAAAATTTCTTAAAAAGTGAATTCTAAAAACTGAAACCAAACAGAGTGATATTATTAAAAAATATATCAACAAAATGTTTAAAATAAGATTAATATTTAACATATTTAATAAAAATTTAAATTAATAATTCAATAAATATATAAAAAAAACTCGCATAATTAAAATAAGGGCAAATTACATATACCTCCCTTGAGGTTTGGCTAAATTACAGATACCCCCTGAGGTTTCGGAAATTACATCCCACCCCCTAAGGTTTGTATTTTCATAACAATTTGCCCCATGAGGTTTAAATTTCATAACAAATTATCCCATAATTTGTTATGAAAATATAGCATTCAAGGGGAAATTTGTAATTTCTCAAACCTCAGGGGGGTATTTGTAATTTAGCCAAACCTCGAGGGAGGTATATGTAATTTGCCCTTAAAATAATTTGTGTGATTTGAAATTAATGGAAATAAAAATTATTTAGAATTATTTTTTGAACAGAGAAATATTATTTAAAAAAACATAAAGAGAAAAAAAAATATTAACTCAAATTGTACGAAATTAATAATAATAATAATAATAATAATATAATAATAATAATAATAATAATAATAATAATAATCATATTTAAACTACACAAATGTTAACTTAAATTGTATAAATAAAAAATACTAATAAACAATGCATATATTAATAATTAAACCATACAAATATTATTTTGTAATTTTATTAACTCAAATCATAAAATAAAAATATTACAAAATTAATACAAAACAAAAGGTTCACCAAAAATAACCCCCCCCAAAAAATAGTCACATATATTTTAACATTAAAAATAGTTTCAAAAAATTACGTCATGAGAAATCCAATTTATCATATTTGATTGAATTATGTCTTCTATTTTTTTTAAAAAAATAAAACTAATTTGTTAAAGAAAAGATCATTTTCTTATAAATAAATTGTATAATAAAGTTTAATAAAATATAATCAAGTGTTTCCCCTCCATGTTGTTTGCAGAAGACATTTCAATATTCCTCACAAATTAAATAATAAAGTTTAAAGAAAATTAAACAATAAAATTAAAAAATTAAAAAGACACTATAGAGTGGAAAACAAATTAAAAAAATAAATATTTGATTAAATAAAAAATAAAATAAATAAGAGTTTAAAATATAGCTGGGAAAAAAAAATTGTATAATAAGTTTAATAAATATAATCAATTGTTTCCCCTCCAATGTTGTTTGTAGAAGACATTTCGATATTTCTAATAAATTGTATAATAAAAATAAAAATAAAAAATGAAAAAGGCACTATAGAGTGGAAGACAAATTAAACAAATAAATATTTGATTAAATAAAAAAATAAAAAATAAATAAGAGATAAAAATATAATTAAGAAAAATAAAATAAAAGGGAGAGGGAGGACTAATTGTTCCTAGATGGTTTCACTTTTCTCTCCAATTTGGGTGGAGTATAGCGTTAGGGCAGGATCATTTTGGCATTTCAATCAAACCATTTTTGTAGGAAAAGTTGTCAAACGGAGCAATACATGCAAATGGGGGCGTGCGCAGCCCACTTGCTCTTTGTTTGGTTGGAAAAGGTAACAGTTGCAGATCAGTCCAAAATTATAGGGGAGGTGTCTGCATATTTTCAAACGTCAAGCTTATCTGCAATGGCCCAAAATCAGAGGGGTTATGTGCTTTTTGCCATATAAATATAATATGTTGTCTTTATATGCAATTGTTGTTTTCACATTAATATGCATAAATAACTTTGATGGGGGTTAAGTGCTTTTTGCCATATAAATATAATATGTTGTTTTTATATGCAATTGTTGTTTTCACATTAATATGCGTAAATAACTTTGATGGCATATTTGGTTCTCTGGAGTTAAGGTTGGTCATTCTGTCGGAATACCCATTCTCATATTTGGTTCGGCAAAGGAAAGAACTGTACAATACAAATAAAATCACCATCTTCCAATTCAAGAGAAAGACTGTTCCATCGAGAGACTAAAAAATAACTATTCTATTCCTGCCCAAAATTATTCCAGTAAACCAAACGCTACCTAAGAATGACCTAGACAAAAACATCTGCACACTAAAAAGGGGACAAACCAGAATTTTAATTCATCCTTCAAAAAACAATTTAACCCAATGGTTGAATGTTGTAAAAATTACACCTTTTACAATTGGAACATGGTCATAGTGCTCCTGGTTACATTTTTTCTCTATACCTTTACCAACAATCTTACCTATGCATCTATAGTAGAGACATTAAGCAATTAAAAAGAATAGAGAGGAAGAAGATAAGTCCTGTTTGGCAAGTGTGATTTTCCAATATACAGGCAATAAGCTTCCTCTGGCAGCAGCTAAAGACAATGCTGTCAAACACGAAAAAATGTGTTCTGGAGGCTTGCAGGTTATCATCCCTTTTAAGTGCTGTCTTCCTCAAAAGTTTTGAAAATGAAATCACGAAAGCGCTTTGAGTATTGTTTTGGATCGACTGCTGATATTGAGGTTGGGTCATATTGGATAGACTTGTAGGCATGCTCAAGCTTCTTCGTAATGTCATAGTCCTGTAATATGTCTATGATGCCAAAGAACATAACTACATCATAGTACTCGCCTGTCGGTTCTCCTACTAGCTGAAATTCGCAGTCGTTCTTTCTCTCAGTCCTTTCAACTCTTGCGGGCATGTTCACTCCTAGCCTTATACTAGCCCACCTGCAAAATTACTCAAATGAATGAAAATACTTCAAGAGTTATTAATTTACATTTTATAGACATGTATATATATGTACCTCGAGGGTGCATCTATTAACTTTCAATTTTCATTTCAATATAGATCATTTTTGAGATGTTTCGATTTTAGATTTGTGGACGAAAAAGGAAAAAGTAAAGGAAAGAGAAAAGTCAGGAAAAGAAAATGAAGAAAAAGAAACAATATTCCTTTCTTTTGATTGATTGGTTTGTTTGTCCCAAACATACATAAATACAAACAATTGGAAGATTAATTATTTCTGGTCTATAATGAAGATTCTTTGTTGTTATTGAGTTATTTTATTCTTCCTATTATGAACTCTTTCATGTATTGATTTCTGAGTTTCTAAAATGTGTTGTTGAACCATGATTTTCCTAATTGATGTAATTCTTTTCATATTTGTAAACATTATCCAATCGATTGACGCCAAAGAAAAATATTATCCAAAATATCATTACTAATAGGTTTACGTAATTTTATTTTTGTTTCATTTTTCTCTCCCTCGACATATCTAAAATTCAAACATAGCATTAGTGCAGAGATATTTTACCCTGCTGGATCTAAAAGAAGTTGATCCACATCTACTCTTGAAAGCCGGGGAGCTGATGATTCAGTCTCAAGGTCATCAATATCTGCTAGAAAGAAAAGGACACATTAGTTTTCTTTCTTTATTGAGAAAAGAATTTTATTTGTTTGGATAGGAAATATTTTCTTACAACGAAGGTTTGAAAACATAATCGAGTTCAGGCTCATACCAGATAGAGTAAAGATAATTTTACTAAAAAACATAAACATCATTTTTGTTTTCGTCAACATTAATCCATATGTAACAATGAACCATTCCTCACCAATTAAATCTAAAAAACCAGAAGGAAAAATAAAAGATTTAGGGACAAGTAATAACCGATAGGTGTTCGAGCTCCAGAGGGAATGAGACTGCCAGCTGTAGTTGTATCTATGAAGTGAAGGCCAACTAGAAGGCTGTAGTCCATGATTCTTTCCTGTTCCAGAAACTCACAGTCCCTGTCGATTTGCCTGTTTTTTTTATTTATTTAGTTATATAAAAAAACAAAAATGTTCACTTTTAATGCCTGCTGAAAAATGATTGAAACTTGAAAACAATTTCAAGGAGCACAGAGAAATTCTAATTTGATTTATGCCCATTTGGTTGCATGCAACCACATTTTAGAAATGGAATAAATACTAAGGTGACATGCTGGAACCCCAAAAAGAGTAGGGGTGTACAAAGAAACTGGTAAATCTATCTAGACCAATCCAATAGTTGCACGAGTGAGTATGATAGTGTATGTTGCGCATGTGAGTGAACACTAAATATAATAAAGGTGTTTTGTCATCTAGCGTCTATAGACAACACCATATAACTTCAAACTGGATAAAGGTGTTCAACACCATATAATAAAGGTGTTTTTGTCTCTCCAAACCTTTTAACCAAACATATTCTTAAGGAGTTCAATGTTATATTATACAGTAATATTAGGTATTATGAAAAAAAATTTATGAAAATAATTATAAAAGGTTTGTGATCCTTAGATTACACTTAGAATAAAGCACGACACACTAATCAAAGTAATCCAAGAATCATAAATCTTTCATGATCATTTTCATGAAATTTTTTTCATGACCCCTAACTTTTCTCTATATTATAAATTCAAACTGAATCTAACAAATGAAGTATTGTATTTAATGTATGATCACTGTTTATGTTGTAACCAATTAAATTCAAGTTGCATTTATGTTCTTTTGCAATTAATTAATCTTATATCGATAATTGGGAATTTTTTTTTTTAATAAGCTTCGTTTGGGAAGTAGGTTGGCTTTTTGACTTTTTTGACTATTTTAGCCTAGGGCTAAAAAGCGTGGTTTGGGAAGGATTTTTAGCTTTTTTTACTTTTTTAGTTTTTTTGTAAGAGAGAATGTAATAATTATGGGTTGGATGTGATGTTTTGTCTTATTGGACTAAAAAGCATATTTTGTTTTTTTGTGACTATTTTAGCCAAAAAAAAGCCTCCAAACTAACTTCCCAAACGGAGCATAATAGCCTAAAATCCTAGTATCAAACCAAACCAAACTAATTTTTATGATCAGTTAGATAATTTCAATGATGTGATTCTAGAGTCCTGCTATGGACATACAATTTTCTACTGGCTTCTAATCTTATTCTTCTAGGGCATCTTAAAACTGGACCAATATGGTCCATGAAGACTCCATAAAAAAGATAAAAAGGGCAGTCTACTCTAAGCTGTATCCAGTCTTTCTACCATGTGCAAAGAAACTGTTTCTGTGGACAAAAGAAAAGGATCAAAAACCAAAAATTCACCTTCGGAATTCTTGAAACCAAGTCTTTTGGAGTCGGAAGATGAAGTTGAGATCAAGGTCTTTAAGAATGGTGGTTGCATCAATCTCAGCTTCAGGCTTGTCTGTCATGCGGCCAAGGGAAGACCCTTTCAAGTCGAATCGTCTGTGAATTGTGTATTCTGAACAGAACAGATTCCCCATGATGATAAACCGTACCTAAAAATCATATCAATCACATTAAGCACTCATACAGCAATGTATGAAATTTGAAAATGAAAATGAAAATAATCATATTGATCCTCTTGTTGTTGCTTTATTTATTATTACCTTCTTCTGAGCAGGACCATTCAACTTCACACAATGCAACCCATAAAATTTGGTCACCAGAGTGTTCTCAAAGGCCCGAACATGATTGTAGTAGGCTGAAAGCATCCTTAAAAGAACCTAATTACACCATGACAATGGAAAATGAGATGAGATCAATAAAACTACCGACCCAGAATTACCCAAAATTCACATATAAAATGTTTTTGTCCAATTCAACTCTTGTATGGTGAAACCATACCTAGAATGAATCTGAATCACATGTTTTAGGGTATGTTTTTGAATAATGCTATGGATTCTGAAAAAGTTAACGCGAATTTGTCAAAAAATAAGATGTGTTAATAATGTATTGTTCTAAAGGTTCTATCAGTTACGTTTGTTATTAATGTAATATTGACGAATGAGTTTGTAAACAAAATATGATAAGAAAATATAGCCATTAGAGCATTATTGTTTTTTGAAAAATGATCCACAAACAAAATTTCTGTACAGAATTTATCACAAGAATGATGTGACAGTGACATTCTTAAAAATAAAAGTTATTCTGATAGACACTTGATTTTAAAATGAGAAAAACTAAGATTGACACATAATTGCAGTTTAAAATAGAAGCCACCACTCTTGTTTTTCATTTTTCCTTTTGATCTTCAAACATACATGTATGGTTCCAGGAATAAGAATTCTCACCTTCACTTCTGCTTTCTTCATGGTTTTGATCATGTAACGATCATCATTGGTCAAGTAAAAGAAGCTCCCACTTTTCCCAGGAGAGGAGAGTTCTCTAAGGGCATCATTCCCACAAATTGATAACATGTAGTCAGCTGCATCCACCTTGAACAACTTCCTTAGAGTCCTGAAATTCATATAATTTACATGTAAATTAAAATTTATTTTCTATGTCCGATTCTGTGTTTCTAGCGTTACTTACTATATAGTAAACTGGTCTCACCTGAAAACTAATGGGCAATAATCCTTCCACCTAAATTCACAGGACTGGTGTGGGGGAGTGTGTTTGGATCCCTCTGCAGGAAATCTTGTCCACACCTTCTCCTTTGGATCAAATGCTGAAGCCTTTAAATCGAGTGTTGCAGCCGGACCGGGTCTTCCTACAGAATGCCTGTGCAGTAAAAAAAAATCTCACACATAACTGCAGGATCAGACTTAACAGCAAGCAGTTCAAGCCCAGAAAATAATTCAAGCAGAGATTAGCAGATTGTGACATGTATGAAGTGTTAAACTGGTTCAAGAAAAGTAGAAAAGTTAAGATGATTTGTCCAATACAATCCTCTGTTTGAATACCATGGTTTTGTTTTAGTTTGCTTATAATTAGTCATTCTTGGTTGTTCAGCTGAGGTTAGGGAGATAAGATGTTACAATCCCACATCGGATAATATTGGCCTTATTAACCATGTGCGTATAAGTCTTTTGGACACTTGACCCTTGTAAGGCAATTTTCAGGAGTGAGTCCACTCTAGTGTTTGTATCATAATAAGAGCCATGCCATCATTGAATAAAATTGGTATTGGTATGTTTTTTCTCCTTTCTTCAATCCTGTTTTTTCTAAATTCTAAAATAACATAACACAATGTAGTATGTGCTCCGTTAAAATAATATTTTATTTGACCAATTGATTTTTTTAATAAAAATTACATCTAAAGTCCCTTTAATTTATCATTAATTATTATGCCTCAGGCAAAAAACTTATTATCAAGATTCAATTATAAGATTTGTATGGGAACCTTCTTTGATTTTCCATGATTATACATTTTTTGTTTGTTTAATTCAACTTTGATTTACTTTTCAACATAAAGTTAAATTAATAGTTAGTGACTAGTGGTTCATACTTGATAGGTGTTAAAAGAATAACAAAAAAAAATACTATATTGTTGGAGTACTTGTGTTATTTTAACACAGTAAATACTACACATCTGTGGAGTAACTTTTAATAAATTTGTATAGACTGCACTTTTTCAGTACTAAAATAGCACAAAAAAATGCTACACTAATGGAGATGCTCTAACTAATTTTTTTTGTAATCTTTATTATATATATATATATATATATATTAAAATTTTGATTTTTTTTTAAAGTCTCAAGTTTTATTTTATTCAATTTGACACTCAGAAGGCTTAGAATAAATTTCTACACATGTAGAGAGGCCCACATCCTTTCTCTTGATGAGTGTTTAATTGAGTTTAGAAATGAGTGTGATTCTGTCATTGTTGTAATACTTGCCATCCTAGACATCATGAAATGATAAACCCATATCTAAGTGAGAATCTAGGACAACATAAAAATGCTTCCAAGACAACAAACCAAACTAACAAGCATATCCAAAATAAAACAAAGAAAATATCAAATGGCAAAAAGGAGAGATTAGAGAAACCATCATAATATCCACAAGTCATAATTAATACCTGATTCCCAACTGCAAATTGAGCATTAGCTCATAGTTCTTATGCCCTTTAGAAATTGTCTCTCCTTGTCTCTTCACTGCCCTTGGTATCCTAAGTGGACTCCCTCTCGCACTCCCATCTTCAATTTGCAACCCCCCCATCCCATTCTCCATGGCCGCCACCAAACTCTTATCAAAACCTTCCCAAGATGCCCCACCACCACCACTTCCACCCTCCAACATCCTCATCCTACTCAAATCCTTATCCACCCCGGCATCCAACCTCCCATCCACCGACATCCTCCTTGGCCTAATATTAGCATCCACCGCCTTCGATGACCTCCACACCGCTAACTTCTTTTGCGATGGCATTATCAAAACCTTCTCATTAGGACAAACCTTACATTCACTCAAATCAACATTAAAAACCTCTTGTGGATCCCACTCAAAATTCCCCTCCGGCGACGTCCCGGACGGATAATAAGTCCCATTTTGGTCTTTAGGATCTTTGCTCCAATTCCCCACATAAAAACTCCCATCTGCCCATCTAAATGTCCCATTTCCTTTAGGCAATCCATCTTCCCAATACCCATCATACCTATTCCCATTTGTCCAAATAAATGTTCCTTTCCCATAAATTATCCCATTTTTCCACTCTCCTACATAATAATTCCCACTACTCCATTGATACCTCCCATGCCCCTCTTGCAATCCCCGGCACCATTCACCATCGTAGCAATCTCCGTTCATATAATTCTTAATTCCATGACCATGTTTCAAGTTCATAACCCAAAAACCGCGATACGTATCACCATTCGACCCAGTATACGTGCCTTTACCGTCCATATACCCGCTTTTGAATTCGCCTTCATAGGTAGCCCCGGAAGGCCAACTGAACCTACCTTTACCCATTGTTTTGCCTCTAAACCAATCTCCTACGTACATACAACCGTCAGTCCAGAGGTACTTTCCGAGCCCGTGGGGAAAGTTATCGGACCAATGGCCCGTGTAGTAATCGCCATTGGAGAGGACTCTGTCTGCATGGTACACCTCTCCGGTTCCTCGTCCGCTGGCATTGTTGTCATCATCGAGTTTTTCGATGGTGATGTCATCGTCGTCGTCTGCATGGGCTACGTAGGTTGTACCGAAGATGCTGTGGGCTCGCTTTTTGGCGGCTGCTTGTGTCTTGCGAACCGTGGCTTCCCATGCCTTCATGATTTCAGAATTTCCACAAATTCTAAATCTGTGTCTGATCTGATGAGAGTGTTCAAATTTGCATTGTTTTTTTTTTTTTTTTTATGTGATTTTGACACTAAATGGGTCTAAACTGTATACATGTTTCATGGAAATCAGCTAACAGATGATGAATAATATGTGTTAAAACAACATGGTTCATTGGCTCTACAATGCAACAAAATCTAGAGGATGGAAACATGAGATGATGAGACCCTCTTTCTCTGTCTGTCTCTCTTTTGTGTAACTAACCCAAAACAAGGTTCATTTTTTTTTTTTTTTTTTTGGGGTTCATATTTGTTTTTGTTCATTTTAGTTGTGAATTATGCTGCTGTGGCATGAATTGCACAGAAAGCCCTGAAAGACAGGTAAACAATTGGGACATCTGTCATGAGCGGAATGGCCGGTTGGAACTTTAATTAGACTATGTTTAAGCTGTCATAAAATTTTACAGATGTGTGTAATATTAAAGAAAATTATTGTGTGCTTTTTAAAATATTATAACGTAGAGTGCTAGATCATGTAAATTCTTATAATTAAAGGGTAAATTATTTTAATAATTTTTATATTTTAATTCTGGTATCATTTTGATTTTTATTATTTTAATTGATTGATTTTAACTTTTTTTTTAATAATTTTTTTTTATCGATCTTTGAATTTATAACTTTGTATCAATTTGATCAAAATGATAATAATTTTATGTTTTTTGATGAATCTGCACATAATCAGCATGTGTCATATTTTTATAAGTAAAATTATAAACTTATTTAATTTAATGACCATTTTTTTTTCTTCAAAAACTCTAATTGGCATTATGAATTGGATCAAATTAACACAAAAAATTAAAATTAAAAATCAAAATTGAACTAGTTAAAAAAATAGGAACTAAAATAACACATAAAATAAAATATAGGGATTAATGATGTAATTTCTCCATACTTAAAAGTAGGTCCCATGTGATCATATAGATTGGGGCAATGGCTCATAGCATGGAATAAATTCTCTCAATGACAGCAAAACCATGAAAATTTGAGGTAGATGTTGGGTCAAAAGAAGCAATTTTTTGTCAGAATCTTCGGTGTGTTTTGTGGCAATGGGGAAGACTTTTTAATTTGTTGTTTCTTACAACCGCCAAAACCGCGAAAGGCTTACACTTGGAAGGATAAGAGAAATTAAGGTGGTACCATTTGCCATTTACAGGATGGTCTCTTCGTTCAAGAGACTTATCTCTATATCCATTTCTTTGCTAGCATTTTTTTTTTATTTATAAAGATTTTGCTAGCTTGGGCTACCATTTATTGTTGCCTTTTTTGGGTGTTGACCATGAAAAATAAGGAGGAGCTCTCACTTTTTTTTTTTTTTTTTCGTTTTTTTATATTTTATTAGTTTTAATTAATTTTTTATTTTATCTTTTATTTTAGTTTTTTTTTAATTTTTTAAATACATTCAATTTAGATTTACTTAAAAAATAAAATATTTATGAAAAAATCTAAAAAGAAAACAAAAAACAAGAAATATATTGACTTTTTGTATATTTTTTTGTATTCTTTTATATTTAGTAAATTTTTTAAAAAAAAAAATTGTAAAAAGTTTATACTTTTTTAAGTGTATCAATTAAATATATCTAAAAAATAAAAAAATGATTGCTATATTAAAAAACTCATTATAAGCAAAATAATACGAATTGAAAACTTAAAAAAATATTTTTAAAAACCCCAAACCAAAGAAAGTGAACACCACTTCCTGAACAATATTGTACGGACAAAAAGAAAAGAAATGATCTTAAGTTTATTATTAGTGCTTTGCTCATTTTCCATATTCTAAACTACAAATTTTGAAAATTGTTTAAGAGTTTTAAAACGATGAGCTCTAATAGCTCTAAACATACTGAAGTTTTAATTGATTTGATGTTTTGCTTTTTGTTTTATTTTGGTTATTTATTTATTTATTTCCTGTACTACTAGTTCATTAAAACTAATTTAATGCTCTCTTTTTAGTGGTATGTATCACTACAGATAAATTTTTTGCTTGAAAAAGGGTTGGGTCAAATTTGGGTCATGTGATATGAAGTTAGCGGAGTCTATGTGCGTCCTCTAAAGGTAATGTGGAGATTGATGTTTCTTAATGGAGATAGTTGGAGTCTTGGGTGCTAGTCTGCTGCTTCAATTAGTTGTGGAGTGTGTGGTGTAGTGCCATTGAAGAGTCAAGATCTTTTTGACTTTTTTTTTTTTGGCTTGTTTTTCCCCCCATTTTTTTTTAGCTTTCGAATCTAAAAAATTGTGAGCCCAAGAATTGGTTGTGTGGGTGAGAATTGCAATAGTGGAGGAGTTTACTCGTCGATTCTTTTTCAGTACACATCACTATCTTGTATTTTTAATTTTATATTTTTAATGAAATTTTTCTTTGTTGATAAAAAAAATAAAAATGAGGAAGATAAATTCATGAGTTAATTACCCTATAAAAATATTAAAAAGTGATTGAAGGGTTGATATACAATTTGAAATGATTTATTCTTTTTTTAATAGACTATTATATTTTTGATTTCTATTCAATTTCTTAATGAATATTACTAATTAGATTAAATTGACACAACATAAAAAACTTAAAAAACAATTAATACAATTAAAACTAAAGGAATCAAATTGACAAAAAAATAAATTAAAAATTATAATGACTTTAATATGATTTGCCCTAAATTGATCTAGGTCCCATGCTAATGTATGATGATACATTTTTGTGGGTATTTCGGAAAGCTAACAAATTGTTCCTGCATTGAGGCGAAGATCTGGGCTCTTTATAGGGGTTTGACGATAGCCTTCGAAAAAGGCTACAAGGATCTTAGCATCGAGACAGACTCTCAATATGCTATTGATATGCTAAAGGGGAACATTGAGGTTACTTCCCCACTGAGAAGTATAGTGGAGGATTCCAAATTTCTCATCCGAAGATGTGGCTATTCGATTCAACATGTTAAGAGGGAAGGCAACAAGAGTGCAGACAGACTAGCTAAAATGGGAACAAATCAAAATGAGGTGTTGGTTGTTATGAATGATCCTCCGGAAGAAATCCGAGGTCAACTAGTGACGGATATGGTTGGTCAGAGTTATCTCAGACTTCATTCTGGGGGTACTTAGTTTTTTAGTCTTAGTTTGTCTGTTTGTTTTGCATTTCCTTTTTCCATTTCCTTTGGATATTTATGCGTTACTAAATATATTTTTTCATTTGATGATATTCAAAAAAGAAATGTTAAAAATTCAGAATATTTATTCAAAAGAATGTTTAAAAAGAACAGTTTGCATTTCAAAGAAGTGTCCTATTATACAAATTAAATGTACACCATTCACTATCATTAGTAGGGCAAATTACAAAATAATAATAATCACAATAATAATAATAATAAATAAAATAAAATAAAATTTAGAGCTTCGCGTGTTTTTTAATTTAAATTTTGAGATTTCAGTTTTAGCAATTAAAATCTTGATATTACTCCCATGTCACAATTTACCTCCTCCATCCATTTCTACCTGATAAACTAACGGAGACTTCCATTTTCAACAGTAGAATTTTTAAATTGAAATACACATATTCAAACTCTTGTTTCTTCCTCGTTATAATTTTGTTTTGCCTTATTTTTGCATCATTGGATTCATCTCATGGCTTAGTTTTTATTCCATCATTTATACGCTTTATTCCTCATCTTTTCGCGTGCCGTCAAAACTCCAAAAGTTGATAAAAAATAATATTTTTCTCTTCTTTTTCTTCCTCTATCTTCATCTCCATGCTTCTTTCTTCCTCCTTCATTTCCACAATTATTCTCTTTTTTTTTCCTTTTGCTTCATGGCCTTTCCACTAAGCTCAAGGCAGCCACCGAACCTCCGACAATGGTGGGTCCACCATCGCCACCACCTCTCATCTTTGGCTCCTCTGTAGCAACCCTGATTTTTTTATAAGCCTTTATTTATTTATTATTATCATTATTATTTTATTTTATTTTATTTTTGACTTTATTAATTGTGTGGTTACATGAGAATTTAATGTGATATTAAACTAATTTAATGTGTTGTTTAATTATATATAATTAATTCAAATATTTATATATTTATATTTGTTATATAAAAAAAGAGGTGTTATATATATATATATATATTTAATCTTATATTTATATTTATATATATTGTAATTAAATTGTATTATATAATATAATATATTTAAGAAGTCAATTAGGTTAGAAGTTAATTAGAAGAAAACAAAGAAAAAAAAGAGAAGGGTTGTGCCTGTACAGCGGCTGTGCAAGCTGAGAGAGAGAGAGAGAGATATCCGGCGGTTGTGTGTGTGAAAGAGAAAGGCGAAGAAGAAAAGAGTTAGGGTTTTATTTTGGTGGCTTCATTAATCTTTTAAATATTTATTTGATCTTTAAAAAAAATATTGTGAGTACAAAACTCACTTCTCTTGATTTATGTTTAATTCGTTGTTTTTATTTATTTATTTGATGTTAGTTTGATTTTGTATTTACATAAAGATGATAGATTGATTTTAATTATTTTGATTAGTGGTGTATGTAAAGTTTAGGGTTTTTAGATGATTGATTGATTTTAATTATTTTGATTAGTTGTGTATGTAAAGTTTAGGGTTTTTAGATGATTGATTGATTTTAATTACTTTGATTAGTTATGTTTGTAAGGTTTAGGGTTTTTAGATGATTGATTGATTTTAATTATTTTGATTAGTTGTTTATGCCAGGTTTAGGGTTTTTATATGTATTTGTTTTATGGTTGTAATCACACTCATGGATATATGAAATTAAAATAAATTAGGAAACCATAAATAAATTCTTTACACTCCACCATGACTCCAAGGATTGTTGTTTTATTTGAGTGATGGTGAGAAAGAGTGTATAAAAAAAAAGTGAGGATTATGAGATTTATTTGAATGCCTTAGACTTGGCATTATTATGTTTGTTCTCATGAATAAATGAGATATTGTGTATATATATATTGTTGCCTCGTTCTCATGAGTAGACGAGTGTTTTGATTTACGCGCGTACATATATACTAACCATCCGGGGAGTGTGGGTCAAACTCGGGATGATATCCCCGTGCAAGTTTGGCTTCGGAGCGGTGTTAAGTATACGGGAGACATGTGGGATATATGTGTAGGCCGGAAGCGGAGGGCCGAAGTGGTGAAGTTAAGGTATAAAGAATTTAATTATGAGTTTATTGGTATAGTGTGAATTGTATTGATTTGTACATTTTGAAAAATAGTAAATGACATCGATAAATTATGAAATTTGAGAAGAGGCATGTATACGTGATTTTAGACAACTTTTGTGTTTTAACTTTTTATTAAAAAGATCGATTAGAACTTATAATCGGATGATCTTGATTATAGTAGTTTTAATTCATTTTGGCAATGCAGATTTTAGAGGCTGTTTTAACCCAAGAAACGAGCTCATTTTTTTTGATTTCGCGAAAACTGAAGTAAAACATTATTCTGCACACTTTTTATGTTTTGAACTTGTCCGGAAAAAATCATCTTAGGGCAGATTTTGTTCGTTTTCAGTTTCAGATTTTTCGATTGAATTCCGTCTAGGTTCTTCTATTAAGTTTTTCTCTCAACCTGTTCAGTTTCTGTTAAATTCGTTCGTGATGTCTTCTAGGAAATTTGATTATGTACAACTTTTGTTCTTTGAGGTTTGGTCAATTCGAATTATTTAAGCATGAAACAGTACATTTTTATACTTCTTCAGTAAGTTACTTATGATTAAATTATACTAACTATATTTTTTGCAGGATGGTGGGTCTTACTAACTTTTTTATGCAAGGCTGACCTACCATATTTTTTATTTCTATTTTGTTTATTTTATACTCAATTTATATTTCGTTGTGTACGGACAAGAAATTAAATGGCACTGTATCTCGAGAAACTACCCATTCGTCTCGGTGCGGATGGAACTACTTGTCTTGTCCTGTAACAAGAATTAAATGTATTTTTGTTTGTGTCTGGTAGACATGTGGGTGTTAAATCTTGTACTCATACCAGTATACCTGTATACTGACCCGTTTTGTCTCTTAGCAACTCGTGTGTGTTCTGTTTGAGCGCAGCCGAGCTTCCTTTGCAGGATTAGTTGGGGTTACGGTGGTGACGTCGAATAACTATAGTTATTGGGCATATCATTTGGACTTCTTTTGTTTTTTTGAGCTTAGGGTTGATATTAGTTTATGTATTTATTATTATTATTATTATTTTTATGACTTTAGTATTGGGATGATTTGGCATGGTTTGTAACCGTACATTATTTAAGTTATTTTGACTATGTATTGTTACTTTAATGTTGGAGATATAGGATAGTTATGAAATTATGGTGGATGGTTTGGTTGGCGTTTAGTTTTTGTTTTGTTTCACCCCTAGGATTTGGATGATAGAATATTGATTGGGGTTTAGTCCTAATTGCATATTTAATTGTCTAAATTTTAGAGCGTGATAGTTTGGTATCAGAGCTCTAGGTTACCCTAGACTTGTGAGAGTTTAGGTGATCCTCGGATTGTGGAAACATGTGTTAGCTGGTTTAGGTTGGTAGTTGAATTTATTCTAAGTATTCATGAACGAATTCTTCTTGTGTGTTTAACTTGAAGGTGATGGTTAGAAGGTATAATTTGAGAAGCATTGAGCCCAATGGCACAGGGGAAGAAACAACTGCTAATATGGCGGCGACGGCGGCTGCTACCGAGGCAACCAATACGGTGCAGGTTAATGTGGCGGAGATGATGGCTCAGTTACTTCCGGTTGTTCAGAACAATAATCAAGGCCATCAGGGAGATCCATTTACGAAGAGAAACAAAGATTTTGGTTCTTTGGGAGGTCAGAAATTCTTTGGAGATGGAGGACCCATTGCAGCTGATGCTTGGGTTTAGAAATGTGAGATGGTGTTTGGTCGTATGCAGCTCACCGAGGTCCAAAAACAGGAGTTGGTGACACATCATCTTGAGGGAGTAACCCTATTTTGGTGGAACTCGTGGAAGGAGGGTCTAGATTTAACAACTTTGACTCGGGTAGATTTCAAGACTCGTTTTGACCGGAAGTTTGTTCTTGCTGCTACTCGGTCTCAGTTGAGTGATGAATTTTCGAAGCTGACTCAAGAGGGTAGAACAATGATCGAGTATGTCACCAAGTTTAATGAGTTGTCTCGATATGCCCCTTACTTGGTTGACACGCAGGAGAAGAAGAATGAGAAGTTTATTAAGGGATTGAATCATTACCTGTCTAAGTCCTTTATTCTCTTTGATGCTGAACCGTTTGACAGAGTTCTTGACTTGGCACTGAAGTATGAGAAAAATGAGAATCAGTTTAAAGAAGGGAAGGCCAAGGTCGGAGAGACTTCTAGAGAGAGTCACTTCCAGTAGCGGGAAGGGAACAGATACCGGCCCTATGATCAAAGGCATAAGGGTCAGCAATTTCAGAGGTCACATCAATAGGGTAATCACGGAAATTTCAGACTTCAGGGTAATTTCATACCTCAGGGCAATTTCCAGCCCCAGTGGCACTATTATCAGAGACAGGGTAGTCTGCGCCCACAAGGTTATCAAGGACAGCAGCAACAAGTGCCAAAGTTGGGTTATTGTCCTCCCGTACCTCAGTTAGAGGGGCCCCTACCCATCAGACTAGTAACACCTCAACCGAGCAATAAGAAGTGTTTTGGGTGTCAGCAGTTGGGGCATGTAATCAAGGATTGCCCTCAGAGACAGCAGGCGCGACAGGGTCAAGCAGCCCCAGCTAGGGCATTTGCAGTGACACCAGGAACTGACAAAGTGCAAGGTACTTTTAATCTCTATCAAGAACCCATTAGAGTACTTTTTGATACTGGTGCCTCTCATTTTTTTATATCTAGACAGTTTGTAGAAAGAGAACGTATTGTAACTACCTCATTGTCTAGACCTATTCGTGTTGAGACCCTTTTAGGAGGGGCAGTTACTCTTTATGAGATGTGTAAAGATTGAGATTGACTTTGCGGGTAGAGTCTTGTATGCAGACCTAATTGTGTTAGGGTTTGAGGGGTTTGTAATTATTTTGGGTATGGATTGGCTGCGAAAATACTTTGTGACTCTAGATTGTGCTGGAAAGACTATAAATATAGATATTCCCGGTATGCCACGACTTACCCACATTTCCAGCGATGGAAAAGAGTTGGTGATGACGAGTTTTCTATGCTCAATAGAAATCCCTAAGCAGAACATTAGTGAGGTAGATGTGGGACATGATTTTGAGGATGTATTTCAAGAGATAACTGGACCTCCACCTCGACGGGTAGTAGAATTTCGCATTGACTTAGTCCCAGGAATTGCACCAATTTCTAAGGCGGTATACAGAATGGCACCTAAAGAGCTTGTGGAGATGAAGAAGCAGCTGGAGGAGATGCTTCAGAAAAGGTTCATTCGTTCAAGTAACTCCCCTTGGGGAGCACCCGCGATCTTTGTCTCCAAGAAAGATGGCACTCGTCGTATGTGCATAGATTACAGAGAGCTAAAAAATGTGACTATCAAGAACAAGTATCCGCTACCTAGAATTGATGACTTGTTTGATCAGTTGAAGGGGGCAGCCATATTCTCTCAGTTTGATCTCAGAACGGGTTACCATCAAATGGGTGTGTCAGAGGAAAGTATACCACTTACTGCTTTTCGGACCCGATATGGGTTGTACGAATTTCCTGTAATGCCTTTTGGTTTGACAAATGCTCCTGCCTATTTCATGGACTTGAACAGAATTTTTCAACCGTATCTAGATAAGTTTGTGATTATCTTCATAGATGATATCCTAGTGTATTCTAAGAATGAGGAGGAACACAGAGAACACTTGAAAGTTGTATTGCAGACTTTGAGGGAGCAACAGTTATACGCTAAGTTCAGTAACTGTCACTTTTAGGAGAAAGAAGTTCGATTTTTGGGACATGTTGTATCTAATCAAAGGATAGCGGTAGATCCTAAAAAAGTTGTTGCGGTCAAAGAATGGAAGCAGCCCACAAACCCTATAGAGGTGAGAAGTTTTTTAGGACTAGCCGGTTATTATAGGAGATTTAAAGAGAAGTTTTCCACTATTGCAGTACCCATGACCAAGTTGACTTGCAAGAATGTGAAGTTCTTATGGTCAGATGATTGTGAGAAAGCTTTCTAGGAGTTAAAGAAGCGGTTAACTACATCTCCGGTGTTAACTATACCAGTACAAGAAGAAAAGTTAGTAGTGTTTACTGATGCGAGTGGAACTGGGTTGGGATGTGTGTTGATACAGTATTAAAAGGTTGTATCTTATGCTTCTCGACAATTAAAACCTCATGAGAGACGATACCCTACTCATGACTTAGAGTTGGAAGCAGTTGTTTTTGCGTTGAAAGTGTGGCGACACTACTTGTTTGGAGAGCACTTTGAGTTGTACACAGATCACAAGAGCCTCAAATATCTCTTTTCTCAAAAAAAGTTGAACGTGAGGCAACATAGGTGGGTTGAATTCATCCTTTACCACCCGAGAAAAGGAAATGTGGTCGCAGATGCACTTAGTCAACAACATGGGATTATAGCTTCTTTGATGATTTAGGAATGGAAGTCTTTGGAGTTAATTTCGATGGATGACATTCAACCAATAGAGAGTGCTGAGAGGGCATACATTGGTAGTTTGACCGTGCAGCCGACGTTACTGGGTAAAGTTTGTCAGATGCAGAATTTAGATGGGTTTCTCATCAGCAAGCTCGACGACTTTGTAGTGGATTTGATCGATGATTGTCCTACTAATTGGTCTATGGACTCAAATGGGGGATTGCGATTCAAGGGCAGGTTTTGTATACCTAACATTGTTGAATTGAGGAAAGAGATTATGGATGATGCCCATAGGTCCTGATATACCATTCACCCTGGTGGGACTAAGATGTATCATGACCTGAAGAGGACGTTTTGGTGGGAAGGTATAAAGAAGGACGTAGGAGAGTATGTTTCTCGATGTTATGTGTGCCAATAGGTTAAGGCAGAACACCAACGACCGTTTGGACTTTTGCAGCCTCTTGAGATTCCTACTTGGAAATGGGAGTACATTTCTATGGACTTTGTGGATGGATTGCCATGGTCTAAGCGAGACAATGAATCTATTTGGGTGATAGTGGATCGACTCACCAAGTCTGCTCATTTTATTCCTATCAGTGTTCACCGAACTGCGGATGAACTAGCTAGGCTATATATTCGGGAGGTGGTGCGACTTCATGGCGCACCAGTTTCTATAGTTTCGGATCGTGATCTGTTATTTGTGACAGAGTTTTGGGAGAGTTTTCAGCATGCTTTGGGTGCTAGGTTAGACATGAGCACGACTTATCATTCTCAGACAGATGGGCAAGCTGAGCGAGTAAATCAGATCTTGGAAAATATGTTGAGAGCTTGTGTCCTTGATCTTGGTGGTAGTTGGGAAGAACACTTGCCATTGGTGGAGTTTGCTTATAATAATAGCTATCACTCCAGTATCGGGATGGCACCTTTTGAGGCTTTGTATGGGAGGCCATGTCGATCACCTGCTTGTTGGATGGAGGTGGAAGATGCGCCATTGTTAGGGCCAGAGTTGGTGAGAGAGACCACGGAGAATGTGAACATTATTTGGGAACGTATTAAGACTGTGCAAAGTCGTCAGAAGAATTACGCTGATAGAAAACGTAAAGGGGTTGAGTTGAATGTTGGAGATTTTGTGTTTTTGAAGGTCTCGCCGATGAAGGGTGTCATGCGATTCGGAAAAAAGGGAAAGTTGGCACCTAGATTTGTGGGACCATATGAGATCACTGAAAGGATTGGTAATGTGGCTTACAAATTAGCTCTACCACCTGCTTTAGCTATGATTCACAATGTGTTCCATGTATCTTTATTGCGGAAGTGTGTGCAAGACCCTTCCCAAGTAGTATCACCAGAGGTGTTGGAGATCAGTGACGATCTAACATATGTGGTGCGACCAGTTACTATTCTAGATCGGGATGTAAAGTAGTTACCGCGCAAGAAAGTGAACTTGGTGAAAGTGCAATGGAGTGAGGATGAGAATGATATCACTTGGGAATTGAAAGAGAAAGTTCGGCATATGCACTCGGAGCTTTTTGTTTAGTATTCTTTTCTATCAAATCTCGGGACGAGATTCTTGAGGTGTGTATATTGTAGCGACCCTGATTTTTTTGTAAGCCTTTATTTATTTATTATTATTATTACTTTATTTTATTTTATTTTTGGCTTTATTAATTGTGTGATAACATGAGAATTTAATATGGTATTAAATTAATTTAATGTGTTATTTAATTATATATAATTAATTTAAATATTTATATATTTATATTTGTTATATAAAAAAAGAGGTGTTATATATATATATATATATTTAATCTTATATTTATATTTATATATATTGTAATTATGTTATATTATATAATATAACATATTATAATAGTTTATTAAGTTATTATATATTGAGATTTAAGTTTATAATATAATATATTTAAGAAGTCAATTAGGTTAGAAGTTAATTAGAAGAAAACAAAGAAAAAAAGAGAAGGGTTGTGCCAGACTGCCAGTACAATGGCTGTGCAAGCCGCGAGAGAGAGAGAGAGAGAGAGAGAGAGAGAGAGGGGTTGTGCGTGTGAAAGAGATACAAGAGGAAGAAAAGAGTTAGGGTTTTGTTTTGGTATCTTCATTAATCTTTTAAATATTTATTTGATCTTTAAAAAAAATATTGTGAGTACAAAACCCACTTCTTTTGATTTATGTTTAATTCGTTATTTTTATTTATATATTTTTATTTATTTGATGTTAGTTTGATTTTGTATTTACGTAAAGATGATAGATTAATTTAATTATTTTGATTGGTGGTGTATGTAAAGTTTAGGGTTTTTAGATGATTGATTGATTTTAATTATTTTGATTAGTTGTGTATGTAAAGTTTAGGATTTTTAGATGATTGATTGATTTTAATTACTTTGATTAGTTGTGTTTGTAAGATTTAGGGTTTTTAGATGATTGATTGATTTTAATTATTTTGATTAGTTGTGTATGCCAGGTTTAGGGTTTTTATATGTATTTGTTTTATGGTTGTGATCACACTCATGGATATATGAAATTAAAATAAATTAGGAACCCATAAATAAATTTCTTGCACTCCACCATGACTCAATGGATTGTTGTTTTATTTGAGTGATGGTGAGAAAGAGTGCATAAAAAAAAAGTGAGGATTATGAGATTTATTTGAATGCCTTAGGCTTGGCATTATTATGTTTGTTCTCATGAATAGATGAGAGATTGTGTATATATATTATTGCCTCGTTCTCATGAGTAGATGAGTGTTTTGATTTACGCACGTACATATATGCTAACCATCCGGGGAGTGTCGGTCAAACTTGGGATGATATCCCCATGCAAGTTTGGCTTCGGAGCGGTGTTAGGTATACGGGAGGCACATGGATATATGTGTAGGCCGAAAGTGGAGGGCCGAAGTGGTGGAGTTAAGGTACAAAGAATTTAATTATGAGTTTATTGGTATAGTGTGAATTGTATTGATTTGTACATCTTGAAAAATAGTAAATGACCTCAACAAATTATGAAATTTGAGAAGAGGCATGTATACGTGATTCTAGACAACTTTTGTGTTTTAACCTTTTATTAAAAAGATCGATTAGAACTTATAATCGGATGATCTTGATTATAGTAGTTTTAATTCATTTTGGCAATGCAGATTTTAGAGACTGTTTTAACCCAAGAAACGAGCTCATTTTTTTTGATTTCGCTTAAACTAAAGTAAAACATTATTCTGTACACTTTTTATGTTTTGAACTTTTCCGGGAAAAATCATCTTAGGGCTTCTTTTGCTCGTTTTCAGTTTCATATTTTTCGATTGAATTTTGTCTAGGTTCTTCTATCAAGTTTTTCTCTCAACTTGTTCAGTTTCTGTTAAATTTGTTTGTGTAGTCTTCTAGGAAATTTGATTATGTACAACTTTTGTTCTTTGAGTTTTGGTCAATTCGAATTATTTAAGTATGAAACAGTACATTTTTGTACTTTTTCAGCAAGTTACTTATGATTAAATTATATTAACTATATTTTTTTGCAGAATGGTGGGTCTTACTAACTTTTTTATGCAGGGCTGACCCACCATATTTTTTATTTCTATTTTGTTTATTTTATACTCAATTTATATTTCGTTGTGTGCGGACAAGAAACTAAATGCCACTGTATCTCGAGAAACTACTCATTCGTCTCGATGTGGATAGAACTACTTGTCTTGTCCAATAACAAGAATTAAATATATTTTTGTTTGTATCTGGTGGACACGTGGGTGTTAAATCTTGTACTCATACTAGTATACCTGTATACTGACTCATTTTGTCTCTTGGGAACTCGGGTGCGTTTTGTTTGAGCGGAGCCGAGCTTCCTTTGCGGGATTAGTTGGGGCTACGGTGGTGATGTGGAATAACTATAGTTGTTGGGCATGTCGTTTGGACTTCTTTTGTTTTCTTGAGCTTATGGTTGATATTAATTTATGTATTTATTATTATTATTTTTTTTATGACTTTAGTATTGGAATGATTTGGCATGATTTGTAACCGTACATTAGTTAAGTTATTTTGATTATGTATTGTTACTTTAATGTTGGAGATATTGGATAGTTATGAAATTATGGTGGATGGTTTGGTTGGCGTTTAGTTTTTTTTGTTTCACCCCTAGGATTTGGATGATGGAATATTGATTGGGCTTTAGTCCTAATTTAATATTTAATTGCCTAAATTTTGGGACGTGACATCCTCTCTCTCTCTCTCTCTTCATGACCCTTCTATATTTATCTATATTTATATTTATATATGAAAATCCTAAGTGATTCGTGATTAGATTAAGATTTAATTATTCCAATGCCCAATCATTCAAAACATACAACCTAAATCATCAAGCACTTACGAAAGTGATTTAGATTGTTGTTTTCGAAAAACAGTAAATCAACACAAACGATTTTTACGTGGAAAAACCACAATTGATACACCTTCAATTGTGATAAAAAACCACGGGCGAAACGACACTAATCAATCCACTACTGAAGAAAGAAAGATTACAAAGATAACAAACAAATTACCGAACGCATCCAATTTGTCTTCAAACCTTCTGTAAATCTTTCACTACAGCCTTTGTTTCGGAATCGATTATCCTGAAGTTGAACCTACAACTTTACTTGTCGAATCAACGACTACGCACAGTATCAAACTCCTTTGAAACTCCACGTTTGAATCTCCGGAATCCACCGAAGAAGAATACTCTTGAATATAACCAATCAACCTCCTTGATATGTGCTTATCAATACATGAGTTTAATACTCACTCAAATCATCAAGGAAAGCTCACAAAAAACTTCAGAAGAAAACCTCAAAAGAAATCCTAAGACTCTTAAAGAAGATCTAGGAAAAGTAACCCTAGAGTTGGATCAACAAACGAATTTATAGAAGCAGAGATTGCGTGGTCCGCTCGAGCGGGGGAATGGATGCTCGAGTGGGGACTCTATATCCCGTGTTCCAACCCAGGGTTCACGCTTGGGCGGAAGATCCCACGCTCGAGCATAGAAACACATCACTCAGTATTTTTGCAGACACGCGAAATACTGTGAGTGTGTAAACTCCGCTTGAGCAGGAAGAACAAAACAGGAAAATTCCAACTTTGATTACAAACTAAGTTTTTCCATGGATTTTGACAACAAGGGTCCTAACAATCTCCCCCTTTTTCAAATCCCGGACAAAATCATTCTAAATAATTTTCCTAACAAACCACAGAAAACAAAACAAAAACAAAAAACAAAAACAAAAACAAACACCAAAGACCATGCAATGCTCGAACCATGTCTTGGGACAATCCACCTGAAAAAACAACCACACAAACCAACCAAAACTGTGGAACTGTATGAATAACCAAGTATAAAATATTTGAGAAACATAATACCCATAACATTCCTAAATCCAAATAACATTCCTAAATCCAAAAGTTATATCCAAGTATCTGAAATATTCCCAAATATTCCCAAAACACAATGCACCAAGTATAAAAGCCATGATCACAATATACCCAATATACCCACTCCCATTTTTTGTCTGGGAGAGAACAAAAACAAGAGAAACAAGAGTTCAAGAAAAGATATCTGTGCAAGCAAAAAAACTGGCCAAAAGTATCACTGAGCTGGCGGCGGAGACTGGAACGAGGACTGCATCTGAAGTAAAGACAGGATCTGAGACAGTTGAGTAGAAGACTGTGCCATGGACTCCTCAATGTGCCTAGAAGAGTCCTCAAATGCAGTGAGCCGAGCATCGGTAGTAGTCTCTAGATCTGTGAGCTGGGCCTCAAAAATATCCATTCGCCCTTCAAGTCGATCAAAACGCGAAACAACAGACTGCTCAAAATGCTGAAGCTGGCTAGCTGCATCGAACTCAACCTCTTCTGCCATAGCAGCAGCATCACTTGTACCTGTACCGGAACGACCCACCCCAGTAGAAACCCCTTGAACATGTGACTGACTCTGGGAGACAGTTTTCTTAGTGAAAGGCCGAGATGGTGAAGCAAACTCATCCTCGTCATATGAGGGAACCTCAAATTTGGCGAGAAGCCTGTTAATGAGGCATCCATACGGCAGACCAAGGTTGTTACGTTCAAACACAGCAACCATCTTCTGGATAATCAAAGTAGCAAGATCAATAGAGCGATTGAGAGCTATACACTGTAGAACAAACCTCTGTTCTTGATTGATTTCTGAGCTATGGGTAGTCACTATAATGTTGGCACACACGATTAGATTCAGTAACCGAAAATGGGGTATAAGCTTATTTTGTTTGATCAGTGCCCCGAAAAGCCAAGGACGAGATATACCACAAAGAGCAGTGGCCACCTCATTAAAATCGCAAGTCGGACGCACAGGGAAATGATAGAAGATAGGGAAGACTTTACTTATCCCTAACAGCTCTCTAATAAGATCAGTGGTGACAGTGATTGACTTGGACCGGACCCAAGTCTTGAATGACGGACCAATGTCATCAAGACTCTCTATGTTATAGTAAAATTCACGAACCCAGCTGAGGTTTTGAGGACCTGAGAAAGACAAGACATAATCCCCACCCAAGGGATCAAAAAAGAGGACGGATAGGGATAGACTCAAAGGTGTTAGGTTGAACATTGCGTTCGAGATGAATGGCTCGGGACGGATAAGACTCTCGAAACAATTTGGCTTTCTCAGCCGAGGGAAACCAGTCAGAGTTAAAGGAGGGGCAAGAGGTAGTGGCCTTTCTTCTTTTGAGAGAAGACATGACTAAACTAAGTACTAAACAAAAGACATAACACACAACCCCCAACCCAAGACAAAAATTAAACCAGAAGAGGAAAAACATAACATTAGTAGCACAGTCAATTATAGCAACATGAGTCAAGCAGATAAAGCTATAAAGCAATATTGTCAATGCATAGTAATCCCAAGAGAAACAAAATGCATCAGAGATAAATCATAGTAAGCAATGCAGCCATATGCCAAAGACTCAATAAAATAGGACAAAATGCACAAGACTAATAAGACCCAACCTATACTAACATGAGTGAAGGAGAAAACATTAGTATAAACAAAAACAACTACGAAAAGAAACATGAAAACAGAGATGAAACAGAAGATGGACATACCTTAGGTGTGCGAGAGGAACAGAAATCAGCAAGGAAAAGGCTAAGGAAGACAATGCACGGAATCGCCAAGCAGCCCTAGGAGAGAGAATGAAATTTGGGAAAAATGAACTGAAAAGTCGAGGGAGGAAGTATTTAAATCGAACCAGTCCGCTCGAGCGTGAGATTTAACGCTCGAGCGGGAGCCAATACACGCACGGCTACGCTCGAGCTCGAAAAAGGATGCTCGAGTGCCAAAAACACCCTTGCAGAATTGCAAAACCCTGCACAAAATGTTGAATGACAGAAATTCATGCTCGAACGTGATATAGTCCGCTCGAGCGGGGACAAAACACCATTAAACTCCAAAACCCCCCATATTTTTTTTAAAATGAAAATAAAACAAAAACAACTCAATTAGAAAAGGGTGACCTGTAAAACAAATGAGAGTATAAATGGAAGACTGTAACACTGGGCTGAAATGATCCACAACCATGAATCCTGTAAACTTGTTTATTTTAAAAACACTTTGAACCAGAAAATCATGAGCAAGTCAGATAATATTCAATCAATGATCATAAGCAACATGAGAATGCATAACTCAAAGACAAACATGAGAGCTCACATATAAAATGTGTGTGTGTGTGTGATCCTTGAGAGGCCACAGAGCTAGAGTTAATCCTCATAGTGATCGGATGTCTGGACCTCCGGCAAGAGTAACTAAACATCACGGAGAAAAGTCAAACCACTAGGAATCACGGGATATTTGTTGAGTAAACGCGGAGGCTCCCCCTCAATCAATGAGTCCCTTGTGTTTATTATTATTTTTTTTCAACTTCTCTTTCTTGTGGGCACTCACTGGTGGCATACACGCTCAAGAGTATGGAGACCAAACCAGAGAAGAATGGAATCAAAAAGGATGGCCTGGTTGGTGCCTTTGAGTTAGCCTTTTCCTAATACCCGGACTTCAATGAACTGAGGGAGAAATCGTGGAAGTGAAAAAATGATAGTAGATGGTTAAGAGACTCAACATCACCCATGATATACTAGTATAGGTCAATTTCTCTGAAAAAGTACAAGAAACACTGTTAGTGGTCCATAGAGAACTTTGATCACTTGTGCGGAAATCCCTGCAACAGTTTATCTCAAGGATGTGTACAGAATGAGATCATAAAGTTAATGAGTATGGGCATTCAGAATGAGCTATGAACAAAGAAGAATGAGATCTTGTAAGCAGCATGAGTAGTGTTCATATAAATTTGGATGCAAAGATAACATGAATCAATGACTATGAGATTATAGCATCCAAGCACACATAAAAACAATCACTCAGTCCCCCTTAAGTACAGATAACATCCTAACAATTGAGCACTATGCCCAAGGTCTTTCTAAGGAACTCAAACCTAAGAAGATTAAGGGGTTTTGTAAAAATATCAGCTTTTTGATGCTCAGTGGGTACATGTTCAAGAATAATAAGGCCTTCTTCCATTAACTCTTGGATAAAATGATGACGAATGTCAATGTGTTTGGTGCGAGAGTGTTGGACAGGATTTTTTGAAATGTTTATAGTACTTGTGTTATCACAAAAAAGAGTGAGAGTGTTTTGATCTATCCCATAGTCATGAAGCATTTGCTTCATCATAACATTTGTGCACAACAACTCCCTGCAACAATGTACTCAGCCTCAGTAGTCAAAAGAGAGATGGCATTTTGCTTTTTACTATGCCAGGAAACCAAATTATTCCCAAGGTAAAAACACCCCTCGGATGTACTCTTCCTATCATCAGCACACTCTGCCCAGTCGACATCAGAAAAACCAGTAATTTCAGCTGTAGTATCGGTAGAAAACCAAATCCCATACCCCAATATCCCATTAACATATTTAATGATGCGTTTGACCGCAAAAAGATGGGACTTTTTAGGACTGGCTTGGTGTAGACGCGCCCCGAGGGTCTCATGCTACAGTTCGGACTCAAACTGTCACGGTTCTTAATCTGATCCCATAATGTGCAATGTGAGATTGATAAATCACCAAAGAGTCCAAATCCGGCAAATCGTTTTGGAAAATTGATTTTTGTGAAGAAGTGCCAAACATGGACTGCTTTGCCAAATACAGAGTCGCCACCTAAATATTTTATTTCGGGAGAAATTTAGGAAACCCTAACTCGTTGCCTAAGGCCACGTGTCCGTCATCACCAAAGTTGCCTCGGCTTGGGAACTTGGGTACGATTGGGGAAGGTCATCTATGAGCACTCCCGCTCGCCCGATCAAAGATCGGCATGTACTAAGCATGATATTTTGTTTTTGAAAACACATGTGTTCTTATTCCGGTTTATTAGCCTAGAATTACTATGTGATGCGCACAACACACAAGTATAGACTAGATCGCCTAAATTGGAACAAAACATCTCATGTTTGTTTATTTGAAAATGGTTTGAAAATGCTACTCGCAAGTAGGCTAAGACGTGGATTTGCCACCCTCAGGCGGGCATAGAGAACATGATTTGCCACCTCAAGTGGGCTTAAAACTCGCATTTCGATGAATTGTTCCAATTCAAGTAATCCAACCTTCACCCACAGGCATTCAGACAGTTATATCACATAAACAAATAGCCTCATGGCAAGCATGCTATCATGGCAACACTCACACTCATGCAAGATGCTAAAGCATAAAAGCTTACCTAGTACTCCGAGCCAAAACAACAACTAGTTAGTAATCAATGCATGATCCTAGTTCATGTTAAGATGGCTAATGCAACGCATGCAAAATGCAACTAGAAATAGGCTCGGCTATTCTAAAATGGCATATGAGATGCAACTTGATAATCATGTATTCAAATCGGTATTGAAACATAATGCAGTTAGTATGATGCGCTGAGCCCGGTGCATGCAATACAAATGAATGAATGCAAACATGCGAAGCATAAGTATGCTAATTGAAACATGCCCTAAACTAACCATCAAAAGCAGGTAAGTAAAAGTGAGAAAGACGTGGGGTTGGAAGACATTCACACACGTACACACACTTATTACAAAATTCGCCCTCTCGACGGAGGGTCCGAAAGAATAATACAAATCACCTAATTAACTAACTCACAAACTAATTAATTACAAAACCACTTAACTAATTAAATGAATCAATTAAGCTACTAAAGCAGTGAAGAGGCCTCGGGAAGAGGGACAAATGCATGCATGTTCGGCTCTGCTCGGAAATCTATCGCCATGCTTCTGTTGCCTCTGTTTGCACTACTCTGCACCTCTGAAGACTGCACAAGTCTCAAGGATGCTCCTGAACCACTCCTTGAGCACTGTGGGATGTCACCGGCCAAAAGGAAAGGCCACCAGCCAAGTGGAACTGGTCATCGACCAACAATTCATAGCCGGGCGGCACTGAAGATGGCCGACCGACCATCTCTTCCTGCAGAATCCTGTTTTGCTGCAGCAGAGGACAAACAGAGCATGTCAATGCATTTACAAGACAATGTATGCACTACCACTCTCCTTATCATGTCATGAACTCAAGGGAATATAGTCCTCGACCCTCGGGCCATCAATCACGCATTTCAAAGCATGATGGCCAAAGAAGTCAAGTGTGCAACTTCAATATCAAATGAAATGCACACAACACACATAAAGGGGCCCCCAACCTCTATCATGGTTGATCAAGAGGCAAGGGATGCATGCACAATGCTATGCAATCTAAACATACAAGCAAACTAATGCAACATGAGCATGCAAGTAACAATGCTATACAAGGCAATTAGCATATAACAATGTGCAAAGACAAGCATGCAAACAAGCATGTAACTTAACAAGCATGCAAACATGCAAGGCATGTGACAACATTTAAGCATGTGACAACATGTGAGGCAAACATGTAACAACATGTTAAGTAACTTAAAAAAGAGAATGCATGCCAAATGCATTACAACTTAAGCATGCAACAACGTATCATGGACCAAGTATACAACAAAGCACAATTGAACTAGCATGCTGCAACATGCAATTTACCAAATATACAACAAGCACGTGACAACATGCAAGGCAAGCATGCAACAACATGCGGGGATGGTCTTAAACCAAAATGGATAGCTCTCAAATAGGTCCAAATCAGTGGCTAAAATGATATGGAAATGAGGACAAATGCACATACAAACATGCATGCCAATTGGCCTAACACTCAAGCATAAAAGGGTAGCTTTTAAGCACACTTAAAAGGAATGAAAAGCATGCAAATGTGACAACATTACATGCTCTGAAATGATGCTAGGAGTGATGCCAAATCACATAAACAAGTCAAGCATGGCATGCCTAAGGCTTAAAGCCTAAGACTAGTCAAGGGACTTGAACCAAAGCTACACAAAACAAAGAGCATATGGCAAACATAACCCAAAACAGTCCTAAACCATGGCAGAGTGAGCCTAAAACATGCAATGACCAAAGCCAAAACAAGCTAAAACAAAGGGGCAGAGCATAAGGCATACAAGGCCACAAAAGAGGTGTTACACTACACCTAATACAACCAAACATGGCATGCTTTAAACAATCAAAATCAGAGTTATGGCATGTTAAAACGAACTCGAAAACCCACTTAGATGGCATCTAAATGACCTAAGCATAGAGGCATGCACAATGACCCGATCATGGAGCATAAGACACCAACTCTTCAAAGCATTGAAAGAATGACAAATGCAAGTATACAAGCATGAAATATGGACTGAAATAACATGACAAATGATTCCAAATCACTGAAATGGCCCGAGTAAAGCATGCTAGTGACTTAAGCACCCAAAGCTAACAAGCTAGATTGTATGGTAGCTATACAAAACAATGCAAGCATGACCAAAACAATGAAAAGCAGAGCTTTATCATGTTAAAACAAGACTAGAAGCTTCATGAAGTTAAGCCAAAATCATGCTAAAATAACATGTCACAACATGATGCATGTTAGGCCAAATCATGGGATTACAAGACAAGTACATGAAGCATGCATGATATGTCCAAACCAAGTCAAAACAGTGCTATATCATGGCAAAACAAAGCCTAATATATATTGAAATGAAGCTAAAACAAGCTAAGCACATATGCTACAAACATAAGCCATTTTTGCAAGCATTAAAGACAACAAGGAGAGGGGATGACCCTCTCCTATTTAGGACACCAAAACCACCTCTCCACCACTGAAAATCCTCTGGATTTCAGTGGTAGAGAGGTCATGCAAAGCTTAAAGCAAGGGCCAAAAGAGATGGCCTAAAACAAGGCCTAACAAGGCCTTAGAGGAGGGAAACAACCCCAAACCTCAAAATGACCTTAAACAAAGTTCTAAAGCAAGTAAAAACAAAACGTTTATCAGTTATATACCAAGCTTAAAACAATAAGCAAGATGGGCTAAAAGCTTAAGCAAGAAAGGGGAATCTAAAGCAAAGAACTCACCCTTGTAGAACTTCTTCAAGAACAAAGCTCCAGCAGGTTTTCTGAGTTCAAAGCAACCCAAGAACTCCAAAACCAACTCCTTAGCACCTTAGCAACTCAAGGATGGTGTAACACTAGGTGCCTTAGTGCAAAAATATTAACAAAACACACTTTTGATCACAAATACACACACAAATATAGAGAGAGATATAGAGAGAGATATATGAACTCTAACCCTAAATTCCAGAACCTCTGAGAAGGGAGGAGGGCCTGCCCTCTTATAGAAATCCACTTTTGCAAAGCTTCTTGGAGAAGCTAAGCAAGGCTGAAATCCCTCCATATGGAGGGGGGTAATTGTGTGTGCCAGCTGGCACAAAATATCTGCCAAAAGTAGATGGAAAGGGGTCGGCCAGAAAATATGGCCGACTGACCAACAAAGGTGGCCGACCGACCAAATATAGTGCCGATCGGCCAACACTTTTGGTCGGTGGCAAGAAAAAAGGGCCGGTGGCTTCAAGCCTTGGCCGGTGGGTTGAGGGGATGGCCAACAAGCCACCATCTTCCCTTAGAAGCAAAAACACAAGTGTTTGTCCACAACCAAGCACAAAACAGTCAAGTTGAGAGATCTTGAGGCAAGGCGCGCGGCCGAGACCTCCGGGAACTCAAAACGAACACGAGCATGGATGATCATCGAGTGTTCAAACGATGATGTCCAAGTCTTGAGGATGGTCAAAAATGGGGTGTCTACACTTGGTAACGGGCACAAACACCTACACTGAACGCAATATCAGGACGACTGGCTGTGAGGTAAAGAAGACTCCCTATCATACTCTTATAAAGGGTAGGATCAACATCAGTACCAGAGGAATCTTTGGAAAGGTGAAGACTGGTGCTCATGGGAGTGCGTGCATGTTTGGCAGACTCAAGACCGAACTTAGACACAAGATTTTTGGCATACTTGGTCTGAGAAACAAACATCCTAGAAGGAGACTGTTTAATTTGAAGACCTAAGAAATAAGACAACTTTCCTATCATGCTCATCTCAAACTCATGTGTCATGCAATCCAAAAAATATTTCACAAGATGATCAGTAGTGGATCCAAACACAATATCATCAACATAAATCTGAGCAATAAGAATATGAGACTTAGTATGTTTCACAAATAAAGTCTTATCCACACCACCCCTTTGAAAGTCATTGTCAAGAAGAAAGGTAGTAAGTCTATCATACCAAGCCCGAGGTGCTTATTTCAACCCATACAAAGCCTTGTCTAACTTGTAGACATGTTTTGGACATTTAGGGTCCTCAAACCCTTTTGGTTGCTCAACATAAGCATCTTCTTTCAAGTACCCATTCAGAAAGGCACTTTTCACATCCATTTGATACAATTTGAAACCAAGAAAGCATGCAACACCAAGTAAAATACGAATAGATTCAAGACGTGCAACTGGGGCAAATGTCTCATCATAGTCAACACCCTTTACTTGTGTGTAGCCTTAAGCAACCAACCTGGCTTTATTTCTAACCATAGTACCATTCTCATCAGATTTATTTTTAAAGATCCACTTGGTACTTATCACATTTATGTCTCTAGGTCTGGGAACTAGAGTCTAAACATTGTTACGTTCCAATTGACCTAATTCTTCATGCATAGCATTGACCCAACTATCATCTAGTAAGGCCTCTTTAATATTCTTAGGTTCAATTAATGAAACATAACACATATGAGATACCTCATCCCGAATTTGTTCTCGGGTTTTCATTCGATCCGATACACTTCCAATCACTTATTGAGCTGGATGATTTAGTTTCACCCTTGCTGATGGTTTGAACTCAGGACTTGTGGGGACTTGTGGGGACTTGTGGTGACAGTAGTATCAGAAGTGGTGTCTCTTTGGACTCTGACTTACCTGAGAAGTTGGTGCTGTCTCAACTTCTTTTGCTTGGACCTCAGCTTCTTTTTGACTCTGTGGTTCAGTATCCAGGATTGGAGACTCACCATTCTCATCCTCATTTGTCACTGGAGTAGGGGAACCTGTGTCATCTATAACCACATTGATTGATTCCATTAAAGAAAAAGTTCCCAGGTTATAGACTCGAAAAGCCCTACTTGTGGTTGAATACCCTAGAAAAATACCTTTATCACTTCGAGAGTCAAATTTGCCCAAAGGCTCTCTATCTTTGAAAATGTAGCACTTACTCCCAAAAGTTTTGAAGTATTTTACATTAGGTTTCAATCCCTTCCACAATTCATAAGGAGTTTGTAAAGTGCCGGGCCTTAAATACACGCGATTTATGACATAAACAGCAGTATTTAGGGCTTCAGCCCAAAACTTTAGAGGAAGTTTCTTACAAAGGAGCATGACCCTAGCCATCTCTTGAACAACCATGTTCTTCCTCTCAACTACTCCATTTTGTTGTGGAGTAATAGGTGCAGAAAATTCATGTTTAATTCCATGCATATCACAAAAATCCGAAAACGAACTGTTTTCAAACTCACGACCATAATGAGTTCGGATTCTTATGATATGCCCAATGGAAAGACCCTGTTCATTTTGGATTTTACGGACTAAGGCCTGAAAAGCATCAAAAGTATCAGATTTTTCCCTTAAAAAATTTACCCATGAAAACCGAGTAAAATCATCAATAGTTAAAAAAATGTATCTTTTACCTCCAATACTTTCAGTGCGAGTAGGACCCATTAAATCCATGTGAACCAATTCAAGAGGACGTTTGGTTGTAAAACTGTTCACCTTTTTATGAGGGACACGGGTTTGCTTTCCAAGTTGACGTGGTCCACACACATGATTCAGATTCTTACCTAGTTTAGGTACTCCTCTCACAAGCTCTTTGTTGGCTATCTTAGTTAGGTCTTTGAAATTCATGTGACCTAATCTTTGATGCCACAAATCAATGTTACTTATGATGGTTGAGTGACAAGTGAGATCATTAGTAGTAACAATCCCATAGCAGTTATCAGATGTGCGAATCCCATGCAAGACAGTATTTTCCTTTTTATCCAAAATTTCCATTTATTTTTTGAAAACAATACTTCATGGTGAGAATCACACATTTGACTAATGCTCAAAAGATTTGCTTTAAGACCATCAACAAGTAATGCATTTTCAAGCTTGGGAAGACCAGCTACACTTATAGAGCCCTTACCAATGACTCTAGAAGTGCCACCATCTCCAAATGTAACAATTCCACCTTCATATTTTTCAAGGGAGGTGAAGTAGGATTTGTCACCTGACATGTGACGAGAGCACCCACTATCAAGATACCACATGTGTGAGTCACGTGCTTTTAGAGCAGTGTGAACAACTAGACAAGTCAAATTATCTTTTCTCACCCAAATCTTTTTGGTCTTAACAAAATCAGGTCTGGTGGTCTTGGTAAATGTCTTGGTGTTGTGAACACCCTCATGAATCTTGGTGTTCCGCCTAGACGTGTAAGGTTGTCTCCTAACCCAAAAAGTATTAGAATTTCTACCCTTTTGAGACACCTTACCAAACAATTCAAAGCAGTAAGGACGAATATGGCCATACCTACCACAGTGATGACAAATAAAAACAGGTTTTACCTCCCTTTTGTTGATCTTACCCCTTTTAGCTAGATGAAGAGAGGGATCACCCTGGTCTACCTTCAACTTTCCCTTTGATTGAGTCTTCAGGTCATGTGATGTAGATGTTTGTCCCTTGTGAGCTGTCGCATTACCATAGCCTAGCCCACTTTTGTCACAACCCATTTGTTGATACCCAAGGATGTCTTCTAATGATTTGGAACCTTTGTTTCACATGGCAATTGTGGCTCTAGCAATTCGGAGTTCTTCATCTTTCTGACACACCATCTCTTCCAATGTAGCTTGTGACATCTCAAGGCTTTCAAGCTTCTCTTCATATGTGGAATACACTTTTAGGAGTTCATTCCTTTCAGTTTCACAGGATAGAAGTTTCCCACATAGGACTTGCCTGTCACTAGAGATCTTGATGACATTCTACTTTGCTGTTACAAGTTCTTTTTTTAGCTTGACATTCTCGCTTTCACATGCTTTGAGCTTGAGAGTGAGTTTGTCATTGATCTTGGACAAATTCAGAGATTCATTGTAAAGCTTTTCGTAAGCTTGTTGTAGATCATCACTATTAATCTCATCATTGTCTTCTGATGTTTCATCATCTTCTTTTTGCTCCTCATTCTCCTTGACCTCATCTAGTCGAGCAACTAAAGCAGGAAAGGTGATAGATGGTGGTGAAGATGACTCTCTTCTTTCATGAAATTGGCTCAGAATTTCCTATGCATCTTTAGCCTTTGTGCAGTGAGCAACCCGTTGCTGTTCTTCATCAGAACTTGCTCCACGAATAATAATCAGCACTCTCTGATTGCTCGGATTGTCAGCATTTTCAACATCTTCTTCAATGGCTTGCCAGCCTTCAGGGTCAAAAGCTCTCAGAAACGCCTTCATTATGATATTCCAATACGAGTAATTACTTCTATCAAATGTGGGAGCATGATGCGGATTCTGACCATGAGCAGATTCCGCTGGCTTTGGAAGAGGTTGTGTGAAAGTGGACCAAAATGCCATGAAAGCACTATCCCCGTCTTCACCAGATTCAGCTTCTTCGGGTTCTTGCTCCGACCCGCTTTCATCATCCCAAGTCACTGTGTAAACTTTCTTCCGATTCTTTTTCGAAGGACATTCAAGGGAAATATGTCCAAACCCTTGACATTCATAACACTTGACCCCTTGCCCCTTTACAATTTTCTTTTCAGTTTTTGGAGCAAGTTTTGGTGGAAAAGTTTTGGGTTTATCATTACTCTTGTCTTTTGAAATAGGGTCTCTGAAATTAGGCTTCTTTTTCTTTAAATTTTTTTTGAACTATTTAGTAAACATAGCCGTCATCTCAGACTCTAAATCAAACTCAGTCTCAGGAGTTTTTGCAGTCTCATGAGCACTAGTGAAAGCCACACTATCTTTTTGTTTTTTCTTGGAAATCTGGTGGGCTTCATAAGTCTGTAGGTTTCCAACCAACTGATCAAGCTTGAGGGTATCAACATTCTGAGCCTTCTCAATGGCTGTCACTTTTGATTGGAACCTCTCGGGTAATGACCTCAAAATTTTACCAACAACTTTAGCTTCAGGGATTTTTTCACCGAGTGTGAAACAGGAATTCACGATGTCACTGAGTTTTGCATAGAAATCATCAAATGTCTCATCATCATGCATAAAAAGGGTTTCAAAGGCAGATGTGAGACGTTGAAGTTTTGACCTTTTAACAAAAGTAGTACCTTCGTGAATCATTTCAAGAATGTCTCAAGCCTCTTTTGCTACCTCACACGTGCAGATACGACGAAACTCTTCAGATGTGACGGAGCAAAAAAGGAATTGAGAGTCTTACTGTTCCAACTTGAGTTTTGATAATCGGTTGTGTCCCATTTATCAAGGGGTTTGGGAATATCAATACCATCAATGGTGACAATAGGTTCACTCCACCCATAGAGCACACAGTGCCAAACTTTCTCATCGATGGATTTTAAAAATGCTCTCATACGAGCTTTCCAATAAGAATAGTTTGTACCATCAAGTAATGGAGGTCTATGGGTTGAGTTACCTTCACGTATTGAATCCATATCACCAATCACACAAAATCACACTATGGTTTTGATAAAAACAAAGAGTGACCTGCTCTGATACCAATTAAAAATCTTAAGTGATTCGTGATTATATTAAGATTTAATTATTCCAACACCCAATCATTCAAAACACACAACCTAAATCATCAAGCACTTACGAAAGTGATTTAGATTGTTGTTTTCGAAAAACAGTAAATCAACACAAACGATTTTTACGTGGAAAAACCACAATTGATGCACCTTCAATTGTGATAAAAAACCACAGCGAAACGCCACTAATCAATCCACTACTGAAGAAAGAAAGATTACAAAGATAACAAACAAATTACCAAACGCATCCAATTTGTCTTCAAACCTTCTGTAAATCTTTCACCACAGCCTTCGTTTTCGGAATGGATTATCTTGAAGTTGAACCCACAACTTTACTTATTGAATCAACGACTACGTACAGTATCAAACTCCTTTGAAACTCCACGTTTGAATCTCCGGAATCCACCGAAGAAGAATACTCTTGAATATAACCAATCAACCTCCTTGATATGTGCTTATCAATACATGAGTTTAATACTCACTCAAATCATCAAGGAAAACTCACAAAAAACTTCAGAAGAAAACCTCAAAAGAAATCCTAAGACTCTTAAAGAAGATCTAGGAAAAGTAACCCTAGAGTTGGACCAACAAACGAATTTATAGAAGCAGAGATCGCGGCGGTCCGCTCGAGCGGGGGAATGGACGCTTGAGCGGGGACTCTATATTGCGTGTTCCAACCCAGGGTTCACGCTCGAGCGGAAGATCCCATGCTCGAGCGTAGAAACACATCACTCAGTATTTTTGCAGACACGCGAAATACTGTGAGTGTGTAAACTCCGCTCGAGCGGCTCTTTTCCCGCTCGAGCGGGAAGAACAAAACAGGAAAATTCCAACTTTGATTACAAACTAAGTTTTTCCATGGATTTTGACAACAAGGGTCCTAACAATATATAATACATATACACTAACTATATGTATGGGCTTATGGCCCTTCCATATTTATCTATATATATATATTGTATATATACACTAACTCTATATATACATGTTCATATCAGGAAAAGAGAGAAAGAGATTGCTAGAAGAGGAGCCGAATGTGGGAGGTGGTGGCAATGGTGGCACCGCCACTGTCACAGGCTTGGTGGCCACCATGAGTTTGGTGGGAGGACCATGAAAGAAGAGGAAAAGAAAGAGAGTAATTGTGGAAATGAATGAGGAAGGAACAAGCATGGAGATGAAGATAGAGGAAAAATAAGAAGAAGAGAAAAATCTTATTTTTGGCCAACTTTTGTAGCTCCAATAGCACGCAAAACGATGTGGAATAAAGCGTATGAGGGATGGATTGAAAACTAGGCCATGGGGTGAATCCAACGACACAAAATGAGGCAAAATGGAGTTACGATGAGCGATATACAAGGGCCTGAACATGTAGGTTTAAATTTGAAAATTCTACTGCTAAAAATAGAGGTTTCCGTTAGTTCATCAGATGAAGATGGACAGAGGAGGTAAATTGTGACAAGGAAGTAACATCAGAGTTTTAATTGTTAAAATTGAAACCTTAGAATTTAAATTGAAAAATACGCAAAATCTTAAAATTGTTTTTTCTTTTTTCCCTGTAATTTGCCCTTAACTTTTTGGACCGTCTTTATGAGTCCATAGCTTTTTTCGAAAAGAAATTTTATGCTGGGAAAGTGTCACATGACACTATTAAGTGATACATTCCACCAATCACAAATGAATAACTTCTCTATTTCCTCTCAAACGCCAACATAAATATAATGGATCCTAATTACAATAGAAGAAAATACTACATGAAATTTACCTACTGGCACCCAAAAATTGTTCGCTATTTTGTATTCAAAACTTGATATCCAAATTTTGGCTGAATACTTCGATCAATCATTGAAGAGATCTCACCAAGTAGTCTTTGGTTGCCAATAAATCTCTGTTCACAAATTCTGTAACTCTATTTTAAAATACTAATAATCATTAAATTATGTTAAAAAAATAAAATTTTGCTAATCAATAAGAAATTAATTATACATATGATAAAAGTTTTCTAAGTTTAACGTTCACCACTAGCCCAAACTAGTGAAGAAATAAACAATTTTATTGGCCCCAGTTAAATTATGTAAGAATTTAAAAAAAAAAAAAAAAAAATTGATTGACGTAATATTATAATAAAACCCAATGAATTGCAATCGTAGTGATAAAACATCAAATATAACATATAAATTAAGGGAAAATTATTTATAAGTCCTATTAAGGAGACTTATGCTACATATGGTCCTACTAAAAAATTTATGTTCCCATAAGTCCTGTGGGAAGTTTGTTGATACATTTACCCTCAATATTAGTTGTTAATATCATAAATAATAGTAAAACCATATATAGGAAATTGAATGTTACCATAGATCATATCTATATAAACGTAACGTAACGTGACACCTACATTAACGTAACGTGAAACCTGTGATCTATGGCAACATTCAATTTCCCATAGATCATATCTACATAAACGTAACGTAACGTGACATCTACATAATATGAAACGTAACGTGACACCAATATAAATCAGCAACATTTTCACATTCAATTTAAAAAAATAAAAACTCATTAAGTTTGTGAAACATAACGTGACACGTTACGTTATGTTTATGTAGATGTCACGTTACGTTTATGTAGGTGTCACGTTACGCATAGGTGTCACGTTACGTTTATATAGGTTTCACGTTACGTTACGTTTATGTAGGTGTCACGTTACGTTACGTTACATTTATGTAAGTGTCACATCACGTTACGTTTGTGTAGGATCTTGTGGAATACATTCCTATTTAAATAGGACTTGAGACTCTATAAGAAATTACACAGGACTTAGCATAGCATAAGTGTCTGAAAAAGGATTTATAAATAAGTCTCCCTATAATCAATACGAAAAAAAGAAAAAACTCACAAAGTAGGACAAAAAATCCCAATAGATACATGTGTAATAAGACCCACACGTAAGTGGGGATATTTGAATTCCTGACTTTCTAGTGAGGTTCAGGAGTTGTGACCAATCAAGTTAAGGGGTACTTACCAATTAGTCCTATTAACTAGACTTATTTACTTACAGGTCCTAACTAATAAATTTAACACTATAAAAATAAGAGAGTAATAAATTTATCACTAAAAATTTATTCATAAAAACAAAGAGACTGGTAAATTTATCACTATAAATTTATTCATAAAAATAAAAGACTGATAAATTTATCTTTATCACTTAATAAATTTATCAAATAGGACTTAATGGGTAATAAGTCTCCAAAGTAGGACCTATTGGGTAATAAGTCTCCAAAGTAGGACCTATTGGGTAATAAGTCTCCAAAATAGGACCTATTGGTAGTTTACTCTCAAGTTAATTTCATTAGTTAAATTATTTGAGAATTTAAAAGGAATCTCGAGATAACATAAACCACAATGAGTGTTTTGGGATAAAAGAAAAAACAAAAAATTTAAGACACAGAATTATGTGTTGTCACCTTCTTCCCACCATCACCAGCTCCAAACATAAAAAAACATATTTTATTCGAAATTTTTTTGTAAAAAGGGTTTTCACAAAAAATATTTTATGTCAGAAAAGGTTTTCGCCCAAACAACGGCGTTAACTTTTAAACCTTCAAAAGTTTCTTCACGTTTTCTTGTCCTACTCCTTTACATGCTTTCATATTCATTGAAGCGCAATACGCTTTGCTACGGAATGATGCTATATGATTACCTCAGAACAGAAGTAATCTTTTGCCTTGGCTGGAGAAATAGAGCACTCTCTCTTTTTCCCATCGCTTGTTTTATTTACTGTTATTTATTATTTTTTGTATCCTATGGCTTGCAGATCGTTCAAGGGATTATTTAACCCAAGTTAGAGATCTACATAACTAAATCGTTTTGCAAACAGTCATTTATATTATATTACATTTATATTTTTTATATTAGATTAAATGTACTTGCAATCATCAAAATATATATTCTGTAAGTTTTAATTTTGTTAATTCATCATAAAATTTTTAATTCAAGTCAAATTAATCTAATTTTAAATGGGTGGTCTAAATCATTAATTGAATGATATTAAAATTCACATATTGTCTCTACATTATGCATTTTGTGTTCACTTTAGTTCTTAAAATTTTTAAGGATAAATTACATTTACCTCTCCTGAGATTTTTAAAAAATACAAAGACCTCCATTGTAGTGTTAATAATAACAGAAACCTTTCATACTTTAACTGATAATATCAAGATTCTCCTATTTTTTGATTTTCGTTCACACAACTAATAGAAACCGCTGATGCCATCAAAAATAAAAGTTGAAATGCCCATAATGTCCTCAAGTTTCTTGAACCCATTTATATATACCAATACCAAAGACACTTGAACTTTATCTTTAGAAAATCCACGGCAAGAGAAAAAGAAGTGGAGGGAGCCAAAAGTGAAGAACAATTTTTATCCTTTTAATCCTTCACATTATCATCACCGCTAAATCTTCGTTTGGAATGTGAGTTGGCTTTTTGACTATTTTAGCCTTAAGTTAAAAAGTCTCGTTTAGGATAGATTTTTCTACTTTTTTGACTTTTGTAAGAGAAAAAATAAAATGATTATGATTTGGATATGACATTTTGTCTTATTAATTTTTTAGTCAATTTTGTCTTTTTGTAGTTATTTTAGCCCAAATAACCCATGCCTTCATTTGACATAAGCTAAAATAAGACTTTTTGGCTAAAATAGCCACAAAAAGATAAAATATGTGTTTTAGCCCAATAAAACAAAAGAAAAATGCTTCAGATCACTAATTCAACATCACTAATGTACCACTAATGACATGACATCATGTGGACTCCCCTATTGATGTGATAATTTGGCCTTTGTTTTGTTTTGTTTTTTTTTTTCCTTGCACTTGCCAATTCATTAGTGGTGCTTTTAGAGCTGCTAATTTAGTGCTCTAAATCGAAACTGAAAACAAAATATCATATCCAAACCATAATCATTTTATTTTTTCTCTTACAAAAGTCAAAAAATCTATCCCAAACGACTTTTTAACCCCAGGCTAAAATAATTAAAAAGTCAAAAAGTCAACCCACATCCCAAACGAACCCATGTCAAACATAGGTAAAGAAAATAGTTTGGTTTGTTTTTGGGAGAGTTGTTTTTGAAAAAAATTTGGGAGAGTTGTTTTAGAAATTTTTTTAGTTTGTTTGGTTGTATATTTTGAGAGACAAATTTTTTTGGGGAGTTTGGAATGATTTGATAATTTGGGAGAATATAGTAGATGTGTGTGAGAGAAAAATTGATTGAGAAGGAGAGAGTAGAGAGAAAAAGTGATTGATTGATGTGTAAGAGAGAGAAAGTGATTTTGAAAATTTTTTTAGAAAAATCTCAAACCAGACAAATTTTTGAAATTTTTTTTCTAAAACTCATTTCCCAAACTCAAACCTCTTTCCAAAACTATGTTACGATGAACTCTAACCGGTAAACCCATATTCCACGCGTCTTCTCTCACCTCTGTCTACATATTGATTGCTCAAAAACCACCCAAATATCTTCCTTTATCACTTTCTACCTCTATTTTTGATTAGCTAATGGGGGATGATTGGTGAGGAATGTGATGAAGGGCTGGATGAAGCGATGGATAAGGGAGTAGTGGAGGCATGAAAGTCGGTTTTGGATTGGGTGGGGATGAAATAATTAGAGGATTTAGTGTGTCATTGGTAAGGGTACATAGTTTTGTTGGTGGATTTGGGGGTGGGTTGAGGAGTTGCTGATCAAGCAAGGATATGTAACAAGAAAAGGAGATAGGAAGGGAGATTTTGTTTTATCTGTCTCTTTATAGTTGCTCAAGAAGTTTGTGAGTTTCAGTTGAGCTTGTTTGGATGAAGCGTTTGAACGAGGGATGCGCCCTGTTGCTAATGGTACACAAACCTTCAATTTGTTTTCTCCTCAACACCATCCTAGCCTTGATAATAAGGTGAGTCCAAATCCAACCATTGTTGAGGCATGAGCATGACCTCATGCTTCATGCTATTACTTCCTTTAATATTGCCAATACAATTGCAAACCACCCCCACCCCATCTAAACACCCCAAGGACCCCACTCTTTTTTCTCCATCCCCATCCTCCCTTCCTAGAGCCACCATCAAACAAACAACCTATGTGCCAAAGGTGTTCGACAAAATGCCACTTATAGTGGTTGGAAATTAGAATGAGAGAAAGAGAAAATGCCCAACCTCCCACAGACTCCACCTCCTCCACTGCGCAACCAAAATCCCTACCCAATGCCACCCTTACCAGGCCCGGCCCTGAGATTACCGGGGTTTAAAGCCAATAATCAACTAATAAATTTTTGGGGTCTTTTACATTTTTTTTTTCATTGAATGAATTTTTTTTTTTTTTTAAAATGAAGATAAAAGACAAAAAATTTGTGTCAAAATCACAAAAAATACTTAGTATTACATTACAAAAATTAATAAGTGTCGCTTGATCCTCGCTCTTCTTGCATTTGTAGAAGCAAACAAATCAATCATACTTGTGTAATCTAGTTTTTTTGCAAAATCATTTTTAATGGATAACAATGTTAATTATTTTAAATGGGCTTTTCAATTTTTTAATGGGTCAATTTATTTTAAGTTAGTTTGGGTCTTCCTTAATTTTTTTTTGGATTTAAAATATACCTAATATATTAAAATAAACTATAATAGGAGGGACCCTTTTTTTTGGGTCTATTTTCAATGGATAACAATGTCAATTTTTTTGAATGGGCATTTCGATTTTTTAATAAGTCAATTTATTTTAAATTAGTTTGGGCCTTCTTTATTTTTTTTTTAAAACTTAAAACATACCTAATATATTACACTAAACCATAATAGAATGGGCCCTTTTTTTTGGGTCTATTTTGAAGGGCCCTAGGCTATGGCCTTGTTGGCCAATGCACAAAGCCGGCACTAACCCTTACTGCCAAAATTCCCACATAGTCCCTCCCACCCCTTGCAAGCACACCATCATAAGCCCCACCGTTATAAATCCATTACCGCAAATCTACCGTCTCTAATCCACAGTCGATCTCAATGAAGCCAAGCAAACCCTCAATCACAGATTTGCTGCAGATCTGATACAGGCGAAAGTGAGCACACAAAATAAAGTTGAATACTGTGGGGGAGAGGGTTGATCAACATACTTTGTAGGGTTAAAAAAGTAAAAGGCGCACTTTATAGGGTATTTTTGTCTTTTTGCTCTTAAATGAAAGGGCAATATGGTCATTTTGTATAGGCAAGTAACATCGTTTGTGTAAAATTGACGGATTAGGAAAATCTTGATATTGTCATCTAAAGTAGGGGAGATTTATGTAATTATTGAAACTATAAGGGAGGTTCCTGTATTTGTCAGAAACATTAGGGGATGTAAGTGTAATTTACCCAATTTTTAATTTTGTCAAAATTTTCCTTAAATCCGGTAACATTGTTATAACGATTCCAGTTTTGACCCGACGCTTGTGGTAGTTCGGACTCGGGTTTATGGTTTCTGAATGTTGCTCATTGTCTTTTCTTCTTTATTCTTCCTTAAATTTGGTTATTTGGGCATTTTGAGTGTGTTTGGAACAGGTTGGTTACTTGGTTTTCAAACCATATGCTACTTAGAATTTTGGTCCTCTGCTCAAGTGGCCATTTTTGCGCTCGAGCAGGAGTTGCAAACTCTCAGTACTTTGTACGTCTACAAAAGTACTAGAGGGGTATTTTCTACGCTCGAGCGACGTTTCCTATGCTCGAGCGGGTGGGCGCTCGAGCGGCCCTTCTTGCGCTCGAGCGGTTTGCCTGTTGTCTCCAAAAGTACTGGAGGTGTGTATTCTGCGCTCGAGCGGAATAAATTCTTGTGTCTGACGCTTGAGCGTCAACTCTTTCGCTCGGAGTGGACTGTGCGTATATCAGATCGCGAAAATGACATTTTATATCACTTTTTCATTCTTCTCTCTCTCTAAAACTTTCCAAAAACCTAGATCTTGACTCTCTCTCTCTCTCTCTAAAATACTTTCCCTCTCTACATTCACACCTAGATCTAGTGATCTCTACACCTGTGTGCCTTTATTAAAAAAAGAGTGCGTCTCAAGAGCTTCCTTTTGGTCCGATTGAAATTTGATTTCGGTGTCTTTGAAGATTCTCCATCTCTTCCTTTGCTCTTCTAAACTTGAGGTAGGGACATTCTACAGCTTAATATGATTTTTAGCCTAGTTATTTGTTATTATGTATAGAAGGTGGAATATTGGGGATATTTGTGGATGAATCTAGGGCTTGGGTGTAAAATGAAAGAGGGGTTTTCAAATGTAATTGGTAAAAATGGTTTGGGTGTAGATGTAAAGGTTTGTTGTTGAAAAAGGGTTGATTTGGACACTTGAATTAATATTTGGAAGAATGAGAGTTGTGCCATAGATGGGTCAACTTGTGTTTTGTATAAACAAGCAAAATTGATTATGATAACATGGAATTGAATATTTGTTGATGTAAATGGCGGAGCCGGATATGTGTTATCTCACTCCTATGGAAATTTGAATAAATTATCTGTCTTAAGATTGAATATCTGCTTAGAAATATCTGTGTTGGGCTATCGATGGAGAATAATTATAATTGTTGTAAAAATTGTATGAGGATTAGGTAAATTGAAACTAATCATTTAAATGTGTCATTGAATATGATGGTATGTTGAGGCATTGAATATGTATAATTGATAGTCATTGAATATGACGGTACTTTTAAATACATTGTATATGTATGATGTTTTGGGAGGAAAAAGGGGATGTACTCCATGTTTTGGGAGAATATAGGGGATGGACTCTATTGAAATTAAGTTGGCTGGAGTGTCCAGGGTGAAAGTCCCGAAATCATGCGTATACATGGGTGCTGATCCCGCGGACGAAATTTTTGTAAAATGACAAGATTGAAGTGCTTGTATGATGATTGTGATGATTTGAGAACCATTGAGTTGTAATCTCAGTTAGGTTACTCAGAGAATTATAAACTTGGCTCATGAATCGAAATGAAATGAATTAATTTAAAATGAATAGATGGGAATGGAATGAGATGTGAATATCGGTAACGCATGGTCGTGTGGAGAAATGTGTGTTTTGTCATAAATATGGAATATACACCTGACACTTATATCTTCGTTAAACCTCATATGTTGTGATAGATTGTTCCTATTAGGCTTTGGCTCACCCTATTTGGGAAACCATTTTCAGGTACCGGTGACATGCTTCCTTCAAGGACGTAGCTTGAAAGGATCTAGGAGTTGGAAGCTCTATTTTGTTGTTTTGTGTTTAATATTTATTCACGCCAAGGGCTTTATATGTAAAAAGCTTATGACTCTCTCTCTTGTTATAACCAATCAATGTCTTGGAAAAATGTAAGCCCGTAGGGCATTTATTTTGTAAATCATTAACTGGTATTACATGCTGTAGATTCAAGATGTACATTTATGAATGTATGATGCATGTGTTACCTTTTGTAATACAAACTTTGATGAATGAAAGTACTTTATTTCTGATATTCTTCTGTTCATGAGTTAGATTTATTATGTTATTTTTTTGGAGGCATTACAATTATATTTTATCTTCTTTATTTGTTCTTAGAGACAAAAATTTTTAAAATTAAAATTTTTCAGACTAAAGATTGAAGGATACAACAATGCTACACACACAGAGGACCAAACATAAAACCAAATATAGAAACGGTTCCACCGAACGACCGGCCAGACGACCTGAAGACAGCATGATAGTTGCGATCAATACAATGATAGTCGCGGTCGACATACTCTGACCAAGATGACAACCGCAGTCGACACCATGACAGTCACAGTCACAGTCGACAAACTCTGGCCAAGATGATAGCTGCAGTCGACACCATGACAACAGAGATCGACAAACTTTGGCCAGTCGTCCGGATGTACAATTTCTATGCTCAGATCTATGTTGAGTCGTTTGTGTGCCTAGACTTTTTGCTAGAGGATATAAGTGAAATAAGATCTACGCGGGAGAGTAAGGCTGAGCAAAGAATCCGTAAAATCCGTAATTCGATCCAGTCCAATCCAATCTAGTAGGTTTGGATTGATTTTTTGAATCTGTGGTTCGGTTTCGGATTGAAAAATTACAAATCCGTAGTCCACGGATTGGTTCCAGATTGAACCCCACGGCTCCGGACCGTATACAAATAGCTTATATTTATATTATACATCATTCTGCATAGTATCTTCTCGTATTGTATATAAAACCTAAACCCGCATAGTATCTTCTTTTATTACTTTTATTTGTTAGTTTTTAGTTTTAATTTGTAATGGTCTAAATACTTATGGTGGAACCAGTTTTCTTATGGTTGTTTAAATTCTAGAACAATATGTCGCTATTGTAGAACTAATATGATGCTATATTTATGTTTTTATGAAATTAAAATGTTATATTTTTTGTTATTTAATTATGTGAATCTATGGTCATAAACCGATCCGATCCGTGTTTAAATGTATTGATTTGGATTGGTTCCATGATTTAAACGGATTGGATTAGTTCTAATTTTTCAGGAACTATAAATGACAAATTGATCTTGGTTTTACTCTAATCCAAACCAATCCAGACCATGTTCACCCATACAGAAGAGTGGTAAGACTTGAAAACATCTTAGTAAAGCAAGAGCTTTAGCCAAACGTACAAAATTTGTTGATTCACAAGACACATACTTTAAACACTATAATTGTATTTTATCATTATTTTAGTTAAACCACATAAGATTTATATGATATTTGGAATTGAAATAGGGGTTAGTTGAATTTCACCCTTATAGTTTGATTCAAAATTCACTTTGATCTCTATAATTTCAAATTAAATGGTATAATTTTTACAATTTAAATCTAGTTTTAGTTTGTCCTTTCCGTTCAAGTTAGAGGGTAAAATTAATAATTTTAGAACACTTGTCATACGTAGGAAAAATTAACAAAAATTTGGATGAAATGGTCAAATTGAAACTGGATTTGAAGTATAGGGACCAAACCGTTAAATTTAGAATTATAGGAACAGAAGTGACATTTAAGTAAAAATACATGAGTTGAAAGTGTAATTAACCCTTGAAATAATTTTAAAACAATACATGAGAAAAATAATTCAATTCAATTATAAGAATATTACAAGTGCATGAATATGATGAATAAGTGGTGGTCATATCTTGTTGAGCTTGGCAAGAACAAAAACAGTGGCAGAAGTGACAACAGGAATGAAAATTTCATTAGGAATGACTTTGGGAATGATCTTCTGCTTGATGAATAGGGTGGTCATTGGAACCCCAAAGATGTAGATGAGCATGTCTTTTGCTCCAAAACCTGAAAACCTAGTCTTGAATACCAAATCTTGGAGGATTTTATTAAACTCTTCCTTTGTCACTTTGTCTTCGCCTTTATGGTGAATCTGGAAAAATCATAACACCCACACGGAAGCATCAATGATTCAATATTAGTTTCCACAAAGATATTTATTTATTACAAAAGTCTAATTGCAAGGTATCGAACGCAAAATGTACAATTGTTTGTCACAAATTTGTGCATTTTGTATTCTTCTATAAACATAGCATTGTTGTATTTATTATGATCAGTCCTTTTTATTCTTTGTATGCATTTTGATTATAACAATGTCCGTTTATTATACATATGTGACATAATTTTGTTCTTGGGGTGGAAAAATTTAACCCAAGATAAGAATTTTATTGCAAAATGACAAAACAACCCTTCCATCGCCAAACCAAACTTGGCATAAGAGTTTTTTTTTTTTTTTTTTAATTATTATTATTTATATAGTTAAAAAAAAGGAGATTATTTATAAATATCAATAAAATTACATCAAATAGACAATCAGTTATGTAAGAAAGTCTAACAATATATACTCCAAACTCAACTCTAACACTAACTAGATCAATAAAAGAAGAAAAACTTGAATACAACGGTCATACCATGTCATTAGTATCACCATCTAATTATTTCTTATCTTTTACCCTCCATGTATATGTGTGATACCTGAACCATAAGGTTTACCTTCCACATCATGTGGTTTTATGTTGGTAATACCACACATTGAATTTTTACTCCAATACAAGAAAGAGCCTTATAATAAAAAATAAATAAACAATTAAAGAATGTCCTGTTAATTAAAAAAAAAAAAAAAATCAATTTTTGTATTTAACAAAAATTGACCTATTGACCTTTGATCAATCGGGAAAAAACCCTTATTGGCATTTGAATTGAGATTGTATACAGTCATCAATTGAACTACCCTAATTAATTTCCAGTAAGAGTTCACTCATTCAAGAGTTAAGACACCAATTCAAAAGCTGTATTGGAGGCATGTTAGCAAAACTTTTGAAAGTTAATGTAATGCTTTTTTATTTTTGAATAACAAACATGTCCTCCAATGAGACCTCATAATTAGCAATGGAGAGAAGAAAATTAGGAATTAAACTAGATGTAAAGATGCTTACTTTGAATACTTGCTCAAGTTCTGTTGTCTTTGGGACACGGAACTGTGTGCTACCAAGCGTTTTGTTAATTTCTCTGTCAATTAATAGACAAAACAAACCAACACAAATTAATTGCTGATAATTGGAAAATTACACTGCTATGCTACTACAATAGGTGTCCTGTTTTGCCTTTTATTTTTAATTTTCACTCCGCAATATTTTAAGATTTAATATAACAATAATATCATGGCATCATCACTCACTTATCAATAATTCGCATTCCTAATTTATAGCCATTGGATATGTAATATAGATGTTCGGTTACAATTGCATAATGGAGAAGACAATGGTCTATAATATAAACCATCTATGGATCGTAAACTTTACTATTCAGATATAACTGCTAAATCTAACACGATCAAGTAACTATTACATCTAAATAGCAGAGCTCGCTATACTCGCTCACATGTCACTACAAATATATTCAATTTTTTTCTCAAATCAAAAAATTCGAACATTTCAAAAATTTAATAGAAAAAAAGAAGGGAAACTGATAGAGAAGAAAAGAAAAGTACTCGATGGTCTCACAAACAGCGTGGTAGAAGTCATCTGACTTCCAGTCCCGATGGACATGCTTATCGGTGCCTGCAAAGTATGTATTATAGCAATTTTCTATTACTGGTCCAATTTCCTTGGCTTTGTTTTCCTCACTTCCTACACCAAAAATGATTCATAAAAAAAGAAAAAAAAGAATTACATTTTGAAAAGGACAAAAATTATGTGTTGTATTAAGTCACCAATTGTTTCAAAAATATAATAAACTGTTACGAAATGAGTCTAACGATACATATTAATCTATCTAACACCCTCTTTCACATGGAGAGACAAATAGAAAGAGAAATAAACAAGCAAACTGAGAAGAAGAAATCAAACGATGACAAAATAACAAATGCCAATTGAAAATTTTGAATCTAAGACCTCTCTTAATCTGAGGTCTGATACCATGTTGATGTGTGCATTAGACAGAGAGAGAGTGGTTTGCATACCAGGAGCTAGTTTCTTAAGGGATTGACCCATGTCTATCTCCTCCTTGACAATGTTGTGACAATAAGATTGTGATGGGTACACAAAAGTGAAAAGAGGATTTAGGCTGAATTTTATGGTTGGGTATGGAGGCTTCAGAAGGGAGGAAGAGTATAATTGCATTGCTGAAGCAAGAAGCCAAGCGGTATGGTAGAGTACGCAAAGGAAGAAGGAATCAATCCTCATCCAATTCAAGTCCAGACTTCTCATTTATGTCAAGAATCAGTTTCACTAATTTTTTTTTTCAATTTTTCTTTTCTTTTCTTTTTTTTTTTTTTTTTGAACAAAGAAAAATTACAAATAAGTGGTAAGTCAAAAAATATATTTTGAAATCATTGGAGAATTTTTTTTTTTTTTAAAATGCAACGCATTTGGGAAGAAGAAAATTAATTACAAACTACAAATAAGAAAAATCTACTCATGAATCGACCATATTGTCCTTTCTCTTCCCTTTCCCTCCTTTCTTGCTCTCTTTCCTCTGTGACTCCAACCGCTGGCCACCACTGCAATACTCTCCCTCACAACCCCTAGTCCCTCTTTCATCCATTCCCGCCATCAGCACCACTATTATCACCTCTTCACTACCCCACGTTGCTCCCCCCGCCTCCGCCAATACCTCCCCACCCCAACCAACAATTCTTTTCACCCAAACTCTAGCCACCACAACCACTCCAACCCCCAAAGCCCCTTCCCTTTGCAATGTTGTAAAATAAGATCGATGCAAGTCTTAACTATGCTCAGTGCAAGTGCAAATTGTATGTGGTTGTCACACTTGTCACTTAAAATATTTAAAAATATATCTCCACACGCAGAGGTACTAAGGGACCAAGGTTGTCATGTACCCCTCTGACTTTTAATTTTTTTTTTTTTTTTGGATCTTAGTTAAGCACTGACACACACAGCCCCCAACCAAACACTGACACAACCCTCAACCACGTCCTGACTTTTCAAAATTTTTTTTATTTTTTTATTATTATTATTTTTTTTAATCTTAGTTAAACACTAACACACAACCCCCAACTAAACACTGACACAACTCCAATCACGTGTATAAACCCCCAAGCAAGGATCCTCTAGAGTTTTTTTTTTCTAAAATTTTCTAAAGTGGTGTGTTGTATGGTTGAGATTTAATGATAAGTCACATTAATTTTTTAGCATTAAATCTCAACCATACAACACACCACTTTAGGAAACTTTAGAGAAAAAAAAACTCTAGAGGATCCTTGGTGTAACCCCCCCCCCCAAAAAAAAAAAATTCCAATATCTTGGACTTTTATATTAAATTCTTAATTTGCTGGGCAAAGGTCAATCTGAAAAAAAAAAAACTTGTTGAGCAAGGCTTTCAGCAGCAGTCGACAAAACCTCTAAAACCCAAAAAGGGTATAGAGTTCTTTATTTTTTTATTTATTCATAGTACTTTTTAAGTATCTTCATATTTTCTTTGTCTTCCTTTGTTGCTTTGCAATTTATCGACACACGATTCACCAGATTGGGATCACACAATACAAATTTGGAACCACACTACAACCTTGGTGTATTCTCTTTATTATTTACAGGTAACTTTATTTATTACTTTTTACTTTTAAATAAAAATTATGAATATTAATTTATAATTATTTGTTAAGTTTTGATTTGTAAATTTTTTTTATTTGTTATTATTATTATGTTATTGTTATTGATTGGGGAATAAAATTTTAAGTCACAACAACAATCACAAAACAAATTTAACGGATACCAATTACTACAATCCGAGGTTTCCTATTCCTCAGAAACAACGTTTACATAAAATGCTGGTGATATTAAAGAACAAAAAAGGAAGTTACAATAAAATTTTAACAAAAAAAAATTAAAATTACAATAATCACATTTTAGAATAATAATTTGTGTCAAATGAATAAAATAGTTCTAAAGATAAGTTCACACTGTGGACATCATATAGTTCAGATTGTTTGGTCAGCATTATTGAATCTATTTTCATGGACATGGATTCAAAAGAACAAGATCTATTCAATTGTGAATAATTTTTTTATCATATTTTGACAGCTCCAGAGGATGTGTAAGGCAATCCTTATAAATGTAGACCTGAAATTGAAAATGCCAAAACAAAGTTACTTGTAAGCATGAGTCAGAGAGTACGCCTCAATTTGTTAACAAAACTACAAACACACAGTATTTACATCAAGGTATTAAATCGGAAGACGAATCAGTATCAGTTGCAGTGTTATTGTGGTGTGTTGAACAATATTTAAGTCTGCGTGGAAGAAGCAAATAAAGAAATTGACAAAAAAATAAGTCAGCAATTGGAGCCACACTCGAATCCATCTCTATATGACATTACAACCTACCGTAGACTTGAATAACCAACTTCGAATGAAATGTTGCCCATGTAATCATTTTTTGCCAATCTCCCTTACACTCTATTTGGATTGAAGGTTTCGGTGAGAAGAAAAGAAAATAAGAGAATAAAGTTTCTCATCACTTGTTTGAATGATTAATAAGGTGAGTAATGATGCGAAAGGAAGAGAAATTGCGAGAAAGACATTCACTCTAAATGAGTTTTGTTTCTCACTAAAAGTGGTGAGATTTGGTGAGAAACCAAAATTACTCTTTACAAAAAATTTATAATACCTAAACTACGCTTTTAAATGCAAAGCAAATAAAATAAAAAGTGTCCTATTTTAATCATTGTCCATCCAAACAAGAAGGTGAGAAACTCCAACCATTTCCTTCTTTTCTCATCTCAGGATTCAAACAGGGTGTTAAGTTCTTTAAAGACAGATCTCCAAAGGAACATATATATATATATATATATAACTATTTAGTAATGGCGGCTATTTTGGCTATGTCACAGAACAGAAACATTTTGGATGATGTACATATCAGTAGCACAACCTTGGTACCAGCATACATGGACAGTTGACATATTTGCAAATTGCATCATAATCAACTCAAAACATGGTTCAAAATCTTGGTCACAATGAATAATGCTGCATCCACCAGACAACTCCATATTGGACTGCCATCTCAAATTTGGTACAAATGGGGATTAAAAATTAAAACTCAAAAAATGGAAATGATTACAAAAGTACCATAGTGCCATGTAAAAGGAAAGAGTGAATTTTACCACACAAAATAGGTCCTTTCTAGATTTAAACGACGCAGCTTGTCTCTACTTGTCTTGGGATGTTTCAATTTGCCCTGGTGAATCAAATCTTTCAAACCTAACCAAGATGCTAAAAGCCCGAAGACATGAAATGCAAAAAATCAAACCATGCAACAACCTTTGGACCAATCCACAACTATTGTACTCAGAGGTAGCTTTCACTTGACCAGGGACGGATTTCAGGCCCTTTTTGGTGGTCCAAGAGCACCTCATCACTTATGTTTGGATTGAGTGATTTGAAGAGAAAAGAAAAGAAATAGAGTGATATGTATTTCTCTTATTTGTTTGGATAACCTAAGTAGAGAGAAATGGGAAGAAATGGAGAGAAATGGAGAGAAACTCATTTCTCTTATAAGCCTCATTTTCAATCTTCCCAAAAGTGGAGAGATTGGGAGAGAAAAGAAACCACTATTTTCATAATACCAATTTTGTCCCTATAAAAATAAAAGAAATAAAATGATTGAAAATATAAAAAGGTTATTTTGGTAATATAACATAAAATAATTTCTTTTCTTTTCTCTTAATGAAACCTAACCAAACAAGAATGAGAGAAATCACAATCATTTCTTTTCTTTTATTTCTTCCTTATCTAAACAAAAAAGAGAGAAATCACAATCATTTCTTTTCTTTTCTTTTCTCTTATTACTTAAGTAATCATTTCATTTCTTTTCTCTCCTAAGTTCCCAAACATAGTGATAGTCCAACCAATTATGGTCTACCAAATCAGAAAAGGTGGGATCTAAGGTCTTAATTTATTGAGACCCACCCCCTCGGGAAAGTGGAAAGTTGGGAGCTCATATCTCACATTTACTGATTTGGCAAACCATCCGGAACAAAAAATAAAATGGTTTGACAAAGCTTTTGTTGCAGGTAGCTTAAGTTAGGTGTCAAGCAACCACTTTGTCCCTTGAGACCACTCTCAAGTAGTCTCCGTCTCCTAGGTAACCCTCTCCATGACAGTAAACCAAAAAACACATCAAAGCCTACAAAGCTTGAAATCAAACCCTACCAGGCTTTTGGAATTATCAAGTTGGTCTTGTCTTAGTTTATTACCACATCTATAGTGAGATGGCTCTCACATCAGATGGTCTCTTATAGCTTTACTAAAATCTTCACTAGGTCAAAGTGAAAATATTATCTTGGCCTTAAATCGACATCAAAACTTAGAACTGGTCCTTTTCAAAAACATTTCTGATAGAAGATTTGTGAAAGAACATTATATCAAAAACCTTAACTATGGAGTAGAAACTAACATTTAATAATCTTCAAAACTTCATCCATAAAGCAGCTATTTTGATCCGAGATACCAATGTCCTGAACTACCATTTTGACAAGGAAACAACATGTTGAATTTGAAACTACCCCTAACACGTGGATACACAGGAAACCAAATAAGGAGCAAGACAAAAAACTGTGATCAACTAGACCTCCAAACACAAATTCAAGTGAAGTTCGAGTCAATGGCACCTCTCTGCCTCTTTCCAGCGTTTCCAATTGTGTCGAGGTGCCACTTGTCATGCCCCAAGCCTCGTGACAACGCCACACACTCATCTAAGTGAGCATGCAAGGCTAAGAGTCCAATCAAATAAACCATAATAATAATAGACATAAAATAAATCTTTAATGAGAAAATTTCATTTTTATCCCTATACTTTGCCTCGATAATCAATTACACCCCCAGACTTCAAATAATTTCAATTTTACCCCTAAAGTTTTTGAAATTGTATCAATGTTGGTTGAACTAGATTGTTTCCTTGCCGGGAAAGAACTTCATGGTTTTAGTATAAGAATGGGAATGGAATCTGATATATTCATTGATTAATATGTATGCAAAATTAGGGCACTGGTGGAAGGAGGAAGAGGGCTAGATGTCACCACCAGCAGTAGCCGGCAGAGTTGTAGAGGTGTAGAGAGGAGAGAGGGTTTAGGGCTTAGAAATAGAGGGGGAGAAAGAGAGAAAGGGAGGAGTTGCAAAGAAATTTGTGGAAGATGACAACAGAGGAGGGAGAAGGGTGAATTTGTATAGCGATCCCGGGTTTTATCCCTTGTTGTACAGTGATCCGGACTTGTTTCCGTGGATGTTAGTAGATGTTTATATCTTATTTGCATCCTTTCGCACTTTGAAATTGAGTTATAGGATGTGTTGGGCAGGTTTGTTACAGGTTGGTTGAACTTAGAAACCAAGGGTAGTTGCCCAGATTTTTGCCTTCACGCTCGAGCGGAGCTTTTGACGCTCGAGCGGGCCCTTTGTTGTTGCTTCTCCACTCGAGCGGGAGTTTTGACGCTCGAGCGTGATTTTCCATCTTCCAGTATTTCCTCTACATTGTTGGACGCTCGAGCGGGCGTTTTGACGCTCGAGCGTGAGTTTGTGTGTGACGCTCGAGCGGGGAGTTTTACGCTCGACCGGGGAGTTTTACGCTCGAGCGGCGACCTGGTTCAGCAAAAAGTTCTGGGAGTGTGTATCCGCCGCTCGAGCGGGATTTTTGACGCTCGAGCGGGAGTCTGTGAGTGACGCTCAAGCGGGGGTTTTCACGCTCGAGCGGGGCGACTCTTATATAAAACCGAGATCCGACTTTTTGGATCACTTTTTCATCTCCCTTTTGATTTTAAAACCCTAGAACCGTCTTCTCTTTCTCCCTACACACCTTCTCTCTAGGGTTTCATCTCCTTTTAGTGTGTTTCTACCCTAAGCTCTTTGTATAAAAGATAGAGGGTGACTTGGGCTTCGTTTTAATCTGAGCAATAGTGGATTTGGAGCACCTTGGGTTTTCGCCATCTTCTCCATTTGAGTTCTTCACTTCGAGGTAGGGATACCCTACTCCATATTATAGGTTTTGTCATAAGTTTTGGTTATTTTGATATGTTGGTGTCGTTTGGAAATTTTGGGAAAAGTTAGGGTTTGATTCACAATTTAAAAAAGGGATTTTTCATCTATTAAATACCATAAGTTTATGAGTCATGAAAAATGACATTGATAGTGTTAAATTGATAAAATTGAACCTTAGGGTTGATTTTGAGGAAATGGGGAAAAACCCTAATTGTTGTAATAAAATTAATTTGTATAATTAATTTTGGGAATAATGTGGAATTAAGTTTAATTCATGAAATTGAGAAATTTGTGGACTAAATGGTGTAGTTGGATAGTTTAATCACTCACCTATGAAAATGTTGAGTTTATATCTGTTGATGCATTTATTTTCTGTTTAGAAATAACTGCTTTGGGCTATCGGTGGAGGATAGTCGTGATTGTTATAGACATTGCATGCTGGTTAAGGAAAACTGAAACTAATCACTTTGAATAGGTCATTGAATATGACAGTTGAATTAATACAGCACATACGTGTATTGATTGAATATTGTATATGACAAGTGTTAAATACATTGTATATGCATATTGTTTGGGAGGAGATAGGGGATGTACTCCATGGTTTGAGAGAAGATAGGGGATGGACTCTCAAACCTGTTTGGGAGGAGAAAGGGGATGGACTCCATTAGCACAGCAAATCTGTGTACTCATTGATGTATGGAAGTATTTTAGTACAGCAAACATGTGTACTTATCAATTGATGGAAGTGTTTTATTATGAGCCTTAGCCTCATTTAGTTGTAAATATCAGAAGTAATATTAATATGAGATGTAGTCTCATTATTAGTGTTTGGCCAGGTTCTGAGCCATGTCTGTATAAATGGAAAGTGAAACATGTTATGGACATTATTGTCATGAAACTGTATAATGATATAATGGATTTGTAAGTGTTAACCATCTATCGAATGCTATTGCTTTAGTCAATTCTTATATTTGGTTTAGTATATTTCTGCTGGGCTGTGGTTCACCCTATATGGGAACATCATTTTCAGGTCCAGGTGATATGCTACCTCCAAGGACTTAGCTTAGGAGGATTTGGAGTTGAAGACTCTGTTTAGTTAGTTGTTACTTTGTTTTACTTTGATATTACATGTAAACTCAAGCCAAGGGCTTAATGTGTAATTGAGTTAGTACTCAGACTTTTGTGTCCAAGTGTTGGCTTGGAAAGCTGTAAGCCCGTAGGGCATTTATTTTCGATGTTACATGTAATGTCTTTTAATAAGAATACTCTGATGAATGGAATAATGTTTTGTTTTCTTTTACCAATGCATGTCAATATTGTGTATATTATGAGTTTATTTTGAGGGCGTTACAATTTGGATAAGAGAGGGTGAGATTGCATCTTTGTTTTGAAATTTGGGGTCAATATAATTTTTTTTAACTTTTTCCGTTTAAATGTGATTGTAGAGGGAAAATTGATACGATTTCAAAAACTTTGGGGATAAAATTAAAATTATTCAAAGTCTGGGGGTGTAATTGATCATCGAGGCAAAATATAGGGGTAAAAATAAAATTTCTGATCTTTAATTATAAAGTTTCAAAATCCATCAAACTATAATTAATTCTTAACTTCTGAAAACCTCCACCAAATCCACTATGATAGTCCATTAACAAAATTGTAATCTAAAATAACTTAAATCATATTCCTACTCTTAGCACTCCCAAAAGTAAAACCCGCGCAACTCTACTCTTCAAAATCTGAAAAAGAAAAAATAAAAAAAGTGATAGCTTAACAAATAACCAACTATCACTGCTAGCTAGATTAAGTATACAGAAAAATAGTCAATAAACAATAAATGTATTTCTCTACAATTCAACGAATGAAGCAATTAATTTGCAAGATGGTTTCATAGCTGAAAATAAACAGAGTGTAACAATACATTTTAATTCAAAACACAATAAGATAATTCGATGTAATTTCATTTGTTCAAATCGATGGTTTGAAATCCAATGGTTCAATGATTTGATTCACAAACTCAAGTCTTGGTAACTACAACCACTTAGCCCATGACAAGACCCAAAATCACACAAAGGCATGTGGTAAAGACCCAGAAGAAACTAGTTTTGGTGCCAATAAATAACCCTCCATTGGCTAGTTCTAGATCATAGTCAGACTACAATCATATTCAAAATTCAAACAAGAAATTTCTTTTAAATATAAAATATTCGATATCATTTGAAAACATTTTGGTACAAATTTTCAAAATAGTTTCATGAAAAGTATAGGAATAATTTTCAGAATTCATATTCAATGCCTTTGCATACTTGATCCATATTTTTCTTTTAAGAAAACAAGAATGCTACAAATAAATAATAATAATAATTATTATTATTTACAATAGTGAAACATATATTTTTAAATTCAATAGGATTGAAAAAGACCAACAGTGATAGAGGGTTACTTACTTCAAACTGCTAAAATAATATTTTCTAAAGCTAACCTCAAAATACAAAGATCCACTTCAATCTTACAAACCTAATAAAATATTACACCACATATACAAATATTATTATCCTAAATACGCCCATCATTCTTTTCTTTATAATATAATAATCTAATCCTATAGTCTACAAGTAAATTCCAAAACCCCAAAATACGGCTTCTGCAATCTTCAAGACTTATTTTATTCTATTGTTTTTTTTAACATATATAAACCCATAGTTGCTAGCAGTCAAAGCTTGTATCCTACAAATGCACCACCATTAGAATTACCTACCACATATCAGCCCCAAAATACACACACCCAATCAACATACAAGATACTCTGTGGCCAAAACAACCCACCGTATTCATATTTTGGCAAAACCGACACCCAATATCAGATTAGACAAATATGCTTATTTTTTCATATTTACCCATACGAATTATGCATTGTTATATTGAAACTAAATTAATAGACAAGAATACCATTAAAAATCTTACCTTTAATAGATGAACAGATCAAAATCACCCACTCCTCTTTTCAAACCCTTGAACGGCCCTCTCTTCTAGACCCTCAGAAAATAAGCATATATATAAACCTATGTCTCTGCGGCAAGACTTAAAAGCCCAAGCATTGGCTCATTATCCTATTTTTCTACAATTACAAAATTACCCATCTAAGTTAAAGAAATTACAAAGTCATCCCATAAATAATTTCTTAATGTTATAATTATTATATAAATAAAACTTGGATATCACACCACTGCCCTCCACCATTTCTGTCACTCAAGCAATCCATGAAAGAACTTTGAGAATTGGCTAATCTCTATTCTTCTCAAGTGAGGTATATATGTAATTTACAATATATGGCTTATACAGAAATTATGCCTAAACATATTTAATTACAAAGATTTTGCCTAAGCTAAGCCCAAACATGTGTAGTGAGCTAATTAAGGGAGCTTCCCAACAAAAACCAAGGTCAATATAAAAAATAGCAAAAGAAAGCACACTATTATTTCACAGCTAAAGCACAACATTGACAAGTAGTATGCACTTCACTAATTATCATTAAATATTGACTACTTTATTTGCAGATAACATTAAATTTATAAGCCATTTGTACAAAGATAATTGCAAGGGCAAAATATAAATCCACTTTTACTTTAAAAATCCAAACAAACAGAAATCAAAGATAAAAGTTCCTCAAATTATTTATATTAATAACTAATGAAACGCAGCATGAAAACATTTTAAATTATACATTACTACTTATATCACTTTAAACGTATTCTTGCATTTGGTTGTGACCTTGTAAATGATGGCACTTCTGGTGGTGTGAGAGATAGCGATAGAGTGGTAGAGTGGTGGTGGTGGTGATTGTTGTGTGGTGGTAGTGGCAGTGATGGTGGCAACAACGATCGTAGTGGGGGGAGGTGTGTGTTGGGATTTTCTATCAATACGAAATGGAAATATGTTATTATTAATGGTAATTGGTTTTTCCCCTTGGGAACCATTTAGTTGAGGCTCAATGTTATTGGATATGTGTGTATATGCATGTACATGCATGGTATATATCACATTTGTGAAAATTAATGTGATTATTGGCAGTGGTGTATCTCACAGTTTGCCAATCTGCGGAGCAGCCAATATTAGTCTTGGAAGAGCAAAGGTTTTATTTGTAATGGTGCTGTCAACATTGGTTAATGAAATGGCATGGAAGGAAGCAGCAGCTGACATTAGGTTTGAAAATGAAGTGCATGATGCATTTTTGGGCACTCGGCTGTCCTCATAGGAAAGACCAAAAGGAATGCGTATTTACTTTGTATGTCTCCTCAACTATCTGATGTTATGTACTATGATGCACGGATACGGACACGGGATACAACATGACACGCATGGAACAACCCTCGCATTGCCTTAGTCATGCTCACATGCATATATATATGTATGTAACTTTGTCTTGTTAAGTTGTATTCATGAAATCCTGTTTTGTTTTATCTAAGTGTTGTTGCATGCTTTGTTTTTTGCTTGGTGTGTGTTTAGCCGAGGTCATCTTAAGCCTAGATTACACCTTTGAACCTCTTACACCTAGGACCATCTTGGAACCACTTTGGTTGACCTCCACCTTCACCCTGGCATATTGGCCGAGATGTCATTATCTAGGCCGAGGTGTTCATCACCAAGGCCGAGATGTGTATTATCTAGGCCGAGATGTTATACCAAAGTGATCTTGTTTCTGAACTGGAATGACCTAGACCGAGGTGTGGTACATCTAGGCCGAGGTGTGGCACAGCTAGGCCAAGTGTTGTCCTTCCTAGCCGAGATCATTACCTGCCGGAGTGCCCATGTCACCTTACTTGTTGCTTACACTTTGTCATGCTCTTGTCTTATCAATCTATCACCTTTTGAGGAGAACCAATCCAGTAGTGCCATGTGTCCCAGCTGAGGGTTAAGTCAGCCAGCAGAGAGAGAAAATATATCATTTCTATATCTTTACCTTTATAGAGAGAGAAGCTCTAGGAAGAAGGAAGAAGAAGTTCTTAGAGAGGGAGTGGATTTCCAAGCTTAATCTTTAGAGTTGAAACCGTTTGATTCGTGTTTTGAGGTTAGAATCTTGATCTACTCTTGTTATTCTTTATGTTCATCTAATCGCATTGCATGATCTAGCATGATTTATGAGCCATACATTGATTTAAAGTTTGGTTTTAGAAAGAGAAAGTGATATTCATATGTTCTTGAATAAAAGCCTTGTTTGATCCGAAAGCTTGCATCAAGATTCATGTTTTTGTGTTTGTTTTCTTAAGATCTTCAAGTATGGGTACCCAGGTCCATGTTTTCGAACTCATCTCATGAAATCCCAGATTTCGTAATAACAAATTGTGATTGAGCATTCATGTTTTTCATGTTCTTTATGTTTATGTTCTTCATGTTCTTCAGCAGAGGGAAACCCAGATTTTCCCAACTTCATTTCCTTGAATGTGGCCATCGGGACCACACCTCGGCAAGGAGGTGTGGGACCTCAGCCAAGACCTGGTTGGTGCCCACTATGTTTTCCTGAGATGAGAAACAGTGTTTTGTTTTGGTTCGACTTAGTTTTGAAGGAATGTCGAGACCACTCTTACCTAGATCTCACACTTAGGCCAAGCATCGTGTTGAATGTAAATGTAAAAACTCCACACCTACTCTACCTTAGTGTGGTAGGTGAGTGAGTTAGTATATTATGTGAGTGTGTTAGGTGAGTGTTAGTGTGGTAGGTGAGTGTATAGTGTGGTAGGTGTGTGTGTTAGTCTATTTGTCTTCCTCTCCTATATATAGGAGAGTCATTGTATACATTCTACAATCAATCAAGTATCAATCAATCAATAATACATCAATTTATACATTAAATTCCTACATGGTATCAGAGCGGGTTTAGCACCTAGTATTTTTCGCTTCACCGGCGGGCGGCAACCTCGCCTTGGCCGCCCGCCGGACCTCAACCTACTTCACTTGGTTTCTTTTCTTCAAACACCGGTTCCTCAGCCGGTACAACATCTGTTGCTTCAGCTGCCTCTTCAACAGCAACTTGCTTTCACTCAACATTTCCTTCTCTGGAGCTCCATGGGATCCACACTGACCGATGGTGAAGCAGCTGAACATCTTCTCTAGAGCAGTAGAAAGTTCTTGATATGTAGAGTACAATCGTAGATCTATCTTCCTCAGATAAGGAGCACCATCCATGCTGACCTTGACAAAAAGAGTACTAGGGCCTGGTTTTCTGTCAACTTCATCGTTGTTCTTTGAAGTGGTAGCCAGTGTATTCTTCCTAAATGATCTTATAGGAGGCCAGCCAACTACCTGTGCCTTTGCAGCAGGTGCATTTTTATTGTTGTTAGAAGCCTTTATTTCGTTATGATTAGTTCCATTTGTGGCACGAGGCCGTTCCTGTAACATCTTTGAGGGCACTTCCTTCGTTATGTTTGGTTGAGCCCCAGATGGCCTAGAGGTCAGCATTACATTTTTTCCTGCATTACCAGGAAATTTTCCTTGTCCCACAGATTGTGGAGTCTCAGAATCAGACCCAGCTGCATGAAACATCCACTTTCCTTCAGCATACACAGAACCTTTCATCTCTGAGAACCCATATTGTCAATTTCTCTGGTGTGGCTGGGAACAATATTGTCTCTCTTGGGACTGATATTTCTTTTGACACTGCCTCTGGAAACATTACCAAATGCAATGCTGGGTTTAGTTTCTCAAAGTCAGATCTCATCGCTTCCTTGACATTGAATGACAAAGGTGATGCCCTCGTCGCTTCCTACTATCATACAGTGCGCCCATTGACCAGTACTGCTGTTGGTGCAGAGCTGAAACACAGCTTTTCCAATAATGACAACAGTCTCACCCAGACAACAACCTATCATCTTCTCCTTTACTTTATTATTGGATCTTTCACATGCCCACCAACTTTTTTTCTTTTCTTTTTATTTCTTTATTTCTTTATTCTTTTTTATCCCTTCTTTTTGAAACCATAATCATCCCTCTCTTCCACTTTCTTTTATTTTCTCTCTATATCTATATCTATATACATTCCAACCGGTTCTGATTTTTCAAAATTTTCTTTTATTTCATTCCATAAAATTTAAAAAAAAAAAAAAAAAAAAAAAAAAAAACCATTGCAGGTTTTAACAAAACCAAACAACACTCATTTTATTCATAACAGGGATCAACCCCGATCCCATTTTTACACAAAAAAAAAAAAAAAAAAAAAACCTCACAAAAACAAAACAACCACAACCCATAACCACCACAAACAACCGGCCTCACTTTTTCGCCTCTTCAGCTGTTCTCTTCTTCTTGCCTTTGTCTTGGACGGCCCTTGCCGGTTCTGCCTCCGTGTTTCCCACGCCGCCGAGCACGTTCACTTCCCGTTGCTCCTCAACCGTCACATATGGCGGCCCTCCAAATCTGAGCATCACGGTGGTCTTCCGCTTCAGTTCCTTATTTTCTGCCTTCAGCATACATGTCTCTGCTCGGGCATCCGTATACATGCTCTGGAGCAGAGCCAGTTGGGCTTTTACCTGCTGCACCTCATTTGTTCTACTCTGAAGCCGGTGCGACAGGTTGTTGACCGCCGTCATTGTCTCAACACATGACTTCAATGTGTAATAATTCGCCTCAATATCCGATTGTGCAGCCATTCTTTGCTCCACAGACAGCATCGGAAAGTTCAAAGGCGCAAAACCAGGGGGGCTTGGTTGAGGTTCAAGGGCTATATTCTGGGTTGTGGCCTCGTTGAGGTCGGGAAAGAGAGTAAGACCCCGGGACGAAGAGGCTATGTTCTGGGTAACGGGGCAGGAAGAAGAAGCCATTTTCTGGGCAACAGAGTGACAGAGTATCTCTCTCAGCAAAACGAAGAGGTTTTCAGAGTTTTTCAGCTGGTTTGTTATGCATCAGCGGCAGCCTCGCCTTGGTTTAAATAGGCAAGGCAGCCACGCGTATCACGCGCCTCTCAACGCCATACGACAAATCGGCGCACCTTTTGATGGCTCGACTTTTGATGGCTGTCGGGCACGTCTTTTGATGGCACGCCTTTTGATGGCACGCTTTTTGATAAGATTGGGCACGCCTTTTGAGGGTCCGACAAGACTCTGTAAACTGTCCCGACATTGATTCCAGTTAGCTCTTATATGGGTCCGACAAGACTCTGTAAACTGTCCCGACTTTGATTCCGGTTAGCTTCTATATGGGTCCGACAAGACTCTGTAAACTGTCCCGACATTGATTCCGGTTAGCTCCTATGTGGGTCCGACAAGACTCGGTAAACTGTTCCGACATTGATTTCGGTTCTCAGCTACAACGGTTCGACACAGCCATATAGTGTCTTCTACAAAGGTCCGACATGACCCCGAAAAACTATTTTCTACAACGGTTCGACATGACCCCGTAAACTGTTTTCTACATCGGTCCGATATGACCCCATAAACTATCTTCTACAACGGTCCGACATGACCCCATAAACTGTCTTCTACCTTGGTCTGCCATAACCATACGGTCTTCTACAACGGTCTGACACGACCATACAGTGTCTCCTATCCACTTTTATTTTATTTGTCAGATTATTTTTCCTGTTTTGTTACTCTCTCCAAACTCAAGTTGGTTAGTTCCTAACCCCCTTGAGTTTGAGGGGGGCTGTTGAATGTAAATGTAAAAACTCCACACCTACTCTACCTTAGTGTGGTAGGTGAGTGAGTTAGTATATTATGTGAGTGTGTTAGGTTAGTATTAGTGTGGTAGGTGAGTGTTAGTGTGGTAGGTGAGTGTATAGTGTGGTAGGTGTGTGTGTTAGTCTATTTGTCTTCCTCTCCTATATATAGGAGAGTCATTGTATACATTCTACAATCAATCAAGTATCAATCAATCAATAATACATCAATTTATACATTAAATTCCTACACATCGTATCTCACATTGGCCTACCTTGCATGATCACTTGCACCATTAGTCCATCTTGCATGAACACCTCGGCAGACAACCGTTCGCCGAAGCCTTGGTAACCACACCTCGGCCAAGAGGTGTGGGACCTCAGCAAGGACCTGCTTGGTACCTAGCATGTTTTACTTTGTCTTAACTTGGTTTTGGAAAGAAATGCCGGGGTCATTTACACTCATGAAAAGCTTGTTTTAAGAATGCATTCATACCCATCTTTGAACATCTCTTCTTGTCTTCTTGAAGTGCATTCAGTAGACTCTATTATGTGTTTGTAGGACTTGGACCCTTGCTTTAACCCCGACATCTGAAGAGCTATGTGAGTGGTATTTTTAATAAAGCTATGTTATAAAGTTTTGATAAAACTTTGCTTTGCTTTGTTTTGGAAAAAGTATTTGTTAAGCATGAATGACTATCCCTATTTTGTGTATCAAGTGTTAGCTTTGGTTTTGATAACATTCTTGACAAGTCCTTACGTGCTAGAGGACTCTAAGCCTTTGTAGCACAAGTCGTGCTAGAGGACTCTAAGCTTTTGTAGCACCTTTGTTTAATGTCATCCTTTGGTATTATGTAGATGTTATTAACATCCAAGAAGCTTTGAAAGATTTGATAGATGAACTTAGTTCATCCCTTTGATTTGTAAAGCTACGATATGTATCGTTTTGGAAAAGATCTCGGATATCATTCATGCAAACCCCTTTATTGATTATATTATTCACTGAGTATCCAAGCTCACCCTCTATATATATATATATATGTAGGTGTTGAGCAAGAAGGCGGCGACGCCTAGATGATTATTTGTAACTTGTTTTGGATTCGCAATTTTTGTAGCATCTTGAAGACTATGTTTCTTGGCTTGTGATTCATTGTATTTTGCCTATATCGGCTTGAGAAGCCTTTTCATCAAGATGTATTATGTACTTATTCATTTGTATTCAAGTTGTAAGACCTTGATATGATGTATGTCACTTCATTTGATTTATGCACAGCTCTTATGGACTAATTAGAATTAAATTATTGCTTCCGCACATGTAAGCCCCATATGTATACTCTGATTATGTGTGAATCCTTGTAAGTTGGCCTTTGGTAATCTCGGATTACTGGCCATCACAGCACCATTCTACTAGGGGCGGAATGGGGTCGTGACAACGCAGACGCGTAAATTTTCAAAAAACAAGAAACACGACACACTAGGGACACGCTTAATATATATAATTTTATTTATTTATTATATATCTAAGGCCTCGTTTGGGAACCCTCCCGTTTAGCTAAAAAGCCAAAAAATTATTAAAAAAGCCAAAAAGCCAACAACTCATACCAAAAAGTCAAAGATTCTCTTTTCTCTCTACTTTTTGCACATCTTTTCGTAAAAAGCCAAAAAGTCATCCCAAACATATTAGTTTTTTTTAGCTCATATTTCAGCCAAATAGCCAAAAAGTTACTAAATTAGCCTGTTCCCAAATGAGGCCTAAATTTTAAAAAAAAAAAAAATCATTGGTTCTTATAAAATTACAATAATAATAAAATTAATAAACATATTACCTAAAAAATTTTAATAAAAATTGATTTTTTTTCAAATAAAAATAATTTGTTCTATGAATTTTAGGTTCAACAAAAACAAAGATGCCCAAAAAAAAGAAAAAAAAAAAAAAAAAGGGAGGGGAGAGACGAAATTAGGAAGAAAAAAAAAGGAAACGAAATCAGAAGAAAGGAGAGAGGCGAAATCAAAAAAGGAAGAGAGAAACGAAATCAGAAGGAGGGGAGAGAAACGAAATCAGAAAAGGGAGGAGAAGAAGAAGACAGAGAAGAAGAAGAATACCTCAGAAGGGCCTTTCATCGATCTCTTTTGAATAGTTTCAAGGCTTCCTCTCTCTCTCTCTCTCCAACAGATTAGGGCTTCTTCGATCTATCTCGTGCGTATCCAAAACGTGTCATCGCGTGTCCATTGCGTGTCTAACTGAAAATTCAAAACAAAAACAAAAAAAAAAAGAAAAAAAGTGGGACACCTTAGGGAGAGTGTTGGACACGTGTCCACAGCGTGTTCGACGCGTGTCCGTGTCAAGTGTTCGTGCTTCATAGGTTATGTATAACTATGAGTATATGGGTTGAGTTAAGAGTGAGTGAGAGGTGCTCACCATTGTAAGAGAGAGAGAGAGAGAGAGAGAGAGAGAGAGAGGGACTCTCCAATGTGTGGTGAGAGTAAGAGTTGTCAAGGGAAGAAAAGGATGTATATTGTGTGAGAGAAAAAGTAACCGTAGGACAATGGGGTGAGCAAGGACTCAACTATCTTGAACATGGGGTTCAAGTAGTAGTGTGAATTTTGAATATTTTCAGCCATCTCACATGTACTCTCTATTGATTATAGTGGCATATCTCTCTTGTAGATGTAGGCACTTGAGCTTAACCACGTTAAATATTGTGTGTTTCTTTTGTGTATGCATATTTTTATTGGGTATGCTTCTTTTAAGGTGGGTTTTATCGCCAACAGTGTAGTGATGGTTGTTGTTTTGTAGTAGTGGTGGCGGTGGCAATGGTCGTAGTGACAATGGTGGTGGCTTTGGTATGACACTTATCTGTCTGTCTTGCTAGGTCTGGAAAACGTTTTCTACATTTGGAAAGTGGAAAACATTTTCACCTTAAAAAAATAAAATGTTTTCTGAACAAATCAGCTTATTTTTCCATTGACATAAAAATAAAAATAAATAAATAAATAAAAATCATTGACTTTCGTTTTCTATCATACCACACACTAGAAAATGTTTTTCTGAAGAAAAAAATAATAATAATAAAATAAATAAATAAACCACTGAAACAAATGCATATATTATAAGAAATCAGGTGTATGTTAATGCTTATCATAGATACCATATAAAAGCTCCATAAACTCATTGGCACCTTAAGAAAGTCTCAACCATTCGCAAACTGCATTGGCTGGAAAAACTATGTGAGCAATATGTGCCTGGAGAGTGAGTTTGAACTACATGCATGGCTGGAACCATACAAACTGAAACAACCTATACTAGGAGATTTGAATTTAATAAAGCAAACCCAAAAAAAAAAAAAAAAAAAAAAAAAAAAAAAAAAAAAAACATGGTTTCTAATTCAAAAGGGACTTGCAACTTACAGGCAATTCAAAACCCAACCTTGTCGAATCCTTTTAGTTAAACTTCAAACTCGATTATGCTCATGCTTACTTCAACTCCACAAAAGGCTGTTTGATACAGAAGTTTCAAAATAGTCCGACGCAAGTAGTGAATCAGCTATGATGCTTGCAACTTTCAGATTCTTTGTGACTGCCTAGGAATCTCTATATAGTCAATCTCTATCTTCTGGATTGTTTTTATCTTGCACCAATCTTCACCTTCTTCCACCTTGCATCTTTCTTTTAAAATGACACTTTCTACAATAATCAAGGTTTTAAGAGAAGTTGGCAGACCTTCCTCTGGTAATGACTGAAGTTTTGGACATCGACTGATGTCTAGATTTTCTAGGCAACTGAGGTTGTGAAGTAATGGTAATGTAACTAGTCGTGGACAATCTACAATGGTGAGCTCCAAAAGGCAAGGCATGTCAGCAGGACTTAAACCTTTCCATGCAGTCAAGTTTGGCATATCATGGAATTTTAGTGACTCTAATGAAGGGAACCCCCTAACAGTACCAAACCCACAAAAACGATGGTCCACATTAGCCAAATCACCCATACTTTCAATGTAAAGAGATTTCAGCAACGGAAGTTGCCCAAGAGGGGGGAGGATTGTGCATCGTTGGCAGCTTTGCAAGTGAATACTCACAAGTTTACATGACAATGGGTCACTCAGCCAACTAGGAAAAATTATTCCACTGTAGTTTGTCACTTGTAACTCTTTCACATTTTCATGAGGCTGTAGGCCTGCTAGGACTTCTTGTTGAATGAATCTATCTCCGAAGTTGTTCCACTGAAACTCCACTTTGTTGAGGTGTGGTTTCTTGTCTAACATTGCTTCCTTAGCCTCCATTACATTCATCACATTCTCAAGATTTGTAATGCAAATCGATCCCCTAAGAAACCTCATGTTCTTCAGCTCTGCAACACTACGTCCTTTTTCTTTTCCCACGATAAAAGCAGAGAGGGTTTGGAGATTAATTAATCTTCCAAGTTCCGATGGCATAGAGTTCAGTTGCCGTTTTACATCCAAGTCAAGATGTCGTAGGTTGGTCAGATTTTTCAAGTTTTTGGGTAATGCAAGAAGTTCAAAGCAGTTTCTGAGCTTCAATGTTTGTAAGCCTACAAGATTATCAATTGATTCAGGAAGCTTTTGGAATCGATTCTCAGAGAGGTTGAGGTACCGAAGATGTTTCAAGTGGTCGATGGAATCTGGCAGCTCATCAATGCCAATACAACTTAAATCCAACATTCTCAAGCGACCTAATTTCAGAAATAGATCAGAAGGGATTTGTCCAACACAAGCACCATCTTCACACATCACTAAGAATGTTCGCAATCTTCTTCTACATCTATCAAAGGACTTTGAAGTAATATGTTGAATATTTTTATGATTCAAAGACAAATGACGAACATTTCTAAACATAGGATACCAGCATCCTTTGTCGTCCTCCATCCGAAAGCACATACCAGCAGAAATGAATTGTGCCATGCTGTGAATGACATCATGCATCTTATATACTGGTTGATTGTGAATATTAACATGTGAATATTGAAAAAAACACCTCCAAAGTAGATCATTGAAGTAGTCACTGCCAATGTCTTCCAATCTTTGTTCTCCTACAGGTTGAATGAGTCCTTCCGCCATCCACACAAGGACCAAATTATCTATTTCAAACTCATGATTGCAAGGGAATATTGAACAATAAGCAAAACATCTCTTTAGATGTGTAGGCAGATGATGGTAGCTCAGTCTTAGAGCTGGAAATATTTCATTTTTATCTTGAGGCAAATCCCACAGCTCACTTCTTAACAGTGTGTCCCAGTCTTTTTCACTGGTTTTTGAATGTAAGACACTCCCAAGTGTCTTGGCTGCCAATGGAAGACCATCACATTTCTTGGCTATCTTTTTACCAATCACTTCAAACCTCTCATTCTCATCCGAATTCCAATTTAAGAACGCTCTTTGTTTCATCACTTTCCAACAATCTTCATCAGACAAACTGGGCAAGTAGTATGGCGGAGTGGTGCCAACAATCGATGAAACTATCGAACTCCGAGTGGTCACCAGAATTTTGCTTCCTCTTAACCCAACTCTAAAAGGTGCTCTCAAGACATCCCAATCACCATAATTCTCATTCCACAAGTCATCTAACACCAACAAAAACTTCTTACCCCGGAGTAATTTTTGCACCGTAACCTGAATTGGATCCAAATCCAACAACTTGCAACTTCTCTCAGTAGCAGACTCAATGATTGACTTTGTAATCCTAATCACATCAAAGTCTACAGACACAGATACCCACATTCTCAAATCGAAATCCTTCACTATTTCCTCATTATTGTAAACAATCTGAGCAAGTGTTGTCTTACCCAAACCACCCATACCCACTATAGGAATCACAGAAACATTGTTTCCCCCAACATCCTCAGTCAACAACATTTCCACAATCTCTTCCTTCTGCTTCTCTCTTCCAATTAAATTCATCTCATCTACCACTGATACACTACTACTACCACAACTTGTACTACCCAATTGGATCCCCATATCCCTCCTTGGAAACCCAAATTTGATCAATTGAGTTAGAGAAAAACTGTCCATTTCACTAGCAATACCTTCCAATTCCTTCTGTAACTTACTAATCTCATGAGGTAAACCCAATTTAAAAGTTGAAAAGACCATATCGCGCACCTGGGTTTTGTTAGTATAGATTTGTGGGTGAGATTTCGATTTGAACCTGGAGAGTTCGAGAGAAATTTCATCGAACAGGTCGTCTGCATCGTAGGAAAGTTTCTTGAGGTCTTCGAGCCAGACTTGCCAAGCCTTGGTGTTGTTGATGGCATGACTGTCCTCAACAAGATCAACAAGTGCTTGGATTTTCAACAGAGTTTTTTCCAATTTTCTGAGCTCATCGTCAACGCCGAGTATTAGGCCAATCTCGTTGAGAGCAAAAGTTGCAAATCTTTCAAGGATGACTTGTAGAGAAGCAGAGGCAATACCAGACTGAAATGCAGCTTCCATGGCACCAAATTATGGGAAAACAACGGACAAAACAAAAGCCTTTTTTTTAATCTTCTTCTTGCTCCTCAGAATATGTTAGTCAACACCCAACAGTGCTTCTTACCTTCTTTCCTCTTACTTTTTACACCTTGATGACTATGGAAATGCTCCTCCAATTACGCAAGATTTTACGAATTTATATAAATATTAATATAAAAATATATAAGTTAAAAAGATAGACTGGAGTAAGTTTGTGATTTTGTGAATTATACAAATATGCATTCAATATACATACCCTTATGAAATTAATTCGTAAAAATTTACGTAATTTTATATTAGAGTTACATGGGAGAAATTTTTATTTAGGCTAAGTTTGGGATATCCCAAATAATCCAAAAAGTCAAAAAGTTACTCAAAAAGTTAAAAAGTTAACACTATTCACCAAAAGTCAACAATTACGGCTGCACAACTCCCAATTCAAATTTTCCTCTAAAAACCAATTTTTACAATTTTTTATTACACATTTTTCCATAAAAAGTCAAAAAGTTAACCCAAACATTCATATTTTCAACCTCACTTTTTTAGTCAAAAAAGACAAAAAGTGCACTTATTTAGTCTTCCCAAACAAGGCCTTAGTATCTGAGTTTTTCGTAAAATTAAATTTTTTATTATGCTTATCTTTTATATTTAGTATTTTTTTAATATATTATATACATTTTTATTTATTAAATGATTTTTTTAATATTTTATATAAATTTTTATTTATTAAATGTAACTAATTTAGATACATTTAAAAAGTATATATTTGTGAATTTTTTGTTAAAAAATTCACTAAACATAAAAATAAAAATAAAAATTCAATACATTTCGTATTTTGTTGTATTCAATAAATTTTTTAAATATTTTTGTACAAATTTTATACTTTTTAAATATATCAAAATGGTATAAAAAAATTTCTTGAAACATTTGTATCAATAAAATATTAAATTAATTAATTAATTAATTTTTATATGAGACAAAATAAAAAATAAAAAAACTAACATAATAAATGAAGATGAAATCTTACTACATCAACTTGAGACATTTCACTTGGGTGTAAATTTTCAACTTGCGCCAAACACCAACGAAATTTGTTGCAACATTTTATGATTACACCTCATCGAGATGAGATAGACACTTGTGTTCTTGAATGATCATTCTGCAGCGAGTAAAAATTTTCAAAAATTCTTTCCCAAAAATGAGTATGAGATTGCGAATTCCCAACAATTGGGTCTTCAGTAATGTGACACCAAGCTCTACAAATTGCCACATCTTCTTGAGTAGTGAATGATTTTCCTTTCTTTGTTTTTGATGAACCTTCCATACTGATTGTGTGAAAAAACTTACCAAAAAAAAAAATATGTAGATTGAAGATAATGTGTATTCAAATGGAGATTGCTTGTTTGGTTTTACAGAGAGTAAAAATATAACCGTTTTTTTTTATCCGTTTAAATTATAATCGTTAAAAATCAACTGTTTCAAACATTTCTCAATTGAAGGAAGAAAGAGAGCCGTTGCTCAATTTTTGTATTTGTAATGACAAAAGAGCACCGTTGGATTAAACAATCCAACTGTAACAACCCTCACCTTACTCTAGTCATGCTTGCATGTATTTACATGATCTTGTCTTGTTAGGTTGCATTTGCAAACCTTGATTTGTTTCGCATAAGTGTTGCTTGCATGCCTTGTTCCTTGCTTGGTGTGAGTTTAGCCGAGGTCATCTTAAGCCTAGGTTACACCTTTGAACTTCTTACACCTAGGACCATCTTGGAACCACTTTGGTTGACCTCCACCCTCACCCTGACATATTGGCCGAGATGTCATTATCTAGGCCGAGGTGTTCATCACCAAGGCCGAGATGTGTATTATCTAGGTCGAGATGTTACACCAAAGTGATCTTGTCCCTGGACTGGTACGACCTAGACCGATGTGTGGCACATCTAGGCCAAGGTGTGGCACAGCTAGGCCAAGTGTTGTCCTTCCTAGCCAAGATCATTGAGACCTTACTTGCCGAAGCTTTGTCCTAGCCGAGATCATTACCCGCCGAAGTGCCCATGTCACCTTACTTGTTGCTTACACTTTGTCATGCTCTTGTCTTGTCAATCTATCACCTTTTTTAGGAGATCCAACCAGCCGTTGCCACGTGTCCCAGCTGAGGGTTAAGTCAGCCGGCAGAGTTAGAAATATATCATTTTTGTGTCATATCCCTTGCCCGGTAGAGAGAGAGGCTCTAGAAGGAGGATAGGAAGTTAGAGAGAGAGAGAGAGAGAGCTAGATCTCAAGCTTGATCTTTAAGGTTTGAGCCGTTCAATTCATGTTTTGAGGTTAGAATCTTGACTTACTCTTGTTATTCGTTATGTTGATCCGATTGCATTGCATGATCTAGCATGATTCATGAGCCATGCATTGATTCAAAGCTTGCTTTAGAAAGAGAAAATGATGTTCTTGTGTTCTTGAGATAAAACCATGTTTTGATCCGAAAGTTTGTAACAAGTTCCACGTTTTTGTGTTTGTTTCCATGAAATCTTCAAGTATGGGTACCCAGGTCCATGTTTTCAAACTCATCTCATGAAAACTCAGATTTTGAATACAGAAGTTATGAATTTGGCATCCATGCTCTTCAAGAGGGAAACCCAGATTTTTCCAGACTTTATTTCCTTGAATGTGGTCGTCGGGAACACGCCTCGGCCAAGAGGTGTGGGACCTCGGCCTAGACCTAGTTAGTACCCAGCATGTTTTCCCGAGATAAAAAGGCAGTGTTGTAACTCCCAGCATGTTTTGCTTTGTTTTGACTTGATTTTGAAAGAAATGCCGAGATCCTTTCCTGTCATGTAAAGCTTGTTTTAAGGATGCATTTCATATCCATCTTTGAGCATCTCACCTTGTCTTACTGAAACGCATTCAATGGGATTTATTATGTGCTTGTAGGCCTTGGATCCTTGCTTGTAATTCCTACACCCGAAGAACTGAGTGAGTGGTATTTTAATAAAGCTATGTTATAATGTTTTGATAAAAGCTTTGCTTTGCTTTGTTTTGGAAAAGTATTTGATCAAGTATGAATGATTGTCCCTAGTTTTGTATCAAGTATTATATTTGTTTTGATGACATTCTGGGAAAGTCCTTAGTGCCAGGGGACTATAATGCAACTGCACCCTTGTTTTGCCACTGACGGTTTTCCGCGTGGGTTTGTTTGTCTGGAATGTCATCCCTTGTATTATATTGATGCTAGTAAGCATCCCTTGAAGCTTTGAAAGACTTGATAGATGGACTTGGTTCATCCATTGATTTTGTATAACTTATGCTATGTATTGTTTAGAAAAGAGATCTTGAATATCATTCATGCAAAACCTTTATTACTGGTATCATTCACTGAGTATCCAAGCTCACCCTATCTATATATATATGTAAGTGACGAGCAGGAAGGCGGTGACGCCTAGATGATTGTTTGCAAGACGTTTTTGGATTCATGTTTTGTAGCATCTTGAAGATTATGCTTCTTGGCTTATAGTTATTTCTTTTGTATATGTCGACTTGAGAAGCCTTTTGATCAAGATGTATTTTGTACTTTATTTTATTTGTATCCAAGTTGTAAACTAGATTAAGATGCATGTCATTTCATTTGATCTGTGCACAGCTCTTATGGACTAATTAGTTTTAAATTTATTACTTCCGCACTCGTAAGCCCCATATGTATACTCTGATTGTGTGTCAATCCTTGTAAGTTGGTCTTTGGTAACCTCGGGTTATTGGCCATCATGACACCATTCTACTAGGGGCGGAACGGGGTTGTGACACCAACAGTCCAAATTCATCCTTACCTTTCTGTCACTCTATCTCTCATTCATTCCAAAACCACCACCCCCTACTCTGCTCTGTCTCTCTACCCATCTCTAATGCCTCTCCACAACTAGTCTTTATCTCTCTCCCCCGCCCTTACCCTCACCGATTGCAGCTTTTCTCACTCACTCTCTCTCTATGTGTCTCATCTATCGTTGTTCATCACCACAACCACAACCACCACCCTCAACCACAACAACCACCAAAACCTTCCGATCTCCAACCCTCTTCTCTACCATAACCCCCTATCTCTCTCATTTTTTTCCTATCTCTCAATCTCCATCTTTTTTTATCAGAATCTTCTCTCTCTCTCTCTCTCTCTCTCTCTTTCTTCATCATTCTCCATCGTCTTCTCCCCAGATCCGCCACCACCACTAATAGCAGATGGATGATACAGAAGAAACAGAAGATCGCAGATCATTCTCTCTCTTTCTCTATGTGTGTGTGTGTGTGTCATAAACCCTTTTTCGCATATCACAAAGAAGATGAAAACAAAGATGAGAATCAAGATCGCAGATCATTCTCCCTTATTTCATAGATTGCAGATCACGAGCTTATTCGAGCCCTCTTTGCAGATCGCAGAAATCGAAACAGAGTTGTCGCCAGAAATCAAAACCCTCATCTCAAATCCATCAACCACCAGAAATTTCTGGTATTTATTGTTTAAAATTTAGTTGAAATTGCTTGTTTGCATTGAAATTGTTTGATTATTGTTGTTATTGTTGTCTATTTATTTATTTATTTTTTTTTAAGGGTTTGGTTGTTGAAACAATTTATGTTATAAAAAATTCTATTTTAAACAATTTCTATTTTAAAAAAAAAAATTGGTGAATTTGGTTTTACAAAAAATTAACTCTGTTTTGCTGGGAAGGATAAAGGAGAGAAGGAAGAAAACGGTTGATTTTGGGTGAGTTGGCACATTTGACAGCTGCCAAAACTTGTGCCAAATTTGGCACATGTTTTGGCATTTGCCAAATTTGACAACTGCTATATGGAACCATTGGAGAGCCCATTTTCACCCAAAGCTGCTATATTATAATTTTGACAACTCTAATGGCAAACTATTGGAGATGCTCTAACTTCTCATTTTAGTACATTGATTTTTTATAAATGTGAAAAATTACAACGCATACAATAAATAAAAAAATTTTAACAAATTACAAATATATTCTTTAAGGTTTGCTTAAAATACCGATTGTTCTTATAGTTTGAAATATTACAAATACCTCCCTTGTCAAAAATTTTTATTTAACAAAATAACTGAAAAAATAAAAATCCTAACTGCTCTCTTATACAATGATAAAATTTTCTAATTATTAATTGAAATAAATTTTTGACATGATTAAAAATTATTAATTGACTTAATGATTTATTAATAAAATTGACCATTTGTTATAAAATTAAAAACTTCAAAGATTGGGAGGTAATTTTCAAAACCATTGAGGACAAATTATATTTTAAGTAAACTTCAGGAGATATATTTATAATTTACTAAAAAAAATTTATCAATCATATACTAAAAAAAAAGTTCTCCAAAATCAATTGATATGAAAAATATTTTCCATTGAAAAAATGGATTGACATGGCCTGTACATTGACATTATTTGGTAGTTCGGGAGCATGATTGCGTGGTGCCCTAGAAGTGTTGTGATTGGTGGAGGAGAAGGCTCATAATTTTAATGTTAGGTCATTGGGAACAATAGAGGGCATGTTGTATTGTGATTGATAAGGAACACTACCACGTAGTGCCCCAAGAGCACCAAATAATTTTTTTCCCTCCACACACTTTTAAATTTTTTAGAATTTATTCTCTATAAGAATTTAAAAAAAAAAAAATCATTATTGTAACGCCACAAATAATAACAACAACCTACATCATAATATTTCGTAAAATGAATCACTAGCATTATATTTAACATTCCATTGATACTCCTTGATCATACAAAAGATGACATATGTGTGTATACATTCATAAATCTTAGATCATGAATCTATAGCATATGACATGTACACATAATTTGAAATAAAAGGAGAATTCCAAGTCAATACTTGAGTACAACAAAATGAGTTTAACTCAATACAATTAAATCCCATGGCTAGTACAAAAATAATTACACAAGAAACAAAAGAAGCTCTTGGCTCCAAGTCCTCCCAAACTATGTCCTTGGTGGAGGTATATCATCAGCACTTGAAAGTTGCTTTCCACATAGGGTAAGCTAAAGCCCAATAGAGATACTTTTAACACAATGTGTAAAACTTAACGAAGTCATAAGGTGAATGCATATGCATGCCATTTGTCAAACGTTTTACACTTTCATCTCAAAACAATGTAATGCCAGGATTATATATCAATTCATGAAAAATATCCTTTTATATCAGAAAATAGGGCAGTGGATACAAAACATCGGGAATCTCTAGGACGTGTTTGCCAGTAGGCTATACAAGTATTACCAAAGCCATTTTACTAGTGTAACAACGCCCGCGGGGGACCTCGCTACAGTTCGGACTCAATTTTTGTTGTTGCGGTTCTAAATCTGAACCAAAGAGCCCAAATCCGGCAAATCGTTTTGAAGAAAAACAGATTTTTGAAAAATAGTGCCAAACCTGGACTGCTTTGCCAGATTACAGAGTCGCCACCTAAATATTTTTAAAATGAGAAATTTAGGAAACCCTGACTCGGCGCCGAAGGCCACGTGTCCGTCATCACCAAATGTCTTGGCTCGGGAGCTTGGGTACGATCAGGGAAGGTCAGCTATGAGCACCCCCTTTCGCCCGGTCCGAAGACCGGCCTCTACTAACCGTGATATCTGATTTTGAAAACATTACATGTTCTTATTCCGGTTATTAGCCTAGGATTACTATGTTATGCGCACAGCAAACAAGTATAGACTAGATTGCCTAATTTGGAAACAAACATTGCATATCCGTTTGTTTTGAAAAGCGTTTCGGGTTTGCTACTCGCAAGTAGGCTAAAATATGGATTTCAATGCGTTTTCTAATTTAAGCGATCCAACCTCCACCCACAGGCATTCAAGCAGTTTATCTCATATAAGCATTTAGCCTCATGGTAATCATGCTGTCATGGCAACATTCACACGCATGCGATATGCTAAAGCGTAAAATACTTACATCGTACTCCGTGCCAAAACAGAAGCTTATTAGAAATCCATGCATGGACCTAAGCATACTGAAATGTCTAATGCAACACATGCAAAGATGTGATCTAGGCAGGCTCGGCTATCCTAGACATGGCATGTGAAATGCTACAACTATCACGTATTCAATTTGGAATTGAAAGTACGATGCAGTTTGCATGATGTGCCAAACCTGATGTATGTTAACAAATGCATGGATGCACGCATGCATTGCATAAGGTATGCTAATTTTAAATATGCCCTAATCTACCATCGTAAGCAGGTAAATAAAATGGAAGAAAGAAATGGGGGTTGGAAGACATACATCCACTCACCCACACTTATTACAATTATGCCCTTACACGGAGGGGCCAAAAGAATATACAGTCCCAAATAATACAGTCCAAATAATGAATAAAATTAATTATTACAAAACTATTAACTACTTAAAAAAAATAAATAAATTCAAAAAGAAGGGTGGCCACAGCCTCCGCCTCGGAATGCGTGAATGATGCATGCTTGATCCAACTTGCCCGGAAAGCCTACACCGCACCACTGCTGCCACTGTTTCCACTGCCCTGCTTTTCTGAAAACTGCCAAAGTCTCAGGACATGCTCCAAATGAACTTCAGTACACCATCGGCTAGAAGGAATGACCACCGGCTGCTTAAATTGACCACCGGCTGCTCTGGAGGCTATCGGCATGAAAATATAGTGCCGGTCGGCACATTATACTGCCGGTCGGCAGAAAGTTCCTGCAGGGGACAGTTTGACAGCAGCAGCAGACCAGCAATACATGGCATGGGTTTTTAGGCATATGTATGCACGGCCACTGCCTCCTATCATGTTTGGGGACTCAAGGAGATATGGCCCTTGGTTCTTGGGCCATCAACTATGCATCTTGGTGCATGATAGCCTAAGAGACCAAGATTGCATTTTAATGCAAAGATGCATGCAAACACACAAATGAAACCAAGGCCTTATCATGTGTTGGTCAAGGGCCTTGGTGACCAAGAGTTGAGACAAGTTGCACCACTTGTAGTGTGAACTTCTCTCAACCCTTATACTTGGTTTGACACCCCAAACCAAGATATGGAATGCTAATACACAAAAAGGCTCAAATGATGTAATATGACAATTAGGATGCTAACACACCAAATGCTATGCAACTATCATGTTAGGCATGCAAAATGCTAGAGCATGCAAGATGTGAAGGTCATGCGAACATGGGCCAATCAAGCATAGGACCATCATGCTACAACACTTAATGGATCAAACATGCAACAAGCATATAATAAACATGCAATGATGGACTTAGCCACAATGGGGCAGCCCTCAAACCTCCCTAAAACAGTGGCAAAAGTGCCCAAAATGGTGGACCAACACCTATGCAAATATGCAAGCAAATGGGCCTAAAACCAAGACATAGATAAGGGGCATTCCACTACCACCAACATGGCCATTCATGGCATGAATCTAACAACCCAAAAAATAGATTTTTAGCATGCAAAATGACACCCAAATCCCCTCACATGGCAGCCCCAAAACACCTTAATCATACAAGTGTGCACAAGGCCTATTCCTAGGCATAAAAGGGGCACACCCTTAAAGCATGAAACAAGCTACATATGCGAACATACAAACATGATTTATGGACTGAAATATGACCCTAAATGATGCCAAATCATAAGGCTAAGGTAAGCTAAGCAAGCTAGAAGCCAAAATACTCAACACCTACAAGCCGGAATGCAAAGCAACCACATCAAGCATGCCGAATACGACCAAAACAGTGGCCAACAGACCTTATGCAAGGCAAAACAAGGCTAGTAACTTCATGAAGTTAAGTCAAATCATGCAAAGATCATGGCCTAAATGCATGGCATATTTCTAGGCAAACTAGAGCATTACAAAGCAAGTATGAGAGGCATGTTAAGGGCCATAAATCCAACCTAAAACAGAGGCATAACATATCATATTAACCACAAATGTGCTCTGAAATGAAGCCAAAACCAACCATGCACACATGCTATTCTCTAGGCCAAAAACAAAGGCAAACAAGGGACAAAGGGGAGAGGGGTGTCCCTCCCCTATATGCGACTTCAAAACACCTTCCTCACCACTGAAAACCCACTGATTTTCAGTGGTGAGAAGACCAAGAACACCAAGTAAACAAAGCCTTACCAAAAAGACACCAAAATGGCCAAATGAAGCCTAAAAGGGTGAGCCTTTGCTCAAACCACAAAATGACCTTAATGAAGGTTCAAGGGCAAGTAAAAACAAGAGTTTTTCAGTTATAGACAAAGCTCAAAACACAAAGCAAGAGGGGTAGAAACTAGTTGCAAGAATGGGAAAACTAAAGTAAAGAGTTTACCTTTGAAGATCCCTTGAAGAACAGGTGTTGCAGCCCTCTTGTTTTGATCAAAGTCAGTCCAAAACCTCACAAAACAACCCTCCAAGTCTCTCAATCTCAAGCTAAGGTGTAATGGTGTGTGTAATGGTGCAAAAGTAAGGTAAAACACACTTTTTGGGCCTAAAACACACACACAAGGATGAGAGAGAGGGAGATATAGATATAGATGGATATATATCAGAGATATAGAAATATATCTCTGGTTTTTGCTCTCAAAAATTCTAACCTAGCTCAAGGGAGATGAAATGAGCTTATATAGGCAAAATAAAGCCAAGACTTAATGGCTAAGCAAGACCAAAAGGTTCAAGGGGGGGGGCAAAGGGGTCTTGGCTTCTTGGAGAAGCCAAGACAGCTGGCCAAGCTTCTCCAAGAAGCTTGGCCAAAGGTGCAAGCTTCTAGAAGCTTAGAGGGTGCAAAGGGTGCAAAATGGCCACACCTGTGCACGGGGGAATGTGATGGTGCATTCCAGCTGGCACAGCTGGCATGCACCATGTCCCAGGGGTTCAAAGGGTGCAAGCCGGCCGGCCAAAACAGTCACCGGCACAAAAAAGTGCCGGTCGGCAACATACAGTGCCGACCGGCCAAAATGTTTGAGAAAACAGTGCCGATGGATAAAATAGAGTGCCGGTGTGGTGTGGGTGCAGCCGGTGGGCTTCAGGGATGGCTAACAAGCCTCTCCCTACCCTCAAATGCAAAAACACACAAGTCTTGGTGTAAAACCAAGCATAGGACAAGCCGGTTGAGAGGTCTTGAGGCACGACGCGCAGCCGGGACCTCCGGGAACTCAAAATGAACACAAACATGGATAACCACCGAGCATTCCAACGGTGACGTCCAAGTCTTGAGGACGGTCAAAAATGGGGTGTCTACAACTAGTACTAACCGGAAGGATAGGCACCTAACCGCGCGAGTTTCTAGACTTTCACCAAGGACACACAAAGCAACATAATAACCATAATTACATGCCCTAATCATATTCACCAAGATATACACTTTTTTTTTTCTCCAAACAATATATTTTCAATGTTTAAGAATGAAACAATGCTCAATGCAAGATGTATGAGTAATTAGTTTCAATTCACCTAATCCTTATACAATTTCTACAACAATCAAAGCTATCATCCACCGATAGCCTAAAATAGATATTTCTACTCAACAGATAATTTTTCAACCACAGATATTGATGTAGGTCGAAAGATACCACATTGAGGCCGCTTAAGTTACATTTATAATCTTTGAATTTTGTTTATTTAGCAAAAATGATGTATTTTGTGCACTTGTACAGATTTGGTAGGCAATACCCAAATTCAGGCGAAAAGTGGCACAAAAGCAGATTCTGGGAGCGAGTACTAAAAAATTTTGGGCCTGCCACCTCACCGCACGTGCGGCCTACCACTGCTCGAGCAAAAATTATGGGTGCTCGAGTGACCCACCTAGGGACACGTGCCCAGAATTTTAAGCTCGTTCTACTAAGAATAAAAAGAAAAAAAATAGGTTGCTCTGGGGTTCTGAAATTTTCCAAAGGATAGGAAGGGCTAGGGTTTGAAAAGAAGGGTTTCAAGTTTCAAGAATATCTCTCATGGTGGTTTCCTCTTCCTCTACTTTTTTCCACTCCTCTATGAGTGGTTAGTTCTTCTATTCCTAGGGTTTTGATAAAACCCTAGCCAAGTAAATAGGGTTTTCTTTTTTATTTTTGATTATGTAATGGTTTGAACAAGTTGTATGTTATTCAAGAAGTTTTTAAATATATTTTTCATTATTTCTTCAAGTATTCTTGTTTATGTGATTGTTAAATACTTTCTATGCAATGGTTTTCTTTGTTTTCATATTCAAGGTATGAGACGAGCCATACGACAAGGGACGAGTCGTTTTGCTACCCTAGTTTAGAGCGAACAACTCGTGCTATTTGAGATGGTTCGTGCCTATACATTGAACGTGATAATTCTCTTGATCAATGCTTCGAACTTGTAGTTGCGGAGTATTATTTGGTTCGAACCGGACATAATTGATTTTCAAATTGAGACCTTATTTATGTAACTAGTGGTGAATTCATTACCCTACGTTTTTCCCAAAAATCAGTAATCCCAATTTCACTTTTAATTGCTAGGTTAAATTCTTAGTTTATTTTAGTTATTATTAGTTTATGAATCATCATCTTTTTTATCAAAATTAAATTAGGAATTTAACAATTAAATTAGTTTAATTTCACATTTGTCCCTGTGGAACGATACTTGGACTTACCATTGTTCTAAGGAATTTGGTACAGTTTAGTGTTTATTTTTGGTGTGTCAAACAACCTATCAAATTTTGGTGTCGTTGCCGAGGACTTCTGGCAAAATTAATTAATTTAAAATCATAGTCTTATTTTAATTTTTAGTTAGGATTTTATGTTTTCGTGTTGCTAAGTGTGCAGGGTTTTTGCAAGTGTAGCTGTCACCGAAGTGCAAGCGGAGCGCAATTGAGCTTTAAAAACAACCGTAGCACTAAAGTGCTTTAGAAAAGAAAAACCAACTACTCGCAAGCAAAGCACCAAAGTGCTAAAAATAGAGAGCTCAAGTGGGAGATGGGAGACAACGGTCTACACATCAAGCACCCGCAAGACAAGTAAAGCGTTTTCATTAAATCGTTGTGAGTATTTTCTCTTTTGGTATTTGGCTTTCATAACTTAGTGCACAAGAGTTGGAACTTAGTGTGTGTGAGTGGTGCATGTACGAGGCACCGTTCTTGCCGCCCTGAATTGTGGAGTTTGGACCTTGAACTAGAAAAGACTCTTAGGAACCTTAGAGCCTCTTCCCATGTTCTTAGGCTTGAATATCCATATCCATACTCAGAGCCATTAGAGATGGTGAATCCGAATTTCCCGAATGGGCCCAATCGGATCCTTGAGGATTACTTCACACCCACTGCATATACATCACCATCATGCATTTAGTTACTTGATACCACCGCTGCTCATTATGAGATTAAGTCCAGCACCATCCAAATGCTCCCATCATTCCATGGACTAGCTCATGATGACCCTTACAAACATTTGCATGAATTTCTAGAAATTTGCTCTACAGTGACAATCCAGAATTTCACCAATGAGGCCTTAATGTTGCGATTATTCCTAGTTTCACTGAAGGATAAAGCCAAACACTGGCTGAACTCCTTACCTGCTAATTCTATCACAACATGGGACCAATTACAGCAGAAGTTTTTTGAGAAGTACTTTCCCATTGGTAAGACCAACTAACTCAGGTGAGCCATCACTAATTTTGCTCAAATTGATGGTGAGGAATTTCATGAAACATAGGAAAGACTTTGTGACCTTCTCCAATAGTGTCCCCACCACCAAGTGCCTGATTGGCAACTTGTTCAGACCTTTTACTACGGCTTAACTAAGCCTCACCGCCAAATGGTGGACTCTTCTTGTGGTGGGACATTCATGTCAAAAAATGACGTCGAGGCATGACAATTGTTTGAGAACCTAAGTGATAATTCCCTTCACCATGCCTCTGCAGCCCAGCAAGTCCAATAACCTATAGTTGGAGCCCCAAAAAGAGGGAGCATTTGTGAGGGGGGCACAATGTAGAGTTAACCCAACAAGTAGAGACATTGTCTCGTAAAATGGACCAATTATTAGCTTTAGGACATACCCATACACTGTAAGTTTAGCCTCAATTTCACGAGGCATGTGTTATTTATGCGAGCCCTGCACACAACTTGAGTGACCACAATTTCTGGATTTAGTCCAAGAGTATATGAATGGGGCTTAAGGTTTCTCCAAATCGGGTAACGACCCATATTCTAACACATATAACCCGAGATGGAGGAACCACCTTAATTTTTCATGGAGATCTCCTTCATAAGGCACTTCTTACAACCCTTCACCACCAAGGCAGAATTTTAATAATTTTTCCAACCAATCTTCTTATCGCCCACCACAACCTTACCAGCAACCACAACCCCTACCCATTCCTCAAGGCAACTCAGCCTTTGAGACTCAAGTGTTAGAAGTTCTTTCAGAGCTTAAGGGGTTAGCACCAGTAGTTCACACCTACACTCACTCCATTACCAAGCTAGAAGCCCAATTGGGGCAAATGGCTAATAACATGACTAGAAGAGAGGGGGGGAAATTACCTAGTCAGGTAGAGGGGTCGAGTGGGAATGGAAAGCACCATGAACAGGTGTAAGTGGTGATTACTTTAAGAAGTGTGAGGGAGTTAGAGCCTCAACCAGTTGCGTCTGATGCAAATAAGGCTAAGAAAGATGACCACGGTGGTAAACCCAATGAGAGCAAGGGCGATGGAGAAATACATAAGGGTGATGACTTAGTCCCTAGTACTTCACATGAGTCTAAGGCACCATATGTGCCCAAGGCACCCTTTCCCCAATTCCTTGATACACCGTCCCCTTTTAATAAGAAAGCGACATCTATGGAAGCGATGATGAAGGTCTTTAAATAGGTTAAAATCAACCTCCCCCTGTTGGAGGCGATTAAACAAGTACCATCCTATGCAAAAAAAAAATTAAGGACCTATGTATGCAAAAGTGCAAATCTAAGACACACGTATCCTAAAAGGTTGTACTCACAGAGCAAGTAAGCTCCATTTTATTGAGTGACACACGTCCCCGAGCTTGAAGACCGCGGTGCCCCAATCATTGTATGCATTATAGGGGATCATTTCATTGATAGGGCCTTGTTAGATTTAGGGGGTAGTGTCAATTTGTTGTCGTACTCTATATATGAGGAATTCGGGCTTGGCGAGTTGAAGCCCACTATTGTCACACTCCAGTTGGCTGACCAATCCCTCAAAGTGCCACGTTGCATGATTGAGGATGTGCTAGTAAAGGTCGATAGGTTTTATTTTCCTGTTGATTTTGTGGTTATAGATATGGAATCGGTAACCAGCTCTAGGAAACAAATCCCGATGATCTTAGGTCGACCATTTTGGCTACGGCTAATGTATGTATTAATTATCGTACCAGGGTTATGGATGTTTCATTTAGGAATATGCAAGTGAAACTCAATGTTTTCCAAGCATCCCAACAACCCCATGAAAAAGAGGAGTGCTTATTTGTGGATGTTGTGAGTGGGATAGTAGAGGAGGTTTTACCCTCTATTCTCATAGAGGACCTTTTATAGGCTTGTTTAGGTCATTTTAGGTTTGACGATTTTGATATTGACAGGTCAGTTAAAGAAGTGAATGCTTTACTTGATTCTTCTTCTGCATGGATTTTCCTCTGTGGAAAGCCCAGTTTGAATCCCTTTCTCCTCTGTCTAGAGAGCCCGCCAAACCATCCTTAGTCGCACCACCTACACTTGAGTTGAAGCCACTCCCGACCACACTCAAGTATGCATTTTTAGGGCCTTAAGATACTTTACCAGTCATCGTTGCATCTAACTTAACTACAAAGCAGAAGAGTAAATTAATAAGTGTTCTTGTGGCACATCGAAGTGCTATAGGGTGGTCAATGGCTGATTTGAGAGGGATAGATCCCTCCGTGTGCATGCATAATATACATTCAGAGGAGGATGCCAAACCTTCTTGTGAAATGCAACGGAGGCTCAATCTTAACCTGAAAAAGGTAGTAAAAAAAGAGGTTTTGAAGTTATTGGATGCAAGTATTATATACCCCATTTCTGATGGCAAGTGGGTGAGCCCCACACAAATGGTGCCTAAGAAATCGAGCATCACTGTTGTTGAGAATGAACAAGGAGAGTTAGTCCCCACACGAACCACCACCAGGTGGTGAGTGTGCATTGATTATCGTAGGCTCAATTCTATGACTAGGAAGGATCACTTTCCCTTACCTTTTATTGATTAGATCCTAGAGCGGTTAGTAGGGCAGAGTTACTATTGTTTCCTTGATGGCTATTCTAGCTACAATCAAGTTCCTATGTATCCTGACGACCAGGAAAAGACCACATTCACATGTCTTTTTAGCACTTTCACCTGTCGCCGAATGCCCTTTGGGCTTTGCAATGCACGAACAACCTTTCAACAGTGCATAATGGCTATCTTCTCTAACATGGTGGAGAAATTCTTAGAGGTCTTCATGGATGACTTCTCCGTGTTTGGGTCATCTTTTGAGTAATGTCTTCAAAACTTAACTAAAGTCCTTACTCGTTGTGTGGAGACAAACCTTGTTTTGAGTTGGAAGAAGAGCCATTTTATGGTTCAGGAGGGTATTGAGTTAGGACACATTCCCCGTGGTATAGAGGTTGATAAGGCCAAGGTCGACTTGATCTCTGGCCTGCCCCCACCTACTTCCATGCGCCAAGTGCGCTCATTCCTAGGGCACACAGGTTTTTACCGTCAATTTATCAAAGACTTTGGTAAAATCTCACACCCCTTGTGCACTCTATTGGCCAAGGATGCCCTGTTTGTCTTCGACAAAGCATGTTTGGTGGCATTCGAAACACTCTGAGCTGCACTTTCTACTGCCTCCATCATACAATCTCCTGATTGGTCCCTTCCTTTCGAGATTATGTGCTACACATCTAATCATGCCTCAACATCGTCTTAGGCCAAAGAGTGAATAAAGTGCTCTATGTTATATACTATGCTAGTCGTACTCTTTCTGATGCTCAATTAAATTACACTATGTAGACACCCCATTTTTGACCGTCCTTAAGACTTGGACGTCATCGTTTGGACACTCGATGATCATCCCTGTTCGTGTTCGTCTTGAGTTCTCGGAGGTTTCGGCTACGCGCCTTGCCTCAAGACCTCTCGGCTTGTGTTTTTGCTTCTGAGGATAGGGAATGGCTTATTGGCCACCCTAGCACCTCACCGGCCATGGCTTTAGGCCACCGGCCCTCTTTTCTTGCCATCGGCCATTGGTAATGGCCGGTCGGCACTTTGTTTGGTCGGCCGACCATTAATTTGGCCGATTGACTCCTTTTCTGGCCGAGACCTCTTCTTCGGGAGGCTTAAACCTTTTGACCCCCTTGTTTTAGCTTCTTGAGGAAGCTTGAACCTTTTGAACCCCCCTTGGTTTAGCTTCTCCAAGAAGCTTAAACCTTTTGAACCCTTGGTTCTAGCTTGAACCATTTGAACCTTTGCTCTAGCTTCTCCAAGAAGCTTGATCCTTTTTAGCTTCTCCAAGAAGCTTGAACCTTTTTAGCTTCTTCAAGCTTCTTGGAGAAGCTTACACCTTTCTAGCTTCTCCAAGAAGCTTGAACCTTTTTAGCTTCTTGGAGAAGCTTGCACCTTTCTAGCTTCTTGGAGAAGCTTGCACCTTTCTAGCTTCTCTTAGAAGCTTGGCACCTTGCCTTGTCTATATATAGAAGAGCTCCTCTTCCATTTTAAGGTTTTCCAAGAATTGGTCTAAGGCATACAAGAGTTGTATCTCTCTATATCTCTACATCCAAGCTCCATAAGTGTTGGTTCTTGGCCCCTTTGCACACCACCTCTCAACCACACCTCTCCATCATCCATCTAAGCTTCTTGGAGGCCATTTTTAGAGGCTAAAGAACTGGTTTTTGGGACCAAAGGCTGCTGTCCCCGTTGGTCTACAAGGGTGAGCATCTAACCCTCTTTTATTCTCCGTTTTTGCACAAGCTTTTAGCCTGTCTTGCTTGCTGTTTTGAGCTTTGTGTATAACATAAACAAGTTTTGTTTTTTTGTGTTTAAGATACTTCATTAAGGACACTTTTGTGTTTGGGGTTGTTATCCCTCTCTTAGGCCTTGTTTGGCCCCATTTTTGTGTGTTTTTGGTGAGCTTCGGGACCACCTTGTTTGAACCTCCTCACCACTGAAATCTTGAGGGATTTCAGTGGTGAGGATGGTGGTTTAAGGTCCTAAGAAGGAGAGGGCCACCCCCTCTCCTTGTTGTCTTCAAAAAGTCCCATTTTAGCCTTATGTGTGAGCACCACTTTTAAGTTCATGTTGGCCATGTCTTAAGTGTTATTTGTGCTTATTTTGCCATGATATAGCACTGTTTTTAATTGGTTTAGACACACCATGCTTGCTTTGCATACTTGTCTTGTAATGCCATGAAATTGCCTTAACATGTATCTAGCATTTGGACCACCATGCTTGCATATTTTGGCTTTGCTTTGTGAAGTTTTTGGTCATGTTTTAACATACTTAAGGTTTGTCTTGGGTCTTTGGAGTCATGCTTTCCATGTTTTGTATAGCTTCTTTGCATTCTAGCTTACTAGCCTTGGGTATGTAGATCACTAGCATGCTTTACTTGGCCTATTCTCGTGATTTGGCATCATTGGAAACCATATTTCAGTCCATGTTCCATGTTTGCATACTTGCATTTTCCATCCCTTTCATGTTTTGAAGAGTTGATGGCTTATGCTCCATGTTTAGGCCCTTGTGCATGCATGGTTGTGTGTGTGTTTTCATGCTTTTGTTGCATCATTTTGGCCATTGTTTTGGGCCTACTTGGGGGCTGTCCACTTTGGTTCAAGACCATCCTAGCATGTTGTTGCATGCTTGCCTTCTATGTGTTGCATATTTGGCCTTGTTCCATGTTTGTTACATTGCATTTTGCATGTTTGACACATTGCACATTTGCATACTTAGCCTCCATGCCTAGGTTGCATTGCATAGAGCATGCATGCCTTGCCTCTTGATTGAGCATGATAGAGGTTGGGCTTTCATTTGTTTGGTTTGCATTACATTTGAAATCAAAATGCACAACTTGGCTTCTTGGGCCATCACGCATTGAAATGCGCGATTGGTGGTCCGAGGGTCGAGGACCATCCTCTTTTGAGTCATGAACATGATAAGGAGGGTGGTGGTGCAAACATTGCTTTGAAAATGCATTGCCATGCCTTGTCTGCCCTCTGCTGCTGTCAAACAGGTTTCTGCAGGAAGATTTGGCCGGCCGGTCATCTCCAGTGCCGACCGGCCATCCATCAGTGGCCGATGGCTTAACCAGTGGCCGGTGATCATTCCCCATGGCCGGTGGCCATTCCTTCTAGCCGGTGGTGCTCCACAGTGTCCATGAAGCATACCTTGGGAGTTGTGCAATTTTTAGAGGAACAGAGCAGGGAAAATAGAGGCAACTTGTGCATGGCGATAGATTTCCGAGCAAACCCGAGCACGCATGCATTGGACCCTCTTCCCGAGGCCTTTTACTGCTTTCCTTAGCTTAGTTAATTTGTTAATTAATTGAGTGGTTTGTAATAATTAATTAGCTTGTAGGTTGATTAATTTGTATATTCTTTTGGTCCCTCCGAGCGAGGGCGAATTTGTAATAAGTGTGGGTGCGTTTGTGCATGTCTTCCAATCCCCACTTCTTTCTCCCTTTTACTTACCTGCTTTCGATGGTTAGTATTAGGGCATAATTAATTTAGCATACCTTATGCTGTGCATGCGTGCATCCATACATTTGTCTTACATACATCGGGCTCGGCACATCATGCTAACTGCACTTGTATTTCAATTCCAAGTTGAGTACTTGTTAGTTGCAGCATTTCACATGCCATCTTTAGGGTAGCCGAGCCTATTCTAGCTGCATCCTGCATGTGTTGCATTAGCCATCTTAACATGAACTAGGGTCATGCATATGATTACTAACTAGTTTCTGTTTTGGCTTGGAGTACTAGGTAAGCCTTTATGCTTTAGCATACCGCATGCGTGCGAATGTTGTCATAATAGCATGATTACCATGAGGCTAGCTGCTTATGTGATATAACTGCTTAAATGCCTGTGGATGGAGGTCGAGTTACCTAAATTGGAATAATGCATTAAAACTGTGAGTTTTAAAGCCCACTCGAGGGTGGCAAAACCTGCATTTTAGCCTACTTGCGAGTAGCAAACCATTTTCAAAACAAACATGAAATGTTTTGTTCCAATTTAGGCGATTTGGTCTATACTTGTTTGCTGCGCGCATAACATAGTAATTCTAGGCTAATAACCGGAATAAGAGCATATAATGTTTTCAAAACAAGATATCACGATTAGTAGAGGCCGATCTTTGATCGGGCGAGAGGGGGTGCTCATAGCTGACCTTCCCCAATCGTACCCAAGTTCCCGAGCCGAGGCAACTTTGGTGATGACGGACATGTGGCCTTTGGCACCGAGTCAGGGTTTCCTAAATTCCCCCATTAAAAAATATTTAGGTGGCGACTCTGTATCTGGCAAAGCAGTCCATGTTTGGCACTTCTTTCAAAAAATCTGTTTTCTCAAAACGATTTGCCGGATTTGGACTCTTTGGTTCAGATTAAGAACCGTGACAATTTGAGTCCTGAACTGTAGTAGACCCACAGACGAACAAAACGGGATTCCCTTCCCGGGGCGTTCGGGGACATCTACACACTACCACTGAGAAAGAGTTAGCAGTTATTGTCTTTGCACTTGAGAAGTTCTGGTCGTACCTCCTGGGGTCTAAGGTCATTGTATTCACTGATCATGCCGCTTTGTGATACCTATTGTCCAAAAAGGAGACCAAACCTAGGTTGATTAGGTGGATTCTACTCCTTCAGGAGTTTGACCTAGACATTCGAGACAAGAAGGGATCTGAGAATGTTGTTGCGGATCATCTATCATGAATCCTTATTGAGCATGGTTTGTTCACATAGTGAAGTACTTGGCGGTTGAGCAAATTCCTAAAACTTGGTCTAAGCAAGATAATGACCAATTTTTCTCACAAGTGAAACACTATTTCTGGGAAGACCCAGAATTGTTCAAGTATTGTCCGGATCAAGTGATTCGACGTTGTGTGCCTGAGAGTGAAACCCATAGCATTCTCACCTTTTGTCACTCTCATGCTTGTGGCGGCCATTTAAGTGGGCAGAAAATGGTCGCCAAGGTTTTACAATGTGGGTTCTATTGGCCCTCTATCTTCAAAGATGCCCATAACTTCTGTAGAGCTTGTGTGCATTGTCAATGAATGGGCTTTATGTCACGATGAGATATAATGCCGATGACCTCTATTTTGATTGTTGAGATTTTTTATGTTTAGGGCATCGACTTTATGGGTCCCTTTCCACCATCTTTTGGATTTGAATACATTTTGGTAGCCGTGGACTATGTATCCAAGTGGGTTAAGGCAGTGGCCACCAGAACGAATGACCACAAAGTTGTGGTTAAATTTCTCCATGAAACCATTTTCTATCATTTTGGGTTCCCACGTGCCATAATTAGTGACTGTGACAAACATTTTTGCAACCGATTCTTCGAGGCATTGGTGCGCAAATACATGATCACTCACAAAGTTGGCAATCCTTATCACCCCCAGACTAGTGGTCAAGTAGAGATTTCTAATAGGGAAGTCATACACATCCTCGAGCAAATTTTGAGGCCCGATAGGAAAGATTGCTCCACTATGTTGGTTAATGCACCTTAGGCCTATCGCACTGTATATAAGACACCCATTGGGATGTCTCCATATAGGATTGTGTTTGGGGAAGCATGCCACCTCCCTGTTGAGTTAGAGCACTAGGCTTTGTGGGCTATTAAAAAGTTCAATTTTGATATGGCAAAAGACGGTGACCAAAGCAAACTCCAACTCAATGAGTTAAAGGAGCTTCGCAATGATGCATATGAGAGCTCTAAAATTTACAAGGCTAGGACTAAGGCATTTCATGATAAACACAATTCTCGTAAGTCCTTCGAGCCTCACCAAAAAGTGTGGTTGTTTAATGCCAAATTGAAGTTGTTTCCAGGTAAACTCCGATCTCGATGGGAGGACCATATGAGGTTATCGAAGTATTTCCGCATGGGACGGTTAAGATTAAAAACCCACAAGATGGTACAACCTTCAAGGTCAATGGCCAAAGATTGAAACATTTTGTGCATGGTATTGAGAGAGGAGAGATGATTGAGGTTGTTCACTTGACAGACCCAATATATCTTCCATCGTAATTGCTTTGAATCTAGGAGACTTTAAATCCTCTAAAGGTGCAAATCCTTTGGTATCCGTTGTGCCTGAACTACATCTGACGGTTTGGTATAACTACCTAACTGTGTTTGTAATAAGTTCCTAGGAGACCAACTGAGATGGCGGAAACTAGAGTTCGAATGGAAAAGCCTAGAATGCAAAGGTTTGAAATTTTCGAGACTAAAGTCTAGTTTAAATACCTTTGGGTGTGGAGATTGCTTCAAAACTACCTCGGCTTGAACTCTGTATGACAGCCCCATAGACCGAGTTAGCTTTAGGCTCCTTGATTCTGGATACCGAATCAACCTAATTTGTCACCCTGTTGGAGAATAGGAAAAGTTACAAACATGGTTAGGGAGAAAAGTAGTACCTGTGGTTTTCACGTGAAGATTATACCTTTATTGAGCTTTTAGATGTTTTCAAAGTGCTATTCTTATTTTGAATGTGAAATAAAGGTACAAGTTGAGTTGGGGGAGTAAATGGCTGTAGCAATGTTTTTCTTCAAATTAAAAAAAAAAAAAAAAAAAAAGAAGAAAAGAGTAGACCACATGTGTGGCCAGTCCTTAATCGGCTACTGCTGGATTGCCCCTGGAGTAGCCCAATATTCACCGCATGTGCAGCCCATCACAGCGCATGAGCGGTTTGTCCAAAATAAATAAATAAATAAATTGAGCACCTGTGCGGAGGGCCCAAGAGCACGAATGGCCCAAGACCCAAACCATTCTGCTTGATCGCCGCTGGAGCGGCCTAATTCTACCGAATGAGTGGCCCATAATTCACCATACGTGTGGCCAGCCCAAAAAAATAAAATAAAAAATAAATCCCTACAGTCAAAAGCCAAACCCAAACCCTCTTTCACTATCTTTTTCTTAGCACTTTCTCTCTCTACCTCTCATCATATTCTTTGTTCTCTCTCTCTCTCTCTCTCTCTCTCTCTCTAAACTCCACCAACCCATCAAACCCCACCATCATCAACCCTCACCTCAACCTTCACGCAACTTTTACCACCGCCACTTTACCACCGATGCACCATCTTCCCTCCGACCGGCGACCTTTTGGCGGCCATTTTTTCCGGCGAATGTTTGCTCTTTTCTTCTTCATATTTTTTTTCAAGGTAACCACCTTCTTTTTGTTTAAAATTTTCAATTCTCATTTGTAGTATAGTTCATTGGTAGTGTAATAGTAGTCTTGATTATTGTTTATCAAAAAAAAAAAAAACTATTGGGTTGTAAAAATCGACCGCCGCACATACAGCCATCTCCAGCGCAAGTGCGACCAACCCAAAAAAAAACACCCAAAACAAAATTAAAAAAACTTGTGGTTTCTTATTTTCTTTTAATGTAGTGTTTTTGTGCAGTTATGGCTTCATCGTCCCGCCGAGCACCCAAACACCCTCACAATGCCAACATAGGAGGTAGAGATGTGCTAATCGCCATCTGGGCCGATAAACAAATTGCATATGACACACCCTTTGACTTCGCCTTCTTCTGATGCCACCAACCTACTATGTGGAGTTTGCAACAACTTGAAGACCGGGGCTTACTTGGCATCTACAACGTCATTGAACCAGTATATCCTCGCATTGTGCGAGTGTTTTATCAAAACATGTATATCAGTGACAAGGCCCTGGGAGCCCTTCTTTCTGCTGTGGACGGGGTTGAGTTAGCAGTCACACCAGCCTCCATTGCTGAGATTCTCAACTGCTCATTGGACACTATCAATGAAGAGTAATTCTTAGTGTTCATTTGGGAATGCATAATCCTAGCACTAGTGACTGAATTCTATGAGGGACGGCAGGATGATGACAACCTCACCAGTATCTGTCAGGCTGACTTACCACGCCGCTTCCTCTTCCTTGATGTGGTTTTCAAAAAGAATGTAATAACTCTAGGCCACAAGGAGGAACGGCGAGGGGACTTCCTCTACACCTTGCATTGATTCGATTTTGGGTTTATGCACTGGCTAACCCCAATGATATTCCAGCAGAGCCTACCATCGCGCCAGCGCCACCACCATTCTGCATGACATGCGCGCAATATCAGGCTATTTTGGATAATTAGGCCACCATTCAGCAATCCGTGGCTGACCTTCGCACGAACTATCAAGCGTATCAGGATTACTCTCAGACGACATTCGACCAAATTAATGCTCGTCAGCTCGAGTACCGCAGTCAATTGCATCTATGCAAATTGACTTCTATGCATATCGAGAGTCGAGCCAGCAACGCTGTGATCAGCTTGGCGCTATAGTTCATGATGAGGCATTCGAGACTCGGACGTTGATGCATGCCTTATTTGAGCAATACTTTCCACCACCGCCAGATTTTAATCAGTGAACTACTGTTTATTTTCTTTGTTTTATTTCTTTATTTATTTTTATTTTATTTTCCTTTTTCCTTTTACACTGTACCAAAAAAAAAAAAAGTGTGTGTACGTCTGTTTATTTCATCCCTACCTTGCTGGTTGTGCACCTACATCGTCTGGTAATATCCTCTCTCTCTTTCCTTTTACTATCTATTTCATGATTACTTACATTGATGACAATGTTGTATTACAGTTGGGGGCTGAGGGTGTATTTATATTTGTCATAATTCACAATTCATGTTTGTACTTGTTGCACTTGATTGCACCACTTCACTTGATGTTAGCTTTTTGCTAGTATAGTTGTGAGAGCATATGTTAATTGGGGGACATAATGAACTTGTATGAAATGGGTTTATTGGGTAAATACTCGCATGTGATGTTTGCACTAGGATAGTTGTTTGTGTTTGTGGTATTAGTACACTTGTCATGAGTATGCCTTGATTCATATGAACAAACTATCATAACGGTGACCTCTCTATTATAATCCTTGATGCACATCATTGATAATTGCTAGTGTTGCAAAAAAGAATAAATAAGTAGCCTTGATTCTTAAAAAAATAAAAAAATAAAAAATAAAAAAACGCTTGACTTGTTTGGGTTTGTAGCCTCTTTAACGCGAATTATTAAGCCCGTAGGGGTGTCTCTACACCTAGTGCCCTAAAACCGTCTGGTTTGGAAGTCATTGGCTCAATACTTGCTACATGGGTTAATTAGAAATCTTAAGGGACCTAGACATTGCACAGTTGAGGAAAAATAATGAAAATGACTTGTTCAAATTCGTAACCTTTTCAACTTGAGTTATTAAGCCTGTAGGGGTGTCTTCACACCTAGTTCCCTAAAATCGTCTGGTTTGGAAGTAATTGACCCAATGCTTGTTACATGGGTTAATTAGAAAGCTTAATGGATTAGTACATTGCACAGTCTAAAAAAAATTATAAAAAAAAATGTTTGAAAATCCTGGTTGCAAAAGTTTAGTTTTTTTTTTTTCTTTCCTGTAGCTTTGGGTGTTATTATGAGTTACATTGGGCTATTATAATGGACAGTTAACTTGTTATGGTGACTGCACTTTACACCAAGGGCACTGATGATGTGTATACTAGCATTCAAAAGTACAGGGGACTTAACTTTTGTAATACTCAATTGTGTTTCCTGCTTAATAGATTCTTTAATGCTTGTCCATTGTGCCTTTAATGACTCATCATGTCTTAATATTGCACTGTAGTTGGCATATAAGTTAATTGTTAGGTGGAGTAGTATGGTTAATTATTGGTGGGCATACGTGAATATGTTAATGGTTTGTGAGTATCATTTCTGAAAACCCTCATGAGACAATACTCGTCCACTTGGGATAACCTTGTGGCTTAAAGGCTTGTTGCATATGCTAAATGCAATTATGATCCCTACAAAAGTGGCTTAGAGTTATTTTATTTTTCTCATTTCTTTTGTTTTGCTCGAGGACTAGCAAAATGTAAGTTGGGGGATGTGATGTAGGTCGAAAGGTACCACATTAACGCCGCGTAAGTTACATTATAGTCTTTGAATTTTGTTTATTTGGCAAAGATGATGTGTTTTGTACACTTGTACAGATTTGGTAGGCAACACGCAAATTCAGGCGAAAAGTGGTACAAAAACAAATTCTTCCAGCAAGTACTGAAAATTCTTAGCCTGCCACCTCACCACACATGCGGCCCACCACCGCTCGAGTGGAAATTGTGGCCGCTTAATACGTGCCCCGAATTTTGAACTCGTTCTGCTGAGAATAAAAAGAATAAAAATAGGCTGCTTTAGGGTTCTGAAATTTTCCAAAGGATAGGAGGGGCTGGGGTTTGAACAAAAGGGTTTCAAGCTTCAAGAATATCTCTCATGGTGGTTTCCTCTTCCTCTACCTCTCCCCACTCCTCCATGAGTGGCTAGTTCTTCTATTCTTAGGGTTTGATGAAACCTTAGCCAAGTAAATAGGGTTTTCTTTTTAATTTTTGATTATGTAATGGTTTGAACAAGTTGTATGGTAATCAAAAAGTTTTTCAATATATTTTCCATTATTTCTTCAAGTATTTTTCTTTCTATGATTGTTGAATGCTTTCCATGCAATGGTTTTTTATGCTTTTATATTCAAGATATGAGACGAGCCATACTACAAGGGACAAGTAGTTTTGCTACCCTAGTTTAGAGTGAACGGCTCGTGCTACTTGAGATGGTTCGTATCTATGCATTGAACGTGATAATTCTCTTGATCAATGCTTCAAATTTGTAGTTGCAAAGTATTATTTGGTTTGAACCGGACATAATTAATTTTCAAATTGAGACCTTATTTATGTAACTAGTGGTGAATTCATTACCCTAGGTTTTTCCCAAAAATCAGTAATCCCAATTTTACTTTAATTGCTAGGTTAAATTCTTAGTTTATTTTAGTTATCATTAATTTATGAATCATCATCTTTTTTATCAAAATTAAATTAAGAATTTAACAATTAAATTAGTTTAATTTCACATATATCACTGTAGATCGATACCTGGACTTACCATTGTTTTAAGGAATTTGGTACAGTTTAGTATTTATTTTTGGTGTGTAAAACGACCCATCAGATATAATCTCATCATTTTCAAAATGGGAGTGATACTACATATCCAATTCCACTCTCATCATCAACAGATACAATCCTCTTATCTTTCAAAAACCCAACATCTTTTCCCTTTTCTTTCATAAATCAAATATTAATGATTTTTTAACAAAACCTCCTTTACTTTCAAAATCACATTTAAGTAAGGAAATTCCAACATTTTAACACAACCCAACATTTTATACACATCCACAACCTTTCTCAAGAATCCATTTGAAAAACTCCTCTTTTACATTTCAAAATCAAACCCTAGGTTTAACTCAAAATTCTCAAATCACTAAACCTTTTCAAATAGCAAATAATTAGGCTAAGAATCATACCAAAGGTTGAAGAAATCTCTACCTCAATAGTATAAGAGGAAGAGAGTGTGGGCTCGCATTTTTCCACACCCTGCCTTTTGGAAAGGGTTGAAAGAAAGGCCTCACAGTTCGGACTCCCGCGGTTCTGAATCTAGTCTCACAAGTGCAATGTGAAATTGATAAACACCAAAGAGTCCAATCCGGCAAATCTTTTTGAAAAATCGATTTTAAATCAAATAATGCCAAAATTGGACTGCTTTGCCAGATTACAGAGTCACCACCTAAATATTTTGTTTTTGGGAAAATTTAGGAAACCCTGACTCGTGCCAAAGGCCACGTGTCCGTCATCACCAAAGTTGCTTCAGCTCGGGAACTTAAGTACCAAGGGGAAAGGTCATGAATTGAGCACCCCCGCTCGGCCGATCAATGATCGGCCTCTACTAATCATGATATGTTCTTTTATAAATCTTATGTGTTCTTATTCCGATTATTAAACTAGCCTTACTATGTGATGCACACAAACAAGTATAGACTGGTCGCAAGTCTTGGAACAATTCAACTCATGTTTGTTTTTCAAAAATGGTTTGAATTTGCCACCCTCAAGCGGGCTTAAAGATGCGGATTTTGCCACTAAACATAGTGGGCTTAAAACAAGATTTGCCACAACAAAGTGGGCTTAAAACTCACATTCGTTGAATCGTTCCAATTCAAACAACAAGCCTTCATCCACAGACATTCATGCAATTTAGCAAATAAGCACATAGCCTCATGTCAAATATGCGAAACATGGTAATATGGCAATCACACTCATGCAAGTATGCTAAAGCATAAAGACTTACCGAGTACTCCAAGCCAAAATAGAAACTAGTTAGAAAGATGCATGATCCTAACTATATAAGATGCCTAATGCGACACATGCAATATGAAATTAATAGGCTCGGCTACTAATATGGCATATGATACAATTTGATAACATGCTTTGAAACACGTATTCAAATAAGTATTAAATTGACAATGCAATTTGAATGATGCGCCGAGCCTCGGTGCATACAAGACAAATGAATGGATGCAAACATGCGAGCATAAGGTATGCTAATTGAAAATGTCCCTAATCTAACCATCGAACGCGATTAAATAAAAGGGAGAAAGACACAGGGTTGGAAGACATGCACACACGCACGCACACTTATTACAACATTATGCTCTCACGAAGGAGGGTCCGAATGAATAAGAGCTAAGCTAATCTAAGCTAGGCTAATTAAACTAATTAGACTAATTATTACAAACCAATTGAATAACTAGCAAACTAATTACTAATTATTACAACACTTTAATTAACTAGTAAACTAATTAATTAAAACTAATTCATACTAACTAATTATGCAAAGCATTAAATTATGCTGCCACTGTTCCGCCCCGGGAAGTGAAAGATGCATGCGCTCGGTTTTCGTCCCGAAAAGCCCTCCGTTTTGCTCCCGAGAGGCTCTGTTTGCAGAGTTGATCACAATCCAAAAACTTTCTGCCCCAACTTTCCAAATCTCTGCTGAAGATTACACCAGTGGCCTGCCGGCCATGGGAGGTTGTTGCCGGCCATCTGCCGGCTAGAGGAGTGCACTACCGGCCAGAAATGAAGCCTTGCCGGCCATTGATGAGGCACTGCCAGCCACTGATGTTCTGAGTCACCATACTGCAATAGAGCACAAACAGAGCAAAAAGAAAGTTTTTCCAAGGGTTGTCTGCACACCTTGTCACTCATTTTCATAAGGAAATCAAAGGAGGGACAAGATTTGGTTCATAAAACCACCAATCAAGCAATTTCATTGCATAATGGCTCGTGAAACCAATTGTGCAAGTTCAATAAATGCAAAAACAAGACTCAAAATGTCCATTACCCTATCATGCATGATCAAGGGTAATGGATACCAAGGAAAATGGCACATTTCATCACTATTGAGTATTAAATGTCCCATTTGCCTTGTGTTCAAACTAACATCCGGTTTGAACACATGTAATGCAACACAAAGATGCTTATCTTGCCTCTTTTACTTGTTCATTTTTTGTTTACTCATTTTACATTACCAATCCATTCTTTAATTGATTAAGTCCAAAAGAGAGTGTCCTTTAACGCGAAAGAAGTGTCAACCAAGGGATGATGTAAAGCAAGAGAGAGTTCATGCCGTTGATAATGAACCCTCAAAGAGGATTAAACCATTAAGCAATGAACTCATCTCAAGCTTAAAGGATCCCAAACTTGAAACAACTCTCAAAAGCAAATGAAAGAGTGAAACAAATAAGCATGTAACAGAGCTATCTATGCTGAAATTACATGTAAAATGACACTACAACATGCAACCAACTCAAGCAAATCATGTTTAAAGGCCTAAAACACCAAACTAGTGAAGCCATTTGCACTACAACTATGCAAAACAAGACTCATATGACCAAAACAGCCCAAAACAGAGCTAAAACATTCCAAATCAGAGGCAAAAACATGCTGGAAATAAGCTAAGTTAAGCTAGAAAAACATGCTAACACATAGAGCTAACTAGGCATGCAAGCAAGACATAAGGAGGGGAGGCTAACCCTTCCAATTTTGGACTTCAAAACATGTTTTCCACCACTGAAAAATCTCTGAAAATCAGTGGTTAAAAGGCCCAAAAAAGTTGATTTGAAAGTGTTGAAAGATGGCACAAAAGCTTAACAAACCAAGGAACGAAAGAGTGAACTACCCCTAACTCAAAAGGAGCCTCAATCCACCATTTTTACACCAAAAAAAATAAAGTTTTTGGAGTTCAAAATCAGCTCAAAAACAATATGTAAAGATGGCAAAACAAGTATTTAAATAAAGCTCAAAACACAAGTGTTCTACCTTTTGAAGACAAGATGCAATTTAGGCACCAAAATCAAGCCAAATCAAGCCAAAATCCTCTTCTAGAGCTCAAAGAGGGCCTCAAGTAACCTCAACTCAAAGATAAGCAACTTTGGTTAAAGGTTCATAGGCAAACTAGAAGTATATCTCTACTTGTATGCACAAAAGGACAAGAGAGAGAGAGAGAGAGAGATAGAGAGAGAGAAATCTAGAGAGAGAGGATTGTAGAGAGAGAGGCTCCTAAACTTTTTCCAACCTTGAAAACAATAGAGAAGGGCCTCTATATATAGAAAACCATGAACTTTGGTCGAAAATATTAGTTCAGAAATAGCTGGAGCAGTGTGGAACAACTGGAGGGAAAATATATGCACAAAAACTGATTTTTGTCATCAATGGCCGGCAAGGCATCATTGATGGCCGGCCAAAAACCATCAATGGCCGGCACATGGCCAGCAAGCCCCATTCAGTGGCTAGACAAAAAATCTGCTTTTTGGGCCCGACTTCAAATGGGCATATCTCCTTCATCCGGACTCCTTTGCAGGTCATTCTTGAGTCTAAATTAAAACCTCAGAAGTCTTATTTCCAATGGTGTCAGCCTCACATCAAAATTCCAAGTGTTCAAAATGATATCCTCATTTTAGTGAAGACTGCTCAGTTCCAGCCCAATTGGCTTGATGCCTAACTTCCAACAACCATATCTCCCTCATCTGGACTCGGCTTTAGGAGATTATTGAGTGTAAAATGAAGCTCCGGAAGTCCACTTTCCAATGGTGGTGGCCTCACAACTTAAGTCCAAGTGTACAAAAGGATAGACCTGATTCAGTGGAGGCTGCTCAATTCTCTCTCAACGGTTTCATGCCCAACTTCTTTCCCAACTAGGTTTCTTCCCTCTCCTCCCATTTTCTTCAACTCCAAACCCCTAAATAAGGTGTTTTGAAAGATTTTTCAAAGATTTCACCTCTCCTTCATTCATTTCCACTTTGTCCTTGCTCGGTTTACCGAAAGCACAACATTTAACGAAATGCGAGCCTCGGAACATCGTAGAAACATTTTCAAAAATATTTTGAAAGAGAGGGTTTTAAGGTCTAAAATCATTTTGGTCAAAATGGTTTTGGTCCAAAATGGGGTGTAAGGTTGGGATTTAAAGCTCCTCTTGCCGAAGAAATCGAACCTTTGCTTAGCATAGCCTTCATCACCAAGTGATCAACCTGAGGTGCCCAAGTCTTAAGGGCGGTCAAAAATGGGGTGTCTACAAAGAGCAAGGGTAAAACTTTGACGGAGCCAAAAACAAGATCCTCTCCGATTAGAATGAAGCTTTTGACAAGCTCTACCTTTTTATCCAAAGAGTTATGGTGGAGAAATCAATGGGTGAGGGTGTATTTGAGGTTTTAACTAGAGAGAGAAGGGAAAAAATTAGGGTTTGGAATGTTTTAGAGACAGAGAGTGAGTGAAAAAGTGATAAAAATTTTCTTTTCTTGATCTAATATACGCACAGACCGCTCGAGCAACCAAACCACCACTCGAGTGTCAAATACAATAAGTGACACCGCTTAAGCGCAAATTGACCCACTGCTAGAAGTTTAGGCCTGTAAAAGACCGCTCGAGCGACCAAAACACCACTCAAGCGAAGAAGCAATGGACTAGACAACAACTCTTTTGAAAAACTAACTCCCAACCTGTTTCAAACACAAAATAACTCTCAAACAACTAAACTCAACTAAAAATAAGAGCAAGAGATTATAAACAACAATTAAAGATATGGAATTCCGGATCTAAAAACATGAAAAGGGTCAGGTCTAAACCGAAACCGTTATAATTATTGTTTGATTTCCTCTTTTGAGATGAAATTAAGTTTTGAAAATTCAAATTAAAAAAATTGTGCTTTTTTTTTCTAATTAATTTCTAATTTTTCAAAACAAATTCGAAAGCCAAAGTCTAAAATTGAACCAAATTGGACCTATATGCCAAATCAAAGTGAGGGGGTGAGCACGTCATTTACAAAAATATTTGGGAAAAATACAATACAGTGGAATTTTCAAAATATTTTTTTTTTTAACAAATACATGGAAAAGTATAGAATTTTAATGATTAATATTTATAAAATTTTCAATTAATGTGTATTTATTTATTTCTTTATTTATTTTGTACTTTTACACTGTTATTTCCTCAAAATATTTTAAGCGTGGGAGAGTCTTTTGTAGTGATGGCAATGAGAACAACAGCTCAACCATTTTGCAGCTTTATGAAAAGGGAAAAATTATGAGAGTGTATCACATGCACTTTACAGCTAAAAAAGAAAATGATATAATTTTATACTTTTTTAATCATAATTAAAAAAATATTATAACCAAACACAATATGAGACATAATTAAAGAACTCATGAGTCATAACTAAAATAATTTCATAAGTAAAAAAAAGAAATTTGGTTATAATTAAAGAAGAAAATGATATAACTAAGAGTGCATATGGTAAATTTTTATAATCATTGCTTTATTTTTCAAAAACTAGTAAATTTTTATAATCATAACTAACACAATTGCTAATTAAATTTTACAATGAAATTTATTTCACTTTTCAATTGAGTTTTTATAATCAATTTTTGAGAGAAAATGATAATTTTGTTAGAAAAATGTAAGGCTTCTAGAACACTTGGAGACAAAATATAAAAAAGTTGGGAAAATTATAAATACACCTCATGAGATTTGTTTAAAATACAAATTATTCTTTATAGTTTTGAAAATTATATCATGTCCCTTGAAATTTTTAATTTCATAACGAATAATCTCTTTTAATAAATCATCAGTCAATTAATAGTTTTTAATGATGTCAAAAATTATTTCAATTAATTGTTCAAGTAATTTATTATTGTATAGGAGATCAATTAGAAATTTTATTTTTTTTAATTAATTATGTTAAATAAAAAATTCTAACAATGAGATATTTTTAAATTTTCAAACTATAAGAAAAAATCTATATTTTAAATAAATCTCACAATGTGTATTTGTAATTTATCTAAAAAGGTTTATCTAAAACATTCTGAGCATAGGTGCCTTATTATTTTTTGGCTAGGTACAAAGATAGAAGGAAAAAAATTAATGGGGCTGGATTTGTAATGCCCTGCCTCAACTTCAAATTATATAGGGGAAGGGCAAATTGGGAAGAGAGTGGGGGCAAAGACAATGACAAGGACGTGATAATTTTGCAATCTTAAGAAGAATAACAATATTAATTAGAGGGTTGCTATTAGCACTTAATTAATTTTTTTAGATCCCCTAATTTCTATTTTTTTTTCTTTATTATAATTATACCTTAAAGTAAAATTATATTAAAGGACAATGGAACACTCACTCACAAAATAAAGACAATTAGAATGACACTCTACAATATTGTACACCCACCTAAATATATTTCTCACCGACCTAAACCCAACATATTCCGCTTCATCACTACCATAAACCCTAAACATATTCCTCTTCGTCACCATCCTAAACCCTGAACCAGAAATCAATGGCTGAAGTCCAACGTTCAAGTCGTTTCAAATTGTTACACTATTCATACCACATATCAGTTATTTCACCATTCATTGATACTTATAGAGTAATGGAGGACGATGACAACAATTCTGATGAGAATGGCATTGCATTGGTAAGTTTATCTATCTTGCATTAACGATTATTGGTTGTTTTCGATAGTTTTTTTGTTTTGTTTGAGCTTGATCGGTACTGGTTTGCTGACTATTAAGGTTTTGTTCAGTAACACAGTTTTAAATAGAAAATTTAGTTCGGAAGATGAGTTCTGAACAGTACTGTAGCCAATCGGTGGGTGTGTTCTAAACAAAACCTTTAGTTTCAGCACTATGCAACCAAATAAAACCTAAGAAGAGATTTCTAACGAGTTGAAGAGATTTGCATTGATTGAGAGGTTACGACGTCGTTCACTGGCTTCGAAGGATCGTCGTTGTTCACTAGCTTTGAGGGACTGTCGTCTACTCCTCGTTCTAAATTTGATCTCACAAGTGCAATGTGAAATAGATAAACACCAAAGAGTCCAAATCTGACAAATATTTTGAAAATTGATTTTGAATTAAAATGTCAAAAATTGACTGCTTTGCCAGATACAGAGTCGCTACCTAAATATTTTTGAAAAATTTAGGAAACCCATGACTCGTGCCAAAGGCGATGTGTCTGTCATCACCAAGATTGTGTCGGTTCGGGAACTTAGGTACGAGAGGGGAAGGTTATGAATTGAGCACCCCACTTGCCCGATCAAAGATCGGCCTCTACTAATCATGATGTGATTTTTATTTACATTATATGCTCTTGTTCCGATTATTAGACTAACTTTGCTATGTGATGCTCACACAAGGTATAGATTAAGTTACAAAAATTGGAACATTTGATTTCGTGTTTATTCTTGAAAAGAGTTTGTGAATGTGCCACTTGAAAAAGTGGGCTCAAATATACATGACTCAAACTATCCCAATTCAAGTAACTAGCCTTCATCCATAGGCATTCAAACAGTTTAGCATTTAAGCACTTAGTCTCATGGTGAACATGCTTGATGTGGCAACAACTACACTCATGCAATAAGCTAAAGCAAATAAAAGTTCACCTAGTACGCCAAGCCAAAAAAGATGACAGAGTTAAAGTAATGCATGATCCCAACTTTGCAATATAACTAATGCAACACATGCGATATGCAATTACTAGGCTCGGCTACTAATATGGCATATGACTCAATTTGATAGCATGCGGTCTAAGCACGTATTCAAAGAAGTATTTAACTAACAATGCAAGTTAGAATGATGTGCCGAGCCCAATGCATGCAAGACAATGGATGCAAAGCATGAGAGATGCTAAACGAAACAAGATGCCCTAAACTAACCAACATAAGTGGGTAAATAAAAGGGAGAAAGACGTGAGGTTGGAAGACATACACATTATTACAATTGTGCCCTCGTGCATGAGGGTCTAAATAGACTAACTAGCTAAACTAATTAACTAGCTATTACAAAACGAAATGAATAATTTAGCTAAGCTACTTAACTAATTATTACAACAAATTAATTAACTATTCTATCTAATTAACTAATTATTACAATACAAAATTAAATAACTAGTCTAGCTAACTAATTATTTACAACACTTTACAAAATTAACTAGCTACAACTAATTAATTACAACGAATAACTAAGCTAAGTAATTAGATTAAACAACCCTGGGAAGCGAGGAGTGCTCATGCATGCACGCGGATTTCCACCCGAAAAAGCCACTGTTCTGCTGCTAGGAAGCCTCTGTTGCATAGTAGAACATTTGCACTGTTTTTCACCTCAAAACCAACTCTGTTCTATTTCAAAAGGACACTACTGGGTTTTGCAAAGGTGACCGGCAGACCAAAAGTGGTGGCCTACTGTCCACAAAAGATGGTCTGCCGGCCACTCATGCTTGGTTCTTTCCATTGTAACAGAGAGCAAACAGAGTAAGAACAGGGTATTCTTAAGGGTTGTTTGCACAACTTATCTCTCCTTATCATCAAACAGTTTAAAGAAGTAGTAAATTTGATTCACAAACCATTAATGGATGCAATTTCATTGCATGATGGCCTATGAACCAAAGTGTGCAAGTTCAATAAATACAACAAATAAAGACTCTCAAACCTCCTCCTTATCATGGATTGATAAAGGGAAGTGGTTGACAATGATTCTTGAACTGTTTACATCACTAACAAGTATAAAATGATTCAAGGCTCGAGGGTTCAATTAACGTCCGATTGAACCCAAACCAAGTTATTATCTTGCATCATTTTTTAGTTCTCATTTCATTACTTCCATTTTAATTACCAACCATTCCTTAGTAAATTAAGTCTAAAGGTAAGCTTTAAGTCCTCTAATGCAAAGAAGCATCAAACCAAGAGTTGTTTTAAGCATGAGGGAAGTGTCATGTCGTTGGTAATAAACCCCCAAATGGATTAAACCATTAAGCACAAGACCTCAATCTCATGCTTTAAACAAGCAACTAGTTTGAACTAACTTTCAAAGCAACGCAAAAGCCATGAAAGGATGGAGGTTGCAGAAGTGATTAGGGGTGAAAACAAGTATGGAAAGCCATAAACAAATGCTATCAACTCAAATAGTCTTATGACCCGAACCCGCCCTTATAGGTTAGGATCATAACCGGCTAGTAATCATTAGATTACCTACGGCCTCAAACAGAAAACAGATTTTAAAATAATCGTATGGGGCCAAAAACGGAAGCAGACTTAAAAATTTTGTCTAATGAGCTGTGCTTACATGATAAAGCGAAACGTTTCATATATAGTCCATAATAACTCACACATAAAAGCAGAGTTAATATCTTATACATCCAGGAACTCCAAAACATGCAGTCAGCCAAACAAAACAAACTTATATACATGGATGATCCAACATATTCACCGGCCAAGCAAAAGTGTGAACACAAGAACAAAAATAAAGTCTCGTGAGTGAGACGTGCGGGCTGACTCCACAAAACTTGACTTCCTCTCATATCTTTCACTGAGGTTGGGTTTGGTCAACTCTTTGCTCACCTACATATATATAAATGAGAGTGAGCGATAACCCAGTGAATAATATCAAAATAAATAAGTTACATGAATGAAATGCGTAATAGACATATCTAACGGCCTTAGGCCCATTCATGTTTTTATCTAATACATCAAACAGCCTCAGGCCCAAACATATCAAACGGCCTGAGTCCCAATCCGCTCTTATCAAACGCCCTCGAGCCTAATTTGTTCGTGTCAAACAACTTTCGGTTCAATCATTCATGTCAAACGGCCTTTGGCCCAATCATTCATGTCAGACTATCATTCATGTCAGACGGCCTTTGGCCTAATCATTCATATCAAACAGCCTTTGGCCCAATCATTCATGTCAAACTATCATTCATGTCAAACGGCCTTTGGCCCAATCATTCATGTCAAACTATCATTCATGTCAAACGGCCTTTGGCCCAATCATTCATGTCAAACTTATTTATGTGTGTTTCATTATCATGATCATGATCGTATTTGTATTCACTTAGTCTTCGGCAAAAGACTGAGATTTAGAATACTTATTCTTAATTCAAGCATACAAATCCATAAGGCATGTACAGAAGTAATGTTTGGGAAAGTAACATACTTGAACGTATCTTTACTAAGATATTACTCACAGTGTTCTGCTGGTGGATTCGTCTTTATGCTCGACCCTACACAATTCATAACACATATTGGGTCACAAACAATTCAATCTGTTCTTTAATCTATTTATTTCTCTTAGGCTTTTTTCTTTACCCTTTAGGTCATTTACAAAGCTCAATGTATTCCTAAGAGTGCTTAGAAATAAAAGAGAACGAAAAACAAATCAGAAAACCATTTTTCATAATTTCAGGAACAGGGTTCTCTGCTCGAGCGTGGCTTTGGCCGCTCGAGTGGACCCTTTTAGTCTGCAAAAATACTGGTTATTACATTTCCACGCTCGAGCGTGACTCTTTCCGCTCGAGCGGACATCAATATCTGCAAAAGTTCTGGAAGCCAACATTTCACGCTCGAGCGGTGCTTTCCCCGCTCGAGCGGACATGTCGAATTCTGGAATTTCCAGAATTGCATTTGAAGCTCAAACCTAGCATTCAAAGGGTCTAAAACTCATGTTCTTGATACAAAATTATGGAAATCTTTATACAATATAAGGCCATAAGAAAATTGAGTCTAATTTGTCCAAAATCATAATTCAATTCCCAAATTATTTCACATTTTTCTTGACAACCTATACCAACTTCATATCTTTAAAACTCATGCAAATTTATTTCCATATCACTTTGAATTTCACATGCAAATTAATTTCCATATAACTTTGAATTTCACATGCATGTACGATAGGCTTCATTTTCAACTTAAATAACACAATTGATGCTCATCTTTATTAAACATGATCAATTTTAAATCAATTACATCAAAACTCCTTTAATTTACAAATTAAGTTCTTTGTTCATAAACCCATAATTTTCCAAAGCTTAATTCTCATTACATCAAAACATGAAATCAATTATTTCAAATCCATGATGCATGTAAATTTATATCTCATATATATATTAAGGTTTCCAAGCCCAAGCTCAATTGAAGAATTATAATTGTTTTCATATTGATTAACCTTGACCATGTTCATGAATTAATTCTTTAATTTCTCCAAATTACATGCATGTAAAAATAAGACTCAAATTCATATAAGATATGCAAAATCAAACCCAAAATAATTAATTTCTAGGTTAATTTCCATAAATTTGAACCTAACTCCATTGCATGGACCAAATCTTCAAATAAATCTTGATGCATGTAAATGTAGACTTAAACACTCATAGAATTCCCTCATGCATGTAGCAATGGAGCTTGATTTCATGCAAGATTATAAAAAAATCAATCTCAAAATAATTACTTTCTACATCAATTTCCATAATCATGAATCTAATTTAATTTCAACATCTTCTTACTAATTTCCTTTTTAATTACATGAAATTGAACCCATTTATTTCTTAAATTAAATTTTTACATGAATTTCTTGCTAGAATTAGGCTTAGATTTCTTACCTAGGACTTCAATTTGCCTTCAAATTTCTTAAGTGTTAGCCTTCTCTCCCCAAAAGCTTTCTCTCTCTCGGCTGTTTCCCAGCCCAAAGCAAAATGTATTCAACTCTTTAACTTCTTAACATAGACACACACACATGCCTCTCTTGTTGCCACCACATTGCACATGTGTACACTTAATTAAGCCTCCAACGCAACACTCACATGCACAGATTTTCTTTGCACACCCAGAATTTCTCTGCACACACACCCATATACACCCTCAAATTTCTTTAGATCCTCCAATTTATGATTAAAATTAACTTAATTAAGTAACACTTAGTCTTAATAAATCTTGATTAGTTCATAATTAAATTAATCATAACTAATCACAAATCCCACATAATTTAATTAGTCTAATTTGACTTCCTTTAGAGCCTAATTAATTATATTTAAAATTATAAATCTGAATCAGATTTTTAATCAAACTCCCAAAAGGCTCCAAATATTAAACTAACTTATTATCATCATCAATTTTGATTTCCCAAACCATTTAGGTCTTCAATTTCTAATCAAACTCCAAATTTTCGTCAATAAATTACATATTCAAATTGGACACCCCATAAATAAATTTAATTCGTAATAATCATAATTCTCAATCCTCATAATTTAACTAACTTAATTAACTCCAATTCGGACCTAATTAATCAAATCTCAATTTTTCTAAACTGAATCGAATATTTAATTAAACCCTCATATGGTCCGATACTTGAAATTAAACTAAATCAACTCACCAATTTTACCTCCTTAAGCCATTTGGGCATTCAATTTCTAATTCCAAATTAAATTCTTATTAAAATCAAATATGAATCAAACTTCAAAAATTTCCATAAATCCCAAATTAGGATAACGACTAATTAAAATCCCAAATCTCCTTAATTAACCATATATAAAATATTATTCATTGCGGGGTTATCACAAATAGGTTGGTGGCTAAATCCTAAACCACCAAGCCTATGAGGACAATTACACTACAAGCATGCAATACAAGGCTCAAATGCAATGAACCACTAAAAATAGTCCTAAAATAGTGCTAAATTAGTCCTAAAACATGCTGGAATTAACACAAAAATAGCTAGAACAATAAGCTAAAACATGGAGCTATGTAAGCTAGTAAACAAAGCATAAGGAGGGGAGACCACCCCCCATTTTTGGGACTTCAAAACAACATTTTAGCCACTGAAAAAGCTCTGAAGATCAGTGTTTAAAAGCTCAAAAAGAAGATAGTGTAAAGGTGGGAAACACAAGGATAAAGGCTAGAGAAGCAAGTTGGAAAGAAAGGTCAACCACCCCTCCACCCTTTAAGGCCTTAAACCACAAGTTTTAGCCCAAAATTACAGAGTTATACAGTCCAAAAACAGTAGAAAAACAATAGGAAAAATAGCAAACAAAGCAAGGAAAAAAGCTAAGCCTTATACCTTTTGAAGAGAAGAACACTTCTAAGCAACAATTCAACACGTACACACCCTCAAGAGCTCAAAGTAGGCTCAAAAGCACCTCAGCTCAAAAATGGCAAGGTTTGGTTTAGAGTGTATAGGCAAAGATTCAAGAAATTTGCAAGAGAGAAAGAGAATTGTAGAGAGAGAGAAAATAATTTGCTCCAAAATTTTCTAACCTTGAAAGCAAAAGGGAAGGTCATCTATATATAGACAAACATCAAACTCCCTCAAAAATATCAATACATACATGTGTAAGCAAGTGCATGCATCTGTGACAACAATTGGCACAGTTGGTAGAAAATATCTGCAAAACACACTTGTGGCCGGCAGCCAAGCTCATTGGCCGGTAGCCAAAGGTGGTGGCCGGCAGGTTCCAAGGGTTTTCAGGCTTGAAGATTTATGGTTGTGGTCCAAAACAAGGCAAGAGGTGTATAGGGTTTGAAGGCTCAAAGTTATGGCATTCCGCTGAAAACTTTCGAGCACTTAACAAGCATACACACATTCATCGTTGGGTGTGCAAGTGGTGGCATCCAAGAAGTAAGGGCAGTAAAAAATGGGGTGTTTACAATTGTCTGATATGATTGTTCATGTCTTGTTTCCCCTTATTCCTTATTGGTTTTGGTTATTGGGGTATGTTGATTGTATTTTGAGTAAGTTAGTTGATTGTTTTTAAATCTGTTGTTGCCCTGAATTTTTGTCTCTACGCTCGAGCAGTGTTTGAAAGCTCTCAGTACTTTTACAGGTCTACAAAAAATACTGAGAGGGTGCATTCTTCGCTCAAGCGGTGATTCCTGCGCTCAAGCGGTCACTCTTGTTGTGTCTGTACGCTCGAGCGACACTTCTTGCGCTCGAGCGGTGTATTCGAATTCAGCAACTATAAAAGTCACTTTTGGTCACATCTGGATCATTTTTCTCTCTCTCATCTCTCTCGTTCCGCCATTTTTTAGCTTCCAAGCTCTTCCCACTTGGTTTCCATCTACTTCTACCCATCTTTGACCCTTAATTCCATATACCAAAATGTAAAACTTGATGAGGGCTTCCATTTAATCTGAGTGGATCATGTTTTCGTTGAAGTTGGATTTTCGGGCTTTCTTCTCTTCATTGCTTGAGGTAGGGATTCTTTTGCTCCTTTTCAATACCTCGTCTATAGATAGACATGTGGTAGATTTCATTGCATAAAAATCACATCTATTATGGATCTTTTGAAAATCATGAAAGGTGATCTGGGGTTTGATCTTCGGGTTTCAAATTGATTAAATTGGTTGTTGTTTGATTAGTTGGGGAGTAGTTTATTGTGTTTATGTTAAGAGGAAGAGAAAGCTCTAATTTTGATAATTTGACCTAACGAACTAAAAAGGGATAAAGTTGATTAAAGATTGTGTTTTTGTAGTTTAAGTTGTGATTATTGTGTTGTTAGTATAAAGGATGAATAAATTATGGTATTGGGAATTTATTTGGATAATCATGTTAAGTTAATTTGGATTATGGCTTGGAAATCCTTGAATGTGTTGTGATGACCGGTTTCATTATACGTCGCTTCACTCATTGTCTTTATTGGGTTCGTTGCGTTCGGAAGTTTTCATCAAATTCTTGTCCCTGTTTATTCCGGGTTTGAGTGTCACTTGTGTCGGAGGGTGCACAGTAGAGTCCGAAGTGTCTGGAATCGAACTAGAAAATTTCTAGGTTGGTGGACCAGGATCGCACGTGCGGAAGAAGGCCGCACGTGCGGGAGATGAGGCCGCACGTGCAGGGAAGTGGGAAATTTTGAGCCTTGCACACTGCATTATATGCAGGTGCGGGGTGTGGTGCGGATTGGGAGGGTTGCACATGCGGGGGTGAGGGTCGTTCATGCGGGACGGGCTGAGTCAGAAAACTCTATTTATTTTTTTTTTTTTCTCATTTTGGTTGAGTGTGTATCATTTTTTAACCCTCCCTTCTCACTCTAAAAACACTTTTGCTCCTCCTTCTCTCTAAAAACTCTCATCAAACACTAAAAACCCTTGATTTCTTGCAATCCATTAGGTCTAGATCCATCATCTCTCACAAGTTTTGGGGAACAAGCAAGAAACTTCACTTTGTACGGTGGAGATTGAATTTCTACAACTTTTGAATCTAGGGTTTCATCAAATCTCTTCATCAAGGTTGAGGTAGGGACTTCTTTGAGTTATATATACATGTTTATGCAAGGTTGATGTGATTTTGGATTTTTCTTAAAGACATTATAAAAAGGTTTTGGTTTTAGCTCAAGAAATTAGTGGTTTTGCAAAAAAAATCCATCTTTTGTTTCTTTGAAAGATTTTCTTGAATAGTTGAAGCACATTGTCATAAAAATGATGTTTTTGACGAGATTTTACCAAGAAATAAAGAAAAGCATAGTTTGGGTGAAAAACCTAGAAATTTGGAGGTTTTGTTGGATGTTGAGAAATTATGATTCTACTTGTGTTAAATGAATGTTCAAATGGAGATTTCATGACATTAGATGTAAAATGTCAAACTTCTTAGTATATGCGAAATTAGTAAATTTCCTTGGAATCTATTCTTTTTGTAGATATGTATATAAATCTTGAAATGACAAAATGTTGAGACCATATGAGATGCGGAAATGTTGTAACACTTGGATAGATGTAAAAGTTCATGAGTTATACATGTTAAATGTATTGGAAAAAAGAAGTGGAAATTGTGATCGCAAATGGAACAATTGTGGGGAAATTATGTAGATGGTTAGATGATACATTGCATGGGTAATCACTACATGGCATGGTTAATTGTTGCATTGCATGGATAACTGTGGCACTGACATTTCAATATATTGCTTGTTATAAATATTGAGTTGGGATTTGAAACTTGCATTAAGAAAGAATTATTAAGAAATGAGAACTATTGAAATGTCTTGGGGTAAATACGTTGGTAAGTCCGGATAGGTGGTGTAGATGGAATTGATTAAGTTGGCCTGAGTGTCCGGAGTGAAAGACCGAAAACACGCACGGAAGAGCTACCACTTCCCTTCCGGTTAGCAACCCGTGAAGTGGGGTTTTTGGTAGTGCTAGTTATGCCTACTTGGAGACACCAACCTAGGGATTACCTGAGTCGTACTTACTGCCCCAATACATTAAATTGTAAATTTCTGAACTGTAGAGAATTTCAAGTTATCATTGTGCATGGTGGTTTTCAAAGAGATGTAAATGAAATCTTTTGGGCATAGCATGGCATGCGCATTTCATATTGGGAATTCTTGCATAAATGTTTATACTTTGTTAAGATTTCTCTACTGGGTTTTATGTTCACCCCTATGGGATTTTGGTGCAGGAAAAGATATGGTGATCCCGCCGAGTTAAGGGCGTGGACATATTTTGTGGAGAGCAAATGACTCTTATTTTGTTGTGATTCATTTTGCTAGCCAAGGGCTATAAATGTATGGGTTCGTGAAACCATTTTTGTGTAACCAAGCTTAAGTCTTGGAATATGTAAGCCCTCAAGGGCATTTTATTTATTTTTGGGATTTGATGTTCTACATGCTATAGATTTATCTGTTTTATATCATTGAATATATAATTCGCATGTGGGACTTTTTGTACAAACCTTATTGATTAATGATGTAAAGGTTGGAGAATTGCTATTATTCTTTGATGGATGTTGATTGATGTACCTAATTTATATTGGATTATTTGGGGGCGTTACAATGTGGTTCTATTGAAATGTGGGAATTTGCTTTTGGAAAATAAAAGAGTTGATTTTGAAAAGAGAAAGAAACCATAGCGTATTGAAAATCGAGATTTGAACATGAGGTTGGGCTTTGAAACTTTTGAATATTGTTATTATTATTGTTATTAGGCTTAAACTCAAGAGAATAGCGGATTATCATATTACGTATACTTAAATACTTATGCTTAGAGGTTTTGTCCTTGGTCATCGGTGGAGGGTGACATTGTGATGTTGGATAGATTATGTGTATGTAGTACACTCGGATTATGTTTGTTTGTTGAATTATGTGACGGTTGGAAATGTGCACGCGCTGAGAATAAGGGGTACCATTACCTTCCAGCTAGCGCTTGCAGAATTGGTTGTGCTAAGAATGAGGGGTGCCAGTACTAAACAGCTAGCGCCTGGAGAACTTGGCAGAGGAATTGGCTTGAGTATTGGAAAGGTGTATCCTTGACTTACCGTGCTTGAGGCAAGTAGAGCGTTAGGTTTTTCGTTATCATTGTGGTTCCATTTATGTGTATCATGCATTGAGATAATTATTTTGTGGAGGATGTCAGTATCTTAAATGGTTACGTGAGGAGTATTTCATATGTATCGTCGTCATGTTCATTTGGGATACTTCTAATTGGAAATTGTAAAGTGAAGTTGGGGTAAGTTCAGTAATTGAAGAAAACGTAATTGGGTTCTGTGGGTTGGTTTCAAAAACTAGTTGTCGCTAAGTAAGTTTAAAATTGAAAAGGTAACAAGAAGAAGGAAAGACGAATTGTTGTGTTTTCACTATTATAGTTTGACCTATATTTTACTTGTGTTCCTATTATTTTAATTTAAATAATTTTGTTATGTTTTTTGAATCAAATTACAATAACACAAAATTGTAATTTACCTTTTTTGTTTATTATATTTTTGTACTAGAGAATGAGTTAACACTAAGTTGGAGATTTGTAGAAAAACACTTGAATTTAAAGGACTTAGGATAAACAAAACTAAGACAGAGTATAAGGAGTGTAATTTTAGTAACAATCACAATGGAAGCAGAGGAGAAATGAAAATTGAAAACCAAAAACTTCTAAGAGTGAACATTTTTGTTAGTTAGGATCAATTATTACAATGACTGAGGAGATTGGAGCGAATATGATTCACAGAATTAATGCGGTGTGACTTAAGTGGAGGAGTGCATCTGGAGTAATGTGCGATAAACGAGTACCCATTAAACTAAAAAGGAAGTTCTATAGAACGGCTATTAGACCAGCGATATTGCATGGGATGGAATGTTGGGCAACTAAGAAACAATATGTAGTAAGATGAGTGTTGCTGAGATGAGGATACTAAGGTGAATGTGTGGCAAGACTAAAAAAGACAGAGTTAGGAATGAGTATATTTGAGAATGGATAGGAGTAGTACCGAGAGAAGATAAGTTGAGAGAGAATAGATTGAGATGGTTTGGTCATATACAACGAAGACTAACAGAGGCAGTAGTGAAGAGATGCGATACAGTGACGGTAGATGGTGGTGTTAGGAAAAGGGGTAGACCTAGATTGATGTGGATTAGTGTAGTAAATAGAAATATGAATCTCCTTAATTTGACTAACGAAATTGCCTTGGATAGAGTCAAGTAGAGAAGAAAGATTCATGCAACTGACTCCATTTGATGGGACTTAAAACTTGGTTTGATTTGGTTTGGTTTATATTTTTGTACTAAGAGATACTTGTTAGAAAAGCTCATCAATTAATTCACGAATTTAACATAACTGAGAGCAAATTCACAAGTAATATACATATCTAGAGCAAATTACCAAGAAGTCCTCTTTGAAAAAGGTGTAGCCTATTTAGTCCCACAATCTTTTGTTTATACCCAAAAGTCATGTAATGTTTTTCTTCTTCTCTACCTCTTTCTCTTTCTGATTTCCTGCGATTGTCGACGGGAAACCACGTCTTGCTTCTTCTCTCTCTCTTTCTGATATATAGTCACCGGCAATTGACAACTACCATCGATTAGGGTTCACCAACAACCACCGACCACTGACTTCTTACGTCACCCTCACCGACGGTGAAGAAGATATGTTTTCGACAAAGAAGATGAGTAGATCTACTCAGATTTGATGTAGATCTACATCAGATCTGCGTAGATTTACATCAAATCCGGCTAGATCTAAACAAAATATAGTTGTCGGAGTACAATCCTCTCTCTATATCTACCTCTTCCCTTCGATCTCTTAATTTTTCTACATTTTCTCTACTATACACTTTTTTTTTTCTTTTTTTTTTTTAATGGAAAAAAATTTCAAATTCTGAACAAATTGTTTTTAAGTTTTAGTTAAAGGCGGTAAAAACTGTAAAATTTTGTAATTTCAATTTTTTCGGTGCTTGAATAAATCATGGTTTAAAACTACAAAATTTTGCAGTTTCATAACATTCTTCAGAACTGTAAAATTTTGTAGTTTCATAATATGTTTTTCAGTTTGATTATAAGGATAAATGCTTAATAAATTTTTACTTTAAAACTGTAACATTTTACAGTTTCAAAACTTGCTTTTCAGTTTGATCAATATTTGAGATTATTTGCTTAAATCCTACAAAAATTGAAAAATAACATATGTTTTTTCCCATTGTTGTATTTTTTGTTGTTACATTTTTTTTTCTTTTAGTTTATCAATATTTAGCACATTTTGTTAATTTTTTTGCTCTAATTTCTCTATTTATTCTTTTTTTTTTTCGACAATATTCTTAACTTTTAGCTAATGTTCTGGATATTCCAACAACTTCCATTAACGTTAAAAACACTCCGGTGAACTTCTGGTGATACTCCGGCGATTTCTCGGCGATGTTGAACATTCCGGAGAGCCTCCGGTGACCGTCTGGCAAAAGTTTGACAGTAGTGGGATGTAACAACATCTGTAAATTTTTAAAAAAAAATAATAGGATTTTTGGTAATAATTAAAAATATATATGACTAATTGGTGCAAGTGTTTTGTTTTCGGTGAACTTCCGGATATACTTCGGCTACTTTCCGGTGATGTTGAACATTCCGGCGAATCTCCAGTGACCGTCTGATAGAAGTCCAACGACAGTGAAATGTAGCAGCATCTGTAAATTTTTATATAAAAAAAAAGAAAAGAAAAGATAATAGGATTTTTTGGTAATAATTAAAAATATATATGACTAATTGGTACAAATATTTTATTTTGGGATTAAATAGATTTTGAATTTTATGTATGGAACTTATTGGTAAGCTCCCCATATATACATCGAACAATCACCACAGAAAGTAACTCATATAATGGGTATAAGCAAACAATTACGATATGCCACTGATTAAAGGTTTAGATTGCGCAACTACTACTAGCTAAGCCCAACATCCTAACATACTTTGTCCGGTCATAACAATATTATGCCATGCCCAACACTTGGGCATTCTATTTGAACCCAAAAAATATCTTAATACACCCAATTTAAATTTATAAATTTTAATTCTTATTATATTCTAATGTGAATTTACTAATAAGGACAATCTATATTAAACCCTAAAATAAATTTTTTTTTTCCTCATGGTACACCCCAATTCATTATTTCAATTCAAATCTCTACATCTTCTTCCCCAAGAGATCAAAATTTGTTTGTCTTCTTCTTCTTTTTCTTCTTTCACACTCCAAAACTCCAATCCACCTTACCAAAACTCACCATTATTATTAACATCATTGTTTTTTATTATTTTGGAATCATAAACCCTAGAAGAAAGTTTGAACAATCAAACAATGGAGGAAAGTGATAATCAAGATAATATTTTGAAGCAATCCATCAAAGAGGAGGTAAGCATTCATATAAAAATCAAAATATTTTCTTGATTATCACTTTCCTCCATTGTTTGATTGTTCAAACTTTCGTCTAGGGTTTAGGGTTTTAAAATAATAAAAAAAACAATGATGTTAATGATAATGGTGAGTTTCGGTAAGGTGGATTGAAGTTTTGGAGTGGGAAAGAAGAAGAAGAAGAAGACAAACTAGCTTTGATATCTTGGGGAAGAAGATGTAGAGATTTGAATAGAAATAATAGATTGGAGTGTACCATGAGGAAAAAAAGAAATTATTTTAGGGTTTAATAAGGATTGTCCTTATTAATAAATTCATATTAATATATAATAAGAATTAAAATTTATAAATTTAAATTGGGCATACTAAGATATTTTTTGGGTTCAAATAGAATGCCCCCAACACTTTAGCCATGTTTGATCGGCCATAATCCACGCTAAGTTCACTTTTGCCCTGCCTAAATGGTGATGGACATATAACGAGCTATATTCTGCTCGGTCTTATACTCATGACATGTTTGATGAACGACTTTGATCCATGGTGCCATGGTGGGCCTTGCTCGACCCAACGTAACCCGTGAAACTGCTCTCTCAAAAACTAATCAACTCAGCTAAATCAGTTAGTTATTTTTTTAATAAAACTACAAATACAATCCTTTTTACAAGTTTTTGCATCACCTACTCACAATGAGAACCTCTACACATGTTGTGAGTTGGTTGCTTAAAATATTATACACAATAGTGTTAGTAGTCAGGCTCATTTTGTCTTAACTTTTAAGGCATGGTATCCAATATTGTTAAAAAAAAATGTTTATTTCATGCATGCTTTGAAAAATGTTTTGTACCATGAAAGTTTGTTTCGAAATTTATAAAATGATATGAATTGTGTATATTTAAAGTTGATAAATGTGAGTCACAACTAGAATAATTGTGTTCCATAGATATACCATTATGAGTTTTTTTTTTTTTGAAAATATGTAACATTTGGCCTATTTGATATAACTTATAATAAGTTAAAAATTAATAATCAAATAGTAGAAGTTAGAGGCACTCCTCCCTTAGCTTCTACATAATCAACTTATTTAGCTTATTTAAACTCTTTTTGTCTAATAAGTTTTGTAAGTAAAAAATGTACCAAACAATCCGATACATACTCATTGAATATATATATTCAGTTTAGATAAGTTGTACCAAACAGCCTGGAAATTCCTTTTCTCATCGTCGAAGTCTGATTTCTCAATTGCACTCAGTCTTTTCTCTTAAAGAGCTTGGAAATCTTTCCTATTTTTTGGGTATCACAGTTTCTTCCACAGCCTCAGCATATTTCTTGTCTCAATCTCGCTATGCTTCCTCTTTTCTTCACAAAGCTGGGATGAGTGATTGCAAACCTGCTTCCTCTCCTATGTCAGTTAAACTCTCTTCCTCTGCTTCTTTTGAGGCTTTCTCTAACCCTTCTCTTTATTGAAGTCTTGTTGGAGGTCTTCAGTATTTGACAATTACTAGACCAGATCTAGCCTTTGCTGTCAACCATGCTTGTCAGCATATGCAGTGTCCATCTCAGAATGATTTTGCATTGGTTAAGCGACTGCTTCGGTTTGTCAAAGGCACCTTGCATCATGGCCTGTCCTTTTCTCCAAGTACTTTTGATATTCATGCTTTTTCAGATGCTGACTGGGTTGGTGATCCTTGTGATAGGAAGTCTACTTCTGGTTTTTTCCTTTTTCTAGGTTCTAATTTGGTTTCTTGGACAGCCAAAAAGCAACCCACTGTGGCTTAGTCCTCCACTAACGCTGAGTACAGGTCCATGGCTCAGGCCAATGCAGAGGTTGCTTGGCTTCAGATGCTTCTTTCCAACTTGCACATTTCCTCTTCCTCTGTTCTAGTCTTATGGACTGATAACTTGTCTGCATTATCTTTGGCCTCAAACCCTGTCTTCCATGCCAGAACCAAGCATATTGAAATAGATTTATCACTTTGTTCGAGAGAAAGTTTTTTCCAAACAACTGCTCATTCGTCATGTTGCTTTTTCAGACCAAGTGGCTGATGTCTTCACCAAGTCTTTACCAGTTTCTCGGTATCTTTTTCTTCAATCCAAGCTTCTAGTTGGTCTCCCACCTTTCAACTTGAGGGGGTCTGATAAGGATACTGATGCACCTGCTATATTTGCAAGGACAAATGCCTTGATTGATGAAAGTCAAGAAAGCAAATACAAAGCAGCTACACTCACAGCTGCAGACAGAGCAGCTGTAGCGAAGTCTACAAAGCCAAAGTCATCTCAGGATGCTAAGGCTGTAAAAGCTGCAAGTATAGGCAATTGCAAGAAGAGTTTTAGAGCTAAGGGTTCATCACAAGTTTGTATGACAGCTGTATGCAATTAAGTCTCTTTGTAACAAATTCAGTTACATGAGTAGATATAGTTAGTTAGGTTGTTAGGTACTTCATTCAGTATATATATATATTAATACTTCTAAAGGAATTGATTGAGATTCAATTTTCTTTTTCAAGAATAATATTAGTAGAAATTCTCTCTCTCTAAAGTTCATCGTGGTATCAGACCTTTATAAGCTCTAACGAGCAACAATGGTGATCCTATTTGAAGCATCAACAATGGTGACTCAATCTGAAAAGTCTTCTTTATCTTCTAATGTGCTGTTGCTAGTCTCAAATCTCAACTCTTTGATTACAATGAAACTTGAAGCTACAAATTACTCGATCCGGAAAAATCAGATTCAGAATTTCTTTGAAGCTACAAAATTGTTTGGATTTCTTGATGGTTCTATATCATGTCCATCTCCAACAATTTCTAACGAGAATGATCAGTTTGTGTCTAATCCTGAATTTCTGAAATGGAAACTAATTGATTCTTGTCTTCTCAGTTGTATTATTGCAACTCTTACACCTTCAATCTTTGCTTCAGTTCTTCACATCAAACGTTGCAAAGACTTGTGGTCTGCATTGGAGAAAAGATTCACCTCTCTATCTCAATCCCATATACATCAACTCAAGAACAAGTTGAGTACAGTTTCAAAGAAAACAAAGTCTATGGAGGTCTAGCATCAAGAAATTAGAGATTTGGTTGAACAACTTTCCTAGCCTCTTCACCAGTCTGTGATGAAGATTTAATTCTTCTTGTTCTCAATGGCCTACCTGATGAGTACAATGCTTTTAAAACAACAATAAGAGCAAAAACTGAGCCTATTTCCATGGATGACTTGTGTGCCTTGCTTTGTTCAGAAGCCATTCATGTTGAACAAAGTCATAAACAAGGATCTACTGAGCTTAATGTGGCTTTTTCTGCTGCTACTGGTTCACATTCTTCTTCTGGCGGATCTATTTTGTCTCCAAACTCGTCTAGCACTTCTTCTAATCGAGGATATTTTTCAATAACAGAGGAGGAAGATCTCAAGGTTTCCAATCCAGAGGTGGAAGATATTATAATAATCGAGGTAGAAAGGGAGGAAGACCTTAGAGTTATGGTTTGATATGTTAGATATGTGGTAAAAGCAATCATTCAGCTTTGGAATGTAGACATCACATGAATGCTTCATTTCAACTTGTTTTTCCATCTTATACCTTGAGCTCTTCTTCTTCAAATCCACAGGCTTTCTCTGCTCATACTTCATTTCCTTCTCTTATGTCTACTTGTTCCATGCCTTCTGTTGGAAAAATTGGTTTTATAAGGCTTATTTTAGGCCAACTTTGAGCCCAAAATTGAGTGGGCCCCAAACATCTTTTGGGGTGGATCCGAAGAGGTGACATGTTCCTTGCCACGTGGCAAGTCACACGGTGAAGACGGTTCGTCAAAACCATTTATGAGTGAATAGGAACTTGACATCGTTTTCGGGTTTGTAGAATGGAATTAAATGTGGGTTTCCTTGAAATAGGTTGTCCCACATTAAAACTTTAACAGAGCTTTGTTGAGTATATAAGCTCTAGATTGCAACACTTGGGTCGGGCCCCAAGGGGCACCCCAAGTTTGTAAAAGGAAGGAGTTATGGACAAATGAAACCTTAGCCCAAACCACCAAACGCGCGCGCGCTGTCGCCGCCGGCCGAGCCGTGTCGGGCGCGGGTGTGGGTTGTAGGTCGGGTTGATTCTTATATTAATTTTTTGAACAAAATTTATTAAATTTTTTCCAAAATTCTTAGGGAAAAATTTAATTTTCTGAACCGAAATAAATTCAATTTTTCAATTTAATTTTTTCTATCCATTCGTTACCTCTCCAGTCCGAATTCCAGCAGTTCAAATTGTTTCAAACAGTGTTATAAACTGCCTAGTAGTTACAGGCAGTTACAGGTTGAAACTGCCGTGTAGCATCTGTTCAAACTGCCACTGCATCTGTTTGAAATTCAAAACTGAATCTGTCCAGTGTTTTTTGCACCTGTTCAAGTTCTATATCAGACCTGTTCAGATAGATCTGCTTGCTTATAAATACCAGCATATTCCAGCAGTTTGGGGGTTGGAAAATAATCTGAAAATTTTTATTTTGCTATCCTTTTCTTGCTCTGTTTGCATTATTCTTCATATTAGTTGTTTAGGGAAATAGAGAGACAAGGTTTTGTTCGCCGAACAAATTGTTTGGAGTGCTACTACAATTTGTCAAGATCATTGTATCCTGGGAGATAGACACCACAAAACCGTAAGCACCATAGCGAAATGAATCTGTCTTAAGGACAGAGTGTTACACACTCAACTTGATATTTTATTATTAATTCGGTTCAGTCAAAAAATTTCGGTACGTTATTTATTTTATTTGTTTGATTTAGTTTCAATTTATTTATTGTACATAGAAGATTGTTCCTACAATCTTAAGACAGATTCGAATTATTCTGTTTACAGAATTTTTCGTTTATTTCCTTTCTTCTTTCTTCTTCTTACAGAAATTATTTTCTGTGATTTTACAAATTAATATTTTGGTTGGAAAACAAATAGTAGTAATATATTGTTTGACAGATAGTAGTAATATACTGTCTATTTTCTTTGATAACTACTAGTAATATACTGGTGTCATTAACAATTCAGAATATTTATTTGCGAAATTTTGTCAGAAATTAATTCTGGTTTTTAGAATTTATTTCTGAGTGTTCATTAATTAAAATTCTGTTTCAGTATTTTAATTATTGAAGTGTTACAGAAATTTAATTTTCTGTGTGGAATTAATTTGTTTAAATAAAATTTTATTTTATTTTCAAATTAATTAGAAATAAAAGTTACATTTCTTATTTCTTTTATTTTTACAGAATTAAATTTTGTGGCTTTGGTTTAATTTGTTTAAATAAAATTTTATTTTATTTTCAAATTAATTGGAAATGAAAGTTACAATTCTTGTTTCTTTTATTTTCACAAAATTTAAAATTTTGTGTTTTTTGGTTTAAATTTTCTGTGTAATACAAAATTCTAATTATAATTGTGTTTTATAATTTAGAATTCGTGGTTACTGAAACTGGTCAAACTAATGTTCAAACCCGTATTGGTATGGTAATTGCCATTGCGCCTACCTCTCCTTATGTTGGGACTGTACCAGTGAATCATAGTAAAAAGCCAGAGAAGTTCTTAGGAAGTGATTTTTGCAAAGGCAAAGGAAGATCAAGTAAGAAGGTTGCTAAAGCCAAAATTACAGAAATTGATAAAATTTCCAATGGTGTAGATGTCATAAATCTTTCTGCAGTTGTTTCCGAGGCAAACTTTGTCGGAAATCCTAAAGAGTAGTGGGTGGACACTGGTGCTACTCGCCACATCTGTGCCGACAAAAAGATGTTTACATCTTATTCAGTGGTGGACAATGGTGAACAACTTTTTATGGGCAACTCCTCAACTTCCAAAGTTGAAGGATAAGAAAATATTGTACTTAAGATGACATCTGGAAAGGAACTCACTCTCAACAATGTGCTGCATGTACCGGACATTTGCAAGAATCTTGTTTCTGGATTTATGTTGAGTAAGAATGGGTTTAGGCTAGTGTTTGAGAGTAATAAATTTATACTTACTAAGAATGGAATGTATGTAGGAAAAGGTTACATGTCTGATGGCCTTTTCAAGATGAATGTAATGATCGTTGTACCCTCAATTATTAATAAAACTACATCTTCTTCTTACTTGCTTAAGTCTTCAAATTTATGGCATGGTAGACTAGGACATGTTAATTATGGATCTTTACGTAGATTAATTAATATAAAATGTTTACCTAAATTTGACATTGATTTAAATCATAATGTGAAATTTGCATTGAGGCAAAATTATCCAAAACTCCTTTTTATTCAATTAAAAGAAGTACGGAACCACTTGAATTAATTCATAGTGACATTTGTGATTTTACGTCAATTCAAACCAGAGGTAGGAAAAAGTATTTTATCACTTTTATGGATGACTATACTAGATATAGTTATGTTTATTTAATTTGAACCAAGGATGAAGTTTTGGAAACTTTCATTCAATATAAGAATGAAGTTGAAAATCAACTTGGTAAGAAAATTAAGAAACTTAGAAGTGATAAAGGTGATGAATATGAATCACCTTTTGGTGAGTTTTGTAAAGAACATGGAATAATTCATCAAACCACCGCTCCTTACTCACCTCAGCAAAATGAAATTGCTGAAAGGAAAAATAGGACTTCAAAAGAAATGATGAATGTCATGTTAATAAGTTCCGGATTACCTCAGAACTTGTGGGGGGAAGTAATACTTTCTGCTAATTATATTTTAAATAAAGTATCCCGAAAGAAAATGAATCAAACACCTTTTGAATTGTGGCATGGAAGAGTATCATCCTACAAATACTTAAAAGTATAGGGGTGTTTGGCTAAAATGGCTATTCCTAGTTCTAAAAAGACTAAGATAGGTCCTAAGACCATTGATTGCATTTTCATTGGTTATGCCAAGAATAGTAGTGCATATTGGTTTTTGATTTATAAATCAGAACATTCCGAAATGCATGTAAATACTATTATTGAATCTCGGAATGTATCTTTCTTTGAACATGTGTTTGCGAATAAGATTGGACAAGAGACTAGTAATAAGAAAAGATCTTTTGATGCTATTACTAATAATGATCAAGAACAAGATCAAGAGCAAGAGATAGATCAAAATGAGGAAGAGGAACTTAGGCGTAGTAAACGTGCTAGAACCTCAAAATCTTTTGGTCCAGATTTTCTAAAATATTTGTTAGAAAATGAGTCTTTAACTTTTAAAGAGGCTATGTCCAGTCCTGAAGCTCTTTTTTGGAAAGAAGTTGTCAATAGTGAAGTTGAATCGATCTTGCAAAATCATACTTGGGAATTAGTGGACTTACCACCAGGTTGTAAACCTCTTGGATATAAGTGGATTTTCAAAAGGAAAATGAAAGCGGATGGATCAATTGACAAATACAAGGCAAGACTTGTGATCAAAGGTTTTAGACAAAAAGAAGGTCTTGATTACTTTGACACATACTCACCGGTTACTAGAATAACATCCATTAGAATGCTAATTGCTATTGCGTCTTTGTACAATCTAGAAATTCATCAAATGGACGTGAAAACTGTTTTCTTAAATGGTGAGTTAGATGAAGAAATTTACATGGAACAACCATAAGATTTTTCTGTTCCAGGAAAAGAAAAGAAAGTGTGTAAATTGGTTAAATCATTATATGGTTTAAAACAAGCGCCAAAGCAATGGTATGAGAAATTTGACAAGGCAATGATGTCAAATGGTTTTAAAATTAATGAGTGTGACAAATGTGTTTATATTAAAAATACAGACAAAGGTTATGTCATTGTATGTCTTTATGTAGATGATATGCTCATCATAGGTAGTAATAATGATATGATTAAAACTACCAAGAAAATGTTGAATAAACATTTTGACATGAAAGACATGGGCATTGCTGATGTAATTCTTGGTATGAAAATTACCAAAACATCAGAAGGTTATGCTTTGTCACAATCTCATTACATTGAGAAAATACTTGACAAATTTAGCAAAGATGATGATCATCTTGCTAGAACACCTGTAGATGTTAATTTGTTTCTTTCTAAGAATGTACAGGAAAATATTTCTCAATTAGAGTATGCCCAAATTATTGGAAGCTTAATGTACTTGATGAGCTGCACTCGCTCAGATATAGCTTATGCAGTAAGTAGATTAAGTAGATATACGAGTAATCCAAGAGTAGAACACTGGAAAGCTATTATAAGGGTTCTTAGATATCTCCGATTTACTCGTAACATTAGGCTAAATTATATTAGATATCCAGCAATACTTGAAGGATACTGTGATGCAAATTGGATATCAGATACTAGAGACTCAAAGTCCACCAGTGGCTATGTCTTTACTCTTGGTGGAGCGGCTGTATCTTGAAAATCTTCAAAACAGACTTACATAGCTAGGTCTACTATGGAATCAAAATTCATAGCTTTAGATAAAGCTAGGGAAGAAGCAGAATGGCTTCGCCATTTCCTTGAAGATATTCCAATGTAACCAAAACCGGTGCGTGTTATATGCATACATTGCGATAGTCAATCAGCAATAGGTTGAGCACAGAGTCATACGTATAACGGTAAGTCACGACACATTCGTCGTCGACATAATACCGTAAGACAACTACTCTCTAATGGAATTATTTCCATTGAATATGTAAAGTCTAAAGACAATATAACGGATCCACTAACCAAAGGGTTAGCAAGAGAGCTAGTTGAGAATTCATCGAGGGAAATGGGACTTAAGCCTATTAAATAAGAGTTACCACAATGGCAACCCAACCTAGTTGACTGGAGATCCCAAGATCTAGGTTCAAAGGGACAACTGAGTTGTGTATGACTCAGAAGGATCACTGGGGAATTCAACTCCTACCCATTTTTAGGATGAAATAGTGATGTTTGCAGCGTTTTAAGTTAAGTAAAATTTTAATGATTCTTATATTTAGGTAAACCTAGTGGAGTATGGCAGGATACTCTTCATAAGAATCACCTATGTGAGTGTGAACTGGGCCGATTCTATGAGATTTGTGAAGGGCTACAATTCTCTAGAGCACTCATGAAAGGCTAGGTTGTTCAGGGCCAAAATGAACACAATAGTGAGAACTAAACTGTGTCTGGGGATATACTGTGTGAGTTCTATTGTCTTGGTTTACACAAACGACTGAACATGTCACATCCCAAACCCGCCCTAGAAGTTCGGGTATGACCGACCCAGATCAAATAATCATTTAGAATGAACACCTTATATTTATATATACACGGGGCCTGAACGGAAGCGAATTCTAAATAATAAAGAAAAGAAAACATCCACTGAGCAATGCTTACATGCCAGGACCACATACATTTCATCATAAAGCCCAACACACAGCATAGTATGTATATATAAGTGTTAACTATTTACACACGCATACAACTTCATTCCCTACAACTGGGAATTTACCCAACACGCAGGAAGGGAGGTTATACAAGTTTATCGACATTAACAAAAGCGCTAGTGACCATACGTAATAAGCCAGAAAAGGAACTTTACAAAAATAGGTGCATCAATTAAATAATTGGTCACAGCGGGATTGACAAAAGGACTGCTAGGGCTGGACTAAGATTGATCCCCGGGCAACTCACCTACATAGACATACATAACACGGGGTGAGCAGGGCTCAGTGAATAATAGCAATGTAGTGGAGTCTTGTATGAACAAGCGAAAGATATATTAAACATAAGTTAATAGGTAATACATGATTGTCCAGCACTTGTTTCCATAACGGCCTTAGGCCCAATAGAATTCGGAACGGCCTTAGGCCCAATATTATACAGAACAGCCTCAGGCCCAACATTAATCAGAACGGCCTTAAGCCAAACAGATTAACAGATGATCGAAATGTTGGAGGGTAGGTAGAACATCAACATGCATACCACCCTATTCGGCCTTAAGCTAGAAGTTAGAATTATTCACATCAGAACGGCCTCAGGCCTATTAATTACAAAGTAGAACGACCTTGGGTCCATAGTTATACCATTGTTTAAATTCTACATTTTCGGAATGCCAATTATTCATCACATCAAAAGCATAACTCATTCATACGTAACGGCACATCGATAAGGATTACCAAAGTAAATAGAACACACGACACACTACTATTACTCACAGTGCTGTAACGGAGCGATAGTTCCTTCCTGTATGTGACCTACACGTACATGCAATTCATAAATTAGTCCATTCTCTTTTTTTAATTAATATCTGATTCGTTTGACATTCATTTAATTATACGCATTTTAAAAGCTTCAGATACATATTTTAGCAATCCTAGAGGGTCAAACAAGAGAAAAGAAGCACACAGTATTTTTCCATATGGGCCGCACGTGCAGAAGCCCCTCGCCGCACGTGCGGGAAGGTGGGCCGCACGTGCGCCCTGTACATGCATATATTATAGTATCTCAAAGTCGGATTCCCCTATTTTCCACACGTGTGGTTGTGAGCCCCGCACATGCAGTGGTGCTTCCCGCACGTGCGGCCAGGAGCCCCACACGTGCGATCGCAGCCCCTGTTTTGGGCAGTCTAAATGTAGGCAAAAATCCAACAGAACAAACACATCACTATGTGCAAAATAAGGAGAATTAACTCAGTAGGTTAACATAACATCTTCATAACATGAATCACAAATTATCATACCACAATAAACATGATTTACAAGCTTAACTAGATCATAACCCTTTCTAAATTCACTTATACAATTCAATTCCTTTATGTTTCTAGCTTCATTTACTCAATCAAACATATATTTAACCATCTACCCACATAGGTAAATTCCAACATGCAAAACTGAAGAATAAGATGTGATTCTTCTCCATATAGCTCAACATAATTCCAAACAACCAAAAGATAAGAAGCATCTTTCCAATTAATCAACTACCATGAACAAAACTTGTATTATAAACCCTAGCTTACATGGGTGCTTAAAATTTCTACTCACATCAATTAGGGAGGATATTCTTGGTGGTTTATTCCTACATTGAACTCAAATTCCTACAATTCTTCTCAATTCCTCCAATATTCTCCTTGTTGAGCCTTTTCCTTCTTCTTCTTCCTCTTTAGCACTCTCTCTCTCTCTTCTCAGGAGATATAGATATTTCCCTTATGTTAGAAGGGTACTAAGTTGAGAGTTTAAAAGGATTATTTAAAGGTTGGTCATAAATTAATCAATTTAATCATTGTGAATCGAATTTTTACAAAAATTCATATTATAGTCTAAAAATCATGCGGATCATAATTACAAAGTCAGTTTCAGATTATCAAACTCCTAAGGCTTTCAATTTCTGACCCAAACATCACAATTGTAACAGATCTTTCTCATAGTTAACAGATATAATCTCATAATTATATAATTCACACAATTACACTTAACCTTTCATGGAATTTCACATTAAATATATAAATGCACACAATATGAGACTGAAAGCATGCTGGAAGACATATAAGAGGATCGGGTTATTACAGAACAGTTCAAGACATCATGTTCACTAGTTAGCTAGTAAATCCGATAGTGTCTCACAAGGGAAGGTTCAAAGCCAAAAGCTACCTATCCTTCGCAGAATATTTCTAATTTCTGTACTCTCTGTAATTAGATCATATTGTTGCATTTTCTCTCTATCAAATTCCATTCATGTGGGGGATTATTGAAAAAATTGGTTTTATAAGGCTTATTTTGGGCCAACTTTGAGCCTAAAATTGAGTGGGCCCCAAACGTCTTTTGGGGTGGGTCTGAAGAGGTGACGTGTTCCTTGCCACGTGGCAAGTCACACGGTGCAAACGGTTCGTTAAAATCATTTATGAGTGACGTCATTTTCGGGTTTGTGGAATGAACATTTAAATAATTAAATGTGGGTTTCCTTGAAATGGGTTGTCCCACATTGAAACTTTAAGAGAGCTTTGTTGAGTATATAAGCTCTAGATTACAACACTTGGGTTGGGCCCCAAGGGGCACCCCAAGTTCGTAAAAGGGAGGAGTTATGAACAAATGAAACCTTAGCCCAAACCACCACACCCGCGTGCGCCGCCATTGCTGTCAGCCCAGCCGTGCCGGGCGTGGGTGTGGGTCGGGGGTCGGGTCGATTCTTATATTAATTTTTTGGACAAAATTTATTTAAATTTTTTCCAAAATTCTCAGGGGAAAATTTAATTTTCTGAACCGAAATAAATTCAATTTTTGAATTTAATTTTTTCTGTCCATTTGTTACCTCTCCGGTCTGAATTCCAGCAGTTCAAATTGTTTCAAACAGTATTATAAATTGCCTAGCAGTTATAGGCAGTTACAAGTTGAAACTGTCGTACAGTATCTGTTCAAACTGCCACTGCTTCTGTTTGAAATTCAAAACTGAATTTGTCCAGTGTTTTTTGCACTTGTTCAAGTTCTATATCAGACCTATTCGGACAGATCTGCTTGTTTATAAATACCTGAGTTGGAACCTCATATCTCACTCCCTCCACTGTAACAGAATCTATCAAGTTCAATATCTGCCTATTACTTGCCATAAGATAAAAAAATCTAGTATTTCTGTCACCACACCTAGCCCACAACATTCTAGACTTTTGATGCCATATTCTTTCCTTGTTCCTACTAAGCTTCCAAGCCTGACTTCTAACCTCTCTTCTTCTTGTTGTTTCCAACTCATCCAAAGGTCTAGTCTCTACCTTCAAATCCCATTCATGTAGTTCTTGTTTTGCTGACCTCAGCTTAGTGTCTATATTGCCAAACACCTCCCTATTCCACACCCTTAAATGATTCCTTAGAGAGGATAACTTCCTCATTATCTGTACCCTGCCCACCCTGTAACCTGTGTGACCTCCCAAATACGCTTGATTTCAGCCAAGAATGTAGGATATGATGTCCAAGCATTAATGAATTTAAATGGCTTAGGTCCCCAATCCCTATCATCTTCATTCAACAAAATTGGAGAATGGTCTGAAATTGTTCTGGATAAGCCCCATTGATTAAATGAAAACTTTTCCAGCCATAGGAAGTCTAACAAAAAACGATCTATCCTACTCTACCTATCCCCTTCTAATGCATTACACCAAGTGAATTGTCTGCCTAGCATAGGTAGATCAGACAACTCCATCTGGTCCACAAACTCATTGAACTCCTTCATCCCCTTCTCTCTTCTTGAACACCCTTTCCTCTCACACAATAATCTAATTTCATTAAAATCACTACCCACACACCATGGGTTTGGAAAATGGGGTTGTAAGCACACAAGAGAATCCCATAACTTCTTTTTCTTCAACACCTCATTTGGAGCATATATATTAACAATCTCACAATCAAAATCTTGAGCCAAGGTACCTGAAAGTATAATAAAATGCTTACTGCTGCAGCAGTCTTTTAGCTCAAAAACTTGTGGCCTCCAAATACACAACAAGCCTCATGCACTTCCCTCTGAATCCACCATCATATAACCCATCTCTTCAAAAGGCCACATGGATCTCACAAAATGCTCCTCCATTGAATTCATTTTTGTTTGTTGTAAAAGTAAGACATCCACTCTTCTATCCTTCACCAAATTCTTTATTTTGCCCCTCTTTTGTGGCCTTCTCAGCCCTCTAACATTCCAAGATAAAATCTACATAATAAACTTATATTTTCCCCTTAGTCACCTATTAGCAATCTATTAAAGTCTGACTGCCCCTTCCTCACCTATAATTCTTTGTAGATCATTTTCTTCAAGCTCTACTATTTTGTTGACTAGCTCATCTTCTTGACCTTGACGTTGCAGACCCAACAATTTTCCAATCTTCACTGTTGTTTGTGCTTCCTCCATTAAATTTTTCCTCCTTTGTGTTGCCTAACTCTGAGACGTATACAAAGAGGTAGTAGCTGCAGTTACTACTGCTGATGCTCTGAATAGGGCCCCTCTTTGAAAACCAAGCCTTCCAACCATGCTTTTTTGTTTGCTATGGCCTCTTACAGAACATATGCCTTTCTTTATCCCCATGCCCTTCTGTCGTGAGATACTAACTTTATTACCAACTGCTGCCTTGCCCTTTGTGTTTTTCCCAGCCCTTTTGACCATACTGGGATGTGATATATGGGAGAAATGGGCCACAGATGATCTAAGCTGGGACTGGGCCACACAGTCACTCAAATCCGAGCCTATCCCCACTTTTAATCTACTAGGCTCAGGCCCAACCTACAGGCCTTCAAGTAATACTTCCAAATTTATATTGGGTGTGACCCCCTCCGGTCCATTCACAGCACTTACAAGTCTAGTATTGTCAACAGCCTCATCCAATTTTTGAATTTTGCTCATCATTATCTGTTGTGAGTTGACTTCCTGAAGCATACCCTCTTCTTTAGACCTAGCGCCTACCTTACCATTTCCCATGCTCACCCCTATGATAGCTTCAGCTGATGCATACTTCCCATCATATCCCCTGCATATCTCATCTGATCTACCTGCCACTGTTTCCTGAACCCTGCTAACCTCATCATCTTCACCTACCACCTTCTTCTCCCTTGCTACAGTACCTCTGTAATCACACTTTGTCTTACCACCATTGCCAGACACCTGATCCACCTCCATAGTTTCACAACCTTTGGATTTCAGCTGCTGCATTTCCTTCCCTCAGCTTTCACTGGGACTAGGAAATACACACTTTGGAAGTTCTTCACAGATCCTTACTGGTATATACTTACCTTTAAATTCCAAAAAGACTACTGAATTAATCAACTCCATGCACCTTGTGATTACTCGTACTTTTCCATGTTGAAAATTTTGTGGGCTATTAATATCTTCTTGGAATTGAACCACAGACCTCCAATGGCTACCAATGCTTCTAAAAGTCGTCACACTCCAAAGATTGATTGGGATGCCAAAGCAGTTTAGCCAGACACATCTCTCTTGCTCTTCAAATTGGCTCTTCTCTAACTCTTCAACTGAATCACACCACTTCTTACCCCACTTGCCTATTTCTTCCTTCCCTTCCTGCATCTGTTGAACAGAATTAAAAGTTAGCACTACTATTCTTCCTCCATTATCCCTAACAATCACATCCCTCATTCGCCTATTATATAGTTCTACTTTAAAATCTTCCATAGCTAAAAAGCTACTCAACTTCACCACTAAACTTTCATAAAGCCAGCCGTTTCCTTCTTCATAAGCTCTAATCACCACCTTCTCACTCTCACTTGCTCCTCCTCTTACTAATGCTTCTGCATATGATTGCTTAACTCCAATACCCTGCCATTACTGTCTTTGAGGCCACTGATGCATCAATCTGCCATCATCCCCTCTGTTCAGCATCCCCTTCTCTTGGTGGCCCAGAGCATAAGGTTTTTGAAACTCTGCTCTTTTAACTTTCAGCGCCTTGTTATCACACCACGAACCATCAGCCTTCAGAATCGCCATCTCTGTTGCCACCTCACAATCATATCGAACAAAACCAAATCTGGAACCTAAAACTCCTCTCCTCTTCCCTAGTATGAACGCATCCTTAACCACACCAAACTTTCTAAAAAGATTGAATAATCCTTTAGCATCCATGGACTTAGGGATGTTGTCCACAAAAATGGTAACCACATTTGACTTCTTGCGATATCCATCCTGATTTCCTACCATCCTCCTTCTGATCACTGGAATCCAACCTCCATTCACCATTACAAACTCTTGTTTTGTTAAGTAAATACTTTGTAATGCTTCTGCTGCTTCTTCTCTTCTTTTTGTTGTATTTTATTTTTTTTCAGTCTTCTTGCCACTTTCAAATTACCAATTGATATCCAGTTTCGTCGCGAATTCCAGCTTCTCTAGATGCATAATTTACACCCATGAGAATGTCCTCCTCTCCTGCAGTTGCAAATGGTGGAACAAAGTAGTCAAACCCAGAAGTTCAGTTGCAAAGTGAAGTTTACTTCAATGAGCATGATACAGTAACCATGACAAGTAAACTCTTAAAGAGACATAGTTAGGTGCAGGATAGTGATTATTACCTTCGTTTCAACTTACATACAAGTCTTTAGCAAATTTCTCTCTCTCTCTCTCTCTATATATATATATATATATATGAAAGCTATCCCTTCAAGTAGGAGGCGTCAAGACATAGGGTGAGGTGTGTGCTTCACCCAACTTACTAATCAAAGGATTAGATCTAATTAATCAAGATTAGCATTAGTTAACCAAGGTTCAGTCACTAATCATGTCTATTGTCCTAGTTCATTTCAAATCAAAGAAACACATAAGGAATTCAAAACACTATGCATAACATACCAAGTCATGTTTCTCAAAATGAATAGCATGGCATATTCTTAAACATTCTCATGATAGGAAATGGAGTATAACTCTTAAATGTTCAAACAAAAGTGCAGTAGATATGCACACGTCATGCAAATAGTGACACCTAGGGTGTTACAGTATGATTGGCAATCATAGAAAACCATTTACGAAGTTCCCCAAGAGTTGACCATTCATTTGCTGACATGCAATTTGTTAGGCACATGAGTGGAGTCAAATATAAATATGTGGAGGGGGGGACCAAAGTGTTCTGGCATCTATCATTCAACATTGTATGTTTGTGCAAGTCTGGGAACACAATGCTTTCTCACAAAATGATTCCTTATACAAAAATCAAGTTAAATATTATGTTTGAACAACATTAAAGGGAATTGCAATTGAATGTTCTTCCTTTGCTGCAATTGCCATCTTCGCTGCTCTCAGCTTTTGAACTTGTACCTTTCAATAGCCCCTAGTCTAGAAGCCTTAATGTTGTAATGCATGTGGCTGCGTTCCTAATTCTATCTATGGTTCCTTCACTGCTTCCCAAACTGACCTGCTTGGGCATCCGGTGCGGCGATTAGGCATCCAATGCTTATTTGACTGGGACTAGAGGGAATGCTGACATGCTACTTTATGGGAACTTTAACTAGGACTTTCACGAGATGGATGCATGCACCTACATTGAGAACTATGAAGCACCGACACTTCAAAATAAGTGTCTTGTCCATGTCAGACACATGGATATGGCAGGGACACGTATGGGACACGCCACATGGCGTGTCTCCCCTATTTAATTAATTTATTGTCAGGGGACATGCCAGAGACACTTCGGAGACACATTAGGAATATGCAAAGTTGCCTTTTTTCCCATTTTCTTTAGTGCTTTTGATGAATATTGAATGTTTATTATTTTTTTTAACTTTAAATACTTATAGATCATCCATAAAAAAATATATATAAACTATAAATGTTAATTTAAAAGTGTTTTGTTTTTAAATATATATACAATTAGAGCTAATTTTTGTTAATATTGATCGTTTGTGGATGTAATATTAATCTAGATACCAAATAAAAATATATGAAAATATATTTTATTGTCATGTCCCCGCCGTATCCGTGCCTCTATTTTTTTGAAATTACCGTGTCCCTGTCTACATCCATATCTGTATCCATGCTTCTTAGGTTGAGAAGCACATGGATCAACAAGGGAAATTTAATCCTTCTCAGCTCATTACTTCCCCAGGAGCTAGATCACATTCCATGAATCGAAATGGAAAGCCTACTTATCTGGCAAAAAGGCTTTTATATGGAAGCGGGCAGTCCCCAACCCAGTTCTCGTTCTTTTTCGGTACACTTGCTTTAAAGATCGAAAGAGCAACTTCTCATTCAAAGCATGAAAGTGGTCAGATCACTTAAACCCGGAAGGGATATTCAAAGTATGAATAATTCAGATGTTAAATGCCGCTACCAACAAAAAAATGATAGATAACGACAATGTCATAACCTTTAACTCAAAGAAAAAGCAAATGAAGCATGTATATCATATATAAATACTACAAAATTGCACATTGTAGGAAGTACTTGTCTGGGCATCAGAGGGTCACCAGGGAGTGAAAGTACACGTCATGGATAGTGAGGACAAAAAGGATGTCCGAGTTAGTGACAAAACAGCCCAGTAGAGGGAGAGAAAAAAACATTAGAGCACCATAATACCAAGGACACAATACCAAGCTTAGGAGTGATCTCTGCAAGCTTTTGTGCCATAAAGTTCTTGTGATGTAAGGGTACTACCTCCTATTTATAGATGAGGGATCACATGACCCATAACAAATTCTTGGATATTCTGAAATCTCGCTAGGATTTGAGTGTACCAATGTGCTAGGATTTACCTCGATCCACGAACATCAGTATAAGAGGTTCAATGGTGCGGCCTTTCCTCTAGTAAGGCTGGCTTAAGGCAATAATGCCTGCGGGGGTGCCATGCCAAGCAACACCCTTGTCTCTAGCCACCAAGCCACAAGATCCTAGAGTCCCATGGCGCTTTTGCTAAAGACCTTAGCATATCATTGTCCTGCCTCGTTGACTCATATATGGAAAGAATGACACGATTTGTCTACCACAGAGGTGAAGGTCACTCGGAATAACCACCACAGTGACAGGTAAATCACTTGAATCGCTGATTTGACCACCATAGTACTCATGCCTACACAACATGAACTCCTCTTTTCAAACTTTAGGCACATTTCCTTAAGTCCTCCCAAGTATACAACTCAGCAAGTGTCCTCAGAGATTGACATGTATGAGTCCATACACATCAAACCCACCCCCCCCCCCCCCCCCCCCCCCCTTACATGGCAGACTAATCTTTTCAAATATGGGAATACTCACATGCTTCAAGTATTTTAAAGCCTCATGTTGCCCCCTGTTTGTGTGTTGTGTTCATCTGATATAGCAACATTTAGGAGATCAGATGATCAGTCCCATATTGTGTTATGATGGTGTCGGCATCTTTTGAAAGCCTCAAAAGTCATATGATTGATGTCCTCACTCATCAAAGACCAATGCCTTGATTGTAAGGATGCATCAGCTCCATTATAATGGTGCCAAAGATTCTCTTTCAAGTATCGATGCCATAGTTGCCCGTATTTTATAAGGTAACCAATAGCCAAAAAAGATCAAATCCAGAGAGCACCGCAAATTTCCACTTTCACATATTATCAAACTTTTCACTTCTAACCTTCCACAGTCCACAACTGAGTCAAACTATCCTTTTCAAATTTGTAGCCAGACTGAAAAGAGAACGCCATATAAGTCAACTTTGAGTTATCTGACTAACCCCCCACATTATGTCAAAAAAACCCATCTCGGGTAATGATGGTTCATTAGTTGTTTTGTTGTCCATTCTCTCCTCTGCCTCTACTTCTGCTTCTGAACCTCCACTTACAGTCTGGTGCCAAGTTTCCATCACATGCATACCAGTGAGTTCCATGACTTTCTGGCAGCACTCATCCTTGCCGAAGTAATAAGATTTTGCTATTATGGGGCGACATTTTGGGGGATGTCACAACTTGGAAAAACAGCTTGATTCAGATCTCTTTTTTCAAGTGCTCTAAATTCATTTCATCGACTGCATTCCCACACCTGATACACACAGACCAAATCAAACCGTGTGTCCCAAATTCCTCTGATTAATACATACAAAAGAATTTTTCATTTTCGTAATTTATTTGAAGCAATTTGGATTGTGAAAACATAACACTTTGGAAATAAATATCTATCTTGATCGATTATAATTTGTCAAACAGAATTGGTTCTCACACACTTGGTTAGCTAGTGCATCTCTACACACTATTACCGTAGTGTTTTTTGCCAAGATAGCAAGTAGGCTTTGTTGAAGTATGATTTTCATATTAGAAAAAAAAATCCTATGATCTTGGAGCAGTTGAACCATCATCGATAACCTGTAATTCCAATTGATTAACCATCTAGCATTGTACGAGTCGAAAAGATCATTAACTATCAACCAATGCACATCTGTCAATGGGCTATGCTGGACTTGAGGGAATGAATCAGGGAATGAACTAGATTCAGATGTAACTTCTAGCATCATTTGCGTGATTTACTGCCTCCAAAGTGCATTCTTAAGCCTATGCAAATGCAGGAGGTTAATTTTTGTAGATATACAAGATTGAGCATAAGTTGAACAATTGATAGCAGCAGAGGTGAGGTGAGACACTGATGACTAGGTATAGACATGGCAAGCATAAGAGATGGCAGAGGCTATTTTCTTTCTTCTGTTGTTTCTCTATTTTTTGCATTAGGGACATTGTGTCATAGCTATGGGCTTTATGCTGGAGTTTGTTGCTTGTTTCTGGCTATATCTGGCATAGATATTTAAGAAGGCAATAATATTCACCACTCAAGCCATCAAGTGGTTCCAGTGCTAAATCACTATGCGTACAGCCAATGCCATGACAAGCACTCTAATAGCATTTCCACAGGTCTAAAATCATCCATGTTATAATACCAACTCCACTGTAGCGTCCCAGGTCTTAAACCCAACTTGAACCCACTTATATGGATGCTCCGATACATTTTCGAACTCTTAATGTGATAAATCATGTTTTGTCTATTGTGGTTGAGTCAGTTTTAATTCCTATATAGCGTATAACATTTTTGATAATTGAGTTTTGAGCATAAAAACAAAAAAATAACTACTCTTGAGAAATTGAACTTCGACAGGTGGGACTGCACGTGCAGCCAAAGTGTCTCGCATGTGCGGATTGGTGCAGGAAAGATTGGGCTGCTGGGCAGAGTCCCACATGTGCGATGGATTCTTCCCACACATGCGGTGAGGGGTTCTACACGTGTGGCGGTCAGCTCTGCACATGCGGCCGTGTGGGAAATTATGGGTCTGGACTACATGAAACCGCAGGTGCAGCCAGGCCTGGAGAACTGTAACGTGGCAGCCTCTCAGCCTTGTATTTTTTAACCCCACTTTAACATATGATGCTTCTTTCTCTCTCCTCACTTCTCTTTTCCTCTCTCTATTTCTCTCTTCTCTCTCTATATATTTCCACTCTCCACCATAACTCCCAAACTTCTACCTCACTTTTGAAGCCCTTAGAGTTGGAACCGATCTCCAACTTGAGTAGTAACATTGTAGAGCTCAACAAGAGCTACGTTTTCACCCAAACCAAAAGTTGATTCAGATAATTTCAAGAATTTGTGTTTCTCCTCTTCTCTTCAAGAGATAGGGTTTTCCTTTCATTTGTTCAATATGGGTTTATGGATGTATATGCCGTATTTTGATATGCAAATGTTGAATTATCGGTGGAGGTTTGAGAAATTCCATGATAGAGGATTAGGGTTTGGTGATAGTTGAGTATTTCTCTTTAATTTTCTTATTAAACATATTTCCATTGTATAAAATTGCATGAGGGTACTTAAAATTGAGAAAGCCCCAATTTTGTGAAAAGTCCTAATTTGTGAAATTATGCAAAATGAGAAATTGGTAGTGCTGTATTGAAATTGGAGATGAATGTGTATAATTTATGAAACTATAGCATTGGTAGAGATTATTGTTAGCCATTGGTGGAGAATGGTATTGTTGTAGAAATTAATACAATAAGATGACTAAAACCCATTTTAATGCATAGTCAATTGTTGAATTCATGGAGCTAAAACCCATTGTTGAACGGAAGTGTGTCGAGTACATTTTATCGGAATTGAATAATGACATGAGTTGCATTCAATGTTTTGAAAGCGAATCAAAAAAGAGATCGGGTAGACGGGTCATCAGTTCAACTGTCGGGTTGAAACGGTCGAACCATGACGTTATAATTAATAATATATATTAAAAAAATATAATTATAAATTATAAATAAATAAAAATATATAAGTACTAGAATAAAATAAAAAAATTGTTGCATAGTATTTACTAATAATATTTAATAAAGTCATAAAACTATAAAAACAAAAAAAAAAAGTCACTAGTTTTAAAGAAATAAAAAAAATAAATAACATTCCCTCTAAACAAATTGATTGAATACTTTATTTAATTTTGGAAGGAAATGAAATTTTCAACTCTCCCTCCAATCAACATGATTCAAATAATTTGATAGAATCTCACATAAAATTTTTATGTTCTCTTTGAATATTCTTTTCCTATAAATAGGAATAGATCTCATAATCCCCTCAAGCTTCCAATGAGAGTACTCTTGAAGAATTTTTAGTCAAAATTTTGATACATTTATATATATATATATATAGGAAAGAAAGACAGAAAGAAAAGAAGAAAAATAAAAATAAAAATTTCGATCGAGGGGTTTAGTAAAAAACGAGGACCAATTCACCGATTTTGTCAGTTGAACCACCAGTTTTCCCGATTCTTGCATAAAAAGCCATTTTTTGGCCTAGTCCAGTTTTTTGGGTTCATCCGAACTTAAACTAGATCCGGTCACCTGTTCTACCAACCAGTTCGGTTCTGTTTAATAAACATTGGTTGCATTAATGCAATTAAACAATTGAGTTTTAAGTGAATGAAAATGGTGAATCCGGATCATGTATAGATGGAAATGAGAATGAGATAACTTGGCTCGATAGTCCACAGTGAACCGAAAATCTGTGCAGTGGTGTTAAGTTCCTTCTGGTTAAAAAACAGTAAATTTGGTAGCGTTTAGGTGATGCTTATGAACCGAAAACCCGCACAGTTGCTTCTGATAGCTCATTAGATTAGGTGACGCCTATCAATAACCACTAGCATATACATGCACTTGAAAGGATTCAACTGGTTAATAGAAATGAAATTGGAAAATGCATTTTAAATGGAAATGTTTGGTTTTAGCCAATTGACATAAATCTTTTTATAAAATGAGAAAACCATCCGAGTATGAAAAATCTTAGTCTCATGATCTCGTGATTATTGATTTTAGAAGTACAAAACACTTATGATCAACTATTAAAGAAAATATTAAAAGCAAACACAACATAGATTTTTATATGAAAAAATCACAATTGGAATCCACCAACATGTGATAAAAAACCACGGGCTCTCAACTAAAAGAATAATCCACTATGAAGAAGAGTAATACAAGAAATTTCTTACAAAGACCAATCCAGGCACACAAGTTTGCTCAGGATCTTCAAGTAGGTCCACCTCTATCCTTCATCTTGTGGATATCCACCTCCGCTATTGAATCCACAACAACAATGTCAAGTCCACGACAAGAACACTCTAGAATCCACCAGAGCTTACAACTCAAGTTCTTGGAATCCACCAAGAACACTTACAAACTATTTAGATGTCTTTTACAAACTTGATGATTACTAGAAAGACAAAAAAATACAAATGCATCATCAAGTAAACATGAGAGATGGATACAAGATAACCTCACTACAACACTCTCAGAAAAGTCTCTCAAACTTCAGAATGGGAAGAGGTAAGTCACAAAACAGAACAAGCTCGATATATATAGAGAAACCAACATCGCGGGCACGACCTTCTTTGTCGCGGGCGCGACATGTGCATTTGCAGCCACGGTCTTCTCTTTGCAGGCTGCAGAGATGAATGCTGAGGCAGATACTGGGAGGTGCTTTGGTCGCGGACAGTTTGCAGGCGTGACCTTTGAATATCGCAGGGGCGATAATGCCTTTCGCGTGCACAGAAGACAGATGTTGAGAAGATACTGAGAACATGTTTTGATCTCGGGCGGCATCGCGACTTATTCGCAAGCGCAATGTCTACACATTGCGGGCGCAATGGTCACTGTCGGGGGCGCGATGGTGAATGATGTCTCAGCCATTTCGCAAACTTTTGCCATGATTTCGTACAACTCTTCAGCCTATGTCTTGCCAGTCATACTCACAGCTTGCAGACCTTTTCCAAAACTTTCCATCAAGACTTCTTAGCCCATTCTTTGTCAGTCTATCCAAAGACAAACAGCCACTTTTATCTTTCCAAAGTCAACATTTTTCATCTCCATGCTTTCCATCAAATCTTAAGTTCATGCTATGACAATTATTACATAAAAAAACAGCCCCTTTTTGTACTCCACAATCCAGCAAAATCAGAAGGCATGAAATCCACCTACACCAAGTCTGTCAAAATGTTTTCTTCAATATAAATATTCAATAACATGAAAGAAATCTCTTGAATCAATAATTAATGATAAAAAATACCTGTTTTGTCAAGAAAGGGATTGCCAAAATATAAATACACATTAATTCATTTAGGGTAAAAAACAGAGTATATTATACATATGTAACATCATAATCGTGTGCATGTATAGACACATTAGCTTCTGAAAGATTATCCTACTAGACTATATGTTCACCCTATGTAGGCGCTGATGGCGTGCCCCAATCTTGAGACAAAGCATAGGATATGTGCATGAGCTAGGAGAAAGCTCTATGAAGCACAGATTACTTCAAGAAGGGTGATGTATCCATATCGTATTCGTATTGAATACCGATACTCTTTGGATACTCGCGGATATGTATCAGATACTTATTAAAAGTATCGGATATTGCAAGTCACATATTACTTCTTTTACGAAATTAGATTTGTAGCATTTCTTGCACAGCATTATAATATAATATAATTGTAAGGACAAATACAAAAATATTTTTCTAATACTTTGTTTAGTTCTTTGATAAGAACATAGTGACTCAAATAATAGAATTTTTCAAATTGATATCTACTTCTTGTTTCGTGCATGCCCCCTTGTAACTACACAGAAAGTAATGATTAACAAGGCAATATAACAATAGTAAAATTAAATATTATTAAATAAGCAAACTTGAATACAATATTTTTACCTAGTGCTAAAGGGAAAAGCACAAGGGCAAGTTGTAAATTATTCTATTATTGTAATATAAACATATTAGATTTGAGTTGAGTTGATATTAAAATGTAATATTTGCGAGACCTATTCAAAATTACTAGTTTAAGGCCCCGTTTGGGAATTGGCTATTTTAGTTGGCTTTTTGACTTTTTAGGAAAAGACGTGCAGAAAAGTAGAGAGAGTGATGTGACAAAGTATAGTAGCTTTTTGACTAAAATCTCAAGTTCCAAACAGGTTAATACCTAATTCTTAAATACTAGTGTTTTGCATTTGAAAATTACAATATGATTCTCAACATTCTTTACCTTATGTGTTCACTACTGATAATTTAAATATATATATATATATATATATCTTTTACAAATGTATCCTAACTATACCTATATCCTATCCTATGAAGCACAAACACGTGACACGACACGAACACGCGGACATGCAAATTTTCAAAAAATGAGGAACACGACACGCCGGGGACACGTTCAATATATATAATTAAATTTATTTATTATATATCATAAAATTATATAAAAAAAATTAAAAGGCAAAGAAAATAAATAAATAAACTAACCAACCAAAAAAAGAATTTAAATAAATAATAGAGGGGCATTTACACACAAGTCCTAATTTATAAACTTATACTCCATTAAGTCTTAACTAAGATTTTTTGGACCTTCAAGTTCCATTAAATTTTTAATAGTCGGAATTACCCTTCAAATGATGATTATTCATCATTTATGATTATCTATAAAGGAACAAGATGATTTGACATTTATGATTTTCAAAACTTTAAAACATCAACTTTCAAATTGAAAAAACTAAAAAAAAAATTATGCGCCAAAAAAAAAAAACTCATTTTTTTTTGAAAAAATTGAAAAAACTAAACTATTTTTTTGTGCAAAACTGAAAATTTTGTGTCTATCAAGGAGTATGATGATGGAACATTGATGTGCAAAACTGGAAAACAAAACAAAACAAAATCAAAAACAAAAACAAAAACAAAAAAAATGAAAAAACTGATAATATTCTCAGTTTTAAAACTAAAAAAACTATTAATATTCTCGGTTTTGTTAGATAGTTGAATCAAATCAATAAGTACAAGGGTAAAAACGTTTAATCTCATCCTCTGTTTTTTTTCATCAGTTAGTGAAACAATTATTTGAAACATTACTATGCAAAATTGATAATATTCTTAATTTTAAAAATTGAAAAAAACTGATAATATTCTTACTTTTACTAAATAGGACTTATCGGTTCAAAAAATGTTAAATAGGATCTAAGCTATCATAACATCTGTAAATAGGACTTTTAGGTAATTAACCCAATAATAGAGATAGAGAGAAAAGTAAAAATAAAAATAAAATAAAAAGAATATCACGGAGCGAGAAAGAGAGAGTGAATCAGCATATAAAAAGAAAAAGAAAAAACAAAACAAAACAAAACAAAACACACACACACAGGGAGAGGTCGAAGAAGAAGATCAAAAGAAGAAGAAACAGAGAGAGCAGATCGAGAGAGAGAGAGAGCCATTGAGATACATAGATCGACAAGCAGAAGAAGATTGAAAGAAGAAGAAGATCAGAAGAAAAAGATCGAAAGAAGAACATATCTTCGCAAGAGCAGCTAGCAGCCTTATCTCAGCCTCTTCTCCTCTTTTTGTTCGAAATCAAGGTTAGGGCTTGGTTTGATTTCTTCAATTTTTGTTTTTTACAAATTGAACCCCACTTGAAGTTTCAGAAATTTTGTTTTTGACCCCACGGTGTCCGAAATGTGTCCATAACGTGTCCAGCTGAAGAAAAAAAAAAAAAGAGGACACATTTTGCGACGTGTCGGACACGTGTCCACCGCATGTCCATGTCTAACACTAATACGTAGCCCTCGGAGAGGTGTCCATGCTTCATAGGCCGTATCTGCATCGTATCTGTATCCATGCTTCATAGAGAAAGCTCTTTTGATTTGTAGGCCTTGGGCCCCTTTTGTGTAGGCCAAGTGCCATTCTTTTTGTAAGGGCTACACCCTTTTTATTTGATATAAGCCTAAGGACATTTTAGTTATATTTATTGTTATTGTTTTTGAATTACATACTATAGATTTACTCAACCTAAATGTTGAATATAAGATGTCCGTAATTGGAGAATTTCGTGTATTGAATGACATTGATACACATATATACACAAGAGAGCCTCTTTTTATTACATTTAATATCGTCTTTTCCTTATTATTTATGATTGATCTTCGTAGGTCAGCTCTTGTAAATCCAGGATGTGACATCCACTGAATACCTTTACGATTCAACTGTCAAATGTCAACACTACCTAGATGACTCATCCTCCTCTATTATTCTCACGAGTCATGCTCCCAGATCACCACCAGAAACACACAATTTGTTGCTCTTTTTTTCCCTTTCCTCCGTAAATTGAGTTAGATTATTTCAATCGCAAATCCCAAACATTAGTCTTGGGGGAGCCAACATGTATATGCATGTAAAATTCTCTATACAATGTCTCCTAACTAATATATATATATATATTATTTAGATATTTTTTGATTTTTTCAATGTTTATTATCAATATCTATAAGATCAATTAAAGTTATAAAATACATTTAAAATTGACTTGTATCTAAAATAATATATTTTTGGGGGGTTTCAATCTATTTCATAGAAGAATTTTCATAAATATAAAACGAATTGCAGAGATTTACCAATTATAATTAACATCAAATTTGAAAACCAATAACATGTTGGTCTAGTGGGTGAAAACCTTGATATATCTTGGTTGAAAGATAATGGGTTGAAGCCCTTAAGGCACTGGACTAACAGGAGTTTTGATGGAACCAATAAATTTCAAGACAATTATTAATAGAAAATTACATGATATGAAGTTGTTAAAGATAGCAATACAGTAAACTAGAGGGATGAGGTATCCCACTTCAGAGAGTAAACTTGAGTCATCCATGTTCTACTACAGGACAAGTCATGCAGATTGTGTAATCATTTATTATGGTAAAAATGTTATAGGACAAATAGTTGTCAAATTGGGATTTGGATCATGAATTGAAATGGCCTCGTAACGAATCAAATCGAATTGAATCATGAATCATAAAGATTCAGTCACTTTTTCTAAATTACTTATAAAAATATATCTACACTTTTGGATGTTAAATATATCTTATTAATATGAAATATTTGGACTTAAATCAATGAAAATGTTATTTTGAATGATGGTCAAGTAGTTTAATAGATAAGAAGTTAATAAAGGTTCCAATTTATAGATATTTCTTATCAACTATTCTTAATAAAGATAGTAAGGATAGTAAATAAAGACAAACTTTCAATTTCTAAAATAACAATATTGATATTTAGACAATAAGCATGCATACTTTTCCAAGAACAATGACCAAATAATATAATTATTTAGGATCTTTTATTTTAAAGCATAAAATATTTTAAAAGACATAATTGATCTCACCCATATAATATTCAACTATATTTAATTTAACAAAATAGCAATAGATAATTCATGGTGCAAGTTACTTTAATCTTAAAAAAGATATATTATGATTTTTTAAGAAAAAAATGAAGAAGGTTAAAAATAAGTTAGGTCTGACTGAATCTGATTGAATCTTATTTAAAACTCCATGATCATTAAAATAACAACAAATCATATATATATATACATAGATATAGATTATTTTGGTACTAAACGCTATTAGAAATTGTATTATGTCATTTTCACTAAAAAGATGGAGAAAAAAAATATTCGAAAATATGTTGGACACGATAGTTTCAAAAATTGCATTAATCGCAAAAAACGAATCGATAGGTTATTCACTTCCAAAATAGATTCACTCATAGATTCGTATCATAATAAGGCCTCGTTTGGGAACAGGCTAATTTAGTAACTTTTTGGCTATTTGGCTAAAATATGAGCTAAAAAAAACTAGTATGTTTGGGATGACTTTTTGGCTTTTTACGAAAAGATGTGCAAAAAGTAGAGAGAAAAGAGAATCTTTGACTTTTTGGTATGGGTTGTTGGCTTTTTGGCTAATTTAGTAACTTTTTGGCTAAAAAAGATGGTTCCCAAACAAGGCCTAAGTATGGACACGGACACGCGACACGACACGGATATGATACGGACACGCCGACACGCTAATTTTCAAAATATATAGGACACGACACGTGGGGGACACGCATAAAATATATAATTTTATATATTTATTATATGGTATATATATGAATATATCATTCAAAAATAATAAAAAATGCAATATGACACTAATCCCTATAAATTTATATGATTTTTGTTTTATTATTGTATCTTAAGTTGTTTTGTTCAACTTATAATTAGTTTCACATGTATGTATATAATCGATACACATGTTTAAGAGATATACACGTGCGTCCTCCAAATGTCCAAAGAGTTTCCGCGTGTTTAAAAAATATTAAAAAATAGGACACGTTTTGAAAAGTGTCGAACACGTGTCAGGGAAGTATCCAAAGAGTGTCGGTGTCCGACACGGACACGACACAGATACGTCACCTTCTTAGAAGTGTCCGTACTTCTTAGTTCGTATCGATTTTGTAAAAATAACAAATCGAATCGTGAATCGAATCACAAATCGTAATGTTCTGATAACAGACAACTAACAAGACACATAACAAAGAAATCCCATCAACTAAAGCTCTTTAGATGTAAAATTGCTCATTTTCAGATAGATATAACCCAATAACTAGAACGGACTATGAGATGAAGAATAAGCGACTGCCTTTTTGAGATGATGTCAATGTGACAGCATTCAAAATCAAAGAAGGGTTTCTACAGAAATAAGACATTAAAGTGACTCAGAAATCATGTTTTTCACTAAAAATCAAAGTTCATAAGATCAGCCAAATCCAGTGGAGAAAGACATTTCCTTGTTGTAATAATAATAAAATAAAAATATATTTTTTGAAAAAACGCAAGAAACAGAAGACGCTATCTCAGAAAAACTGTAGACTAGAGAATTGTTTGATCTGATTTCTACCATCCCAAAGAAATTGACAGGGAACCTAAAGAAGATATTAGAACTTTCTAAAGCAAGGACATTATGAAAGGTTCCAGCAATTGTGACACATCTAGAAGCAAATCACCAAATTCACTAGTGCTCTGAGCCTCTAAATACGCCATTATAAGAAAGAAATGCAACGCAACTGAGGGAATTTCATATATATTCATTTCATTTTGCAAGCTTCGCAAACAAGGAAATATGCTAACTCCATAATTAAGTGAACTTACATCAAAAAGGAAAATTTGAAGAAGAAACTATAAGCATTAAGAATCACATAAATCAATTTCATAATTTCCATTTTCTATAAATAAACTAAAATATTGCATTCTTTAAAATGATTTTTAGATGGAATCAATTCCAAAACAAGACACACAAGAACTACTGCAATCTGACCGAGCAGCAATAAAACAGGTTCAGTCTTTACTACTACGAAAAAAAAAAAAAAAAAAGAGTATTAGCAAATGTGTTACGTACCTCTTGACAGGTCGAGACACTCATATCCTCATTCTAAAAAAATCTCTTGGTGATCAATCCATATGCTAGGCACATGTGCTATCTTCAACCAGTCTTCACCTTCACCCGTTCGGCACCGTTCTTTTAATGACGGACAATTTCTCACCATTAGAAATCCAAGTGACGCTGGCAGGCCCTCCTCAGGAAAAGATGAGAGCTCTGGACAGTGGCTAATTTCAAAATATTTAAGAGATCTGAGAAGTGAAAGAAATGGAAGAGAAATTAGTTTTGGACAGTATTTTATTGCAAGTTGAAGAAGGCATGGAAAGTCACCATTCTCCACTCCTGTCCATTCTTCTAGGTTAAGCATGACATCAAATGTTAGTTTCTCTAACTTTGGAAATGCATTATACCCTTGACTGGTTTCATCCCTGCAAAACAGGCGATTAATATCTCTCACCCTATTCATTTCAACTAATGTAAGTGACTTCAGAGATGGCAGTTCTCCAATAGATGGGAGGAAATAACAACTTGTGCACTTGAAGAGTGTAATACTAGCTATGTTAACAAATGATGGACTACTGATCCAACTTGGCAGCTTTGAGCCCTTGTAGAACAATATCTGCAACTCTTTGAGGCCAGAGTGGGGCCGCAGACATTCTAAGATTTCCTCTTCCTCCTCAGCCTTTTCATCCCAAAGATCACCCCACCGCAACTCCAACTTATTGAGGTACTTCTTATTACTCAAAGCAGCTAATTTAGCCTCCTCCTTATTCAAAACATTTTCAAGTCTCCAAATGCATAATGATCCGCTGAGGTTATTCATATTCTTTAGCTCTCCTATACGACATCCATCCTCCCTACCAACAAGGAATGTACTCAAAGTTTGAAGGTTAGTTAAATTCCCCAATCCCGTGGGCATTGACTTTAACTGACGAGCAATATCAAGATCCAGATGTCGTAGGTTGACTAACTTGCTGATGTTTTTTGGTAATCCAACTAGGTCTAAACAACCTCTGAGTCTCAATGTCTGTAAATTGAGAAGGCTATCCACCACCTCAGGCAACCGTTTGAGGCGTGTCTCCGAGACATCAATGTATCGCAATGACTTCAGGTTGCCAATGGAATTTGGTAATTGAGATAGATGGGTACAACTCAAATCTAAAACCCTTAATAACTCTAGGCCCAAGAAAAGATCATGAGGCACTAGTTTAACAGAAGAACCATAATGGCCAAGCAACAGAAGTGTTCTCAAGTTAGTGCATCTTTTGAGCGCCTCAAAAGTGTTCTGATCAATGTAGTTGCATACCAAAGACAAATGCATTGACAGTATGGATAGATCAGCCAAGTGACTATCCTCAACTCTGCAATATTGGGGTGCCAAAGATTCTTTCTCGAGTATTGAAGCCATAGCCTCCCCTACTCTGTAAGTTTCCTGATTGCCAACATGATCAAATCCAGCTGGCACTACATATTCCCACTTGGACATATAATCAAAATACAGACCGCCAAAATCCTCCATTCTTTCATTCTCTTCTGCCTCGATTAACCCTTCCGCAATCCACATTTGAACCAAACTATCCTTTTCAAATTTGTAACCAACGGGAAACAAAGAACAATACAGCATACAACTCTTAAATTGTTTGCACATATCCCACATTGCTTGGTCAGGAAGTTCTACACTGGTAAGTGATGGTTCAACTGGTGGCTGAATGACAAGTTGATCATCTGTCTCTGACTCTGTCTCTGCCTCTGCCTCTGCCTCTGCCTCTGTTTCTATTACTGTACCTACAGTTTGATGAGGAGTTTCAATTGCATGACTGCCAATAACAGTGGCTTCCATCACCTTCTGCCAGAATTCATTTGGGCTCATGTTCAAAAATTTTGTGCGGGCAAGCCGTTCTTGGGATTGTCTTGGCCTGGAAAACGGACCTAACTCTGACTCAATCTCGTTCAAGTTCCTTGAAGGCATTTTGTCCACCGCATTCCTGACCCAGTCATAGGGAGGCGCCTTTCGTGAATTTAAGCTGAGCAATTGCACATCATCATCAAAATTGCTGTTCTGTTTTGATCCAAAAATTGGAAAAAAAAACGGCAAAATCCATCTGCAAAACATGAGAAAATGATCAATTCTGTGTGCTTGTTAGTGTGTGTGCAAGAGAGACGGGGTAAACAAGGAGCAAAGCTGTACCTTTCAGTCAGAATTTTCAAAATTTTCAGAAAAAGAGGTGAAAGAGATTGCTGTTGAAATGGTTTTGTGCTCCAAAATCCCAGGGAGAGATTTTTTAGTTACAGCTAAATTTCAGCTATACAGAAAGAATTATCGTAAGAGTGTGTCCCACTTTTTGGCAGTCCATATACTTATTGTGTTAGTACATGTGTTTGAGTGAGGTTATCCAGAAACCACAAGGTAATCTGATAATTGTACAGGTTTTCCTGACTGTATGTGGAGTAGGATTTTTGAGGTTTGCCTATGAATAGGAAAAATGTATGAATTCTAGGGTAGAAATTATGTAGAGGGTTGGCTTGTAGAAAGAAGTGGGTCTGTACTAGTTCATTGACCTAGTCAAATATTTTCTCTTGCTCAAGAGACGATGGGCCTGTTTCTAGGAAGCATAGATACGGACATAGACATGAATATAGGACACTAAGATTTCGAAAAAATAAGGATACAAACATGGTGGGAATACAACAATATATATACATTTTTATTAGGTATGTATACAAATATTACATCCATAAACAAACAAAACTAATGAAAACTAACAATAATTTAACATTAAAAATAAAATAAAATAAAACTAAATTTAAATCAGTCAAAGACTAAATATGTGTTGCGTTATGTAACGCCCTGAAATAATTAACATTAACCCATCTCATAACAGTGCTACAATTGATCAACAGTCTTATCTCTTCTATTAATTTTATTCTTGAGGATTACAAAAGATGATATATGCAATATATATTCACAAATCCTAGATTCTGAATCTATAGCATATGGCATGGATACAAGTAAAAAAGAAAATAAACCAAATAAGGAAATGCCCTAATGGCTACAACTTTTTAAGACAATACTTGGTTACAACAAAAATGAGTTTAAACTCAATACAAGTAAAGCCCGAGTCTTAAACAAAAATAATTACATCAAGAAACCAAAAAGGAAGCCTTAAGCTCCGAGTCCTCCCAAGCTATGTCCTTGATGGAGGCATATCATCAGCACCTCAAAGTTTTTTTTCCACAAAGGGGGAGCCAAGGCCTAGTAGAGATACTCTAACACAGTATATGAATCTTAACAAAATCATAAAGTGAGTATATATGCATGCCATTTTCCAAACATTTCTCGTTTTCCATCTCAAAACAATGTAATGCCAGACTATTTATCAACTCATGAAAATAATCCTTGTTGAATGTAAAAATAAAAACTCCACACCTACTCTACCTTAGTGTGGTAGGTGAGTGAGTTAGTATATTATGTGAGTGTGTTAGGTTAGTATTAGTGTGGTAGGTGAGTGTTAGTGTGGTAGGTGAGTGTATAGTGTGGTAGGTGTGTGTATTAGTCTATTTGTCTTCCTCTCCTATATATAGGAGAGTCATTGTATACATTCTACATCAATCAAGAATCAATCAATAATATCAACACATTAATTTCCTACATGGTATCAGAGCTAGGTTAACAACCTAGTAATTCCGCTTCACCGGCGGGCGGCAGCCTCGCCTTGGCCGCCCGCTGGACAAACCCAAATTTCCTTTAACAGTTTCATTGTATTAATCTGCTCCATTAGTTGTGATATCATCCATCTTTTCCAGCAGAAATTCTGAATAAAGCTGGGTTTGTGTTAGAAGCTCATCCAATTTGGTGAACTGGGTGTCATTCAATTGTGGTGTCTCAGGCTCATTTGTTCTGTCATCTTCTTCTTCCTTCACCCGAGCTTCCAACAAAATCTCCATTTTTTGCATCAAGGAGTATTTCCTCCTCCAATTTGACTCCAGCTTTCTCATCACAGATTTCCTCGTCCTCCTGTACGGAAGTCGGAGACTCTGCTTCGTTCTCTACTTCGGTCTCAGGCACAATCTCCGAGTTCCAGATCTTTGAAATTTTTAAGGTCCTTGGTTGCTGCTGTCCATATTACCAACTACGCACTTGAGGTCCTTGGTTTTGGTACTAAGAACCTCACAGTTGGACACAGCCCTACGGAAAGAGGTCATCTGCAGCAAATATCAGTACTTGGGTAGCAATTGGCTGCCTCCTCTAAGTGACCATCTCAGGGGTTCTAGAGTTTGGCTGGACATTCTGTCAGTTGCTTCATCTGCTCCAGATCTGATTCATTTTCTAAAAGGCAACATCAGAATTCATATTGGCAATGGCCTCAGAAGCTTGTTTTTGGTCTGCTAATTGGTTTGGGGAAGACTACTTCAAGAACCTCTTTTCCAGATTGTACCAGCTTTCATTGGATAAGAATGGAAGTGTGTTTGATTTTTATCTCAGAAGTTCTCCTTCTTCAGCTAGGTGGGACCTGGCCTTTAGGAGGGAACTGATATCATGGGAATTAGATCAATTTGCTCTGCTTTCTGATCTGCTGGATCAGTCACCTGTGTTAAGATTTGATGTCAATAACAGGTTGCTTTGGAATGGCCACTCATCAGGTCAGTTCTCAGTTAACTCTGTTTTTCAGTGGTTTGAACTGCAAAATGGTGCCATCAATAAGGTTCACCCTATTATCTGGAAGAATATTGCCCCCTATAAGGCCCAATTTCTTGGATGGCTAGCTTGGAAAAATAGGCTAAAAACATCTGTTTTTCTTCAAAGAGTGGGAGTTTTGGATCAACCCCACCACCTAGAGAGAGAATAACCCAAAAGAAAAAGAAAAAAAAAAAAAAAAAAAAAAGAGTTGCCTGATCTCTTCCTCTCTCTCTCTCTTATTAAAGTCCCATCTTTTTATTTCTTTATTTTCTTTATCCATTATTTTCTTTTCTTTTATCTTTATTCTTAAACAAAACACCACCAACAACATTTTCTAAACTTGTCATTTATTCATCTCGGGGATCAACCCCAATCACATTTTTACACCAAAAAAAAAAAAAAAAAAAAAAACCTCACCAAAACAACTCAACCACAACCCACACAACAAAAACCGGCCTTATTTTTTCGCCTCTTCTGCCAATCTCTTCTTCTTGCCTTTGTCTTGGGCGGCCCTTGCCGGTGCTGCCTCCGTGTTTCCCACGCCACCGAGCTCGTTGACTTCCCGTTGCTCCTCAACCGTCACATATGGCGGCCCTCCAAATCTGAGCATCACGGTGGCCTTCCGCTTTAATTCCTTATTTTCTGCCTTCAGCACACAAATCTCTGCTCGGGCATCCGTATACATGCTCTGGAGCAGAGCCAGTTGGGCTTTTACCTGCTGCACCTCATTTGTTCTACTCTGAAGCCGGTGCGACAGGTTGTTGACCGCCGTCATTGTCTCAACACATGACTTCAGTGTGTAATAATTCGCCTCAATATCCGATTGTGCAGCCATTCTTTGCTCCACAGACAGCATCGGAAAGTTCAAAGGCGCAAAACCAGGGGGGCTTGGTTGAGGTTCAAGGGCTATATTCTGAGTTGTGGCCTCGTTGAGGTCGGGAAAGAGAGTAAGACCACGAGACGAAGAGGCCATATTCAGGGTTGGTTGTAGAGTGTTTCAGGGATAATCTCTCTCAGCAAAAACGAAGAGGTTTTCAGAGGTTTTCAGCAAGTGTTTTGTTCTGTCTAAGCCTCAGCCTCCGTCTTCGTTAAATAGCCACAACAGCCACGCATATCGCGCGTCGCTCGGCGCTAGACGACAAATCGGCGCGCCTTTTGATGGCTCGACTTTTGATGGCTGTCGGGCACGCCTTTTGATGGCACATCTTTTGATGGCACGCCTTTTGATTGCACGCCTTTTGATGGCACGCCTTTTGATAAGATTGGGCACGCCTTTTATGGGTCCGACAAGACTCGGTAAACTGTCCCGACATTGATTCCGGTTAGCTCTTATAGGGGTCCGACAAGACTCTGTAAACTGTCCCGACATTGATTCCGGTTAGCTCTTATATGGGTCCGACAAGACTCGGTAAACTGTCCCGACATTGATTCCGGTTAGCTCCTATATGGGTCCGACAAGACTCGGTAAACTGTTCCGACATTGATTTCGGTTCTCAGCTACAACGGTTCGACACAGCCGTATAGTGTCTTCTAAAACGGTCCGACATGACCCCGAAAACTGTTTTCTACAACGGTCCGACATGACCCCGTAAACTGTTTTCTACAACGGTCCGACATGACCCCGTAAACTGTTTTCTACAGCGGTCCGACATGACCCCGTAAACTGTTTTCTACATCGGTCCGATATGACCCCATAAACTATCTTCTACAACGGTCCGACATGACCCCATAAACTGTCTTCTACCTTGGTCTGCCATAACCATACGGTCTTCTACAACGGTCTGACACGACCATACAGTGTCTCCTATCCACTTTTATTTTATTTGTCAGATTATTTTTTCCTGTTTTGTTACTCTCTCCAAACTCAAGTTGGTTAGTTCCTAACCCCCTTGAGTTTGAGGGGGGCTGTTGAATGTAAAAATAAAAACTCCACACCTACTCTACCTTAGTGTGGTAGGTGAGTGAGTTAGTATATTATGTGAGTGTTAGTGTGGTAGGTGAGTGTATAGTGTGGTAGGTGTGTGTATTAGTCTATTTGTCTTCCTCTCCTATATATAGGAGAGTCATTGTATACATTCTACATCAATCAAGAATCAATCAATAATATCAACACATTAATTTCCTACAATCCTTTTATACAGAAAACAGGATAATGGATACAAAACACAGCGAATCTCTAGGTACTTGACTGCCAGTAGGCTATACAAGCACTACCAAAGCCATTTTACCGATATTAACCGGAGGGATAGGCACCTAACTACGTGATTTTCTGGACTTTCACCAAGGATACATAGGCTAACATCATAACCACAACCACACCCCTAACCAGATTCATCAAGATATTCACCCCTTTTTCTCAAAAACCAATACATTTACAATGTTCATTGTGTAATGATGCTCAATGCACAATGGATGAAAAATTAATTTCAATTCAACCTAATCCTCGTGCAATATCTACAACAATCAAGACTATCTTCCACCGATAGCCCAAAATAGATATTTCTATTCGATAGATAAATTCCAATCAAAAGACACATTTTCATCAATTACAATGGGAGTGATATTACATATCCAACTCCACCATCATCAACATAACCATTATTCCAATTTCACAATATCCAACGTCGTTTTCCATTTCCCTATTCACAATTCCAAATATCCAAAATTAGGGCTAAAACCCGTTTTCTTTCAAAATCAATTTTAAGAAAAGGTTTCCATCATTTCAACACAACTCATCCATAACCATATTCCCACAACCATTTTCAAGAATCAATTTGAAAAATCCCTCTTTCGATTTCAAACCAAACCCTAGGTTTTACCAAAAATTTCCAAATCAGTAACCTTTTTCAAAGAATAAATAACTAAGCTAAAAATCATATAAAAGAGTCCAAGGAATCCCTTCCTCAAAGTAGAAGACACGAAGAAAAGATGGATAGAACTTGACGGAGTCAAAAACGCAAAATGCTTCGATTAAATAAAATCCTCGACGTACTCAACGTTTTTCACCAAAGGACTAAGGTAAAGAAACTCACGAATTGAGAGTATTTGGAGCAAGAAATGAGAACTAGAGAGAGAGTGGTTGGATCCAGGGTTTTGAAATGTTAAACAGAGAGAGGTGAAAAAGTGATTGAAAATGGCCTTCTCTCAAACTGATATACGCACAGACCGCTAGAACGACAGACACAACAAGTGACACCGTTCGAGTGACCAAAACCACCACTCGAACGCATAATGACCCCCTCTCAGAAATTCAGACCTGCAAAAGATCGCTCGAGTGCAAGGACCGCTCGAGCGAACATATCAAACTCTCACTAGTTTTACATACTACAAAAGACCGCTCGAGCGCAGAAATGGTCGCTCAAGCGAACAAGCAAAATTCTGGGCAACAACTCTTTGAAAAACTAACTTTCCAACTTGTTTCAAACGCAACCAACACTCCCAATAGCCAAACTCAACAACAAGAAGTTGAAAATGAACTGAACAACAGTTAAATACACGGGTTCTCGGATCCAAAAGCAATAAATGGGTTGGGTCTAAACCAGAATCGTTATACGTTAGGATCCAAGGATCATTAGAAGCCAGATTCTCAACTTCACAGACTTCACAACTATGGTTAGATTTGAGTTGTGTTGTTGATGGCTTGGCATGAGTTCTATTTTTTTGTAAATTCAACTCTCATGTTTCCAAATATTATAATATGACCCCTGAAATTAGCTTCAAAAAAACAAAACAAAACCTTGCCATGTGCCAAAGCATGTCCCTTAAAAAAAAAATTATTAAAATATATGTCCCCACCCTGTCCATCTCCCCACACGTGTCTGACACAACTACGACACCAATTTTGAAGTGTTGGCGATGTAGTAAAAAATTAAATATCTTAAAAATGAAAAATGAGTCTCATGCTTAGGTGTCATTAGCTTTGTCTGTAAACTGTCCAATTAGTTGTAGTTGTTATTGGCCTTATCTATAAATAGATGATCCAAGGGTCATTGTACTTAGCTTTTTTGGTTAAAGAATAGTACATATATTGATTGGTGTAAGTACTGTAGTTTATCTCCACCCTTATAGGTTTACCCCCAAATTAGGGATTTTCTTCTCTTTCTCTAGATTTGATTTGTGATTTGCATTTATATTATATCATTTGGTATCAGAGCTCAAGCCTCAAATCCTAACACTTGCCAATCGCATGATTTGAATCTATTCAAATTTGAGCTTGAAGATTGTCGCATCAACCAGCTTCACCTTGCAAGAAGTATGATACCTAATTCGCAAACAGATTTTGTGTATTTACCTTGAATCTTGAGTTGAAGTTACAAGCATCTCCGTATGAGCTTCGAAGTATTGTAAAGCTGCGTGAACAACTGTGTGAATGCCTTAATGATTGAATCACGAATATGTGAGAAGCAATTGTTAACCAAATTCAAAGCTGGCAAACTCCTAAGACTGGATCGAAATTGAGATCCCAAACATTTTGAACCGTAATTGAACAATTTTTGGTGTGAATTTCAATAAGAACTTCAATCTGCTGGCTGAAATGCAAATCGCGATCTCAGATTGAATGTTGGACAAGCATCATGAATGACTTTTGGAGTTCAATTAACTTCCTCATGTGTGTTGAATGCTCCAAAATACTCTGAATCTTTGCTCGATTAGTGAGGGAGGGATTTCTGAAGCCCCTCAGATCTGGTTCGATTGGTTCGCAGCCTTCATATTTGTGTTTGAAAGGCTAGAGTGAAGCCTTCTTTTGGATCAAATTGGTTCGATTCCTTCATATATGCGTTCAAAAGGTTTGATTGAGGCCTTCTTTTGGTCTGAATCTCTCAGATTTGTGTTCGAAGTGGTTTGATTTGTACTGATATGAGTTTGATTGGCTTAAGTTTGGTTCGGATGTGATTTGAATTTGGTTCACATCAGCAGATCTGATCTTGAATTGCTCCAGCAGCGTCCGTATCTGCAATTTTGGTATTTCTTTTGAATGAAATGCAGATCTGGTTCAACATTACAATGCTAGTGCTATTGCTAGTGCTTGTGTGTGTGTGTGTGTGCGCGCGCGCGCGTGAGAGAGAGAGAGAGAGAGAGAGAGAGAGAGAGAGATGGATAACAGAGGAAGAGGTGTAGATAATTTTGCAAATTTTGGTGATGGTGCTGAGTTGAATCCACCAATTGGAAGGAATGATGCTAGTCAAAATCAAAATCAGAATCATAGAATGAGACGAAGCAAATAAGTAAACAAATTGATGCTTTGGAAGGAGTGGTGCAGTGATTGCATTCTCTTGCAAGCAGACAACGATATCTTTCAAAGTTTTATAGAACTTATTCGGAATTGTATGATTGTTGCTCCTCTATCTCTGCAGGAAGTTGTTTTTTGAGTTGAGAAAGGTGCTTGTTGTGATGCTCATTTGAAGATTTGTCAAAGGGAAGGAAAGACGAAGTGCAATGCAGAATTCAACTTCATGATCAGCTTCTCTCAAGTTGTTCTCGTCTATTGGATCCATATTCTTTCTTGTCATTTTGACATATCCCTTGACCTTTTTCTCTGGATAATTTCCTTCACAGCCTATTGTTTTCATCCAAACAAGATGAGTACCTTTTCTGCATAAATATGCAATTCTTCACAGATTGACAAGATTGTACAGGTCAATAGAAATTAGGATTTCTCAGCACAACCAAGGGCGATGAGGTTCAATTAGAGATGATCACCACAGTACGTGACAAGGCATCACACATGTAGATGGTGCGATGAGTTCAGATCGTGTAGGATTGTCATATAGTAACTAAATGGCAACAAAGAGTCAAGGCTTCGTGATTTAACCTTTAATGGATACAACAAATTCAACTTATGGTAGCAAAGGTGATGAATATGTTGACGTGAGAGGGACTAGTGAAAGCTCTCAAGAAGTCTGAAAAGTCAAACAAGATGAACGATGAGTGGGAAGAAATGAGAGAAGTGGCAAATAGTAAAATCCAACTATATGTTAGGGATAAAACTCTTCGGGAGGTCAACAATGAGAGCAATTCGACAAAACTTTGGGCTAAATTGAAGATAAGATACAAGTCCAAGTTGTTAACAAAGTAGCTATCATTGAAGAAGCAATTGTATGCACTTCAGATGCTAGAGGCAGCGAACTTCACATAGCATTTGGAAAAGTTCAATAAGATACCGACAAAATTAGATGCAATTATATGAATATCAATAATGAAGATAAGGCAATTCCTGTTAATTCCCTTACCTCCAACATATGAGTACCTAAGGACCACACTGATGTATGAGAAAGATACCCTCAGGTCAGATGAGGTGGTTGTTGCTCTCTTTATCCCATGAGAGAGAGAGAGAGAGAGAGAGAGAGAGAGAGAGAGGTCATTAGGGGAGTAGATCATAGTTGTATCAGTTGCTTAGGTCAAAGCCAATACGACAAACAAGTAAGAGGGTGAAGAAAAGATTCATTCCAAGTCAAGGGGTCACATTGACGTGCTCCTAGGAAGCATGGATATAAACACAAACATGGGACACAATAATTTTAAAAAATCAAGACACAGACACAACCAAAAAAAAAAAAATTAATTTCTATATATTTAAATATTACAACCATAAGCATCCAAAATTAACAAAAACTAACATTAATTTAACATTTATAAAATAAATAAATAACCACATTCAAATTAGCTAGGGTTGTGTCAGGTTCCAGAGATAGTTAGAAGCCCACCTCTCAACTTCACACTTATGTTGCGTTGTTGATAGTTTGCTGTGAATTCTATTTTTTTTAAAAGAAACTAGCCCTCATTTTCTAAATATTATAATATACCCCCACCCCCCACAAAACCCCCCCAAAACAAAAACCCCCTTTTCCCCTCCCCCTTGCCCAGTAATTAGCTTTTAAAAATTAAAATAAGACCCTATTGTGTCCACCATGTCCCCATGCGTCCCCATTGTGTATTAAGAAAATGGACACACCACATGTCATGTCCCATATGTGTCCCTACCTTGTTTGTGTCCCATATGTGTTTGACATGGCTATGACATTTAATTTGAAGTGTCGGTGCTTCATAGACATGTTCTTTCTGTGATCAATGTCATCTAAAGAGGAATTGTGCAAGGTACAAGGTAGATAAGACTAAAGACCAATCATAGACACTAATTAGAAAGGGTTACAATTTCTCCAGGTACAGATGATCATTGGACATGTGTAAGGTTAGAGAACACTTTCCTACATATTAGGTAAGTGATGGGTACTGTCATCATGGCTAACAATACAAAGAGCAAAGTTGTTGGTGTAGGGATAGTACTCCTTTCCATGTTTGATGTGACTATTTTGACTTTTTCTAAGGTTATACATGTGCCATAACCTATGAAACACGGATACTCCAAAATGGGCACCGTACAAGTATCGGATACAGATGCACATCTGATACACCAAGATACGTATAGGATACGGCAAAAGAGTATCCGAATTTATTTTTTTTTAATTTTTTGAATTTCAGATACGCATAGATTCGTGCTAGATACGTTTCAGATACTTTTTGGGTACGGCAGGGCAGAAAATGTAATATTCAAAACTTTTTGTGGGTAAAACCATAAAAAATGTAAACTTAAATTGAAAATATTACAAATTAGACGTCAGACTCCTTGAAATCCACAGGCATGCGATGAGCCAAAAACAAGAAAAAATCAAACGGTGAGAAGAAAAAATCCTAACCTCAAATCCACAAATCCAAGAAGCATTGAAGCAAAAATCTGGCAAGGAAGAACTCTAGTCGTTCTATCTCTGTCTCGATCGACCATAGAGCAACAGGTTTCTCTCTCTCTAGCTCTCGTTCTCTCTATTTCTCTCACTCCTCTCTCACTCTCGTTCTCGCTCTTGTTCTCTCTATCTCTCTCACTCTTCTCTCTCGCTCTCGTTATCTCTATCTCTCTCTCTCTCAGTCTCTTGCTCTCACGTTTCCTTCTTCTCTTTCTTTGCTGATTTCTTTTTTTTCCTTCCCTTTGTCTCTTAGGCTGCTTTATTTCCTTTTCTTTTCTTTTTAATTTCATTTTTTCCCTTTTATATATTACTCACTGTTATATATATATTTTGCGGGTTTTGGTATTTTTCCTCCTTTTTTTTCCTATCCTTTTTTAATGTCTCCTGTGATGAAAATTTCTCCTAAAGTAGCAGGCATGAAATTTAATTTAATGTTAATATTCCTCCTTTTAGTTTTGAATGTTTTATGAATGTTTGAAGACTCTTAGCCTAATAGGAATCCCTCTCTTTATTAATTTGATTTTGATTTTGATTTTGATTTTGGCACGTACTCATATTAAGAAGTTCAATATTGGATGTGTTTATGAACTTTTTTTTTACTTCAGGTTTTATTTTTATACATATTACATTAATAAAATTTTAAAAATAATTTTTTTTACAAACGTATCACTGTCGTACCCATATCATACTTTTTTAGATTTTGGAGTATCGTCGTATCCACATCCGTGCTTCCTAGGCCGTAACTAAAAAAAAAAAATGATTTAACTGGAAATACTGGATTCAAGATGTTGGAGGTTCTCATCTAAAATGTTTGTTATCTACATTGTTTACCTATAATGTAACCCATCATTGTCCCACATTCTTAGTACAAGGGGCCTATTTAGTGCAACCTATTGTAAAGTAAAAGCTGATAATGAGAAAGCAAAAACCAAAAGCATCTCTCCCCAAAGTTATAGATAATCAGCTATGTCAGCTTATTTAAACTATTTCTGTTGCCTAAAGTTGTAATGTAAGTAGAACTTGCAGCAAAAAGTCAGGCACAAACATCCATAATAAAATAAAATAAAATAAAAACGCTATAAACAACTCAGATAAATTACACCAAATAGCCCCAAGGTCCACTACTTTTGCTCTGGTAAACACAATATTGATTCATTGAAACCCGGGGGTAGTAGTTAGGCTGCCACTAAACAGAAAAATGGAAGTCCATAGCTTAAGTAACAGGTTCCCATTGCTTTAATTCCTCTCATTAAAACCCAAAATTTGTCCTAAACCTCGTGAGAAAATTACACAATTCAAACGTAAAATATAAAACATGAATACGGACAACAAAAAATAAATAAATAAATAAAGTAGTAGTAGTAGTAGTACACTGATAAACCTACTTCTTGTTGGTGCTAGCATTCTGTCTAATGAAAGGATGCTGCAACAATTGTTGTGCGGTCCATCTCTTCGCTGGATCACTTTGCAAACAGCACGCAATAAAGTCTCGAAACTCCCTTGATGCCGTTGGCGGCGCTTCAGGCGGCTGTCGCAAACATATCCCCAACACAATGTTGGGGCAATTGTCCTCAAGTTCAGCCTCAATTGGGTATCTACCCAAATACAATTGAAGAATGCATAACCCAAGTCCCCAAATATCCCCTGCATACCCATCATCATCACAGAATCCCTGATTGAGATCAGTGTTGATTCTTTCGGGGCTCATGTAGGCTATTTCTTTTGTGATTCTGGATAACCCAAAATATGCTATTTTGAATCGTCCTCCCAGAAGGTCGACTAATAGATTGGAGGGTTTGATATCGCCATGGGTAATATTTCTGAGATGGAGATAGGACAATCCAGAGAGGATTTGAAGGGTGAGATGAGAGAGGAAGGGCTCGTGGTTCAATTGGGTTCCTTCAAGGGTTCCGTCGATGTATTCGAGCAGGAAATGGATGTGGGTACCGTGATCGAACACGGCGTGGCATTTGACCAAGTTGGGATTGTCGAAGGCGCGACAGATCTCCAAGTCCCGGACGATGTGAGGGTCGCCTTGGTTGTAGGAGGAGGAGGCGGAGGAGGAAATGGTTTTTAAGGAGTAGAAAGAACCGGTGAGGCGGTGGATGACGGTGTAGAGGCTGTTGTCGTTGTCGATGTCGCCTGTGTCTTTTCCAATTGGGTCGATTCGCTCCAGATCAGAGAAATTCAGCGGCGGCGACGAGTCTGGGTAGGGTTGAGAGGTGTTTACGGGAGTGGTGGTTGTGATTGTGGTGGTAGGGATGAGGGGATATGCCGGCAGTGCGGCGGAGGTGGTTGGAGGAGGTTGACTTTGTTCCATGCTTCTGTTGCTTCTGCTTCTGCTTATGCTTATGCTTCTGCTTCTGTGTGCTGACCGGTACAACAAAATGGCTTATCTCGAACTAAAAAAACTAGCAATGCAGGATCCACCAAATTTGCTCTCGCCCAAATGGCTTTAATTTGTGATACAGGTCATTCCGTCGTTCATTCGAAAAGATGTCGGTTGAGAAGGGTGCATTGACAAGGTGATAATCACAATTGACAACTGGGAATGATAAAGGATGACATACCGGTTGATAAATGTAACAGTTACGATAGACAAGAGTGGCAATCATGATTAATTGTGGGGACATATTTTTGTGAATAATAATACGTGGTCAATGTGGTATCGAAGTACCAGCTAAGGTGTCATGTAGCCTAGTCATAACGCTGAGGTGATCTCGGCTAGGCCGAGGTTATATGCGGAGATATCGGAATCCGAAATGAATGGATAAGCAGATAAGGGACAAGAGTCCTACAATAGGGAAGGACTTCAGTTTGGATGAAGATAAAACTCTTAGAAAGTTTATCTCTATCTAACTGGGAGTCCAAGATAGGCATTGAGCCAAAATCCATTGAAGCTAGGCTTCTACGAGGACCAGGTTAGTGCAAGCTATAAAAGAAAGGCACCCTCGTGGGTCTAAGGTACGCTTTTAGTATTCTGGCAAGTGAGTTAAGCACTTTTGCTATCTTTGAGAGATAACTGAGTACTGACTTGATCGTCGGAGTGCCCCCAGGTGGACGAACCACCACCGGAGTCTTATCTTTCTGTGACAGGTTGTTCGGACGCAATCTATTCTGCCAGTGTTCTCCAGCTGAGTACCTGTTTGGCAGTATGGTTAAAAATCAGCACACACAATTTGGCGCCGTCTGTGGGAAAGAAAGGAGAATAGATGGCCAACGACGCACAGAAAGAGAAGATTGGGGACAACATCCCTACTAGGAGTGGTAAACACGTTAATCCTGACGTGGAGGAAGATAATTGTAATACAGAACCTTGGGAGCAGAATCTCAGGGACAAAGACGTCGCCCAAGAGGGGGAGGTACCAAAGAAGTCTGGCCGAGGTGAGTACTATAACGAAAGCGAACTCGAGGTATGGAAAGATAGATGTCTAAGGAAAGACGGTGAGATGAACGGAATGGCAAACAAATTGGCGGACCTACAATCGGTCGTCAACTTCATGATGCAGAACAACGTCATGCAGCCACCGTTTCCGTTACAAGACACGCTGATTCCAGCGGCCAAGAACGATGTCCAGAAAGGAGAGCAGAGAATAGTTCCTGCAGTCCCTTAGCATGACACGACGAATGAGCGTTCTCACCGGCCTTCAAGGGAGGTCGGCCGAGGAGAGTCAACAAGGGAAGAATCTCAGAGGACACCTGGTGCCAAGGAGGCTTGTGCCAAAGAACATCAGCATGTTCAAGGAAAAGAGCTTTGTTTCGATACGATAAAAGAAGGGAGGTCCAAAAGAACTCATAATGACGCCGGGAGCAGCGCACCCAAAAGGTTGAAGTCCGTTGACAGCCGAGCTCCTAGACGGACTAAGGAGGATTTGAGAGATTACCTCCAGAGGAAGTTATAAGATGTCGAGGTCACATCTCCTATCAAACCGAGAATGCAGTTCTTGGTGGAATTGGACAAGTTTGTGGCCCCAAAAAGGTTCCATACTCCGAGGCACCAGATATATGATGGTAAGTCCGACCCTAACTTTCACGTCGGCCTATACCTGAATTCGATGGCACTATATACCGGGAACGAACCGTTGCTCTGCAAGGTGTTCCCTTCGTCCTTTGGAGAAATCGCATCAGACTGGTTTCACAAGTTGCTGAAAGGAACTGTGAATAGTTGGGAAGGCCTAGCTGAGATGTTCGTAGCCAGGTTTGTGACAAACAAACTACAGCCGTTGAGGGTGGATTCCCTGATGGCTCTGAGAATTAGCAAGGATGAAAGCCTCAGGGCTTATGCCAAAAGGTATTATGAGGTGTTTAACCGAATACCTGGGTGCAATTAAGAGTTGGCGGTCGTTTCTTTTAAGAACAGCCTGAACGATGACTGCCTGCTTCGAAAGTCATTGGCAAGATGCTGCCCAAAAGTATGGAGGAACTCATGGCCAGAATAGAGAAGTATGCGAGAGCTGAGGAAGACACGCCAGGGATAAAGGCGTCAAAGCAAGAGAAGAGAAAACGGCTCGCCAAAGCAAGGCCGAGGTAATACTGGATATAACAGGCAAGAAACAAGACTGAGGGCTGCACAAACAGTCACTATCGTATTCTGAATTCCGGTCTACAAAGTGCTGGAGGGGATCGGGAACCAGCCGTATTACAGAGCACTAGAAAGGGTTCCTGGCGAATTTATGGGAATGAGCCTTGGCAAGCACTGTGCTTACCATAATGCAGATGGGCACCTGACTCGAGAATGCAGAGCCCTGAAGGCACATTTAGAAGACCTGGTTAGACAAGGCCACTTGAGGGACCTGGTAAATGAGGCCAGAACAAGGGAAAAGTAGGCGAGGTTGCCACAGGCACCGGTAGCACCACCCCCACCAGTACCACAACCGCAAGCAGATGGACCTCGAGTGATCAATGTGATTCACTCGAAGGTCAACAAGAATGAGATACGCGGAGAGACTCAAAGGGTAAGGCATTTACAGCATATATGTAAACCCAATAGAAAAGGCCTAGGGAAATTGAGTGCCAAGGACCAATGGTGTCCTTTACTGAAGCCGACCTAGAAATGGTGCAGCATCTACACAACGATGCCCTGGTGATATCCCTGAAGATTGGAGAGTGCCAAGTAAGGCGCATTCTAGTGGACCAAGGCAGCTCTTATGACATCATGTACGTCAGATGTTACAAGGAGCTCGACCTTCATCAAGATGATCTGGAGAAATCTAATAGTCCAATGGTCGGGTTCAACGGAACACCGACTTGGCCCTTGAGGGCAATAAATTTAGAGGTACAGGCAGGCACCAGGAAGCTGAGCACAGAGTTTACAATCATTGACACCCCTCGCCTTACAACGCTATCATAGGAAGGTCATAGTTGCACACAATGAGGGTTGTCCCCTCTACACTGCACCAACTGTTACGGTTTTCCACAGAACATGGAATTAAGGAGGTCAGAGAGGATCAGGTGCAAGCAAAAAATTGGTCCATGGCAGCAATGAAATCCACCTGCACCGTGTGAGAAACAGAATCAGCAGAAATTAAGGAAGAGGACATGGAGGATGTCGGCAAAGAACCAACCGAGAAGAGTGAGAAAGCCCTAAAGAAGATCCTAGTCCAGCAAGGGAATGAAGAGCGCTTTTTCCTTTTCGGCTCAGGCTTAGCTAAGGAAGAGGAAAATGAGTTAGAGACGTTCTTGAGAGCAAACATTGAGGTGTTTGCTTGGACACCATACGAGATGCCTAGCATTGACCCCGAGGTCACTTACCATAGACTGAATGTGGACAGGGCGGCCAAACCTGTCATCCAGCGAGCAAGGAGGCCTACGTTGATGTATGTTAAGGCAGTAGAAGAGGAAGTGGATAAACTTTTAGAGGCCAGAGCCATTTGAGAGGTAAACTACCCAACGTGGTTATCAAACACAATTGTTGTGAAGAAGAAGAATAAGAAGTGGAGGATCTACGTGGACTTCACTAGCCTGAACAAGGCTTGTCCCAAAGATAGTTTCCCACTCCCCAAGATTGACCAATTGGTGGATGCCACTTCAGGGCATAAAAGGATGAGCTTCCTAGACGCTTACAGGGGGTACCATCAGATAGCTATGTACCCCCCCCAATGAGGAGAATACTGCATTTATCACCCCAAAAGGGCTGTATTGCTACAAAGTAATGCCTTTCAAGTTGAAAAATGTAGGAGCAACCTACCAGAGATTGGTGACTAAGATGTTCAGACATCTAATAAGCAAAACAATGGAAGTATACATTGATGACATGGTCGTAAAGACCAAGGAACCTGAGGATCATCTGGTCGACCTGAAAGTAGTCTTCGATATCCTGAGGACATTTCGGCTCTGACTCAATGCGTCGAAGTGCGCATTTGGAGTTGGGTCAAGAAAATTCCTGGGATACTTGGTTACCAGAAAGGGCATTGAGGCGAGCCCAGATCAGATCAAGGCCATCTTGGACTTGAAGAGCCCAACGTCGGCAAAACAAATGCAAATGTTGACTGGAAGGGCTGCAGCCCTGAATAGGTTCATAAGCAGAAGTTCTGACAAATGCAAACCTTTCTTTACTTTAGTGAAGAAAGCCACGAACTTCTTATGGACAGAAGAGTGCGAAGTCGCCTTGGCCGACTTGAAAAAATACTTAACCACAACTCCAGTTCTCTCAAATCCAGTACCTGGAGAGGAGCTGTTCTTATACTTGGCGGTTTCAGAGCATGCAGTGAGTGCAGTGGTAATCAGATAAGAAAATGGAGAGCAAAGGGCAGTTTATTACGTGAGTAAAACCCTAGCAGATGCAGAGACCAGATACTTACCCTTGGAGAAACTGACACTGGCTTTAGTAATGGCTTCCAAGAAGCTGAATCATTACTTTCAAGCTTACAAGATTGTGGTATTAACTGAGCATCCTTTAAAGTCCCTGTTACAACAAGGAGATCTGACCGGCAGGATAGCAAGATGGGCAGTGGTGTTGGGCCAATATAATCTGGAATTCAAACCCAGAATAGCAATCAAAGGCCAGGTTTTAGCCGACTTCATGGCCGAGTTCACGCTAAGCGCTATTATACATCGGGCTCCGTTGAGTCGCAGTTTAGGATGTCCAGGTGAACAAGAAGAAACCCAACAGGGGATAGCAAAACAGAAGAAAGAAGAGAAACTCAGGCCTTGGGGTATTTACATCGGCGACTCATTCCGCCTGTTTATAGATGGGAGTTCAAATCGTCAAGGAGTAGGGGCAGGAGTAGTGCTAATTTCGTCAGATGGGCAAATGTTGGAACAATCTATTCGTTTGGGGTTTAAAGCCTCAAACAACGAAGCAGAGTATGAAGCACTGATCACAGGATTGAAGTTGGCAGTAGCAGTGGAAGCCGACGAGGTGATGGTCTTCTGTGACTCCCAGATGAAAAGATGATGGCCTATGTAAAGGAGGTGGGCAGATTGGTAGCCTTATTCCGGAATTGCCGACTACATCAAGTTAGCCGAGATGACAACAACCATGCTGATGCCTTGGCCAACCTGGCTAGTGCAATGAAACCAGGAGAGGCAAGGACAATAGTGGTTGACTATTTTTCAGGTCCAAGTGTAGAACCACTGAACACAGAGTATGAAGCAATGTGTGTGGAGATGGGACCAAGTTGGATGGATGCGATAATAATATTTCTTAGAGATGGGAAACCGCCAGATGATCACAAAGAAGCACACAAGATCAGACTGAAGTCGGCAAGATTCAGTTTAACAGCAGAACGACATCTCTACAGAAGATCTTTTGCTGGTCCCCTTTTGAGGTGTGTGCATCCTTCACAAGTTGAAGACTTCCTGTATGAAATACACGAAGGAGTATGTGGAAGCCACGTTGGGGGCAGGTTACTTGCTCATAGGGTCATTACTCAGGGGTACTGGTGGCCTTATATGTAGAAAGATACTGAAGCTTATGTCAGAAAGTGTGAGAAGTGTCAGAGGTTTGCACCTTTGATACACCAACCAGTAGCAGATTTAAATTCAGTATCCAGCCCTTGGCCATTTGCCCAGTGGGGCATGGATCTTGTTGGACAATTTCCTCAAGCGACTGGACAAAGGAAGTTCTTACTGGTAGCAATAGATTACTTCACCAAGTGGGTGGAAGCTGAACCCCTTGCAAAGATTCGAGATGTTGATGTGAAGAACTTCATATGGAAGAACATCATCACCAGGTTTGGGATCCCAAGGGCAATAATAGCAGACAATGGAACACAGTTTGACAGTAAGCTGATCAAAAGCTTCTGTGCAAAGTACAAAATCAAGAACTATTACTCCACTCCAAGCTTCCCTCAAAGTAATGGTCAAGCAGAAGCATCCAATAAAACTATCTTGGATGGGATTAAGAAGAGGCTGGAAGCAGCAAAGGGGAAGTGGGTGGAAGAGTTACCCAATATACTTTGGGCATATCAGACTCCGCCGAGAAGATCAACTGGGGAATCCCTATTTGACATGGCTTATGGCACAGAGGCAATAATCCCATTAGAAGTCGGCATCCCAGGGATCAGAACCCAGGGAGTGGAGAATGGGACTAATGAGGCATTTTTAGCCTGAGATGTGGACCTATTAGAAGAAATAAGGGAGAGAGCAGCAATTCGACTGGGGGCATACCAGCAGCAACTTGATAAGAAGGTTTACCCAAGAGAATTCAAGATTGAGGACCTTGTGCTGAGAAAAGTGGTCGGCAACAAGAAGGATCCAAGAAAGGGTAAGCTTGGCCCAAATTGAGAAGGACCTTATAGAATTATCTCGGCTGTCGGTAATGGTATATATCGGCTTGCGGACAGTGATGACAAAGAGTTGCCAAGACCCTGGAACACTTACAACTTGAAATTTTTCTATTATTAGATTTTTGTTTTTAAAGTTTATGTTATTAGCCGAAGTAATAATAAAATTTTACTTGATTTTTAAAATTTATGTAACACGACTAATCAGTCTGTTGACGATGTTTCTAAGTGAAACATGACGAATAACTTAGACTTATTATATGAGTTGAATTATACTTGCATATAATAGAGTTGAACTAAGTTGGCGATGTTTCTAAGTGAAACATGACGAATAACTTAGACTTATTATATGAGTTGAATTATACTTGCATATAATAGAGTTGAACTAAGTTGGCAATGTTTCTAAGCAAAACATGACGAATAACTTAGACTCATTATATGATAGAGTTGAAATTATACTTACATATAATGGAGTTGAACTAAGTTGGATTAATCTAGATCTGCTATGTTGACAGAATTAAAAACTTTGAATAGTACTAAGTACATGTCAATTAGATTAACAAAGAAACCGAGGTTGAGAACCTCGGCCAGTCTTTGTTTGAATTTGACCTCGGCGACAAGATCATAGGTACATGCTTAATGTAAATATAAGTGAAACTTAAGTTCACATTACGGGGCAGAGAGCTGGAGAATGATAAAGAAAGTTTAAGAGCTTGGGAAGGCTTGTTAAAAAATTTTACAAGCTAGAGTTGGCTTAAACACTTGTTGAAATTTCAGAAAAATTTACAAGTTAAAGATAAGCCGAGGTAATATTGCAAGAAGTACATTCCTGGTTGCCAAGATGACCAGATTGCCCAGCTTTGAGATAATAGAAGACAGAAGTCTTGATAAGTAAAAGTGAAGTGGCAAGTTTTAAATAACACTTGTGAAAATATTTTTTACAATATTTTCAAGTGTTAAACCAAGGTCGAGATGAACAAGACTGGAAGTTATGTCCGAGGTATGTTAATCCGAGAAGACTATACAGCTGAAGGCATAAACTGAAGACATGCAAAATATTCTAAGTATGGAAGCGGTAAAGCATACAAGCATACAAACACTTGAAAGAAGAAATTATAGAATGCATTCAAAAGGAAAAAAGACACTTCGGCTTACAGAAGATTACTTGTTCAAAGTACAAAAAAGGCACATCGGCCAAATACAATGCTAACATTGTTCAAAAACAAAGTATTACAACTAAGAAGGAATCAGGGAAAGAATATAAGGAAAAACAGAAATATCCTAAATATTAGGATTGGCTTCATCGGCTGGAGGTATTACACTCTTGTCAGCCTCTATCTCGACATCAATCTTACGAAGTGTGTCATCAAGGCTTTTATTGGAAGTCTCGACCTCAGCCTCAGAGGTGGTCTTTTGGACCTCGTCCTCCTCATCCTGAGTCAAGTCCAGGACTTGCTCATTCAGAGTTGGGGACTTGGCCCTAACAGCTTCGACCTTCTCGGTCTCGTTGGCCTCGGTCTAATCCTTGGACTCAGCTTTGTCCTCGGATTGGCTCAGAATGTGGGGGAATGGCAGGTCAAGGCGGCTATCATCTTTGAGAGGAGAGTCCTCGGGGATAGTCAACTCCTTCAGAGTAGCCATCCAACCAAGGGTGTAGCCCTTGTTGTATGCCTGTCTGACCTATTTCTTGTACTCCTCGCGGACGTCGGTTGCCCTCTCGGCATAGGCCTTCTCGTCCACCGCTTTGATCTCGGCAGCTTTTGTGGCCAAGGCCTCGCAGAGCTCAGCTTGGGCTTGGGCTGTTTTTGCTTCGGCCTCTTTTTTCTCGGCTTTGAGAACCTCAGCAACAGCCTCTGCAGCACCTGCCTTTTCCTCGACCACGTCTTGAGCTTGCTTGGCTGCCTTGGTCTGATCTATCAGCACTCTTATCTTGGCCTCGGCGTTGTTTAAAGATTTGAGCAAGCCAGCAACTTCCTTGGTCTTGTGGATTAACTCCTTCTTCATGTACTCGGCTTGCATTGCAAAGAAGTGGGCGTGCTGGATCGCCTAGAAAAAACGGAATGAACAAGGTTAGTAAACTTAAGTTTAAAAACAAAGAATAGAGAGTACCAAGTGTTAGGGATTTACCAGTACAGAGTGCTGCACCATCAAAGTGAAGTTTTCATATTCGCTGACCTCGGCCATACGGTTGAGGTCATTGGGAAGGAGCAACGCCGTGGAGAGGGCAATGCCGACCTCAATATCAGAGGCGCTGTCGCCGGCTTTGACTGGCTTGTCCTCAATCATGATAGAGGAGGCCCAGGGGTCATCAGATTTGAGAGAACCCGAGGTGGCTGCAGAGTCTAACCTCAGCTTCTTTGACTTAGTGGATTCGGAGGGGTCAGTCTCGGCGGGCCTCTTCTCGGTGGCGGAGGAACTTTTCTCGGCCTCAGCCAATTTCGAAATCGGCAAGGTGTCCTCAGAATCGATCTGAGTCACTGTTGCCTTTGCTTGGGCCTTTTTCAGCCTCTTTAGCTTGGCCTTTGCCTGGGACTGTGATGGGGAAGATCGGACTGTCACGATGCCCAAGATATCAGCCAAAAGGTCTTCGGCTACGGCCTTCTTTCGCCCCATTTCATCGGCAGTGGCAGCAACTGTAACCTTGGTTCTAAAGTGGATTGCTGGAAGTGCAGTCGGTGGGTTGGCTGGATCGTAAGCCGACTGTAGACACCCCATTTTTGACCATCCTCAAGACTTGGACGTCATCGTTTGAACACTCGATGATCATCCATGCTCGTGTTTGTTTTGAGTTCTCGAAGGTCTCGGCTGCACGCCTTGCCTTAGGATCTCTTAACTTGTTTGTTTTGTGCTTGGTTATGGACCAAGGACTTGTGGTTTTGCTCCTAAGGGAAGAGGGTGGCTTGTTGGCCATCTCTACAACCCATCGGCTAAGGCCTTGTGCCATCGGCCTTGTTTTCTTGCTATCGGCCATAAGTGTTGGCCGATCGGCACTCTTTTTGGTCGATCGGCACTCCTTTTGGTCGATCGGCCATATTTCTTGGCCGAGACCTTTCCACCTGCTTTTGCAGATATTTTTGTGCCAGCTGTGACAGCTGGTAAGCACAGATCTCATCCTCCATACATGTGTATAGAGGGATTGAATCAAGACTCAAGCTTGTTTAACAAGCTTGAGAATTGATTTTCTATAAGAAGGGAGACCCATCTCCCTTTCCAGAGGTTCTAAAATCTTGATATACAAAACATATACCACTCTCTCTCTATATTTTCTCTCTCTCTCTCTCTCTCTCTCTCTCTCTCTATTTGTGCTTGTTCTTGCTCAAAAGTGTATTTTTTTCATATTTTTGCACTAAAGCACCTACTAGAACACCATCCTTTTGTTGCTGAGGTACTTAGGAGCTGGTGTTAGTGTTTTTGGACTGGTTTTGGTCAGAGAAGAGTGCTGGAGTTGTGTTCTTGAAGGTGTTCTTTAAGGGTGAGTTAACTAGCCTTTAAACCCTTGTTTTGGTTTAAGGTTTTGGACCTATTTGCATGCTGATTTAAGCTTAACTTTCTACTGTAAAAAGTTCTGATTTTTCATGCTTGTAATGTTTGTTTAAGGTCACTTTTGCGTTGGGGGTAGTCTACCCCCTCTTAGGCCTTGTTTGGCCTTGTTTTGGCCTTCTTACCACTGAAACTTAGAGGATTTTCAGTAGTGGAAATGGTGTTTTGAGGTCCCAAATAGGAGAGGGTCATCCCCTCTCCTTATGTCCCATATGCTTGTATTGATGGCTCATAAAAGTAACATGTTTGTTAAGCTTGTTTTGGCTCCATCTTAGCATATATTAGACCTGATTTCAGCATGATATACCTCTGTCTAAGGTTGGTTTGATAGCCTCTTGCATGCACCATGCACTTGTAGTGCAATCCTCTCTATTGCCTTAACATGCATCTTGTGTTTGGATCATCATTCTTGCATGTTTTGGCTCAACTCAAAGAAGCTTTCCCTCATGTTTTACCATGCTTGAGCTCTGTTTGATGTTGTTTTAGTCATACATGCATTGCTTTGTATAGCCATAGTGCATTCTAGCTTGTTAACCTTGAGTGTCCAAGTCACTAGCATGCATTGATTAGACCATTTTCATGATTTTGCATCATTTTATATGTGATTTCAGTCCATATAATGTGGTCATGCACTCACATTTGTCAACTTTTCTACGCATTAGGAGGTTTGTGTTTTGAGCCTTGAACATGAGCCATTATGCATGTCTTATTGCTTGAGCTTTTGGGATGCCATCTCAATGGGTTTTTGGGCTTATTTTGACATGCCATAACTTAAATTTTCATTGGTTAAATCATGCCATGCTTGGTCTTGGTAGGTGTAGTGTAACCCTTTTTATTGGCCTTGCATGCATCATGCTTTATGCCATTCATGTTGGCTTGTTTTAGCTTTGGCCCATACATGTTTTAGACTCATTTTGGCATGATCTAGGACTGTTTTGGTTGTCCTTGGCCCTTTGGGGTTTGATTCATGTGGCTTTGATATAAGTTCCTATGCTAGTTTCAAGCTTTGAGCTCTCTTGCATGCCATACTTGTCTTGCTTGGTTGATTTGGCATCATTCCATACTTAATTTCAGAGCATATAGACTTGCCATGCTCCCACTTTTGTCACCCTTTGAGTGCCTCTAAGGGTTGTGTTCTTGTTGCCTAGCTTGTGGACCAATATGTGTGCATGCATATTTTGCCTTTTGGTGCCTTGGTTTTGGTGTTTTGGCCACTGATTTGGGCATGATTGAGATCTGTCCATTTTAGTTTAAGTCCATTTTGCATGTTGTTGCATGCTTGGTACATTGCATGTTGTTGCATGCTAGTTGCATTACATAACATTGTTGCGTACTTGTTGCATACCATGTTGTTTACATGTTTAGGTTCCATAGCATTGTTTATATGCCATTAGCGTTGTTAAGTTATGCATGCATTGCATTGTGTTTGGTTTGGATGTCAAGCCAAACACGAGGAACGAGGGACGTTTCATACTTGAAGTGATGAAACGTGCCTCAATTCTCGGTCACCGACCCTCTTGATTATGCATGATAGAGGTTAAGGCATTTATGCGTTTTTGTGCATTTCATCCATATTGATTTGTGCAACTCGGCCTCTTTGGCTATCATGCATCGAAATGCGAGATTGATGGCTCGAGAGTCGAGCACTACACTCCTTTGAGCTTCAAACATGATAAAGAGTGTGGTTGTACAAACATTTTCTTGTAAATGTATTGCCATGCCTCTGTTTGTACTCTGCTGCAGCAAAAGGAGGAGTTTGCAAGAAGAGATGGCCGATCGGCTATCTAGTGTGCCGATCGGCTGAAAATATTTGGCCGATAGTCTCAAAATTGGTCGATGACCATTATCCACTGGCCGATGGCCACCCCTCTTGGCCGATGACCTCTCAGAATGTCCATGAGGTAGGTCAGAAGTATCACAGAAGTTGACATAATTTTCAGAGGTGCAGAACAGTGCAAACAGAGGCAATATGAGGCATGGCAACGGATTTCCGAGCGAAGCCGACCGAGCATGCATTTCTTCATCGCCCGCGAGGCCATTTCAGTGTTCATGATTAATTTGTGTAATTTAATCATTTGATTGGTTTTGTAATATTCATTTAGCTTAGTATAGCTATTTGTTTCAATTCGGTTGTGTAATAATTAATTAGCTAGGATAGTTAGTTAATTAGTTGGTTTGTATTATTCATTTGGACCCTCCGTCGAGAGGGCACATTGTTGTAATAAGTGTGCGTGAGTGTGTGAATGTCTTCCAATCCCACGTCTTTCTCCCTTTTACTTAACTGCTTTCGATGGTTAGTTTTAGGACATGTTTCGATTAGCATTCTTATGTTTGCATGTGTGCATCATTCATTTGTCTTACATGCACCGGGCTCGGCGCATCATACAAACCGCATTGTATTTCAATACATTTACTTGAATACGTGTTCAACAGCATGTTATCAAGTTGCATCTCATATGTCATCTTAGAATAGCCGAGCCTATTTCTAGTTGCATTTTGCATGTGTTGCATTAGTCATCTTAACATGAACTAGGATCATGCATGATTTCTAACTATTTTTCTGTTTTGGCTCGGAGTACACTGTAAGAGTTTATGCTTTAGCATCTTACATGAGTGTGAGTGTTGCCATAATAGCATGCTTGCCACGAGGCTAACTGCTTAAGTGTTTAATTGCATGAATGCCTATGGATGAAGGTTGGATTGCTTGAATTGGGACAATTCATTAAATGTATGTTTTAAGTCCACTTGAGGTGGCAAAATCATGTTTTCTAAGCCCACTCGAGGGTGGCAAATCCACGTCTTAGCCTACTTGCGAGTAGCACCTTCAAACCATTTTCAAACAAACAAACATGAGATGTTTTATTCCAACTTCGGCGATCTAGTCTATACTTGTATGCTGTGCGTATCGCATAGTAATTCTGGGCTAATAAACCGGAATAAGAACGCATGTATTTTCAAAAACAAAATATCATGTTAGTAAAGGCCAATCTTTAGATCGGGCGAGTGGGGGTGCTCATTGCATGACCTTCCCTCTCGTACCCAAGTTCCCGAGCCGAGGCAACTTTGGTGATGACGGACACGTGGCCTTAGGCACGAGTCAAGGTTTCCTAAATTTCCCAAAACAAAACATTTAGGTGGCGACTCTGTATCTGGCAAAGCAGTCCATGTTTGGCACTTCTTTATAAAATCAATTTTCCAAAACGATTTGTCGGATTTGGACTCTTTGGTGATTTATCGGTCTTGCATTGCACTTTGCGAGATTAGATTCAGAACCGTGACATTGAGTCTGAACTGTAGTAGCTAAGAACAAACCGATTTCGCGCCTTCGCGCGCGGAGCCGTGACATTCGGGCACATCTACACCGACGCCTTAATACTTTGGCATTTTCGGCTATGAGTTCTGCCTGTAGGAGCAAAGATAGGAACTCGGTGACGGCGTTGACGCTGGGCTGGAAGAATTAGTTATGGAGCAAAAGTTGATGGCTGCTCTACTGGGTCAGATGTGGAGGCTTGGTCTGGCCGTGGTGACGAAGTGGTAGGAGGAGTTATAGCAGAAGGAGAGGACTTACTCTTCTTCGGGACGTCGGGCAAAGTGGATTTGTAAGTAGGAATGTAGTCAAGCAGCAGAGGGGCCTTGCACTGATTAACAGGCAAGCCCAACAACCTCTTAAAGTCTTTGCTGGGGAAGAATGTCTTGTGAAAGTCTTTGGGTGGCTGAGGGAGAGCTGCAAGTTCAAAAAACCGACATTAGAACATATGAAAGGAACAAAGTAATAAAAAGACTTCAAAACAAGTAAAGTGACATTTGGTTCTTACCATTACTCTCTTTAAAGACTGATCGGCTCAAGGGGTAGAGGTGAAGGTCATCATCTGGTAGGAAGTCCCAATTGCCCGAGACGATGAAATAATCATCTCCAGCACCTTTGTTGGAGTTTGGGAGGTCGACGATGAGTTTGTATTCTGTGGATCTCAGCTTAAGGTAATAGATGTAGCCCTTTTCTGACTTCAGGCCACACATGGTGTAACAGTATTGGATGTCGGCTAGAGTAATCCTAGCGTTCTCTTTGCTAGCTAGGGCAATTATATCATTTATGACTCTATAAGAGTTAATGGCCAATTGCATCGAGTTGAGCTTATAGTAGTGAGGGACTTCTCTGAAAAGGATGTTTAGTGGGAACCTAAGTCCGCACTCTATAAAAGCGACTACTGGGAAGGGCATGAAATTGTCGTTGGGCATGATGGAGTCCTCCTCCCCAGCCAACCTAAGATGGACATTGGCAGGGATGGAGAACTCTTGCCTAAAGCATTCAAGCTTCTCTGGGTGTCTACCCTCCACCTAAACATACCCATGATGTCGGCTAAGAGGGGCAAGGTGAGAGAATTCAGAAGAAAGTGGTTCGTATAGGTTTGGGGGACCACCGCTAAACCCAAGACAGAAATGGGGACAAGGGTTTTTCAAGATCAAAGAGAGATTGTTACAGTTTCCCTAAATTTTGTGATTTCTATACCAAAACCCAAGCCTAAATCTACGGAAACAATAATTGAGGGCAAGAATCTGGAAGTAAAGCAAGAAAAACAGAAAAAACAACAATGATTCAGATTCAAGAAGACAAGCAAGAATTCAAAGAACACTGAATAAAGTGTGTGCAGATGAGCAAAGCCAAGGATAGTGGCAAAATTGCGAAAACAAATGTATGAACAGTATTATGTGTGTATATGTATACACAGAAAGAGATTGGGCAGAAGCAAAATCGTGAAACAATCGTGCTCGATACATGAATGATGGAATTCAACGCACAAGTAAATATTCAAAGAACATGAACAGGTTCGCAATGGCAACAATTGAATATAGTAAAATTTTGCAATAAATTGAAGGCTGAAAAAGGAGGGAAAAACAGTGACTCACCAAAGAAAATGAAGCCGGTATGAAGTACGCCGGAGTCAGACGGTGGCAATGAGCAGAGAAGAACAGCAAATGCTTTGTCGGATGAGGTAAATAAAGTGGTTATAGAGAGTTTTGAAGGTACAAAAATGGAGGTTCGAAAGAGAGAGGGTCTGAGTAGAGAGAGAGAAGGTGTTTTTTCAAAAGTGAAGAGACAGAGAGAGAATGAGGTTTTTTGTCAAAATAAGAAAAGGCGGCAAACCACAATGAATGTGCCTTGGACGACGTGCCTATTAGGCGGTGTGTGCAGAAGTGACGCGACCTGATGGCGCGTGTCAGGTACGGATCAATGAAGAAAAGACGCGTGGTGAAAACGGTTGAGAAACCATGTGTGACAGCTCATGCGCAGGAAGAACTCATGGAGTTCTTGATTTAATGAAGCAAAGACCTCGACTGTGGGGACGATCTCGAGTATAAAAAAAAAAAACTTGGTTCTTGGGCAATGGTAAAGCATACTGCAGTCCTGGATAGATGGAGCTGACGTGCAATGACCTCGGTCATGAAGGGATAGAGTAAGCTTTTTAGCCAACGTGCTATATGGACAAAGGAAATAGGTTCCATCACCTTAGAATGCCGAGGTACTAGAACCTAGGGGGCAGTTGTGGGGACATATTTTTGTGAATGACAACACGTGGCCAAGGTGGTATCGAAGTACCAGCCGAGGTGCCACGTGTCCTGGTCATGATGCCGAGGTGATCTCGGCTGGGCCGAGGTTATCTGCGAAGATACCGGAATCCGAGATGAACGGATAAATAGATAAAGGACAAGAGTCCTGGAGTAAGGGAGGACTTCAGTTTGGATGAAGATAAAACTGTTAGGGAATTTATCCCTATTTAACTAGGAGTCCAAGATAGGCATTGAGCCAGAGTCCATTGAAGCTAGGCTTGTACGAGGACCAGGTTAGTGCAAGTTATAAAAGAAAGGCACCCTCGTGGGTCTAAGGTACGCTTTTGGTATTATGGCTAGTGAGTTAAGCACTTTTGCTATCTTTAAGAGATAACTGAGCACTGACTTGATCGTCGGAGTGCCCCCGGGTGGACGAACCACTGCCGGAGTCTTATCTTTCTGTGACAGGTTGTTCGGGCGCAATCTATTCTGCCGGTGTTCTCTAGCTAAGTACCTGTTTGGCAGTGTGGTCAGAAATAAGCACACACATAAAAATGACTGCCGATTGTCCAACTTATATAATTTGGATGATTAAGCCGAGTTGAAATTCAATGTATCAATTATTTTTTTTAAAAAAATTAATAGAAAAGACTACTGTAATCAATAATATTACGACTTAACTAATCATAAATTATCTAGAATTATCATCCTGTAATTCAGATTTATTCTACACATAGATTCCACACTATACAAATTCAATTTCAACCACACAACACCCATTTGGAGTACATTTGGGATTTGTAAGTAGGGTTCATAGCAGGGGTGTTCACGCGTCCCGAACTCGCCCCTAAAGGTTTGGATCATAACCGGTCAGTAATCATGAGATTACCTACGGTCTCAGACATAAATCTAATCATATTTAATCATATGGGGCCAAAAGCGGAAGTAGAAATAAGATCTAATACAGAAACTTCTTATGAGCTTATGCATAAATGGCTTGAATAAAAACTTCTTATATATTAATAACTCACACTCTTACATATATAATAAGATTCCATGTGTCTAAGATCTTTCATACATCACTGTCATACAAAATCAGAACTTATATACAAAAATGGTCAAGTATGACCAACAAAAAGAAACAGAAAATCAAAAGACCAAATAAACAAAAGTTTCACTCATGAGGCGCACATGACAAACTTCACAAAACTCGGTATCCTTCACACTTTCACTGTAACGGCCCAAAATAAATGTAATATATCATCCAAAACAATAAGTAAATAACATTATGAATCAGAGTATAATACCCTTCTATTACATGAGATTCAATTGTACAAAAGGGTGACACATGCGATTTACATTCATAAATAGAACACTCTGAATCTGCAGCATGTGTTATCAAACAGTAATAATGTAATAAAAGCTAAACAGATAATTATATACCCTGAAGGCTTACATCTTTCTAAGTCAAGACTTGGGTACATCAAAAGTGAGTTGTAAGCTCAATACAAATAAAGCCCTAGGCTTATACAAAAGTTAATACAAAATAACCAAAAACTGAGCCTTCAGTTCCATAGTCCTCCCAAGCTAAGTCCTTAGCGGAGGCATATCACCAGTACCTGAAAATGATTTTTCCCAAATAGGGTGAGCCAAAGCCTAGTAGAAATAATCTAACACAGTATATGAATCTTAACAAAGATATAAGCGTGATATGCACATACAATGTCCATGATAAAATCATTTATTACTCTTTTGCAAAATCATATTATGTCGAACTTATATCTCGATCCATCTTATCTCCATTCATAAGTCATTTCCATTTTATTCAGACAACCAAACTGAGGATACAACTCAGTAGGTCTCTAACCAATACAGCCATCACACAAACACTTCTATTTTCCATTTTACGGATATTTCATCCGCGGGAATCGACACCCATGTATACTTGTGGTTTCCAGGACTTTCATCCTAGACACTCTGGCCAACTTAATTCATTGGAGTCCATCTCTTTTCTTCTCTCAAACATGGAGTACAGTCCCTTTCTTCTCCTAAACAACATACATTCACAATATATTAAAGATGTGACAACACTCAATACAAATGGATGAGAAATTAGTTTCAATTAACCTAATTCTCATGTAATTTCTACAACAATCATAACTATCCTCCACCGATAACCCAAAACAGATATACAATATCCAAGATAGATAATTTATCCAAATTTCAAAGTGTGAGCGGTAATGCATAACCAACTCCACCAGTCATATCAACATCCATCCAATTTCAAATTTCCAATACCAATTCCATTTTATTTATACAAAATAAATATTTAAGACATTTTAGGGCAAATGCCATTTCCTTCCTAAATCCAACCCAAGTATCAAAATCAGCAATTTTATTACAACACAACCTCATATTCACTCCTATAACCATTTCTAATACATCCATTAGTAAACCCTTCTTTTGATTTTAAACCAAAACCCCATGTTTGTTCAAAATCACAATAATTTTTATACAAAACAAATATCTAAGTTAAAAACCATAGAAGAGCGTAGAAAAGTCATTCCTCAAAGTTAGAAGACAAACAAAGTAAGGAAGAAACTTGGATGAAGCCGAAGCACAACTCTATTCGGATGAAAACGTAGCCCTTGAGATGTTCTACCTTTTTAACAAAGGCACATGGGTAGAAAAACCACTAAATCTAGGTGAAAATGTAGAGAGAGTGTGAGTTTTAGAGAGAGAAATTTAAAATGTTTAGAGAGAGAATGGAATGAAAAAGTGATGTAAAATGTCACTTTTATGGACTGAAATACGCACAATCTGCTCGAGTGCAAGAAGTGACGCTCGAGCGTCCAAACACAATAAGTTGTTCCGCTCGAGCGCAAGAAGTGATGCTTGAGCATAGATTACACACTCCCAGTAGTTTTGCAAACAGTAGACCAACGCTCGAGCGCAAGAAAGGCCGCTCAAGCTGAGGCTGCTCGAGCGTAGGAATAACCGCTCAAGCGTAGAATACACTCTCGTAGTAGTTTTGCAGACCTACAAAAGTATTGAGAATTCACAAATCCCACTCAAGCGCAAGAAGTAACGCTCGAACAGAGGAGTAAAATTCTTGGCAACAAAAGTTTGAAAACCAAGCTACCTACATGTTCCAAACGCAACCAATACAACCCAATAATCAAACTCAAGGAAATATAAGGGAAGTAAGACATGAACAACAATATGAAACCATGAAACTCGAGTCCAGAATACAATTTGGCTCGGGTCTAAACCAGAATCGCTATAACCTCCCCCCCTTAAAGAATTTCGTCCCCGAAATTCAAATCAATTTTTAAAACTATGTTTAAACCAATTACAATAATGATACTTATTTAATTTCATTACCATGACTGATTCTCCGGTGATCAATTCTCATCAACTCGATACACAAGTTCTAATATTAAAACTACAATTCATATTTTCCAAAACAAATACAATGTATTTAATAAACCCGTGTTTCTAAAACATATACAATGTTTCCATAATTTCAAATCATATACAATGTTTTCATATTTCATTAACATAATATAATCTCAATGCATGCTCAAACATCAACAAATAAGTCCGGATACTTCTCATGGACTTCCAACTCACGTTCCCAAGTTGCTTCCTCAACTCTGTGATGTCTACACAACACTTTAACTAAGGGAATTGTCTTGTCTCGCAAGACTTGGTCTCAAGTATCCAAGACTTTTACTGGTCTCTCCTCAAACGAGGCATCTTCATCTACCTCTAAGTCGGTCCAATCCAAAACATGAGATGGATCCGGCTTATACTTCTGAAGTATACAAATATGAAACACATCGTGAACCCTGGAAAGTTGTGGCGGCAAGGCCAGGTGATAGGCTACCTCTCTAATCTGCTCACGAATCTCAAAAGGCCCAATAAATCTAGGGGACAACTTCCCACTCTTCTCAAACCTCATCAAATCCCGCCTAGGTGATATCTTCTAAAAGACATGATCACCTACCTCAAAAGACAGAGGTCTCTTCCTACGGTCAGCATAACTTTTCTGGCGATTCTGGGTAGTAACGAACCTCTCACGGATAAGTGCAACTTTCTCCGTCGTTTCTCGGACTAACTTTGGACCCAACATTGATGCATCACCCTCATCAGCCCAGCACATAGGGGATCTATACGGTCGACCATACAAGGCCTCAAACGGTGCCATGCCAATACTCGACTGGAAGCTATTGTTATAGGCAAACTCCACTAAGGGCAAGTGCCTCTCTCATGACCCCTTAAAGTCAAGAACATAACCTCGAAGCATATCCTCAAGGATCTGAATAGTTCATTTGGACTGTCAGTCAGTCTAAGGATGATACGCAGTGCTAAAAGTCAATATTGTGCCCAAGGTACTCTGTAGGCTCTATTACAAGCGAGCCGTGAAATGCGGATCTCTATCTGAAACAATAATTATAGGGACCCCGTGCAACCTCACTATATCCCTAATATAAAAGTCGGCAAGATAATCTACCGAGTCACTCACGCGCATAAGTATAAAGTGCGCCGACTTCTTCAACCGGTCTACTACCACCTAAATTGCATCACTACCCCGTTGAGTCCTCAGAAGGCCCACAACAAAATCCATCGTGACATGCTCCCACTTCCACTCTGCTATAGGCAAGGGTTGCAACAAACCCGCTGGCCTTTGATGTTCAGCCTTCACTTGTTAACAAGTAAGGCACCTCGATACAAACACGACCACATCCTTCTTCGTTTCCCTCCACCAAAACTAGTGACTAAGGTCGTGATATATCTTTGTGCCTCCCGGTTGCACCGTAAGGCATGAATGTTGAAACTCTCGGAGTATGTCCTCTCGACAAGACTCCGACACGAAAAGACGATCATGGTATTTAACACTCGAGTCGGGATACACATTCCAGCCTTTCTCTACCTTTCTAGTAGAGATCTTTTCTCGGAGGGTTTCTACCTTAAGATCACTCTTTTGCGCTTCTATCACTCGGTTCACAAGGGTAGGTTGTGCCACTACCGAAAACAAGGCTGCAGACTCTACGGACTCGCCAAGATGCAAGTTAAACTCACCAATAGCACCCAACATCTCTCATTCCCCGAATGACAATACTAGCCACACTACCAATGGATTTCCTACTTAGAGCATTGTCCACAATATTGGCCTTCCCCGGATGATAATGCAAATCAAAGTCATAATCTTCTATAAAATCCATCCACCTCCTCTGTCTCATATTCAAGTCTTTCTGTGTAAACAGATATTTCAGACTCTTGTGGTCAGAAAACACTTCAAACTTCTAGCCATACAAATAATGCCTCCAAATCTTTAAGGCAAATATCACCGCCACTAACTCTAAGTCATGAGTAGGGTAGCTCCTCTCATGTGTTTTCAACTGCTACGAGCCATAAGCTACTACCTTCCCTTCCTGCATCAATACACAACCCAAACCTTCCTTTGAAGCATCATAATACACCGAATAGCCCACACCCCTCTCCGAAAGAATCAGTACTGGAGCAGTGGTAAGCCTAACCTTAAGCTCTTGAACAGACTTCTCACAAGTCTCATTCCACACGAACTTAATGCCTTTCCTCGTCAGTCTAGTTAACGGTGAAGCTAATCTAGAGAAATCTTTCACAAACTGACGGTAATACCCAGCCAACCCTAAGAAACTACGGATCTCAAAAGCATTCTTCGGTTGTTCCCAATCTTGCATTGCCTTTATCTTGGATGAATCTACAGTCACCCCTTCCCCAGATACCACATGGCCTAAAAACTTTATTTCTCTCAACCAGAATTCACATTTCCCAAACTTGGCATAAAGTTTGTGGGCTCTAAGTAACTCAAGTACTACCCGCAAGTGTTCTTCGTGCTCCTCTTCAGAGGGTGAATATATCAATATGTCGTCCACAAAGACGACTACAAAGCGGTCTAGGAACTCACAGAAAATCTGATTCATCAAATCCATAAACACGGCTGGTGCATTGGTTAGCCCAAAGGGCATCACAAGAAACTCATAATGCCCATACCGTGTACGGAATGCCGTCTTCTGGATATCCTCCTCCCTTACTCTTAACTGGTGATAACCCGATCTCAGGTCTATCTTAGAAAAGCAACAAGACCCCTTCAATTGATCAAACGAATCATCTATATGAGGCATTAGATACTTATTCTTAACAGTTACCCGGTTCAACTTTCGGTAATTGATACAAAGTCGTAACGCACTATCTTTCTTTTTGGCAAAGAGAGCCGGTTCTCCCTAAGGCGAAGTACTAGGGCGGATCAAACCCTTATTTAGCAGCTTTTGGAGTTGAATCTTTAATTCACTCAACTCGGCGGGTGCAAATCTATATGGTGCTATAGAAATCGGTGTCGTACCAGGCATTAAATCAATTGAGAACTCAATCTCACGATGAGGTGATAAACTAGTGAGATCCTCAGGAAAAATATCCGGGTATTCACAAACTACCCTCGGCAACTTCATCACACTCACTACCTAAGAAGTTGGCAAGAAAACAACTAAGCTCACTCCGCCTACGCGGATCATACACCGGTGATAAAACTCTATCAGCTCTATCCTCCATGAAATAAAAGCAATCACCGCTCAAGGTACATACAGTAACCCTTTGACGGTAACAATCTGTGACAGCCCGATACGATGACAACCAGTCTATACCCAAAATAGCATTATAACTAGGCATGTCAATCAACACAAATGCAAAAGGAAGTCGGCAACTGGCAACCTCTATGTCACAACCCCGACACCCCTGCTCCAAAATAATCTCACCATCAATAGGTGACTCTACACTGAGAGGAGATGCTAACCGAGCCAACTCTAATTCCAAAGCTGATGCAAATGTAGACGAGATAAATGAATGGGATGCACTCGTATCAATCAACACATTAAATGGAATTACATAATAAGAAAGTACTTTCACTATCGAAGGTGTTGGTACTAGGTCTGGCGCGATAACAACATACACACGCCTTGTAGGTCTCTGGTCTACCTGCTCACCCCTCGGAGCATAGGTCTGATGCACAGATTGAGCCGAAAAGGCTCCCTGATTAGCCACCGAGGCTTGAGCTGACTGTGCAGGTTGGTGGCTTTATGTCTACCTCGAACCAAACGTACCAGGTGTGCCACCCAACTAAGGGCAAAACTTTTTCATATGCCCTGCCTGCTCACACTGATAACAAGTGAGCAGCTGCCCTCTCCACTGGCTCTAGCTCTGAGAATGAGCAGAAGATGATGCCGACCGCTGCCCTCCTCCTCTTTGCGGGCAAGCTGGAGACTTGTGGCCCAACTGACCACACTTGAAGCAAGTGAAATCTCCCTGACCACTTCTCCCAGAACCTGAACTCGGCACTGGAAAAGTGGACCTCGATTGCGTTCCTTAGGGCTGTTGTGGGTTAGAACCCTTCTGTCTCTTACTGTCCCCCTAAACATCCTAACTCCTCCTAGAGCCCCTCATCCGTTCCTCCTCCATTTACATCACGGTCTCAAGATGAGCCACCGCCTCCACAAGGCGTTCATAATCTCTAATTATTGACCCATCCACTTTGAACATGAGCCCGGTCCTCAACATTTTCTCGAACTCTAAACAACAGCGCTCCTCAGTCGCCATGAGTTCCGGTGCAAACCTCGAAAGACTAGTAAATGCGGCCTCAAACTCGGCTACCGGTGTGCTTAACTGCTTGAATTGAAAAAACTGGTCCCTCAGCTTGAGAGGCAAAAACTTGTCCTGGAAGGCGTTGACAAAGCCTCCTAAGTCACTCCAATGTGCCCATGCGCATACTTCCACCATTGACCTGCATCTCCCTTCAGTTGGAAGGATGCCAATGTCATTCTCAATCCGTTGTCCTCGATGCCAAGCATCTCAAACGTCTGTTCTAGCCACTCATCTGCCTTTAGTGGCTCCTTGGGATCGCCCAAAAACTTGTCAAATTAGACTAGAAAAACTCTTGCTTCAAGAATGACGGCCTTGCCTCAATTACTTGGGCCTCGACTTGATTCTCAACCCTAAGAATGTCCATAGATTCTCGCAATGCTCTGGCCATTTCGTGGGCTAAGACACCCATGGCCTATTGACCAACTGGTTCAGCCACATTGGCCTGACCAACCATTTCTTCTTGCGCCGGAATCTCATCCGGTAAGGCACCTCCTGCCTCCTTGGCCTACCACGCCTACCACCACCATGTCCACGTTCTGACATCCTAAAGAAGGTAACAAAGAGATTAGCACATTTACAAATGTGCCGAAGCTAACTCACTCGCATCCTAAAGTGGTGGACAACAGTAATTCACTCCACGTAAGCACATAGTCACATAAACACATACGAATTTCCTTCCTAGATAACCACCATCGCTGGCGTTGCCAAAGGTCTAATTAAAAATAACAGTGATCAAGTGCTCTTCTAACAAGACTTCTATAAACCCGTAGACTCAATCAATATCTTAGGAATCAAATCTCATACCTATATAATCATATAAGCATGTTATCACATAGCATACCATACATACTAATGTCTCTATCAAGCGAAACAAACCCATTGTAGTAATAGCCACTTCCCACTTATCCAAAATATTCAAACTCGGTACGCTCTGATACCAAGTTGTAACGCCCCGAAATAAATATAATAAACCATCCAAAACGATAAGTAAATAACATTATGAATCAGAGTATAATATCCTTCTATTACATGAGATTCGATTGTATAAAATGGTGACACATGCGATATACATTCATAAATAGAACGCCCTGAATCTATAGCATGTGTTACCAAACAGTAATAATGTAATAAAAGCTAAACAGGTAATTATATGCCGTAAAGGCTTACATCTTTCCAAGTTAAGGCTTGGGTACATCAAAAGTGAGTCGTAAGCTCAATATAAATAAAGCCCTAGACTTGTACAAAAGTTAATACAAAATAACCAAAAACTAAGCCTTCAACTCCACAGTCCTCCCAAGCTAAGTCTTTTGTGGAGGCATATCACCAGCACCTGAAAATGATTTTTTCCAAATAGGGTGAGCCAAAGTGCAGTAGAAATAATCTAACACAATATATGAATCTTAACAAAGATATAAGTGTGATATGCACATACAATGTCCGTGATAAAATCATTTATAACTCTTTTGCAAAATCATATTATGTCAAACTTATATCTCGATCCATTTTATCTCCATTCATGAGTCATTTCCATTTTATTCAGACAACCAAACTGAGGAGACAACTCAGTGGGTCTCTAACCAATACAGCCATCACACAAACACTACTATTTCCCATTTTACAGATATTTCATCCGCGGGAATCGGCACCCATGTATACTCGTGATTTTTGGGACTTCCACCTTGGACACTGCGGCCAACTTAATTCAATGGAGTACATCCCCATTCTTCTTCCAAACATGGAGTACGTCTCCTTTCTTCTTCCAAACAATATACATTTACAATGTATTCAAGATGTGACAACACTCAATGCCAATGGATGAGAAATTAGTTTCAATTCACCTAATTTTCATGTAATTTCTACAACAATCATAGCTATCCTCCACCGATAGCTCAAAACAGATATTTCTAAACAGCTATACAATCTCCAAGATAGATAATTTATCCAAATTTCAAAGTGTGAGTGGTAATACATAACCAACTCCACCACCCATATCAACATCCATCCAATTTTACATTTCCAATACCAATTCCATTTTATTTATACAAAATAAATATTTAAGACATTTAAGGGCAAACTCTCTTTCCTTTCTAAATCCAACCCAAGTATCAAAATCAACAATTTTATTACAACACAACCTCATATTCACTCATATAACCATTTCCAATACATTCATTTGTACCCTCTTTTGATTTTAAGCTAAAACTCTAGGTTTGTTCAAAATCTCCTAAAATCACAATATTGTTTATACAAAACAAATAGCTAAGTTAAAAACCATAGAAGAGTGTAGAAAATCCCTACCTCAAAGCTAGAAGACGAGCAAAGCAAGGAAAAAGCTCGGATGAAGCCGAAACCCAACTCTATTTGGATGAAAACGTAGCTCTTGAGATGTTTTACCTTTTTAACAAAGGCACACAGGTAGAGAAACCACTAAGTCTAGGTAAAAATATAGAGATAGTGTGAGTTTTAGAGAGAAAAGCTCTAGTTCTAGGGTTTTTGAAATGTTTAGAGAGAGAATGGAATGAAAAAGTGATGTAAAATGTCACTTTTACAGACTGAAATATGCATAGTCCGCTGGAGCACAAGAAGTGACGTTCAGTCGTCCAGACACAATAAGTTGTTCCGCTCGAGCGCAAGAAGTGACGCTCGAGCGTAGATTACACACTCCCAGTAGTTTTGCAAACAACAGACCAACGCTCAAGTGCAAGAAAGGCCGCTTGAGTTGAGACCACTTAAGCGCATGAATAACCGCTCGAGCTTAAAATACACTCTCCTAGTAGTTTTACAGACCTGCAAAAGTACCGAGAATTCACAAATCCCACTTGAGCGCAAGAAGTGACGCTCAAGCAGAGGAGTAAAATTCTGGGCAACAAAAGTTTGAAAACCAAGCTACCAACTTGTTCCAAATGCAACCAATACAACCTAGTAGTCAAACTCAAGGAAATATAAGGGAAGTAAGACATGAACAACAATACGAAACCATTAAACCCAAGTCCAGAATACAAATTGGGTTCTAAACCAAAATCGTTATATTCACTAGGGCTGGGGCTGGATATCTCGCTGCTCACCTAAATACATATATATAAACGGAGTGAGCTAACGCTTAGTGAATAGCATCAGAGTAAAGCGGTTACGTGAATGAGATCTAGTAAATGACATAAGCATTTCTATATCATAAGTAATTCATAACGGAACAACTTTCACTCCAACAGATAATAGAATGACCTTGGGTCCAATCATTTACGGTTGTATATTGACCATTCGATCAACTCATAACAGATAATCAGACTTATTAGATGATCAGAACAACCTTGGGTCTATCTTATCAAATGTACAAAACGACCTTGGGTCCATTGTACACATTCAAGTCATACCAATCACATTTACAAATATCATATTGATCAGACAGAGAGAAACTCATTCACACTTGCAAAATTACAGTTTCGGAAAGCTTACCACAGTAGGATATACAGAAAATAAAGTAATTACAAAAATATCTATACTAAGATATTACTCAGAATGATTTGGTTGTTGACTCGTCCCTACGAATGATCCTACACAATCATAAACACACACATGTTGAATCATATTGCTTAACCGAATTGTTCTTTCACTCATTCAATTCCCTAAGCTTCATTCTAACTCTTTAATTCATTAAGATGTTCAACTTATGCCTAATAATGCTCAAAAAGGAATGAGAATGCACATTTGATCAGAATACGTCTTTTCCAAATTTGCTGAAACATAGCACTTTGCTCGAGCGCAACTCTGGTCACTCGAGCAGACCACTTGATCTGCAAAAGTACTAGATGGTCCTAATCTAGGCTCGATGTTTGCTTCAGCCAAGGTGTAAAGTAAAAAGACGGTCGCTTGAGCGGTGACTTGGTCGCTCGAGCCAACTGCAGTTGTCTACAAAAATACTAGATGCATGAAATGTGTGCTCGAGCGACGAATTGTTCGCTCAAGCGGTGAGACCGAATTTTGGAAATTCCATAACATAATTGAACTTCAAAGCTTATGTTTTCAAATCAAATTATTGCATGACTTGTAAACAACTTCTCAAACACTTAAAACTCTTCCAAAAACATGAATATAAAGCCAATTTACAAAATCAAAGCTCAAAACTTTATGAATTCAAACTCAAATGATCATGCATGTATCAATTTTTTCCATACTCCTTTCTAAAGCTTACAAAACATGGAATTAAGCTCTAGAACTTCATAATTCATGAATGCATGTAAGGTATGATTCTTAATTTAAACATGGATGACAAAAAAACTTGCTCAAAATGTTGAAATTCAACAAAATTATGCATACATGTATGAATTGACTTAAAATTCCTCATTCTAACCTTAATTCTTGCATTTGATCACAATAATCTCTTTGAATTCACATATTTGTTAACTTGAATTCATAAATTAAGATTTAAATACATACCTAAGATCTTCAATAACACATGGCTTAGCAAAATCTTGAGCCTCACCTCCAAATTCCTCAACCTTTTAGCCAAATTCTACAAGAACCAAGTCTCTCTCTCTTTAAGTTTGAAGTCTCTCTCTCTTTCTAAACTTACAAATCTCAACCAAAATGGTTTATGAGCTCAACTCTTAATTACAACATATATATAGGCTAGATTAGTGATGACTAATTAACCAAGCTTAGGGTTAATTAATCAAGCTTAAATCTAATTAATCATGCTCAATTTTTTTTTTTAATTAGTTCTAATTAATTTATTCTTAATCAAATTTTAATCAAACTTTCTAATAGGCTCTAAAAATTATGTCAATCACAATAAATTAACCAGTTTTAGTTTCTGACGCCATTAAGGCTTTCAGGCCCCGTTTGTTTGGGGTTATGGGGAGGGGATTGGGTTTGATAGTGAGGAGGGGATTGAGAATGGGGTGTTTGTTTTGAGAGATAGGGAGGGGACTAGTAATCCCTTGGTATTAGTAAGGAGGAGGAAGGAGGATTGGTAAGGAGGAGGTAGAGATTGTATTAGAAAAATAGTGAGGGGATTAGAAATTTTTTTATTTTTTTATTTTTTATATATTGGGAATTTTTTTTTTAAATATAATGTTTATTTTTTTATATTTTTTTATTTTTTTTATTAATCCCCTCACTATCAATCCCCTCACGAACAATCCCCTCACTATTAATCCCCTCACTATCAATCCCCTCCATTTTATCTCCCAAAACAAACGGGGCCTCAATTTTCAGATCAAAGCAGAAATCATAACAGATTTTTGTACGATCAACAAATATGTAGTCAAAACCACATTAATGACATAATTATCACTCAAATTGACACTTAACACATAAGCATGTGCATAATTAAGGAATTAAAAGCATAATACAGAACGGGGTTGTCACAATCTTCCCCCTTTTAAAAAATTTGGCCCTCCAAACTTACGTTACCTTGATTCAGAAATAACTTGGGATACCTTTGCCTTATTTGATTTTCTTTTTCCCAAGTTGTTCTCATGCCGTAATGTTCCTTCCATTCTACTTTTACCTTAGGGATTTCTTTATTCCGTAACTGTTTCACTTGTCGGTCAATAATCTGAATCAATTTCTATTCATACTACATATTCTCATTGAGGGCTCTTCGGTGATGATCAATAACATGGAATGGATCCCTAAGATAGCCCCTCAACATCAACACATGAAACACATTGTGCATTTGTTCCATTCTCGGTGGAAGAGCAACTCGGTACGCAAATCGAGGCGATAATTTACCTTTCTTGTCAAACCTCAATTGACCCTTCATCGTAATTACCCTTATGAACACATGGTCACCTGTTTCATATTCAACAGCACTTCTTCTATGATTCGCGTAGCTCTTTTGTCGACTTTGTGCTGTTTTGAGCCTTTGTTGAATGACTTTAATCTTTTCAGTGGTTATTTACACAATTTCATATCCAAGCAAGACCCTGCCCCCAACTTCAATCCAACATAACGGAGACCTACATTTCCTTCCATACAAGGTTTCATATGGTGCCATGCCAATGCTAGTGTGGAAACTATTATTGTATGTAAATTCCGCTAGTGGCAAATAAGTTTTCCAACTCCCTTGAAAGTTTAGAGCACATATTTGGAACATATCCTCCAAAGTCTAAATAGTTCTTTTTGATTGCCCGTTAGTTTGTGGATGGAATGCAATACTAAACCTCAATTCCAGTCCCATTGCTCTTTGAAGACTTTTCCAAAATCTAGACACAAATTTTGGATCTCTATTTAAAACAGTGGATATTGGTACTCCATGTAAACGAATAATTTCATTAATGTAAATTGTGGCCAATTTATAAGCATCATAGCTAGTTCTTACAAGAAGAAAATATGCAGATTTAAAGTCAACCTATCTATAATAACCCATATAGAGTTCATACCTCTCGGTGTCTGAGGTAGACCAACAACGAAGTTCATGGTTATGTGCTCCCATTTCCATTCCGGAATAGGGAGAAGTTGAAGTAATCCCACCAGTTTTTGATGTTCAGATTTAACTTGCTGACATTCAAGGCACTTAGACATGTATTCTACAATTTCCTTCTTTATGCTAGGCAACAATTAGCTTTGCCTCAAATCCTGATACATTTTGTTGTTGCCCGAATGCATTGCAAATTTGGAATTATGAGCTTCTTCCAAAATTCTCTTCTTCAAGTCAGGAATGTTCGGAACACACAATCTTCCTTGAAATCTCAAAACTTCATTTTCAATACTAAACCTTGGTTTCGGATTCGATTCGAACTCATCAAACACTTTCATAAGGAACTTATCATCCTTTTGCCTTTGTTTTATCTCATCAATGATTGTTGGTTGAGCTAAAATAGCGGCTATCAACCCGTCTTGACCATGTAACACTACTTCAATCTTGGATCTTTCTAAGTCTTGCAATATCTTTTCTATTCAGTTAGCAAACTTGCCAAGTTCCCCGTTGACTTTCTACTCGAAGCATTAGCTACAATGTTAGCTTTACCCGAATGATAATCTTTAATCAATTCTAACGACCTTCTCTGTCACATATTCAATTCCTTTTGAGTGAAAAAGTACTTCAGACGCTTGTTATCAGTATTGACTTCACATTTTGCTTCATATAGATAGTGGCGCTAAATCTTTAAAGCAAACACAACAACGGCCAATTCCAAGTCATGAGTTGGGTAGTTCTTTTAATGAGGTTTTAGTTGTCGAGACACAGAGGCTATCACTTTACCATTCTGCATCAAAACACAACCCAGACCATTGTAAGAAGCGTCACTATAAATCACAAAATTTTCTGTACATGAGGGCAATGTCAAAACTGATGTTGTAGTTAATCTTGTCTTTAGTTCTTGGAAGACGAATTCTCTCTTATCTGTCCACTCAAACGGTTGTCCTTTTTGAGTAAGTTGGGTAAGTGGTACGTCCATCTTTGAAAAATTCTTTACAAATCTTTTGTAATACCCAGCTAGTCCCATGAAACTTCGGACTTCCGTCACATTAGTTGATGTAGGCCAATTTACAATTGCCCCAATCTTTTGCGGGTCTACTGAAATTCCATTCCTATTGATCACATGCCCTAGAAATACAACCCCATCCAACCAAAATTCACATTTCTTCAATTTAGCATATAATTTATTCTCCCTAAGTGTTTGTAAAACTGTTCTTTCATTTCAGCTGTTGACATTCTATATGGAGTTTTTGAAATGGGTTGAGTACCTGGTACAACTTCAATAGTGAATTCAATCTCCGTGTCAACTAATTCCCCTGGAAATTCCTCTAGAAATACATTCGAAAATTCTCCAATAATAGGATATCATCTAACATAATGTTCATGGATTGATTAGTCAAAATACTACATAGATAACCCTAACGTCCCTTCTTAAGTAGTTTGCATGCTTTCATTGCTGAAATCAAATAAGGTGGAGGTACTACACCATTACCCACAAATACAAATTCATCATGCCCCGGAGGTCTAAACAAAACCCGTTTCATTACACAATCAATAGTAGCATAATATTTAGACAACCAGTCCATCCCCAAAATCACATCAACATGCTTAATATCAAGGGGCAACAAATCTACACATAATGTATCATCTACAACACGTATTTCACAAGCACAATATAAAAATGAACACAGTATAGGTTCCCCAGATGGAGCAAATACACAACAGATAGGACAATGATTCCATGGATCTATTCAGTCTGGATACAAATACAGTAGATACAAAGGAATGTATTGAATCCGAATCAATTAACACATAAGTATCTTGGTTACAAATAGAGAGGGTACTTGAGACAACGGCTTCAGTATTCCGTGTATTACTTGGGACGAGTGTAAAAAATCTCCTTTGCCTTAATTTGTCTCTTGTAGCAGCAGGCCTTGCAGTGTTTCCTGGCATTAGGATAGATCCGGTCAAACTAGCAGCTGGTCTTCCACTTCTATGTTCAGCTTGGGGACAATCTCTGGCCATATGTCCGGTTTTGCCACATCGGAAACATGCCCCAGAAGTATGATAACAAACTCCCCAATGTTTCTTGCCACACACATTACAGGTTGGTACAAAGTCTCTTGTCGAATTGGAGGCACTAGATGTTCCCTGGTTTTGCTTCTTTAAAGACAATGATCCTTTATTCGAATAAAAACCATGTCTCTTTCCTCTCCATTCAAATGGTCGGTTATGGGATGCCAAATTTGCCTCAGATATTAGAGCTCGGTCAAGAACATCCACTTACTTTGGCTATTTCAAGACATTGACTTTTCTAAAATTACATTCCAAAGCCCGCCCTCAAATTTCCTCACCTTTTTATAATCAATGTTGACCATGTACGGTGTAAACCTGGCCAACTCTGTGAACTTTGCTTCATATTCAGCTACTGTCATGTTACCTTGCTTAAGTCCCTCAAACTTAGACACTTTTCGATCACGGACACACTAGGGAAAATATTTTTCATAAAATATTTCGAGGAATCGTGCCTAATCAATCCTCTTATTGTCTTCTCGAATTAGCATCCACCATCTTCTTGCCTTATCCTCTAGAGCGAATGTGGCCAATTGAACCCTTTGTGCCTCGGTACACGGAAATACCTCAAATAATTTCTTTATTCCAAGGACCCAAGCTTTAGTTTTCAATGAGTCTACTTCCCCATAAAACAACGGTGGTTTCATTTTATTAAATTCCTTAGTGAGAGCAATTATACGGTCATCAGTCTGATAGTCTTGTACAAGCGGTACAGGCATTGGCGGAGGTGAGAGTGGCTGTTGTTGTTGTTTCCTTAATACTTTAGACATATCATAGATCATTCTTTCCATTCTGTCCAGTTAGCCGATAATCGACTCTTCTATCTCGTCAGCCCTTGTTCTCACCATTATCTTTATAAATTTGCATTATAATAGACATAGAAATTGCACATATACACATATAGGCACAACAATTCATGTTCCGTATATTCACATATTCTCAATGCACACAAATAGATTCTTATCAAATGAATGCACCTTAAGTCTATTTTAGACACCTTATTGCTCATTTCGACAAGTGTGTGAGTTATTAGCTTGTGCTCTAATACCACTTTGTCATGACCTGAACCCGTTCCTAAAGGTTTGGATTATAACTGGCGAGTAAACATGAGATTACCTACAGCCTCAGACAGAAATCTAAACAAATTTAATCATATGGGACCAGAAGTGGAAGTAGAAATATAAAATTTTCTCCAATGAGCTTGTGCATAAATGGCATGAATAAAAACTTCTTATATATTAGTAACTCACGCTCATATATACATAATAAGATTCCATATGTCCAAGATCTTTCATGTGTCACTGTCATACAAAACCAGAACTTATATACAGAAACGGTCGAGTATGACCAACAAAAAGAAACAAAAAATCAAAAGATCAAAGAAACAAAAGCCTCGCTCGTAAGACGCTCATGACAGACTTCACAAAACCCGGTATCATTCATAGGTTCACTAGGGCTGGTGTTGGACATCACGCTGCTCACCTACATACATATATATAAATAGAGTGAGCTAACGCCTATTGAATAACATCAAAGTAAATGCGTTATGTGAATAAGATCAAGTAAATGACATAAGCATTTCTATATCATAAGTAATTCATAACGAAATGACCTTCGGTTTAACAGATAACAGAACGACTTCGGGTCCAATGTGTAACAGATGCACAGAATGGAATTGCTAATTTCATAATAGAACGACCTCGGGTCTAATCATATACAGTTGTATATTGACCATTCGGTCAACTCATAACACATAATTAAACTTATTAGATGTTTAGAATGACCTTGGGTCCATCTTAGCAAATGTACAGAATGACCTTAGGGTCCAATTCAGATATACAGAACGACCTTGGGTCCATCATACACATTCATGTCACATCAATCACATTTACATATATCATATTGATCAGACATATAGAAACTCATTCACACTTGCAAAATTACAGTTTCGGAAAGCTTACCACAGTAGGATATACAGAAAATAAAGTAATTAAGAAAATATCTTTACTAAGATATTACTCACAATGATTTGGTTGTTGATTCGTCCTTGCAGATGACCCTACACAATCATAAACACACACATGTTGAATCACATTGCTTAACCGAATTGTTCTTTCACTCATTCAATTTTCTTAGCTTCATTCTAACTCTTTAATTCATTAGGATGTTTAACTTATGCCTAAAAATGCTCAAAAAGGAATAATGCACATTTGATCAAAATACATTTTTTTTTCCAAATTTGCTTAAACAGAGCACTTCGATTGAGCGGAAAACTTGGTCTGCAAAAGTACTGGATGGTCCGAATCTTGGCTCGATGTTCACTCGAGCCAAGGTGCAAAGTTAAAAGGCAGTCGCTTGAGCAGTGACTAGGTCACTCGAGCCAATTGCAATTTTCTGTAAAAATACTGGATGCATGAAATATACGCTCGAGCGACGGATTGTTCGCTCAAGCGGTGAGACCGAATTTTGGAAATTCCATAACATAATTGAACTTCAAAGCTTATGTTTTCAAATCAAATTCTTGCATGACTTGTAAACAACTTCTCAAACACTTAAAACTCTTCCAAAAACATGAATACAAAGCCAATTTACAAAATCAAAGCTCAAAACTTTATGAATTCAAACTCAAATGATCATGCATGTATCAATTTTTTCCATACTCCTTTCCAAAGCTTACAAAACATGGAATTAAGCTCTAAAACTTCATAATTCATAAATGCATGTAAGGTATGATTCTTAATTTAAACATGGATGACAAAAAACTTGCTCAAAATGTTGAAATTCAACAAAATTATGCATACATGTATGAATTGACTTAAAATTCCTCATTCTAACCTTAATTCTTGCATTTGATCACAATAATCTCTTTGAATTCACATATTTGTTAACTTGAATTCATAAATTAAGGTTTAAATACATACCTAAGATCTTCAATAACACATGGCTTAGCAAAATTTTGAGCCTCACCTCCAAATTCCTCAACCTTTTAGCCAAATTCTACAAGAACCAAGTCTCTCTCTCTCTTTAAGTTTGAAGTCTCTCTCTCTTTCTAAACTTACAAATCTCAGCCAAAATGGTTTATGAGCTCAACTCTTAATTACAACATATATATAGGCTAGATTAGTGATGACTAATTAATCAAGCTTAGGGTTAATTAATCAAGCTTAAATCTAATTAATCATGCTCAATTTCTTTTTAATTAGTTCTAATTAATTTAGTCTGAATCAAATTTTAATCAAACTTTCTAATAGGCTCTAAAAATTATGTCGATCACAATAAATTAACCAATTTTGGTTTCTGACGCCATTAAGACTTTCAATTTTCAGATCAAAGCATAAATCATAATAGATATTCTTACCATCAACAGATATGTAGTTAAAACCACATTAATGACATAATTATCATTCAAATTGACACTTAACACATAAGCACATGCATAATTAAGCAATTAAAAGCATAATACATAATGGGGTTACCACAGTTCGAGTTTAGTAGTAGAACTGCTACTCGAACCGAGTTTTTTGGGTTGGAGATTCTGTCAACCAACGCTTTATTCGAAAATGTCCATTTCTTTTATTCGATTGGCAGTCAGATTTTGGTTAAAATCCAACAATAATGATCAAGGATTGTACAGAGAAAGTAAACCATAGAAACCTCACATGTACAGATCAAAATATAAAAAATAAAATGATTCGAACACATCTTAGAAACACAAATCAAAATCTAAGAGTAAAAAAAATTGTGGAGAAAAGACACACCGACTATGCCAGTGTCGCTCATTGCTATTTCCATTGCCACTTCACTATTATTCAGTCAATAGTCGAAGCTATTATGATTGACACTTAACCATAAATAAAGAAGATCGCGCGAGAGAGAAATTTTTGCAATTGCTATTTTATTATTGGAAGAAAGAGGGGGAGACTGTAAGAGATAAGAGAATGAGTAAAAAGGATTATTGTGAAGAGATTTGTGACATTTGGAATCTGCAGTTGATTTGCTAAGAAAGAGAGATAAATGAGAAATATACAAATGGAACAATAAATGAAAGAGATGAGTCTTGAAAATGGAGACACTAGAGAGATAAAATGGGATGAGACATGTTTGTGACCGTTGGAATCAAAATAGAAATAAGGGAAATGCTAGAGAGCTCTAAATCTAGAGCTCTAATTTGAACTCTAGTGATGTGTCAAAGCAAAAAAAAAAAAAAAAAAAACAAAGCAAGGCACAGATATCACATCAGGGTGGGTCCCACATTCCCATTAGAGCTATTAGAGCTCCTATATTAGAGCTCTAAAACATTTTTGTAGAAATAAAGAATAGATACAAATGAAGTAATAAATGACAGAGATGAATCTTGAAGAGAGAGAAAATGAAATAGATTTGTAATTTTCGAAATCTATTTGTGGTTTGCTGAGAAAGAGAGAGAAATGAGAGAGATATAAATGGAGTAATAAATAAGAGATATGATAATATTTTTGGGTTAGTGTGACTGATGTTTCAGTCAGTGTGAAAGACATAAAATAATGATGACAAGTGTACGTTGCTGTATAATATGGTGAAACGTGTAAAAATAAAAATAAATTTAATTATAATAAAATAAGTAGTCAGATCGGTTTTATACACTTCTTGAACTTTAGACTCGATCACTAACTGTTTAATCGAGAAATAGTGGATTCCTAAACTGCTGCCAACCAAAACATAGACTGAAACCGTCCATTCTTCGATCGAGTCAATCTGATCAGTCGGGTTCATCAGTTGAATCGGTTTGATGAACAACCCTAGATCATAGCATTTTTCAATTGTAATGGTAAATACATCTTATAATTAAAGAAAAAATGACATAATTTCATACTTCTGAGTGATAACTAAATAAAAAATAAAAAAATAAATCATAACCAAGCACCAATATAATCAAATATCTTATGAGTTATAACTAAAATAATATCATAATTAAAGAATAAAATTGATCATAATTAAAGAAAAAAATGACATAACTAAAGGCGTATATGGTACACCCCTTTCCAGGAGTGTGTATAGTAGAATTTTCATATGGTAATACATGTCATTCGACCATCCAATTATTTTTATTTTGAATGAATTTAATATATAGATTTACTTAAAATATAAATTATAAATAGATTTACTTAAAATCACAATTTAAACATTAAGGACTAAATTAAAATATTTTTTAAATAGTAATTTAGTGAAAATAATAATAAATAAAAGACACTCATTATTTTCATATGATTTTACATTTTTGGGGGGCAAAAATAATTTTTAAAAATTAAAAAATATCTCTTTGGTGTTATTTTTGTCAGACAAATTTATATTTTTTTAGAAAAGATTTCAAAAAATTGATTATGGGAATAATGAGATTTTTCAAAAATTTGGAGGCGAGTAAAAACTTTAGATTTTAGAGAGATTGAAGTAAATTTATGTAACTTTGTTAAAAAATATTATGTAGATTTTGAATGGCTAAAATGTAATTCTCTTTATAAAAATGAAACTTGTTTAATGTTTAAGGGCCATGCTCCTTGTGTGATTGTTTTGATTTGAAATGAATAGATCACAAACACCTATGTCATTTTGAATTGTTTTATTTAAGAACCCTTTGCAAAATGATTTTGTTGGCCTGTTGTACAAAAATTTTATTTGTATGACATTAATTAATAATTCTACATTCTTATTTTGGTTTTACCGTTTTTTTGTGCACGGGGATTTCCATGTCCAAGAAGAAGCCCTTCTGATCATTTTGTTCGATGTATTAATTCCGACTTTGACAAAATAAGTCGTACTCTAATGCAGTCCCAATAGAAAAGTAATATTGGACCTTTTCCATTTGTGTTTGAAGTTTGTAAGTGTGTGGGGGTTCATGGTTAGGAAGGTGATTAGAGAGGCAAAACTATGCTAATGGTCCAACAATGGTGGAAGAGCAGCAACAACTGTCCGGGAGTTGGAGGGTGAAGAGCTAGATGAGGGTGAAGCAAGGAGCTTAAGAAGAAGCCAATGACAGTGCACAAATGGACAGCATCTCCCCTAAATTCTCCAAAATTTATTCCTTAAACCTTGGGAAATGGGTCATATTTATAGGTTTTTCTTTGGTATCAAGAGGACAGCGAGTGGCCAAATAGAGAGAAGACATGTGTCCTAGAAGATCACATGGAATATTCTGCCTTGAGCTACCAGGCTGGAAGTGACATGCATCCCTTTGCATGTACTGTGTACTATCTATTTGGCACAACTGCCTCAGCGATTGCACTTGCGGCGAGAGTGATTGCCACTGCAACTTGCTTTTTCAGCATGAACCTCACAGACGCCTCAGCGAGTGCACTTATGGCGGGAGTGTTTGTCGCTATAACTCGCCTTATCAGCGCGAACCTTAGCAAGTGCACTTGCGGTGGTAAAACCTTGCCACTGCATTTACCTTCTCAGCTCAATTTAGCTAATACATGCATTCTTAGGACTTTATAGCCTACTATCGGCCATGTTTCATGTTCTCCTCAACGAAACCTCCACCTTTAGCCACCTAACCACAAACTCTCCAGCTTCCCAAGGCGAAGGCCACATCCAAGCCTGCTATCAGCCACACTGTGCCTTAGTACCAAGCCCAAGGGGGCTTCCTTAAGTCCTGTCTTTGCAACTAAGGCACGTCCATGACCTGGGTAATGGCAAAAGAGTCCCTTGCACTTAGGCTACCCTGCTATCATTTTCACGGAGTTGCCGCGGTATATTAGTTTACCTTTGGGCCTACTATCAGCTCTAGCTAGTGAGATATGGGACCTACTATCAACCCTAGGTCTACTATCAACCCTTATTTGCGGAGGCAAAACTCCCCCCCAAAGGCTGCTATCACCTTGGCGGCGCCGACAAAGAAAATGCCCCCGCAACTTAATCGTTGCAAGTATTGCCTCTGCAACTTTGTTGTTTCGATTTTCTTCTTCTCTCAGTAACTTCGAATGGCAGTGGAGCCAACAATATTGGAAACCATGGCGCTGAGGCAAAGTGCCTTAGCAACTTTGACTGCTGCAAGTAGTATCTCTACAACTTTGACTTAGGCATTTCCCTTCGTGGAGTCTATTCGGACCTTTGGCGGGTTAGATCTACTTTGGCTCACTGTTGGCCCACTTTCATTAAGCTTCAACCCATGCTCCTTTAGACATTCCTAGTCACCCGAAAGGAGCGACCTCAGCACTTAGGCCCATACTTAATTTGGAGTATAATTTCTGACCCTCTACTTTTACTTCCTAAGCATGTGGGGACACGGTCCTTGTTTCTTGCGCGTGCATGACGTCAGCAAGTAACCCAGGGGTTACATCGGTTAGGTTAGAAGTTGTGCTGGTTTCCTGTAGGGTCATAATGATTATGGAACGGTGTGTTGACTGATGGGACCCCTTGGTGGAGAGGCGCGTTGGCTCTCCTTTTCTGATTTCTTTATAAATACCCCCTTGGGTCCACTGGTCCCCCCACTTTCCACTAAACTCTTTTATCTTCTTGTCTCTTTCTTCTCTCTCTAGTCTCTATCTTTCAAAGTCGTCTCTCATTTTCCTTATCCACTTTCCATGGCCACTACTAGGTTTTTAGCCGACAAGGCTGTCCTACCCATGTTTGAATGGAGGTGGGCCCCTTATTTTGGGGGGCTTGCTGACCCATTTTGGAACGTGGTTGAGTCTTTTACCTTAGATGCTTCTCCTTTGCTTCCTTTCAGCGAAGCTTCTTTGGATAATGCTGGCATGGTCAACCCTGCATCGGTTCTGTGATTCCGAGTTGAGCGTGGTGACTTTCCGTATTCTTACATCTATTATCACACTCATTCGGGCCCTTTGGTCAATTGGCCCCTTTAGGTTGATGACATTTTTGCAGATGATGACTTCTCGGGCGTTTGAAGGATATACGCCTCTTCACCACTATTTTGGTTTCTAAGGAGTTGTCCATTCGGAAAGTTCAGACCAACACTGATGTTGTCATCTCTCACTAGAGTCGTGACACCCATACCTTCATCCTTGATTGGAGGCGGGGGTGACTCCGACTTTGGAGGATGTTGTTGTATTGTTGCACCTCAGTGCCTACGGGGACTCCATTTTTTACCCTTCATCTTTCATTGCAGCAGAACAGACCGCGGTTACTGCCCTTCAAGTCGCCTTTCGAGAGGCGCGAAAGTTTGGCTCTTGGTATGACACTAAAACTGAGGAGTTATTGTAGGAGAGGCCAAAGAGAGACAAGACAACATATCTCTCTTGGCCAAAACACTTCTTCAAGGATATGCAGCCGCTGGTGGGCGACATCACTAAAAGCAATTGTGAGTCCATAGTTGGCCCGGGTTACCACAACAACTTGTATCTTGCCGCTTTCGTCAGCTACTTCATTTCTTTCTTTGTTCTCCCTAGTAGTCCCACTGAAAGTATCAATCCGTTGGTATTTCCCCTTATTGTCAAGCTATGCAGCGGCAACCAGATCCCTTTGGCCCTCCTCTTCTTGGGGAATCTATACTTTTGTCTTGATTTGATTCACGCAGACATGGAGAGGTCCATGGGCCGTTATGATGTGTGGAGTTTTGTGCACACCCAATTTCTAACCTCCTTTTTCTATGAACGATTCCCTGCCATGGGTCCCGTCCCTAAGGAGCACGAGCCTTTTTATGCTAAGGAGGTCCTAGATGCAGAGGGTCATCCTATTCTAGATGCCGAGGGACAAGTCGTCACAAGATAGGAGCGCAATTATTTTCCCCGCATCTCCAGATGGTTTGGCGTTGGTAGCAACAAGCCCTTCATAGATTATATTGACTAACTAAAGGATTGTGTGTTCCGCCCTTACACTCAGACTTTCCCAGACATTTCGCATGTTCTCTTCTACTCTTCAGAAGTTAGGCACATTGACCTTTTTATGGAGGACATTCCAGCAACTCTTCTAGTGGTTGCCGTGATGTGACCTGGATATTTGCCGGTGTGGAACGAGGAGGGCATGTCTAGTGTCGTCTATTGACCGGACAGAGTCCTCAGGCAATTTGGCATGGATCAGGGCATTCCACATATGCCTCATTCTCAGGCAAACTTCCATTCGAGCTTTCGTCGATTCACTCGGAATCATACTCCCATTCGAGCTTTTGTAGAGGGCTTGGGTGTTATAGAGCTTCTTTCACTTGGGAGAGAAGGCGCTTACACTCCAAGCAACATGTTGTACTGGCACCGCAACCTCAATTCCTTGTTCAATTTTTGCAACAGTGATCTAGTGGTCCCCATTCTGGAACCTATCCCACAACCCGACTTGTCTCTCTGTCTTCCTTCTGGTCGTGGAAAACAAACCAGTTTATTTTGCCGCTTCAAACTGCTATCTTTACCTATTGCAGAGGAATCCCCTCCGGCTTAGGCGCTGCACGTCCTACCTTTGCAAGTTTCTCTATTCCCCATTATTATATCAGGAAAAATGATGCGCGCTAAGCTGAGGACAGCCCAAGAGGCGGTAGCTTCAGTTGGTGAGGCCCACGCCTCACCATCTAGGAAGAGATCTCAAGCGGTACCAACACTTGATATATTTTGCATTCTGTCTTTATCTGAACTTTTGTCTTCACTCTAATGGTCACATTGCCTTCTTCTTTTCAGGGTTCATTGACTTTAGGTCGTGGCACTACTTCAGCTGCCCCACCTTCAGGCCTTGGAGGCCCTTCAACTGTTATTGGGGTCTCATCTGACTCACATGATGATGATAATGATTTTCCCATTGCTTCAAGAGTCACTAGACTTAGAACCCGCAGACGGGTGCTTTCAGAGGCTGAGGAAGAATTAGTTGCTGGGGTTGACCCACTTGCTGAGGTCGAACAAGTTGCTGATATTGAGCCAAATGCAGTGACTGAGCTAGTTGTAGAGGGTGAGAACATGGATGAAGACCGCAATGTTCCCCCTATTGAAAGTGAACAAGTCCCTCCTATTATGGAAGTTGCAGAGGGCAACATATTTGCTGAGGGTGTTGATGGCCCAAGCACCACTAATCATGTATATTCCAACCATTCATCCGTTAGCAATGAAGAATTCATCCTCGAAACTCCAAGGGAGGAGCGCGGAGCAAGGGAAACACTAGAAGTTGAGCAGCCTCAAACAAAGGCTGGGTTAGGGAACGCTTCTCACTCCGCTCAGTTCCCTTTGGCTCAACACACTGTACCCTCAAATGTCTCAGCCGCTAAGGAAAGTGAAGGTGCAATGGCCGCTCCTAAGGTGGGCCTCCCAAGTTTGGCTCAACTTGCAGAGGCAGCTGCCAATGTGACCGCTCCTGGTGCTACTGTTCCCGCTGGTACTTCTGACCCAGTTACCTTAGCAACTTCTGAGCAACTCGCTAGCCTATACCCCACTCACTTTCCAGAAGTGCTAGCTAATCTTGGGGTGTCACAAGACTATTATATTGGGATAGACACCACTATTGTGCCAGATTTAAATGTTGGGGATTGCTATATGGATGACCTATTCTCGGAGCGGCGGGGCGATGGAGGCAGTTTCGATTTATTTCGTGAACTCACTTCGCCTGGCCACCTCCTAGCATCCACTCATTCCAATGCTGCTGGGTAGTCATCTTCGGGAGAGGTTCGTCGTCCCCAAAACTTTGGCCTCTCTACAAGCCTTCCTTTTGTAGTTCAGGTTAGTTGGGGTAGGAGAGAGTCCCTCCAGCCTTCGGCAAGTGTTTCTTTTCTGAGCTACTGGGTCTCTACCGAAGCTACTTCTATCCTTGTTCGTATTCAGGCGTTGCACCTCAATACTTTCTCTGTTTTTGATGTACCAGACCCAATGGTGCAAACGACGTTGCTAGAGTCCTTTGTCGGCTTCATCCGTGACCTTGCCTCAAAGCAAATTCTAACACCTCTGGCAAGTTTGTAAAGGGTGCTGAGGCGAACCTTAGTGGCTTTGAGAGAAATGGCTTAGACTTATCATAGATGAGGGCCAGGTTCCAAGTAGTTGATGACTTTGCTGAACATGCAGATAATGTGGCTATGATTGCCTCCCTGGAAGAAACCATCAGGGACTGCGAGGGTACCTTAGAGCAACACCGCCAAAACCTGGCTCGGTTCAAGGAGAAGGATTCCATTCTCGTCGCCCAACTCCCCCAGGATGTAACTTTGATGGACTCCCTCATGAAGCATTTGATCTGATGTATTTGTGACTTTTGCTATGATTTCTTTCTTCTCTTTTTCTTTTGTTGCACTTGTAATACCTTTTCCATTCTTCTTCTTTGTCACAATTTCTTTTCAAACATTGTAATCATGTTTTGGAAGTTTGACTTTAATGAAAAGTATGGATGTTTTGTAGCACTTTGAATTTCATTCTGTCGCTCCCTTTACATTGCTTTTACATAGTTTCTAAAGATAAGCAAAACTCTTGCCATGAACAAAACTTCATCATGACTAAGTCTTTGCATGGATGAAATTTCATTAAGTTTTTTCGAAAAAAAATTCTTTATGCTAAGTGTTTACAAGAGTAACGGGTTTACTAAGTGTATGGCATTTTCTTTACACTTTGCTTTGGAAATATTAACAAGAGAAACTTACTACTCTTTTTTGGACAAAAGAAATCAAGGGAAGTATTCTTTTACATACTTGGCATTGATAGGGCCAGTTCTGAATCCATCGTATACTCTTGTTAACTTGTAATACCCACTGTTACTTGCCTCAGTGACTTTGTAAGGGCCTTCCTATCTTGGTGAGAACTTGGGGATTGGTTGCCCCCGCATGATTGCGTCTACTATCTTCCATAGTAAGTCCCCCTCTTTGAACTCTCTGTGTTGAACAGACTGGTTATAGGCGCGGGCTATGGATTGATGATATTTTTCTATTGCCCGTGAGGCTCGATCTCTTCTTTCTTCGGCTGCCTCTATGTTATTCCTTCTACTATCTGGAACTAAGTGTGCAGACATAGCCATTCTCGCTGAGGGTACTGCCAACTCAACTAGTAACACAGCTTCAGACCCATACACTAGGGAAAATGGGTTGCCTGGGTCGGCTTCCTCTTTGATGTTCTGTATGTCCAAAGTGCTATAGAGAGTTGTTCAGACCATGTGCCCTCCACTTCATCCATCATTTTGCTCAGTATTCAGATGAGAGTTTTGTTGGTAGCCTCAGCTTGTCCATTTCCTTGAGAATAATATGAAGTAAACTTGTGATGTTTGATTTGGTAGGTGTCCAGCAACCTTCCTACATGACGATTTACAAAGAGAGTTCCATTGTCAGACAACATCACTTTGGGTATGCCAAACCTACAGATGATGTTTTCCTTGATGAAGTTAGCCACTCCTGCTCCGTCTACTTTCCTCATTGGTATAGCCTTTACCCACTTGGTGCTAACTTTAGTCACTGAAAGTATCCATTTATGGCCTTTGGATTGCTGCACTATAGGACCTACCAAGTCAAGTGCCCAAGTATGAAACGGGTAAGGGGTTTTGATGTTGTGTAGCTCAACCCGCCGGCGCATGTATCAAGTTTCCAAACTTCTGACAGGACTGACATCTTCTTTCAAAGTTTTTAGCATCTTTTTCCATTGTCGGCCAGTAGTAGCTGAGGTGGATGAGGTGTTCATATAATCGTTGTCCTCCTTGATGCTCTACCTTGTGGGCTTCCCTCAGCACTTCGTTTGCCTCATCTTTTGATAAACACGCCAAAGGTGCCCCTTCAAAGCTTCTTCGGTATAGCTTGCCTTGGTCAAAGAAGAAATTGAGGGTTCGACTCTTAACTCTGATTACATCGGCTTTGTTCTCAGGCAGTGTGCCACTTCCAAGATAGTCAATATATGGCTATCTCCATTCTTCACTGCTTAACAAATGGGCGTCCTCTTCTTTAGGATGGGATTGACATTTTTCACATTGCCTTTGTAACTCAGTATTTTCATTTTCCATTTCTGGCCAATAATACCCTTGCCTCTGCATCCGTCGCTATAGACTGATATCTCCATCTCCACAGGACTTAGCATGGATCTGCCTAAGTCTGTAAGTTGCTTCTTGTCTACCGATGGACCTTGCTAACAGGTTGTTGGGACCACGAAAGTACAACTCTCCTCTAAAGAGCAAGAATAATGCAAGTTCTGCTGGTCTAATTATTCATTGGCCTATTTTTAGTTGTTGAATTATATATTCTTTCCATCCCTTAGCACCTTGCTCCATATGTCCTTCGGTTAATACTGCTGGTGTTGTTCTTTTCTCGATGACGATGGCTATACTATCATCTGGTATATCCACCTTTGCCCCTAGTTGTGTGTTTGAGGGGTGTGCTGGATTTAAACATCATCAAACTAAGTGAGAAACTTCTTAACTATGGTATATGGGGCCAAAAGAGGTTCCTTCAAGGCGAAATCACCCAGTGTTTGCTTGACAACTAACTTGGAGTCGCCCCAAATTTTCAACTTACAGAGGCCTTTCTTTTGGGCAGCAATCAAACCCATTATCAGCGCCTCATATTCAGCCTCATTGTTTGAACATTCAAAGTCAAGGTTATATGATAAATGGAACTTCTCCCCTTCTTGACTGGTTAGTGTTATGCCAACTCCACATTTTCCAACCCCAAAGGCTCCATCACATTTTAAATCCCAATAAGTCTCAACCGCAGCTGTTGAGATGTGGACCTCACTAGGTAGAGGTACCTCTGTAGGTTCATGTTCACCAGATGGGAATTGTGCATTGTGCTAGCAAATCTGCAAGTGCTTGGCTCTTGATAGCCTTGGGTGTAATACAAGTGACGTCATATTCAGCTAGAGCCAAAAGCCATCTTGTCATTCTTCCAGTGAGAGTAGGCTTGCTCAATAGGTAGCGGACTGGATCACTCCTAGTCACAACCTGGATCGGGTGTGCCAAAAAATAATGACGCAGCTTCTGCGCTGTGAAGATTAGGGCTAAGCAATGCCTCTCAATAGGGGTATATTGCGATTCGGCACCATTGACCTTGCGACTGATGTAATAGACTGGCTTTTCAACGCCATCTATGTTTTGAACAGGAAATTCCGCTATTTTGTGATCCTGTAATAAATATAGAAGCAACAGAGATCAAAGCAGTACTTGTTGAGAAATATAAGCCTTCAGATTGTTCAGAAAGGGCAAGAAGGAGGACTAGATAAATCATGCTCATGGTAAGCAAAATTAGCCGACTTTGGAAAACAAGTGTTTCAGGGTGAAAAGTTTGACAGGCATTATGAAGAAGGGTTATATGTGCTGTCACATTTTCTCTCCTCTTTCCCTTTCTTGTTCATGATTTCTATTTTTTTCGGGGACAATAGTCTATTACATGATAAGATTTCGCGTAGAATTTTCTCACCTCGCATATTTATTGCTCAATCTTTTCTGTTGTGTCACCATTATAGAGCGCTTCATGATCTTCGCTATCTATATTGAGTAACCTCTTAACTGGCTTGGCTGCAGGGAGGTGCTGCAATGTAAATTAAACTCCTTGCTACCTTTTTCTTCAATTAAATCGATTTAAATCTAATCAAAGATAATTATCATCTCATCTCTGATGGTTATATGATATGCAGGCACTTGTGTTCAAGGACGGATCCAGGATTATGACTTTGGGGGGGCCGAAGTACGTTTAACCTCTAACTAATAAAATTTGAAATTCAATACCAATTTCTACTAACATGAAAAAAAAATCAATAATGTTACGATAAAATATTGAACTATATATACTTTGTCAACTTAGTTGAGTACCAAAAGATGATCATACAATTGAGAATATTTTTTTGCACATATTCACTTACAAAAAGTAGTAACTATTTCTACATACATTTATTTATTAAAATTAGGCATCTTCAATTGAGTTTGACGCTCTTTCATAATATCAAAAGTATGAATGATAGAGTCTACATCAAACCCTCGAGCAATGTCTTTTTCAATGTACGTAATCAAGTAACTAGCCAGAAAATCATCTTCCATCATATTCCTAAAAGTCATAAAATATATGGCAGCACAAAATAACATTTAGATTTTTATCCAAATTATTAGAGGAAATCAACAAATCATAACCTAAAAGCCTATTCAATTATCAAGAAATCACACAACATAGTACCTACCAATTACAATAAATCATAGTATTAAAAAAAAATTCACAATAGTTAGTTAACAATTGTACCAATAACAATTATCAGATATTTATCGCAACTCCTGGCTTCTCCACCCTATGCCAGCCTCTCTGCCACAATTTCACCCAAAAAAACAACCAGCTTGCATTGGCCCCACATTGTCATTAAATTATTATTTATTTTTAAAAAAATTCAAAATCAATTACTAACCCAGATAATGTTAGAGGTGGTGGGTTCTGATGTGTGTGTTGAAGAGTGTATGTATATTTATTTTTTCAATTGGCATACTAAAATAAAAGAGTGTTTGGAGAGAGGAGCGAAATCTATTGACAGTGGGGGTATAATTGTGGGTTATGTGATGTAGGAAGTTGGGGATTTGGGTTGTCAAGTTTGGGATACCAAAACTGAAACTTGGGTTGAAGATTTCTAGTTGGCTGCAGGCTTATGGGTGACCAATAACAACCAATAACAAATTAATGGCAAAATAATTGCATTATTCAGTCTAAAATCACAATCAATCATAATATTCAGTCTAAAAACAGAATAATCACATTGAAGCTGAAGGGATATCAGATAACTTACCAGTAAGAGTCCACGGTTCCACAGTCCACGCCGACCAGCTCTGACGAAGTCTGACAACAAAGCTTCTCCGTTTCTTCCCTCATCTCTTCGCTCCTCTCCTCTCTTTCGAATCGCAACAAGTCTCTCAGATCAGTTGCTTTCTTTTCTTTTTTTAATCTTAGTGCTTTGTTTGAACAAGCTTCTCCAGCAAGCCTTATAGTTTATATATTTGTAAAAGTTTCATATTTTACACTTTGACCCATTAAAGTTTCTAAAATTTTGCTTTCATCTTGACTTAATTTAAAAAATACATATACATGAAATTTAAAATAGATTATTATATATGTTAACTAATTCAAAAAAAAAAAATTTCCAAATAGTTTAAAAAATTGAGGGGGCTACTCTGTATTCTTTTGAAATTATCTAAAAAAAAATTGGGAGTGCGAACTCCTATAATTTTAAATTATTTCAAAATTTTTAATACAATATATGATATTTTTCAAATTTTTGGAGGTGCGGCCGCCCCCCTCCGCCCCCCGCGATCCATCCTTGCTTGTGTTGTTGGCATTGGGCTTTACTCGGCCATTGTCACAACTTCCCAAGATCTTTTGGCACTAGTATCCAATATCCTACATCACTTTTGCATCGTGAACATTGCAGGTATAAATTGTAACACTTGTACAAAAATAGAACACTGAAAATTTCATATAATAGAAATAAGAGGTGGGGCTCGACAACCCACTGTCTCTCATTTGTCAAATTTTATGTGTTCTATATCTGTACAGGTAGAATTTTTGGGTATAAATTCCACTCCACTCCATGATTTTAGCACATGACCTGACAATTCTTCATAATCGATTCTTGCCTTGCCATTATTCTGTCTTGATGAGGACTTCAATCAGAGTGTTTAGATATGGTTTTGATCTATTATTCCAAAAACTTTATGCAGATGCTAATTCAATTAGGAGAAAACATTACAGGCCTCCTAATTCAAAAACTTTGCGTCCTTCAAAATTTTTTAGGGTAAATTACCAATAAGTTTTAATAGTTAAACTTAATTTCAATTAAGTCTTATTGAAAACAAGTTCTAGTAAAATCATCACTAAAAATAACATTTTGTAACGATTTTTGGCATATGTCGCTAAAAATTGATAATTCGTGACTTTTTTGTCACAATTTTTTTAAATTGTTGCTAAAACCAACAATTAGTGATATTCTTCTATGATAAAATTTTCAAACTATCATTGAAAATTAAAAATTAGAGACTTTTTTTGTGACGATTTTTTTAAACTGTCGCTAAATCTTATAATTAATGATATTTTTTGTGACAAAAATTTCAAACTGTAACTAAAAATTAACAATTAATGACGTTTTTTAATAGTGTTTGATGAAAAACGCTATTAATTATCATAAAATCTATTAGACAATAAGTACACCTATTAGAATCTACACGTAACTTTTCCAAAACTTTATATTGTATACCAATTCCTAAATTTAGATGGTGGGGACCATTTAAATAAGAGAAAAGTTAGGGATCAGGAAAAATCTTTCATGAAAATGATCATGAAAGAGTTATGATCCTTAGATTACCTTGATTAGTGTGTGGTGCTTTATTCTAAGTATAATCCAAGGGTCACAAAGCTTTCATGATTATTTTCATGAAAGATTTTTCATGATACCTAACATTACTGTTTAAATAAACAAACTTTGCGTCCATATGATTAGACTATTGGCAACCAAAGTGCTATCACTAATCCAAACATGATTATGGTGGGGGCTGGGCTAAAGATTTTATGTAGCTAAATTTTTATGTCGGTTTATTTCAATACAAATTTTTATTTTTTCTATTTATGTAAAAATTATGTGTAAATTTTGAAATATGACTTAATAGTCTAGCGGTAAAAGCAAGTTCCTCATATGGCACAGCTTGAGGTATCGAATATTGAGCACATCTACAGGGAAGCAAATGCATGTGTGGACCTGCTACCAAATGAAATTGCATATTTTTATTTCTACTCCTTGTTGTATTGTTAAGCAACTATTTGATGATGCTAGATGGTTAGTTTACCCCATGCTATTGTATGACTCTACTTAATTAATGCATTTTCTTATTCACCCAAAAAAAAAAAAAAAAACCGTGAAATAAAATATTTCAATTCTAGTTAGTATCTTTCAAACTCAACTAATTATATGTGTTTGGTATTCTGATTTTACTGTATATAATGAGGCTAATGTAACGCCTCATTTGGAAGGTTTTTTTTTATTAAAAAAAAAAAAAAAGTCAAAAAATTTAAAAAAATAAAAAACGTAAATTTGGGTTGAGAAAAAAGACAAAAGAATTTATAGAGATGCCAGAGGTCCACTTGCATGAGTGTTCTAGTTTTGAGAAAGAGAGCTGCAAAGCAAAGCAAGAGCCAATGGTTCAAATTTGAGAGCAGCATTTGGTCTTTTGTGGGGGGCGATAACAGTGATTTTTGTAGCTGTCCCAAACTTGTAACTGAAATCAGAAACTTTGACCTCTAACCTAATGAAAAGCGAATCATGAGACATGAAAATAAAAGAAATGATTTTGATTTCTTATTTAAGTGAAGAAAGCAAAAAAAATAAAAATAAAAATAATTGTATTTTCTCATCATCATATTTGGTAGGACTGAGCATGATACAATTTTGTGCAATTTGAACGAGTTGGGCAATTTTAACTTGTTAGTTGATTAAATAATAATTTTAAACAATTACGAAGCATTATATAATATTTTTCATATATATATATATATATATTGGCAACTAATTTCATATTTTAAATCTCTCATATACAGATTTTTGCTTGACATTTCATTAGAGGTAAAAAAAATGTATTAAATATAGTGGAGCGGTCGATTTCAAAGGCAAATTATAAATTTCAAATTGCAAATCAAATTAACTCATAGTTAGCAGGAAGATCAATGCGGGTTGAATTATATTTTGCACAACTTTAATGTTTGGATGAGTAAAAAAGCAAAACATGTGAAAGAGGGGTATGAGTGAGATTTCTTCTTATTTATTTATGTTTTAAAAGGATAATTTTAGTATTATAAATATTTTACAACTTGTTAAAGCATATCTAGAATATATTGTTTTCAATATTTGTTAGGTTTCTATATTTCTATAAGTTTCCTTATTTCCATGGTTTCTTGATTAACACTTCATATACATATATATAGGTCACCTATTGTAATATTTACATAAATTATTATTCAACATTATTCAATATATAGAGATTCTTTTTTTTTCTCTCTCTTTATACAATTAGCTTAACATGTTATTAGAACTATAAGATTTTAGTCTGTATTTCTTGTTCACCAGCAGGTGGGCAGCTGGTTGGCAACCTTGCCTTCGTTGCCCGTTGGAGTTTTTTTTTTTTTTTTTTTTTTTTATGTTTTTAAGACATACCTATGTTTATCCCAATCTCCAACAACCAATAAACCACTATATCCTCCGTTGGCGTCTAATCCCAGCCTTCCGCTTCTTCATCACTCAAAATTCACTTCCTTTTTTATATGCTTCCGCACTCTCTCTCAGTTCTCTCCGTTTCAAACTCAAATAGGTTTCTATTTTAAAAACTATTTGAGTTTGAGGGAGGGTAATATACCTATATCATAGTGAGCATGGTGATTAAGGCTGGGCATAGGGTTACCCGACCCATGAAAACCGTCCAACTTGAACCGATCGCACCTATTTGGGCGGTTTCACATAATCGTTAGGCTCAGATGCGAGTTAAGATTTTTCTGTTTTGCGGGTTGCGGTTTTTACCCGCACCTGCACTCACACTCACCTCGCCCGCATCTTTATACATTTTTTTTAAAAAACAAAACTGGATCGTCAAATTTTCTTGTAAGTTTTATAAATGTGTAATCCTAATCTTCTCTTCTCTCACTCACTTGCAAGTAAACAAATGTTTTGCATTGCAAGTGTGGAAACCCAACAAATACTGGTAATTTTTAATAAAATGAGTAAAATGGCTTATTCATGGTTATGCTTCTTATTTTTCACTAGTTAGTGAGTTCAACAAACCCTAAAATCAATTTTTCAGAAGAGATGTTTGTTCCATTTTTATTAAAACAACTAAGGTAAATTATGCAAATGGTCCATGTAATTTACATGATGTGTTAATTTGGTCCCTGTTGTTTTAATTTGCTTGATTTTGTCCCTTAATTTAACGAATTGTGTCATATTAGTCCAATAAATAATGGTCGTTAGGTTTGGTGGACAGAAAGTTGTCACATGCTCAAACGATGTGTTAATTTGGTCCTTGTAGTTTACACGATGTGTCAATTTGGTCCCTATTGTTTTAATTTGCTCGATTTTAATAATGACCAAATTGACATAACGTTGAAACTACAGGGACCAAATTGACACATCGTTTGCATTGCCGTCCACCAAACCTAGTGGTCATTATTTATTGGACCAATATGACACAATTTATTAAATTAAGGGGTAAAATCTAGCAAATTAAAATAACAGGAACTAAACTGACACATCATGTAAACTACATGGACCATTTGCATAATTTACCCAAACAACTATGGGTTTTGTTTAGTTTTATACCTTTTCTGCAAAGTGAATGTGAGTCAATTGACTGATCTTGGCTTGTGCTTACGCTCTGTTTCCTTCTAGAAGTAAATTGGATAGATAGGCTGTAATTTATTTGGGATAAATCATTTGAAAAATAATGATTTCATGATAAGAAATATGTGATTTTATGACCTAAAAAAATATTTCAAAAATGGGGAGAAAAGGCCCAAAAAGAATATTTAAAAATGGGAAAAAACAAGCCCATAAATAAAATTTTAAACAAAAAACCCAATTCGCAAACTGCCTGCAATCGCTTGCACATCCACGAACCCTATTCACACAAACTGCAATCCGCACTGCGGGTGGTTGTGGGTTCAATTTTTTCCAAACCGCAGAAATACGAGCGAGTCCAAACCGCAAACTGAACCGTCAAAAACCGATCCGCGAACACCCCTAATGGTGATACACCATGTGAACCATCCAAGCCACCCTTTAGTGCACCACCTAAGTTGCTCCCTGGCGAACCCTGTCATAAGTCGCCTTCTAGCACACTTTTTCATCTGATGTCATCACCGTTCAGCACCACATCATAAGTTACATATGTGCCACGTCTGCTGGTCCAACATCTATTTTTGTTCAAGTGCCTTCCAAGGCCTATCACATCAATCGCCCCTAGCAGACTCCTCTCACGGTGAACACGCCGTTTAAAATCACCCCCAGCAGGCCCTTTTTGTTTGCTCTACCAGCAGACTCTTCTTAATCGCCCCTAGCAGGCGCTTATCATTTGCTCTAGCAACAAACTCTTCTTAATCGCCCCAATAGGCTCTTTCATTTACCGTACACAACAAACTCTCATTTATTTTTTGTTTTGTTCTTCCCAACTCAAGTTAGTTTATCTACTTGAATTTGAGGGGGGCTATTAAACTCTTCTCAATCGCCCCTAGTAGGCTCTTTCATTTGTTGTACACAGCAAACTCTCATTTATTTTTTTCTTTGTTATTCCCAACTCAAGTTAGTTTACCTACTTGAGTTTGAGGGGGCTATTGAAGCATATCTAGAATATATTGTTTTTCATATTTGTTAGGTTTCCATATTTCCATGGTTTTTTGATTAGCACTACATATAAGTTTTACATATAAGCCATCTCTTGTAATAGTTTACATACATTATTATTTAAAGGGAACATCACTTTGCCCCCCAAACTTTCACTTGTTTGTCAATTTGACCCCTAGACTTCAATTAATATCAATTTTACACCCAAAAATTTGAAATTTTGATCAATTTGGCCCTTGCCGTCACATTCAGTCTATAATTAGACGGAATGTGTTGACGTGACACCAAAATTCATTAGAAATTTCATTTTACCCTCCAAACTGTACCTTAAAAATCAATTTATCCCCACGTCAGAACATTTCGTCCAATTGTAGACGGAATGTGATGGCAGGGGCCAAATTGATCAAAATTTTGAAAGTTCAGGTACTAAATTGAAATAAATTGAAGTATGGGAGTCAAATTGAAAAACGCGTGATAGTTTAGGGGGAAAAATGATATTTCCTCTATTATTTAACATTATTCAATATACAGAGATCCTCTTCTCTCTCTCTCTCTCTCTCTCTCTCCCCGTATAATTATCTTAACATAACTAATCAATTTGTTCTCACCAAATCTTAATAATAGAGCTTCATTTCTCATAATTTCTTATCATTTCTCACTCTTTTTTACTCAATTTACAAACCAAACATAACAAAAGAATTCAACGTGACAACAAGTTTTCTATCTTATTCACCTTATTTGGTTCCAATTTTTGAACTCAAATTCTTTGAAAATTAATTTTTTTGCTTTTCATGTTTTTCATGTTTTTTTTTAGTATATTACTTTAGTATTTGAGCAAATTTTTTACTTTTTGGATGCACATAACCTAGATGTGTCTAAAAAAAAAATTTATAAAAAAAAAATTAAAAATTAATAAATACACAATAATACAAAAATGTATTGAATTTATATATATATATATATATTTGTATTTTTGATATTTAATGAATTTTTAATTTTTTTTTATAAATATTTCAGTTTTTAAGTGTATTTTATGTTGGGTGTATTTAAAACAAAAAAATTTACTTAAAATATTAAAACAATTCAATAAAAATAAAAATCCTAAGGCCTCGTATGGGAATATTCTATTTTAGTAACTTATTAATTTTTTATAAAAAATATACAGAAAAATAGAAAAAATAATGTGACAATTTATAATAATTTTTTAACTAAAATTGAAAGTTACCAAACAAGATCATCAAAATTCTGAAAAAGTTATTATATTTCATCAAATCACCTCAATTGGGTAGAGTGTTAATCGCCTCCTACTTCTCTCTCTCATACACTACAATACAAGCACGAAAGGGCAGGTGGCTTTGGACCTCTGTTGTCTCATCTTCTTTTTTGGTGCCCCGCCGATTCTTGGCAGTGAGATATATATGACATTGTCAATAAACGAAAAATGTTTGAGATTTAAAAAAAAGAAATTATATAATTCTATGACAATAATATGTTAGGACAAATGTCAACTTTTAATTTGTTAAAATATCTCCAATTGTTCATCATATTTCATTAAATTTAAGTAAAAGTTTGATTTGATACAATGCACTCCAACCATTTCATCAAATCTAGTTGGTCGGCTAGCTGGTCGTCTATCTAGAGTAAATTTTTGTCAAATTCATTCCAAAACTAGTTGTCTAGGAGGACGTTGGGATAGATGTTCGGCCCAACTACCTACAAATTTAATAAAAAGATAAACGCTTCTTTCCTTTGTTACCGTTTCTTTCATTTGATGTAAATTTGATAAAATGGTTGAAGAATTGTTTTCATTAGTTTTTCATCAAACTTAAATTTGATGAAAGATCTGATAAAAACATTGTAGATGCCTTAGAGCATCTCCAACGGTTCAGTATTTTTTTCATCAAATTTGAGTAAAAAATGGCTCATTTTCTCAATTTGATATCAGTTGCTCCAACGGTGCATCAAAACCCCGTGGGTCAACCGGTCGGTCGACCGGTAAGGCTAAATATATATATATATTTTTTTTACCTTTTTGAATTGTTTGAACCCACCTATGTGAACTGGGGGAGAGGCGACCGGTTGGTCGACCGGTAAGGCAATTAATTTTTTTTTTTGGTTTCCCTCCATTTCTGTTGCCAATTTTTTTCCTATTTCTTTTTCCCTCCATTATATATATGTCGTTTTGGTTTACCTGTAACAATGATTTGCTTCTAAAATCTCATATAAACCCATTATCCATATGCCAAACAACTCCACACAACTGATACGATCATAACTTAAACAAAACAGAGCATAATGAATACCTTCAAATCCATGATATTGACTTCATTTTCATCCTCTTCTTCTTCCTCCTCCTCCAATGATGAGTCTGATGATGAATATATGGTCACACTTTTAGGGGCTTATGAGCAGAATAATAATAGTATGCTTCAGATTCTTAAGTCAAGTGATAGGTCAAAGAAAATAGGTGGTTCTGTTGTAGGCCATAGATATATATGCAGAGATAGAAGGCAGGGTCATGACAAATTGTTTGCAGATTATTTTGCTATAAATCCAGTCTATTCACCTACAATATTTCGGAGACGTTTTCGAATGCGTCGTCCTTTGTATCTGCGAATTTTGAATGCAATCCAAGCACACAATTCATATTTTGTTCAAAAACAAGATACAGCTCATGTACTTGGATTATCTCCCCTACAAAAAATGACTTCAGCGATGAGAATATTGTCATATGGTGTTGTAGCAGATGTAGTTGATGATTACATACGTATTGGGGAAAGCACTGCAATTCAAAGTTTGCAACAATTTTGTAATTCAACGATTGAAATCTTTTGGAGTAGAATATCTGAGATCTCCGACACCAACTGACATTGCTAGATTACTTGCTATTGGGGAGGTTCGGAGGTTTCCTGGTATGTTGGGAAGTTTAGATTGCATGCATTGGGAGTGGAAAATTGTCCAAAGGCATGGCAAGGTCAATATGTAGGCCATCAAAAAAAGCCAACCATTATTCTTGAAGCAGTAGCATCTTATGACTTATGGATTTGGCATGCATTTTTTGGAATGCCTGGCTCACACAATGACTTGAATGTGTTAGACTGATCGCCTTTGTTTTCTGATCTTGCGCAAGGTAAAGCTCCCCCTGTTCATTACACTATTAATGGACATAGTTACGATATGGATTATTACCTTGCTGATGGTATATACCCTCAATGGGCAACACTAGTTCAAACAATTTCTTCTCCCCAAGGAGCAAAGAGACAACATTTTGTAATGATGCAAGAGTCTGCCAGGAAAGATGTAAAGTGAGCATTCGGAGTCCTTCAATCTCGATTCGCAATTATAGGTGGTGTTGTACGTTTTTGGGATCCGAAAATGCTCTCCAACATAATGAAGAGTTGCATTATATTACATAATATGATTGTCGAAGATGAGAGGGAGGAGCACCTTGATTTCAATTATGAAATTTCATCAACCAACACACCAGTGCAACTTTCCTCTACTCCTACCAATGACTTCCAATCATTTTTGTCTCGTCATTTAGGTATTAGAGATAAGGATGCATATCATGCCCTCTGTAATGATTTAGTAGAACATATGTGGCATCTTCATGGTGAACACTAAATTCACCACATCAATACATGTAATTTTGTTTATAGTTTAGAATGGAAGGTTGTCTTGTTTGTAATCTTCATTATGATGCACTATATTAACCAAGTAATTCAGAAGTTATGTGATGATGTGTTGTTGTAATGATCCAATCTTTAATATTCAGAATTGTTCAGTGTTCAATTCATGAGAATTACAAATGATAATAATCATGTCTTAATTTGTTACAAATGATAATACCACATAAATTTAATAATCATGTCTTAAATTCTGTGTTCAATTCAGTATTGATGTGCCACAAATAATAATACCACATCCATTTATGCACATTTAATAATCATGTCTTAAATGATAATTTAATAATAATGTATTAAATTACTGATGTTCATGTGCATAATCATAATGTCTTAAATTACTGATGTTCATGTGCATAATCATAACGTCGTAAATTACTGATGTTGATTTGCATAATCATAATTTAATAATAATGTCTTAAATTACTGATCTTAATTTAATAATAATGTCTTAAATTACTGCATAATCATTATTTATGCATATACAAATTTATTGATGTGCCATTCATTTACTGATGTTGATCTTGCCATTCATTTATTGCCTCCGATGAAATGCATTCAACATACAGAGTTAAAAAATACTTAATAAGCCATTCATTTAGTCAGTGGATAAATGCATTCCACCTATATTCGTGGCATACTACAGACACTGCATACGTTTGAACCACCTACCATTCATTTTACACACACCACCTACCATTCATTGAATTCATTCCACCTACCATGCCTCATTTTACACACTACATACGGTTGTTGAGTATTAATTTCCTCACCACCTATCTCAATAATTCACCCTCTATATCAGCTGAAGATTGTATACAAACCTGCCATCAAAAAATTCACTCTATTCACTGAATACCTCTGCCCACAGATTCCCTCTATAAGAACACATTCACTTTATTCCCTCCACCACCACCTTCAAAATCGGCTTAACCAAATTCTAATATCAAACTCTGCATATTCACTATATTGTAAGTGCGAATCCACATAATCAGCAAGGCAAACCATCTGAATCAAGAAAGGCAACATCAGCAGGAACAAGAAGGCAGCATCCCAAAACAGAGTAGGTTGCATGTTGCATGGCACGGGTCAATCGGTTGGTCAACCAGCCCTTTGTTATTTTTATTTTTATTTTTTTGCCTTTCAGTGTGCATGCTGTATTTGTTCAACTTTATGCTTTATTTGTTCAACTTTAACCTTCTCAAGAGTATAAAATTCATGTTTTAATCAAACTACATTCATGTTCAATATTTTAAAAATGAACTTCTGTGATACTGGCATATGATGATTTTTAGTTTCAGTATGCACTTCTGAACAACAAGTTAGAGCATAACATGAAGTAAAAATTAATATTCCATTAAGCATACACCAATTAGTATGCACTTCAATATAAAAATGGCATGAAGTAAAAACACTTTAATATGCATTGTAATATTAAAACACTATAATATAAAAATTAATGTGCCATTCTAAGCATACACCAATTACTGCATAACATGAAGTAAAAACACTGCATAAAAATGCTTTCTATTTTAGTATGCACTTTATTAGTATGCATTTTCCATTAGTATGCAAAACCAATTAGTATGCATACTGAATGCTTTCATGTTTTTCCATTTTAATATGCATTGTAATATTAAAACTACATTCATTTGAATTCTAAGTTCATGTTTTCATTAAGAAACACTGCATATTTATATTCAGCATAACACCAGAACAACACCAAGCCAACTGTAATTCAGCTTTCATATGTAACACATATTCATTAAAATTCAACAGATATTGACATCATGCCTAGAACTAAAAGAGCGAGACCACAAGTTGGTGAAAGTTCCAACCCTCCACGACACCAAGAACAGCAGCCTCAAAATCAGTCATATCCTACTGATGATTTTCTCAGTGAAAGTCATGAACTAGCCTTTCCAAACTTCTCCAGCCGACCTATTGTAACAGGGAGGAGGGTAAATCTGCCACCTCAATATGATGCACTATTAGTCAGTAAACTTGAAGCAATGGGATGGCTAAATTTAATTAATTTACCCCAAAAGGTATATCCACAGCTGGTATCTCTATTTTATGTTCACCTAAGAGGTACTCAGGAAGAAGATGGAAATTTTACTCTTTTGTCATATATGAAAGGAAAGGGTATACAGTTTAATATTTCTACTTTGGCAAGCATTATTGGAGTTGAGGTAGGTGATGAAAATATCCATTTTCAGAGTCAGGCTGAGTTAGCTAATATTGTTGGTAATGCTACTGATGTATATACTACTATTTGTCAGAACAGATTTATTGGGACTAGTTTACAAGCAAAACATTTAAAACCTTATCTTCGGATTCTCCACCTGTGGATTGTAGAAAATGTCACTCCAAAAAAAGGACATCATGATGCGGTCCCATATTTTGATGCCTATTTGTTATACTGTTTTGAAGTTGGCCATAAGTTAGATTTGTGTTACATAATTATGAAAGAAATGATGTTCGCAAATCAAGGTCAATTCACGGGCTGGTCATTACTGTTTGGGGCACTCTTGATAAAAATTTTCAAACATTTTAGGGTTCTCCTTGTAGATGAAATGGAGATCAAAATCCGTTCACCCATTACTCAGTATACAGTGACTCGTGCTAGTGCAGCCTCCAATTTAATGGGAAGTGTTAATGATCCAGAAGATTCAGAAGATGAAGTCCCACCAGATGATGCTCCAGAAGATCCTCCTGCCAATGTGATGCCATAAACTGAACAACCTCAATATTGGACTGAGTTTTTGGCCATGGAAGAACAACTTTATAATCAACGCGTTCAATGGGAACATCAAATGGCTAATCAGGTCAATTCGTTGGGTACTCAGTTTGACACATTTGCCACTGCGCAGAACTCATTAATTCAACAATTTGGTGAGTTCCGTGTGGACATTGAAAGACGTCATGAAGTGGCAAACAATCGCATAGATAGGATTGAGCATCGCGTAAATGACATATACCATCACTACTTCCCTCTTCAACCACCACCACCAGATAATGACTGTTGATGTGTTTGACATTATGTATTTGCATTGTTTTGTATTTTGTTATTTTAACAACCTTTTGTTGGGTCAATTTGTTAAAGAGGACAAAGTTAATTAAAACCTATTCAGTTATGACATTGGCCTATGCAGTTATTATCACTTCATATTGTAGTTTTTCATTTTAATGCCTATTTGACAAGGGACATGATTATGTACATTCTGAAAATGCTACAAAAAGGTCATTATTCAGTTTAGATTTTCTAGTATAAATCATGTTATAGTAGTCAATGGCCTTCACTTGAAATATCATTTTAAAGAAGACGACGTTAATTAAAAAAAAATCAACATTGAACTACAGACCAAAGATCTCCCTATGCAAAAAACATGGCAACAATTACACATTGAACTTGAAATATGGCAAAAATCCATGGCAAAAATTCATAAAATCTGATGTTTCATAAAATCTTATGTTTAATAAAAATCCATAAAATCCATAAAATCTGAACTTTAAATATGGCAAAAACTATGGCAGAAATCCATAAATCCACATTGAACTTCCAATATGATGTTTCTGATGATTTGCTTTATTCTTGCAGGTTCTTTTATGCCTTGCTCTTGATGTTTAATATGTATTGTTTAGTTAAAAGAGGAATGAATAGGAAATATCCATAAATCCACATTCAACTTGAAATATGATGTTCCATAAATCATTATGTTCTATTTAATAAAATTGTGATTACATGATTACTTATCACATTAATAATTCCAATAAAACTAACGAATACAAGTTAGATGTAATATTTTTAAATAATAAAACCAATAGATGAAACCCACTAATACACCAAAACCTTTCAAGGCAATCTATTAGTTGTTCGAAATAAAATCTGTTGTTGAAGATCTTCGTAGTACGCCCTTTGCATAGGATTTAAAATTGTCATGTCCATTGACATTATTTTATGATCTTCATTTCGTTGTTCTCTTTCATTCATCATAGATAGGAGTTTTAGTTGTTCCTCCCTATCTTCGGCCCTTCTTCGACACTCTGCAGCCTTCTGCTCACGGTTTATCGCCTTTTGTTCATCTCGCTTAATAGTTCTAGTGGAGATAGTTGAAAACACTTCAACAATTTTGGATTGGTTGGCAGCCATTTCATCAAATCTACTATCGTGCATTGTTTGATTCTTCAACTTCTCTTTCGCTGCCTTAGTACCAATTGGTCGTGTTGATGTATTAGATGGTTGTTCGTGCACCGCAGTATTCTGGTTGGATTGAAATTCCTCTGCATATTCAGTTGGTGGATTCGAACATGGATCAGCATGTTGCGTGCTTCTTTTGGGTTGTGATCGAAATTCATCCCACTTACAACTTCGGCGCAAAATATCCCAATATGTATCAAATGTGAAGTGTTTTTTCTGTATTGCATGATACATCCGCTTCGCTTCAGCGACCTAAAAAAAAAAAATTACAAACATTTCAATAACAAGTATACATTTAGAAAAGAAAATTTATATTTAATAACACAAATAAATTTTACCATATCTGCCTCAGTTGTTCCACTTTGTTGCCTCAGTTGAATTTGTTCAAGAAAACTATAGAATTTATTAATTGCCTTTTGCATGCCAGACCAACGGTGAGACAAAGAAATACGGTTTCGATTTGATTCACCGCTCAATTGTGAATTAAAATAAACAAGTACTCGTTCCCAAAATATAGCCATAGTCTGACTATTACCAGTAATGGGATCTTGAGAGACTGCTAACCAAGATCTACATAAAGTTTCATCTTCTATAATTGTGAACGATTTACCACGAGAAACACAAGAAGTTTCTGAAATAAAATGATTAGCACTGTTCTGCGCGTTCTGCTCTCATGAAGTTTCCGACATAAAATTAATATCAGTGTTGTGCTCCAACATTTGTGATTCCTCAAACATTTCAAAATCTTCCATAGTTTGGAAAAAATACAGTACATATAATATCTAACTTACTGAAAAATATTAGAATGATATACACTCAAACTTAGAATCAGATAATTTAATCAGATAATATAAATTAAAATTTCAAGGGAAAAAAATTTCTAATGACACAAAAGAAACAAAATTCACAACATATAATGTAATGCTATTCTGAAAATGAAATACTCTGTCAGCTTGATATACAAAATAGATATATTTTATAGAGCACATCATCAACGGTAAATTTTTAAAATACTCTGTCCATCCAACGGTAAATTATTGTAACGGCTAGTTCTGAAATATGTATATGAGAGGTAACAATTTCAATTATATTTTGAAGGGAATTTAAATTTATATCACCCTTCAAATTATTTATAATCCACAAAAATAACCTATCTCAACATAAACCAGTTGAAACCAACCAGTTCAAACCTGTTCAAATTGTTGTCGCAGAATTGATCAACCCAATCGATCGGTTGGTCAACCGGCCGGGCAACCGGCTGGTTGACCGGTTAATCTCCAACGGTCACGCAGTAAAGCAGTTCAAACCAAGCAGTTCAAACCAACCAGGTCACAGATCAAACCAACTAGTTCAAAAATTGATGAACCGGTCGACCGGTTGGTCAACCGGCCGGTTGACCGGTTTCTCTCTCCAACAGTCACACACAGTAATTTGATGAAATCTGTACACTGTTCTCAGTTTGATGATTTTTTTTGTTGAATTTTCATTTTGATACTAATTTGCTGAAACCGTTGGAGCACCAACAAGTGACTTTTTCACCAAAATTCAAATCTGATGCCAAGTTTGGTTCACCGTTGGAGATGGTCTTAGAGCATCTTCAACGTTTCATCAAATTTGATGAAAATTGCCTAAAACATGTATTTCGACCCTTTCATCAAACTGATATCAAATAGAGAGAGAGTTGTTTTTTTTTTTTTTTAATCAAATCAAGAGAGTTTTATCATTTCATCAAATTTGTATGTGACTATAGAATCGAATGTCCTCTTGGACAACCTTTTCCTTGCAAAATTGCCCATAAAGGTGTTGGTCAATTTACATAAACCGATTGACTGGCCAGACATCCGCTCAGTTGTCCTCTCGGTCAATCGATGATTTGATGAAAAATACAAATTGCCTGTTGGAACGCTCTTTAAACTTTTACTCAAAATTCTACTCAAATTTAATGAAAAAAGAGTAAACTTTGGATGCTCTCAGAGCATCTCCAACGGTGCATCTTTTTTTTTTCCCACTAAATTTGAGTAAAAATTTTATTTGATATCAAGTGCTTCAACAAAGGATTTTATGCTATTATCAAAACACCAGTCAACTGGTTGGACGACTGGGCAGATATCCAACTAGTCGACTGACCAGTGTATGTTTTTCACAAATCTTTGCCTACATGTGGTCATCTGGGAGACATCCAGTAGTGAAAATCTAACGGCTATAAACAGTGATTTGATGAAAGCTTTAGGCATTATCAATTTGGTGAATTTTTTTTGTTATCCTCGATTTGATACTAATTTGATGAAATTATTAGAATAAAAAAAAATATTTTTTTTTTATCAAATTTAAATTTGATGAAAGAATTGATAAACCATGAGATGGTCTCATGCATCTAATCTAATCATTGAGGGTATGTTTGATTGGATGGATTGGATAAGGAGGGATTAGAATCCATCGGACTTGAATTTTGGGACTGTGAATTTCCCGGACTATTTGGTTGGATTGGATGTGTATCTTGTGTTTTTTTTCTCATGGGATTAGATGTCTGGAAATGACTATTTTTAGTGAATCCAATATTTGGTTGGACGAACTGAATAAGGATAAATGATCAAAAAACTATTTTACCCTTTTTCAATTATTTACTAAGTAATAGCAATATTAAATCTATCTTTAAATTTAATCTTTATTTATAATTGATTAGTGGACCACAATTAGTTGTTTAATTGTTTCAATGTTTCAAACAAACATTTTTTCAATAATTATTTTTTTTTAATGGTCACATTCTTTCAATATAAATAAGACCACTCCCCTTCTAATTTTTATCCAACACAAAAAAATTATTTTATTTTATTTTTGATTAGCAAAAAAATAACTTTATTAATGCATAGAATGAACAAAACATAAATACATCAACAAAGAAAAAGAGTAAAGAGCACACACCCAAAAACTAAAAGAACGAAAAACAAAAGTTGAAGAGATTTCAACAAAAAGCCTTCACACCCACAGATTAAAAGCAACATAACAGAAGTATCACGCAACACACCATTTAGAATTACAAATAATTTAAAGAAGGGAGCATCTCTAGGTATATAGATGACATAAAAGAATTTGCAAGTAGCCTAGATGCACTACTTTCAATTTCTAAATTAATGATGGCAATTTCCGTGTAACAACTAGCTATGTTTCAAGGTTTAAAAAAAAAAAAACCCAACAGTATCCATTAACAACAAACAACCAGCAACAGCATCACACTACAAACAACCACCAGTAGCAACATCTATTAAAAAAAAAAAAAACTAGCTATGTTTTTTCAATGCTAAAAATAAATAAATACACAGTACCCACCAAAATAGACAAAACAGAAACAAAATCCCTCATATCGAAGAAAGAGAAACAAATCTGGTTTGATGAAAAGAAAAAAAAAAAACTTGAAAGAAACAAAAAAATAACCAGAGAGAGTGAAAATAAAATCTCAACCAAATCTGCCACAACAACAACCAAAATTGAAATAAAAAATAAATAGTAAACAAAATGGAAGATGTAGAAAGTGTTTCAAACTGGAGTGTAGATGGGATATCGAATGATTTGATGAAGTTCAGCCTCAAGAAGAAGAATCACCTGCTAGCGTTTTGCCATTTTTGCTTCTTCTAAAATAACGATCTCTGCCAAAAACAACCAAGGAAGCAAATGATATATGATGAGGGCAAAATAGACTTTTTACGGTTTAATCCCATGGGATTGTTGGGAGCTTCTATTTGCACACACCACTTCCTCTCCATACACATCCTTATTAGTTCACACACCAAATATATATATATATATATATATTTACTCATTACACACACTTTTATTCCAATTATATCCCATATCTAAAGCATACACACACAACTTTCCAACACACTCAATCTACCCACATTCCCTTACCTTTTTCATTCTCCAAACCTTAACCCTAAACCAGCCACCACCCACTGCAGCTACCATCGACGACACCATGGTTTCCCTTGCAGTCGCTGCTTCCAATCATCACCCCACCGTTTTCTCCACCCACCATCGCAGCCCACACACCTGTCAAACCCTTCTGCCGACCACCCATCATCCCTATTACTACCACTATCACAACGACGACCCACCATCGTGACACACCCACCGTTTGTTAAACCAGGGTCGAAGATCATACATCGATTCGATCATCAACAGCCGAACAAAACACATTGGTTCGACCTTCAACATCTGAACAAAACACACTGGCTCGATTTTCAACATCTAAACAAAACACATTAGTTTGACACTATACTTTCGAATCAATGTGTTTGGTTCGAAGGGCAGAAAGTGGAGGCGGCGACGATTTGCTTGGCGATCGGAGAGAGAGAGAGCGAGAGAGAGAGAGTTGCAGATGGCAGATAGGGGGCTTCGATGGGAGAAAAGAGGAACTAGGGAGTGTGAGCGACGAGCGATAGGGAGGACTTCGATTCGAGAAGAGAGGGCTGGTGGGGGAGGCGACGGAGGGGGTGGCGGCCAGTGGTGGGGATGATTAGGGTTAGGGTTTTGGTTGAAAAGGAAAAGGGATATTTTGGTAATTTTATTTTAGGACAAAAATGTAATAAAAAAAATATCATTAAGTGTGTGGAAAGAGGGGAAGTGGTGTGTGCAAATAGAAGCTCCCGGAATTGTTATCCCATGAAAATTGTCCCACACCTCCCGGACAGTGTAATCCCACATAAGGGGGATAAGGAGTCCGGTTAGACTCCATGTCCGGCAGACTAAAAAGAAAACAAACACTTTCAATCCAATCCACACCCTAATCCTTCCAATCAAACACCTCCTGAGGGTTTTATCACATCATTGTGGTAAATTTGTCAATGGTGTATGTATCTAGGGTGCCTCTATTTACACACTACATTTTATCTCAAGGCAAACCACTACTCAGGACATACCTTTAGTAATTTGATAAATAAATATTTTGCTCAATACACATCACAATCTTCCATCTTTACCCTTACTTACACACCCTACCCACCCACGATCTTTCATCTCCCTCTCGATTCTCTGTTGAAACTGGTGAAGAACCATTGCTATGTTTAGAGTAAAGCAGTGGTGAAGACTCATTGCTCAATAAACTTTTTTTTCTCATCAAAGACATCGTCGGTAGTACTCAACACAGTTGGAAACAGCAAAAAAAAAAAAAAAAAAAAAAAAAAGAAGCAGACATTGGAGCGCATTTTTGGAAAAAGAAAAAAAAAATGTTATACGTATTCGGTAGTACAGAGTCAAATAAAGTAGACATGTTCGACTATTGATAGCCGAACAGCTTTTGTGTGTTCAACACTTAGAAACTGAAACATTGGAGCCTGTTCGACACTAGTCAATCGAACAAATTGTATGTTGCTGCTAGAGGTACTAGTCTTGAGGTTCCTGTTGGAAGAAGCATCACTTCTAATTCTGGTCTTGAGGTCTCTTTTTCTTATGGCTGTGGTTGTTGTTGTTTTGGTGCCATACTGTTGGAATCGAAATGTGGTTGAGAGAGTATAATCACAAAAGAAGCTTTGATGATTGTCACTGCCGAACAGGGAAATGGAACTAAAAAAAGGACTGGACGCATGATTATGATGATGCCAACGGAGATTCAAGCTTGGTGACTTAAGAGCCAAGGTCGAGATACCACTGTAGATAAAAGCACGATCCTTCTATTTCAGTCCAACCTTGTAGGCTTGGAGCTTTAGGCCTCTCTTCATCCAACTTCAATTCACCGAATATGCATCAGCACCTCCGCCTCTACTATGCAGAATCCATTGAAATTCTTAATGTGTATTTTATTTATTATTGTCCTTTATGGTAATTATACATATGGTGTGTATCATAATCCTCTGTCCTTTGTGGTCATTTTATTTAAGGTTAAAATTGTAATTAAAAACAAAAAAACTAAGGTAACGTTTAGTAGAGTTTTCTAACTATGATTTAAGAATAGAGTTGTAGTTTGAGTTTATGAGTTTTGGAATTATGATTTTAGTATGGAAAATTTATTTGGTGAATGAGTTTTGAAAAGAGTTTTGAATTGAGTGGGAAATTTTTGATGTGACGTATGATATTTAATATAAAAACTTACAACTCATAATCAAACACACAACTCAAAATTCTATTTAAAACTCATAAAAAATTTTGAATTTTTTTTATTTAAAATATAAAAAATAATAGGTGCCAATTGTATAAAAATAAAATAAAATAAAATTTACACCGTACCGGTCAACCAGTCGAATATCCGAAAATGTAGTCTAAATTTTCCTACCATACAAAAAATTTTAAAAAATAAATATAGAGTTAACTTTTGAAAACGCTAAACAAATATCATACTCAAATCAAACGGTAACCTCTAACCAAAGACAACCTAATTAATTAATAATGTGCCCTTGAGATACTCATGTATCTGACATTACACATACTAAACTAATGTGGCGTCTGAATTTATCTCCACCTAGAGACGGTCGTTAGTTATTAGAGAGAGAGAGATAGAGATAGATAGATAGGGCCAATTTCCCTTTTTGTGGCATTTTGAATATTTTAGTCCCACTTTAGGGTGTGTTTTTAACTTTATTCCCAATATAGGGTAAAACGGTTTTTGTAATGCCGTTTTCTAAAAAACGATTTTTGAAAAACCGTATTTTCCGATTAAAATAATAATAAAATTTGAAAATGAAAACCGGCTTTTCTAAAGCCGTTTTTAATTAAGTTTTTAATTAATTCTAAATTAATTAAAAACGGTTTTCGTAAAACCGTTTTCACATTAATTTTTTTTATTTATATTTTCAACATAAATATTTTTTGACCAAAAATATTTTTTGAATTTTTTTTAATTAAAAACGGTTTTAGAAAAGCCGTTTTTTGAAAAAAAATTTTTTTTATTAAAAACGATTTTACAAAAGTCGTTTTTTAACCAAAAATATTTTTAATTAAAAACGATTTTAAAAAAGCCGTTTTATAAAACGGTTTTCGTAAAACCGGTTTTACATTAATTTTTTATTTTTTTTAATTTATATTTTCAACTTAAATATTTTTTACCAAAAAATATTTTTAATAAAAAGCGGTTTTAAAAAAGTCGTTTTTACATTAATTTTTTTAAATTTATATTTTCAACATAAATATTTTATGACCACAAATATTAAAAATAAAAAATGGTTTTAGAAATTTTTTTTTAAAATTATTTATTCTCATGTGGGAAGGTTGGACTTGGGAATCAAAAGATGAGTAAGAGAGCAGCAATTTCAATGCATTCAAAGATGGGTTTCTTTAGAAAATTACAGCACAAATAAAAATAAAAATAAAAACGTAATGCTTGCTTTGAGTTTTCTAAAACATTTTTTAGAAAATTGTATTTTCTTATTTTTCGTATTTTTTTGTTTTTGTTGAATTTAGTAATATTTTAAGTTTTTGAACATACCTAGCATAAATACACTAAATACCAAAAATACAAACAAAAAAAAAATGAAAATTCATTACATTTTTTATATTTTTGTGTATTTATTAATTTTTGAAAATATTTTTTTTCAAATATTTTACTTTTTAAACACATCTAAGTAAAATGCATCTAAAAAAGTAAAAAAAAAAAATGCTTAAAATTTTAAAAATATTCATTAAAAACAAAAAACTTAGTTTTCAAAAAACTTAATTCAGAAAATTGAAACCTAGGGCTTTTTTGGTTTGTATCTCAAGATATAATTTTTGAGTAATTTTTTTTATTTTTTTTGTAGTTCAAATTTTTTGAAAAAAAAATTCCAAAGCACTTTTCAAAAATTTCCAAAATTTCAAAGTGTTTACAAAACCCACCCTAGAGTGGGAATAAATATTTTATGTTTGAAATATTTATTTATTTTTTTAATGTGCACTATATTTCGGGGCTTTTCCCATATTAAGCCAAATTATCATCTTAATTCCCAAACTAGGCCTAGTTTGGACAGAATTCCCAAACTAGGCTAAAGCGCTATTACAAAACACGCTTTCACTGTTTGGGGCCGAAAATTTAATGAACATTGAAAGCGCTATTAGAAATCACGCTTTTAATTAAGAAGTCACTAATTTACTAAATACTCATACAGGCATGAAAACAACATAACTGAAGCTGCAAATGTAACAGTTTTCAGTTACATAGGTAGTACAGACATAAATCTCCCACAAAAATACATTCTGGACACCATGAACTGAACACACAATACATACATCCTAGACACCCTGAACTGAACACACAATACATAAACATAATAATTAGACAGACAAATATTAGGTAGACAATCTGACAAACTCATTACGGAAACACTTAGTCTAACACAGACATTACATATTAATGCAAGTTATTATATTGCCGAAGTGTAGACATTAACACCTAATTCGCGCTTAAATCGGTAGGTGGCTTAGAGTCTGAACAATCCGAAAGCTCAGCGTCAGAGACAAGTTCAGGATCCTCCATGATACCCTTGATAGCCGCAACATTTGGTTTTGTTCTGTTCTTCTGGGCATCCTTCTTAACTATGTGTAGCTGCATATCACGGGCTAACCTACGGCCCATTTGAGAAATCTCACGTTGTAGTCTTTCACATAGTCGATCAACATTATCAGGATCTTCCTTTTGGATCTCAACAGAACGTGCTTTTGGCACCTTCAGTCGATTTTCCCGACATAATCTTTCCATTTGCACTCGCTCTATAAATAGTGCGGGCCACTTCAGAAGTCTAGCGTTTGCTAAACCATATCCTGTTTGATTATCTGATGGCTCCTCCACCAAACCACATGGATCTCGATAGTACTTGGGCATGACAAAATGTCGCTTCCCAAACCTATCATGATAAGCACAAGAGGCATCTAACGAAGCAAATGGTGTTTCATCTTCAGCAACGCCACTTCCCCTTCCTCCTCCTCGTCGTGAACTGTCACCCCTTTGCAAGTTCCTACCACCTCTGCGATTCCCACTCCCTCCCATGAACCATGTAGCCATGCTAATTTTTTAAAACAAATGAATGATAATTTCGTAGGGCGAAATAAGTTGCAAGGTTGTGTCTTCACCTTTAGTCGTTTATATAGTTGGTTATGAACGGCTTTAGGAAGATGCCTCTGCATGACAGTCCCACATATACGAACAAGGTATGAGTTGTCACTAGAATGGAAAAACAGAGTAAAGCAAATACTGTGTGCCAAGTCATGTGACTTGACAATGCATCTGCAGATACCGACAAAGTAAGGCCATGGTCACTGTAAGGTAAATCAGTGAATTCACTGTTGCCATGTGACTTTCTGAATTGAGAATCCCACATATATCAATAAGAGATGAGTTGTCACTGTAATAAAAAAATCGAGCAAAAAATCGAGAAAACCAAAACCTGTGCACCAAGTCACGTGACTTGACAATCCATCTGCATATACGGACAAAATAAGGGCACGCTCATTGTAAGGTAAATCAGTGTATTCACTGTTGCCATGTGACTTTCTGAATTCAGAATCTCACATATATCAATAAGAGATGAGTTGTCACTGTAATCAAAAAATTGAGCAAAAAATCGAGCAAACCAAAGCCTGTGCACCAACTCACATGACTTGACAATCCATCTGCATATACGAACAAAATAAGGGCGTGCTCACTGTAAGGTAAATCAGTGAATTCACTGTTGCCATGTGACTTTCTGAATTGGGAATCCCACATATATTAATAAAAGATGAGTTGCCACTGTAATAAAAAAAAATCGAGCAAAAATTCGAGAAAACCAAAGCCTGTGCACCAAGTCACATGACTTGACAATCCATCTGCATATACGGACAAAATAAGGGCATGCTCACTGTAAGGTAAATCAGTGAATTCATTGTTGCCATGTGACTTTCTGAATTCAGAATCTCACATATATCAATAAGAGATGAGTTGTCACTGTAATCAAAAGATCGAGCAAAAAATCGAGAAAACCAAAGCCTGTGCACCAAGTCACATGACTTGACAATCCATCTGCATATACGGACAAAATAAGGGCATGCTCACTGTAAGGTAAATCAGTGAATTCACTGTTGCCATGTGACTTTCTGAATTCAGAATCTCACATATATCAATAAGAGATGAGTTGTCACTGTAATCAAAAGATCGAGCAAAAAATCGAGAAAACCAAAGCCTGTGCACCAAGTCACATGACTTGACAATCCATCTGCATATACGGACAAAATAAGGGCATGCTCACTGTAAGGTAAATCAGTGAATTCACTGTTGCCAAGTGACTTTCTGAATTGAGAATCTCACATATATCAATAAAAGATGAGTTGTCACTGTAATCAAAAAATCGAGCAAAAAATCGAGAAAACGAAAGCCTGTGCACTAAGAAACATGACTTGACAATCCATCTGCATATACGGACAAAATAAGGACATGCTCACTGTAAGGTAAATCAGTGAATTCACTGTTGCCGTGTGACTTTCTGAATTGTGAATCCCACATATATCAATAAAAGATGAGTTGCCACTGTAATAAAAAAAAAATCGAGCAAAAAATCGAGAAAACCAAAGCCTGTGCACCAAGTCACATAACTTGACAATCCATCTGCATATACGGACAAAATAAGGGCATGCTCACTGTAAGGTAAATCAGTGAATTCACTGTTGGCATGTGACTTTCTGAATTGTCACTGTAATAGAAAAGGAAGCTTATGTAGGCAATGTTGTTTTTCACTTAGCTATCCATCATTCGTTGTTACGACCAACTATTTGTATTTCATTTAAAAGTATGCCTATTTGAATATTGGTGGTCATTTGGAATTATTTTAAAATCAACTTTTGAATATTGAATTTGTAATATTTTGCGAAACATTTACAATCTCAACTTTTGAAATAAACTTTAAAATAATGGTGGATCTTGTGAGTGAAACGTGGGTTACGTAGGAGTACTTGACTGGACTTCCAGGAATTGGAAGGCGACTCTTTCTTCTTTCCTGATTGAGATTGAAATTCTTTACGTAGAGGATCCCTATTTCACGAGCCCCAGTTAAGGGAAGCTTTTCACCGAGCTACCTGTTCTGTTTTATGTGTTGTTGAAGGCGGTAGTTCGTTTGTCTGAACTTTATTAGTCCCCCAACTGGACCAACCACTTGGCTTTGAGCTTGTTTGTCCAGCCCCCCAAGTTTAGTTTTCTGTCAACCCCCCATTCCTTACTAGAGTCATCATTTTGACTGGACTTCCAAGATTTGGAAGACGACTCTTTCTTCTTTCCTGATGGAGATTGAAATTCTTTACGTAGAGGATCCCTATTTCACGGGCCCCAGTTACGGGAAGCTTTTCACCGAGCTACCTGTTCTGTTTTATGTGTTTTAAGTATTCATATAATTCAACATACATTAATCCATTCATTAATCCAGAACATTCATTAACTCATTGCAATTTAATAAAGAAAGTCATGAACTAATAAATGTGCAGTTATAAATGTAGTTATTTCATAAACTTCAGGTTCATAAAACAAGTACTTGAAATACATCCATACGTTAGATGAACAACAACATTGTCTTACACTCCAGTAACGAAGATACGAGACAACATACAAACATATATGAAAGATAAAGGTGTTTGATTTCTCATTCCTCATCTGACATGTAGTAGTCAGAGAAATATTTTTCATTGTTTAAGACATTATTTCGCTCAATCACTGTCAAATCTCTGTTGCTTGCTTCTGCCATTTCGGTGGCTAGCTGCAGCATGAAATGTCGACATCTCCGCATCAACATTCTGTTGTTCTCCTTCTTAATTCTGCTAACTGCTTTTTCATAGTCACTCACATTTCGTCTAGCCATGGTCAATGAACGACGATGAGGTACCGGTGCCCCAAAGTTACGTAGATCATTAAACAATCCTTCTTGCTCTGTTACCCTGAACGCCCATTCTGCTCGGATACCAGCATAATAATCCTTCGGAGTCGAGTACTTTTCGCTCTTGTAGTCATAAGTAAATGGAGGTAGCAGCCACACTTTCGGATTTCTTTGCTGGCGTGAACTTCCTGCACCTCTTGAAGACATTGTTCATAAAATGAACAAACAAATAATAATAGTAATTGTAGATATATTACTATTGTTATGACTTGAACAAACATCATACTGGGGGTATCGGTATTTATAGACATCATAGTGGGGGTTAACTAGAGATGATCTAGTGACGATAATTTCAAGGAGATGAGGCTGTGTTAGCCTTCTCTTCACCCAGAACTAGGGGTGTGCATGGGTTGGGTTGGTTTGGTTTGGGTTAGCACTAAATTTCAAACCAAACCAATCATGATCGGTTCTAGGTTTTTGGACCCAAGAGCAAACCAATCCTCCACTGGAACCAACCAACCCAATATAGCTCTGGTTGATTCGGGTTAGAACAGTGGTTCCATTGTATTTACATAAGTGAATCTTTCCTTTATATAACACAACCTCAGACTTATGTTTTTATTATATATTTCTATGTAATATACATATAAATAGATATTTATTTATTGTCATGTTCCCCAGATGTTGCTTATCAAAACAAAAAGTCATGTTCTTCCGATGAACATGTCTTGGTTTTCAAAATTGTTGCATCAACATGTCCATATGGTGATGTTTCTGCGTCCCATATCCATACTAATGTTTTTTTACATCCCTTCCTACAAGTGTACACGCTAGTTAGGCTATGAAGTATGAACTACTGTCATTTGATTTTTGTGTATCCAAATTTTTTTTTTCCATGCCTCTTTATTTTCTATTCCTGCCATGTATAAGCTAGAACTGTTTTTCATGGTTAGTACCTATGAGATTTTTTTTTTTCTTCCTTTTTATTTCCTGTGTTGGTCTAGAGGAGAAAATGGGCTATACAATTGGGCATGGTCCTCCCCCCACTCCCTCCCAACCATAATGATGGTAGGGTTCTATCCTAGGTCTCAAATACCACAATCGAGACACTTTCCAGGTTAACTTAGGCCCCTTAAATGCTAACAGATTTTAATTCCATTTATCATTGTATATTTTCTTTGAACATTCTTTTTTCCACTGTCAATTGTACTATGGCTTTTGTGAGATACTTACACCTCGTAATACTCTGCAACATTGATGAAATTTGACACTTTTCTAGTACACCATGATTCATTATTTGGTCCTCAATAAATCATTTTAGCTTCTCCAATCCATTAAAATCATAATCATTATTAATAACTATAAAGGTCAAAATCAGTGAACCTAATATCTATCAACTTGAGGTTAGAAGAAATAGCATGGAAAACTAGTAACGGTAACCAAGTTCACTATCATTATGTTGGAACATAAAAGAAAAAGAAAATCTCAATAATTAGTAGATAGAGCTTAGCAATTGAGCATAACAAATTAAAATTTCCTATAGAAGATTGTTCCTCACATATTAACATCTCAGGACTGTACATGCAGACTGCAGTACATGCAATAAAGTCAATAACACCTAGCTCTTTAATATCAACCACTTAAACAATCTAGGTAACTTTTCAGACAGCAACGGATTCAGTAGACAAGAGGCATTAATATCAACAGAAGAATAGCAATTCCTATAAAATTTTGGAGATCATAGTATTTGTAAAAGAAAAATAAAACACTATGATGTTTTGTGAAAACTCAGCAAACAATAAGTTGCATATAACCAAAACCTCACCATTGATACAAAAAATTAGCACATTTCAAGGGATGCGTCAAATCATGGGATAACAAGACCCTCTACACACACAGACACAAACAAACAAAGCAATTTTTGGGAATATTATTACATGCCAAAGGCATACTCAAAACAAGAAAGCAATCAAAACTTATCTATCACCCCAAAATTAACTCAAAATTGATAGACAGAAGAAACCATATAAGCTCATCAAACAAAATTAAAAACCAAAAAGCTATTAAAAAATGGTGATGGTTCCCTTTTCTAGAAATGCTTCATTGGAGCAGCCATGTGACAATTGGGGAAAAAAGAAAATACAAGTTCAAAAAGAAAGTAGCAACTTTAAATAGAAATTATGGGAAATTTCAGGTTTTCCTTGAGAAGTTAAGTAGACATTATTAACAAGTTTAATTAATGATAGTCTAGACAGAGTAATGACACATGAAATTGGTTAATCCTCTAACTAAACAGCTAAAAAATACAGATATGCTGTGTTAGATTGCAGAGAAAATATGAGAAAATAAGAAAAAAATTCAAGTATATTATACAAAAAATTAACATAAAAAACAAGAAGAACAGAAAAATAAATAAAATAAATAAAGCCCACTCAAGTAAACATATTAGCAAGCAAAAGAATGGAAATCTTGATCTTTTCCTTTTCTTTCTCTTGGGTTTTCCAAGAAGCCAAACGGAGGGTGAATGAAAATAATGGTTCTACCCACAACTAATGAAGCAACTGACGAGAGAAAGGGGTTTGCAACCAACGCAGAATTGATACAAAAAATTCCTGCGTTGTTGAATGAAAAGTTTACAAACCCTCATTTCGAAATATAAAATCCGAAATCTGAATCCCTAATTTCGAAATTTAAAATCCCAAATCTAAAATGAAAACCCTAATTTATGCGATACAAACCTGAATGTGGGTGTTTGATGCAGGTGTTCCTCGTTTTTCCGGTGGTTACTCTTGGCCGTTGTTCGTCATTGGTCTTCCTGCGTTGTTCGTCGTCGGTCTTCCTTCGGAGTTCGGCTGAGTGAGGGAGAAGAAGATGGGTCAAATACGGCTTTCGTAAGTGCAAGGGAGAAGGGGAGGTGTTTTGTGTTTAATGAAACGGCTTTTCTTGCTCCGTTTTTAATTTTAAAAAAAAAATTGTCAAAAAACGGCTTTCCTAAAACCGATTTTTATTAAAAAAAAATTTTGAACAAAAAACATTTATGTTGAAAATATAAATTAAAAAAAATTAATGTGAAAACGGTTTTACCAAAACCGTTTTTGATTAATTCAGAATTAATTAAAAACTTAATTAAAAACGGCTTTAGAAAAGCCGGTTTCTATGTTCAATTTTTATTATTATTTTAATTCGAAAACACGGCTTTGGAAAAGCCGTTTTCTAAAAAACGGCATTACAAAAACCGTTTTACCCTACATTGGGAATAAAGATAAAAACACACCCTAAGTGGGACTAAAATATTGAAAACGCCCCAAACAGAGAAATTGGCCGATAGATAGGGTATCGGCAGCAATGTGAGAGAGAGCGTTGATATGATAAAAGGGTTAGGGTGTCTTTCTCTCTCAAATTGAAGGAGGTTGTTACTTGGATAGATATATGGGAAATTCTATTTCCAACACCCTGATAAACTCAGGGCAAATCTTTTCTCAATACACATCCCTATTAATTTAATTATTAAATAATTATCTCAAACCACATCTTTAAAATTACAAAAGAAACCCCTTTACTCCTATGTACACACACTTTACCTTCCCTCAAAATACACACTTGAATTTCCACCACTCCCGTGAAGACCAAAGTGCCCCAATTTACATCTCTACTTCAAACGGGAAGGAAGAAGAACAAGTTGAAACAGGAAAAAAAAAAAAAAAAAAAAAAATTTGCCTTTTCCTCACCTCCATTGAAGATTTGAAGAGCTCCATTCAATATCTAGTAAACACTGTGGAAAACCTTGTTTAAGGTAAGAAATCTTTCAATTTTATTATTACATTTATCATTTTGTTATTAGATTGACAATTTTCGGATCTCTCTTCACTCCATTGGCATGAAAGTAGCTTAGATTTGCGACTGGAGGTGCTCGGCACTGGGTTTCCGAATAGATATTTTTCGTTCGGCACTTGTCTTCCGAATATTATAAATAATTTCGTCCATTGAATGCCGAAACAAATAGATAACTTCGTTCTTCAACTGCCGAATGTATTCTATATTTTCGGTTTTGTTATGCCGAATAAATGCAATAATTTCGGAAGTTTGTTGATGAAATATTATTGTAAGTTCGGCTCTGAAGTGCCGAATGGGTTTTTTTTTTTTTGATATAGAACTAGGTTACATAGGCCACCAATATTTGTTTTACTTTAGGTTCAATTTTATTTTATGGGTATGCTTATATATTTATTTTTTTTCCCCAAATTGAATGCATAACAATAGAAACAAAAAACTGTGCAGTATTGGTATGTTCATATGATATTGTTAGCTTAGTAGTTGGGTCTTCATAAATTTTGTTAGTTAAATAGGTGAACAAAACAATTGCATTATATAGAGTATTAAAAGCTTGAGTTAATTTCACATCCAAATTGTGAATTTAATGGTCTATAATTGTGTATTAGATTTCATTAAGGTGGCATGGTTAGGCTACTTAGTGATCCTTTTATGAGAGTGCTTATTATGTTTCATTATATTGGGTTGATAAAAACAACTTTTCTTATGCAGATGGATGTCGGTCCTAGTGAACGTCGATCAGTAACAGCTTTGAACAGAAGACTCGGTGAATTAGAGAGACGTGGACGTGGACGTGCTCGAGTTCATGATGATGACATGCACATTGCCATGGATGATGATCCTATACATGGGGCACCAGTTATGGATGATATTGCTATGGATGATGACCCTATTGGTGAAGATGCTGACATTGTTGATGAAGATATCCTTACTCAGCCATTTCCGGGAGGTCCAACTGATCCATCAATCCTTAAAAGTTTTAAAAGTCATGTTGCCGCAGCTATTTGGAATGGTGCTGATGAAAGGGGGCCCTTAAAGTGTCATAATCACTCATCTAAGATTCGTTCGTGGCCATGGTGGGAACAAGGAAACAACGGTACATTTGTAAACATTGTGGAGATGTCAGGACTTGCACAATTAGCTCGTTGCACATACCGCTTTGTCAATAAAATTGTAGTGTCTAGTTTTGTTGAGAGATGGCAACCGGAGACAAACACCTTCCATTTGACTGTTGGAGAGATGACTATCACATTGGACGATGTCGCAACTATCCTAGGGCTTCCCATTATAGGCAAATCTATTAGCGTGCGTAAGTTGTCAGAAAGGCGGGCTGTTACATTAGTAGTTAATACCTTGGAAATTGATAAGCAAGAAGTCAGACATGAGATGTCTTCTGCTGGAGGCAATTCAGTGAGGCTTGAGTGGTTGAGGGCACACTTTCATAATGTCACAGACAATGATTCAATGGAAAGAATTGCATGTGCAGGTAGAGCATACTTGCTATTTTTGTTGGGTTGTACACTTTTTAGTGACAAGACATGTACTAGGGTCCCCGTTGTTTATTTGAGTTTGTTGTCCGATTTGACGACTGTATCTTCATATGCTTGGGGTGCTGCTGCATTGGCATACTTATATAGACAGTTGGGGTACGCTAGCAGGTCCGGCGTGAAACAAATAGCCGGTTATATGACACTCCTTGAGGGATGGATTTATGAGCACTTTCGTGGATTTCGACCACACTTGAATATGAATTACACTCGAGACATGCCACATATTTACCGTTGGACTTCTCGGAGAGAGTGTAGTGAAGAGACACAGTTGCAGGCTTTTCGAGAGGAGCTTGATAGGTTGGGTGTACATGATGTAAGTTGAAAAGTCTTTCAAAATTTGAAATTCTATATCATACAAAATTTACAGTTGTCATATCTTACAGTTTTTATTGTTTGTAGGTTATTTGGGACCCGTACCAGAGTTGTAGAGATGTCTATCCATGTCATCCAGTTACGTTCTACCACGGTTGCCTAAAGTGTTTGGAAGTAGTTGAACCATATCACCCTGATAGAGTGTTGAGACAATTTGGCAGAGTGCAGACAATCCCTAATCCACCACTTGGCCCTATGCGTGCTTCTCGAGGAGCCACAGCACCACGCTACAATGTTATGTATGCATACTTGGACATCATTTGGGAGACATGTGACAACCATGTGTTATCTAATCGGAGAAGGAGTACATTGGTACGGCAACCTTGGGATTGTGCTCCTGGTTACATGGATTGGTACCAAACCATTACCCATATGTACGTACAAAACCCATCGCGTCGTTCTCAAGTGGATCCGAATATCCATCATTATCAGTTTCCTAGCCAAGACGCACAGGTATCCTTTTTTTCTTTTACATTGCAAATTATTTATGTAAACTGTTACAAGTTTGTACATAATGTTATATTTGTTCTCGTAATGCAGCGTATGTCACAGATACATCATGATGATACAGTTCGTCCTGGTGAATGGGCTAGACCGATCCAAGCTTCTCAAGCCCACTGGATAACCTGCAAGCAAGTTCAACGGGGAACGGGGCAGTCCCCCGGCGAACCCTCCGGCGTATGAATCAGAAGAGGTGATAGGTAAAATGTAGAGAGAGAGAGAGATAGAAAGACTTAACCTTCTTCTTGCCTTCAAGTCTTGCTTATATCCATTGGTAATCATTTCGCCGTCTCATCCGTTCTGACCTTCCTGCCGAAAGCTTACGCCGTGGTTCGTCTTGTTCAGGGTGAGGGGATGCCATTCCGGCTGAGAGGTGTTGTCGCAATTAATGCGGTGATGGGTTGCATTAATGGTGATGTGATGTGGCAATAACTTTGCAGATCTTTGTCTGCTGACGTGGCCTCTCCTGCATCTGCCGTGTGTCCGAATATTATTGGCCTTCCCTGCCCAGTCGGCTTCCAGTGATGCTGGGTTTTACTAACCGGGTTATGCAATGGGGTTTGGATGGTGGGCCTGGGTTTACTCATGGTGGGTTGTGGCCCTTGTGGGCCTATCCATGTCAGTAGTCCCCCATTCCCGAGTGCAGCTTTAGCCCAACGAAGGGAATAATAATAAGGAAGATGAATTCGACCGGTAGGGGGAGGCCGACCGCGAGGATGACCGAGTGGACGAGGCCGAGCGCGGGGGTGACCGAGCGGGCAGGGCCGACCGCGGGGGTGACCGAGCGGGAGAGGCCGACCGCGAGGATGACCGAGTGGACGAGGCCGACCGTGAGGGCGACCGAGCGGGCAAGGGCCGACCGCGAGGGTGACCGAGTGGACGAGGCCGACCGTGAGGGCGACCGAGCGGGCAAGGGCCGACCGCGAGGGTGACCGAGTGGACGAGGCCGACCGTGAGGGCGACCGAGCGGGCAGGGTCGACCGCGGGGGTGACCGAGCGGGAGAGGCCGACCGCGAGGATGACCGAGTGGACGAGGCCGACCGTGGGGGTGACCGAGTGGGAGGGCACGGGGCTCAAGAGGCGGCGTGTCACGCGATGATTTGAAGTGGAAAAGACAAGGTAAGGGCAGAAGTCAGTGCATCGGGGCCATACACATGGCAGAATTTCGAGGGAGGGGAAAGGTCAATCGTTAGATCGGGAGTGAAACGTCAGGGCATTATTATGGGCATTGATGATACAGTTTTGGCGGCTGATTTGAAAAGTTTTCAAACTGGCGAACATTAATTTGGATCCTTGGAATACGGGCAAATCGTGGGCTTTTGGTATCATACGATTCACCTACTTCTTTACAAAAACTCGAAACATTCGAAGCATCAGTTCCTTCGTTGCCCACGATACCCCGTTGAAACATTTCTTCGATTTTTTAGCACCTGCATCCGAAGCTATTCGCGAACACAGCTTAGAAATGGCCTAGGAAGAGACTGCAATTGTCAGGGTAGATCCACTGGGGGAAGATGATGAAGAGGAACTAGCAGTTCAGTACAGGTCCAGCAGGGCGGAGGAATCGGTGGCGCGATCTCATGTTTCCACCGTGATAGCAACGGCGCAGCCAATCAGCCAGGTGGAACCAGACCACTGGCATTCGAGGGCTGACAGATCCATCATTACAGCGGCGGAGTTGGGGGCTATCCGCGAGAAGTACCAGATTCCGGTGGAGGTGGAATTGCTGGTGCCAAAATCGACGGAGAGACCGTCCGACGCCAGGGAAGGAGAGTTTTCCCTCTACAAGGAAGCTCTAAAAGATGGGCTGAGGTTGCCTCTGCCGCAAATCGTGGTAGATGTGCTCAACCACCTGGAGGTAGCACCAGGGCAACTGATGCCCAATGCATGGAAAATCCTGTTGGCTTGCGCAAGTGCTTGGCCGAAGGCGAACGGAGGGGTGGCCATGACGGTGGAGGAGTTCTTTGGCTGCTACAAAGCTTCAGGGCAGCAAGAGACCTGGATCACCCTTCAGGCGTTGGCAGGGAAGGGTTTGGTGGCTGGTTTACCAACGTCAATCAAAGGTTGGAGGCCGCGGTGGTTCTATGTGTCCACCTCTGGAGGAGCCGGTGTGCGCACCGTGTGGAAGGTGCCAACCAAGTATGTGGAGCTAAAGTTGGGGGGGCGGCGGAGGAGAGGGTAAAGAAGGTGAAAGAGTGGAAGGAGAAGGAAAAAGTCAAGTGGGACGAGCTGGTTCAGCCGTCGGCGTTGTTTGAAGCTGGGTTGGGTCCACAACTGAGCGGTGGAGACCTCGACCGATCAGAGCTGGAGGCGAGAAGGAGGGTGCAAGAGGCAGAGGATCAGGCCATCCTGGTGAAAGCCCAGAAATTCAAGGAGTCCCAAGTCGACCGACCGACTCGGCCAGTGGCGAGGGAGAGGATCCGACCTCGTCCCAAACCCTTGGGAGAGAAGGATTTGGTCGAGTTTGTCCCACGATTGCTCCCAAAAGACCCTCTGAAGGAGAGGTCGTTGAAGGAGATGGAGGCGCTGGGCGTGGGGAAGAAAAAGAAGAGGTTGAGGCGGAGGGAAGAAGAGCCAGCCCAAAAAAGAAGAAAAGAGGTGAGGATGGAAGAGGCCGGTCTGGCCAAGCAAGTAGAGGGGGAAGAGGTGGAGCAGATCCCAGAAGGGGTGGGCGTCTCAGCTGGGGCAGAGGTCCTTGTGGCAAAAGACACCCCAGAAGTGGGGATAGCCAGTCCAACGGTGGACGTTGTGGAGAAGACCCAGCAGAACAAGTGGGAGCTGGGCTGGCTGGAGGTGAGCCAAGTGGGAGGTTGGAGAAGACCCCAGAAGTGCAAGTGGAAGCTGGGTTGGTTGTGGCAGAGCCAAGTGGGGGGAGCAGACCCAAAGGGGCCCTGTGCCTCAGGAAAGAGGAGTTGGCCTGGGCGCCACTATCTACCATGCGCGTGCTGTGGCTGGGAGGCTGGAGGGAGATGGAGGCCCAGCTAGGGCGGGGGCAGACCGCTTAGTGAAGATGGTGGAGGAGTCAGGTCTGCGCGCGGCCTCTGGATTTAATGAGGCCGACCTGTTTAGGGGGTTATGCTCCGCCCAAATGGAGGTAACTACCCTGGCAGGGGCCCTGCTGAGGAAAGCTGCGGCGGCCAAAATCAAAGCTGAAGAGGCCAAGGCAGCTCTGACCAAGTTGAAGAAGGAGAGTGCTGCATGGAAGACTGCCCATACCGAGCTGTCATCAGTCAAGTTGGATTTGGAGGATACGCGCCGCAGGGTTGTGTCGCTCGAATTCCAGTTGACTGGTGAGCAGAAAAAATTGGAGGAGTCCCGAAAGGCCTGTGCCATCGCGGTCGAGCGGCATGAGGAGGCCATGACCAATAACGAAGAGCTCGTCATGCAGAGGGATGATGCGGATGCTAAGGCCGAAGCTCTGCAAAAAGAGGTGGAGGACGAGCGCGCCAGAGCGGTGGAGCAGAGGGAGAGCCTGCACAAGGAGTTGGAGGCAGAGCGGGTAGGGTGGCTGTGGAGAGGGAACCCTGTTGAAGCAATTTGAAGCAGAGAAGGGGAAGTTAATTGCTGAGGGGGAAGCCTGGAGGAGGGAGCTGGAGGCTGAGAGGGCCAAGGCTGCAGCTGAAAAGGAGGCCCTACATAAGGAGCTGAACGAAGAGAAGGCGAAGGCGGCCTCGGAAAGGGCAGCCTACCCTGATCTTTGTGTTGCAGCTGTTACTCAATTCAAAGGGTCTCCTGAGTTCCAGATGGCGATCGATGCTGCAGTTGCCAGCAGCTTAGCAAGGGAGGAGACTGGGGGGTCTGGCCCATCGAAGACGACTGCTGGGAGAACTGAGTCTGAGGTGATTGCAAGCTTCCAGCAGTCGGACTTCTACAAGCATGAAATGTCAGAGTACTGGGACAGCGGATAGAAAATGTTCAAACGCAAGGCTGAAGAGCTATTCCCAGAGCTTGACTTTAGCAGGGTGGCGATTGAAGAGGATGATGTGGCCCAGACCCCCCTGGATGAGGGTATAGAGGAGGCAGATCTCATCTCTAGTGAGGAGGGGGAGTGATCTAAAAATAAATGTACTTGAAGAATTTTTGGTTCGTCCTTGTACACACATTTTTGTTTTGTTTTGTTTTTGAAGTATTGTAATAAATTGATGTACACATTTCGCCAATGAATAAAACTCCATTTATGCCTTGTAATTAACTGTGTTTATTTGTTTGGTGGATTTGAAATGGAGAAAGGCTTGTGGTAAAAACGAGTGATGAACTTATGAAAAAATTCAACTTCATGACAGAGTGAGCTTGAGATAAAAATTCAACTTCATGACAGAGTGAAGTTGAGCTAAGTGAGCCAAGTGAATTTGGACTTGTGAAATTGGACTGATAAAATTGAAGAGGGTGAACTTGTGAATTTGAATTTGTTAAATTAAAAATTCCATCACGCAGAGTAAGAGTGAGCTAATAAAATTCCTTCATGCAGAGTGAGATTGGATTTGCGTAGAAATTCAATGAATGAGGGCAGGAAAGTAGGTTTTAGGTTGTTACTAAAAGAGCCAATAGTAAACCTGTAGGGGAGAAATTGGGGAACACCGTTGGAATTTGACTAAGTAGAGATGTTGTAAAATTTTGTGACCTTAACTTGTGACTAAGTGTTCTCCCAAGGCGCATCTGGTACTTGTTTCGCTGGGTCTGCTGATGTTCGAGAGTGCTCGGTCGGACTGAGGCTTTTGAAAGTGCTCGGTCTGGCCGATTGAAAGTGCTCAGGTTGGACTGAGGCTTTTGTAAGTGCTCAAGTCGGACTGAGGCTTTTGAAAGTGCTCGGTCTGGCCGAGGCTTTTGTAAGTGCTCAGTCTGGCCGAGGCTTTTGTAAGTGCTCGGTCTGGCCGAGGCTTTTGTAAGTGCTCAGGTCGGACTGAGGCTTTTGTAAGTGCTCGGTCTGGCCGAGGTTTTTGTAAGTGCTCAGGTCGGACTGAGGCTTTTGAAAGTGCTCGGTCTGGCCGAGGTTTTTGTAAGTGCTCAGGTCGGACTGAGGCTTTTGAAAGTGCTCGGTCGGGCCGAGGCTTTTGTAAGTGCTCAGGTCGGACTGAGGCTTTTGTAAGTGCTCGGTCTGGCCGAGGCTTTTGTAAGTGCTCGGTCTGGCCGAGGCTTTTGTAAGTGCTCAGGTCGGACTGAGGCTTTTGAATGCTAAGTCTGGCTGAGGCTTTGGATGCTCAGTCTGGCTGAGGCTTTGAGGGCTCAGTCTGGCTGAGGCCTTGAGTGCTCGGTCTGGCCGAGGCTTTTAGTGCTCAGCCTAGCTGAGGCTTTGGTGAGTGTTGCAAGCTGAAATTTAATTGGGACGATGAGGATAGCTGGGAGACAAAACTGTTGTTATAAGAAATGTAGTACAATGACCAAGAATTACATCATGCGTCAAAATGAGAGTACAACAATTGAGTAATACAAAAGTAGCAGCTTATTGAAAGTAGCGTTTCAGGTGTTCAGCGTTCCATGGGTGAGGAAGGTCGCGACCCTCCATATCTTGAAGTCAGTAAGTGCCTGGACGCGGTCTGGCTTTCACAATATAGGGTCCCTCCCATTTGGCGGCCAATTTACCCTCAGTCGGATTCTTGGTGGCAAGGGTTGCTTCTCTCAACACTAAGTCCCCCACAGCAAATTCCCTTGGTCGGACCTTGCGATTGTAGTGTGTTCTCATTTTTTGCTGGTATGAGGCTAATCTGACCGCAGTGGTCTCCCTGAGTTCTTCAATCAGGTCTAGGTCCGCGCGACGGAGCTCTTCAGTCAGTGTTGGGTCGGGATGTAGAACCTTGGGGGTTGGCAAACCGACTTCTACTGGGATTACCGCCTCAGCGCCGTATGTTAGGCGGAAAGGGGTTTCCCCGGTAGGAGTCCGAGCTGTGGTTCGGTAGGCCCAGAGTACACTTGGTAGTTCCTCAGCCCAGAGCCCTTTAGCAGCCTCCAGCTTAGTCTTGATGATCTGCAAAAGAGACCGATTGGTGACCTCAACCTGGCCATTGGCTTGGGGATGACCGGGGGAGGAGAAACATGGTTGAATCTGGAGGTCGGCACAGAACTTTCTGTACTTAGCGTTGTCGAATTGCTTGCCGTTGTCTGACACAATGGCCTGAGGGATGCCAAATCTGCAAACGATGGATTGCCAGATGAACTTGGTGGTGTTCCGCTCGGTAATGGTGGCTAAGGGTTCAGCATCTACCCACTTGGTGAAGTAGTCAATGGCGACGACCGCGAACTTGGTCTGGCCTCGGCCAGTGGGAAGTGGTCCGATCAGGTCGATCCCCCATTTGGCGAATGGATAGGGGCTGCAAAGTGTGATCAACTCTGTAGGCGGCGCATGGGGGATGTTGGCAAAGCGCTGACACTTATCGCACTTGAGGACAAAATCAGTCGCGTCCTGGTTAAGAGTTGGCCAAAAGTAACCAGTACGGAGTATTTTGTGTGCTAGGGACCTGCCGCCCGAGTGGTTGCCACAAATTCCCTCGTGGATTTCCTGCATGACGTAGGTTGCTTGTGTGGGGTTGAGGCACCGCAAGTATGGTTTTGAAAACCACGTTTGTACAGGATGCCATCATTGAGAAGATAATTGGACGACCGAGCCCTTACTTTGGCGGCCTGCTGTTTATCTTCTGGGAGAGCTCCTGTTGTCAGGAATAGGATGATGTCGGACGCCCAAGGGATGGGTTCATTCTGAAGGAACTGTACTTCGTGCGGGTCGGGCGTGATGGCAGGATGAGTTAGGTATTCGAGGCGGACTCCGTGGCTGAGGTCAGACTGGTCGGCAGAGGCCAACTGGGCCATCTCATCTGCTTTAGAATTTTCTGCCCGAGGTATGTGTTTGATCTGGAATGTATTGAAGAGGCGAACAAGGGGGAGTGCCATGTCCCTGTAAGCCCGCATCGTGCCATCCTTGGCGTTGAATTCCCCCGTGATCTGACCGACGATGAGCTGGGAGTCGCTGAAGACGCGGATGTGGCTAACACCAATGTCTTTGGCCAGGCGGAGGCCTGCTATCAATGCTTCATATTCGGCCTCATTGTTGCTGGCCGCAAACAAGAGGCGGAGGGCACATTTGAAATAACCCCCCTCAGGGGAGGTGAGGATGAGGCCAGCCCCACTTCCTTCCCGGCGAGACGAGCCGTCAACATTGAGTGTCCAAGAATGAGGGTCTTCAGGCTCGGGTGGAGCCGTTTAGGGCGGTGGGGTAGTGGCTGGGGCGGGGTTGGTGAATTCTAGGATGAAGTCGGCGATGGCTTGTCCTTTGATTGCTGTGCGGGGTCGGTAGGAGATATCAAACTGGCTAAGCTCCACTGACCACTGCATAAGTCGGCCAGAAAGTTCTGGCTGCTGTATGACTTTCTTCAGGGGTTGGTCGGTGAGGACCACTATGGAATGGGCCTGGAAGTAAGGGCGGAGTCGTCTAGAAGTAGTGACCAGGGCCAGGGACAACTTTTCCAGTAGTGGGTAGTTCTGCTCTGCCCCCCTGAGAGCTCGACTGATGTAATAGACCGACCGTTGGACTGAGCCGTCTTCCCTAAGGAGAGCTGCACTGACAGCGGTGTTTGATACTGCTAAATAGAGGAAGAGGGGTTCACCTGGGATAGCCTGCGAAAGAAAGGGGGGTTAGCCATGCATCGCTTTAACTGCTGGAAAGCCTCTTCGGATTCAGTCGTCCATTCGAAGGTCTGCCGAAGGACTTTGAAGAATGGTAGGCACTTATCCGTTGCGCGGGAAATGAACCGGTTGAGAGCCGCACTCTGCCGGCGAGTCTTTGAACTTCCTTAACGGTTTTGGGTGACTGCATTTCAATCAAGGCCTTGATCTTCTCGGGGGGTTGCCTCAATTCCGCGTTGACTGACCATAAAGCCCAAGAACTTTCCGGATCCCACGCCAAAGGCACATTTCTCTGGATTGAGCTTCATCTGGTACTTGCGAAGGGTGGCAAAGGTTTCCCGTAGGTCAGTCAGATGGTCGGCGGAGAGTTTGCTTTTGACTAGCATATCATCCACATACACCTCCATGTTCCGACCGATCTGGTGTTGGAAGACTGCATTGACTAGCCGTTGGTAGGTGGCCCCCGCGTTCTTCAATCCGAACGGCATGACACGGTAGTGGTAGGTGCCCCGATCGGTGATGAAAGATATGTGTTCCTGGTCGGATGAGTGCATCATGATTTGGTTGTACCCGGAGAAAGCGTCCATGAAGCTGAGCATTTGGTGACCGGTCGTGGCGTCGACCAGCAGATCAATGCGGGGGAGTGGATAGCTGTCTTTGGGACAAGCTCGGTTCAGGTCAGAGTAGTCAACGCAGAGACGCCACTTGCCATTGTTCTTGCGGACTAGAACTACATTGGACAGCCACTTGGGATAATCCACATTTCGGATAAACTGAGCCTCGAGGAGTTTGTCAACCTCTGCAGCTATGAGATTGTTGCGTTCCGGGTGGAATATACGCTGTTTTTGGCGGTAAGGTCGAAAATGAGGTTCGATCCTGAGGCGATGAGTGATGAAGGAGGGGTCAATACCTGGCATGTCCGAGTGAGTCCAAGCAAAGACGTCGTTGTGCTCGGTCAAAAGGGCAGTGAGATCGGCTTTTGCTTGAGGGGACAATTAGCTGCCGATCTTGGCAGTTTTCAGTGGGTCGGTGGGGTCAATAGGAACCTCAACGAGCTCTTCCACCGGTTCACCTCTGATCAGCTCGTCCTCATCCCGGACGTCAAGTCCTTCAATGATCATCGCCTCCTTCAGCTTGGCTTCTTTGAGCGAGGCAACATAGCATTCTCGGGCCATGGTCTGCTCCCCTCTAACTGTTCCGACCCCGAGATCAGTGGGAAATTTGAGGGCGAGATGATAAGTGGATGTGATGGCTTGGAAGGTGTTGAGGGCGGTTCGGCCGAGGATGATATTGTAGGCAGATGGGCCATCAACTACAAGGAAGGTGAGCAACTTCGTGGTCTGCCGCGGGTACTCGCCGATTGTGATGGGGAGGTCTATGGAACCAATGGAGGTCACACGGTCGCCAGTGAAGCCGACCAGGGGGGTTTGGAGTGGAGACAAGCTTTCTTCCCCAATCTTGAGTTGGCGGAAGCAGTTGAGGAAGATGATGTCTGAGGAGCTGCCATTATCGATCAGAACCCGTCTGACCTTGTAGTTGGAGAGGATGGTGGAAATGACAAGGGGATCATCATGAGGGTAGTGGATGCCTGTACAGTCGGCGTCCGTGAAGGTGATGGGCTCTGTCCACTGTCTAGGCTGTTTGGGGGGTCGGTCCACTGTGGCGACTATTTTGTCTGAGCCTTGCCGTATTTTTCTAAGCTCTGCCCTCTGAGCCGAGCGGGATGGGCCTCCGCAAGCAAGTCCGCCTGCAATAACTCGGATCTCACCGACTGGCGGGGGGGGAAGGCCTGGTGGTCGGGGTTGTTGCGGAGGTCGGTCATGGCCTTGGTTATGTTGAGCTGGCGGCCGGGACGGGGTGCGTCGGCGGTCATCTCTGCGGGTCTCGGTCCTTTGCCTCTGCTGGGGGCGGGTATCTGTGAACCGGCTGAGACGCTCCTGACGTATGAGGGCCTCCACCTGGTCCTTGAGGTTAATACAATCATCAGTGTTATGGCCGTGATCCTGGTGAAAGCGGCAGTATTTGGACTGGTCTTTCCGATTGGAGGGGGTCTGGGAAGGTAGTGGCCACTTGAGAGGGTAGTCTCGTTGGATCTGATGAAGGACATGTTCCATGGGGGAATTAAGGGGCGTGTACCTCTCGAACCGACCGGTTGGTCGGGTTTGTGCCGATCGGTCGGCACGGGGGGGTCGGTCGGTATGGTGGGGTGTTTGGTTGGTGTACTGGGTGTTTCGGGGTTCCGAGTCCTTTCGTTTGTCTCTAGGGGTTGGCTGTTTGGTGAGCGGGTCCTGCTGGGCAGCTAGGGAATCCTCGGCATTCATGTATTTCTGGGCTTTGGATAGTAGGGCGGCCATGGAGGTCGGGGGGTTTTTGGAGAGAGAAAAAAGGAAATCGGATGACCGCAGACCGGCCATGAAGGCTGTGAGGATGACCTTGTCGTCATTTTCGGCAACTTGCAGGGCTTCGGTGTTGAAGCGAGTGACGAAGCTGCGGAGTGATTCCCCCTCGGTCTGACGAATGTTGAGGAGTTGGGTTGCTGGGCGCCGCTGGCGCTGGGCTCCGATAAAGTGGCTCAGGAAAGAGTCACTGAGATGTTGGAATGTGGAGACTGAGTCCGGTGGTAACTGGCTAAACCACAACCGAGCCGACCCCTTTAGTGTCACAGGAAAGGCTCGGCACATGATTTCGTCAGGGAAGGCATGGAGGATCATGAGGGTGCGGTAGGTCTCCAGATGGTCGACCGGGTCGGTTGTGCCGTCGAAGGAGTCAATGGCGGGCATTTTAAACTTGGCGGGCAGAGGTTTGTCTCGGATGGAAGCGACAAAGGGGGAGTTTGCCGTAGCGGAAGGCTTATGCTGGATATTCTGCATGACCCCTTGAAGCTGAAGTTTCATGGCTCGGAGCTCAGCGTCCCAAAGGGGAATGTTGTCACCGCCAGAGGGAGACAGGTGTTGGATACTGCTGGCCTCGCCCTCGAGGGCTGGTGCTATGACCGATGGGTGTGGGGGTGGTGGTGGCAGATTTATATGTGGGTGAGGAGGTTGCAAACCCCCGGAGTTGAGAGGGTTGGGTTGTGGGGCAGTATGGCCTGGAGTTTGTACTGGATGGGGTGGAACATCTGGGGGTGGTGGAGGAATAGGGAGGTTCCGTTGGAGCAGAGCATTGATTAAGGCCTGGTTTTGTTCGGCCATACGGTTGATGCTGTTAGTGAGTTCGATGAAGTATTGTGGTGGGTTGTTTGGATTGGGAGGGTCGGTTTGGTGATCTGTAGCATTATGGTGGGAAGCCATGGATCTAGTCGTGACCATACACTTGACGGATAGGGTGAAAAGGTTACTGGAACAGGGTCTCCGGCGGCAATGAACACAACTGGCGCACGGACAAACCAGTTCCCACAGACGGCGCCAACTGATGATACAGTTCGTCCTGGTGAATGGGCTAGACCGATCCAAGCTCCTCAAGCCCACTAGATAACCTGCAAGCAAGTTCAACGGGGAACGGGGCAGTCCCCCGGCAAACCCTCCGGCGTATGAATCAGAAGAGGTGATAGGTAAAATGTAGAGAGAGAGAGAGATAGAAAGACTTAACCTTCTTCTTGCCTTCAAGTCTTGCTTATATCCATTGGTAATCATTTCGTCGTCTCATCCGTTCTGACCTTCCTGCCGAAAGCTTACGCCGTGGTTCGTCTTGTTCAGGGTGAGGGGATGCCATTCCGGCTGAGAGGTGTTGTCGCAATTAATGCGGTGATGGGTTGCATTAATGGTGATGTGCTGTGGCAATAACTTTGCAGATCTTTGTCTGCTGACGTGGCCTCTCCTGCATCTGCCGTGTGTCCGAATATTATTGGCCTTCCCTGGCCAGTCGGCTTCCAGTGATGCTGGGTTTTACTAACCGGGTTATGCAATGGGGTTTGGATGGTGGGCCTGGGTTTACTCATGGTGGGTTGTGGCCCTTGTGGGCCTATCCATGTCACATCAGATTACTCATCCTTTCATTGAGGCTGGCTATGAGGACAGTGTTCAACATCCTGATAGGCTGTACTACGCAATTGATGCAATCGAACAACTTCTTCAAGATCAGCACATTAGTGAAGCTGGGCCCAGCACATCCACTCAAGGTCGGTCTGCACCTAGCTCTTCCATTGCACATTGTTTTGGAGCACATTACACTCGCCGGTCACGTAGTTAGTAGTAGTTCATAATGTTAGCATAAGTAGTTTCTGATGATGTTGGTAGATATATAAGGGGACAAATATTATTATTATCTTCGAATTTTGTATCTTTTGGATTATGTACAAGCAGCCATGTCGTTTGTGATGGTGCGGATGGATTGAACTACTATTTAGTATATATATATATTTCATTTACATACTTGTTTAATCCAATGGCATTTTAACTGCAATTGCACTTGGTTAATATTATTATCATTACGTTTTGTGTTCAGACAATGTAAAAATAATATGACATCCATTCCAAAAATTGGAGAACTATAATATTCTATTTTGTAAAACAAAACTGACCATTACAAAATCCAATGGCAAAACGCTATCTACCTCATTACTGTATACTAGTAAATCATAAAAACTAATGTCCTAACCCTCTCATTACTACTCTGTAATACCTCAATCTATGTCAACTACATCAAATGTGTCTCGAGTAGCTACATTAGGTCCTATGTTGTCTTTGAATTTTTGAACGCGGCTAACATATGCATTCTCCCATTCTGACGCACAAGGGTGATGGTGAACTCGCCAAAGCACGGCAATGGGAGGAACTGGATGACCGGCTTCCAAAAACACCTGTACATACATCCAAAAAATTACATATCTTTACCAAATACATAAAATTTGCAATTACACAAATATTAGACAACAATGTTTGGTTATTTTCATAACTTATACCTGCACAAAATGATTCCATTGACAAATCCAATGGCAATCTCGCGACGATCAGCTAGGGTTACCGGCGGTGATCTCAAAGGTAAGAAAGTGAGACACTGTTGCAATGACAAGTGGTACAATACTACATTATAAAATGATGCAATAAGATGGCCCATGTCAGGCATAGTCATCCAACGATCAAAGCCTGCGCTATTTTCAAAATATGAAATGATGTGTGTCAGCTCCTTAACCCTCTCATGCGACCCAAATAGTACGGCGTATTCATCTCTGTGATTATTCAATTCAAGTAGCAGATCACGCCTAACTTGCACCCAGTCATTCTCTCCAAGACCAAGTAAACCTGCAATAGCTCGAAATCCACAATTCCCATCACCATCTACATCCTTTATCAACTTTATGAATGGTATTAACATAGGTGGGAAGTCAGCAGCATATGCACTCGGTAAACTTATTCTTGTACGATATGTCTTTGTTTTCACATTCCGCTTCTTCTCATGCACTTTTGAAGCTCTCTTTTTCTTTGACTGACTGGAAGCTAATGTGCTTTGGCTATCATGCTCATCATCAACCAACTCAAATGCACACGGGTTACGACGACAAGATATATCAATTTTCTTATGTCCTCGACGTGGATTAGGTTTCACATCGGGCTCAATAAGAAAAGTGCTGGCTGGATTTGCAATTTCCCTCAACTTCTTCAACATATCCAATTGCGTGGCAATATCAGACTCTTCGAACCGCTTTAAAATCAACTCAAGTTCTGGGATACAAGTCAATTCCAACTTCTGTTCCTTCGGATTATGCACACATATAGTAAGGCGCGTCCAATGTACATGTATGCTACTGAATGGAATAGGACGGCCTTGTCTCGTGTAATCTGCAATCTTGTGAGCACAAGGTAAACCATGTGTGCGCCTAAGAACACACCCACATGTTGCAACATCAATTCCAACTGAATTTGATCTCTTGCTCTCTGCTAACACATACTCCAACGCACAAATAGACACATTACCCCGGAGCTCTTTGAATTGAGAAGGTTTGAATTGATGTTGTACATTTGTCAAACTCTTCTCGAATGATGCTTTAATTTGAATGTGCTGCAACTCAAGTAGACAATGTATTTTTTCAAATGAAACCTCAAATGTCGTTTGACTTGAACCTAATTGCCTCTTCAATCTAGCATGAGCACTCTCAACCCTGTTCATATGGATGTAAACCAAAATAGTCAAGCATAATAATTAAAAATAACAATATGATTTATTAAAAATAAAAAATAAAAAAAACAAATCTTATCGATTGGTTGTAACATTGCCAAAATGCATACACATGTCTGTATGTACCGCAATGAATTTTTCTTGATACGGATTCAACCAACTCACAGTAACATATTTGATTGCCTCCGGATAGTTACTGAAATCCTTATGTAGTGTTGCAAGGTGATCATTGTATTCCTCTTCAGTGGATGACAATATCAAATAGTTCCATGCAGTGTTAAACTTGTCCCATTTTTCTTTTGTCTCAAACATTTTCTTGCATTTTGTCAATACATTTTTATTAATATGCCAACGACATAACAAATGTCGAGCATTCGGGAAGGTGTTGTCAATGGCATTCATCAAAGCAAGCTCTCTGTCTGTGACAATGACTTCAGGTAAAACACTGTCGTCCATAAGATCACGCAATGCTTGTAACGCCTATGCATAATTATCAACCCGCTCAGTTTGCAAGTATGCGATAGCCACGGAGAATGTCATATGAGTTGATGTTACTCCCACAATTTCAAGAAGAGGAAGCCGATATCTATTCGTCTTATATGTGCAATCCATAATCAACACACGAGGGAATGTACGAAGCAAATCCAAACTCGCTGGATGTGCCCAAAACAAGTCCGTGACAGTCATAGAGCCTTCCTCACATCGATGACGCTCAATGTACTTATGTTTCGCTAATTCACCCATTAGTTGTTGCATCTGGGATCTACCAGCTTTTTGTAGAACCCTACATCGATGTCGTACATTGTAAACTGTCTTCATTGTGCTCATATTAAGGGCATCCCTCTGTTTGAGTGTAATGAGTATCTCTTTTGGTTTTACTAGGCTCTTTGACATATCAACTAATAGCGACTTTTCATTAGCTGATAATCTCCCTGCATATGAATGTCCTCGGAGATGCTCCGCCGCTGGATGATTATGCAGCCCGCAAACTACATTCAATGTCCATTCATCGTTTGTTTTCAACTTGAATGCCCTCAAATCAAATGGACAATCGCACTTCTTCGTACCAGTTTGTCTCAATAAGTCTTTTGGGCCATCTTTCAGCTTTTTACGCAATCTATACTTCCCACTCCGCTCACAAGCAAGATAAATTCTTGGTCTCTTACGACTGCCACCATAGTCCGACGCCCTTATAATAATAACAAAGCCATTTATCCTTCCAATGTCTCGTACCCAAGTGAGTAATTCATCTTTACTGTCGAAAACCTATATATGATGTCACATAACTTTCATAATAACAAACTAATAAACTAACTAATGCAAATTTATGAACTTACAAATTTTATGTTAAAAATTACCTGTTTAGCTGTAAAATGACTAGTACAATCCACCATAATATCCGATCGAATCTCAGGTTCTTCAGTGCATGCCATTTGAATAGGAGGGGAAAAACTTTAATTCGGTTCTACAGATCCGAAATAAATAAAAAAATTCGGAAACTGACTGCCGAAAATAATAATAAAATTCGGAATCCTAGAACCGAATTTATTGATTTTGTTCGGAACACAAACACCGAAACAAATTTAAAAAATCGACATATAACTGACGAAATACTTATATTACTTCGGCATCGGATTACCGAATTAATTTAATAAATTCGGCCCTGGATCACCGACTAAAAAACGCAAAAAATAAAAAAAATTACTCCACGATTTTACCTTTTCAACATGCTGTCACCATTGCTTGAGTTTGAACTGGCATAGGTTTGCAACTCTTCTATATCAAAATCAAATAAAAAATATTGAACTAATAATTAAACGATGTTAATAATTTAGTATAAACTTAAAGATTAAAGCAATAGAGGAGATGTTTTGTTTGCAAATAAGAGAGAAGAGTACATAGTGTATAACAAGCAAAGTGACTACAAAAAAAAATTAGGGTTTAATTTTTTTATTTCAAACAGTGTACATTGAGATATTTTAATTTTTAAAAGATGTGTACAGAAAATTTATATGAAAAATTTACCCATAAGTCCTAGTTTTTGAAACGTTGAACCACTTAGTCCTAAAAGTTTTTTTATGCTCCATTTAGTCCCATTTTTACATCAGCATGATGTAAATGATGTAAATGATTTGATGTTTCATTCTATAATTTTAAAATTTATTGAAATCTGATGAACATTAGATGTTTTTCATCCTATATTTTCAAACATTATTAAAATTTGATGAACATTAGATGTTTGAAATCTAATGTTTGTAACATGACTCTGATATTATTAACATTGTATCTGATGTTATTAACATTGTAATGGGACCTTTCAGTCTATAAGAAAACTTTTAGGACTAAACAGTGCATAAGTTATTAATTTGAGATTTATTAGTGCATCCCTCAATTTATATATATAATAATAGGGGGTTGATCAATGACTATTATAATAAATTTCAAGTAGGATATAATTGTCATTAATTTATTTTTTTATTAAGTGTGTTGACTGAGTTTATCGGGCTGTTGGAATAGAATTTCCCTAGATATATGTCTGAATTGGTGGCCCGCACTGGTCGTCATCACCAGCGCAACCACGCTGGTTTCCGCCTCATCGCCGGGTACTCTCTCTCTCTCTCTCTCTCTCTCTATATATATATATGTGTGTATGTATATCTAGATTTCTTTTTAGATTTCAAGGTTTGAACTCTCATTGTATTCATTTTGGTTCTTCTCAATTGGGTTGTGTTTGCTTGTCTGTCAAAATGTGGGAAACAAATGGGAAATGCTCTATAAGAAAGTGTGATCCTTTTCTTCATTCTTTCCGAGAACCAGACCAACGGTTACATTTGGGGATGGTTGTTTTTAGGCTAGCCAACTATGCTTGCCCCCTTCTCCAAATCAAAAGAGACAAAAAAAGAAAAAATAAATAAAAATGAATAAAGGTGTAAAGTTTGAAATGCTGTTTATGTTTTGGGATTTTCATTACTCTGCATTCACCATTTTAAGACTGCCCAATTACTTGCTTCTGGTTTGATTTCAATATGCCTAGCTGTTTCTTTCTCTTCCTAATTGTGGGCAGTGTTGACATTTTGCTTATGAGAGTATGAAAAAGTTTGCACATTGAACTATTGATTTCAAACACTGACAAACCATTTGATTATACCACAAGGTTTTCTTTGTTATCTATAATTATATTATTTATACTATTATTATATATGAACACTTGATTTGGTGTAGTGTCACAGTAAATTTTTTTCCCCTAAACACTCGTGTATGAGATAGCCTTTTTGTTTGTGTTTCTTTACCACTAAAGGGGCAAATATGTAATAGCAAGTTAATACCCATGTTAAAAATAAAAATAAAAAAACTCTTTATGATTTCAACTGTTAAATCTTTTCTCGATTTCAAAAAAAAAAATAAAAAATAAAATAGCACACACATCATGTGGTTAAATGCTTTAGTGTGGACGAAGTTATGTAACGCCTTTTACATACCTAAACTACCCTTACCAAGTAATTGCTCTTGACTCTTCTAAATAAACCATTTGTGACAATGGTGATCAAGGATCAATTATGACGGAGAGGCAAGAGTGGGGCAGATTGCATTAGTTATCAATGAAGATTGTTGGTTGGAATGTAATAGGATTGAGGTCTAGGTTTAGGAGGAGTGTGGTTAAGGGGTTGATTATTAAAAATTGTCCTGTAATTCAAGGGCTAGGAAGAGTGTGGTTAAGGGGTTGATTACTAAAACATTTCATGATATTTTGATTCTACAAGAGACAAAAAATGAGAATTTTGTTAATTAATAGTATTTGGAGGTTGAAATTTAGCGAGTGGGCAGCTTTACAGTTTGTAGGAAGGTCGGGTGGGGTCTTAATTGTCTGGGACGAAAGGGTGGCTTTTGATGAAGAAATTGTAGTTGGAAATTTTACTATCTCATTAGCTTAAGAATGCTAATGGGTTAGTTTGGTGGTTATTAGGGGTGTATGGGCCATATTCTTGAGGGTTAGAGAGTCATTTTGGGATGAGTTAGGATCACTCTACGGACTATGCTACCCAATTTGGTGTTTTGGAGGAGACTTTAATGTTATTGGGAGAACGTCTGAAAAACAAAATGGAAGAAGAGTCAAGAAAAGTAGGAAGAGATTTTGATGTTTCATTAGGGATTGTGATCTGGTTGATCCTCCGTTATTAAATGCTCCCTACCATTGGTCAAATTTTGAGGAAAAATTAGTTTGTTGTAGATCATGAAAATTATTAGTTTGTAGGTGTTCAAATTTACGAGAACATTGAAATCAGTCAAGGAATAACTAAAAATCTGGAATAAGGAGATTTTTAGGGATTTGAAAGGATCAAGAAAGATGAAATTAAAAGGAGGCTATGGAGAATGACAAGAGTCTCAATGAAGCCATTCAACATAGAATGATTCAAATTGAGAATGGAATTGGAGATAATTGCCTTTAGAGAGTCAATTCATTGAAATCAACTATCCAAAGTCAGGTGGTTAAAGAATGGTGACAAAAATTTTAAATTTTTTCATAAGGTTGCTAATGGCAATTTTATTAAAATGTTGGAGTTTGATCAAGGGTAGTGAATTGTGAGGATCAGATTGCTAATGATAATTTGACATTTTATTCTAATTGTTTTCCTCAGAAGGGGTTTCTAGACGAGGGATTGCAGGCATTGATTGATTTCCAATTTCTAATAGAAAAGCAGAGTGGTTGGAAAGGCCCTTTGATTTGAAGAAGTGGAAATTAGGGGGACTGTTTTGATTGTGAAAGGGTTAAGGCTCCTAGACCGGATGGTTTTTCCATGACAATTTTCCGAGATTGTTAGAAGGTGGTGAAGACTTATTGAGTGTCTTTCACCATTTTTTTTTGGTTAATTTGTGTACTAATAATGCTTCTTTTATATGTTTAATTTAATCCCTAAAAGGTGAATTCAGTGAAAATTGGAGATTTTAGACTGGTGTATAAGATTATGGCTAAGGTGTTGGAGATTTTAGACAGGAGGGATCATCTTTAAGGCTGATTTTGAGAAAACATATGATCATGTTGATTGGAATTTTTTGAATTTTATTATAGAGCACAAGGGTTTTGGTCAATAGTGGAGAAAATGGATCAATGGATGTCTTGTATCAACCAATTTCTCAATTATTATTTAATGGAAAGCTGAGAGCTTTTTTCAAAGCATCAATAGGATTAAAGCAAGGGGATCCTTTATCTGCATTATTATTTTCTATGGTTGTTGATGTGTTGGGTATGATAGTTGATAGGGCATGTGAGGGGTTTATTTGATGATTCCGTTATAGGAAGGGATCATGTTGAGGTGTCACATTTACAGTTTACGGATGATACCATTTTCTTTTCTTCTGGGGATAAGGAAAAAAATGGTTAATCTGCGATCCATCATTAGAACCTTTGAGATTGTTTCAGGACTTGGAATTAGTATTAGGAAAAACTCAGTGCTTGTAGTTAATTTTTCACAAGATAGTCTAAATGGAGTGGCAGAAATTATGGGATGTCCAATTGAATCTTTACCAATGAGGTATCTTGGTTTACCTTAAGGAGGGGACCCAAGAAGTGATGAATTTTGGTCCCTAGTTTTGGAAAAAAAATGGGAAGAGGTTGGAAGGGTGGAAGAAAGCCTTGTTCTCTAAAGAGGGCAGGCTTACCTTGGTACAATATGTTTTGTCTGGTATTCCCATTTATTATCTTTCGTTGTTTTGCATTCTAGTTAGGGTTGCCAATAAAATGGAAAAACTTATGAGGGACTTCTTGTGGGAAGGTATTGGTGAGGGTAGGAAGGAGCATTTTTTGTTGGAGTGTTGCTTCCCTTCAAAAATGTAAGGGAGGTCTTATTGTGGGCCACATTACTGATATAAATATTGTCTTGGCATGCATCTATGGAGGTTCCCTAGGGAAAGTCAAATTTTATGGCATGCATTTCAAAAGAAAATGTAGGCTTCAGACTTATGGGTGGGATTTTCTCATTGTGGAATGAGAGACCTATCACTTTTGGAAATTTATATGATAGGGCCTGGTGAGGTTCTCTCAAATCATTCGATTGAAATTGGGTAATGGGGAATCCAGTCGATTTTGCTAAGACTCTTGGACGGGGGAAGTTCCATCTGCTCAAATGTTTTCTCAATTGTGTAGATTGTCCAAAAACCATAATATGTGAATTGTTTCCATGCCTCTCTATTTTTCAGTTCTAATGTCAAGAAATTTCAATTTCTTTATATATCTCAATGATTGAGAGACCATTGAACTTCTTTGTTAGCTCTGCTAAAAAATGTGTCACTGTCAAATTCTATCCCCAATTCTAGGGTTTGCTGGCTGCACTCTTTGGGATTGTTCTCCTGTAGATTATTTTTTGAGTGTATTATTGATATTCCAAATGTTCCTTCTTTCCCTTGTCACGTCATGATTTAGGATGCTAACCTGCCTCTTAAGGTTAAAGTGTTTTTTTGGACATTCACACAAGAAGCTCAATACCAATGATTTTTCTCAAAGGAGGAGACCGAGTTGCTAGTTGTTATTACAATGGTGTGCTATGTGTAAAAAGGCAGAGGAAAGTACGGATCATTTATTTTTTCATTTCCCTATTGTTCTAGCCTTATGGTGGAAAATCTTACATGCAGCGGAGGTCGACTAGGTTTTTCCACCTTATGACTTTAGAGGTTTTGGTTCTATTTTTCAAAGATCGGGACCTTTGGAGGTGTGTGGTGTGTGCAGTTCTTTGGGTTGTTTGGACTGAAAGAAATGCCCAAATCTTTGAAGATAAGGCTCTAGACATCGAAAGTCTGTGGGAGAAGATTTGTTTTTTGGCTTCTTTTTGGGTTTTGATGGTCCCTTTGTTCAAAGGGATACCAATTTTTGTTAATCTCTACGGAATAGAAAGTTGTTTGTGATTTGTGAGGTTTTTCCTTTTTCCCTGAGTTTCTTTGTTCTGATCTTCTTCTTGCCTCTTGGTGGACTTCTTGTCCCCACTTCTTGTACTCTGTTTTGTTATTTTTATATTTGCATTTTGTTGCTGATAAAAATATAAAATAAATAAGTAATGAGTTAAATTTCTTTTTTAACACAGAACAAAAAGGACAATATGTTGCAGGGTTGAATCAAAAATATCTGTTGCTTTCTTGATGTTTCCTCATATCTTTGCTAAAACCTTCTTATAGAGGTTGACTTCCTTGCGTCTCTCATGGTACAATCCTTTTCCCGTAGAGCCACCTTTCTCCTTGGTCCATATTATTGTTAGAGAAAAACAATATTCTCTAGCTTCTTGATCCTCTTATAGATTTATCATTTGCTAATCTCCTACCTTAGTGTTAGATGGAGATAGGCATCTTAAACGAATGACTCCATAAATGAAAGTGGAAGAAATGGAATTTAACCCCTTTCTTTTATTTTCTTTTATAGTGGACAAAACACTGGTGGAAGGAATCTATCTTTTGTGCTATTTGTATGGTATGGTGATATGTGATTTGATTGGAATTTTGATTTCACAGATTCGGAATGACAAACTATCACCCCGTGCAATCCAATTGAGATGCTCTGGACCTGATGTCTCTTAGGAGGAGTAGCATGAAACTCAGAGTTATGGGGTTGTATTCAATACACAAATATAAAAGGGGAATTGTTCTATGGTTGATTTCATAACAAATAAATAAGAATTTATAGTAGTAGTAAGAAGACTCTAAGAAAATAAAGTTTTCATGGCTGAATATTTGCTCTCTATATATTTCAGTTTCAGGGTTGACTGCTTTAAGTATCAACACTATGGCCTCCAACCTAAATGGCTTGAATTTCAACCAATTTGTAGTTGATAGCTTTTATCGAAGATTTCAATTCTTCCATGTTTCAGCAGTAGCATATTGTTCCATGGAGCTAAGGTCCAAAAATTGGACAAAAGAAGTGAATTGTAGATCTTTTGAAGGCAGTGAAGTAATTTGTAAATTGAAGAACAATTTTTTAGTCGTATTGTATGATCAGGTTTTAGGGGTGGTGAGCCCTTTGATAAAATTTTTGATTTTGTTGATATTATGGAGCTACGAGATGTATAGCTTGTTTTATCTTTTGTTACTTCTGGTTGTACATTGGTGGCATCCTTTTGATGCCTTTTTGTTCCCTCTATCTTATCCCCTCCCTCCAAAAAATAAAATAAAATAAAATAAAATTAAAAAATAAAAATTATGGGAATTTGAGCTGGTTGATTGTAATAATTTAATGCACTTATGTCAAATATAATCTGTGTTCTGACCCGCATAGTTGTTGACAGGTGTATTCCTTTTAAGTATATAAATTCTGTAGAAACTAATAGACGTTCATCGGAGAATGTTGTTGAGGTACTTATGATCAACTCCACTAGTGGACCAGGCCTCCTCTTTCCAAAGGTACAAATCTGAAAATTGTACTTACAACTTCTGGTTTGATAATGTCTATTTTTTTATGTTTGTTATAACTTCCATGGTCATTGGACTAATATATGCATGTACAATTTAATGCCAAAAGTCTGCTTAGTCTTTACTGTCTATTATGTTATCATTTTGTTGTCTCTTCTCATGGAAACAATTATCAATTTAATTTCCCTATTCTTTTCGCACTAGTATATTACCTACCTCTTTCAATAAAGCAAAAACAAATCATTATTGGTGGTTGTCTGAAATTCTTTTACATGAGCATTCTGTTGGTTTTATAGAGATTTTCCTTTAATTTGGTTGGAATCTATATATCACATTACACCCAAGAGGCTCTTCTTCATGCATCTGGACACAATGCTCGTTGAAAACTTGTGTTTCTTGAGTTTTTTTCCAATTTGGGGAAGGATCTTTAAGTGCAAGATATTACGATACAGGTTTTAGTTAGCTTACAATAACCAGATATGTGGTTAAAAATACAAAATTAATGAACAAAGGAGTTAGTGTTAGCATAATATATTATTATTCTGGGTTATTATTTTGTAATTATTCTATGCTTTAGGGATCCCTTGTAATTATTAATCTTCATTAATATAAATAGGGGATGATAACCTAATCATTCCCTAATCTGGTTACTCTCTAAAATCATCATGGTATCAGAGCCAAATCCTAACACCTAAACCCATCTACCCATACTGTTCCTATTACTCACAGGACTCACTTCACACCAAGACTCCCCCTGAAGGGAGGATTGTGACACCGGAGAGGACAAGAAATAGGACTGGGACTTAAAGAAAGTGACATCCATGGACACAAACTACTTACGAGAAGGAAGGTGGTAACACTTATACCCTTTTTTAGTAGGAGAGTAACCCAGGAAAACACATTTGAGGGAGCGAGGGTCCAACTTACTGCGAGTAGGAGAGTGATTATGGACAAAACAGACACAGCCAAATTTTTAGGAGGAATAGAAAACAAGGACTGGGAACCTAGGAGGACTTGAAGAGGAGCTTGTTTTTGCAAGACTTGGGTAGGAAGACGATTAATAAGATGTGCAGCGGTGAGAATAGCGTCGCCCTAATAGGACCGAGGCACACTCATAGAAAAACACATGCACCGAGCCATGCCAAGAAGATGGTGATTCTTGTGTTCCGCCACGCCATTTTGTTGGGGGGTATTGGTGCAAGAGGTCTGATGGATAATGCCATGAGTAGAAAAATATTGGCCTAACCCAGAATCTATGTATTCACCCTCATTATCAGAACGGAATATTTTGATAGTGGTCCCAAACTGAGTACAAATCGTCTTATGAAAATTGCGGAACACAGAGAAAACTTCACTCTTGTTTTTCATGAGATACACCCAAGTAGTACGAGAAAAATCATCAATAAATGTAACAAACCATCGATGACCTTTCACAGACATAACACGAGAGGGACCCCAAACATCAGAATGTATTAAGGAAAAAGGAACTAAACTTTTATTAAAACTAGGAGCAAAAAAAACTATGTGTTGTTTTCCAAATTGACAAGACTCACAAAGAAACTCAAACACATTATTATTTGAGAAACCAGATGGAAATAAATGCTAAAGGAAATAAAAAAAAGGATGCCCAAGATGCCGATGTCACAACCATAAAACATTTGGGCTAGTAGGACTTATGTTGGAAGAATAAGCAAGCTTGTCCGGTTGATCTAGGAAGTAGAGACCATTTTCTGCACTACCACTGCCAATTGCCCTCCTCGTAACAAGATCCTGAAAAAGACAATGATCAGGAAAAAACATTACATTACAATTTAAATCCTGGATAATACGACTCAAGGATAACAGGTTAATAGAAAAATTGTGAACATGGAGAACAGAAGATAGAGGTATGGTAGGAGTGACATGGACTAAACCTTTCCTAGAAATCGAAGAAACGGTATTATCTGCAATCCTAATTTTGTCCTGACTTGAAGAGGGCTTATAGGCAGAGAAAATGTCAGAGGATCCAGACATATGATCTAAAGTACCAGAATCAATAATCCAGGGCAAAGACTTATGAGACAAGAAAACATGAGGAGAAGAGGCTAAGTTACCTGAGTAGGCAAGCGACGAGAAAGATGTACTAAGAGCAGTAGAAGACTGGCGGTCTAGTAAGTGATGTAGAACATCCTCAAACTCAGTAGTAGTTATGCCACAGAGACCATTAGAAGCCTGGCCAACGGAAGCGAAAGTAGCATCAAGTGTATTAATGGCACTAGATTGATGAGCCTGTGGATGGGAACCACGTCCTCGAGACTGGCTTGACCGATCGCCTCTAGAACCAGACCGATCACCTTGACCCCCGGATGGAGTCCCGTGAAGCTTTCAACACATCTCACGAGTATGCTTTGGCTTTTTACAATAATCATAGAATACAGACTCCTTGGCGGCAAATGGAGGAATAGGAGTCAGGCTAAGGCCATCTCGAGGGATAGACAGTAATGTTGAGCGGTCAGTAGAGATAGGGGACATCATAACAGACCAGCGACTCCTAATTCTGTACATAGACAAATGCCTCCTGAAGTGAAGGAAGAGTATCCATACCCAGAACTCGACTCCTAATCGGATCATACTCCACATTTAGGCCTGCCAGAAACTTGAAGACCCGTTCCTGTGCGATGAACTTCCTGTACCCGACAGAATTAGCAGTGTAAACAGGCTTATAGTCCTGCAAGTAATCAAAGCGTTTCCAGTCGTTGGTGAGAAATGTGAAGTACTGAAGAACAGTCTGCTCCCCCTAAATAGAGCTCTCAATAGAGCGGCGCAACTCAAGTGCCTGTGAGAAATTCCCTTTGCAGGAATAGGTGGTAGCCACAGCATCCCAAACATCCTGGGCAGTCTCCATAGACAAGTAGCCCTCACCAATTTCTAGAACCATTGAATGAATAAGCCAACCCATAATTAAAGAGTTGTTAATCTCCCATTGGTCATAACCCGGGTCAGTGGTGCTGGGTGTCTGTATCCTGCCATCAACATATCCCATTTTTCCTCTGCTCTTCAAAAAAAATAGTCAAACTCTGAGACCATGCTAGATAGTTCTGACCATTCAATAGAGAGGTGGTGATTTTCAGACTAAGGTTGGGGTTATCAGGCATGGTAGTAGGTATAATGGAACTCTCACTCCTAGGTGTTTAAGAGGTAGTGGACACTCTGGGAGAATCTGCCATAGATACTATACTACCGAACTCGCAACAAAACTAGTGGCAATCACAAATCTGGAAGATGGTGGTGGAAGAAAAGACACAATGACCACTATAAAGGTATAACAAAATTAAGAAAACATAAAAGGTAATTTTTTTTTTTTTTTGGGTTCTGGTGCTGGGTTTAAGAACAAACAGAGGAACTACACGACATATGAGTTTTAAGACCAAACAGAGGTGATACGAGAGCTGACCGAAGGTGATACCAGGATACAAGAGACAACTGAAGACGAAGTGACAAGCGACGATTGAAGGTGATCAAGAGACAACTGCATAGGGGAAGTCTACTGAGGTAGAGGGACTACCAAGAGCAGTCGACACCAGCGGACGACCAACCCAGGTAAGTTTCGAACCCTAGGGTGATCTTTGTTGCTGAGTTCAACCAACAAGGGTGAGCCAAAACTCTAGACAGGCATCAACCCACCCTAAACTACGTGGGTCCTTCTCGGCTTGGGCTGAAGCCCCTCAGGGTGGAGTCGGCTTGAGCCGACAGAGAGGGGAATCGGCTCCAATGGTGGTTGGTGGGTCCGGTGGTGGTTGGTGACTCCTCTTTGAGTCCCAATCCTATTTCTTGTCCTCTCCGGTATCATAGTCCTCCCTTCAAGGGGAGCCTTGGTGTGAAGTAAGTCCTGTGATTCCTATGGTGGAACCAGTGAGTCATGTGATTCCTATGGTGGAACCAGTTGTTTTTGCACCAACCCCTCTTACTAAGACTACAGAACCCAATGTCACTAAGGATAGGGACGGGCAAGTTTATGTCCGGACAAAGACAGACAGAAAGTTAACTGGATGCAAGGGACCAATTCTGCTCCTCTACTGCCATCTCCTGCTTCTGATGAGAGTCCAAGTAACTTTGAATCTCTTGGGACCATTGATCTTGATGTTCCTATTGCCAAGAGAAAGGGTGTAAGATCTTGTACTCAACATTCTATCTCAAATTTTGTGTCCTACTCAATATCTTATCTCAAATTTTGTGTCCTACTCTCATTTGTCATCCTTATATAGAACATTTGTGTCTAATATTTCCTCTGCTAGCATTCCTAACCATTTTCAGGATGCTCTTGTTACCTCTGAGTGGAAACTTACCATGATTGAGGAAATGAAAGCACTTAGGAAGAATGACACTTGGGAATTGACTGAGTTACCTACAGGCAAACGACCTATAGGATGCAAATGGGTGTATACTATGAAACGCAAAGCAGATGGTTCTATTGAGCGTTACAAGGCAAGACTTGTGGCAAAAGGGTTCACTCAGACATATGGCGTTGACTATCAGGAGATCTTTGCACCTGTGGCTAAGATGAATTCAATCAGAGTACTTCTCTCTCTAGCAGCTAATCTAGATTGGCTACTTTATCAGTTTGATGTCAAGAATGCCTTTCTGCATGGTGACCTCGAAGAAGAGGTATATGTGGACATTCCTCCTGGTTATGAGGATCATTAGACAGAAGACAAAGTATGCAGGCTTCGGAAGTCATTATATGGTCTCAAACAGTTTCTAAGGGCTTGGTTTGAGAGATTCACTCAGGCTATGCTTAAATATGGCTTCAAACAGAGTCAGGTAGATCACACATTGTTTGTGAAACATTCCTCACGTGGTAAGACTACAACACTTATTGTTTATGTAGATGACATAGTTCTTACAGGCGATGATAGTGAGGAAATACCTCTGTTGAAGAAATATTTAGCCAGTGAGTTTGAAATCAAAGACTTGGGAAGCTTGAAGTATTTTTTGGGAATTGAAGTTACTCGCTTCAAGGATGAGATATTTATCTGACAGAGAAAATATGTGCTTGACCTGTTGAAGGAAACTGGGATATTTGGCTACAAGGTTTGTGACACTCCACTAGAACCCAATCAGAAATTGGGGGATGATGAAGGAGGAGAAGCTGTTGATAAGGGGAGCTATCAATGATTAGTGGGTAAGCTCATTTACTTGTCTCACTCCTGTCTTAATATTGCTCTTGCTGTCAGTGTGGTTAGCCAGTTTATGCATGCTCCTCATTAAATTCACTTCGAGGCTGTTATGAGAATCTTGAGGTACTTGAAGTCTGCTCCTGGTAAGGGTCTTTATTTTTCAAAGTATGATCATCTTCGTATGGAAGCCTATACAGATGCTGACTGGGCTGGATCATTAACTGATAGGAGATCGACTTCAGGGTATTGCACCTTTGTTGGAAGCAACCTAGTTACTTGAAGGAGTAAGAAACAGAATGTGGTTGCCAGGTCAAGTGCAGAAGTTGAGTTTAGAGCTATGGCATAAGGGGTGTGTGAGCTCTTATGGATCAAGTTATCGTTGAGTGATCTGGGTATTAATCAGACGGACTTCATGCGGTTATATTGTGATAATAAGGCTGCTATCAACATCGCTCACAATCCAGTTTAACATGACAGGACAAAGCATGTTGAGATTGATCGCCACTTCATTAAAGAGAAACTCACTAGTGGCACCATTTGTACTCCCTTTGTGCAATTTGGTGAACAACTTGCTGACATCTTCACCAAGGGAGTTGGGAGCAAGTCATTTCATGACAAGCTGGGCATGAGAGATAACTTTGCACCAGCTTGAGGGGGAGTGCTAGCATAATATATTATTATTTTGGCTTATTATTTTGTAATTATTCTATGCCTTAAGGATCCCTTGTAATTATTAATCTTCATTAATATAAATAGGGGATGATAAACTAATCATTCCCTAATCTGGTTACTCTCTAAAATCATCAGTTAGTGATCTATTCAGCTTAAACTTGGTTTGTTATGAGGTTAGTAAGTTCATAAGCTCCTCATGCATACACAGAAGGGTGGTGGTTATAATGTGCTGACCATTTTTCCTTTTTGTAGTGATTAATTTCAGAGTCATAAGAACCTGATTTTTAGTCATTTTCCAATCTTGAGCTTAGATTGGCTATCGTGTGTATTCTCTTAGGAGGAGCGCACCTACATAATTGAAATTTTAAAGCTTGCATGTTATGCTGTACCTTTCTGTGACATTTTCCGTATTCATCTAAAATGATTTGGCATTTGAGGCTGTGTTAGGATTGAAAAGTAACCTTACAGTAACAATTTGGTTAGCTGAGGTCCTAATGTTGGATGACATCGACCCTAGAGTCATAAGTGCCTTCTTTCTTCCTAAATATTTGAGATGCCCAGGGTGCTTTGTAATGGCAATAAATGTGGGACCTTGTTGCTAAGATATGTCAAAGAATGTTGTTGACCATAAGAAAGTTGTGCCACCTTCTTCAGGTAGGAAATCTGGCTCTCATTGGAAATTGCTTGGCAAACATAGCTATGTGCTTTCTTTTTCATATTCCAGTTTGGGTGGTTAGAAAGGGTAGAACTACAACATGATATTCTGTAGACAGAAAAAGAGGAGGGCCTTGAATAAACATTTGGACTACTGCTGATAGTAACACAAGTAAAGGAAGAACTGTTTGGAGATTGGACCTAGTAGAAGCTGTGTTTTTATTTTCCTTTTTTTATTTATTTAACAAAAGGTTCAATAAAGGTCAGTGAATCTCAGAAGCTTATCAACCGAAGGTTTAAAGGGTTAGTTTGTAAAGAGAGTTTGATCGTAAGAGAAACATAAGAAATGTAATATTCTAGTAGTTGTAAGGATGAAAAAAAGAACAAAAAGTATCAGTGACGATCTTTATTTTAAAAAGAAAAAAAATATTATAGTAAAAAAATTAAGAGAATAACTAAAATATCTTTATTTTATGTTCTTGTTGTCTTTCTTCTATACTCTTTCAAAATTCTCTAGTAAATTTTAAATTTTCTTTGTACTCAAATATATATATTTTAAGCATATGCAAATAGAATTGGCCATTGTTGGATATTCCTAATAGGTGTCGAAAAACAACTTATTGTTTTGATATGTTTCGTAGTGTTTGGGTGAATTTCAATGCATTTTGGTTGAAACATTGGAATTTCAGTATTCCAGTAGTGTTGTGTCAGTTTCCTAGAAAATGCAAATGTTTAAGCCATTTCATGGAAACGAAAAGAAAATTTGTTACTTCCTTATGGTATATACTTAAGAATCTAATGGTGTTAGATCAAGCACTATTAGGACAAAGAATGATAAATGTAGTTTAGCGAAGTTAGTAGAAATTAATTATAGAGAAACTTGATGGCTAGGAGATATCAAAGGGTTGTTGGAATGTGTCCCACATTACTTGGAGCTGCCCCATCTGTGCTGATCATAAGGCTTCAGTTTCTCTCTCCTTAACACCTGGGTTTTAAGGAGAAGTGTGGGCTGGGCTTTTCAATTTGGTATCAGAGCTTGGTTGGGTCTATGATTGGTGTGCCGTTGGTGTGTTGAAATTTGTCCCACATCACTTGGAGTTGTCCCATCTGTGTTGGTTATAAGGCTCTAGTTTCTCTTTCCTTAATATATGGGTTTTAAGAAGTGTGGGCTGGGCTTTTCAGTTAGGGTGATCTTTTTTGATGTCTTAGATTAGCTATTCATGAAGGGAGATTGAAGGGGACCTTCCGAATAGACTTAGAGCAAGATGGATGAACTGGAATATTGTTTTGGGAATGAATCTTTTGTGATTGTAGAATTCCTGCCAAGTTAAAGGAAATAGTTTAATAAGATACTTAAAATGCTAGGGATGTTGTATGATATGAAATGATGTTTAAGAACCAACCTGTTCAAGAAGTTCATCTAAAATAAAGATGTTGAGATAGATGATTGGTGTTGCAAGAAGAAGAGCGAATGAGAAATGAATGCAATTGTAAGAAGTTAGAAGTGACAGCAATTAATTGTGAAACAATGTCAAATTTCTTGAGATGATACTACGTTCAACTTGGATCAATTAAGTACTGGTACATGGGACTGACTTGATCCATGTTGAATGGGGCCAAAATGATAATGAGGAGAAATTGTGGTCTGAGGCCATGTGATTGGAATTCTACGACAATGGTGCTCTATAACCAGGTCCATGTGGTGAACCCCAAGTAAAATAAATCAAGTCTTATTATATCAAGTGAGTTGATATGACTAAACTTAGCACCCAACCTTTTGTCCTTGCACTAAGTAGTGGTCCCTAGCATCTGTTGATGGTTGTAGAATATAGAGGTCTCTACTTTTTTGTTTGTTTCCTATTCCTTTTGTTCTCTCTTTAGGAATTTTTAGTCTTTTCACAATTGTTGCAGTATCAACAAGAAAACCATATTAGACTTGAGTAATTTTTGGTGTTGGCAACTTGGCATATATGGCAATTAAAAGAAGTCCGTGAACAGTTTTGTTTTATTTTCAAAGAGGTAACTTTGGACATACCCTGTTGTACACAATTGATTTTCTTATGCAAAATTGAGATATGCATGTAATCTAACTTTTATCATATCAATTATTATTTTATTTTCTTCAGTAAACAAACATACAGTTGTGCAATGGCCATGAAATTTATGATTTAACGCTGCACTTTTGTTTGCTTGATTATTGTGTCTTTTTTCAATTGCATTACCAGAACAATGGGAAAATATTTCTTTCCATTAGTAACTCATCATACGCTTGTACCTGAGAGAGCTCATGGAATAAAAATACTAATGAATGCGCGCGCGCGCACACACACACATGTATATGTGTGTTGTTTTATATTCTATACGGAAATTTGTAATTATTTCCTTATACATTTCAGTTCAAATTTGGCGACGTTATAATATACATAGTATGCACCAAAATGTTGATACAAGTGGTATCATTGATTTGTCACACATTCATATATTTTTTTCTTAATTATTCCTTATTGGCTCTTAAAATTAGAGATAATGTTCTTATACTTCTATTCATGCATTCACTTTTTATTTGGTATTTAAAATTCTATATTATACGGAGGATGGGAAAATGATGAAACTGTTGAGGAGGCAGCACAACATGAAGCTTTAGAAGAAGCCGGAGTTCAAGGGGATTTACCAGTAAGAGGGTGGATAATCACTTTTAGTTTCACCTTGTTTACTGTATTCTGAAGGATAAGTTTAAATTTTATACTGTATAATAATAATCTAGTACTGTTGCTTTCTAAAAGGCCCAAAGTATGTGTCATCTCTGTAGTTTTGTGTGCGTGCATTGATTGCCACACTATCTCATATTCCTATTGTGTCCACTAAAACCAAGGAGTCATTCCATTAATAATGGTTTCAAAACATTGGAATAAAAGGTGATACTGGCAATTTTTAAATTTTGCAATCCCCACCCATTCCTGTACGTTAGTTTTCAACATCAACATTCTGTTCCATCATCCCGGCCACTAAATACATGATAAAATACATAGATAATGACTAAAAAAAAAAAAAAAAATTTAAGAAGAGAAAAAAGGAAAAACAAAGAAGAAAAAAGGAGGGTAATGTTTGGTAGAGTTTTAGAATTATGATTTGAGAATAGTGTTGTATTTTGAATTTGTGAGTTTTGGAATTATGATTTAAGTGTGGAAAATTTGTGTGGTTACGAGTTTCGAAAAAAGTTTTGAATTGAGTGATATGACATGATATTTGATTAAAAAATTTACAATTCATAACCAAACACACAATTCAAAATTCTATTCAAAATTCATAAAAAATTTTGAAAATATTTTTTATTTAAAATATAAAAATAATATGTGCCACCAAAAAAAAAAAAAAAAACTGTTTCGGTCAACTGACTGGATGACTGGGTAGACGTGTTTTCAAAGTAGGTGTAGAATTAATTTTTAAAAATTGTAAACAAATAGAATACTCAAACCAAGCTGTGGAATTATGTTTGGAAAACTATACCAAACATAGCCCTTGAGCTTTCATCTATTCCCACAGGACAATATACATCATGAAGATCTTCTCTGTGTCCCAAATCCAAAATACTGAAATCTCACAGTTATGGCCTTCATCAAGTACTCTTGTTCTGTTTGTATACATCAATAGTCTGAATATGTTTGCTAAGAAGCACAAATAGTTCCTATGGACAACCTGTGCTTGGATGCCAACACTTATTGGACACTCTACATAGATTTATGAACTCTGTTTCACAACATAACAAAAAATAATACACAACATTTGTTATGTAAGTAAGTAAAAATAGAAGGGTCAAAATTGGGTTGATAAATATCATTTTCTTTTACAGAGAGAGAGAGAGAGAGAGAGAGAGAGAGAGAGAGATAGCAAACAACAAATGTTGCCATGTGATGTGGGCCTTTTGGAGGGGAGTAGGGGAAATGGACTATCATTGTCCTTGTGGTGGCTGTTTGGTTCCATCTTCAGTACTGCCAATTCAATTAAACTCTCTGACCTAACTACTCTCTTCTAGTTGTGTTCATAATTTACAAATTAATTTCATAATTTTGCAATTTGTTGGCACTTCTTGGATGCTCATCCAATCCTTAACAGTTGCATTTCTGACTCTCTCAAAAAATTAGGCACATCATAAGTCTCCAATCTTTAAAAGGAAATTATACTATTTATTGTAACATTATATTAACTTTGCCACAATTCAACCATATGCACTGGACACTTTCCACTGCATTCTTTAACTCCATATGAAAAAAGTACTTACAAATAAAAAATGACTTAAAAGAGAATAGAATGAAACTAGGTACACGATCGATATGTCTATTTTTTACGTTGCTCGTCATGCAATTATTAATAAAAAATTAATAAAATTATCTATTTGTCATTTAAACATATGTATGCATGTATACTAATCAAAATAAATACATAACATGAGGCAATTGGGTACACCATACACGTTCAATATTAAAATACCATGGTTGAGATGTACCTTTGCTTCTGTAAATCTGAAGTTAATAATGATATGTGCAATCTGAGTCATAATTGTCAAATCAGAATTCGAATCGTGAATTGAAATGTTCTCTTACAGAATCCTGAATTGTAAAGATTTGGTCATTTTTTCTAAATTACTTAAAAAAATATATTTACACACCTAAATATTAAATATATCTTATGAATATGAAATATTTAGACTTAAATCAATGAAAATGTTATTTTAAATGATGATCACGTAATTTAATAGGTAAGAAGTTAACAAAGATATCTATCTAAGATCACCATATTATCTTTTTCTTTTTTTAGATTTTTTTATCCACCATTAATAAAGGTTGTTATCAAATAGACAAATTATCAATTTTCAAAGTAACAATAATTAATAATGATATTGATATTTGGACAATAACCCCACACACTTTTCGAAGTAATGTTGACCAAATAATGAGAAAGAATTATTTAGAATCTTTTATTTTAAAGCCTAAAATATTTTAAAAGGTAAAATTGACCTCACCTATATAATATTCAATTATATTCAATCTAATAAAATAGCAATATATAATGCATAGTGTAAGTTACTTTAATCTTAAACATCTTTGGAAGATATATTATGATTTTTTAGAGGGAAAAAAAATAAAAAGAAATGTTAAAATCATGTTAAGTCTGACTGAATCTGATTGAATTCTATTAAAAACTTTATGATCACTAAAATAACAATAAATCATATATATATATTGGTTATTTTGGTATTAAACAATATTATACGTTGTATGTCATTTTCACTAAAAAGATAGGAAAAAAAAGAGTCGAAAATATGTTAGATATAATGATTTTAAAAATTGCATGAATTGAATCGTGAATTGATTGTGAATCGTGCGATTCACAATAAATTTACTTTCGAAATAAATTTACTTATACATTCGTATCGATTTTGTAAAAATTACAAATCGAACCGTGAATCAAAACGAGAATCATGCCTGACAGAAGAATCCATGGGTGGGCTTATCTTCATTTACAGGACAGGCAAATTTGATTTGATTAGAATATGAGGATATCGATATGCACTTACCCTTGAGATTATAGGCTGTTTCCTATCCCTGGTGTAGATGCTTTTCCTTTCTGGTATATTACTTTATATATTTTGAAGTGGTTATTGAATCAGGAACCATAGTTGCTAGTGTTCCATAGTTAATGGAATACCATGAGGCTAGGGGAGCCCTACATAGTCAATAAAAAAGAGAAGACAAATGAAAAAAAAAAAAAAATAATAATAATAATCAAATGAGTTAGAGAGGTGAATCAGGAGCAAAGACATGTTATTTTTTAACATGTGGCCAATCTGATCAAGCCTGTATCACTTATTATATTCTGTTTTTAAACTTTGTTGAAATTTCAATGATGAGTTTTTCAATCACAATGATAGAGATTTGTTTTAGTTAAATATGACTTCCTCTTTCTGTAATTCTTTTGATTGAAAACTAACCTGTGTTTCAGCATTTCCTAGGGTATTACAAATTCAAAAGCAAGATACTCCAAGATGATAAGCCTTACCAAGCCCCACCTAAGCAATTCAAAAAATAACAAGATAAAAAAAGGTTTTTTTTTTTTTTAATTAGGTGTGTGGTGGATTGGGAGTGGGTGCGGTGCCAGCACCTATGTTGTCACATCTCGTATGGTTTATTCTGATTCTATTTGGATAATTCGAACCATTCATATTATAAGATTTGTTAAGTATATTATCCTTATAAAAAATAAAATTAATTGAACAAATATAATCACATGATCAAGACGAATAATAACCCTAAAAAATTATTAAGATCATACTAACCGTTTATTTTTTTAAACATAAACGTAGTCTTGTTGTAAGTTACAGATGTCTAATTAACTTGAATTTTTTCATAGATGATCTACTCAACGAACCCTACACTATGAACATTTCAGATCATTAAAATAAATTTAAGACGTGCTTTCACAGACTCACAACACGGTGCTATGCCTATAAGCCCATCACCAATCTCATTCCGGCTGTTGTGGGTGTAGAAAGCATCACATGTTTTTGTTCCATTTATGGTAACAAAGTTTTTTTTCTCAAAGTATCCAAATATGAGTGTGAAAGATGGGTTCCACAGCATCTGCATAAGATTTTTCTTTCGGCTGGCAGATTGGTCCAAAGTCACTTGATTGCTCTCTCAATCTACTACCGTACAGACTCACTCGTGAACTTGGTTAGGTTTGATTTTGTTTAACATGTAGTTTGATTCGGTTTGAAATTATGCTATTTAAGTATTGCAGTTCTCAACTTTAAAATTTAAATTTAATTAAAAATTTGATCTGTTTTGTTGATTTGGATAATTTATTTTGTATAACTTGTTGGATACATTATTCATGAAAAAAATTATGGAGGTGTTTAGGAAGTCAAAAATTAAAATTTTTTGGTTAAAATTTACAAAAAGACAAAATAGACTAAAATAGCCAATAAGTCAAAATGTTACATTAAATCTATAATTATTTCATTTTTTCTCTCACAAATATCACATTTAACAACAAAAAAAATTCAACTCTCTTCTCAACTACAAATATTTTAACCTACTAAAATAACTAACTTCCAAAACGAGACCTATGTCTATCCAATAATTATAACATTTTTATTTTCTCGTTATAATGGTCTGAAGTGTCCAATTTTAGGATTGCGCTTGTCCAGGCAAACAAGTATGTTTTTTTAAAATAAACTAACTATTTTTTTAGAAACAAATGTGATAAAATAAAAATGTTATGATTCTCGGATAAACCTAATTTTTTCATGAATAATATACATGAAAAACTCTACATAATGAATGATTCGGATCATCGATATGAGACTTGTGGTGGATCTCACAAACCCTAACATGATGGTTAAATTTAGATTTTGAACTTGAACGAATCTCCATCCGATTTTTAAAGGGATTAAATTTCTCTCAAATTTAAATATGAACTTGACCGTCATTTTAGGACTCGTAAGGTTCACTACGGATTCCGTTTCAGTGATCTAAATCATTCATTTCGTAAGGCCTCTCTAATATCATCTACGAAAAAATTTATATTGATCCAATAATGTAGTCTTTTTATTTTATTGTGTTTGTTTTTAAAAATAAACTATTTATTTGTTTGGAAACAAATACAATAAAATAAAAAGATCACGATTATTAAATTGATCTAATTTTTTTCGTAAATGATATATACAAAGAGCCTTATAAATAAATAGTTCAAATTATTAAAATAAAATTCATGATAAATTCCACGGCCGCCAACATAGTGGTTAAGTTTATATTTAAAACTTGAAAGAAGCCAAACTCTTTTATAAAAATTGTAGCCTTTGGTTTTGTAGCACCACTTCATGATGTATGTTTGTGGGTATAGTTATAGAGATGTATGTTTGTGGGTATAGTTATAGAGATAAGTTTGATATTGGTGATGTTTATTTCTCCATGGGTAGTATGGAACCTAGGGCTTGTGTTGTGACAGATAGGTATAAAATCGTGTTGTGAGTTCATGAAGGTGTTTTAAATTTATTTTAATAATTCAAAATCGTTAATAATTTAGGGTTCGTTAACTAAATCATTCAGAAAAAAATTTAAGTTAATTAGACATTTATAACTCACAACAAGAATACATTTATATTTAGAAAAAATAAACGGTTAATATGATTTTATTAATTTTTTAAGATTATTATTCGACTGAATTGTGGAGTTATACTTGTCCAATTAATTTTATTTTTTATATAAATGATATATTCAACAAATTCTATAATATAAATAATTTAAATTATTAAAATATGATCAAAACAAATCTCACAAAATGTGATAGTTGTTGTAACACTCACCCCAAAATTAAGGGATGGTTTGAGATGATTTAAATAAGTGCATTTTTTGATTTTTTATAAAATATAGGTTGAGTTTGAAGTAATGTGATAGAAAAGTAATGTGACTTAAATAAGATGATATAACTTAAATAAGATAGTGACCTTTTAACTTCTTAAACATTTTAAAATTATGATAAAGAATGCCTAATTATATGATGTTGCTTGGGCTTATAAAGGTGCTGGCATGTTTGGGATGGCAGTGATTGTTGAGCTTAGTATGTTAGTAATGATTACCATTGTTGCATTTCGTGGTCAGTTGGATATAATATTTGTTATAATGTAATTATTTTCATATTTATTGATAAAAAGAAAAAGAATTTTTTTTTTAATAAATAATTTGTTTTAATACGATTAAAATTTTCAATTTATTATTAATAAAAATATAAATTCAGTGCATGTAAATATTTAGAAAGCTAAATATTAATCGGTCCGTTTATCTATAAATATGTAAATATTTTTTGAAAGCACTGCTGAGTTGGAGATGTTATTGTCAAATTATGATAGTAGTTCATAGGAATCTACCTCGAACAAGAAATTATAACAGCTGTCAAATTTGGCAAATGTCAAAACTTTTGTCAAATTTGACACAAGCTTTAACAGCTGCCATAACTAGTTACTCACAATAAAAACTTCCCTCCTCGCTCCCTCCCAGCAAAACATCCCTCCCTTCTTTACGTCTGCTATTTTTACAGAACGAAAGCTGGAAACTGGTGTCTGTGGGACGTCCCCACACACACCAATTTCTGTGCCAAAATGAAAAAAAATAAAAACCTTCCATTGGAGTACCATTACTATAATTTCAACTAAATACTACTATTTATTGCCATAATTTGATAATGGCAATACCATTATAACAGTTGCCATTAAAAATATTCTAATGTGTAATTTCCCCATTAGTATTCCTATAAATTAAACTCAAATAATTTTATGTCATTCCTTTAATAATCAAACATGTGACTCTAAAATTAGCACAAACAATAAAATTCATTTTCAAAATTCATCATTAAAGCACCTTGCCGACAAATAATATACAAGCTGTCTTTGAAAATTTTTTTATTTTTGTTTTTCATGATCATTTCGTATTCTACTTCCTTTAATGGTTAAAAAAGTTATTTTGTCAAAGGATCCAAATATGCCCACAACATGGTCGTTTTAGATTCCCCTTTTGGGAGCTTAATTTCCAACCACGAGAACTTTTGATTGCACTCTTGTTTTTGGGTGGGTAACTTTGATTGCACTCTCCACCAACTATCCCTACCCCTACGACAGACTCACTCCACCTAGTCTACACGTCCTTTTATTCATCTTCAATAATCACCGTTTAAAATCCACGGAAATTGAAAATTTCCACGGAAATTGAAAATTTCCATCTGTTTTTCATTACATATGATCGGTTTTGATTTTAAATTTTTTTTATATTGATATAGATATTATATTAATTTTTTTTTTTAACATAAGTAATTTATATATTACACTTTTTGTAATAAAAATTAAGGAAGAAGATATTTATAGATCAATGTACATATTTTGTCTTTATGTATTCCCAATTATTTATTTATTTATTATTTTGTATTGAATGATTTCTTTTTTCAAATTTCTATAAAAGAAAAAAATTACTTTTTCAAGACAATCTACTATATGGGAAATTATTGAATGTTCTCGGAATACAATGTGTATACTTCTTGATCAATTATCATTAGATATGTTCTTTTATGTTCCCCAATCACCAACACAATACCTCACCTACCCATTTTTTTTACCAATCATAATATTATGGAATACCACATGTCTATATTTCGAGATTACTGAATAATTACCCTATATGTGAAAGTAATATTTTTTTAAAAAAAACTTTTAATTTTTTTTTTAAAAAAGGCCCCAAAAAAACTCTTTTAGCTTTTTTTTTTTCTTCGGTGAATTTGTTACAATATTCTTTTTATTTTATTTTTTTACTTTTCTAGTCTATCTTGTCGGCTTGTGTAATATTTTTCAAAATTTTTTAAAAAATCACTAAATGCAAAATAATAAAAAAAATCATTAAAAAAAGGCAACCCTAGACACTTCCTCATTTAAACAACTTATGCATAAAGTGTACTTTTTGTCTTTTTATAAAAAAGATGTTCAGAAAAGTAGAAAGGTGATATGATGAAAAAAAGATAAAAAAATAAAAAGATGAATTATTTTTGGATTGTCAAACTTAGCCTAAATCTCTGAGGAAAAAAAGGGTACTAGATAGTCACACTCAACATGCCAAAAAAAAAAAAAAACTTCATAAGTTGCACCAAACAGATGGAAGGAAAATGTTTGGAACCCCCACAAAGGAGGACCCCACTGATATATTAACCATTGATGTGTTTGAATTTATTTTTTTAATTTATTTTTTTATCTCTGACAGTGACATAAATAATTAAAATCATTTTAAAAATTGTGAGAGTTGTGTTTTTGTAAGAATCTCTATTATTACTGCAAATTGTAATCGCCACCTACAAACAAAAGTTAGTACTGCAGATTGTAATCGCCACCTACAAACAAAAGTTAAGATATCTACTAGGAAAAATGTTAAAAGGATGATTAGAGTTGTGGAAGTCACAAAGTGACTGGGAGAGAAGATTAAGAAAATTGTCCAATGTAATCCGCCAAAGCTAGCTGGGGAAAAAAATTTAGAAACTGTACTTGGCAAGGTAAAAGGTTGATTTGAGGGATGCCACAATAGTACATTGTTTATCCATTTCCTTTTGTTATTCAATTTGATTTTGATTTAAACAAATTATGTTTTATCGAGTTTTACAAAAAGACAAAAACAAAACAAAAAATTACAAAAAGAAACAAATAAAAGTAATTATTACATACAAGTAAGGCAAACTATCTAAAAGTATAAAACCCTTAGGAAAAAATAATGTTTTTATATTTTATAATAAGTATAGTTTTTGTTAAAAAAAAAAGAAAAAGACAGTAATACATGTATTTGCTATTTACAACTCAAAATATAGCATTAATGATAGAACAAAAACAACGACAACAAAACAAAACAAGAACACATAAATGAAATTATAATGAAAATAATTAAAAATTTACTTAATTCTAACTTTTTTTTCTATATTTTAATTTTTTTTACTGTTTACTGTTTAATTTTAAATTTTTATTTATTTGAAATTGTGCCCAACACAGATACGCTAGTAATTGTTATAAAATAAAAATAAAAATAAAAAATAGAGTAAAATGTAATTTACCTCTTGTGGTTGCTTTGATTTCTCTCCAATTTATAATTTCAACCGAAAGATATTATTCGGATTTGTTAGATGCAACATGAATTTGAAAAATTCTAAAGAAATAAATCATTCATTTTTTTTTATGACTAACGTAATAAAATGAAAAAATTATGTTCATCAAGTCAATTTAATTTTTATTTTTATTTTTTTTATAGGTGATACTCATATGGTCTTATAAAATGAAAATTCGAATTATCGAAATAGGACTATAGTGATTTTCTTTCCCAAACAGACTAGTAACCCACAATAACTAGAAAGTCAACAAATCTTAACACAATCAATAAACCAAGCCTACCAAACCCAGTTCAACAACCACTACTAATTAATTACATATAATACCTTTATAATTGGGATAAATAAATACTATCATAAAAATATCAAACTCCTCTCTATAAAAGTTAAATCCGAAAACTTACCGCACAAAAAACAATTACTTAACCAAATACCATGGTCACTGCAGTGAATTTCACAAGCCCCTTACAATCTCTCAACTCTAAGTTTAAACATGTCAAAACTCAAATCCAATATAAGAATTGTCCATGAAAACCCACCTAATTTTTATTTTTGGTTTTTATTATTTTATTTGTTTGTCATCCATTTATAGTAACAAGGTTTTTTTCTCAAAATATCCAAATATGGTGGTGGGTGGTGGGGATGGAGTGTGGAAGATCAGGCCCACATATCCTAATTAGATTCCACCTTTGGGTTTGAAGATTGGAGTCTAGTTAGCAGCCACAAGAACTTGATTGGTTTATCTAACCACCGTACCAGTACTAGCAAACACTCACTCACTCACTCACTCCTTCATTCATATTGAATAACCACCTTACATTTTAAACATGAGTACCTTCCTCTTTATCACTGATATTTTCACCAAATGTGCGGTTCTCATTGTTAGCAACCCCATCCTGTCCCCATGAGTACGACGGCTGCACCTTACCATTACTTAATTGGTGGTCCTAGCCATTAGTTAGGTGGTGTTTTAGGAACATTTTAATTGATGGAGAAAATGAGATTTACCTATGATGTTAGGAGATTAATGTCATCTTTAGTTGGTGGATTTAGAGAAGGATTTAGAAAGAAAAAAGAAAAAATGTGTAAAATTAGGTGAAACGTAAATATATTTTATTCATATTTCATCTACCATTTTCATTTTATTTTCTAAATCTTTTGTTAAATCCCTTAACCAAACACAGCATAAAGAATAATAATATAAAACATGATATTTGGTAATTAGTAAAAGTATAGCTACAAGATGTCTCAAGCTTGCTTAAATGATTTTTCTTACCTTACAGTATGTTTTCACTGTGAATTTGAGTCAAAATTTTGTAGTGAAGAACACGATTTGATTTGATATGATTTGATATGATTTGGTTTGATTTAAAAATAACTGTATAACTACATTATTAGTTATGATTTTATAAAATTTGAAATCAAATTATATTTTAAAAAATTTGGAAGATCCAACCAATAAAATGCAGTTTAGTTTGATTTAGAATTACAATTTTTAAAAATTTTATTAATAATATAATCACAAAGTACTATTTATTACTTGTTCAACATACTAGTAATATATAATCACTTTATAAATAAAAATTATTTAAATGATTGTTCAAAACTCATTGTAGGGAGCTAAGATAAACCAAACTTGGGTGGGTGCTATGACACCACCCGTGCTGTCACACCCCGTGAGGTTTATTCTGACTATATTTGATGATCTAAGTAATTTATATTATATGATTCATTGAGTATATCTTCCATACAAAAAATAAAATTAATTAGACAAGTATAACCTCATGATCAAGCTGAATAATAACCTTAAGAAATTATCAAAATCATACTAACCGTTTATTTTTTCTAAACATAAACGTGTTCTTATTGTAGGTTACAGATGTCTGTTTAACTTGAATTTTTCATGGATAATTTACTCAACAAATCCTGCACTATGAACGGTTTAAATCATTAAAATAAATTTGGGACACGCCCTCACAAACTCACTATAAGACACAACACCAACCTTAGGCTGTAAGAACAACTTGTATTTTCTATTAAACAGATTTACCCTTGTGTGTTTGTATGCTTTTAAAATCTCATAATTTGAGTTCTATAAATTCGTTTTTAACAAAATTGATATATTTGAATTTATATTTTCGAAATCTTTCAAATAAGATCAATATTGAATATGAATTTTTTTTATTAATAGATTAATTTGTCGATTAATCAAAATAACAAAATAATATTTTTTTTTCACAAAGTAAGTGCTCAATCTTAAAAAATTATATGGAAAAAAAAAAATATCCAAAATAAACTATCGAGTTAATCAAATTAACAAAGCATCATTTTTTTCCCAAAAAGTAAGTGCTCAATTTTGAAAAAAAATACATGGAATCAAAGGACTACGAGTCTAAAGTTATGACTTACTGAAGTTTAAACACTATAAACGATATGAACATGTAACTATCTAAAGGTGTACAAATGATCTGAGTTTTTTTTTTTTTTTTTGGGCGAAAGTCCGTGGTTACTTATTAGATTAGCACATTGGGGTAGTTGAAACTCACACCTATACACCTTGCAAGAAAATCTTGCCCTCCTATTTCACTTCTATGAGTGGAACCCAAGACCTCCTTTTTAAGAGAGACTTTGTGGCTAAATGGCTAGCTATGGGTGTTGATTTCTGACCTCACAACCAAACATGGAATTCAGTTGGAGAGCACGTAGCAGAATAGATTAAACCAAACACTTGCACATAAGAAGGTAAGAATACCGCGATGGCTCGTCCATTCAGGAGCACTCCAGCGACCAAGTCAGTCACTTATCTCTCAAAGATATTGAATCAAATGAACAAAGCACAGTAAAAAAGAATATCTTAGACCCGCGGGGATACTTTACTTTTATAATAATCAGTACCCTCATCCCTTAGAAGTCTTACTTCATAGGACTCGAACACAACACTTACCTCGGACTCTTAGTTAAATAAGAATGATTCCAACAAAGAGCCTCATCTCTATCCGAACTAAGTGCCTCAACTTATCTAGGATTCTTGTCCTCAATCTGAATATCTTTGATTCCGGTATTACCGTACCATACCTCAACAATATCACAATCATCTCCGTGAATAGGCTCGTCCATGACCCCAAATATACGTCCTCACACTAGCCAACTAGGCTAGAGCCCCTTGGTTTTGAACATATAGCTATTTGTACTAGAAAACCAAAAAAAAAAACAAAAAAATGTTAAAACTTCAATAAGTTATAACTTTATGCTTGATAATCTATTTTGTACAAAAAAAATTTATTCCATGTATTTTTTTGAGACCTATCAATCTAAAATTGTTGAAGACGATTTCGAGCACTTTCTTTCTGAAAAAAATGATATTGTGATATTTTGATTTACCGAAAAAATCAATTTATTAGTTTTTTTTTTTGAAATAAATTGATTGATTTTTCAGTTCGTCAAAATAGCGAAACAACATTTTTTCAAAAAGTAAGCACTCGAAATCATCTTTGATAATAGATTGATTTTTCGATTAGTCAAAATAGCAAAACAACATTTTTTCAAAAAGTAAGCACTCGAAATCATCTTTGATAATAGATTGATTTTTCGATTAGTCAAAATAGCAAAACAACATTTTTTCAAAAAGTAAGCGCTTGAAATCCTCTTCGATAATTTTGAATGGATAAATCTCAAAAAAATATATAGAATAAAAAAAAAAATCATCTAAAATGGATTATCAAACATTAGAGCATCTCCAATGGTTTGTCATTGGAGCTGCTATAATTATAATTTGAAAATTGAGAAGAAAAGTAGTACTCTAATGGTCAGCTACCAAATTTGACAAATGCCAAAGCGTGTGTCAAATTTGACATAAGCTTTGACAGCTGTCATATGTGCCAATAGCTCCCAAAACCTCCCTCTCTCTCTCATTCCCACTAAAAAAAAAGATAAATTTTTGCAAAATCGCTATTTTTGCAGAACCAAACATAAAAACTGGCAATGCTATAATTCTACCATTTTCTATTATTTATTACCAAATTATAACAATGACAATGCTATTATAGCATTTGTCATTAGAGATGCTTTTACCCTTAGAAAATGGTTACATGTAGTGCATATGCAGAATTTCCCTTAAAAAAACAAGACAATCATCATTGATTATTCTCATTTGTCACAAATCTTAAAATTCAAAGTTAAATGTATTATAATTAAAAAGTTAAGAACGAAAAAAAAAAAAAGAATTTCAGGGACAATTGGCGTAATTTTTCTTTCATTTATTTTTACTCATAAAAAAAAAAAATCAATGAATTTTTCTACAAATGCATATAAAAATATGAAAATTGCTGAAAATTCACTACAAAGTTGCTGAGGGTTAGAAATTCCAAAATACCATAAATGTCCAAATAAAAAATTACTTCAAATCATCATATAAATAAATTTCAATCCTTTCCATTACATGATTGAAATGTAAATTTTCAATTCTTGTATGTTTATATTGGTCTATTAGTGAATTACTAGTATTACATTCTTTTTAAACATTTTGATTATCGTTGAATTCTTACATCTATCACTAAGTAGTTATTTTAAGATCCTTAATTGAGAATTTAAATTGTTTCTCCCTTGTCGATGAAGCTCCCCATCATCTCACTAAGGGTTGTTTTGAAAAGTTGGTAAAAAGTTGACTTTTGACTTTTTACTAAGCTTTTTAGTTTTTTTTGAGGTGATTTAGAAAGTTGGTAAAAAGCTCGCTTTTTACTTTTTAGTTTAATATTTATTTATGGTGTCAAATCAAATTAAAATGACCAAAATACTCTTACCCAACATAAGAGATTTATTTTTTTATTTTTTTTCATAGACCCTAATTTATAATTTTATAACTGCGTTTTTGACACTTGCCAAATAATTTTTCTGACATTTTTGACAGCCATGTTCCCAAAATGGCACTAAGCCAATTTTGACACCTATTTTTTAAATCCTATCCGGTCAATGTCATATGACATTGAATCATTTCTATATTAAAGATAAACTCACTTAGATTTGCCTTTCAACACACGCAAGAACACCTTGCCTAGTTAGATGGCTACGTGGTTTAGTATTCATCATGTTTATTTATTTATTTATTTTTATTATTTGCAAAAAAAAGAATTTTATTAAAAAAGAAGGGAGAATTTACAACAGCTTGAGAAAAATTACATCATTATCTATGCATTACATTCCAACTATATTGGTACCGATGCTTCATTTGGCATGCAACAGTTTTAACTTAAGAATTAAAAAATTATTAAAAAAATTAAAAAGTCTAAAATTCATTTTTTTCTCTACTTTTTATACATTTTTTTTTTATAAAAATCAAAAGTCATTCTAAATATACTAACTTTTTTTTTATCTTATATTTTAATAAAAAAAATTAAAAAATTACTAAAATAACTTATTTCAAACGAGACCCTAATACAAGCCGAATACATGGCCTCGTTTGGGAACATGCTATTTTACTAATTTTTTGACTTTTTGGCTAAAATATGAGGTAAAAAAAAACTAACATGTTTGGGATGACTTTTTGACTTTTTATGAAAAGATGTACAAAAAGTAGAGAGAAATAAATTTTTAACTTTTTGATATAAATTATTAACTTTTTAATTTTTTTAATAATTTTTTGACTTTTAAATTAAAATAGTTACTTGTCAAATGGGGCCTGAGGTTTATTATTCATCTACCTTAGAGAGAACTTTATTTTCATGTGACAACAAAATGAGCAGTGCCCCACCCTCCACATTTTGTCTGATTTATTTTTAAAACATGCCAAGATTTCGGAAAATGAAACATAAAAAGTATGAAGAAAGAGACAAAACCTAACTAGCATCTTTACTAAATTACAAACAAACTAAAGTTGAAATACTGTCACACAAATATCATTTGGACACCATAGTCAAAGCACATATTGTTATCCATTGAGGCAACCTTTGAAATGACCATTAACAGTTCAGCTCCAACAAATTGATAATAAAACGAAATTAAGGCCAAGTTTGACATATTGTAAAAAAGTTAAAAAGTTAAAAAATTACTCAAAAAGTTAAAAAGTTAATATTATTTATCAAAAGTCAACAATTATGTCTGCACAATTCCAAATCTTAATTTTTTCCTATAAATTAATTTTTACAATTTTTTATTACACATTTTTCCATAAAAAGTAAAAAAGTTAACCCAAACATCCATATTTTCTACCTCAATTTTTTAATCCAAAAAGACAAAAAGTACACTTATTTAGGACACCCCAAACAACTCTTAAATAATAAAAATCAATTGTACAAGATATGCTCCTATTTATGTTTTATTTATTTATGGGGCTGATTTTTCTCCAGTCTGACTGGAAGGGATACTGTTGGGTTTGTGGAGATCCATCACAGGTCTTATTTCAATAATCTTAACTGTTTAATGTGTAGAACTCATAGAGTATCATATATTTGTAAAAATTCACGTTGATCGGATATTGATAGTTCCGTGATCAAATCAATTTTATATAAAAAATGAATGGTGAAAAAATAAACGGTTGACAAAAATTTAATCCGATGAAATAGTTATCGATATCCGATCAACGTGATATTTCATAAGTATATAGTACTCGACGAGTTTTACACATTGAACGATTCGAATTATCAAAACGAGACCCGTAATGGACTCTCACAAACCCAACAATATCTTCCAATTCGATCACATACTGAAGGAAAGCCTAACCCTTTATTTATTTATGCATTTCAGTTAGTGTCCTAATTTAGGATACCTCGTACGCATTTTACGTATCTTTTATTCTTTCCCTATCAACTCTCATATCATTTTTTTACTTCATAGAGAAAGTTTGGTTTGTGTTTGAGAGATGTGTTTTAGAGATAAAAAGTACGAAAATATGTTTGGTTTGGTTTTTTGGAAAATTTGTTTTGGAAAATTGTTTTGAGAGAGAGTTTTGGAAAAAGTGATTGATTTGATGTGTGTGTGAGAGAGATTTGTTTGGAAAACTTGTTTGGTTTGTGTGTTTTGAGAAATTTTTTTGGAAAAATTTGTTTGGTAGAGAAAATTTCTGAAATTTGTTTGTAGAGAAAATTTCTGAAATTTTTTTCAGAAACACAAACCAAACCTAACATTTAAATTTTTTCAAAATTGCTATCAGTAGAATTTGTATCGTGCTCCCTCTGTTTTTTATCCTCCAAGTTTTGTTCCTCCTCTTTTTTTAATTTTTTTTTTTTTTGAAAGGCAGGGGGGGTTTTTGTTATGATTGAACAAAAGTACTTTTGTATTATTTTTTCTTACATGGAGAATAATAAAGTTATTTTTGTCGATAAAAAAAGAAAAGAAAAGTCGTAGCTATTATAGTTGCAAGTTCTTCATATGTTATAATCACCATTCTCAACAACCTCCTACCTTTTATCTAAAAAAAAAACAACCTCCTACCCTGAAACGGTCGGCCAATGCTTGTTGCCACTTCACCCTTCCAATAATTCATCAAATATATATATATATATTTTAATTTTGATTTTAATTTTATTTGTTTTGAAACATATGTATCAAACATATTAAAACATAATAAGAAAACAAATTTTCAATGTTCTATACACAAAAAAAATAGAAAATCACTTTTGAGTGTTTAAAAATAGTTTTTTGAGTTTTCAATTCGTATTTTTAGTATTTTTTAAAATATTTAATTATTTTTTTTATACTTCTTAAATCTACTCAATTTTGATATACTTAAAAAGTATAAAATTTGTACAAAATACGAAAATATACTAAATTTTTATATTTTTTTATATTTGGTGAAGTTTTTTTAAAAAAATTTCACAAATATTATATTTTTAAGTGTACGTAAATTAGGTATATCTAAAAAATAAAAAACAAATTACGTAAAATATTAAAAAATTCACTAAGAATAAAAAAATGCGAAAAATAAATAATTCAATTTTAAAAGCAACAGTGTAAACCAAATGTTATCAAAAGCTACATTTCTTTTATCAGTAAAATAAAAATTATGAAATGAAAAATGTTACAGTGTATAATACACATCGTATATAACTCTACACAAAATTAAATAAGTTGAATGTAAATTTGCGTAAGTTTCGTGAAAATTTACATGATTACATGAATTTATATTCAACTCATATATTTTTATGAGATTATTTATATAAATTTGTAAAAATTTATATAATTTTATGTAAAATTAGATATGATGTGCATTGTACAAGATATTTTTCCTTATGGGGAATATAAAGTAAAGTAGAAAGTTTATACTTTTTCCATGAGGCACTCCTCATCAGAGAAGATGCCAAACATTACCAAACAATATTATGTTAACTGATAAAGACATGTTGGGGGTAATATTTGTTGATGGGATCGTTCACAAGGTTAACACTAATTCTTAAATCATAAATTAAAAAAACAAGTTTTGAACAAATTGATGTTATTGTTTTTAACACGATATATATATATATATATATATAATTGAGTAAATATCATCCTCCCAAACTATCACGCGTTTTTCACGTTGACTCCTATACTTCGATTTATTTCAATTTTGTACCTGAACTTTTTACAAATTGATCAATTAGACCCTTGTCGTCACCTTCCGTCCATAATTGGACGGAATGTGTTGATGTGGGGGACAAATTGATTTTTAAAGTATAGTTTAGGAGGCAAATTGATTTAATTTGGGGATAAAATGAAATTTTAAATGTCACGTTAGCACATTCCGTCTAATTGTAGATGGAAGGTGACGGCAGGGGTTTAATTGATCAATTTATGAAAAATTTAAGTACTAAATTGCAATAAATTGAAGTATGGGAATCAACGTGAAAAATGCGTGATAGTTTGGGGAGGAAAAATGATATTTACTCTACTTAATTTTACTATTGTCTTCAATAATACTTGTTATTGTCGATACATTATAAATCAAATTTTTTTTTTAAGTGACAAAAATAAAAAAAATTTATTGATGAAATCAAACTTACAAGAGAAGGATGATACATCAATAAAAAGAAAAAGCGGAAAGGTGCAACAAGCATCAAGACAAATCGATCCCAATTAAATTAAAACCGAAGAACAAGTGCAAGAATATCCAAGCATCACAACAAGGTTGATAAGAAACCATCCGGAAACACAAAAATAACAGACAGCACAGCAACACCACCAAAACAGCACCCAATTACAAGCAAAAACAGGGCAATAATAACCCAAACAAATCCTTGCAGCAGCAAGAAACCAGCAGCTCCATTCCACATCCCCTTTGCTTTTGACCTACACCACTTTAAAAACAAGAACGAATCTGATTGAGATTGTAAATGAAGTCATTCACCGAGAAGAACAAGTGAGGCGAGAGAGAAGTCCAATTCTTAATGACAACAAGATACATCAACTAAAGTACATATCTAATTTTTAAAGTTTATAACTTAAGTAAAATGGCATCAAAATAGTGTGTATATTTTTTAAACCAGACAATTTAAAATGACCTCAATTTGCTTCAATTTTTAAATCAGAATGTTGAATTATTATTACAAAATCATTAATTCTGATCCATTGCTCTGTTTATATATTGTTTTAAATTCAGCTTCTTTGTAATTTTGCATATTTGCATCTGCTCTTACTGTTAATTACATGTATAATGTTGTAAGTGTAGCCCCACAACACAAGACATTGCACTTCAATGAAATAGCAGACATCATAAGTGTTTTTTTTTCAAGTGAACTTTCAGATGAACCTGGCACAGTACCGTGTTGTGATATCGTGGGAGCTTTTCTCAAATCTATTATGATAATTAGAACTGATCATATGATAAGTTTCGTCGAGTAGATCATTCATAAAAAATATTAAGTCAATTAGACATCTGTAGTCCGTAACAAGACCACATTTATGTTTAAAAAAAATAAACAGTTACCATATTTTTGATAATTTATCTAAAACAATTATGATCTGATCATGGGGGTACATATGTCCGATTAACTTCATTTTTTATGGATAATAGACTTGATAAATCCTATAATATAAACAGTACAAATTATCAAAATAAAATCAATACAAACCTCAACCAGGCCGTCACAATGGGATGCTGTGACAACACCCTTCTCTTGTCCGTATTCCAAAGTGATAATTATTGGTTTAAATCATAGGATCTATCATTCTTGTGTTGGAGTTTTAGGTGACAATATGTTAGATATCAATCTATAAATGAAATGAAATATTACTCTAAGAGCACTGAATAATTTCACACAAACATTGTGTCAAACATTTTCAAATTATAAATGGATGTTTTAGTATAAGTTAAAACAACCATAAATTGTCACATTAGTCTATACCAAAATTTTGGTCGTATATCTTGTCGTAATCTTGGGGTCCATGTAATAAGGTCTCCCATTGAGCTCAAATTTTTATTTTAATTTTTTTTTATTTGTCAAAAAGGAAGCTTTATTGATAGAAAAACATACAAAGTATGATAAAATACATCAATGAAAAGGAAGGTGCAAAAAGCATCACAGTAAAATATCAAGATCTCAACCGGATTTTCCCATTTTGTTTTAATTATATCTAGTGGTTTATATTTCAAATTTTCTAATGTGCAATCAAAGAGAGTTTTGGAGAGTATACAAAAAAACAAAAAAAAAAAAAAAAGAAGGGAAAATTGCAAAATGTGATGAGTATATTCCTATATTTGGGTGACGGTAATGCTATTTTTGATTAGGGGATTTGAGAAGCGATTTGGAAAGGGAAATGAAAAAAATAAGTAAAATGTGAATAAAATTTACTTATATTTCTCTTAATTTTATACACCTTTTCCCATTCCCCCTCTCTTTCTAAATCCCCTCAAATCTTCTAACCAAACCCTATAAGTGTTGAAGGATTTTTAACCTTAGCAAAACTGTTACGGCTGCCTAAAATTGATACTGCATTTTCTGTGAGCTATACAATCAATGCATGCATGCATGCATCTTAGCTGTGGCAGAGACCAAGGGGTGGGACACCCATGCTTGCATCTCTCTCTCTTTCTCTCTATGGATATAATATACAATCATGTTGGCCTTTGCAACAGGCCCCCCTCTCTCTGTCTCTCTCATGCACACACCTGTTGTAACAAAGGCATGTCCACTGGCAGAGAAATTACTCAACATTATTGGAATAATGTCGTATTTTATTTATAGGTTAACATTTAATTTGTTGTTTTTTTATAACTCTAGAGAAATTATTCAATACTTCTAAAGCAAATTCTAACGATATTTCAAAGTAACAATTATCCGTTTAAACTATAAGACCCACTACTTTTAGATCCACATTAAAAAAAAAAAAAAAAAAAAGAAAAAAAAGAAAAAAAAGAAAAAAAGAAGAAGGGTTCAAAGTAATAATTATTGGTTTAAACTATAACCCACTACTTCTGGATAGGCATCCAAAAGTACTTCAAAGTAATAATTATTAATTTAAATTATAGGACCACTATATTTATGTTAAAAATAAACATTTCTAAATGATAAAATGATTTTGGTAGACGCTTCAACTTCAAATGAATGGATATTGTATAGCTTTTCTGTATAATTTTCAAGGTTTTTATATCTTTTTTTCAAATATCTTTTGTATTATTATTCTATTATTATTTTTTTCCATACCAATTCAATTATCTTCACCTTTGAGATATTTGTATTGTCAACCACTAACTCATTAAAAGTTTAAGTTATTAGAGAGAAAAGGGAAATTTTACTATTTATTGGGTTGATTTAGGATGTGGGTTGGCTTTTTAACTTTTTGATTATTTTAGCCGTGAGGCTAAAAAGCCTCTTTGGGATAGGTTTTTTGGCTTTTTTGATTTTTGTGAGAGAAAAAATAAAATGAAATGATTATGGTTTATAAGTGATATTTTGTTTTATTGGGCTAAAAAACTTATTTAGTATTTTTGTGATTATTTTAGTCAAAAAGTCCCCGTTTAGCTTATGCCAAACAAGGGCATTATATCCTCTGTTGTCAATGGACTATATCCGAGATTAAGTAGCTGTTTGACATGTACTAAAAAAGTGTATTTTTTTTTTGCATATATATACTTATTTGGGTCACATCAATCAACATCTATTGATATCTCCTCTCTACTTTTCTATCATCTTTCTCTACTTTTTTACATATATATATATATATATATATATTTATAAAAATCAAAAAATATACTTATTTAGAACATCCCAAATCATCCTCAAGTCAAGAAGCTATGTGTAGAAAAAAGAAAATGAATTAAAAATGAAAAAAAAGAATGAAAAGAAACAGAACCCCCCCCCCCCCCCCACAAAAAAAAAAAAAAAATGTTCTAAGCAATGGATGCACGTTGGCCTTTGCCAAACCAAACTCTCGCTTTCTTTATATGCATGTTGGCCTTTGCTCTGCCTCTCTCATAACAAAAGCAAGGAGAATTAGGGACTTCAGCAGGATTTTAAACTTGAGGGACCAACGTATAAATAAATAAAAATTTTGTAACAAACATGAAAATACAGTATTAATTTCTGTCAATAAAAAATGTAAAAAATATTACTTCTTAGATTTTTTTTTATTCAATGCATATAGTTACAAAAATATGATCAAAATACAGTATAAGATATGCACCGACCAGGTAACTAGCTAAAAAATTACCCTACATCTTATTTTCACCAGCCCTTGGCACAACTCTTAAATTATTGGTAACTTTTGAAACTTTAAGATGTTTAAGAACATCAATCTAATAATTTTGCAATTAAAATTTTTAATGCAATTTTTTTACTTTGTGAGGTGATTGGGAAAGAAATTATTTACAAGCTTGCAAATATCTTCAATTTTGAAATAACTATAACCATCCATTGGATCTGAAGCAAAGTTAAGAACTATTGTTTGGGTGTAATTTTTTGAAAAATTGAGTTTTTTTTTAAAATTTTTAATTTTAGTGAATTTTAAAAAATATTTTAAGCAAATTTCTTACTTTTTAGATACACGTAATATAAATACAATTAAAAATTATAATATTTGTGTAAAAAATATTTAAAAAATTCACTAAATACCAAAAATGCAAACAAAAAAAAGGATAATTCAGTACATTTTCGTGTTCTTATGTATTTATTATTTTTTTAAATATTTTTTTTACAAACATTTTACTTTTTAGGTATATCTAAATTAAGCGCATCTAAAAAGTAAAAAAATTACTTAAAATACTAAACAAAATCACAAAAAAAAAAAAAATACAAAAAAAAAAAAAACTTAATTTTCAAAAAATTGAATTCATCACATCCTTCCTTAAACCGAGTGTTCAATTCTTCAAGAGCTGATGAAGATGGAGAAGAAATAAAAGGGAATCAAAACAGAGAAATAAGCTGAAAAAGAATTAAAGAAAAAAGAAAAAGTTGTAAAGTAGATAGAGAGATAAAAAGAAGAAACCGAAAATGGAGGTCGAATTGAAAGGAAAACCAAAATAACAAGAAAATTAAAAATTGAAACAAAAGAAGAACAAAAAGAGAAAAAAGAACAAGAATAAAGAAAAATAGAGATAGAGAAAAGTTGGTCCAATAAAAGGTTATATAATCTTAAATTTTTGTCAAAAAATCTTAGGGAACAGGTATTAAAATTGGGGTAAACTACCAATAGGTCCTACTTTGGAGACTTATTACCCATTAAGTCCTATTGATAAATTTATTAAGTGATAAAGATAAATTTATCAGTCTTTTATTTTTATGAATAAATTTATAGTGATAAATTTATCAGTCTCTTTGTTTTTATGAATAAATTTTTAGTGATAAATTTATCACTCTCTTATTTTTATAGTGTTAAATTTATTAGTTAGGACCTGTAGGTAAATAAGTCTAGTTAATAGGACTAATTGGTAAGTACCCCTAAAATTGTAAAAAATATCTTAGGGTGAACGTGTATAATTTAAAACTATTCATAACTAACACAATTATATTTTTAATAGAAAATAAAATTTTAAAGTGACATTGTCCCTTTTAGCCCCTTGGTCCATCCTTGAGTAGAATCATATTCATTGCCTTCGGATCAATGGTTAAAAAGCTCAATAATAAACCCTGGAGAGAGCATAACTATAGGCATACCTAACTAGTTAAAAAATGTTTTAATTTTACAGTCGAAAATAGTATCCATTTTGTAGAAAATAAATTCATATTTTGTTTCGAAATTACAAACCAAAAATTCATACAAAAAAATTCTACTAGAACATTATAGTCGTGATGTTTTTAAAAATAATAAGTTATTTTGATAAGTCTTTTAGTTTGAAATCACTCTGTCGGTTTTGATTTCTTTTTCAAAAAATTTTATTTTTTTGTTTTTCATTTTTTTTAATTTTTACTGAATTTTTTTAATATTTTAAATATTTTTTTTAAAAATTTTTAGACACATTTAACATAAATCTACTTAAAAGGTATAATATTTGTGAATTTGTTTTTTAAAATTCACTAAATACAAATATATAAAAAAAATTATAAAAATTCAGTACATTTTTTTTAATATTTTTATGTATTTATTAATTTTTTACAATATGTTTTCACAAATATTTTACTTTTTAGATACATTTAAGTAAAGTACATCTAAAAAAGTAAAAAAATTGCCTAAATTTTTTAAAATATTCAGTAAAAACAAAAAAATACGCAAAAATAAAAAACTCAATTTTCAAAAAATTTAAACCAAACACACTATTTGGTTTCTTTTATAATTTTTTTTTTCCTTTTTTTATTTATATATCATTATTCTTTTTGTTCTTCCCTCTCATCTTCATCACCCCTGTAGGCAAGGGACAGCATCTAACACTATGTGAAGCAGCTTTTGTATGTATACAACAAACAACATTACCTAGCGCATTTAAAGAACGAAAGAAAGAAAGAAAGATAAAGAACATGAAAATTTTGTTTTGGGAAAAAAAAGAAAATTAAAAATAAAAAATAAAAATAAGGAAAAACTACAATACAGTATATTTTCAGAAAAATAATTACAAAATCATTGAAAAATTTATTATTTTAATTATTAATATTGATAAAAATTTTCATATTATTTTTAATGCAAATACACTGAGATGTAATATCTCCTAAAAATAAAACAGAGAGTGGGGGAGAGGGAGATGTTCTGAGCCATTCATGATATTTTAAAATAATAAGTTATTTTGATAAGCCATTTAGTTTGAAATCTATATGGTTTCTTTTATAATTTTTCCCTTTGTTTTTTAATTTTTTATATCATTATTCTTTTTGTTCTTCCCTCTCATCCCCTGTAGGCAAGGAAAATATCTAAAATATCTAAAGATTATGTGAAGCAGCTTTTGTATGTATACAACAAACAATATTATCTAGTGCATTGAAGGGAAAAAAAAAAAAGTTTCGTTTTGGAAAAAAAGAAAATTACATATTAAAAAAAAGAGATGGTAATTACATTAACGGTTCCTATAGTTTGAGACTTGTGTCATTTTCGTTTCTGACTTTTCAATTGTGACACATTTAATTCTGAATTTTAAATCCTGTTCCAAATAAAGACAATTGAAGATACCATTACTTAATTTCAAGGACAAAATCGTCAATTTAATAAAATATAAACTAATTTGATAAAAATAAATGTCAAAAAAATATTTTTGAATTTTTAAAAATTATTTTTATACACTAAAGATAAAATTATGTAAAATTAATATATCTTTAGACATTTATTTATTTATTTATTTTACCAAATTAATTTTTATTATATGTTTAGATGATCGTATAATGGGTGATTATTTTTATTTTCATTAAATTAGTTTTTATTTTTTTAAAAGTTAAATATGACGACAACTTGATGTCATTATTAAACCAATTTATCAAATCAAAAAATTCAAAATTAAAAACATTTTATATATTAAATATATAGATTAAACATTAAAATTCTAACAACCATCCCTTACATAATCATCATTCAAGCACATAATAAAAATTAATTTGATAAAAATAAATAAATATTTAAAAGATTTATCAATTCTACATAATTTTATCCTTTGTGAATAGAAATAATTTTTTAAAATTTAAAATATTTTTTGACATTTATTTTTATTAAATTAACTTATATTTTATCAAATTGACGATTTTGCCCTTAAAATTAAGTGATAATATTTTTAATTATCTTTATTTGAAATAAGATTCAAAATTTAGAATTAAATGTGTTACAATTGAAAAATTATAAGCTAAAGTAACACGGGTTCTAAACAATAAGTATTGTTAGTGTAATTTGCCAAAAAAATGAAGAGGAAAAACTACAATCCAGTGCATTTTCAAAAAAATAATCACAGAATCATTGAAAAACTTATGACTTTAATTAATGTTGATAAAGTTTTTCAATGATCTATAATTATTTTTATACAAATACACTCATATTATAGGAAAATGTTTAGTAGCTCAAATTTTTATGGCTCAAATAGTTCAAATTTGTCAAAATGACGTCGTTTTACACTCATTTACACTCAAAACGACGCCGTTTTCAGTGATTTGAGCCATTTAAGCCACAAAATTTTGAGTTACCTAGCATTGTTGCATATTATATCTCCTAAAAATAAAACAGAGAGAGAGAGGGAGAGAGAGAGAGAGAAAGAGAGAGATATGTTATGAGCCATGATTACGTGCTATAGCTTGTTCTCACAAGTCATAACAACTAAAAAGGTTTTCTAGAAAGTCCATGGATTGTGTTTCCAAATTTTCAAGATGCGATAATCTCAAGTCACGATATGATTCAATAGAAATTTGGAAACGGAGGAAAAAATTTCATTTTTGGTAGACTACCAAACACACCCTTGTATAATATCTCCTATTTCCATGAATCTTATGCTATAGTATACGGGATAATTATAAGAGTAATGTTAGAGACCTTAAATATTCTATTAAAAGTTTTATCAAATGTCTCACATGGGTGTGTGGGTCCCACACCCATGTGAGACATTTGGTAAAATTTTTGATAGAATTTTTGAGACTTTTTGTAATTATAAAGTAATTTTAGAAATAAGACACGTGGTATTTTATAGAAGACACGTGGTATTTTATAAAATAGTAATTGATGAAAAATATAAATAAATTAAATATTATATTAAGCGATTAAAAAACATAAAAAATATATTAAATAATAATTAATTAAGAAATATGAATACATGACAATCTGAGATTATAATTTACATAGTACGTGGAATTTGATTTCCACCACTTATTCTGCTTTAGGCAGATATTTTCTTGCTAGGAAACGTGGTTACCTCAACAAGGTCATGTTTGGTTACAACCTAAAGCCCTTTAAAGGCATATCTCTCAGGAGACTTTCTTTGTTAAACTCGTCTTTGTAATTAAGACAAAAAAAAAAAAAAGTTGGGTCCCCAAAGAGTGTTATTTTACCCTTTTCATCCCATTTTTAGTTGAATCTCACATACCATAAAAATGATCACTACCTCTCTTAATCTTATCACATGAAATATTAAAAAGTTAAAAAAATAAAATTTAACCCTAGGTAGAACATAAGTAGAAATGACATGTGTGAAATACTTTTACATAAAAAGGCATAGACTATTCAATTCGTTAAAAACATAGGAAAATGAAAATTACAAACATAAGTTAATTACAATTTAGAAAATAAACCTTAGGCATAGAGTAGCAAATTACATAGCTTACCAATTTTACAGCGCATCTAGCCTTCTGATCACACATCAACATGGGGAAGGAGAATCGTAAAAGTAGTTTGGTGAGAAAAACCCAGAAAAGTTCTCTAGCATCTGAGGCATGAACACATCATCGTACGGCTCAAATGCAGGATCAGACCTCTGGGGTTGTTCTTGTTCCATTGTTGGGACTTCTGGGGCTTGATCATCATCATCACTGATCTTGTTCCCATCTGGGACAGTTGGATTGTTAGTGACAGTGTCGATTTCAGAATACTTACCGTGTTCCGGCATCACAGAATCTTGGCCGGTGAGTTCTTGAACCAAAGCCCTAAACTCTGAGGCACTAGTCTGCACTTTCATGGGGTTGGAGATGTAAACAACCTTGACAGGTTTTTTCTTGGTTTTGGTCTGTTTGGTTGCCTTCTTTTCGTGAACACTGAGTGGTTTATCCATGTTTTTGGAGAGAGAGAGAGAGAGAGAGAGAGGTGAAAAGGGTGTGCTTCTTCTTCTACTTAAATAAAGAATATGGATGTGGAGAGCTTTTCATGGTGCGTACGGACATGGGTTTTCTAGATGGAGAGAGAGGGGTTTCCGGGAAAGGAAAGAAAAAGAAAAGAAGACAGAAAAAAAAATGAGGTAGTGAGAAAAGTGGATGGAGTTGATGATGGTGGAGCAAATGAAGTTGTGAGAAATTGGAAATACATATAAATGAGAAGTCCCACGCTCGAGAGGTGCGCGTCGTGTATAGAGCTTCATTTAGGTTTTGTCTTTTTATTGGCTTGATGTCACCTAATTGTTTTTTTGATGTCAGCTAATTTGTTAGGTACCCGTTTGGAATATACTACTTCAGTTAGTTTTTTTAATTTTTTTTTTTATAGTTATTCTAGGCTGATTAAAAAAAGAAAAATTACTCATAAATCCTATTTTGGTAAATGTTGCTCTAATTAGTGCTGAGTGTTTTTTCTTAAATCATTTAGTCCTTTTTATTTTTGAAATGATATATGTTTTTGATATATTATATACGATATTTACATTTTTACCCCTCCCAATCTGGCCAACAATGGCAGCCATCACAACCCTAATCTCTCTCTCTTCTCCTCTTCCTCAACACTGAAACACACCCAGAAGAGATTTCAATCGCTTGTCATTGATTTCGCGGTGAATTAAGGCCTTGGATGCATCGCGATCTTCAATCTTTTCGTTGTTTCGGATGGGAAGAAGATTCTGGGTCGCGCCGTCTCTGGTTATTGACCGTTGAGGAGGGAAGAAGAAATCAGTGGGGAAGAATTTGAAATATGAAAATTGATGGTGTTCGATCAGATTAGGTGTGTTGAGATAGTGAAATTTGAAATATGAAAATTGATGGTGTTCGATCAGATTGGGTGTGTTGGTGTTCGATCAGTTTGATGGTGATGGATTTGTCGCCGTTGACGGTGGGTTTTGATGATGATAAGCGGCGGCACAAGGTGATTCAAACATCAGATTGATGATGTAGTTTATTGATGATGTAGTGTATTCAAACATCAATTGATGATGTAGTTTATTCAAACATCAGATTCAAACATCTGATAAGCGACGGTGCTGATGTAGTTTATTTGACGATGTTTGTCGATGTTTGCTGATGTAGTTTATTGATGATGTTAAAGATGGTCGATGTTGATGATGTTTGAACATGGTCGATGTTCGATGTTTGTTGAAGATGGTCGATGTTTGTCGATGTTCGATGTTTGTTGAATGTTCTTGTTGTTGATGTTCTTGAATGTTCTGAATGTTTGGAGACTCTTCGATGTTTGTTGTCGATGTTCGATGTTTGTTGAATGTTCTGAACATGGTCGATGTTTGATGTTCTTGAATGTTCCTCTTGTTGTTGACGGTGGGTTTGTTGAATGTTCTGAATGTTCTTGAATGGTCGATGGTCTTTATGTTTCTGAATGTTCGATGTTGATGATGTGCTTGAATGTTCACAATGTTTGATTATGTGTGCTAATGTTGCTGATGTTTGTTTGATGATGTTGAAGGTGTTGCTGATGTTTGGAGAATGAAGGAAATTAAAAAAAAAGGTCTATAGTAAGCTTTTTGGGCAATTCGGTAAATTATAAATAAACACTAACTCAAAATTACCCCTTCAATTATTGACTCAGACGTCTAAAAAAATGGGTACTAATGCCTTTACACCTAAAATAGGATCTATTAGTCCAACAAAAAACCGTCAGGACTAAATGGGTTAACATTTCCAAATTAGGGATTTAATGGTGCTTTCCCCATTAAAAAAGTAATGTTTAGAATAATAATAATTTTTTGTTATAGTTGATTCGATGATTGTAAGATAAAAAATGAAATAATTATAGTTTGAATATAATATTTTATTTTATTTTTATTTTTATTGATTATTTTAATTCAAACCACACTCTCCAAACACCTCCATAGGAGGCAGCTCCTTACTGTTTCGATCCGTAGAGTCAATTATGAATCCTAATTTGATGATTTGAATTATTCATTTTATCAGGTATTTTATTAAAAAATTAAATTAATCCAATAATTGTAACATATTCAATTTAATTGCATTTGTTACCAAAAATAGATGATTTATTTTTAAAAATACAATTGTTGTCCATTTTTTTTTTTTGCAAATACAATAAATTGAATATGTTACGATTATCGGATTAACTTAATATTTCTTTGTGAATAAAATACGTTAGTGTCTGACAAAATTAATGGTTCGAATCATCAAAACGAAACTTGTGATGGACTGCACAGACCTAAACATCGCCCTTCAGTCTAAATTATGGATTGGAGGGAATCATCCTACATATAAATAAAGGTTGAATTTTTTTTTTTTTTTTTTACCGTAATACTACATGTTCAAAAATTTTACTCATAAATTATCCTGAAACATCAATATGTGACTCAAATTTATTTTATGCATAAACTCCACAATACACACTTTCAATATCTATCACACATATCATTCTAGACTCAATTCTAAGATCTAAAATCTGGGTCCCTATATTTTATGTTTATTTATTTAAATTTGAATTTGAGAGAATTTGGAGGGTTTTGGGGACTCACTATAGGTCCTGTTAACTGTTCAGTACTTACGGTTATCCGTGTATATCATCCATAAAAAAAATTAGGTCTATCCAATAATCATAATTTTTTATTTTATTATTGTGTTTGTCCATGAAAAAATGGACAAGTGTATTTTCTAAAATAAACAATATATTTTTTGAGGAACAAATATGATAAAATAAAATGTTACGATTATTTGACTGTCTTAATATATATAGAAAACAAACGAAGGGAATAGTTTCTTTGATGTTGTGGATTTCTTGAGTTTCAGTCTTCTGGTATAGCGGCGACAATGGTGGAGTTTGAGCAACGGTGGAGGCAGACGATGTCTTCGGTGACGGCGAGAATATGGTTTTATGCTTGAGGCAGACCTTCCATCCATAGGCTGGAGCCCAAACCATATCTACGAGTAGATCTATGATCTTCTTAAACTACGATATTTTTTGAGACTTTTTGTGTTTGTAATATATATTTTTTCCTTTTGTAGTTCTTGTACTCTATTTTTATTTTTAATATATTTTTTGTTTTTCTATTTCTAAAAGAAAAAAAGAAAAAATGGAGATCAATACAAAATGAATGATTCAGATTATCGAAACAAGACTTGTGGTGGGTCTCACAAACCCCTCAAATTCAACTTCATCGTCTTAAGTAAATTTTTTTCAATTTTTTTTATAGGTCCGTCTAATCTAGTAAAACCTAAATATGAAATAAAAAATTAAAAAAAAATCTAGAACAATTTGCTAAAAACAAAAATAAATAAATAAAAAAACTTACTTGCCTAACACACAATTTAAGAGGATGTCCATACTTCAAATAAATATGGACCACATACCTTTTTTTTTTTGTAAATATAATTAGATTAATGTTATACAAATAAAAAATTCATATATAATGATATGGCTTATTATGAGCCATTCATTTTAAAATAAAACACCATAGAAAATGTCATTATTTATAATAATGATATTGTCACATTATTGTTGTAACTTTTTTTTGTATTAATTATATATATATATATATTTTGATTGGCAAAAAAAAAAAAAACTTTATTGATAAAAGAGCAAAGTACAAAACAATATACATCAATAAAGAGAGGTGAATGCAAAAGTATCACAATGAGCAAGATCATCCCAACTATGTTGACACCAAAAAGCCTATCCTATGATTTGCTAGCACCCCCAAGTTGGTAAGCAACTAACCAAAGTAATAGAACAAAACACAATCAACAAAGAGAGAACAACATAGCACTCCTCTGCAATATCAGTTTAGCATATTAGTTCAGCACAAGCATATCAGTTCATCCACCTCTCATTTTTATCAATCACCAAGACTCTGCAGCTTGTTTCTTCCCATACAAAACCTAATTTCCCTTATATTAGATAGGAAATCCTGAATATTTAGATGATACACCTTGAGAATTGGTATCAGCCAAAGTGCAATTCTAATCTTGACCAGTTCACACAGTTCAGGCAAATTTGGTGAAATATTATTGAAGACACTATCATTTCTATGTTAGCTCTCCAAGTCTTCCTCTCCATCTTTTTAAGTCTAACACCATCCCACCATAGTAGTAAGCTATCAATTGATCCTGGAAAGGCCCCTTGTACATCCTACCAACTCAACATAGTAGACCATAACCTCCAAGCAAAAGGGCAACACAACAATAAATGGTTCACTGTTTCATTCTCATTCATACAAAAAATACAGAAAGTTGAAGCATTACTAGGTAAGACACCAATTCTTTGGAGAAAGACAGAAGTCTTGATTTTATTTTCCAGGATAACCAACAGAAGAATTGGACTTTGGGAGGGAGATAATTAATCTACACAAGCTTATTGGTTAAAAGAGGTGGACCAAAAAGAGTATTCAATAAATTTGTAAGCAGATGATACTGAGAACACACCAGAGTTTGTAGCAGTCCAAGACAGAATATCAGGTTGATCAACACTGACGCTAGGGGAAGCCAAAAGCAAATCAGTGAGTCTAGAAACCTCCCTATACTCCCAGTCAAACAGTGGACCTTCTAAAATTGAAGTTCCAAGTGCTTGATCCATCTTTTTTCTCATACATTGATCTCAATGATTATTCGTTGTCAACTACCAATCTAAAGACAATAGGGAATTCTTCTTCCAAACACACATTCAAACACCATTTGTCTTTCCAAAATTTGACTCTAGTTCCATCTCCAAGCATTATAATCAAATTATTCCAAAAGAATTCCAATTATCTGCTTCTGTGTTCTGCTATTGATAAGATTCCTTTCCATACCCAAGAGTGTCTATTGTTTGGACTAAATGATGGGAACCAACTACCTAACTCCAAGTTATACTTGCTACAAATTACCCTATTCCACAAAGCCTCTATTTCAAGCCCAAATCTCTACCACAACTTGATTAACAAGCTGTCATTAATCACTCTCACTCTCCTGATGCCAAGCCTGCCTTGTTCCACACTTTTTGTAATTTTCTCCGACTCTACCATATGGAGTTTTCTCTTCAATTCAGATCCACCCCAGAGGCATCTGGCCTGAAGCTTCTCAAATTCTCTAGCTACCCCTTTTGGCATCTTAAAGAAAGATAGATAGTAGATAGGCAAAGAGGAAGTTATAACTTTAATTAGAGTGAGCCTACCTGCAAATGATAACAACCTTCTCTTCCACTCAACTAACCTGCTTCTGATTTTGTCCAAAACTGGTTTCCAAGTTGCTTTCCTATTTGGGTTAGCTCCCAGGGGCAACCCCAAGTAATGAATAGGCAAGGATTTGGTCTTACAGTTTAATTTTTCTACAAAGGAGTCAATGACATCCTTTTGCACACCCACTCCACACACCAAACTTTTGTGGTAGTTAACCTGAAATCAATTCAAAGCATCTTACGATCCTCTTTAAATTACAAACTTTAGCCTTCTATGCTTCACAAAATAATAATGAATCATCTGCAAATTGAAGATGGGACAACACTACACCATTAGCTCCTATCTTAACTCCTTTAGTGAGGCCTAACTGTTGTGCTCTAGACAATAGAATGCTGAGGCCTTCTACTGCCAAATTGAATAAAAATGGAGATAAAGGATCTCCTTGCCTCAGGCCTCTTTGTGGACTGAACTCCTCAGTTGGAGAGCCATTGACAAGGATTGATAGTCTGGTAGAGGATACACATTCTTCAATCTAGCTAATCCATTTTTCCCCAAAACAAAAATTCAAAAGCGTAGATTTGAGGTAGAGCCAATTCATGGAGTCAAAGGCCTTCTTGAAATCAAGCTTAATTAGCACACCATTCCCTTTTGTTTTCTTCCAACCATCCACTACCTCATTTGCAATTAGCACACCATCTATAATATTCCTCCCTCTATAAATGCTGTTTGAGATTCACTAATTATATGGGGCAAAATAGTTTTCAACCTACTAGCCAACACCTTAGCCAAAATTTTGTAAACTGATCCAATAAGGCTAATGGGTCTATAATCCCCAAGACCCACTAGATTTTCTTTTTGAGGAATGAGTGAAATAAAGGAGCTATTTAATCCCTTCACCAATTTGCTATTCATGGGAAATTCCTTGAAAAAGTTGCACACAACTCCTTTTATTAATTTCCAAATTTTTTGAAAGCAAATCAAATTAAATCCATCAGAGCCTGGAGCCTTGTTGCCATCACAATCTCTAATTTTAGCTTTAATTTCTGCCTCTAGAACCCCACAATAAGAGCTACACTGCACTGACTTAAATGACCCTCCTAAGGAAGGTCTAGAAGCCCAATCCTCAGAGCAATGCTTCCTGAAATGCTCATAAACCTCTATCTTAATTTGATTAGGCTCTTCAAACAATACATCATCAATTAAAATGGAAAAGATTTCATTTCTACTTTGTCTACTCCTAGCCATCACATGAAAAAATCTGGTATTTCTATCATCTTTCATGTTCCACTTAAGCCTTGACTTTTGCAGCCATATCCATTCTACAATCTTACTTAGCTTCTAGACTTGTTCTCTTGCTAATCTTCTCCTTAATATTTCATCATCCACCAGATCTCTAGATTCAACAATAAGATCTAATGTGTGGAGTTCCTTTTATGCTGATTTCAACTTGAAAGTAAAATTCCCAAATACCGCCTTGCTCCAGATTTTTAAAGCAAGCTTCAAAGTCTTCAATTTGATTTGTAGAGCCCAACCCTCAACCACTGTTTCCTTCCAAGTCTTCTCTATAAAAGCTGGAAAATTGGAGTGCAAGGCCCAAGCATTAAGAAATCTGAAAGGCTTGGGGCCTCAATCTCTCTCATCCTTCATCAACAATAGAGGACAGTGATAAGAAGTAAGTCTTGGTAGACCCCAAAGTTTTAAGTTAAACCCCTCTATCCATTTTGAGTCTACTAAAACTCTATCAATTCTACTCCACTTCTCACTTTCTACTGAGTTGCGCCATTTGAACTTCCTTCCAAGTAATGGCTTATCATTTAATTCACACTTGTCAATAAAATCATTCAAATCCTTCATGCCCCTATCTTTCCTATAGCAACCTATTCTCTCACTTATATTCTTGATTTCATTGTAATCTCCACATAGACACCAAGGATTTTGAAAGTTCATCTTTAGTTTAATCAAACTATCAAATAATTTCTTTCTATCACTAACTGAATTTGAAGCATATAAATTGATTTTGTCTCTTGCCTACATTGTTCTGACTTCCTTTTCTGTAAGTGCAGATTTTTTGGTTTCTTGAAAAAGAGCTACATCTACTTTTCTTTCCTTTAGAATCTGTCTTATCTTTCATTTCTTTTGGTGCCTACCCACTCCTCTAATGTTCCATGAGATTATTTTCGTAATAACTTTTTGTTACGACACAAACCCGCCCCTATAGGTTTAGCATTGTAATCGACCAGTAATCTTGGGATTACCAAAGGCCTCTGAACAGATTAACAGAATAAGGGGCTTGAGGAAGCAATTATACAAACATATAATGTCCATAGAGTTGTGCAGACAACATATATGGAATAGAAAAGTTAAAACTTAATTTACATAAATATGACGTCATCACATGTACAAATATAACAAAAAGGGACTTAGCCCTATAAATGGAGAGAGACAAAAGATTGTCCAGATAAACAAAAGTAAACAAAACGTAGGACTTCATTTCAAAAACTTGACCACGCTAATTTCTAGGAACCTCCAAGTGAGGCACAGTGTTTGGCTTGACAGAACAGATCTAGACTTGAAGTCCTAAGCATGGTCATGCGCCTAATCACCTACATACATAAATGATACGGTAAGTTGGAGCCCAGTGAATAATAATAGAGTAAGGGTTTTATGAATGATGTCCATAATAGATTCAGAAATCAGAGTTTAGATTCTCACAAATAATCATATGTGGTACATCCATTAGCGATAATAAATCCGATGGCTCATGAATACATGAGACGTTCCGATGATCCATAAAGGGACCAGATGACCCATAAATGGATGCATACACAGTAGATAAATAGTTATGCATAACCAACATTGGTACCATGTAACATATAACTTATTACATGATGCTAAGGATGCCACGATACATTTAAGAAATAGGACAATCATTCATCTAATCATCAGATAATATTTCAGAAAACGGATCATATCATATTATTCAGAAAATACTTAGAGTTGAACATAGTTTTACAAAGTTATTACTCGCAAATAGCTCCAAACACAGAACAAATGGATTAAACAGTTCAGATGGACTATGGCGCGTGACCTATACAAACATGAAACAGATACACAATGAAACACATGCTTTGTTGATGCTTAACTTCTTGCTTTTTTTCCTTTATGTGTTTCTAATCCTTATCCTTATTATAGCTTAATCATGGCTTAGGAATGTCTAGGATGTAATGAGGATGCCAAAATGCACTTGAAAACACTTTTTAATATTTTCAGAAACAGGGCAGTTCGCTCAAGCACAACTTTGGTCGCTCGAGCGGACCCCTTGGTCTAAAAAACTTCTGAGAGCTCGCATTTTACGCTCGAGCGCAAATTTTGGTCGCTCAAGCCAAGGCTAAAAAATAAGAGTGATCGCTTGAGCGCAGGTTCTGTTGCTTAGGCCAACCCTTAACTCTACAAAAGTACTAGGAGCTCGAATTTTACGCTCGAGCCAACTTTTGGTCGCTTGAGCCAAGGTTCAAAACAAGGAGTGGTCGCTCGAGCACAGATTCGGTCGCTCGAGCGATGATGCAGAATTCTAAAATTTTCAAATTGTTGTACAAGATGTAAAACTCAAATTCAAAGCTTTGAAACACATCTTTTGGGCCCAAAACTTGAGAAAACACTTGTAAACTTATGAAGCATCAAGAATTAAGTATCATTTCGCAAAATTAAGGCCCAAAAGCATGCCAATTGTTCAAAATCAAACTTGAAACTTTGAAACCACAACATGCATGAATTGATATGGATTTCAACCTTTCCAAACATGATCAAATAAGGTAAAATGACATGAAATGTGATGAATTCTCAAAACAAAGCTAAGATAATCACATACATTTGAGAATTCTTTAAAAACAACTTTAAAACATAATGAAATGAGCATGCATGCATGGTATGACTTAAATTCATCAATTCTAGCTCAATTCTTATACTAGATCACAAAGTTTCCTTAAATTCCCTTTATTAATGATTTAGATACAAAGATTAGGAGTCAAATACTCACCTAAGGTCTTCGATTGAATTCCAATAAACAAATTCTTGAGCCCCTACAAGCCAAACCTTCAATTCTTCTAGTACTCTATAACAATTCTCCCTTTATATCTTTGAATTCAATCTCTTTCTTTGGTCTCTCTCTCTCTCACTCACACATTTTGTTGTCTCAAAGAGATGAGGATGAAGTGTAGTGGAAGCTAGAAGCCACTTAAGCCTTATATAGGCTTGGTTATATTAATCCAATTAAGCTTGATTAGGCCTAGTTAATTCTAATCAATTTATTCTAATTATTTGATTCTGAATCGAATTTCAATTAAACCTACCATAAATTTCTAAAAACTCCAAATTACATGTTAACCTTGTCAATTTCGTGATCGGACGCCATTAAGGCCTTCAATTCGCATATTGAAACAGAAAGTCAAACAGATATCCTACTATGGATAGATATAAACACAATTAACACATAGCACATGCAACTAACTCAGAATTTCATCTTAATTACTGATTAAGCATTCTTAAGTAAGGTTTATTAGCTAATCACAGATTGCGGTTGTTGCAGTCTCCCTTTTTAAAGAGTTTGGTCCTCTAAACCCAAATTACCTTTATTTAGGAAGAATGCCGGGTCTGGAGGGGACAAATTAGGGTATCTCTTCATCATGTCCTCTTCAGTTTCCCACGTTGCATATGTCCCTCCATGATTTTGCCAATCAACTTTCACCAACGGGATTTCCTTATTTCTCAATCTTTTAATTTGGCGGTTAACAATCTGTATTGGCCGTTCTTCATAAGTAAAATCATCTTTCAAAAGCACGTGTGTCGGTTCAATCACATGTAACGGATCCCGTAAATAATTCCGAAGCATCGAAACATGAAAGACATTGTACATGTGCTCCATAATCGGAGGTAAAGCCATTCGGTATGTCATTGGATTGATTTTCTCTATGATCTCATACGGTCCTATATATCATGGTGCCAACTTGCCTTTAACTCCAAACCTTGTTTGGCCTTTCATTGGAGTCACTTTAATGAACACATGGTTATCGACTTCATATTCCCTATCTCTTCTCTGGACATCTACATAACTCTTTTGACAGCTCTGAGCGGTTTTCAAATGTTGCTGAATCAGTTTCACTTTCTCAGTCATCTCTTGCACAAGTTCTAGTCCCAATAATGGTCTATCTCCTATTGTAGCCCAACAGATTGGGGATCGGCACTTCTTACCATACAGGGCTTCTTAAGGAGCCATCCCAATACTTGAGTGATAGTTGTTGTTGTACATAAACTCGACCAGAGGCAAATAAGTTTCCAAATTCCCTTGGAAATCCAGTACACACATTCTGAGTATATCTTCCAAGGTCTGTATCGTTCTTTCTGATTGGCCGTCCATCTGTGGATGGTATGCACTACTTAACCTCAATTCAGTGCCCAAAGCCTGTTGCAAGCTTTGCCAAAATCTTGAAGTAAACTTTGAATCTCTATCAGACATAATAGATATTGGCACTCCGTGCAATCTCAAAATCTCATTCACATATATGTTAGCTGATTTGTCTGCATTATAAAAAGTTTTCATAGGCAAAAAATGAGCAGACTTAGTTAAATGATCAACAATGACCCAAATAGAATCCATACCTCGAGAGGAACGAGGCAATCTAACAATGAAGTCCATCTTATGAGTAGTTGAAGCAGTCCAGTGGGTCGTTGATGTTCGGCTTTCACTTGTTGGCAATGCAAACATTTGGCTACCACTACAAGAAATTGCACTTTTGGTGACCAAATTTGGCGACTAAAATGAATGTAGTCACCAAAAGTCAGCCCTTTGGCGACTAAAATTTGTATTGGTTAGCAATGTTTCATATTTTAGCTACTAAAATTTTTTAGTAGCTGTATATTATTTATTGGCAACTAAAAACACAATTAGTTGCTAAAAAGTGACCCAATAAGTGACTAAAAAACAGTTAGTTGCTAAAAATTGCCCAATAGGTAAAATACAATTTGTAGCTAAATAGTTACCCAATAGGCGACTAAAAAATGACCTAGTCACTAAAAAATTACCCAATAGGCGACTAAAAAAAATTTGGTCCCTAAATGTACAATCTTTAACTACTAAAAATAATTTAGTCGCTATTAATTTACTTTTAGCGACTAAATTTTAGTCACCAACGATAATTAAAAAATTTAAAAATTGGACTTCAAATTTTGGAAGGAAAATTAATTGGCTACTAAAGTACTTAGTCGGAAAAATGGCTTTATTTATTATTTATTATTGGCGACTAAAAAAGTTAGTCGGGAAAGAAAATAAACTAAGTTTAAAAAATACACAACCACATGCTCTAACTCTCTCATACGTCTCTGTCTCTCACTCTGTGACTCTCTCTCTTTCTCTCTCTCTCACGCCTCTGCCCTCCTCCAGCTCTCTCTCTCTCTCTCTCTATCGTAGACGGGTACAAGAGCATCACCGTCATCTCACATGAGCACTACCGTCGATCCACCATTCGAACTTTACCCCAGGTATGTCCTCTCTTTATTTTTCCCTCTCTCTTTCTTTCAGTCTCTCTTTCCCTAATTTCAGCCTCTAGGGTTTTCTTCTTTCATTTGCATACCTTCACACATACCCAACCCCAAATCGATCCACCCATTGCCATTGACGAATGACTGTGATTTTTTTTTTTGATGGTTTGATGATATTGATTCATGATTTATGACATAGAAAAGTTAAGAAGATAAAGAAAAGAATTTGTATGCATATGTATATAAAATTTGAATTTGGGCATTGATTTCAACAGGATTAAAGGGGTTTTCCATAGGGAAATTGTTGAGATAGAGTTGAATAATAAATCAAAGTTTAAGAAGAGCAGTTGGCAAAGGAGTTGAGGCTTTACTTGCTACTCTGTTTTGAACTTAGAATTGTGGGTTTGATGGTTGCCTTTGTTCTTGTTTATCATTTAGATTTTTATTTATTTTTATGCTTCTGTTGTATTTTGGTGCTTCTGCTGAATTTTGCTGCTTCATTTGCTTATTTGTTTGAAAATTGAATCTAAATTTTGGTGCTTCTGCTTCTTGTTTATCATTGTTTTGAATTTCAGCATAGAATTAAACATAAGTGAAATTAGAGATGATGTGAAACTTATTAAAATAGATGTATATTGGAATTTCTTGGTCTTCATTCTTAATCATTGTGCTCTGTACTTAATTTGGAATTTCTTGTTCTTCAGTTTGGAGAAGCTTGCTATTACATTCGTTGATGGTTTGAATTACTTGATTGGATTGTGGAGAACTATAAGGCTCCTTGACTTAGTTATACCTTCTAAATGGGCCTACAAGTAGCAAAATAGTTCTTGGGTTGTATATTTCACTTTATTTGTAACATTGTAAGGAGTTGGAAGGTTTGAAGAACTCTATATTTGCTGTATGCATAAGATTACTTTTTAGCTCAATATACCTTATTCTTTTCTGTAACCCTGCAAGGAAGCTGCAATCAGAAACTTAGCAAATAGAACCTAGAATAAATTCAGCTACCACCTCTTCAACTTATGGCTGCTTTCATTAAACATGACGAAGTACATCAAAAAGAGTATGAGAAGCTAGGAGAAGATTTAATATGGTCTTAAGGCTCTTAATAGATCCCACCACAATTGCCTGTCACTTCCATAATTTCCTGTGACTTTCGTAATTGCCCTTAATCACCATAAACCAATTGGCATTCATAGAAGCTTTAACATAGAATGGAAAAATGTTTCAAGGTAATTGATGAAGACAATCCTCCTTCAGTTATTTCTCTCATGTTTTTTTTCTTTATTTATTTTTTTGAATCTCTTGGTTTTCACATGAGATCTAAAATTTTAATTTACATAACACTTAAACCCCTTTTCATCAATAGTTTATTCATATTTATGAAAAAATGATATTATCAACTCTTTTACATTGAAATGTTTATTTCACCTTATTTCTCTTTGTATCTTTGCACTATTTGTATTAATTTCGGTACATTTAGTCTTACTAAATGTACCAAAATTAATGCTTGTATTTTCTGTAAACTTTAGGAGATGTCAGTGTAATTTATCCTTTTCTAAATGTATAAAGTATCATCGTCAGACATTATACTTGGATAAGGATATGAGTATGAGATACGTGGCCAATATGTGTAATTAGACATTCACCTAAAAACATACTTACCAATTCGAGTTAATCGTAAAACTATACAGAAAATATGAATAAAATGCTTTACGGCATATTGTGCGCACCATTCTATTCTAGAAAATAAATAAAATTTGTTAAGAAATAGGAATATTTTGTAATGTACTTGGATATCAGGTTAAATTAAAGAAATCGGATACCTAGAGACAAACATATGTAGCTTTCTTTATTAAAATTTATTCAAACAAGGGCGTTAAGGAGGCAAAAATGCAAAACAGCACCCGAATCACTGTACGAATATCACAACTAGCTTCCCCATGACAAATAGGACCTGTGACAATAGATGGAATGTAATTAGCACGTGTAAGTTGGGGGTTAGAGCCGAAAATGCCTTAAACTTAACCAAAAAAGTGCGTTTAGGGGGGTAAAAATGCAAAATGGCCCCTAAACCATCGTAGGAATGTCACAACCATCTTCCTCATGACAAATAGGACTTGTGACAACAGACGGAATGTAACTAGCACGTGTAGGTTGGGAGTTAGAGCTGAAAACTCCTTTAACTTAACTGAAAAAGGATGTTAAGGAGGCAAAAATGCAAAATAGCCCCCAAACTATTGTACGGATATCACAACCAGCTTCCCCATGAAAAATAGGACCTGTGACAATAGATGGAATGTAATTAGCACGTCTAGGTTGGGAGTTAGAGCCGAAAATGCCTTAAACTTAACCGAGAAAGGGCGTTAAGGGGGTGAAAATGCAAAACAGTCCCCGAACCACCGTATGGATGTCACAACCAGCTTCCTCATGACAAATAGGACCTGTGACAATAGATGGAATGTAATTAGCATGTGTAGGTTGGGAGTTAGAGCCGAAAGCACCTTAAACTTAATCGAAAAAGAGCGTTAAGGGGGCGAAAATACAAAACAGCCCTCGAACCACTGTACAGATATCAAAACCAGCTTCCCCATGAAAAATAGGATCTCTGACAATAGACAAAATGTAATTATCTCGTGCAGGTTGGGAGTTAGAGTCGAAAACGCCTTAAACTTAACCTAGAAAGGGTGTTGTGGGGGCGAAAATGAAAAATAGTCCCCGAACCACCGTACGGATGTCACAACCAGCTTTCTCATGACAAGTAGGACTTGTAACAATAGACGGAATGTAATTAGCATGTGTAGGTTGGGAGTTAGAGTCGAAAACGCCTTAAACTTAATCGAAAAAGGGCGTTAAAGGGGCGAAAATGCAAAACAGCCCCGAACCACCGTACGGATGTCACAACCAGCTTCCTCACAACAAATAGGACCTGTGACAATAGACGGAATGTAATTAGCACTAGTAGGTTGGGAGTTAGAGCTGAAAACGCCTTGAACTTAATCGAAAAATGGCGTTAAGGGGGCGAAAATGCAAAACAGCCCCCGAACCATCGTACGGATGTCAGAACTAGCTTCCACATGACAAATTGGGCTTGTGATAGTAGATGTAATGTAATTAGCACGTGTAGGTTTGGAGTTAGAGCCGAAAACGCCTTAAACTTAACCGAAAAAGGGCGTTAAGGGGGCGAAAATGCAAAACAACCCCCGAACCACCATATGGATGTCACAACTAGCTTCCTCACAACAAATAGGACTTGTGACAACAGACGAAATGTAATTAGCACGTGTAGGTTGGGAGTTAGAGCCGAAAACGCTTTAAACTTAACTAAAAAATGGCGTTAATGTGGCGAAAATGCAAAATAGCCCCCGACCCACCGTATGCATGTCACAACCAGCTTCATCACGACAAATAGGACTTCAGAAAATAGATGGAATGTAATTAGCACATGTAGGTTGGGAGTTAGAGCTGAAAAAGCCTTTAACTTAACCGAAAAAGGACGTTAAGGAAGCAAAAATGCAAAAAAAGCCCCCGAACGACCGTACAGATATCACAACCGGATTTCCCATGAAAAATAGGACCTATGACAATAGATGGAATGTAATTAGCACGTGTAGGTTGGGAGTTAGAGCCGAAAACGCCTTAAACTTAACCAAAAAAGGGCATTACGGGAGTGAAAATGCAAAACAGACCCTGAACCATCGTATAGATGTCATGGCCAGCTTCCTTACAACAAATAAGACCTGTGACAATAGATGGAATGTAATTAGCACGTGTAGGTTAGGAGTTAGAGTTGAAAACACCTTAAACTTAATCGAGAAAGGGCGTTAAAGGGGCAAAAATGCAAAACAGCCCCCGAACCACCATACGGATGTCACAACCAGCTTTCTCACAAAAAATAGGACCTACAAAAATAGATGAAATGTAATTAACACGTGTAGGTTGGGAGTTAGAGTCGAAAACGCCTTAAACTTAACCGAGAAAGGGCGCTAATGGGGCAAAAATGCAAAACAGCCCCCGAACCACTGTATGGATGTCACAATCAACTTCCTCATGACAAATAGGACCTGTGACAAAAGACGGAATGTAATTAGCACGTGTAGGTTGGGAGTTAGAGCCGAAAACGCCTTAAACTTAACCGAGAAAGGGCATTAAGGGGGCAAAAATGAAAAACAGCCCTCGAACCATCATATGGATGTCACAAATAGCTTCCTCATGAAAAATAGGACCTATGGAAATAGACGGAATGTAATTAGCACGTGTAGGTTGGGAGTTAAAGCCGAAAACGCCTTAAACTTAACCGAGAAAGGGCGTTAAGGGGGCAAAAATGCAAAACTGCCCCCAAACCACCGTACGGATGTCACAACCAGCTTCCTCATGAAAAATAGGACCTATGAGAATAGACAGAATGTAATTAGCATGTGTAGGTGTGGAGTTAGAGCCGAAAATGCCTTTAACTTAACCGAAAAAGGACGTTAAGGAGGCGAAAATGCAAAACAACCCCCAAACCACCTTACGGATATCATAGGACCTGTGACAACTAACAGAATGTAATTAGCACGTGTAGGTTGGGAGTTAGAGTCGAAAACGACTTAAACTTAACCGAAAAAGGGCGTTAAGGGGGCGAAAATGTGAATCGGCCCCCGAACCACCGTATGGATGTGACAACTAGCTTTTGTCAGATAACTTTTTCAATCCAACTGATAGTTACTGGCGTAGCATATAGATCACCTTTTGTCGTGGTACAGATTATAATGGTAATTTGTACCACGCCAAATGGACATTTCACATGGCACTAAATATATTTTTTTTGTATATGGATGGTTGGATTTTTGTATGCTTCTATATTTTGTGTGGAAATATAATTTTAGTTTGGACAATAGTTGGTTTGTATGGAATATGTACATTTACAGTTATTCATTTTTGGATGGATGGAAGTAATTTGGATTGTGGAATGATCAATAAAAATATGTATTGTTTTTTTTATATACATACTACAGGTTGCACGAAATATAGATAGGTTGTAGAGAAATTATAATTTTGTGATAAAACATAAGACCATTTTTTTTGGCAACTCAACAATTCGTACTAAAAAAGGAAGTACATATTTCAGTGACTAAAATGTTATCAACCCTGCCAAACAGTGAATGCCAAATGATGTTTTGGTGATGGAAGAAAACAGAAGCTACTCTAGCCTTGTTGGAGGAAAAGTAATGAGGTAGAAAATTGTTAAACCAATATCAAATTACGAATGTTAGGATAAAGTTCTATTACAATTACAAGGGGTGTGACATTATGCTCAAATGCTATATATGGAACTAATTGGTGTATTTTTTATTTTTTTATTTTTTTTGTAGATGGCTTTTGGCATGGAGTTGTGGATATTCCATTTTGTAAACTCTTGCATTTTTGTCGTTCTCTGCTTTTTGTGTAGATTTGTATTAATTGTACAGAATACTTTTGGCGGGGTACATAATATTTTTGCCTTCGAATAGATAATTGATGTTGTGATCTATTGATTACCTTTTGTCGTGGTACATATTACCATGGTATTTTGTACCATGCCAAATGGTCATTTGGCATAGTAGTAAATATATTTTTGTATACGGAGGATGAAATTTCCCTATGATCATTTATGTTATGTATGGAATTATTATTTTAAATTGGAATTAATGTATTTGATTTGTATAGAATTATTGACATTTGAAAGTACTAATTTTTAGATGGTTAGAAGTGAAATGGATGTAGATTGTTGAATGGGTGATAATATATGTATAAACCAGTTTGTATATATCGTACAGGTTGCATGGAATATATACAGGTTGTGGGTGTGGACAAATTAAAAAAAAAAAAAAACATAAATGATGTTTTGGTGACTAAAAAATTGGTAGCAAAAAATAAAGTCAATATTTTTGCCAACTAAATAGTTAGTAGCTAAAAAAAAGAATTAAATGAAAACAAATCTTTTGGCGACTGAATATTTAGTAGCCATAACAAATAAGACTTTAGGTGACTAATAATTTAGTAGCCAACAAAATAAAAATAAAAGGAAAAACACTTTTGGTGACCAGAGTATTAGTGGCCAAAACAGAAAATATTGGACTTTAGGCGACAAAAGTGTTAGTAGCTACGCAATTTAAGCTTTGGCTTAGGCGACTAAAATATTAGTAGCCAAACAAAATATGTTAGACCTTAGGCAACTAAAGTTTTAGTAGCTAAACAGTTTAGGTTTTGGCGACCAAAAATATTAGTCGCTAAAAATGTCATGTTAAATTTAGTTGTAACACTTTTGGCGACTAAATTATTAGTCTCCAATTGTGTGCTTTTAGTGACTAAAATTTTTTTATTCGCCAATTACTTTTCCCGACTATCTTTCAACGACAAAGGTGGCGACCAAAAATATTAGTTAGCAAAAGGTTTTGGCGACCAAAATTGGACCTTTAGCGACTAAAAAGTTAGTCGACAAATCTGCCTTTTGTTGTAGTGTACACAGTCAGCAATACTCTTCTTCATTCCAGGCTACTAGAAATTCTGTTTCAAATCTTTGTACACTTTTGTATTCCTCGGATGTATTGCAAATTTAGAATTGTGAGCTTTGGTCATAATACGTTTCCTCAATTCTGAACAATACGGTACACAAAGTCTACCCTGAAATTTCAACATATTACTTTATCGGCCTTGGTTTTGAATCAACCCCATCAACAATCTTTTTCAGGAATTCATCTTCTAGCTGTTTCTCTTTAACTTCCTTAATTATGGCTAGTTAAGCAGAAATGACCGTTAGAATTCCGCCATGTTCATGTAACACAATTTCAATTTCATTTCTTTCTAAGTCACATAACAATTCTTTTTGTCCAGTAAGCATACACGCCAAATTCCCAATAGATTTTCTGCTCAAAGCATCTGCAACGGTATTAGCTTTCCCCAAATGATATAGAATCTGTAAGTCATAATCTTTAATCAATTCGAGCCATCTTCTTTGTCTCATGTTTAGTTCTTTTTGAATGAAGAAATATTTCAGACTCTTGTGGTCCGTGTACACTTCACAGGTCACTCCATGCAGATAATGGCGCCAGATTTTCAATGCAAAAACCACAGCTACAAATTCAAGGTCATGGGTTAGACACTTATTCTCATGTGGACGGAGTTGTCGTGAAGAATATGCAATTACTTTCTCATTCTGCATTAATACACATCCCAAGCCTTTGTATGAAGCGTCACTATAAATTTGGAACCCATTTGTACCATTAGGCAAAGTCAGAATTGGTGCAGTCACTAGTTTAGTCTTCAATTCTTGAAAAGCTGATTCCTTTTGATCATTCCAATCAAATGGTGCATTTTTCTATGTTAACTGGGTTAATGGTAGAGCAAGTTCACAAATCTGTGATAGTAACCAGCAAGCCCCAAAAAACTTCTAACTTCAGTCACAGTGGTTGGTTTAGGCTAGTCTACAATAGCTTCAATTTTTTGCGGGTTGACAGATATGCCATCTTTATTGATTACATGCCCCATAAAAGTTACACTGCCCAACCGAAATTCACATTTGGCAAGTTTTGCATATAGTTTCTTTTACCTTAGAGTTCGTAGCACAAGTCTCAAATGATTTTCATGCTCTTCCATGCTTTTAGAATATATCAAAATATCATCAATAAATATAACAACATATTCATCCAGATACGGTTTGAAAATCCTATTCATTAAGTCCATAAATGCTGCAGGTGCATTACCTACCCTAAATGGGCAGTTCATTACTGGAAATTCATAGTGTCCATATCTAGTTCGAAAAGCAGTTTTCTCTATGTCTTCTGCCTTAACTTTTAATTGATGATAACCGGATCTAAGGTCAATCTTAGAAAAGACTTGAGCTCCTTGAAGTTGGTCAAACAAATCATTTATTTGGGGCAGTAGATATTTGTTTTTCACAGTCACTTTATTCAATTCTCGGTAATCTATGCACAATCTCAAGGTTCTATCTTTCTTCTTAACAAATAGAACTGGAGCACCCTAAGGTGAAGTTCTCGGTCAGATAAACTTCTTGTCTAATAGTTCTTGAAGTTGGACTTTCAACTATTTCAGTTTAGAAGTTGACATTTTATATGGGGTTTTGGAAATAGGTTATGTTCCAAGTAGTACCTCAATGGTAAACTCAATTTCTTTATCAATCAAATCACTGGGCAGTTCATTTGGGAACACATCGGGAAATTTATTGACCATAGGGATATTCTGTACATTAGTGTTAGCAGTAGGCACAGTCAATACACAACACAAATAACCCCGACACCCCTTTCTCAACAGTTTATTAGCTTTCATTGCAAAGATCAAATATGGGGGAGGAACTATCCCATTCCTAGTAAACACTAATTCAGATAAACCTGGTGGTCGGAACACAACTGATTTATTTACATAGTCAATAGTTGTACAGTACTTCGTCAACCAATCCATACCTAAGATACAATCAAAATGAGCAATGTCCAATGGCAACAAATCAACATATAATAACAAATCCCCAATCATGATGTCACACGCATGATATGCATAAGCACACACCATAGAACCCCCAAAAGGTGTAGATACAGATAACAAATAATTTATAGATTCTAATGGTCTAGTCAACTTTTGTGAGAAAGCATGTGATACAAAGGAATATGTAGAACCAGAATCTATCAACACATAGTCATTTTGAGCACAAATAGGGAGTATATCTGTCACCACATATTCAGTGTTCTGGACATCACCAGGTACAAGTGCGAATACACGACCTTGCTGTACGACTTCTTTCGCAGTGTTGGCTTTTTTATTTGTTCTTGATACAGAAGCAAATTTGGCTGAACTTGCCGCAGGATGGTTGGCATTTTCGAACCCAGTCGGACAATCTTTCATCATGTGGCCTGTTTCACCACACTGGAAACAAGCACCCGTTGCATGGTAACATACACCCTTATGCTTTTTTCCACACTCTGAACATATAGGTGTGGATCCACTACTCTGACTTGAATTACTAGAAGACCCTGTATTTTGTTTCTTATTCATAGAAAATGAATGACCTTTTTTGACATTGAATCCAGATCTTTTACCTCGCCATTCAGTTGTTGGAGCCTTAGCTTGTTTCATTGTAGCTAGGCTAGCTTCAGTCATTAGGGCTTTATCAAGTACATCCACATATTTGGGCAATTTTAACACACAGCCTGATCAAATACATCTAAATTCAAGCCACCTTCAATTTTTTGAGCCTTATTGTAGTATGAATCTACCATATATGGGGCAAACCTGGCTAACTCAGTAAATTTGGCTTTATATTTAGCTATAGACATGTTACTTTACTTCAATTACTCGAATTCCGACACTTTTTGTCTCTAAAGCACTGAGGAAAGTATTTCTCATAGAAAATTTCTTTAAATTGATCCCAGGAGTGGACTCGCATTTTTCTGCACCCCGCCTTTCGGAAAGGGTTTGAAAAGAAGGCCTCACAGTTCGGATTCCCGCGGTTCTAAATCTAGTCTCACAAGTGCAATGAGAAACTGATAAACACCAAAGAGTCCAAATCCGGCAAATCTTTTTGGAAAATCGATTTTAAATCAAATAATGCCAAAATTGGACTACTTTGCCAGATACAGAGTCGCCACCTAAATATTTTGTTTTCGGGGAAATTTAGGAAACCCTGACTAGTGCCAAAGGCCATGTGCCCGTCATCACCAAAGTTACCTCGGCTTGGGAACTTGGGTACGAGAGGGGAAGGTCCTGAAATGAGCACCCCCACTCACCTAATCAAGGGATCGGCCTCTACTAATCATGATATGATGTTTTATAAACATTATACGTTCTTATTCCGGTTATTAGCTAACTTTACTATGTGACGCGCACAAGCAAGTATAGACTAGTTGCAAGACTTGGAACAATTCAACTCATGTTTGTTTTCGAAAATGGTTTGAATTTGTCACCCTCAAGTGGGCTTAAAAACGCGGATTTGCCATCAAACAAGATGGGCTTAAAACATGATTTTGCCACAACAAAGTGGGCTTTTAAAACTCACATTCGTTGAATTGTTCCAATTCAAACAACAAAGCCTTCATCCACAGGCATTCATGCAGTTTAGCATTTAAGCACATAGCCTCATGGCAAGTATGCGAAACATGGCAATATGGCAATCACACTCATGCAAGTATGCTAAAGCATAAAACTCACCGAGTACTCCGAGCCAAAACAAAAACTAGTTAGAAAGATGCATGATCCTAACTATACAAGATGCCTAATGCAACACATGCAATAATGTAAATAAATAGGCTCGACTACTTAATCATGGTATATGAATCAATTTGAACAACATGCGATTAACACGTATTCAAAGAAGTATTGAAATGGCAATGCAGTTTGTATGATGTGCTGAGTCTCGGTGCATGCAAGACAAATGAATGTATGCAAGCATGCAAGCATAAGGTATGCTAATCAAAAAATGATCCCTAATTTAACCATCAAAAGCGATTAAATAAAATGGAGAAAGACGTGGGGTTAGAAGACATACACACACGCACGCACACTTATTACAACATTACACCCTCGCGAAGGAGGGTCCGAATGAATAACCAAACTAGCTACGCTAATTAAGCTAGCTATTACAAACCAAAACTAATTAACTATTCTAGCTAACTAATTATTACAACATGATATTTAACTAACCATTCTAAGCTAATTAAATATTACAAAACGAATTGATTAGCTAAACATTTTAACTAACTAATTACAAAGCAAGTAAATTAGCTACCACTAATTAACTAAATAAAGCAGTTAAATGGCCTCGAGGGGCAAGGGATGCATGCATGCTCGACTTCTCCTTTCGAAAATCCACCGCCTTGCCATTATAGTCTCTGTTTGCACATTTGATCACTAACAATACTGCCAACTTCCACAATGCCCCTGCTCCACCTTAGAAACACACTTATGCAAAATTTTCATTGGTGGTCGGTCGGCCACCCCTTCCCTGAACTTCTTTTTTTTTTTTGCTGCAACAAAGGCAAAGCAGTGTATTATCAAGGTTTGTGTGTACTGTTACTCTTCTTATCATTACAAAAGCTCAAAGGAGTGTAACTTTTGGCCCTCAAACCATCAACCAAGCATTTTCCATGCATGATGGCTAAGGAACCAAACTTGTACAAGCTTAATGAGTGTAAAACAAGACTCAACAAAACCACTACCCTATCATGCATGATCAAGGGAGATGGTGACCAAGGAAAGTGGCACGTTTCATCACTTCGAGTATGAAACGTCCCATTTTCCTCGTGTTCGAATTAACATCCGATCCGAACACATGCAATGCAACATAAAGATGCTTTATCTTGCCTTTTTTACTTGTTCATTTTTGTTTACCCATTTTAGATTACGAATCCATTCTTTAATTGATTAGTCCAAAAGGTGAGTGTCCTCTAATTGAAAGTGGGCTTAAACCACAAATGCCTTAAGTATGAAAGAGACCTCATGCCGTTGATAGTGAACTCCCGAAGGAATTAAACCATTAAGCATGAATGTCTCCATTTCACACTCAAGCCAACAAAGGGTTTAAAGCCACTTTCAAAATAAATGAAAAAGTGAAGAATAGAGGGAGATTGCAGAGATTTCAGTGCTGAAATGGAGTGCAAAATGACACTAAAACATGCAAGCCACTCATGCAATTCATGTTTAAAAGCCTAAAACATTAAGCTAGTGAAGCCTTTTACATTACAACTATGCGAAAGACTACTCATACAACACAAACAGCCCAAAACAGAGCCAAAGCAACCCAAATCAGAGGTAAAAACATGCTGGAAAAAGGCTAAGATAAGCTACAAAAACATGCTAACTTATGAGGCAACTAGGCATGCAAGCAAAACAACAAGGAGGGGAGGCTAACCCCTCCAATTTTGGACTTCAAAAGAAGGTTTTTTTCACTGAAAAACCTCTGAGTTTCAGTTGTTAAAAGGCCCAAAAATTTTGATTCAAAGGTGATGAAAGATGGCACAAAAAGCTTTACAAGCTAAAGAACAAAAAAAGGGGAACAACCCCCTAACTCACAAAGACTCAAACTACCATTTTTATGCCTCAAAAATAGCGTTTTTTACACTTCAAAAATAGCCTTAAAACAGTTGAAAAAGATGGCAAAGGGAGTATGCGCAATAAGCTTAAATGAGGTTAGTGCACTACCTTTGAAGCAAAGTGCAATTCAGCCACCAACTCAAGCTCAAATCCCCTTCTAAGGCTCAAACAAAGCTCCAAGGGATCTTAGCTCAAAGGTAAGAGTGTTTGGTTAAGGGTTGATGTGCAAAAGTGTAGAGAAACTAAGCAAGTGTATGCAAAATAGCAAGAGAGAGAGAGAAGTCTAGAGAGAGAGAGAGAGAGAGAAAGATTTTTGGTCCAAAATTTCTAACCCCTCTAAATGGGGGAGTGCACCCCCTATATATAGAAAATTAAGGTTTGAGCTTGATTCATCCTACCATACACGTGTATGGAGATGCAGTTCAGTGAGCAACAGCTGGCACAACTGGCAAACAAATATCTGAAAAAGGAGACCATTGGCCGTCGGCCACCACCAGTGGCCGACAAGGTCTAGGGCTAGCCGACAGGTCACCTTCCTCTCTAGGTAAGAGACAACAAGCTCTTGGTCCAAAAACATGCACAAAACATGCAAGGTTTAGAGTCTCAAAGACAAGGCATTCTGTCGAGGACTTCGAGCGCTCAAAACGAACACAAACAAGCACAATCATTGAGTGCACAAACGATGACGTCCAAGTCTTGAGGACGGTAAAAAATGGGGTGTCTACACCAGGTCATGGCCCCATTATCATTTCGGATAAGCATCCACTAACGGCGAGCTTCCTCTTTTAGAGTATAAGTAGCCAACAATACTTTTTGAGTTTCAAAGCATGGAAACACTTCAAATAACTTCTCAGTCTCTAACATCCATGTCTCGGCTTTTAGTGGTTCAATACTGCCCAAAAAAATTGGTGGCTTCATCTTGTTGAACTTCTGAGTCAACCCAATAATGTCATTATTTATCGGTTCCACTTGTACAGGAGAAGGCATAAGAGGTTGTTGTTGTCTCTATTGTTGTCTAATGGACACAGTCAACGCTTCCAACATTCTTTCCATTTGGTCCATTCAGGCATCAGAGGATTCAGTCACATCATCACTTATTGTTCTCTCCATTTGCTATAGGTAAACAGAGCACTAATAAACATAGACAAATAATCTTTACAGTTTCGTTTCATTCTAGGTTAGATAGATATGTTCATATATTTCACACACACTCACACATGCAGATGTAATGTCCCTAATTCTTCTCTAGGACATCCTATAGCTCATATGGACGTGTGTGTGTGGTATAACACGTGCTCTTATACCAATCTGTCATGACCCAAACCCATCCCTATAGGTTTAGTATCGTAACTGGCCAGTAATCTTGGGATTACCAAAGGCCTATGAACAGATTAATAGAATAAGGGGCTTGTGGAAGCAATTATACAAACATATAATGTCCATAGAGCTGTGCAGACATATATGGAATAGAAAAGTTAAAACTTAATTTACATAAATATGACGTCATCCTATATATAGATATAAAAAAAGGGGACTTAGCCCTATAAACAAAGAGGGACAAAAGATTGTCCAGATAAACAAAAGTAAACAAAATGTAGGACTTCATTTCAAAAACTTGACCACGCTAATTTCTAGGAACCTCTAAGTGAGGCATGGTGGTTGGCTTGATAGAATAGATCCAGACTTGAAGTCCTAAGCCTGGTCACGCCCCTGATCACCTACATACATAAATAATACGGTGAATTGAAGTCTAGTGAATAATAATAGAGTAAAGGTTTTATGAATGATGTCCATAACAGATTCAAAAATCAGAGTTCAAATTCTCATAGATAATCATACGTGGTACATCTATTAGCGATAATAAATCTGATAGCTCATGAATATATGAGACGTTCCGATGACCCATAAAGGGACTAGATGACCCATAAAAGGGACACATACAAAGCAGTAAAATAGTTATGCATAACCAACACTGGTACCAGGTAACATATAACTTATCACATGATACTAAGGATGCTACGATGTATTTCAGAAATATGACAATCATTTATCTAATCATCAGATAACATTTTAGAAAACGGATTATATCATATCATTCAGAAAATACTTAAAGTTGAACATAACTTTACAGAGTTATTACTCACAAATAGCTTCAAACGCAGAACAGACAGATCAGACAGTTCAGATGGACTATGGCGCATGACCTACACAAACATGAAACAGATACACAATGAAACACACGCTCTGTTGATGCTTAACTTCTTACTTTTCTTCATTTGTGTGTTTTTAATCCTTATCTTCATTATTATAGCTTAATTATGGCTTAGGAATGCATAGGATGCAATGAGGATGCCAAAATACACTTGAAAACACTTTGTAAAATTTTCAGAAACAGGGCAGTTCACTCAAACATAACTTTGGTCCCTCGAGTGGACCCCTTGGTCTGCAAAACTTCTGAGAGCTCTCATTTTATGCTCGAGCACAACTTCTGGTCACTGGAACCAAGGCTCAAAAGAAAGGGTGATCACTCGAGCGATGATGCATAATTCTGGAATTTCCAAATTGCTGTACAAGATGTAAAATTCAAATTCAAAGCTTTAAAACACATCATTTGGGCCTAAAACTTGAGAAAAACATTTGTAAATGTATGAAGTATTAAGAATTAAGGATCATTTCGCAAAATTAAGGCCCAAAAGATTGGCAATTGTTCAAAATCAAACTTGAAACTTTGAAACCATAACATGCATGAATTGATATGGACTTCACCCTTCCCAAACATGATCAAATAAGGTAAAATGACATGGAATGTGATGAAATGTCAAAACAAAGCTAAGATAATCACATACATTTGAGAATTCTTTAAAAACAACTTCAAAACATGATGACATGAGCATATATGCCTGGTATGGCTTAAATTTGTCAATTATAACTCAATTCTTTTAATAGATCACAAAGTCTCCTTAAATTCCCTTCATTAATGATTTAGATACAAAGATTAGGAGTCAACTACTTACCTAAGGTCTTCAATTGAATTCCAATTAACAAATTCTTGAGCTCTTACAAGCCAAACCTCAAATTCTTGTAGCACTCTATAACAATTTTCCCTTTATATCTTTGAATTCAATCTCTTCCTTTGGTCTCTCTCTCTCTCTCTCTCTCTCTCTCTCTCTCTCATGTTTTGTTGTCTCAATGAGATGAGGATGAAGTGTAGTGGAAACTAGAAGCCACTTAAGCCTTATCTAGGCTTGGTTATGTTAATCCAATTAAGCTTGATTAGGCCTAGTTAATTCTAATCAATTTATTCTAATTATTTGGTTCTGAATCGAATTTTAGTTAAACCTATCATAAATTTCAAAAAATTCCAAATTACATGTTAACCTAGTGAATTTTGTGATCGGACGCCTTTAAGGCCTTCAATTCGCATATTGAAACAGAAAGTTAAACAGATATCCCACCATGGACTGATATAAACACAATTAACACATAACACATGCAATTAACTCAGAATTTCATCTTAATTACTGATTAAGCATTCTTAAGTAAGGTTTATTAGCTAATCACAGGTCGGGGTTGTTACATTTTTAAAACACATCTTGAGCCCCAAATTAGAGACATCCTATACAGATGCTCCAATACCCCTCCAAATTCTTTCTTTGTCATTCACCTCAAGTTCTATAATTTTGTTAAGAGCTTCAGCCTTTTTCCCATTGAAATTCACGCCCAAAAGTTTTCCCATCTGCAGCGTTGCTTGGGCTTCGTTCAGAATTAGTTTGCCTCCATCATCTCCATTCTCTATTGAATCTAAAAGGGATGCTTCAGCTATAGTTGCCTTGAATACTGCTCCTTTTATAGTTGCTTTGCTTGATGATCATACTAGGTCAAAATATCCTTTTCCTTGGGGATGATATCTATTTTTGACCTTCTTGGTTACTTTCCTCTTTCATTTCTTCCTCTACAGGTGTAGACGTCCCCGAACGTCCCGGGAGAAAATCCCTTTTTGTTCGTTTAGGCTTACTACAGTTCGGACTCAAATGTCACGGTTCTGAATCTAATCCCGCAAAGTGCAATGCAAGATCGATAAATCACCAAAGAGTCCAAATCCGGCAAATCGTTTTGGAAAACTGATTTTTAAGAAAGAAGGGCCAAACATGGACTGCTTTGCCAGATACAAAGTCGCCACCTAAATATTTTATTTGTGGGGAAATTTAGGAAACCTTGACTCGTTGCCTAAGGCCACGTGTTCGTCATCACCAAAGTTGCCTCGGTTCGGGAACTTGGGTACGATTGGGGAATGTCAGCTATGGCACCCCCGCTCGCTCGATCAGAGATCGACCACTACTAAACATGATATCTTGTTTTTGAAAACACATGCATTCTTATTCCGATTAATTAACTAATCTTTTCTATGTGATGCGCACAGCAAAACAAGTATAGACTAGATCGCCTAACTTGGAACAAAGCATCGCATATCCGTTTGTTTGGAAATGGGTTTGAATTTTGCTACTCGCAAGTAGGCTAAAACATGGATTTCGATGAATTATTCCAATTCAAGCAATCCAACCTTCATCCACAGGCATTCAGGCAGTTATATCACATAAGCAATTAGCCTCATGGTAAGCATGCTATCATGTTAACACTTACACACATGCAAGATGCTAAAGCATAAACACTCACAGTGTACTCCGAGCCAAAACAAGAAACTAGTTAGAAATCATGCATGATCCTAGTTCATGTTAGGATGGCTAATGCAACGCATGTAAAATGCAACTAGAATAAACTCGGCTAATCTAAGAGTGGCATGTGAAATGCGACAATTCGATACATGTATTCAACTTGGAACTGAAATACAATGCAGTTAGTATGATGTGCTGAGCCCGGTGTGTGCAATATGAATGAATGTATGCAAACATGCTGACATAAGTATGCTAATTGAAACATGACCTAAAACTAACCATTAAAAGCAAGTAAGTAAAAGGGAGAAAGACGTGGGGTTGGAAGACATTTACACAGTCACGCACACTTATTACAAAACTCGCCCTCTCGACGGAGGGTCTGAATAAATAATACAAACCGAATAATTAATCAACTACCCTAGCTAATTAGATATTACAAAACCCTTTATTAATTAACAAATTAATTACAAAATAGTCTAAAATATGAAACTAAAGAGGCCGCCGTAGCTCCGCCTCAAAATGATTGGATGATGCATGCTCGATTCGCCTCGCTCGGAAACCCGTTGCCATGCCACATGTTGCCTCTGTTTGCACTGTTTTGCACCTCTAGAAAATGTGAAAATCCTTGGGATGCTTCTGAAACACTCCCTGAGCACTGTGGGAGGTCATCGGCCAAGATATAGGACCACCGGCCATAGAACGATGGTCATCGACCAAAAGTGGGGCCATCGGCCAACAATGCATAGCCGACCGGCTCTGAGGATGGCCGACCGGCCATCTATTCCCACAGAAAACTATTTTTGCTGCAGCAGAGGACAGACAGTGCATGGCAAGGCATTTACAAGACAATGTGTGCACAGCCACTCTCTCTATCATGCTATGAACTCAAGGGAGTATGGCTCTCGACCCTCGGGCCACCAATCACGCATTTCAATGCATGATGGCCAAAGGTGCCAAGTGTGCAAATTAATGTGGAATGAATGCAACAAACATATGAATGCCTAGAACTCTATCATGCTTGGATCAAGAGCGTCGGCGACTAAGGATTGAGGGACGTTTCGTCACTTCAAGTACGAACGTCCCTCGCTCCTCATGTTTGGTTTGACACCCCAAACCAAACAAAATGCAATGCATGTATGCCAAATACAATGCAAAACATGAAACTAATGTAATGCGACATAAGCGTGCCAAATACAATGTGACTCGAACATACACACGAAGTTAAGGTAGCAAACATGCCAAATGTAATGCGACCTAAACTAATAGGTGACAAGGTGCAAACTAACAAACATGCAAGGTGCAACCTAGGTGTACAAATATGCAAAGTAATAGGCATGCAACAATGATACCAATCATAAGGATGCAACAACATGCAATGCGATAAGCATACAACAAATACACAAACGCATGATCCATGGACTTACACTAAAGGTGGATGGACCTCAGCCGTACCAAAACAGTGGCCAAAACACCCAAATCAAGGGACTAAAAGGGGAGGCATGCACACACATACATTGGTCCATAAGCTAGACCACAATGCACAATCTTCAAACATGAGCAAAATGGAACAAACATGAGAATATGACGATGCAATAAGCTCTGAAATCATGTCAATAATGAAGCCAAATCATGCACATAAGATAAGCATAGCATGCTAAGGGACTTAAAGCTCAAAGCTAGCCAAGGTACTTGAACTATGGCCATATCAACCAAGCCCCAAAGGGCCAAGGTGAGCCAAAATAGTCCCAAGATAGGCCAAAACAACGCTAGAACATGCATGGGATGTGGTCAAATCATGTTAGAAAGGCGAGCACAAAACAAGGCGCATACAAGGCCAAAAGGGGGAATTGCACTACACCCATTACAACCAAACATGGCATGACTCAATCAAGGAAAATCAGAGCTATAATATGCCAAAACAAACCCCAAAACCCAATGAGATGGCATCCCAAAGACTTAATCATGGAGACATGCACAATGGCCCAAACATGGAGCATAAGACACCAACTCTTCAAAGCATTGAAAGGATGGCAAACGCAAGCATACAAGCATGAAACACGGACTGAAATACTATGACAAGTGATACCAAATCACTGAAATGGCCGAAGTAAAGCATGCTAATGACTTACACACCCAAAGCTAACAAGCTAGAATGCATGGTGGCTATACAAAGCATGACAAGCATGACCAAGACAACCCCAAACAGAGCTTAAGCATGGTGAAACAAGGCTAAAAACTTCTCAAAGTTAAGTTAGAACATGTAAGCATGATGGTCAAAATGCAAGATGCATGTTATGCAAACATGCAAGATTACTCTACAAGTATGTGAAGCATGCAAGATGACATCAAACCAACATGAAATAGAGTTAAGGCAGGTCCTAAAACCACCAAAGAGTGCTGAAATAGAACCAAGACATGCTAAGTAAACATGCTACTCTTATAAGCCAACAACACAAGTAAATGAGACACAAAGGGAGGAGGGGTGTCCCTCCCCTATACAAGACCTCAAAACCACTTCTCCACCACTGAAAATCCTCTGGATTTTAGTGGTGAGAAGGCCAAAACAAAAGGGTTCCAAAGCCCAAAGAGGAAGGCACAAAAAGAGGCCAAACAAGGCCTAAGAGGGGGGAGTCAACCCCCAACACAAAAGTGACCTTAATGAAACATCTCAAGCATGAAAATACAGAACTTTTTTCAGTAGGACACTAAGTTTAAAACAGCATGCAAGTATGTGTAAAAGCTTAAGCCAAAATGGGGTATCAAAAGTAAGTAGACTCACCCTTGAAGAACACTTCAAGAACACCAACTCCAGTGCCCTTCTTGGATCAAACCCAACTCAAAAACTCTAAAATCAACCTTCTAGTGCCTCAGCAACCAAGGATAGTGTAATGCTAGGTGTTTATGTGCAATAGTAAGAACAAAACACACTTTTGAACTCAAACACACACACAAATCTAGAGAGAGGGAGATATAGAGAGAGATATATCTAACTTCTATATCAGATGGAGGGCAGAGTCTGTGCTCGCCAGCTGGCACAGTTGGCATGCACAATGCCTGAAAAAGGTAAAGAAAAGGCCTCGGCCAGAAAATGTGGCCGACTGACCAAAGAAATGGCCGACCGACCAACTAAAGTGCCGATTGGCCAACACACTTAGCCGATGGAAAGAAAAAAGGGCCGATGGCCTCAGGCCCTGGCCGGTGGGTTGAGAAAATGGTCAACAAGCCACCTTCTTCCCTTAGAAGCAAAAACACAGGTGTTTGGTCCACAACCAAGCACAAAATAGGTAAGTCGAGAGATCTTGAGGCAAGGCGTGCGGCTGAGACCTCCGGAAACTCAAAACGAACATGAACATGGATGATCATCGAGTGTTCAAACGATGAAGCCCAAGTCTTGAGGACGGTCAAAAATGGGGTGTCTACAGCAGGACAGAGTCACATTCCATATCCTTCTCTTTCACCTGAGATGAGCTAGAAACTATATTGAGTGGCCCATTTACCTATGCCCAATCAGTTATATTGGGCCCAATATGATCTGTATTAAGTCCTCCTAATTCATTGCTTCCTTGGTTAAGGCCTAACACCACTTCCATATTGAGCCCATGTCTATTTATACTTGATCCACTTAAACTCCTAACAAAGCCAGGCGTGTATATACCTGATCATTAATTACCTGACACATCTCTGTATAGCTGTCTTTAATATCACCCACCTACATCAATTTCCTTGGCCAATTCACTGCATGACTCTACAACTTCTATGTCACTCTCCTTATTTGACTCCTTGTCCATCTGTACATCAATATTCTCTCCATATGGCTTTTTACCTCTTGCCATCTCAGAGTTTTGCTCCACCTCCTTGGTTGACTCATTAGCCCTGTCAACATTATCATCTTCGCCTTTGTTCATCCCTTCACTACTCTGCTTACCATGGCCGTTTGAGCTAGTGTGGTCATCAACCAGAGCCTGATGCTTCTTGCATATACATGATTCCTTAATTGTTTGTTCTATGATGGTTTGGTCTTTGCTCACCCTCACAGGATATAATGTACCTTTACAGTTCAAGTTTATTACCTTGTTGATCTGCTCCATACTGCTCGTGAGAAACATGATCCTACCACAAACAAATGATTGTGTTTGACGCTTATCCTCTTCCAAGTATAGAACTTTTCCCCATAAATTGCCAATTCTAATGAAGTTTGTTCTATTCCATAAGTTTAACGGAATGCCATAGCAGTTGAGCCACACTCTTCGTTCCTGTTGCATAACTAGTCCAGGCCTCCATTGGATTATGTTATCGCACCATTCCATGATTACCTCTCGTATGACCTTCATTTTAGAGTTCATTTCCTCCTTGGAGTTGAAGGATATCATTGTATCCCTACCGCCTCATTTTCTAACCATAATGCCTCAATACCTCTTTCTTCCAGTTCTTTTGCCAAATTTATATCTACATAATTAGCCTTGAGACGAACTATAGCACCCTCATACAACCACCCATTGCCAATTTCCTCCGCATTTACTGTTAAAAGGCCACCTCCAACACCAATCACTCCTTTTGCTGCCTCTGCTGTCATGACCCAAACTCGCCCCCATGGATTAAGGTCATAACTGGCCAGTAATCAAGGGATTGGCTACGGCCTCGAACCAAATAAAACATATTTGGTCAGAGTTAAGGGGCCAAAACGGAAGGAAACTTGCAAATTGTCCATAGAGCTGTGCTTACATGATGTAGCAAAATCATTCCAAAGGTATTTCATAATAACTCACACCAAAAGAAAATATCTTAAGGTTCCATACGCACAGGATCATTCAAGTCTTAGTCAGCCAAACTCAAAGCATATATGTACAAAGGTGATTTAACATTGTCGCCAACGTAGCAAAATTATAACAAAAGAACAAAAGGGTAAAACAAGGCTCATGCGTGAGACGTTTGGGCTGACTTCTCAAAACTTTGACTGTTCCTCACATACTTCACTAAGGTTGGATTTGGACATTTCTTGGCTCACCTACAGACACATGAATGAGAGTGAGTGAAAGCCTAGTGAATAATATCAAATAAAGAGAGTACATGAATGAAATTCGAAATAGATATATCAAACAGTCTTAGACCCATTTATGTTTCCAAATGGTGCGTTACACGACTTCGAGCTTGAACATATCAAACGGCCTTTGGCCCACTTATCTTTAACCAACGGCCTCTGGCCCAATTCATTCATATCGAACGGCCTTTGGCCCAATCATTCATGTCAAACGGCCTTTGGCCCAATCATTCATGTCAAACGTCCTTTGGCCTAATCATCTAGCATGACGAATATTGTCCACCTTTCAAATTAACAAACTCATGAAACTCGAATAAGAGTAAACAATTAGACAAATGACATACTTCAAATATCTTTACTAAGATATTACTCACAGTGTTCTGCCGGTGGATTTGCCCTTGAGCTTGACCCTACACATTACATAACACCTATGGGTCACAAACGATTCAATCCGTTCTTAATTCACATATTCTTCTTAGGCCTCTTTTTTATCTTTTACATCCATTTATAATGCTTAATACATGCCTAAGAGTGCTTAGAAATGAAAGGGAATGGAAAATGAAACACAAAACATCCTTTCAAAGTTTCAGAAACAGGGCTCCCCGCTCGAGCAGACCCTCTTTGCCTGCAAAATGCAAAAGTACTGGTTACCTCATTTTCGCGCTCGAGCGTTACTTCGGACGCTCGAGCTGAAAGTCAAAACATGTGTTCGAACGCTCGAGCGTAACTTTTCCCGCTCGAGCGGACATCAATGTCTGCAAAAGTTCTGGAAGCTAACATTTCACGCTCGAGCGGCGCTTTCCACGCTCGAGCGAACATGCCGAATTCTGGAATTTCCAGAATTGTTCTTGAAGTTCAAACTTGATATTCAAAGGCCCTAAACTCATGATTTTGGTTTAAAAACATGGAAACACATTATATAATATGAGAACATAAGAATATGAGACCAAATTGTTCAAATTCATGGTCCTTTTCCAAAATCATTTTGAGTTCTCTTCATAGGTTTCAAAACACATGTATTCAACTTCATACAAACTCCATATCTTCATCAATTATGCATGCATGTAAATTCTTGACTCCAATTCTATTCCAAATGGTACAAATGACACTTATAATTAGGAAACTCATGAAAACTATGCATGCATGTGAGATTTGGTACTCAATTCTTCTTGTTCAACATGATTCATGCTTAAATGTATAAAACCATGGCAATTATGCACATGCATGTACATACAAGCTCCAAATTCATCAAATTCAACTCATGATTTTGTTCTTGATTACCATCTAACTTGAATTCACAAAATTACAACCTCAAGCTTATGAATCAATGTTCAATTACTCACCTAGGAGCTCCAATCACCCAAATTCTAATTAGTTCTTTGAGTTTAGCTTCCAATTCTCAAGCTTTGAGCCAAAACTCATAATTTGAGCCCTTCTCTCTCTCTAGAGTCTTCTCTCTCTCTCTCTCTCTCTCTCTCTCTCTCTCTAGAGTATACTTCAGATTTTGAGTTCAACAATGAGGAGCTTGAGTGTATATTGGCCTATTTATAGGCTTGCTTAATCATATTGATTAAGTCTAAGTAATGACACTTCTAATTAATCGTTCTGCATCTAATTACTTTGATCCAAATCAATTTCTAATTAAATTTTACCGTAGGCTCTAAAAATTACGCTAATCACAATGGCGTGATCAATTTCGGTTTCTGTGGCTGATAGGGCCTTCAATTTAAATTCTAAAGCAGAAAATCAAACAGATTTTTCTTACGGTTAACAGATAAAAATTCAAAAACACATATAATCATATAAATGGCACTCAAAATCACATTAAACATATAATCACATCATAATTAAGATCAATTAGCATAATACGGAGCAGGGTTATCACATCTGCGTAGGTCCTCCGATCAACAAAGACATTCTTCCTAGTTATACCTTCTACAATTGGGTTCAATGGTTTTGGTTGATGGAAATAACTAGGGCCCTTCTCCACTCTTTCTTTTCCAAACTCTACAAGCTTTACCTTGAGTGCTTTGTCATCCACCTAAAATCCATTAACTTCTTGCATAACTACCTGGGTTACTACTACACAATCAAATCTTACAAATCCGAATCTTGAGTTTGTTACTCTTTTTTTTTTTTTGCGGAATAAAAACATCCTTGAATACTCCATACTTCATGAATAAGTTGAACAAGCTCTTAGGATCCAAACTTCTTGGGAAGTTATCCACAAAGATGGTGAATAAGCCAGAGCTGACCTCCCTGCCACTTTGTCTTGCCCTGTGCCTTACCACCGGTATCTATCCTCCCTGCTGAGTTCCTTGTTGCGCCATTGTATTAACCCTATATTAATTTTATATATGAATATAATTTTTCATATAATGTTAGATACCTAGACTTTCTAAAAATATATTTATTTTCAACATTAGTCAAGTGTTTTGGTGGTATTTTACCTCTTTTGTATTCATGAGTTGCTGTCAAAAATGTATTACTCAAATTTATGTTGTCTATCATATTATTCAGCAAAAGTTAGGACATAACATTTGATAAAGTTCGCCTAGATGCATTACTAATAAAATTTTTTTTTTAAAAAAATGATCAATTTGATATAAAATTACTTTATTCATTTCACACTTCAAATATTTGTAGAACACTTTTTAATAGTAATATTCCATCCATCAAATCTATTTTACAAAATCATATGATTCTAAAATTGTTCAAAAGAGTATTTAGAATTTCTGATCACTACAATGACTCTAGCTAAATAGTAATTTCATATTTTTATAAAGGATAAATTTACAAATACACCTCTTGAGATTTGTTTAAAATACGAATTGGCTTTTGTTTTTGAAAAATTACTAACACCCTCTTGTCAGAATTTTTTATTTAGCGGAATTAGAAAAACTAAAATTCGTAACTCTTCTCATATACAATAATTTAATTACTTGAATTATTAATTGAAATATATTTTGGATATCATTAACAACTATTAATTGACCTGATAATTTATTAATAAAATGGGTCATTTGTAATAAAATTAGAAATCTTAGAGGGTGGAATATAATTTTCAGAACTAGATGAGGCAATTATATCAAGTGCTGGTTTAGGAACTTGGCCATTTTAGTGACTTTTTAACTTTCAAGTATTTTATGAAATGAAAAAAATTGTATGTTCAGAATGATTTTTGTAGTTGAATAGGAAAAATTATTGGTTGGTTTTGGAGCACCACGTGGCTATGCCCCAGGCCAATCACAAACCCTCATGGCCCCTCATATTCCCAATCACCTAACACAAAATCACGAGTCTCACTCCCTCCACCAATCACAATACATGTAGAGTGCCACGTGGCACTGCCTCTCGACCAACCAATAACTTCTCGTTGAATAGATGACTGTGAGCGAAAAATGATTTATTGATGTGTAGGATATGACATTTTACTTTATTAACCATTTTAATTTTAATTTTTTTTTAATCTTTATTAACCATTTTAACCAAACCCCAACTTTCCAAACAACACCCAAAACAACATTTCATTGTCCAACATCTTCCATAATAATGACCAAATTTTCTTTTATATAGCAAAGCAACCTTATATAGAGGCTTCGTTTGGCAATGGGTTTTTTGGTTAAATTAGTCACAAAAAGACTAAATAAGTTAAAAAGTCAATAAGATAAAATTTCAAATCCAAACCATAATCATTTCACTTTTTCTTTCACGAAAGTCAAAAAAGCCAAAAAAGTCAAACTAAACAAACTTTTAGTCCCAAACTAAAATAACCAAAAAAACTAACTAAAAAAGCCTATTATCAAACGACAACAGAGACAATTAAGGCTGCACACTAATTGTTAAGAACTGAATTTTGTAGGGTTTGAATTCAATTTATTTGTGTATGTAAACATCCCATTTTGATTGGCCCTAAGACATGGGTGCTTTATTTTGATTATCCGATGATGGAATTAAGAATATTTTTCTCACAAAATCCTCTATAAAAATATGGAATTTAAGCTTTATTTCTTGACTTTGGGCCAATTTGGAACAAGTGTTTTGGACCCTTGGGCCACCTGGAGCGAACCTGGGTTGAACCAAACAAAATAGGGCCAAACTTTCCTTGGCTGGTCGTTCACTCGGATATCTAGCCGGACGACCGGCCAACACAGCCAAGTTTCATTTTGCTGTTTCGGTTCGTGTGGGCACTATGTTATCCCATTTTCTGATATATATAGGCCCCAAATTGCATACACACTCAGCCTCCATTGCCAAAAAGACTTGACCATTCAAAAAAGAGAGAGTTAAAGTAAGAGAATGCATGCTCCATTAAGGCAAAGGTGCTCCACCTTCACTGATGCACTTCACCGTCCACTGATATACATTTCCTATATACAACAAGGGTCTGAGGAATGAATAGGGGGGAGGGATAGAACAAAAAGGAATTAGAGGAAAGAATAATAATGAAAGAATAGCCTCATAGAGAATGAAAACTTTAAGAAGTCCTTTGCATTTCATACACTGCTATATGATCAAACTCATCCAAGTACACTGTTAACATTTCAAACACACTGATATTTCATCCTCACACTATATTGGTCCCATAATTATTTCATAGCCAATTTCTGTAGCCTTGATTAAGAAGTGTTCAATTTGTTTCAAAAGTGAGAAAACAAGAGTGATTTGTGAAATTCGAGTTTTTCACCATCCTCCCACACACACTGTTAAACAATCCCAAAATTGTCATTTTGGCTATAATTCCAAATTTTCAAATGTAGGATTGAGAACATAATTGACAACCTTGAGGGTAATCAAAAGAAAGTTTGGAAATCAAATCATTTCCTTAGAAGGTAAATTGTGCACTTCTCATTTTCTTGCATTTTCTTGTATTTTCTCTCTTATACTTATTTTTCTTGCTTTGAGTTCATATAAGTGCTATTGTAATCTAACCGGTAGTGGTTGGTTGAGCCACCTCCATATTTCTTTTTTGTCCATTTTCTCGATTTTGCAACAAGACAGGTTTTGTTAGGCCTATTTGCTCGGCTGGTGAGGTTCTTTTGGACAGGACGGCGTAGTCTCCTGATGTTGACCAATTTTTTCCAGTGGTCCCAAGGCACGTGAAGCTTTTATTTTGTTTATTTTTATTTTGAGTGTTTTGTGAGGTTTAATTTATTTTGTAATATTTTCCTCCCCCTCTCTAATTTGGTTTGTAATAATTAATTTTAAGTGTTGTAATAATTCCCCGCCCCGCTTCTTTCTATCCCCTTTTTTTTTATTTATTTATTTGCTTTCCTTATATGTGAATATGCATCATATTATGCATCTTGATTCGGCTAAGTTTGCATTTATGGATTTAAACATTTCTTATGTGATTATGTGCACTACCTCATGTTCTTGAGATGATTCACATGTCATATCTTAGAAGCCAAATCTTTAGTTGCATCTCATGTGTGAATTGCATTAGAATTTTGTATATAAGATCATGTATATATTTGCTAACTTTGTTTTGTAGCTTGTTCGTGGGACGTCGGTAAACATGTAAGTTTTTATACTTTAGCATCCCGCTTGTGTGTGTTTTTCTTACTATGTTTTGCATCCTACCATGAGGCTATTTGCTTACTTGATATAACTGTATGAATGCCGCTGGATGGAGGTTGTGTTGCTTAATTTGGAATGTTGTTGATTTTTCATGTTTGTAAACTCAATTTCTTTGAGTTATACATCTTCAAAACTCTTTCAAAACGCATGAAGTTCAATTGTTCCAAAATGAATGACATAGTCTATACTTGTATGTTTCACATAGTAAATTTTAGGATTTATTAAATAAATTGAAACATGAACATATAACGTCAATAAAACTTATATCACGGTTTAGTAGAGGTCGATCTTTGATCGGGTGAGAGGGGGTGCTCATTATTGACCTTTCCCTTTTATACCTAAGGTTCCAAATTAAGCATCTTTGGTTACGACGAACAGTGATTATGTCACGAGTCACGGGTTTTCTAATTTTCTCAAAATATTAGATAGCGACTTTGAGATCTGATGACGTAGTCCATTTCTGGCAATGTTTTTTTCAATAAAATGGATTTTCTATAAAGTTTTCAAATCTGGACTCTCATCTATGTTTCACATTGCATTCGTGAGACTAGATCAAAGAAATCGAGGGTCCGAACTATTTAACGCGTATAGGTACCCCCCGGGCGATGTTACAGCTTTTGGCAAATCTGAAGGGGATATTTTGAAACCTTGACTCAAACTCCATGATATGACTTTTATTTTCAATTATATGTTTATTGCATTGCATACATTTGTGCACTTAAAGTCCCTATGTTGCCTAGATACTGGTGGGAGCACATGCAAGCTTTTTGTGACACTACATCTATCTCTATATTACTTTTGAGGCCTTGTATTATAACCTTTTGAGATCTATCAAACAGGTAGCTCTACTATCCAAGGTTCTCAAACTTCGAAGAGAGGCTATATTGACTCTTTTGACTTCCTGGGATCTTTATTGGTTATTACCCAAAGGACTTTTTGGTAACGTGTAATAACCCTCATCCTTGTCTTAGCCACGTTCATGTGCATTTGCATGATTTTGTCTTGTTAAGCTTGCATTTGTAGACTTTGACTTGTTTTGCCTATATAAAGGTCCCTGTCTTGTTTCGTGCTTATGTGTTTTGCCTAAGTGTTATATGCATGCTTTGTTCCTTGCTTGGTCTCTCAGGCTTAGGTCACCATCGAACCTCTTACACCTAGGACCATCTTGAAACCACCTTGGTTGACCTCCACCGTCACCTAGGCATATTGGCCGAGATGTCATCATCTAGGCCGAGGTGTGCATCACTTGGGCCGAGATGTCATCATCTAGGCCGAGATGTTATCATCTAGGCGTCCTAAATCTTTGATCCTTGCACCTAGTGATCTTGTTCCTGGACTGGTATGACCTAGACCGAGGTGTGGCCCATCTAGGCCGAGGTGTGGCACAGCTAGGCTAAGTGTTATCCTTCCTGGCCGAGATCAGTGAAACCTTACTTGCCGAAGCTTATGTCCTAATCCGAGATCATTGCCTTGTTAGATTGCCCATGCCATCTTACTTGTTATACACACTTTGTCATACTCTTGTCTTTTCATTCTGGCACCTTTTTGAGGAGATCCAATCCGGCGTTACCACGTGTCCCAGCAGAGAGTTAAGTCAGATTGTAGCTGGGAGTCCATATCATTTTGTCGTATCCTAGCCTTGTAGAGAGAGAAGCTCTAGGAAGAAGAGGAAGAAGTTCTTAGAGTGAGAATTAGATTTCCAAGCTTGATCTTCACACCTTGAACCGTTAGATCCGTGTTTTGAGGTTAGATTCTTGATTCACTCTTGTTGTTGTTTATGTTGATCTAATCACATTGCATGATCTAGCATGATTCATGAGCCATGCATTGATTTAAAGTTTGGTTTTAGAAAGAGAGAATGAAGTTCTTGTGTTCTCCAAGAAAAGCCTTGTTTTGATCCGAAAGTTTGTAACAAGTTCCATGTTTTTGTGTTTGTTTTCAAGAAATCTTCAACTATGGGTACCCAGGTCCATGATTTCAAACTCATATCATGAAATCTCAGATTTTGAATAAGAAATTATGATTTTTGCATTCATGTTCTTCGTGTTCTTCATGTTCTTCAAGAGGAAACCCAGATTTCCAGACTTCATTTGCCTAAGTATGGTCACTGAGACCCACTCTTGCCTAGATCTCACACATAGGCCAACCATCGTATCTCACCTTGGCCTACCTTGCATGATCACTTGCACCTTAGCCTATCTTACCTGCACACCTAGGCCTAGGAGACCACACCTCGGCCAAGACCCCTTGAGTTCACCCAGCTAGGTCATTTTAGCGTAGATCATCTCTGTCCATCCATTCCGAGACTTGGTTGGTACCCAACATCTTTTTCCTAAAAGAAAAATAGTGTTTTAACTCCCAGCACATGTTTTGCTTTGTCTTGACTTGGTTTTGGAAAGAAATGCCGGGATCATTTACACTCATGTAAAGCTTGTTTTGAGAATGCATTGCATAACCATCTTTGAGCATTCTTTCTTGTCTTCTTGAAATGCATTCAATAGACTTTGCCATGTATTTGTAGGTCTTGGATCCTTGCCTTAATCCCTACACCTGAAGAGCTATGTGAGTGGTATTTTTAATAAAGCTATGTTATAAAGTTTTGATAAAGCTTTGCTTTGTTTTGGAAAAGTATTTAATCAAGCATGAATGATTATCCTTTAGTTTTTGGTATCAAGTATTATGTTTGTTTTGATGACATTCTTGGAAGGTCCTTTCATGCTAGGGGACGTTAAGCCTAAGTAGCACCTTTGTTTGAGATATCTCTGCCATCGACGGTCATGTACGGATGGTACCACCGACGATCTTGTACGGGTGGGTTTTGTTTTGCCACCGACGGTTTTCCGGGTGGGTTGTCTAACCGATTTCGGGTCGGCCACCGACGGTCTTGAACGGGTGTGCTTCGACTCCAGGACGGTTATTCCTTTGTTTTGTTAGGGATGTCATCCTTTGTATTATGTAGATGTTAGTAAACATCCCAAGAAGCTTTGAAAGACTTTGATTGATGAACTTGATTCATCCCATGTTTTGTTACAAGCTATGATATGTATTGTTTTGATAAAGATCTCGGATATCATTCATTCAAACCTTTATTAATTATATCATTTACTGAGTATCCAAGCTCACCCTCCCCTTTTATATATATGTAGGTGGCGAGCAAGAAGGCGGTGATGCCTAAGATGTTATTTGCAAGTTGTTTTCGGATTCATGTTTTGTTAGCATCTTGAAGATTATGCTTCTTAGCTTTTGGTTCATTTCTTTTGTATATTTCGGCTTGAGAAGCCTTTTGATTAAGATGTAACATGTACTTTATTTTATTTGTATCCAAGTTGTAAACCATGTTAAGATGTATGTTATTTCACTTGATCTATGCATAGCTCTTATGGACTACTTAGATTTAAATTTAAATTTATTACTTCCGCACATGTAAGCCCCATATGTATACTCTGATTGTGTGTGACTTTGTAAGTTGGCCTTTGGTAATCTCAGATTACTGGCCATCATGGCACCATTCTACTAGGGGCGGAATGGGGTCGTGACATAACGTCACCTTGACTTCAAACCCCTAGAGTAAAGCCAACCTTGTACATATAGTGAGCTATAGTACCTTCCAAAATTAGGACAAGATACTATCCCATTTCTAGGATGTATGATACCACTTGTTTGAATAGTGAAGCCCTAGATCATTTCAAAGCTAGGATAGGGTAACCCTACCCCCCATAGGGGTGATTATTCTCTTTCCTACTATGTGTTATGTGCAATGTATGAGATCCGGGTTTCTCAAAATTCTGAGCAGTGGTTCAGGCATGTTAGTATGTAGGGTTCAATTTTTCGATGGTGTATGTATGGTCAACTACACGAATTGGGCCAAAGTGCTGCCAGAATTCTAATTAGAGGTCCTATTTTTGTTTTTGCTAGGAAGTCGTAGCACTATAGCTTTAGAACGGTTTCATATCCCCCAAGTTTTTCGGGCTGGCACCGGTAGATAGATTTGGTTCAAGGACAGCTAGTGTTAGATTCTCACTGTCAATACCTCTAGTGTTAGTTTCTCACTGTCAATACCTCTCCAGCTGGAAGTTCTAGAATCTGTGATGGATCCATCTTCAGTGGTGATAGATGACCAACCTTCGGTAGATATTGCAAACCTGTTTTAGTCTATTCAACAAAGCATGGATGCTCTTACCACCAAAATCTTCGCCAACGATGAGGCTCTTGCCAAATTGTAATGCCAATCTAGGACATCTACATCTCATCCTCCTCCAGTAGTTCCACCAGTTGAGGAACTCCATGAAGCTATGCTGCAAGAAGATCTTGGAGTTCCTACACAGCCAATGGGAAGAGTTTTTCCTACGGGTATTGATGAAGTTGACCCAACTATGCTGAAAATATCCAAAGTAGAGAAAATGTTCAAAACATCACAAGGGATCAACTCTATTCTAGACTTCGAGGATGGGTTTATGGAAACAATTGTGAGGTTACCTGAGCGGTTCAAAATGCCACACATAGATAGATTTGATGGGCGTGGTGACCCTATGGTTCATAGCCGCTTCTTCTCAAACATTCTGAAGCCCATGGGCTTATCTCGAGCTCAAAAGCTTTTCTTGTTTGGAAGAACCATGTCAGGCATGGTTGCTACTTGGTACGCCAAGTTAGATGATTCAGTCAAGAAAAACTGGGAGGAGTTAGTTGAAAAATTTGTCACACAATACCCCTATAATACACAAATCGAAATAACCACTCGAAAACTGGAGGTGACTCGACAAGAGCCCAATGAGTGCTTCATGGCATTTATCACCAAGTGGAGGGCAAAAGCAGCCATGATGGCAAACAGGCCTCTAGAGAAAGATCAAATCCTTATGGTTGTAAAAAATCTGCATAGAAGATTACTGCAGAAGATGATAGTTCTTTCACTTTTTAACTTCAAGGATCTCCATGAAATTGAGTTTCAAATTGAGGATGCTATCAAATAAACAGCTGCCAATGCCATACCCTCAGTGATCAACACTGTGACCATTGCCAAAACAACCAACTTAGGCTGCCGAACCTCAACCAGAGTCGTCAATCTTCTCTACATGTCCCTTACCAAAGCCTTGTAGATCTTAATAGAAAGGTATCTCAAACCTCTTGACCCCTAACCATTTCCTAATCCACTCCCAGCTAAACACGACCCTACCAAACACCGTGTCTTCCACCAGCAGCCCGGATATGACACCAACCATTGCCATCACCTTCGTCATGAGATTCAAGATCTCATTGACAACAAAACCATAGCTCCACCCCAAAAGTCCAATGTCGCCTCCAACCATTTTTCGACCCATAACCGAGTCCCACCGCCTTCCCACCTCAACCTCATCCATATACTATCACTTACCTTCAACCCCAGCATATACATCACACCTTCCCATTTGCCCAAGCCCGAGGTGTTTATTCTAGAGAGCACTTTATTAATGATATATGCACCTCAATCCCAACCAAAACCCCAAAACCCTGTGGGAGCAGATGCTTTGGAGCCAAAATTGGATGGTATGATAGATATTCTCACAGGCACGCACTTCTCTCGTTATGGTTTTCTCGAGCCATGGATTGATCATGCAACAAGGGAGCACTAGAGAAGTTCTGGGACTGACACTGGTTGAATCTGTGATAAATCTTGAGACTAGCATGGGACCAGGAAACTTTGGGGCATATTGTGATCATTTTTGTGATTGGGGATGACCACCTGTTGATTGCACGAGCTTTATTTTGAATGTGGTTGATGGCCTGCACTTTAAATATTGAGAATGGTTTTATTCTGAGTTTTGAATTGAATATTGAGTCTGAGTTTGATTCCACCCAGTTTGTAGAGTTGGGATCCGGCTCGAGTTAGTCTTACAAGTCTAAATTTGTTGATTTTAGGAGTGTTATCCTAGACATCTTTGTCCTGTCTAGGTTTTCTTTGTTGTTTTCTTTTGAGTCTGCTGTTATCACTAAGTCAGAGTTTCTTGTGAATAAGTGCCATACATTCTGCCTACTTGTAACACCCCCAAAATAATACAATAATTCCAACTCATAAGCAGAAGAATAATAGAAATAAAATACTTTCATTCATCCGAGTTCGTTTACAAAAGTTAACACTTGCAATATACATTCACAAATATTCATTCGGAATCTACAGCATGTGTTACAATGATAAGAGAATTGAAACTGAACAAATGGTCAGATGCCCTATAGGCTTACATCTTTCCAAGTCATTGCTTGGTTACACAAAAGTGAGCCTAGCTCAATACAATTAAAGCCCTTGGCTGTACAAAAGAATAAAAACAAGATAAAGAACCTCTTGCTTCCCAAAAGTCTTTCCAAGCTATTGCCTTGGTAAAAGCATGTCACCTGCACTTGAAAATGGTTTTCCCAAATAGGGTGAGCCAAAGCCCAATAAGAATAATCTAACACAGTACATGAGATTTAGCAGAGATATAAGTACAATGTGCATATACAATGCTTGTGACAAAACATTCACATTTTTAATAATCACAAAGTACTATGTTCATATCTTATTCCATTTTTCTTCAATTCATTTCAATCCATGAGCCAATTTCATTATCTTTCAACAACCCAACTAAGACTACAACTCAATGGTTATCTAATCAACACAATTACCACACAAACACTTCAATCTGCCATTTTATGGAAATTTCGTCTGTGGGATCGGTACCCATGTATACACAAGATTTCAGGACTTTTACCCTGGACATTCCGGCCAACTTAATTTCAATGGAGTCCATCCCCTATCTCCTCCTAAACAATGGAGTACATCCTTTTTCTCCTCACAAACATCATACATATACAACGTGTTTAAAATACAATCATATTCAATGACAATCAACAATGGATTAGTTTTAATTCACCTAATCTTCATGCAATTTCTACAACAATCATAGCTATCCTCCACTGATAGCCCAATACAGTTATTTCTAAACAGATATTCAATTTCAAGACAGATAATTTATTCAAAACTTCCAAAGGTGAGAGGTATCACATACTCAGCTCCACTATCTATTTCAATGTTCACCCAATTTCATGTTTACAACACCAATTTCATTTATTTATACAAAATAAATATTATAATCATTTTAGGGCAAACTCCCCCTTTTTAAATATCAACCCAAGTACCAAAATCAACAGTTTTGACATAATACAACCTTATTTTCAAACTCTATAATCATTTATTTTCCATTCATAAAAAATCCCTCTTTTTATTTCACACCCAAATCCTAGGTTTGTTCAAACTACTCCCAAATCCCACAATTGTTACACAACTAAGCTAAAGGCCACATGAAAGTGTAGAAAATCCCTACCTCAAGAAGAGAAGACGAGCAAAGCAAGGTTGAAACTCCAAAGACACCGAAACCCACTTTTGTTTGGATGAAAAGAGAGCCCATGAATTCTACCTTTTTCTCAAAGGCACTAGGGTGAGGAACCCAATGGATCTAGGTGAAATAGAAGAGAGAAGGTGAGTTTTGGATAGAGAAACTCAAGATCTAGGGTTTTGGAGAGTTTTAGAGAGAGAGAGAGAGAAAAATGAAAAAGTGATGAAAAAGGTCATCTTTACGGACTGTTATACACGCAGTTCGCTCGAGCGTGGAAAGTGACGCTCGAGCGTCAGACACAATGTTTCACTCGAGCGTCAAATATGCACTTTCAGAAGTTTTGCAGATGAAGGACATCGCTCGAGCGCAAGGTTGGACGCTCGAGTGTAGGAAACGCCGCTTGAGCGTAGAATACACTCTTCCAGTATTTACAGGTCTACAAAAATACTGAGAGTTTGCAAAGCCTGCTCGAGCGGCCATTTTTGCGAAAAAAGAGATGAACAACAACTTTGAACCATGAAACCCGAGTCTGGAACATAATAAAATGTCGGGTCAAAACCGGAGTCGCTATACAACTTCTCCGTGCCTTTAGTTCATTGCCTTGACCAACAATTTTCAAAACTTTTTCCAAAACTTCTAATGAAAATGAAGAGGAAGAAATTTACTGGGATTTGTAAAATTTGATCAACTGAGAGGAAGAGAGGCGTGTTAAGCCCTTGATGGATGAGATTGTTTTAGTTAGTGTGGGTAATAAGAAGGATCCTGGCTCAATTCAGATTGATTCTACATTGTCTTTAGAAGAACATGAGTGATTAGTCGCTTCATTAAAAGATTTCAAAAAATATTTTTGCGTGGTCCTACAAAGACATGCTTGAAATTGATCTATAGATTGTACAACATAGAATCCCTCTCGACCTGAGGCTCGGCCCCTCCTGGCTTTCAAACCTCGATTTAGAATGTTCAATAATCAACCAGAGTATGAGGCTTGCATAGCCGGATTAGAAGTAATCCTTGAACTAGGGGTAAAAAAGGTCAGATGTGATTAAAGATTCAAACTGAGTCATTTCCTAAGCCTATGGAGACTGAAAAGAAAGTCAAACCCTAGAGTTTTAAAGAAAGAAAGATTTAGTGCTGAAGGGAAATTGAGTTCCTATCCATGACCCTAGGCGCAAATTCAAACCCAGTTAGCCAAGTCCCTACATCATTATGTCTATCTGGTCAAGTGTAGCAGCCATTCTCATGGATTTAGATAGCCTTGAGATCTCATAACCAATCAACATGGAACCTACAAAGTATTATCCCTAAGAGGCTTGCTGGGCCAAAAACCTAAAAGAGCAACCCAGGCAAAAGTTAGAGCAGAAAAACAAAAAATATACAGAAAATGAATAAGAAAAATGAAAAAAAATAAAGAAAGGCTCGCAAGGTCAAAAACCCGAAAGGGTGGCTTTGGCAAAAGTTAGATCACAAAAGGAGAGTAGTAATACCCAAGTGAACCTTAGTTAGAACTACGTATGGTTTGATTCCTATCTTGGGGATACGTAGGCAGTTTCATCTTGAAGTTCGACCTTAATTATTTTTCAACTCACTTATCTCGTCTTTGTTTGATTGGTGTATCTTTATTCTATTCGGCTATCCAATCTATGTTTGATTAGCTTGTCTCGTTTGGTTCGGTTGTCCCTCATGACAAGTTCAGTTGTGAGGCAGATTCAAATGTGTATCTCAAAGGTTGATTCCATGTTGGTCGGGTAGTGGCCATTTTGTGAAAATAGATTTTGAGGACCTTTAATGAACTTGACTGATTTTCTTGAAAATTATTCTATTTTTGCAAAACCAGACCATTTATTTGATCCAAAAGGGAAAATTTTCAGTACTCACAGCTTGATTTACATGATTTCAAAACAGAGAAGCATGTTAGTCTAACTCTGATGTTGGTCAAAATCTTTTTAACAGAAAATCAAAAAATAAAAGTTCAAGGCGATGAACTAAGGGCATAGTCAAGTCAGGTTTTCTGTTTTTCCGCCACATTTTTTAAAGTTTTCACTCACCGAAAAATGTGCAGTAGTTGTCTCCAGCGTCGGGCAGTTGATGGGTGTTGTTCTGTTTTGTGTCCATTTTTTCCAACAAGCGCAAAGGGGTGTGTTTGGGAGGGTTTTTGCTTTGTTTTCCTTTCATTGAGCTGTATTTTGGGTTTCTGGTCAGTTATAGGCTAGGTATTTAGTTCAAACCTCATTGAAATTCAATCATTCTAAATTTCGAAATTCAAAACAACACATGGTTTTCAAGTGTTGTGCCATTGCCATGATGTGCAAAACAAAATTGTTTTTATTGAGTATTTAGGGTGAAGGCCCAATTACAGTATTATAGAAAGAGAAAGAGATTTCAAAAACAAAGCAAAAATATGAAGCATTGGAGCTCATTTCTTAAGCAAAAGTAAAAAATACAAAAAAAAAAAAAAGGAAAAAAGGAAAAAAAAATAGAGAAAAACAAAAAAAAATGGAGGAATGTCTTTGGATCGTTGGTGATAGTTCAACAATACCAAATTCATGTGCAGATTGCTTCGTTGCTCGACTCTTTGTCAATGCCTCACCACATCTTCACTCCTTAGAAGCTCTTGAAGACTCTACTTTAGTATTTACAAAGCCTCTGAAAGAGATTATTCCTCGTTGGCCATCAAATGTAGAGTACGAAGGTACTTCGAATCGGGCCATGGAGGTGGCTTGTCATTTCAGCTCTTTTTTTGCATTCTTCAGTGTGCTAATCTTTGCTTAGGCATCCTTGTACATACTTTGGAGCAGAGATAGTTGGGTGTTTAATCGGTGTACCTCACTTGTCATGTTCTGCAGTCGGTGGGACAAATTGGAGACCACAGTCACCGTCTCCACACAGGACTTCAAAGTGAAGTGGTTGGCCTCACTATCAGACTGCGCTTCCATTGTTTGCTCAATTGACAGCGCATGAAAGTTGGGAACAAGAGCAGGGGTAGGGGTACTTTGTTGAGGCGCAGTGGAGCTGGCCTCATCATTTTTAGTTGGTAGAGTGTTAAGGTCAGGGAAGAGAGTGAGGGGACGGCGAGAAGAAGTCATTGACAGGAGATTGTAATGCCTCAGAGAGGAAATTTTGCAAAGTAGTGGTAGGGATGCAGTTTGTAGCTTTCTGCTATGCCCTTCGCAAGTTGGGTTTAAGAAGAGGCTAGAAGGGAAGAAGAGGCCAGAGGGGAGCAGATTGTCGAGGCAATCTTTGACAAACGAGGGTTCGTCCAGCTATTGTCGGCTAGGTGTCGTGATTGTTGAAATCGCATGCTAAACGCGATATTCGACGAAGACAAAAGGGCAGAGAAAGAGAGAGAGAGAGAGAGATAGAAACAGGGAAGAGAGAGAGGGAGGTCTGTATATGTGTATATATATATAATTTGTATATATTTTGTATATATATGTATTTGTAAATCGTATATGTATTTATGTGTGCGTATATGTATATGTATGTATATATTGATGTGTATTTGCATATATACCATATATGTACCTGTATGTTTCTGTATATATATATTGTTACACCCCGAATTAACAAGGCCTGACTCACGTGAGTAAACCACTCGACGATGAACAATGGATAACAACTCTTATGCAAATGAATATTATATAGCCACACAATAGATGTGTTTATCTAATATTATACATTCCTAGATACAAAATATAAGTCGAATGGATGTTCTGTGACCAAAACATGTACAGATGTTATAAAATCAAATTAAACGCCCTGAGGCTTACATCATACACAAGGGTGTAACCCTTACAAGAATGGCACAAGGCAAATAAATAACATAAATGGCCCTTGGCTTACAAATAACTGAACCACCCTACACGGTTCGAACATAACTTCACATCACAGTCTGCATCCACATATGTACACCTAAAAAACATTTTAGCCACGTATGGTGAGCATAAAGCCCAGTAGAGAATATTTCAAAAACTAAACATGCTCCACCAACAAAAATAATCATGATGCAATATATATATATACAATATACCCAAATGCATTTTCAAAATCTATTTGATTACTCAACAAAATCCTTTCTTTCCAATTACTAAAACCTTATGTTTAATCAAAACAGTTTCTGAGTTCAAATCATCTGTTTGATATAAATTTCCCTTCCAAAAACCAATCCTGGTATCTCAATACCAACCAACAAATACATTGCTAAATCAAATGCGAATACATCGCTAAACAACAACAAATATCTTGTTAAAACCATATTCCAAACATCTTGTGCCAGAACCAACATAATAGTAAATAAATGGGTAAATCTCCAAAACAAATACAACATTTCCTGAAAATTTCGTCCGGAGGAAACCGTAAGCTGAGACCCATGTAAATGTAGGATGTACAAGCACTACTATTGCCATTTTACGAAAATTTCGTCCACGGAATCGACACCCATGTATACGCGCGGTTTTTGGGACTTTCACCCTAGACACACAGGCCAACTTATTTGATGTAACAAGAACTATCTCCTAGATTCACCATTTCATTTACCTTTTTCAATAGTACAATACACGTAATTCAAAATACTATTTTTTCCAAACAATGCAAATATTACAAAACATAATGTAAGAATTTCGAAAACCTCTTTTCAAAACATATAGTTCAATTTTCAAAATCCATTACATGCTCCATGATATGAATGATTTCAAATTGCCTAATCCACATGCAATTTCTAACACGTGGCATTCTATTCTCCACCGATAGCCAAAACAGTTATCTCTAATACAATAATCAAAAGATAACCGTATAGATATATTTTCTAAGAGAGTAATAACACCAATTTCCAAAATCCCACAACCATTTCCTTTCCTACCAAACCATTTACCACAAATCAATCCAACTCCCAAAACAATATCATGTAGAGATTGTCTACCAATTGGGGCTTTTCCACTTTTAGAGATCCATATACAGTTTTGATTACCAAAAATAACTGTAGTAGCAAAATCATAGCCCAATAATCCCCCAATTTCACAAAACCTCATTTTCTTTCAAAATCACTTTGAGTAAAGGAAAGCCACCATGTCAACATATCTCAACTAACTTTACAAAATCATAACCTTGTTAAAACACTTTTTTGAAAAATCTTTCTTTCATATTTCAAGATCCATACCCTAAGTCTAACCCAAAATGCCAAAATCCATAGATCTTTTGAAATAACAAATAACAAGGGTAAAAATCATACCATATGACTACCAAATATACATAACAAAATATAGCACAAATATGCTACCGAACTCATATTGAGTTTAGGAAATAGACCTTACCTCTTGAAGCGAAGAGGAGAACTCGAAGAAAAAATAGAGTTGATGAAACCGCGAAACTCTTGGATCAAAAGAAAGCCCTTGATGAGATCTACAACCTTTCTCAAATGACTAAGGTGGAAAGATGCCTCTAACCAAGTAGATCTAGAGATTTTTGTAAGAAAGTTGAGTTTCTAAGAGTGAGAGAGGGATTCACAGGTTAAAGGGGGAAGAGACAGAGAGAGAGAGAGAGAGAGAGAAAGAAAAGTGAATGAGAAAAGTGTGTTTGGGGTCTATTTATAGTGGTAGAATAATAGCCCTAAAGTCAAAGGAAAGAATAAGTCAAACCCCCAAAAAGTAGAGCTCAAAACTGAACCAAAAATCTGAAAATTTACTCATAAGGATTGACCCTTCAGACAGTGGTGTCGACCCTTTAGGAAGAAAAGCTGAGCCACTAATATGTGTAGAGGACAAGGGTAGACCCTTGGAACCAGTGGTGTCAACCCTTTTATTTCAGAATGCACCCATAACAAAATAGCATGGGAAGGGTCGACCCTTAGAGCCCTTGGGGTTGAAACCAGCAAAGACACTAAGGACAGGGCAGCAAGGTGGTGTTGACCCTCAAGAAGGTTAGTGTCGACACCAGAATAGATTTTCCAAGTTTCCAAAGAACTTTTCAATGTAAACAAGTGCGAACAAGCAATCCCAACAAGTTTAAGTTAAATCGTACTCCTCTAAAACCAACAAACGATAACTCCAAAGACTCCTAAAATGAAAATAAAGGAATTTAATACACTCTCCAATAGTTTAAAGGACACAAGTGCTACATATATAGTTATCGTATATGTATATATTTTTTCTACGTATTTGTATCCGTATGTCCATATGAGTCTATGTATGTAGTTGTATATGTATATAGTGTGTATGTATATATGTTTTCTGTGTGTATGTTCATAGTATGTATTTCCGTATATGTATATATGGTATTTTCAAAAAAAAAAAAAAAAAGAGAGAAGAAAATTGTGAAAAAAGAAGAAGAAAATTGTGGAAAAAAAAAAAAAAAAAATCATTTTGTGTTTTACATCCATCATGTCATTTTGTGCTTGCATCATATCATCACCTCGCATATTGTATGTCTTACATTACCCCTTCATGCTTTGCATACACCATCACACTTGCACCGTTTATTACATCTATCATGCATGGTTACAATCCATTCACATCACTTCAAACTTTTTGCACTGTCCATTACATTTGTTATGCATGGTTATAATCCATTCACATCACTTCAAACTTTTTAATTACAACTTTTCTCTTCTACCCGGTTGAAACCATCACCATATTTTGTATCAAGGTACGGTCTAGGTCTCGTATATTGGTTAAGACCCCCTTCTCTTTTACCCGGTTGAAATCATCGCCATATTTCGTATTACAGTATGGTCTAGGTCTTGTACATTGGTTAAGACCCCCTTCACCTTTACCCGGTTGAAATCATCGGCCTATTTTGTATTATAGTACAGTCTAGGTCTCGTACATTGGTTAAGACCCCCTTCTCTTTTACGCAGTTGAAATCATCGCCCTTATTTCGTATTACGATACGGTCTAGGTCTTGTACATTGGTTAAGGCCCCCTTCTCTTTTACCAGGTTGAAATTAATCCCTTATTTCATATTAAGGCACGGTCTAACTCTCAATGTTTGATTAAAACCCCTCTTCTCATCTCCTGTATGAGTGTGTTTGGATTGTACCCCTTTTGTTTGCTTCATTTTCATGAGGCTTGCCTCACCGTATATTACATCTTGCATTGCATAAAAAATAGAAAAAAAAAAGGAAAAAGAGAAAAAAATCGACTTCCACTTGCATTAGCATATCATTTGCATAGTTACACTGTTGTATCACTTGGCTACAATCTATTCACATCAACATTTGATTACACCATTTTTCTATCAGTTTATGTTGGCCCCCTTCTTTTTGGGTTGTAAGATCAAACCACTCGGTCTTGGTCGGTAGTCCACCAGGATGTCTGGTCGGAGGCCCGAGTAACACAACTAAGTTTTGTTTTACTATTTTGGTTCATGTGGGCACTTTGTTATCCCATTTTCTGATATATTTAGGCCCAAATTGCACACACTCAGCCTCTATTGCCAAAAAGACTTGACCTTTCAGAAAAGATAAAGCTAAAGTAAGAGAGTGCATGCTCTATTAAGGCAGAGGTACTCCACCTTCATTGATGCACTTCACCCTCCACTGATATACGTTTCCTATATACAACAAGGGTCTGAGGAATGAATTAGGGGGAGGGATAGAACAAAAGGAATTAGAGGAAAGAATGATAATGAGAGAATAGTTTCGGAGAGAATCAAAACTTTGACAAGTCCTTTGCATTCTGTACACTGCTATATGATCAAACACATCCAAGTACACTGTTAACATTGCAAACACACTTATATTTCATCCTTACACTGTATTGGTCCCAAAATTCCTTCATAGCCAATTTTTGTAGCCTTGATCCAGGAGTGTTCAATTTGTTTCAAACGTGAGAAAACAAGAGTGATTTGTGAAATTTGGGTTTTTCACCATCCTCCCACACACACTTTAAACAACCCCAAAATTGTCATTTGGGCTACAATTCCAAATTTTGGAATAGATGATTGAAAATATAATTCACAACCTTGATGGTAATCAAATGGAAGTTTGGAAATCAAATCTTTTCTTCGGAAGGTAAATTGTGCACTTCTCATTTTCTTGAATTTTCTTATATTTTCTATCTTATACTTATTTTCTTGCTTTGGGTTCATATAAGTGTTGCTGTAAGCTAACCCGTAGTGGTTGGTTGAGCCACCTCCATATTTCTTGTTTGTTCCTTTTCTCGGTTTTGTAAAATGATAGGTTTTGTAAGGCCTTGTTGGTTGGCCGACCGGTGAGCTTCTTTTGGACAAGACGACGTAGACTCCTAATGTTAACCAATTTTTGTCGGAGGTTCTAAGGCACATGAAGCTTTTTATTTTGAGTGTTTTGTGAGGTTTTATTTATTTTGTAATATTTTCCTCCCCTCTCTCTAATTTGGTTTGTAATAATTAATTCCAAGCGTTGTAATAATTCCCCGCCTTGCTTCTTTCTATCCCCCTTTTTTTATTTGTTTTCCTTATAGATGCATCATATTTTGGTTTTTCATTATATCCATGCTTTGTAAACATTTCTTATGTGATTATGTGCGTTACCTCATGTTCTTGAGATGATTCACATGTCATGTCTTAGAAGTCGAATATTTGGTTGCATCTTATATGTGAATTGCATTAGGATTTTGTATATAAAATCATGCATATTTTTGTTAACTTTGTTTTGTAGCTTGTTCGTGGAACGTCGGTAAACATGTAAGTTTTTATGCTTTAGCATCCCGCTTGTGTGTGTTTTTCTTACTATGTTTGGCATCCTACAATGAGGCTACTTGCTTACTTGATATAACTGTATGAATGTCGATAGATGGAGGTTGTGTCGCTTAATTTGGAATGATGTTGATTTTTCATGTTTGTAAACTCAATTTCTTTGAGTTTTACATCTTCAAAACTCTTTCAAAATGTATGAAATCAAATTGTTCTAAAATGAATGACATAGTTTATACTTGTATGCCTCACATAGTGAATTTTAAGATTTATCAAATAAATTGGAACATGAACATATAACGTGAACAAAACTCATATCATGATTTAGTAGAGGCCGATCTTTGATCGGATGAGCGGGGGTGCTCATTATTCACCTTCTCCTCTCATGCCTAAGGTTCTGAACCGAGCATCTTTCGCTATGACAAATAGTGGCCTTGGCACGAGTCACAGGTTTCCTAATATTTCTAAAATATTAGGTGGAGACTCTGAGATTTAATGACGTAGTCCATTTTTGGCAATGTCTTTGCAATAAAATGGATTTTTTTATAAAGTTGTTAAATCTGGACTCTCATCTATGTTTCACATTGCACTCGTGAGATTAGATTAAAGAAATCGTGGGTTCGATCTGTTTAACACGCATGGGTTCCCCTGGGCGATGTTACAGTTTATCAAGCTAAAAAAGGTATGTCAAATTTGACTCGATAACTAATCCAGCTCAAGTTCAAACTTGATTTGAGACTCGATAGCGAAATTTTTTTTTCCTATTAATTATGTTGTTTAAATATATAAATAATTTTTTAAAGATAAACAAGCTAGACTTATTAGAACTTGAGCTTGACTCGTTTATTAAATGATCTCAAAATATGGCTTAAGTTTGTTTATTTACTTAACAATTCAAGTCAAACTTAACCTTTAGCCAAGTTGAGCTCGTCTCGCAATCAGTTCAATTCGTTTGCAACCCTAGTGGTAAGCAAAAGAAACATATAATAAACATCTTGAAAGCATTTTGTATTCTCTTAATTTAAATCTTTTTATCTCATGTGAGTATTTCAAAATATGATATAGTGAATAAAAAATAAAAAGATAAAAATTTAAAGCAGAAGATCTTATACTAGCACAACTTTCTCTCCAAAATGTTTATCAAAATTAAAAAAAAAACAGTATATATATTGTAGACACCTCATTTTTGACCGACCTTAAGACTCAGACGTCATTGATTGAGTGCTCGGTGATGGTGCATGTTGTGCTCGTTTCGAGTTTCCGGAGTTTTGGCTGAGAGCCTTGCCTCCGGGCCTCTAAACTCTTTGTGCTTTGGTTCGGTTTGTGGACCAAGCCTTGTTTCTCTTTCCTGGAGGGAGGGAGATGGTCTGTGGACCACCTCTTTGTGGTCGTAGACCACTTTTCTCTTTTGGAGACTAGTTTTTGGTTTTTGGAGCCTTCGGTCGCGCGCCTTGTCCCGAGACCGCTTAACCTTCTCCGTTTGACGTGGTTTTTGAACCACACCTTGTTGCCTCTGTCTAGAGGGACACTGTGGTCTGGGAGACCACTTTTGTGGTCGTAAACCACTTTTGGTGCCGGTAGACTAGTTTTTGAGGCTTTCCGCCGCGTGCTTTGCCTCCCGAACTTTCGTCTTGCATTCTTTTTGGTTTGTTTTTGGTATGAACCTTGTTTTCCTTGTTTGGAAGGTGGTACAAGGGTGGGAGACCAGTTCTTCCCCTTGGAGACCACTTTTCTTCTCGCCAGCCAGTTTTCTGGTCTGCCAACTGGCCTCCTTGGTCTTTTGGGCCATCTTTTTTGGTCGACCACCACACCACTGCATTGTTTTCATACTCTAGACCTTCTCCCACCATGGCTGACCACTTTTTGTCTTGGGAGACCACTTGTGGTGGTCGGCCGACCACTTCAAGTAGCTGGCCGACCACTTTAAGTGGTCGGCTGCTTTTTGTCACCTTTTTGGAGATATTTTCTCTCCAGCTGTCACAGCTGGAAGGCACCAGAACCATCCTCCATACACGTGTATGGAGGGATGGCCTTGAACCCTAAGCTTGTCCAACAAGCTTGAGCTTTGTTCTCTATAAAGTAGGACCTCCTCCCTCATGCTTTAGGTTCAGATTTTGTGCCTTAAGCTATATATACACATCTTTATATCTATCTTGCTCTTGTTCTCCATTTTTGTGCCTTAAAGTGTAGTTTTATCATACTTTAACACACAAACACACACTCAAACACCATCCTTTTGTTGCTGAGGTGCTTAGGAGCTGGTTTTGGTATTGTTGGATTGGTTTGAGCTTGGAAAACCTGCTGGAGTTGTGGTTTTGAAGGTGTTCATCAAGGGTGAGCTTCTAACCCTTAAATCCCTTGATTTTTCTTAAGCTTTTGGACCTATTTGCATGCTAATTTAAGCTTAACTCTTAACTACAAAAAGTTTTTTTTTTTTGCATGCTTAAAATGTTTGTTTAAGGTTACTTTTTTGTTGGGGGTGGTCTATCCCCTCTTAGGCCTTGTTAGGCCTTGTTTTGAGCCATCCATTTTGGCTCTTGTTCTAGCCTTTGCATGACCTTTCTACCACTGAAATCCAGAGGATTTTCAGTGGTGGAAAGACGGTTTTGGGGTCCCAAATAGGAGAGGGTCATCCCCTCTCCTTGTGTTTTGAATACTTGCTTCATATGCCTCATGTTTGAGCATGTTTGTTAAGCTTATGTTGGCCATATCTTAGCATGTATTTGGGATTATTTTGGCATGGCATACCATTATTTTAAGTTGGTTTGGTCATTCCATGCATGCCTTATACACTTGTAGTGTAAATCTTACAAACTAGCTTTGTGTGCCTCATGTTTGAGCATGTCTTTCTAGCTTGTTTTGGGGCCATCTCAGTAGGTTTTTGGTGTTGTTTTAACATGCCTTAGATCTTTTTTTGGTTGCCTTGATCATCTTATGCATGCTTAATACACTTGTAGTGTAAATTTCATAAACTAGTCTTGTATGTTTCATGAAGTAGCATGTCTTTCTAGCTTATGTTGACTCCATTTCAGTAGGTTTTTGGTGTTGTTTTAGCATGCCATGACTCTATTTTGGGTGGGTTTGATGGCCCGTTGCATGCTCCATGCACTTGTAGTGCAATTCCATGAAGTAGCCTAATGTATGCCATGCTTTAATATGTCATTCTAGCATGCTTTTGGCTTAACTCTAAGAAGCTTTTGTCCATGTTTTAGCATGCTTGAGCTCTGATTTGTGTTGTTTTGGTCATGCATACCATGCTTTGTATAGCTATAGTGCATTCTAGCTTGTTAGCTTTGTGTATCAAGTCCACTAGCATGCATTGCTTGACCTATTTCCATGATTTGGCATCATTTGAAATGTGATTTCAGTCCATATAGTGTGGCTATACACTTGCATCTTTCACTTATTCAATGCGTTGGAGGGTTTGTCCTTTATGCCTTAAACATGAGCCATTGCGCATGCCTTCATGCCTAAGCTTAAGAGCTATCATTTCAATGTGTTTTTGGGGTTATTTTTGCCATGATATAACTCTGATTTTTGTTGGCGAAGCCATCCCATGCTTGGTCTTGGTAGGTGTAGTGTAATCCACCTTATTTGCCTTGCATTCATCATGCCTTATGCCCTTCATGCTAGCTTGTTTTGGCTTCCTTCCATGCATGTTTTAGTATCATTTTGACATGTTCTAGGACTATTTTGGGTTGCCTTTGCCATATGCTTCATGTTTGGTATAGCTATAGTGTAAGTGCCTATGATAGTTTCAAGTTTTAAGCTTCATAGCATGCTTCATTTGTGTTGCGTACATGATTTGGCATCCTTTAACATGACATTTCAGAGCATGTAGCTGTAGACGCGCCCCGCATGAGGGCCTCCGTGCTACAGTTCGGACTCGATTTGTCACGGTTCTTAATCTGAACCAAAGAGTCCAAATCCGGCAAATTGTTTTGAGAAAACAGATTTTTGTAAAGAAGTGCCAAACATGGACTGCTTTCCCAGATACAGAGTCGCCACCTAAATATTTGTTAATGGGGGAATTTAGGAAACCCTGGCTCGTTTGCCTAAGGCCACGTGTCCGTCATCACCAAAGTTGCCTCGACTCGGGAACTTGGGTACGATTGGGGAAGGTCAGCTATGAGCACCCCCTCTCGCCCGATCCGAAGATCAGCCTCTACTAACCATGATATCTAGTTTTGAAAACATTATGCGTTCTTATTCCGGTTATTAGCCTAGATTTACTATGTGATGCGCACAGCAAATAAATATAGACCGGATCGCCTGAATTGAAACAAAACATCTCATGTTTGTTTTGAAAACGGTTTGCTACTCGCAAGTAGGCTAAAATGTGGATTTGCCACCCTCAGGTGGGCTTAAGAAAACATGATTTTGCCACTATCTAGTGGGCTTAAAACTCGCAGTCGATGGACTGTTCCAATCCAAATAACCCAACCTTCACCCACAGGCATTCAGGCAGTTATATCACATAAGCAGCTAGCCTCATGGTAATTATGCTATCATGGCAACATTCACACACATGTGGCAAGGATGCTAAAGCGTAAATGCTTACCTAGTACTCCAAGCCAAAACAGAAACTAGTTAGTAATCATATGCATGATCCTAGTTCATGTTAAGATGGCTAATGCAACACATGTAGGATGCAACTAGAATAGGCTCGGCTAATCTATGGATGGCATGTGAAATGCGACAACTAACACGTATTCAACTTGGAATTGAAATACAATGCAATTAGTATGATGCGCTGAGCCCGGTGCATGCAAGACAAATGTATGGATGCACGCATGCATAGCATAAGGATGCTAATTGAAATATGCCCTAATACTAACCATCATAAGCGGTTAAATAAAAGTGAGAAAGAAGTGGGGGTTGGAAGACATGCATCACACACACGCACGCTTATTACATAATTCGCCCTTGCTCGGAGGGTCCGAAAGAATAATACAGACCGAATGAATAATTAACTACTCTAGCTAATTAAATATTACAAACCCTTAACTAATTAACAAATTGATTAAACTATGGAAAGTAGTAAAAGGCCTCAGGAAGAGGGATGCACGCATGCTCGGATTGGCTTCGCCCGGAAATCCATTGCCATGACACATGTTGCCTCTGTTTACACTGCTCTGCACCTCTGAAAATTGCACAATTCCCAAGGAACACTCTCTGGACACTGTGGGACACCACCGACCAAGTGGAATCATCACCAGCCATGGCAGGATGGTCATCGACCATCCATTTAGCTCTCGGCTATCCATTCATGGTCGGTCGGCACTGTATGTAGTCGACTGGCCATATCTTCCTACAAAACCTGTTTTGACAGCAGCAGAGGGCAAAACATGGCATGGCAATGCATTTCAAGCAAATGTGTGCACAACCACACCCCTTATCATGTTTATGACTCAAAGGGGTATGGTTCTTGACTCTCGGACCACCAATCGCGCATTTCGATGCGTGATGGCCCAAGAAGCCAAGTGTGCAATTTCAATATGGAATGAAACGCACAAAACAAATAATGGGCCCCAACCTCTATCATAATCGATTCAAGAGGCATGGGATGCATGCAATGCTATTCAACCTAAGTATGCAAGCTAAGCATGCAAATGTGCAATGTGTCAAACATGCAAAATGCAATATAACAAACATGGAACAAGGCCAAATATGCAACACATACAAGGCAAGCATGCAACAACATGCTAGGGTGGTCTTGAACCGAAGTGGACAGCCCTCAAGTAGGCCCAAAACAGTGGCCAAAATGATGCAACAAAAGCATGAAAACACACACACAAGCATGCATGCACAAGGGCCTAAACATGGAGCATAAGCCATCAACTCTTCAAAGCATGAAAGGGATGGAAAATGCAAGTATGCAAACATGGAACATGGACTGAAATATGGTCTCCAATGATGCCAAATCATGAGAACAAGCCAAGTAAAGCATGCTAGTGACCCACACACCCAAAGCTAACAAGCTAGAATGCAAAGAGACCATATGAAACATGTTGAGCATGACCAAAGCAACTAAAAACAGAGCTAGAGCATACTAAAACATGCATAAAAGCTTCACAAAGCTTGGCGAAAATCATGCTAGAACAAGGGTCAAAGCCTAAAGCATGTTAAGGCAAATTCATGGCATTACAAGACAAGTATACACGGCATGCATGGTGTGTCTAAACCAAGTAAAAACAGTGCTATATCATGGCAAAATAAGCACAAATAACACTTAAGACATGGCCAACATGAATTTAAAAATGGTGCTCACACATGAGGCTAAAATGGCACTTTTTGAAGACAACAAGGAGAGGGGATGGCCCTTTCCTTCTTAGGACCTTAAACCACCATCCTCACCACTGAAATCTTGAGGGATTTCAGTGGTGAGGAGGCCCAAACAAGGTGGTCCCGGAGCTCACCAAAAATAGCACAAAATGGGGCCAAACAAGGCCTAAGAGGGGGTAAACAACCCCAAACACAAAAGTGACCTTAAACAACTATTTAAAGCACTCAAAAACAAGACTTTTTTTCAGTTATAAGTTAAGCTCAAAATAGCATGAAAGATAGGCTAAAAGTGTGTGCAAAAACGGGGGATTTAAGGCTTAGAAACTTACCCTTGAAGACCTTCTTCAAAACCAGCACTCCAGCAGATTTTTCTGAGTCAAAACCAAGTCTTGTGCCCCCACAAGACCCTCCAAGAACCTTAGATGAATGGTGGAGGTGTGTGCTTAGGAGTTGGGGTGCAAAGGGGTCAAGAACCAAGCACTTTGGAGGCTTGGATGTAGAGATATCAAGAGAGATATATGTTTTTGTCTTGGACAAATTTCTTGGAACCCTTAAAATGGAAGAGGAGCTCTTCTATTTATAGAGCAAGGCAAAAGGCCTAAGCTTCTTGGAGAAGCTAAGGCAAAAGGGTCAAAGGGGGCAAGCTTCTAAGGGAAGCTAAGCAAAGGAGTCAAGCTTCTCTTAGAAGCTTGTAGCAAAAGGGCCAAGCTTCATGGAGAAGCTAGGCAAAGGGGCAAGCTTCTTGGAGAAGCTAGACAAGGGTTCAAGCTTCTTGGAGAAGCTAGAGCAAAGGTGCAAAGGGTTCAAGCTTCTTGGAGAAACTAGAGCAAAGGGTTCAAAAGGTTCAAGCTTCCTCAAGAAGCTAAAACAGGGGGTTCAAAAGGTTCAAGCTTCATCAAGAAGCTAAAAACCAAGGGTTCAAAAGGTTCAAGCTTCCTCAAGAAGCTAAAATAAGGGGTTCAAAAGGTTCAAGCTTCCTCAAGAAGCTAAAAACCAAGGGTTCAAAAGGTTCAAGCTTCCTCAAGAAGCTAAAACATAGGGTTCAAAAGGTTCAAAACCCCCTCAAGAAAAGGTCTCGGCCAGAAAAAGTGGCTAATCGGCCAACAAAGTTGGCCGACCAACCACAAAATGTGCCGACCGACCATCAATAGTGCCGACCGGCCATCACCAGTGGCCGGTGGCAAGGAAACAAGGCCGGTGGCCTCAAGCCATGGCCGGTGAGGTGTGGGGATGGCCTACAAGCTATTTCCCACCCTCAGAAGCAAAACAACAAGTGTTTGATGCAAAACCAAACATAAAACAAACAAGTCGAGAGGTCTTGAGGCAAGGCGCGTAGCCAAAACCTCCGAGAACTCAAGACGAACACGAACAGGGATGATCATCGAGTGTTCAAACGATGACGTCCAAGTCTTAAGGACCGTCAAAAATGGGGTGTCTACAGTAGCATTGCCATGTTCCCACTTCATTCACTCTTTAAGTGCCTTTGAGTGTTGTGTATTTGTTGCTTAGCTTATGGACCAATGTGTATGTCATCTTGCCTAGGTCTTTGAGCCTCCATCTTAGCATGTTTTGGTTTTTGTTTAGACCTATTTGAGCTCTATCCATGGTTGGTTCATGCATTTGTGCCATGTATTGCATGCCCCTTTTGTAGTCCTCTTTGTTAGCTTTAATACTTAAGGACCTTTGCATGCTATACTTGTATTGTTTGAATGATTTGGCATCATTTCATACCTTATTTCAGAGCTTATAGTGTTGTTACACTTCCAGATTTGTCACCCCTTGAGCACTCTTGAGAGTTGTGCTCTTATGCCTAGTTGGTGAGCTTATACATGTCCATGCTTGTCTTGATCTTCATGCCTTAGTTTTAGCATTATGGCCACTGATTTGGGCATGGCTGAGGTCTGCCCATTTTGGTTTAAGTCCATTGAGCATGTTTGATTACATGTTGTTTGCATGCTTATATTACATCGCATTGTGTATGCCATGTTCATCGTATTGTGTATGCCATATACTTTGCATTGTGTATGCTTAGGTTACATCACATTGTGTATACCATGTTGTCCATTGCATTGAGTATGCCATGTTTAGCATTGTGTATGCCATGTTGTCTACATGCTTAGGTCACATTGCATTGAGTATGCCATGTTATTCTCCGCATTAAATATGCCATGTAGTTGCATTGTGTTTTGCATGTCATCTTGCATTGCACGTTTGGATGCTTGAGTTGCATTACATTTGTTTGGAATAGGTGTTAGTCCAAACACGAGAAACAATGGATGTTTCATACTTGAAGTGATAAAACGTGCCTCAATTCTCGGTTGCCGATGCTCTTGATCATACATGATAGCGTTCTAGGCTTTATGTGTTTATGTGTGCATTCACTTTCATATTAAATTGTGCAATTTGGCTTCTCGGCCATCATGCATTGAGATGCGTGATTGGTGGCCCGAGGGTTGAGAACCGCACTCCCTTGAGCTTATGAAATGATAGGGAGGGTGGTTGTGCACACATATCTTGCAAATACATTGTCATGCCCTTTCTTGTTCTATGTTGCAGCAAATTGAAGAAGTGCAGCAACAACTGGCCGGCCAGCCAGAAAAACTAGATGGCCGACCACTTTTTCTGGTCTACAGCAACAAAAAGTGGTCGGCAGATGGTCTCCCACATCAACAACTGGTCGGTCACCCTCCTACGGGTTCCCATGGTGAGTTAGAAGCTTTCTGGAGCTTGGTGCAAGGTTCTGAGAACAGTTGCAAATAGAGGCAAGTTGAGGCATCGCGACGGATTTCCGAACGAGGCGACCGAGCATGCATATACTCTTCTCCCTTTGAGGCTCCTAATTTACTGCTTTACTTAGCTAGTTTATGCTTTGGTTTGTACTTAATTAGCTAATGCGCTTAGCTATTCAATTCGTGTTGTAATAATTAGTTGTAGCTAGTTATTCAATTTTGTGATGTAATAACTAGTTAGCTTCTTATTTGGACCCTCCGTCGAGAGGGTCAATTGTTGTAATAAGCGTGCGTGTGTGTGATGCATGTCTTCCAACCCCCATTTCTTTCTCCCTTTTACTTAACCGCTTACGATAGTTAGTTTTAGGGCATATTTCGATTAGCATACCTTATGCTTCGCATGCGTGCATCCATTCATCTGTATTGCATGCATCAGGCTCGGCGCATCGTACTAACTGCATTGTATTTCAATTCCAATTTGAATACATGTACCAAGTTGCATTTCATATGACATGATTAGAATAGTCGAGCCTATTTTAATTGCATTCTCGCATGTGTTGCATTAGGCATCTTAACATGAACCAGGATCATGCATGATTTCTAACTAGTTCTTTGTTTTGGCTCGGAGTACACTGTGAGTGTTTATACTTTAGCATACTGCATGTGTGTTAATGTTGCCATGAAAGCATGCTTGCCATGAGGCAAATTGCTTATTTGATATAACTGCCTGAATGCCTGTGGGTGAATGTTGGATTGCTTGAATTAGAACAATTCATTGAAATCCGCGACTTAGCCAACATTCGAGTAGCAAACTTCAAATCATTTTCACAAACGAACATGAAATGTTTTGTTTCAATTTAGATGATCTAGTCTATACTTGTATGTTGTGCGCATCACATAGTAATTCTAGGTTAATAACCGGAATAAGAACACATGTGTTTTCAAAAACAAGTTATCATGCTTAGTAAAGGCTGATCTTTTGATTGAGCGAACGGGGGTTCTCATTACATGACCTTCCCCTCTCGTACCCAAGTTCCCGAGCCGAGGCAACTTTGGTGATGATGGACACGTGGCCTTAGGCACGAGTCAGGGTTTCCTAAATTCCTCCAAAATAAAATATTTTGGTGGCGACTCTCGTACCCATGTTTGGCACTTCTTTATGAAAATCAGTTTTCCAAAACGATTTGCCGGATTTAGACTCTTTGGTGATTTATCGGTCTTGCATTGCACTTTACGAGATTAGATTCAGAACCGTGACACGAGTCCGAACTTGTAGTAGCTAGAGAACAAAACGGGTTTCGCACCCTCGCAGCACGGATCTCGGAGAGTTCTCGGGGCACGTCTATAGTTTCTGGCGACTCTGCTGGGGATTTAGAGAACTTGACTCGAACTCATGATATATTATTTTGACTACACTTATGTGTCTCTTTGCATTGCATTTGCATTGGTGTGCCTAGGACATCGTGTTTTCCGTATGCTATTCCTGAACGGTTTGTTGGAGGCTTGCTTGGAAAAGCGTGCCATAAGGCTGACCGGTTACGGGCTCTGCCACGACGGGAACACAAACCTCGATTTTTACCGAGGCATCCTTTTTGACCATTCGACCTAGTGCATATCGGAATCCGTAGTGACTATTCCAAACTAGGACAGGTTCCTTACGCGGTTGTAGGTTGTTTGAAACCGTTGCGTGCATAGTGAAACCCTAGCTCCTGACAAAATAGGACAGGGAAACCCTACCCCAACATAGGGGTGTTTTGGCTCTCATTTGCTTGCTATGTGCTATCAGAGTGTGTCTCTACAGGTTGCATGTATCAGTTTGCAAGTTTGGGTATCAGGCCTGAGGGCATCAGTATTTGGGGAATCAGTTTTACCTTAGGGTATCAGATTCAGTTTTGAGACTGTGAGTTGGGAACAGTGATCAGAGTTTGAGATCAGTTTTTTTAGCTTGTGTTTGCCAACTGTGTGTTGTCTTTAATTTATTCAGCTCATAACGTAGCACACTGCACTTTCGGGTTGTTTGTCTCCTTATTATGCTTTATTTATCTTTTTGTAAGGTAGTTTAGCACTATTGCATCCGACCAGGCAGATATTCCCCAAGCACTCTGGATTAGAGGTCGTAGACTTCATCGATCCGAGGATCTGATAGACGGACCACTAGTGTGCCACTCATTACCCCCGGTTATTAGACGAAGGTCAGCTAGGCGCAGTGCGTTAGTACAACGGTTGCCAGACCAGTGGTCTTTGAATAGTCAGGCTGAGGTCTCAATTTTTACTGCAGGGACAGATATACCGGTTATTCAGACAGATCAGTACAGTATGGCAGGCATGGAAGAGATAATGCGTCAGCTCCAGGAAACTATGCAAGCCATGCAGCAGGATGCTGCACGTCAAACAGAAGTAGTGACCCAGTAGGTAGAGTTAATTGTCAGGCTACAATAGCAAACCGGGGCATCTGCCTCGCAAACACCCCCTCTCCCACCCAGAGTTCCAATACTTGGGGAGACACCAAACGTCCAGGAAAATACGGACGTTCCAACGGGGCCAACTTCGCCCCCAATCCTACCCCAGCTATCCCAAATGCCCACCAACCTAGTGGATTCACCGTTTAAATTGGAGGTGGATCCAACGGTGCTAAAAGTGAGCAAGCTAGAAAAGCTTTTTAAGAAGGCTCAAGGTGTGAAATCCATTCCAGATATAGAGGATGGATATACCGATTCGGCCATGACGCTGCCGGACCGGTTTAAGATGCCGCAGATCGACCGTTTTGACGGGTCTGGAGATCCTATGGTGCACCTGCGGCTATTTTCAGATATCCTAAGGCCGATGGGCCTCTCTAGATTGTAGAAACTTTCCCTGTTTGGCCGGACCCTGTCGGGTGTAGCAGTTATTTGGTATGCAAAACTGGAAGACTCTGTTAAGAGGAATTGGGAGGAGATGGCTGAGGCCTTCATAGCTCAATACTCCTACAACACTCAGATCGAGGTCACAACTCGTGATCTTGAGACAACCAGGCAAGAGCCGAAGGAGAGCTTCTCCGATTTTGTGACCCGCTGGAGGGCTAAAGCCTCGATGATGACCATCAGGCCGGTTGACAAAGATCAGATACGGATGGTTGTGCGCAACCTCCAACCCAAGCTCATGTAGAAGATGATTGTCCTCCCCCTACCCACCTTTGCGGATCTACATGAGATTGGGGTGCAAACCGAGGATGCAATGAAACATGGTCTGATTGACCATGACAGTGAGCAGCCCAAGAGGGCATTCAACTGCCAATACGAATGCAGGCACAAGCAGTGCTGCAGCTGCCAGAGCTTCAGATGTAGAAATGGTCACCACCACCACTCCAAAAACCCTTACAGCTACACCATTTACTGGTGCGTCCGGAAGTAGCTCGCAAATAGCCAGATATGCCCCCCGAGGCCAAAGAACCTTCACCCCACTATACATGCCTTTGTCCAAGGCTTTGGGGATTTTGATCAAGAAAGGGCACCTGAAACCCCTAGAGCCGAGGCCCTTACCAGAAAAGCTTCCTCCCTCCCATAACCTAGCAAAGTACTGTTCCTATCACCAACAGCATGGTCACGAAACCGACCAGTGCTTTCGATTACCTCATGAGATTCAGGATCTCATCGACAACAGGGTGATTATGCCTTCGGAGAAGCTGAATGTCACAACCAACCCTCTCTCACCACATAACCAAGCTCCACCTCCCAAATGCATTAACCTGATCCAAACTGGGGTTGTGTCATACGACCCTAGCATATATATCACTCCTTCTCACCTACCCAAGTCGGAGGTGTTCATTCTTGATAGCACTGATTTGTGCATGATGGACATCTCCCAAACCCAACCTAAACTGGTGGTGGTTCCTATCAAAGATAGAATTGAGATGACTGTTGAGGCAGATGGTAATGAGGATTCAGAGCCTGAGGGGTCTGTGAGTTTTGAGTACAACCCGAGCGGTTATATCACACCAACGGATCAGCCTAAGCCAAGGGTGGAATTGCCAGTGGGGCAGAGATCTGTGTAGTTCGAGAGGATGGACCTAATCAGGGGCTAGATGACCTAGCGGAACTGGAGGAGGATATCGCAAATCTGTAATTCTTCAATGAACAGGATCCGAGAGACATGACTATCAACTGGTTTGATCTGGAAGAGTCAGCAGAAGCTACAGGGTGGCTCAGCGACAAGCCAGATGTTATTGAGCAGCCTCAACCAGAACGGGGTCTGTCAGACACGGGGACATCAACAGTGGCCAAAATGGCCGAAGAACAGATAGCACCATCGGAGAGCACCGATGTTAAGAATTTTGCTCGGGATTAGAGCATTTTGAGTACGGAAGATTCTGAACAGTAGACTACACTGAAGCAGTCTGAGCAGGAAAAGATCGAAGATTTGGAAAGGGCTAGAAAGGCCGAAGCCCCTGAGGGGACGGAAGGTGCTGTGCGCACAGAAACAGTCGTAACAGAATCGGATAGCTGCTTGTCGATGGCCGACGGAATGTGGTGGGAAGATGACGACTTGTGTCTTGCCCACACCGATGAAGATTTGGGGACAAAACCAACCGGATGATACCTGGTATGTGGGAGAGGTGGACCACATGACTAGAAGTGGGCGGTATTTCAAGCCCCCGCATTTAGATCAACCAGAGGCGTCCAGGAAGGACAAGGAGGCGGAGAGGCAGAAAGAAAAATTGCTCGAAGAGGAGGCTGTGCTAAAACAGCTTAAGAAGATACAACCAGACATCTCCATCTAGGGACTGCTTATGGCCTCAAGATTTGGGGACAAAACCAACCGGATGATACCTGGTATGTGGGAGAGGTGGACCATATGACTAGAAGTGGGCAGTATTTCAAGCCTCCACATTTAGATCAACCAGAGGCGTCCGGGAAGGACAAGGAGGCAGAGAGGCAGAAAGAAAAATTGCTCGAAGAGGAGGCTGTGCTAAAACAGCTTAAGAAGATACAAGTAGACATCTCCATCTGGGGACTGCTTATGGCCTTAAGAGTTCATAGACAGGCTGTCCTTTCTGCAATGGACAAGGCCAAGCTATCAATCGATACCACGCCTGACCAGCTGGTAGGGTTGGTCTTTCCGGGAGGAGCTTCCCTGACGTTGACCTTCAATGACGAGGAACTGCCGCCTGAGGGCTCAGATCACAACAAACCGCTCTACATCTCTGTGGAGTGCAGAGAGAAATGGATACCAGTAGTTCTTGTTGACACAGGATCTGCTATCAATGTGTGCTCGTCGAGGACGGCATATGCAATCGGGTTGAAGCCTGCGAACTTTGTGCCTACTGCCCAGGTGATAAGGCATATGATAATACCAGCAGAGAGGTGATGGGGACTGTGCAGATTCGGACTCAAGTTGGTCCAGGACAACAGGAGATTGACTTTCATGTCTTGGACATTCCCGCAACTTTTAATCTACTCCTAGGGCGGCCGTGGCTGCACCAGGTGAAGACGGTCTCTTCCACCCTGCATCAAATGTTGAAGTACCCCCACAGGAAGGGGGTAGCCATAGTTTTTGGGAATTCGTCAATCCATCCGCCCCCAGAGGTTTCTACGCCAGTTCTGGAGATTAAACATGGCGCGGAGAATGTGTTCCTGTCAGGATTTACCCTAGCCGAGGCCCGAGTTGTACAGAACATACTGGCTATTGATGAGGGATTATATGTCAGTGCACAGTCTGTGTACCTCATGAACAAGCTCCAGCATATCCCTGGGATGGGATTAAGGCGCAGTGGCCAGAAAGGCATTGCAGCATTGGCTGAAGTGCCGCACAACCTGCATATCTTTGGCCTAGGTTATCTGCCTACCAAAGAGGACTGGGCCAGGAAAGGAAAAGAGATGGCTGGAAGAGCCAGAGCAAAGCAGGCCGAGAAGCGTTATGAGTTGATGCATCGGCCTATCCAGGGTTCCCTAAACGGACGCTTCGTCCGGGAGGGGGAAGACTTCCCATTCTGTGGCTTCCCAGAGCCATGGCTAAATGTAGAGAGGCGGCGGTTGCGGGGGTTCGAGATTTTCTTTGACTTGCAATTGTCTGGGGATGATGTTGCTGAGGAGCAAACAGACCCACCAGCTGAGGTTGAACAGTGCAAGGAGGAGGATTCCGAGAGTGCAGAGATTAAAATGGGGGTAGCACTGGCTTGTCTACTTTCAGATCCTCCGATCGTACATGAGTGCTTGGGGGATGACTTCTCGGTGTCCATGATCAGGAATGAAACAGCTGCAAGCCCATCTTCAAACATTCTGGATGCATCCATTGCACCCTCCCTCGTCTGGCAATATGAGGAGGGATTCTTATCGAGCAACACCGGGTCAGGTAGTGAGCCGGAATCTGATTCCACTGAGTCTTTGGAGTCGGAATCAGGTCCCAGCTCGTCTAAGTCTGAGTCCGGTATTCTTGGGGGTAACAACTTGGATGCCACAGTCCTGTCTAGGTCGTCTTTTTCTTTTTCCTTTGAGTCTGTTGTAACAGAGGAATCAGGCGATTTGGAAGTGGTTAATGAGAATGGAGTAGTTGTGGCTTCTGAGTACTTTTCTGTACCCTTAATTTATTGCATTAATCAGGATTTTCAAATTTTTGATGAAAATGACGAAGAAGAAATTCCTCCGGTTTTGAAATTTTTGCTTGATCAAGAGCATGAGAGGTTTGTAAAACCCTTGGTTGATGAAATCACCCAAATTAATGTTGGTATTGAGAAGGACCTGCGGCTGGTCCAGATTGGGTCTACGTTGTTTTCGGAGAAGCGCGAGCGCTTAGTCGCTTTGTTAAAAGATTTCAAAGATGTTTTCGCGTGGTCCTACAAAGGCATGCCTGGAATCGATCCTGAGATTGTACAGCACCGGATCCCACTTGACCCAGAGGCCCGACCTGTTAAGTAGAAACTCAAAAGGATCCGCCCGGACTGGGCTCTTAAGATCAAAGAGGAGGTCACCAAGCAAATTGACATAGGGTTCCTGTTGGTATCCGAATACCCAACTTGGTTGGCCAATATAGTTCCAGTGCCGAAGAAGGACGGCATAATTCGGGTATGTGTGGACTTCAGGGATTTGAACAAAGCCAGTCCGAAGGATGACTTTCCTCTGCCGTATATTGACGAATTAGTGGACTTTACTGCTGGGCATGCGTTGCTCTCATTCATGGATGGGTTTTTTGGCTACAATCAGATTCTGATGGCACTCGAAGATCAGGAGAAGACTGCTTTCACCACCCCGTGGGGGACCTATTGTTATAGGGTGATGCCGTTTGGGCTGAAGAACGCTGGAGCTACATATCAACGGGCTGCGACCACAATATTGCATGACATAATCCATAAAGAGGTTGAGGTGTACGTGGACGACATGATTGTTAAGTCCGAGGAAAGAGAGGGCCACTACACCGCCTTGCAGAAATTCTTTCAACGGATCAGGGAGTATCGGTTGCGGCTGAATCCTCAGAAGTGTACATTTGGTGTTACAGCAGGGAAAATGCTGGGGTTCTTGATCACACAGAGAGGTATCGAGGTCGATCCTTCCAAAATCAAGGCCATCTTAGAAATGCCACCACCGAGGACTGAAAAGGAGGTGCGAGGCTTTCTAGGTAAAGTGCAATTCATAAGACAGTTTATTACAAAATTAACCTTGACTTGTGAACCACTCTTTGGTCTCCTGAAGAAAGGAAAGAAGTTCCAATGGGACGACTGATGCCAAGCTGCTTTTGAACAAATCAAGCAATATTTACAGAACCCACCTGTGTTGTCACCGCCTGAGCCGGGGAAACTGTTGATTTTGTACCTTTCAGTGACTGAAACTACGATGGGCTGCATGCTCGCACAGGAGTCTGAGGACAAAGTGGAGAAGGCTATCTACTACCTGAGCAAGAAAATGCTGGATTACGAGACCCGCTACACTCTGTTGGAGAAGGCTTGTCTGGCCTTGGTATGGGCCACCAGGAAGCTGCGGCACTACCTGTTAGCTCACTCCGTAATACTAAATTCAAGATTAGATCCCATCAAATATCTCTTCGAGAAACCAGCACTTACGGGTAGGCTAACTCGTTGGTGCTTTTCGAATTCGATCTGAAGTACATGACGCGCAAGTTAGTGAAAGGGAGAGCGGTAGCGGAGTTCCTAGCTGATCACTCAGTTGAAGGGGATGAAGCAGTTGAGTATCTGTTCCCAGACGAGGCCATTCTTTATGTCAAAGAAGAGACTTGGATGATGTACTTTGGCGAAGCGTCAAACCAATACGGGTATGGGATAGGGGTGTTGCTGATAGCACCCGACAATTCCCGTATACCTCTAGCATTCAAACTCCAGTTCAAAGTGTCGAACAATGAGGCAGAGTATGAGACATGTATTGCTGGACTAGAAGCCACCCTAGAACTAGGGGCAAAACGGTTGGACGTCATCGGGGACTCGAACCTTGTTGTATCTCAAGCTAAAGGAGATTGAAAAGTTAAAGAAGAAAAGATGAGAATCTATCACCAGACCTTGGACGTGCTGATTCCTCTGTTTGAGAAACTGAATTTCGCTCATCTGTTAAGAGAGAACAACAGGTTTGCAAATTCATTAGCAACTCTATCTTCCATGATAGACATCCCTTTCGGAGTCTGGATGCGTCCGATCATCATCGAACAGAAATTCGTGCCAGCCTACGAGCTGATTGCTGCCATAGATGAGGTACAAGATGAGAATCCCTGGTATTACGATGTCTGGAACTTCTTAGAAAAAGAGGCGTATCCACCAGGGGCAAATGCCAAAGATAAGAGGGCAATTCGAAGAATGGCTGCTCAGTTCATCGTCTGCAGGGGTAAACTGTACAAGAGAGGTCATCTCAGGATGCATAAGCTGTGTATTGATGCTGAAGAATCCAAGCGCCTGATGGAGGCCATCCATGGAGGAGAGTGCGGAGCGCACATGAACGGGGTGATGTTAGCCCGAAAGATCCTTAGACAGGGTTATTACTGGTCCACCATGGAGGAGGATTGTATTGGCTTTGTTCGGCGATGCCACAAATGTCAAATCCATGCAAACCGCATGAACATTCCGCCGTCGAAGCTGTACAACATGACTTCGCCATGGCCGTTTTCAGTCTGGGGGATTGATGTGATCGGGGCTGTCACTCTGAAGGGGTCCAATGGGCATGAGTTCATTCTGGTCGCGATAGACTATTTTACGAAGTGGGTTGAGGCCCAATCTTATGCGGTGTTGAAGGCATCGCATGTTGCTAAGTTCATCAGGAACAACATCATCTGTCGCTACGGCGTCCCGAATGAGATTATCTCAGATAATGGTCCCCACTTCAAGAAGGAGGTGACCGATTTGTTGGAGAAGTACAACGTGGCTTTTCATAAGTCATCTACATATCGGCCGCAGACCAACGAAGCAGTTGAGGCCACCAACAAGAACATCAAGCACCTACTGCAGAAGATGGTGGAAACCTACCGGGACTGGCCAGATAAGTTGCCATTTGCTCTGTGGGGCTACCGGACTTCAATTCGAACTTCTACTGGGGCGACTCCGTATTCCTTGGTTTATGGGATAGAGGCTGTTCTGCCTATCGAGGTTAAGGTTCCATCATTGCGGGTATTGGCCGAGTGTCAGATAGCTGAGGCAGATTGGCAGCAAAGCAGATTCGAAGAACTCATGCTGTTTGACGAGAGAAGGCTGAAAGCACTGTATCATGTTCAGGGTTATCAATAGAGAATTTCCAGGGCTTTCAACAAGAAGGTTAAGTCCAAGAATTTGAAAGAGGGAGATCTTGTGCTCAAAGACAACCGAGCTTCCATCTACGACCCTAGGGGCAAGTTCAGACCTAATTGGATTGGTCCTTACATCATCAAGTCAATCTGGTCAAGTGGAGCTATCGTTCTGATGGACCTAGATGGCCTAGAGTTCTCCCAGCCGATCAACATGGACAAGTTGAAGAAATACTTTCCCTGAGTGGCTCGCTAGGCCGAAAACCCGAAAGGGCGACCTAGGTAAAAGTTAGAGCATGAAAAATTTGATAAAAACTGAGCTCGCAAGGTTGAAAACCCAGAAAGGGCGGCCTTAGCAAAAGTTAGAGCGCAAAAGGAGAGTGTTAAGACATAAGTGAACCTGAGCCGAACTGCGTAAGGCTTGATTCCCATCTTTGGGATACGTAGGCAACTTCATTCTGAAGTCCAGCCATAAACACTTCTCCAATCAACTTTGTCCGTGTGATCTTGTTGGCCATCTTTGTCTATTCTGCATTCAAGAGGTCGGTTGTGATCTCCCGTGCAGTGCTATTCAGACTAGGGGCAACTTTCCAATTGCTAGGATCCGGGGTTGTACATCTCAGTGATAGATCTCGGGCGTGTCCAGTTGTGATCCATATCGAAAATGATTTTGAAAAGTTTTAATAAAAGTTGGTTTTGCTCAAATTAATCTTTTTACGACTTAGACCATTTTTGGACGAAACGGAAAATTTTCAGTACCCACAACCTTCAATTACATTGATTTCAGTACAGAGTTCTCCTACTCTTGAATACAAATTGAAGTTGCTTTCTGTTACATTCATAAAGAAAACTTGAAAGTACTGATTAAAGCAAATAAATTTGGGGCATAGTTAAGTCAGGTGTTTCTGTGCCCCCTCCCAGAGCTGGTCGAAGCCTCTGATGCCAAAGCAGGCCCAACCTGCGCCTCTTTATCAAGCCAAGCTATGCACTTATCAGAGAGGGTGCAACTGAAAGTGGGAGCGGGGGCCAGAAGCTCTCTCGTCCTCCATGCTGTGGCATACCAAGCTAGCTGTGCGCCTCGAACCGAAAATGCAACAGGGTACTCTATCCTTTCCTCCGGGCAAGTTTGATCATGACCAAACTGACGCCGGAGTCGGAACGGGAAGTAAAGGACACAGTGTGTCAGGCCGATCAACTAAATCCCAGGCTGGCGAGTCATGCTGTAGCTCATCGCCAGTAGATTAAGCCAGGGGCAGCGCCAAGCAATGTCAAGAGCAGTCAAACTGCACATCCATTCGTACCACCATCTCTCATCAGGGGCGTCGACTAGACGTCGCCGGAAGAAATAGCTGTGAGCTGAATATGCTGGGCATGAGTCCACGACCTTCAACTTATCCATTAACCATATCTGGGGAGGGATGAAAAATAAGAGATGAAAGAATAGAGAGGTATATGTGGAGAGAAAAGTGAGAAAAGGGTTTTGAGAGAAAAAAAACCGAGCCTGAGGGCCGAATGATGTGAGAAATATATGTGAGATGGGGTGGGAAACATTACCTGCAGCAGTAGTGGACTCCCCGCGAATCTAGTCGTCTCTTGGCGATGGAAAGCGTCCAAACCCATCAATGTCTCGGCTAGTGTCATGGCGATGCAGCTCTTGCCCTCTTTCAAGCCCTCGGTAACCTCAATCAAACGGGCACTAAACCCACCGGAGCCTGGGGCAAGAAAGAAATGGGACAACATACAAAAGCAAAGTGCATGTCGCCGGAAACCTTGCCAGTCATGGTCGTCGCGGTCGCCGGCATCGGAAAACCGACGAATCAAACTCGGAATGTCCACCACTCCATCACAAATCAATGACCGAGCGTCATGCAAAGTAAGCCCACACATCCGTTCTAAGGCTTGGACGTGGCCGAAGTGGAACTGGGGCACAATTTCTTCGTTGCGTTCAGATTCCATCAAAACTTGGAAATCTTCGAAAGTGGGGCATATCTCTTGTCTGCCAAAGCTAAAGACGTGAGTTACCGGATTCCAACATCTTGCCGCGGCATGAAGGAATGAAAAACGCAGCGGGGTGCGACCCAATGTGAATAGTGCATTTATGCCGAAGCCCCAGAAGTTCAACTTTTCCGAGCCATCCAAGTTGGCGATCCAATTTGTGAGATTTTGGACAAGAAACGCCTCCATTTTGGTGCAAAACTGAGTTAGAATGAGGGAACCACGAAGCTGGAACCTTTATGGAGGATAAGGCACTATTTAGAGGACAAATGTCAAAAAAAAATTGGAGGTCCCCAGGCAAAGTGGTCGGCCGACCACTTTTTCTGGTTGGCCAACCAGTTTTTCTGGTCGGCCAGCTACTTGTTTGGTCTGCAGAACAGAAAACTAGTCGGCAGGCTCCTATGGTGGTCGGCCATGAGCAAAAAGGTGGTATGCAGCTTTTTCTTGTCTCCAGAAGAGAATCTCTAGCTTTCCTGTGTGCTGAGAGTACTGAAGGTCTGAGTTTACCTCTGTTTCGGATGCGTTCCGTCACTTTGTTTGTCTCAAAATGCATTTGCTTATCGAGTTGTTAAGTTTTGCTTATCTAGTTGTTGCTCTTTGTTTATCGAGTTGTTGCTCATTTGTTTATCGAGTTGTGCTCTTTGCTTATCGAGTTGTAACTTGCTAAGGTTTTGTTATTTCTTAGCGAGTCAAGTTGTTTAGTTTGTTGTGTTGGTTCACTACCTGACTTGGTAATACATCGATGTTCAATTTCCATTCAATTTCATTTTTGTGCAAAATGGTGCGATGCAATGCAAAGAATACAAATACAACACTTTTTGAACAAAAGTCATTTTCATTCCATCATAGCTTCTTTTTACAACATTTTACAAAAAGGTACAAGTTAAGAAGAAAATAAAACTGCCTAAGCTATACAATGTGCTACAACTACATGTAAAAAGAAAAATAAAGCAGGCACATCTGCATCAATGTTGTCAAGCTCAAGACCGAGAGGCCCTCTTCACCCTCTTCGGCTGAGCAGACTCTGTACCACCGCCGCCGGCACCACCATCTGAATCGGAGTCACCGTCCTCGGAATCCTTATCGGCATTGCCTCCGCCCTCAGAACTGGAACCGGAGTCGTCATCTCTGCCTGCAAATGTCTCTGACTGTGGATGTGCTGACTCCTCCTCCTCACTAGACTCCTCATCATATCTGGTAGGTGCTCTGCGTCCCCCCCGGCTGCATGCTGAGGCCCCTCTCCTAACTGCTTGAGAAGGCCTGGATGGCCCGGTCTGCAGAGGTGGGACCTGAAAAGGACAGTTTGAATGCATCAGCCAGAGTATGTATATCAAATGCAGATGCAAGAATGATACATGGAGTGTGTGCATGCAGATATATTATGTGAATGTGATGTCTCAGATGTGCTCTACACATGCAATGAATCAATATGATGAAATGTTCAGTTTCCATATGTCATCAAAAGTATGATAAGTGCAAGGAAATTAAAAAGTACCCGAACGCCGGAGGCGTACAGCAGTGTCTCCCTCTGCAGGACCATGCTCTCAAGTTAGGACACCACTCCGAGTAACCCCTCAATATACTCCCTGGAAGGCTGCAGACACAAGTTCAAGTCATCAGCGAATGAATGAATGTCTAAATATCTGAGTGATAAATGAAAACTGTGGAGCATATCAGTGGTGAGTCAGGGTCACTGATGTATCGATGATCGAGCAATGGAGGCTCTAGTGGAATCGGATAAGATGTCCCATACTGCCAGCCTGTCAGCTCGGTCGGAAGATCGGGCCACCCAGCATACTGGCAAGTCAAGGGCATCCCTCTAGCCCCACCCCTCGATGTGCTAGCCTTGCTAGTGGAAGGGACGTCTGCAGCTCGAGTGCGACTTGATGATGGCATATCAGCAGCCCTCCTCGTAGGAGTACGGACGCCTGTTAGTGGAGGCATCAAGTATGTATGGCAGTATGTCGCGTACTCCCCCTCCTCTAAGAATAGAATTGCGTCGACACCCAGCATAAGGTCGTCAACCTCCTGGGGAGTGAGATGCTCCGTGGACCGCATGTCCAGTGGAGGCGGTGAGGGAATCTCCTGAGTGGCATTACCCATCGTTTGACGCATGAAGCGATCCCCGAAAAACCAGGCTCTGCCGGCTGGTCCCTCAAACAAAACCCTGTATCGGGAAGCGCCCCATGCCCCAGGGAACTGGAACCGAGCACATCCGGGCATCTCCAGCCAAGGCTGCCAAGTGATCTGCGAATAGCAAGTGCATAAACTGATTAGATGTCATAAATATGCAAGATGAATGAAAGCTGAAAGCATGAAGAACTGAGAATTCTGGTTTACCTCAGTCGCCCGCACCATGTCAAAGTACTGCCGGAGATATGGCAGAGTCTCCCGGGGCCTGGACCAGCACTGACCCTCAAATCTGCGTGAATAAGGGATCTCGAGAGGTGCCTCAACCTCGAGCTCAGGGGCGAGTGTCGAAAAGTAGGCATAAACCCACAGCTGTGAAAGGCAAGACAATGGCTGTCAGAATACAGAATATATAGGAAATGCAGAATGCTGAGTGTAGAATGTAATGTGTGTCGTGTGCAGTATGCAGATAATGAAAAATAGAAATGTAAGTCAAGAGGGCAGAATGTACCTCCCAGGCTCGCCAGTAGCCACCTCTATGGTCCCCCACTCTCGGGACGTCGCGCTCATGTAGCAATAAAGGGTAGCGAGGCCAGTGCCGCCTCAATCAAAGTGCCGAACCTGTGATAGGTCTACCAGAACACTGAGCAGATAAAGCCCAACTGTGTTCCCCCTATCGAAGAACAGAGTGGTCCCGAGCAGGAACATCAAAAATCCCCAGTCATACTGCTGTACGGCCTCAATAGTCTCAGGTATAGTCCCTCTGTACTGCTCGGAGAACCAGGTGTACCTGACCATGCATGGTGATCTGTAGTGCGGCATATGAGCTCTGAGCAGATAAGTCCAAGCCGCCTCCCACTCACCTATATCGGTATCGTATAGGATCGGCCGACCTGCCACGTCAAGGCCCATCAGTATGGAAAAGTCATACGGGGTTATCGTCATGTCCCCGGTGGCCGAAAAATGAAAGGAGTTAGTGGTGTCCCACCATCTCTCTACAAGTGCGCCCAGAAGGGTCCTGCTCGCTGGATGATGCGACAATCCCGCACAAAATGGGCTAAACCCGGCCTCATCTACGATGTGTCGGACAGCATTTGGGAGCTCCATATACCACTCCTTAGCAATGATCGACCCGTACCCCTGTGTGAAACGGGAAGATACCTGCATGTAGAATGAACAGATGTATTCAGTTCCAAAGTTAAAAGAATGTTGTGTTATGGACTGTGTGTTCAGATTGAGCAGTGTTCTGAGCCGTGTGCAAATTAAATAGAATGCTACGTTATGGATTGTATGTTCAGATTGAGCAATGTTCTGAGCCGTGTGCAAATTAAAAGAATGCTGTGTTATGGACTGTGTGTTCAGATTGAGCAGTGTTGTGAGCCATATGCAAATTAAATAGAATGCTGTGTTATGGACTGTGTGTTCAGATTGAGCAGTGTTCTGAGCCGTGTGCAAATTAAATAGAATGCTGTGTTATGAACTGTGTATTCAGATTGAGGAGTGTTGTGAGCCGTGTGCAAATTGAAAAGAATGTTGTGTTATGAACTGTGTGTTCAGATTGAGCAGTGTTCTGAGCCGTGTGCAAATTAAATAGAAAACTTGCGTTATGAACTGTGTGTTCAGATTGAGCAAAACCCTGCATTATGAACTGCGTGTTCAGATTGAGCAAACTACGTTATGAACTGCGTGTTCAGATTGAGCAAACCCTGCGTTATGAACTGTGTGTTCAGATTGAGCAAACTGCGTTATGAACTGCGTGTTCAGATTGAGCAAAAACTTGCGTTATGAACTGTGTGTTTAGATTGAGCAAAAACTACACTATGAACTGTGTGTTCAGATTGAGCAAAACTGCGTTATGAACTGCGTGTTCAGATTTAGCAAAAACTTGCGTTATGAACTGTGTGTTCAGATTGAGCAAAACTGCGTTATGAACTGTGTGTTCAGGTTGAGCAAAAACTGCGTTATGAACTGTGTGTTCAGATTGAGCAGAATACTGTGTTATGAACTGCGTGTTCAGATTAAACAGTGTGCTATGTTATGAGTTGTGTGCCCAAAATGAGCTGTGTGCCAAATTAACAAAGTGTTGTGTTTTGAGTTGTGTGCCCGAAATGAGCTGTGTGCCCAAAAGAGTTGCGTGCTAAATGAACAGAATATTGTATTGTGAGCTGCGTGCCAAACAGAGTGTTATGTATGAGCTGTGTACTGAGTGAACTGGATGCTGTGTGTAGGTTATGTTCAGAACATGCAGAAGTACTGTGTATGTGAATGTGTTCGGAACGAGCAGATAAAATACATAGCGAAAGCATGAAATGTGCAAGGAATGCAAAATACTTCGTAGGGAATGTAAAAGTGAAGTACGTACCTCTTGCGCATGATGAGACAGATGAGACTCAAGCTCCCGTAGCAGTAAGCTGTGGGCGCCTGTCACGCGAAATCAGTAAAATGATTGAAGGTACTGGGAGGTAGTATATGCTCCTGCGGGTGGTACCTCTCCGGGTCGAACAGCCGTATCCTCGGAGGCAGTGGCATAACGTCCGGCTCATCCTCCACTCTCGAGGAGCCTCCGCCGTATGGAATATCGTCAGCCATCTGAGAAAAGATGCAAAAAAGATGCAAAAACGAGCAAAATGAGCCGAAATTGCAAAAAGTCAACAAAAGTCAACTCTCGGGAAGAGAAAAAGTCAACAAAAGTCAATGCCCTGGAAAAAGTGCTAAACTTCGAGACAAACATACCTCAAGTGGTGAAAACGGAGAAAGAAGCTCTGAAAACAAATTCTAATTAGTTCAAAACGAAGGGAATCGAAAGTTTTCACGAAACAACTTCGTGTGGGGCGTTGGAAAAAGCGTATAAAGTGCAGATCTGAGAGGGAAAAGGGTCTAGGAGCAAAGGGGAATGTATTTCGGCCTTGGAGGTGTGATGAAAAGTGATTTAGAGTTGTGTACTTAAAGATCCGGCCTTGAAATTACAAAACTGTCCCTGTTTTCATAAACTAGTCGGCCGACCATTTTTTCTGGCTGGCCGACCACTTAGGTGGTCAACAACTGGTCGGCCATTGTTCTAGGTGGTCAGCCACCATCCTGGATGATCTCCGAGGTCCCATTGTCCTCCCTGTGTGTTTTGGTGATGATTGAAGTCCTCGGCTCTCGAGAAAGTGCAAGAAAAGTACACTTTTCGGCTCAAAATCGTCCCCGTAGGAACTTTGATTCAAGTCTTCGATGCGTGGCTCATCAATTACTTGTCACGAGCAAGGTGTATCCTTTTGAATACTTCGTGACCCCTCCGAGAGGTAACTCGGAGGTTCAGGTTCAATTGCTTGTGTTAAGATTTGTACCTCCTTTTTCAATATTTTGCTTCGAACGTACTTTTGGAGTTGGAAATTTCAAATGCTTTGTTATGCACACCACTCGTCGCATTGTTATGCACGTTTCTCTCGTATTGTCAGGCACACTTTATTTGCGTTGTTATGCTCATTTTTGCTCTCATTGTTTTGCACATTCCTTTTGCATTGTTATGCATTTCACTCGCATTGTTATGCACACATTTAGGTTACATTGTCATGCACCCATTCACTTGCATTGTTATGCACGCTCCACTTGCGTTGTCACGCACTTTTCACTTGCATTGCTATGCATGTTTCCATCAGCATTATGTGCACGCGTTTATATTGCATCTTGATGTAACGTTGAACATATGTTGTTACTATATTGTACCTGTTGAATTTCTTTCTTTTGCAGGCACGATATTGTATATACGGTTCATTTGAAGCTGGCGCGACTAGACGATATTGTATGTACGGTTCATTTGAGGCTGGTGCAACCAGACGGTAATGTATTTACTCCGCGTGAGACGTAACGAGAATTGTATAATTCTCTTACATCCTTTCTGCATGTAATGTGGTTTGGTTCGTATTCGCTTGCTTAAACTGTTGCATTTATTGTGTATAATTGCTTCATTACAGCTTTCTTTGCATGATCATAAGTTATATTCAACATTGTGCATGTCATTTGCTCTTGGCCCTGCCTGCGGGCACATCTCTTTGTTATCTTGCCTGTTTGTCTAACTCTTCAGCCTTGTCAAAAATGGGTCGTCCCTGGGCTTTGACATTCACTCCCATCATTTATGACTTCCGAGTTTTGTCAAAGAGGGGCAACTGTAGACACCCCATTTTTGACCGACCTTAAGACTCAGACGTCATCGATTGAGCGCTCGGTGATAGTGCATGTTGTGCTAGTTTCGAGTTTCCGAAGTTTTAGCTGAGAGCCTTGCCTTCTGGCTTCTGAACTCTTTGTGCTTTGGCTCGGTTTGTGGACCAACCCTTGTTTCTCTTCCCTGGAGGGAGGGAGATTGTCTGTGGACCACCTCTTTGTGGTCGTAGACCACTTTTCTCGTTTGCAGACTAGTTTCCGGTTTTTGGAGCCTTCAATCACGTGCCTTGTCTCGGGACCGCTTAACGTTCTCCGTTTGATGTGATTTTTGAACCACACCTTGTTGCCTCTGTCTAGAGGGACACTGTGGTCTGGGAGACCACTTTTGTGATCGTAAACCACTTTTGGTGCCGGTAGACTAATTTTCGTGGCTTTCGGCCGCATGCTTTGCCTCCCGAGAACTTTCGTCTTGCATTCTTTTTGGTTTGTTTTTGGTACAAACCTTGTTTTCCTTGTTTAGAAGGTGGTACAAGGGTGGGAGACCAGTTCTTCCCCTTGGAGACCATTTTTTCTTCTCGCCAGCCAGTTTTCTGGTCTGCCAACTGGTCTCCTTGGTCTTTGGGCCATCTTTTCTGGTCGGCCACCACACTACTGCATTGTTTTCATGCTCTAGACCTCCTCCCACCATGGCCGACCAATTTTTGTCCTGGGAGACCACTTGTGGTGGTCGGCCAACCACTTCAAGTAGCTGGCCGACCACTTCAAGTGGTCGGCTGCTTTTTATCACCTTTTTGGAGATATTTTCTCTCCAGCTGTCACAGCTAGAAGGCACCAGAACCATCCTCCATACACTATGGAGGGATGGCCTTGAACCCTAAGCTTGTCCAACAAGCTTGAGCTTTGTTCTCTATAAAGGAGGACCTCCTCCCTCATGCTTTAGGTTCAGATTTTGTGCCTTAAGCTATACATACACATCTTTATATCTATCTTGCTCTTGTTCTCCATTTTTGTGCCTTAAAGTGTAGTTTTATCATACTTTAACACACAAACACACACTCAAACACCATCCTTTTGTTGCTGAGGTGCTTAGGAGCTGGTTTTGGTGTTGTTGGATTAGTTTGAGCTTGGAAAACCTGCTGGAGTTGTGGTTTTGAAGGTGTTCATCAAGGGTGAGCTTCTAACCCTTAAATCCCTTGATTTTGCTTAAGCTTTTGGACCTATTTTCATGCTGATTTAAGCTTAACTCTTAACTACAAAAAGTTTTGTTTTTGCATGCTTAAAATGTTTGTTTAAGGTCACTTTTTTGTTGGGGGTGGTCTACCCCCTCTTAGGCCTTGTTAGGCCTTGTTTTGAGCCATCCCTTTTGGCTCTTGTTCTAGCCTTTGCATGACCTTTCTACCACTAAAATCCAGAGGATTTTCAGTGGTCGAAAGACAGTTTTGGGGTCCCAAATAGGAGAGGGTCATCCCCTCTCCTTGTGTTTTGAATACTTACTTCATATGCCTCATGTTTGAGCATGTTTGTTAAGCTTATGTTGGCCATATCTTAGCATGTATTTGGAATTATTTTGGCATGGCATAACACTGTTTTAACTTGGTTTGATCATTCCATGCATGCCTTATACACTTGTAGTGTAAATCTTACAAACTAGCTTTGTGTGCCTCATGTTTGAGCATGTCTTTCTAGCTTGTTTTGGGGCCATCTCAGTAGGTTTTTGGTGTTTTTGTAACATGCCTTAGATCTGTTTTTGGTTGCCTTGATCACCTCATGCATGCTTAATACACTTGTAGTGTAAATTTCATAAACTAGTCTTGTATGTTTCATGAAGTAGCATGTCTTTCTAGCTTATGTTGACTCCATTTCAGTAGGTTTTTGGTGTTGTTTTAGAATGCCATGACTCTGTTTTGGGTGGGTTTGATGGCCCCTTGCATGCTCCATGCACTTGTAGTGCAATTCCATGAAGTAGCCTAATGTATGCCATGCTTTAATATGTCATTCTAGCATGCTTTTGGCTTAACTCTAAGAAGCTTTTGTCCATGTTTTAGCATGCTTGAGCTCTAATTTGTGTTGTTTTGGTCATGCATGCCATGCTTTGTATAGCTATAGTGCATTCTAGCTTGTTAGCTTTGTGTATCAAGTCCACTAGCATGCATTGCTTGACCTATTTCCATGATTTGGCATCATTTGAAATGTGATTTTAGTCCATATAGTGTGGCCACACACTTGCATCTTTCACTTATTCAATGCGTTGAAGGGTTTGTCCTTTATGCCTTAAACATGAGCCATTGCGTATGCCTTCATGCGTAAGCTTGCGAGCTATCATTTCAATGTGTTTTTGGGGTTATTTTTGCCATGATATAACTCTGATTTTTGTTGGTGAAGCCATCCCATGCTTGGTCTTGGTAGGTGTAGTGTAATCCACCTTATTTGCCTTGCATTCATCATGCCTTATGCCCTTTATGCTAGCTTGTTTTGGCTTCCTTCCATGCATGTTTTAGTATCATTTTGACATGTTCTAGGACTGTTTTGGGTTGCCTTTGCCATATGCTTCATGTTTGGTATAGCTATAGTGTAAGTGCCTATGATAGTTTCAAGTTTTGAGCTTCATAGCATGCTTCATTTGTGTTGCATACATGATTTGGCATCCTTTAACATGACATTTCAGAGCATGTAGCATTGCCATGTTCCCACTTCATTCACTCTTTAAGTGCCTTTGAGTGTTGTGCATTTGTTGCTAGGCTTATGGACCAATGTGTATGCCATCTTGCCTAGGTCTTTGAGCCTCCATCTTAGCATGTTTTGGTCTTTGTTTAGACCTATTTGAACTCTGTCCATGGTTGGTTCATGCATTTGTGCCATGTATTGCATGCCCCCTTTGTAGTCCTCTTTGCTAGCTTTAATGCTTAAGGACCTTTGCATGCTATACTTGTATTGTTTGAATGATTTGGCATCATTTCATACCTTATTTCAAAGTTTATAGTGTTGTTACACTTCCAGATTTGTCACCCCTTGAGCACTCTTGAGAGTTGCGCTCTTATGCTTAGTTAGTGAGCTTATACATGTCCATGCTTGTCTTGATCTTCATGCCTTAGTTTTAGCATTATGGCCACTAATTTGGGCATGGCTAAGGTCTGCCCATTTTGGTTTAAGTCCATTGAGCATGTTTGATTACATGTTGTTTGCATGCTTATATTACATCGCATTGTGTATGCCATGTTCATCGTATTGTGTATGCAATATACTTTGCATTGTGTATGCTTAGGTTACATCGCATTGTGTATGCCATGTTGTCCATTGCATTGAGTATGCCATGTTCTTAGCATTTAGCATTGTGTATGCCATGTTGTCTACATGCTTAGGTCACATTGCATTGAGTGTGCCATGTTATTCTCCGCATTGAGTATGCCATGTAGTTGCATTGTGTTTTGCATATTATCTTGCATTGGACGTTTGGATGCTTGAGTTGCATTGCATTTGTTTGGAATAGGTGTTAGTCCAAACACGAGAAACGAGGGATGTTTCATACTTGAAGTGATGAAACGTGCCTCAATTCTCGGTCGCCAACGCTCTTGATCATACATGATAGAGTTCTAGGTTTCATGTGTTTATGTGTGCATTCACTTTCATATTGAATTGTACAATTTGACTTCTCGGCTATCATGCATTGAGATGCGTGATTGGTGGCCCGAGGGTCGAGAACCTCACTCCCTTGAGCTTATGAAATGAGAGGAAGGGTGGTTGTGCACACATATCTTGCAAATACATTGACATGCCCTTTCTTGCTCTCTGTTGCAGCAAATTGAAGAAGTGCAGCAACAACTGGCCGGCCAGCCAGAAAAACTAGCTGGCCGACCACTTTTTCTGGTCTGCAACAACAAAAAGTGGTCGGCAGATGGTCTCCCACATCAACAACTGGTCGGCCACCCTCCTACAGGTTCCCATGGTGAGTTAGAAGCTTTCTGGAGCTTGGTGCAAGGTTCTGAGAACAGTTGCAAATAGAGGCAAGTTGAGGCATCGCGACGGATTTCCGAACGAGGCGACCGAGCATGCATATACTCTTCTCCCTTTGAGGCTCCTGATTTACTACTTTACTTAGCTAATTTGCTTAGCTAGTTTATGCTTTGGTTTGTACTTAATTAGCTAATGCGCTTAGCTATTCAATTCGTGTTGTAATAATTAGTTGTAGCTAGTTATTCAATTTTGTGATGTAATAATTAGTTTAATTAGCTTAGATTAGCTAGTTAGCTTCTTATTCGGACCCTCCGTCGAGAGGGTCAATTGTTGTAATAAGCGTGCGTATGTGTGATGCATGTCTTCCAACCCCCATTTCTTTCTCCTTTTTACTTAACCGCTTACGATGGTTAGTTTTAAGGCATATTTCGATTAGCATACCTTATGCTTCGCATGTATGCATCCATTCGTCTGTATTGCATGCACTGGGCTCGGTACATCATACTAACTGTATTGTATTTCAATTCCAATTTGAATACATGTACCAAGTTGCATTTCATATGACATGATTAGAATAATCGAGCCTATTTTAATTGCATTCTCGCATGTGTTGCATTAGGCATCTTAACATGAACTAGGATCATGCATGATTTCTAACTAGTTCTTTGTTTTGGCTCAAAGTACACTGTGAGTGTTTATGCTTTAGCATATTGCATGTGTGTTAATGTTGCCATGAAAGCATGCTTGCCATGAGGCTAACTGCTTATTTGATATAACTGCCTGAATGCCTGTGGGTGAAGGTTGGATTGCTTGAATTGGAACAATTCATTGAAATCCGCGACTTAGCCTACTTGCGAGTAGCAAACTTCAAATCATTTTCACAAACGAACATGAAATGTTTTGTTCCAACTTAGGCGATCTAGTCTATACTTGTATGCTGTGCGCATCACATAGTAATTCTAGGTTAATAACCGGAATAAGAACACATGTGTTTTCAAAAACAAGATATCATGCTTAGTAAAGGCCAATCTTTTGATCGGGCGAGTGGGGGTGCTCATTGCATGACCTTCCCCTCTCGTACCCAAGTTCCCGAGCCGAGGCAATTTTGGTAATGACGGACACGTGGCCTTAGGCACGAGTCAGGGTTTTCTAAATGGGGTACTTACCAATTAGTCCTATTAACTAGACTTATTTACCTACAGGTCCTAACTAATAAATTTAACACTATAAAAATAAGAGAGTGATAAATTTATCACTAAAAATTTATTCATAAAAACAAAGAAACTGATAAATTTATCACTATAAATTTATTCATAAAAAAAAAGACTGATAAATTTATCTTTATCACTTAATAAATTTATCAAATAGGACTTAATGGGTAATAAGTCTCCAAAGTATGACCTATTGGGTAATAAGTCTCCAAAGTAGGACCTATTGGTAGTTTACCCTTTCTATAAATTCCCCCCAAATAAAATATTTAGATGGTGACTCTGTATCTGGCAAAGCAGTCCATGTTTGGTACTTCTTTATAAAAATCAGTTTTCCAAAACGATTTGCCGGATTTGGACTCTTTGGTGATTTATCGGTCTTGCATTGCACTTTGCGAAATTAAATTCAGAACCGTGACTCGAGTCCGAACTTGTAGTAGTTAGAAAACAAAACGGATTTCGCGCCATCGCAGCGTGGATCTTGGGAGTTCTCGGGGCCATCTACATATATAAATTATTCTTATAAAATTTTTATACAAATGATATAGAGGTGATATTGTTATAATTAAACTTCTAACAGGCATTTTGTTTTAAACTGGTAAGTATCAATGTAGTCCCATTAGGGCCAGCTTTGGCTCAAAGTTGACAAAGCAGTCGCTTTAGGCCTTAAAAAATTAATTAAAGAAAGGTCTCAAATATTTTTAACTATCATATAGCCCATAATTTACAAAAAATAAAAATAAAAAACCACCTATACTTAGAAGGTCTCGACAAAGTTCGGCGAAAATTCAAAACTAATAAATGGTTGTTCTGATAAATTATTTGAAATTAATAGATGATTGTTTTTACTAGAAAGTAATTAAAAAATTGGTGAAATATTTAAAATTAATAGATTATTATTTTCCAAACGTTTGGATTGTGTGTAGAATATGATTTATTAAATCAATTGCATTGTTTCTAGAGAAAGAAACTTTTCAAATTTAATCTTCAAATTTAAAGTTGATTAAATTTTACCTTCGACCAACTATGTCATAAAAAATATTGAATGAAATTAGCAATTTTATACATTAAAAAAAATTTAGTTAATAAGTTAGATTATGCAAATTTGATTAGCAATTTTTTAGCTAAAAATGCGAAAGTGGTGATTGTACAAACAAATTTTGTATTTTATAATTAAGATAAGAAACACATATACAAATAATCAATTTTATTAATTAAAATAAAATGGGTACAATCTTTTGTGAGTTACACCAATTACAATGGTGATCTTTTGATTCAATCTCCTAGTATGGTTACAATCTAATGGTTATAACGGTTATAGAAGCTTGTTGTTGAATCGAACAGGTATACGAATTTCTTCAAATTTTTGCGTAGAGAAACTTGAGAAGAGAAGTTTGATCGAGGCATGATCTCAAACAAACAATGAATCAATATCTTAGTGGGTTTGATGCTTGAACACGTAGGAGATGTGACACACTGTTGATGTGCATGGTGATCTTCATAAATCAATATTTGATTAGATTATAATTTTCAAAATGAGATAAATTTGTCTTTTATTTTATAAAAATGATTTGATTTTGAATTTAAGTTTAAATGCTCCACAATTATCTCACTTATTGAGAGATTTTGACAAGCGTCGTTGTAGGACCTACATCTTTTTGTTGAACCAATTAGTTAACTCATATTGTCAAAATGAACCACACATTTGGTGTAACTCATATTTCGAAATGAATTAAGTCTCCTAATTTTGGTGGGACCTATCTTGTTAATGATTTTGATCATCTTAAATTTTGATAATCAAGATAGTTTAATTTGTCTTAATAAGACCTTGTTTGTCATCTCTTAAATAAGTCCATCTTTTTATCTTTTTATCTTTTTTGAGTCACATCAATCAAAATCTTTTTTTTATTTTTTTTACACATCTTTTTATAAAAATTCAAAAAGTACACTTATTTAAGACATCCCAAATCACTCCTAAATCGGATGATGATTGAACCACCTTAAAATTTATGTCCATAGAGTAATGTTTAAGTTATATTTTACTATAGTTTGTTAGCTTTTTATTTGATACTTGAGTTTGGATTATTTTGATTATTTTTTTTAATTGTAAACTTTGTTATATATATATATATGTAAATTTTATGTCAAATTCAAAAAATAAAAATAAAAAAGGTGCTCAGACCATAAATTTAAATTTGGATTTCTTTCGCCCAAAGATCTACGCGCTAAAATACTATGTCCATAAGTACATATTTTTTTTAAAAAGGATCAAATTACCCATTCTATAATCACGTACCTATTTATTTATGAATAATGTTTTGTAACTCAAAATTTGTTGCTCGAATGTGCCAAATTTACGCACCCATACATCTCTCTCTCTCTCCCTCTATTTGTCTCCCTTTCCCTCAATACATTATCCTCACTCTCATCTCCTTCAAGATTTGCACCATCGTCGTTCTCCACCGACGACCGCTATCCATCATTCTTCACCGGCAACCACCGTCCATCAGTAGCAAATTCAGCACACAAAAAAACAACAATTTCAGCACAAAATAACAACAAAACAGCCCAAAAAAAAAAAAAACAACAACAACAACAACAACAACAAAAATAGCAAAATAACAACAATTTCAGCACTAAAACGACAGCAATTTCAGTAGCAAAACATCAGCAATTTCAACACCAAAATAGCATCAATAATAGTGGCAAAACAACACCAAAATAGTAGCAATTTGAGGAAAAACAAGACCAAAACAGGAGCAAGAAGGATTTTCTCACTGGGGCTCTAGTTCGTGGTGCAAATCTTGAAGGAGATGAGAGTGAGGATGGTGTGCTGAGGGAGAGGGAGACAAACAAAGGGAGAGAGGGAGATGATGTGTAGAGCTCTACTTTTTTTAGCTAATCTGAGATATGATTTTTTTAAGAAAAATTAAACCCACTTCGGTGACCTTATTCTTTCTCTCTAAAAACTACCAAACCCACTCCGGCGACCCTCTCAACCGCAGCCCTCACAAACGATGGTGGAATGAAAGAGAAAACTACCCATCGAAAAAAGGAGAGAGAGAGAAAGAGAGAAAAGACCATACCCACCTACCGACAACCCCTTCTCTCTTCTTTTTCTACTCCTTCTTCTTTTCATTCTCCTTCTCTGTTTCCGATATGGCGAGATTGCTGCTTTCCATTTGGCCGGTAAAGCCATCTCTGGCGTCCTCTCTTCCTCTTCATTCTCCTTCTCTTCCTCTTTCTCTGTTCCTTATTGTCCTCTCTTTCTCTCATTGTCGCATCACCTCTCTGTTTGTTAGGGTTTGGTTCTCAAATGTTTGAAAGAGAAACGAGAGGGAGAAAGGGAAAAAAAAAAAAGGTGCCAAAATGACATCATTCAAGGCATTTGAACCATTCGGGCAGCAAATTTTTAAGCTACCCAGCAAAATTGTTTATTTATTTGGTTTCATGTCTCTTATCTGTTCAAAATGAAATCCATCAATTACTCTTTCTCTAAATCCCTAGTTTTCTCTCTCTCTAAAACCTCACCACTGACGATGCCCGATATGGCTTCTTCAACTCCTTCTTTCTTTGCCCACGCTACTTTTGTGTCAAAGAGCTCTTCACTTGGGCCATAGATCCTCGTTTCACCTTATTTCTTCCTCCACTTACGTTGTCAAATCCATCACCGCCGCTAAACGAAGATCATCAAGTGAGAATGATGATCACGAGATGAACAAATTGAAACACCTCTCTTTTCCACCGCCGCTGAATGAAGATGGTCTCCTTTAGTTCTGTTTCTCTCTCCGTATCTCTGTATTCTAGGGCTTGGTCTGATAATCGGAACAAATTGTGCACAAATCTTGAAGCTTGTGAGTCTCGCGAACAGATTGGAACAAACTTTTCTTGATTCAACTTCAAAACTAGATGTATTGCAATGTGTCGTAGCTTGATGTCTTGATTTCCACCACAAGGAATGACGATGTCTCGGTGAATATCTCAACCGCGATCGCCAATTTCCCTTTCTTACCGCTCTCTATCATCGCCATCTTCGTCGCCATCGATTCTAGCGTCGATATTACGCTGCTCACTAGCCTCATTGTCTCAAACCTCATCTCCTCATTGTCCTCTTTTTTCTTTTCCACGAATAACAGCGACAAATCGAATCCTTTTGATAACAAAATTATGTGAAAAGCATTCAAAGTCTCTGTTTCCATATATATATATATATATATAAAGAGAGAGAAAGAGAGAAAGAGAGAGAGAGAGAGAGAGAGAGAGAGAGTAGGTAATTTAATATACTGGTTCGTATAGTCCTCTATGTGTTCTCTCGGTGAGATCTCCATTCACAAAGAATTTGAGTTCTAGAGAGAGAATCAGAGAAAGAAGGTAGAAACAGAGATCTCTCTTTGTGAGATGCATGTGGAAGAAGATGATGATAGTGGCGATGATGATAATGATGAGCTGTGTGTGTGGGTGTCTGTTTGCGGATAAAGGACCTGTATGTAAAATAATTTGAGACTAAATAATTTAAACAGATAACGGATCATCGGTGTGTGTGGATGTGTGTTCCCTCTTCTTTGACTTAGAAAATAATTTGAATAGATCACTCTAAAAGGCTCAAATATTGACATAGATAAATTTCAACAAAAGAGAGACATATTTAGAAGAGGAGAGAGAGAGAGAGAGAGAGAGAGAGAGAGAGAGAGAGATATGTGTGAGAAAAAAGAAGAGAGGGGACACAGAGAGAGGTTGTGACTCAAATCTATTCAAAAAATTGAATAGATAGGAGAAATATGCTTGATAAATTTCAACAGATAAGGGAAAAATGCTTGATAAATTTCAACATATAGGAAAAAGTAAGCTGAGTTTTAGCAGATAACTTCAACAGATAGATTTTTGAACAAATAATTTCAGCAGATAGATTTTTGAATGGATAAATTTTTTGAACAGATAATTTCAAAAGATAGTCAAAAAAATTAAACATATAAAATATTTGAATAGATAGTCAAAAAAAAATTTAACAGATAAATTAAGGAATAAAATTAAAAATAAAATATTCTCCAAACAATAAAGTATACTTCTCATCACAATATTTTACAAATAGTGTACTTCTTAGCAAAAAAAAATAATAATAATAATAATGATCATGAAGCCTAATATCTTATACCCTTCTTAAATTAGACTTTTAATAATTTTCGCAATAAAAAATTAGGTACATATTACATTGATCACACACATAAAATAATAATAATAATAATAATAATGTATGAAAGGCTCGTATCAGAGATCGCTTTGAGCATCAAAATTGTCAAAGCTGGCTCAGAGTCACATTATTCTTTGTGCAAAGTACTTATAATTTTTTTTTTGTTTCTATACAATTACTCAAATTTGGCTTCCCCTCTCTCTCTCTCTCTCTCTCTCTCTCTCTCTCTCTCTCTCTCTCTCAAATTAATCTAATTCTTTATTATTATTATTATTATTTTTACACATTTATACACAAATCCTAATTTATGAACTTATACTTCATTAAATTCTAATTAAGATTTTTTGAACCTTCAAGTCCTGTTAAATTTTTAATAGTCGAAATTGTCTTTTAAACAATGATTGTTCATCATTTATGATTATCTATAAAGGGACATGATGATTTGACATTTGTTTTGATTTTCAAAACTTTAAAACATCAACTTTCAAATTGAAAAAACTAAAAAGAATTTTTTTTTTGAAAATAATGAATTACTATTTTGTGCAAAACTGAAAATTGTGTATCTATAAAGGAGTATGATAATGAAGCATTGAGGTGCAAAACTAGAAAAAAAAAATTTAACATGAAAAAACTGATAATGTTCACAGTTTTAAAGCTGAAAAAAACTATTAATGTTCTCGATTTTGTTGTATAGTTGAATTAAACTAATAATTAGAAGGGAAGAAACGTTTAATCTCATGCTCTGTTTTTTTATCGGTTAGTGAAACAATTATTTGAAATATAACTATGCAAAATTGATAATGTCTTTAGTTTTAAAAATTGAAAAAAATTGATAATATTCTCATTTTTACTAAATAAGACTTATTGGTTTAAAAAATCTTAAATAGAACCTGAACTACCATAAAATTTGTAAATAAGATTTTTAGATAATTATTATTATTATTTTTTTTAATGCGATCATACTTTTACGTAAGGGTGTTCACGGTTCGGATTTGGACGGTTTGTGGATCATTTTGGACTAGTCCGCATTTATGCGGTTTGGAAAAAAGACAACCCGCAACCGCCCGCAGTGCGGTTTGCGGATTGTGCAGATAGGGTTCGCGGATGTGCCGGCGGTTTGCAGATTAAACTTCTTTCTTTAAAAATTTATTTTTCATCCTTATTTTATTTCCATTTTGTAAATATTTATTTTGGGCCATTTTCTCCCCATTTTCTAAAATGCTCCAACATTAATAATTAATGAATTAAAATTTATAAAATTAAAAACATAACAAAATCAATTCGTAGCACAAACAAATCACTCAAAATCTTAAATCAAATCACAAACTAACACAAGCACATTTTTCAAAATCTTAAATTAGAACTTCATATTCATTAAGGAATTTAAAATTCCAAATCACATTTCATCCGGGACAAATTTAGTTATGTAACAATAATAATATGATCAGTATTTATTCAATTTCAGTTGATATAATAGTATTAGCAAATGTAATGCTAGAGTAAGTTCAAAGAATAAATGGTGTTTTGTTTTGGGTAAAAATATCTGGGTGGGATACAGGAATCAAATCAACGGTTAACATTTATATATATATATATATATATATATAAGTGCGGGCGGGTTCTTGTGAGTGCGAGTTGAACTCGCAACCCGTAATTTATGTGTAGTAATATTATTGGTGATGCACTTAATAAGTTCAAATCACACATTATTATTATTTTTTTTAAATAAGTTAGAAGAGGTGACAAGAAATAGTTATCAGCAAGAGGTTATGATTGGAGGATTTTTTTTTTTTTTTCATTTTTTTTTTTGGTTTGGTGAAAGTTAGTAATTAGGTGTTAGATTAGCACCTTGAGAGAGTTTAACTCTCACCCTCTCCTTGCAAGTATTTGAGTTTAGGTCTCTATGCCCAGAGGTAATTGTTACCTAGAGGTCGTTGTCGATATGTAATTGTCGATAGTTAAAGATAGTTTTCAACAGGAAGTGTTTGTTGAGGATGTCACCAATGATAGTGGTAAAGAAGATCGTCAACGATAACTGGATGTGGTGGGTCACATAATTGATTGATTTGCGAAAACCAACCGACCTGACTCAATCCATCTGTGTGTGTCAATTTCCGACCACACTGCCAATCAAGCACTCAGCTGGAAAACACTGGCAGAATAGATTAAGCACGAACGACCTGCAACAGAAAGAAAAGATTCCGGCGGTGGCTCGTCCACCTGGGGGCACTCCGACGATCAAATCAGTAAAATATCTCTCAAAGATAATCACTAGACAAAGCATAAAAAGTATACCTTAGACCCATGGGGGTGCCTCCCTTTTATAGCCAACACAATCCTAGTCCCAATAGAAACCTAGCTCTAATGGACTTAGGATTACTGCTAATCTTGGACTCCCAGTAGGATTAGGATAAACTCTCTAAGAGTCTTATATTTACTCAAACTGAAGTCTTCTCCCATTCTAGGACTCTTGTCCCTTATCCGCTTATCTCGGATTCTAGTATCCTTGCAGATAACCTCGGCCTAGCCGAGATCATCTCGGCATCATGACCAGGACACGTGGCACCCCGGCTGGCACTTCGGTGTCACCTCGGCCACGTATTTGTCATTCAAAAATTATGTCCCCACAACTGCCCCCTAGGTTCTATTACCTCGGCATCCTGAGGTAATGGAACCTATATTATTTCTTCCATTTAGCACGTCGGCTAAGCTCGCTTCATCATCTATTGCCGAAGTCAGAACTCGTCGACTCAATATGACCAAGACCTATAGTCTGCTTTCATAAATGCTTTAGAACCAACGACCTAGTTCGTTCAAGTTTCTCAACCGAAATCGTCCTCCTAGCCGAGGTATTTGCTTCATTGAATCAAGAACTCCAAGAGTTCCAGCATGCGTATGAGCTGGTACGCACAGTATTTCAACCGTTTTCACCACGTGTTTTTCCCTTACTGGACCGGATCTGATATGCGCCATGAAGTCGCATTATTTTTGCGTGCGCCGTCTGACAAGCACGTCGTCCAAGGCACCATAATTGCCATTTTTCATGTTTTTGATCAAAATCAAAATTTTCTCTCTCAAATCCTTCATTGCTGTTTTTGCGAAGCTTTCTGCAATCAATTTTCACTCTCTCCCTTCGGTGAGGCTTTCGTTGCACTTCTTCGCTCACTACCACTGTCTGACACCGGCGTACTTCACACCGGCCTTTTTGTAATCTAAACAATCATTCTTCAATGTTAGGCCGAAGTGCCTTCTTTCCTTTTCTGAATGCATTCTTTAATTTCTTCTTTCAACATGGTTGTATGTGTCTTCTTTTTACTCTTGTACGATTCTATACTTAAAATAATTTGCATGTCTTCAAAATACACCTTAACTGTGCAATCTCTTCGGGGTGTAACACTCGATTGTACCCACTAATCGGTTTACCTCAGCCTCGGCTTAACACTTGAAAATATTTTACAATATTTTCACAAGTGTTATTCACAACTCGATACTTTACTCTTAGCAAGACTTCTGTCTTCAAATTTCTTCCAAGTCTTGGCAATATGGTAATCTCGGCAAGTATAGAGATATTTCTTTCAACATAACCTTGGCTTAACTTGAAAATTTTTCTCAAAATTTCAACAAGTGTTTAAACCAATCTTCTTTTAACATAACCTCGGTTAACCTCAACTTGTAAACTTTTCTCAAGTTTCAACAAGTGTTGGACATGATCTCGGTTTAACTGCAACTTGTAAACTTTTCTCAAGTTTTAACAAGTGTTAAACATAATCTCGGTTTAACTTCAACTTGTAAACTTTTCTCAAGTATCAACAAGTGTTAAACATCATCTCGGCTTGTGAAATTCCAACTCCCAAGTATCATTCTTCAGCCCTTTGCCCCATAATGTGAACTTAAGTTCCACTTGGGCTCTCATTAGGTACGTGGCTTTGACCTTGATATTGCTCTATGGGCAAGGGATCTGCCCCCTGTATGGTTTCCGCATACTCCTTTGTGGAAAAAATTCTTTAACTTAGGCCAAGTTCTTCTCTTCTCGGACTTAATCATCTAAGCCGAGATCTTGTCTTCTGGGATCTGGGATTTCAGATCTGGAATCTGGGATCTGCTTACTTGGGCTAAGCTCTTGTCTTCTCGTGTCCAGTATTATCTCGGCTTTGCTTTGGCGAACCATTTCTCCTCCCTTGTTTAGACGCTTTTGTCCCCGGCGTGTCTTCCTCGGCTCTGGCATACTTTTCTGTCATGGCCATCAGCTCCTCCATGCTTTTCGGCAATGTCTTTGCCAGTGATTTTCGAAGCAAGCAGTCATCCTTCAAGCCGTTTTTAAACGATATGACCGCCACCTCTTGGTTGCATCCTGGTATTCGGTTGAATACCTCATAATACCTTTTGGCATAGGCTCTACGGCTTTCATCCTCGCCGATATTTAGGGCCATTAGGGCATCCACCCTCAATGGCTGTAGCTTGTTTGTCACGAACTTGGTCACAAACATCTCGGCCAGGCCTTCCCAGGTTTTCACAGTTCCTTTCGACAACTTGTGAAACCAGTCCGATGCAGTTTTCCCGAATGATGAGGGGAATACTTTGCAGAGCAACGGCTTGTTCCCAGAGTATAACGCCATCGCGTTTAGGTATAATCCGACGTGAAAGTTGGGGTCCGACTTCCCATCGTATATCTGGAACCTCGGCATACTGAATCTCTTCGGGACCTCAACTTTGTCTAATTCTTCCGAGAACGGCGTTCTCGACTTGACCGGGGAGGTTACCTCGGCATCTTGTTGCTTCCTCTATAGGTGATCTCCCAGATCCCCTTTGGTTCGTCCAAGAGCTCGGCTATCTCCGGATTTCAGTTTCTTTGGTGCACTACTTCCAGTGTCATTGTGAGTCCTTTTGGACCTCCCTCCATTGGTCGCGTCGAAATAGAGTTCCTTCCCCTGAACATACTGATGTTCTTTGGGGTCAGCTTCCTTAGTGCGATGTGTCCTCCGTGAATCTCCCCTTCTTGATTCTCCTCGCCCGACCTCCCTTGAAGGCCGGTGAGAATGTTCCTTGGTCCTATCGTGCTGAGGAGTCATAGGAGTTGTCTTCTGCCTCCCTGTCTGGGCATCTTTCTTGGCCGCTAGAATCGGCGTATCTTGTAATGGGAACGGTGGCTGCATGACGTTATTTTGCATCATGAAATTGACCATTGTTTGCAGGTCCACCAATTTGTCTGCCATCCCTTTTACCTCTTCGTCCCTCCGTAGGCATCTGTCTTTCCATACCTAGAGGTTATCTTCGTTATAGTACCCGCTTTGGTCTGTTTTCTTTGGTACGCCGCCTTCCTGGCCGATGTCTCTCACTCCGTGATTCTGGTTACGAGTTTCTTCGTTACAATTGTCTTCTTCGACGTCAAGGTCAATAGGTCTCTCACTCCCAGTAGGAGTGTTATCCCCAATCTTCTCTTTCTGTCCGTCGTTGGCCATCTATTCTTCTTTCGTTCCCACAGACGGCGCCAAATTGTGTGTGTCAATTTCCGACCACACTGCCAATCAAGCACTCAGCTGGAGAACATTGGCAGAATAGATTAAGCCCGAACGACCTACAACAGAAAGAAGAGATTCCGGCGGTGGCTCGTCCACCCGGGGGCACTCCGACGATCAAGTCAGGAAAATATCTCTCAAAGATAACCAATAGTGCTTAACTCACTAGACAGAGTATAAAAAGCATACCTTAGACCCATGAGGGTGCCTCCCTTTTATAGCCAACACAATCCTAGTCCCAATAGAAACGTAGCTCTAATGGACTTAGGATTACTGCTAATCTTGGACTCCCAGTAGGATTAGGATAAACTCTCTAAGAGTCTTATATTTACTCAAACTGAAGTCTTCTCCCATTTTAGGACTCTTGTCCCTTATCTGCTTATCTCGGATTCTGGTATCCTTGTAGATAATCTCGGCCTAGCCGAGATCATCTCGGCATCATGACCAGGACACGTGGCACCCTGGCTGGCACTTCGGTGTCACCTCGGCCACGTGTTTGTCATTCAAAAATTATGTCCCCACAGATACAGATGAAGATTTTTCAAATCCACTTATGTTTGGACGAGTGACGAATGCGAGGCCACCTGACCTAACTCAATCCGCCAATCTCTTAAGAAAATGATGTTATTTTTTTATACTTTGTATGTTAAAAGAAGACCTTTTATTTAATAATAATATTAGCTAGGGAAATTATACTAACAGTTCTTGTAGTTTAGGGCTTGTGTCAATTTGGTCCATGACTTTTTAATTGTGATATATTTAATCATGAATTTTGAATATTGTTCCAAATAAGGATAATTAAAGATATTTCCTTTGCAGATGACCCATTTCAAGGGCAAAGTGGTCATATAACTTATTTTATATTGATTAAAAAAATTTGAAAACACATCATTTTTATAGAATTTTATTTTTTGGGAGGGTAGAAATAATTTTTTTGAAAAATGTTTTTTATATTTATTTTTATCAAATTAGTTTTTATTTTTTCAAAAGTCAAACATATCGACAACTTTGATATCATTATTCAACCAATCCATTAAATCAAAAAATCTAAAACCAAAAACAATTTATATATTAAACATATTGATTACACATTAAAAACTTAATAACTATCTATTACATGATAACCATCTAAAAATATCTATCAACAACAAATACAACTATCTATTACATGATAACCATATAAAAACATCAATAAAAACAAGGGCCATTTACATACAAGTCCCATTTTGTGAACTTATAATCCATTAAGTCCTAGATAAAATTATGTGCTCCTTCAAGTCCCATTAATTTTTAATAGACCAATTTACCATTCCCTCTCCCTTCCTCGACTCAAGTCCTAGATAGATGGCACCGAAGGCTTGGGGGAGGACGAGGAGGCCGGGGAGGCCAAGGGCATCAGAGGGGTCGTGGAGGAGGAATCGGGAGCGGTAGGAGAAATCGGAGTCACTGGATTTGGGGGAGTGCTTCGAGAGGAGCCCAGGGAAGTGAGATGCCGCCACGGGGTTGTCGAAGAGGTCTTCGCCGTCGATCAGATCGCAGGGGTCGAAACGGAGAGGTGTTTCCACATGGAATGACGGTCTGCATAGCCTCATTACCCTGAAGGCCAGCGAGTGCGCCACCTGCGTACTGCTCATCTCTCTCTCTCTGTGCTTCGAATGCAGTTTGAATTGAATTGAATTGAAGCTACATATACATACAGAGAGCTCTCTCTCTCTCTCTCTCTCTCTCTCTCACTATTTTCACATAGACATCAATTGGGGTTTCAAGAATTTCCAAATTAGCCTAGTTTGGTTTGATTTAAAAATACTTTTAATTTTTTGGCTGGAACATTGCTCCTGTGGATCATAGATGGAACCAACATAGATACCACTGCCATTAGAGAGAGAGAGAGAGAGTTTTGAAATTGAGAACCTTCTCAGTTTATAATATTCTCGATTTTAATCATGAAAAAATTGAGAAATTTCTCAAAATTGATAATTATAAATTTCTTAGTTTTGATAGTTTTGATAATATTTTCAGTTCATACTAGAAAAAAAAATTGAGAAATTTCTTAGTTTTGATAATTATAAATTGAGAACATTCTCAGTTTTGAAATTGAGAACATTCTCAATTTTGGGATTAAAGAGAAAAACGTCTTTTTACATGTAAATGGGACTTATTGGTTTAAAAACTTTTTGACAGGACCTAAGCTACCACAAAATATGTAGATAGGACTTTTAGGTAATTAATCCTAAAAACAACCATCCATTACATTATCATAATCCAAACACATACTAAAAATTTATTTGGTAAAAAAATAAAAATGTAAAAGATTTATTATTTTTATATAATTTTATCTTTGGTGGGTAGAAATAATTTTTAAACATTCAAAAATAATTTTTTGACATTTGTTTTTGTCAAACTAGTTTATATTTTATCAAATTGACAATTTTACCCTTGAAATGGAGTAACGTCCTTATTTAGAATGAGATTCAAAATTTAGGGTCAAATATATCATAATTGAAAGGTCAATGATCAAAATGACATAGGAACGGTTTGTGTAATTCTTCTCCCTATTAGTTATTTATGAAATATGAAAGTTTGACGTTTATTTTAATTATAAAAATGCAGAATATATAAAAAAAAAATTAGTAAATTTATTGGAAAGTCTTATTTTGAGAACTTCTGTATCATTTGGTCCCACTTTTTAAATGGTTGATTGAGGAGTCCTTATCAGGTGTAGTGTGTGACCATTAAGTCATTTTTCAAGCATGGATGGGTATTGGTTAGACAGATATACCCTCACAAGTTAATTGGGAAAGTTTGTTTTTGTTTTTGTTTTTTTGTTTTTTGGAATGTGTGACAAGTATGGTGTGATACTCTAATGTGGCAGGTATTAATGTGACACTACGGTAGGACAACGTAATAGGTATGATGTGACACTCTAAAATTTTTACTCATCCTTAGTGTACCTTTTTCAAATGTGACAACGTGGCAGATATGATATAACACTCCAAAAAAAATAAAAACTCCTTAGTATACCTTTTTCAAATGTGACGTGGCGGGTATGTTGTGACACTCTAAAAAATTAAAAACTTCTTAGTATACTTTTCTTAAACGTGACATGTGACACTCTAATGTGGTGGACCCAATCTGATTGAATTACTGCGTGTCTTTATGTCACCTGCCAAAAAACAATTAGTAGGAATTCACGTCCCACACTGCGCATGTTAAGAACAACCAAACTTTAAAAAGCTACTAGTGCAATTTTCGAACAACGTGACACACAAACACCCCACCACCTTCCCTATATATAAAAACTCGTTAGTGTACTATTTCTAAACGTGACATGTGACACTTCAAGGTGTCCGACCCAATTTGATTGAATTACTGCATGTCTTCAGGTCACTCGCCAAAAAACAATAGTAAGGAATTCACATCCCATATTGTGCGTGTTAAAAACAACCAAACTTTAAAAGCTATTAGTGCACTTTTCGAACAACGTGACACACAAACACCCCACCACCCTCCCTATATATAAAAACTCCTTAGTATACTTTTCCTAAACGTGACATGCGACACTACAACGTGGTTGACCCAATTTGATTAAATTACTGCGTATCTTCATGTCACGCGCCAAAAAACAATTAGTAAGGAATTCATGTTCCACACTCCGTATGTTAAAAACAACCAAACTTTAAAAAGCTACTAGTGTATTTTTCGAACAACGTGACACACAAACACCCTACCACCTTCTCCATACATAACCACGCCACCTGTCCCCCAACTGTACTAACAATGAAAAAAAAGTCAACAAATCATTTAAGGGACCACTTAGTCACCAAAAAAATATTTAGGACCTTATGGATTACAAGTCTACAAAACGGAATTTGCTAATCAATTTCCCAAAAAAATTTAGACTCAAATAAGGTTCAAAATAGTAAAAAAAAATTCTAAAATAGTTTTTTTTTTTTAAAAAAAAAAAACAATAAAGCCCAAACCGCCAAATCAATTTGTATCTACTCACTAACCCGCATGGTCCCTCAATTCGCATATGCTAACTAAGCTGATAGATACAAATGGATTTTTCTAATTCACCTAATTAGAGATGGATGGTGAATGGAAACCACTCGACCCAATTCGAACCAATCCATGAGTACCCTTAGTGGTGGGGGGTGGCTTAGAGGGGTAGGAGAAAGAGAGAAGAATTAAAACTTATTTTCAAAACAAGTAAAATACTTTTTTTTAACATAGATTTAACAAATTTTAAAGAAAATTACAACAACAAAAGAACCAAAAAAAAAAAAAAAACCAAATTTGACCCTTGCAACAAAATAAATTCTGAATTTTTAAATTTTATCAATTTAAATACTAAGGCCTTGTTTGTCATAACCCAAAAAAGTCAATAAGTCACTATCCAATTTAAGTCACATCTTCTTATTTAAGTCACATCACCTCCCTACCACATCACTTCAAACCCAACCCATAACCAACTCATATTTAATAAAAAAGTCAAAAAATACACTTATTTAGATCATCCCAAACCACTCCTAAACTTTTAATTTGTTTTCAATTTAAACCATTTGCCTATTTTTGTAAAGTAAAACTAACAAAAAAAATGATATTTTTATTATTAAACATAAGGAAAAATTGTATTTTTAACATTTTATATACACTGAATTTAATGACTAAAATACTATTTTTTTTAATTGATTTTACTTAACAAAAATAGACTAATGATTTAGATTGAAAAAAAAAATAGAGTTTAAATTAATAAAATAAAAAAACTCATGGTTGATTTTGTTACAAAGCTCAAATTTTATTTATTTATTTATTTATTTTAAATTTCTCCTGAATTTATAAATTTCTTACAATATTTTGAAAATAAAAATATACAGCAAAACAAGGTTTTTATTTTTTTTTTTTCAAATTATTTGGAAACATAAATGGAAAACTATAAAGCAACCATTAATTAATATTTGTAAAATAAAAGAAACTGATTACAATTACATTCCAAATTTTATTATTTAAGCTCCGTTTCTTTTGGAGTAAAATATTTTACTCTAAAAAATATTTTTATATGAAAAGATTTTGCACAAAAACAGTTTTTTGTTTTTAATATTTTTCAGTGTTTGGTTACATTTGAAAAATATTTTCATAAACTCATCTCACTCTCTACCAACCGCTTCCTGGGAACAGACATTGGTCCTGTACGGGAAAGAAATACACCTTCTCGTATAATCCTGTTGACCAAGTCTGCGCTCCTCCGTACGACGTCGTTCAACTACCTGAAAATACACACGTGAGCTAGCCGGCGGGTGTGTGCCGGAAACCTCTCCGATGCCTAAATCAGTAAACTTGACAAATAGACAAAAGCTCTATGAATTCAGGGAGCAATGTTGCATTACCTCTCCAAAGGTGATATTGGTGAGCTTATGTAGGTTTCGCGTGGCACAATTCTGGTAGGACTCTTATTCCCCTATGTAGAGTCCTTCTAGGATTACTCCTCCTTGCGTAGAGTCCTCCTAGGATTCATACTCTTGGAAGATAATGCTTATCCTCCAACACCTTCCTCACTGCTTAAACCAAGTGAGATGGTTCTTCTTATGGCCGAACTACTTCAGGACCGAAGTAACCATTAATTCGGCCCTCACTTTACTCTCCCTTACCTCGGCTTTCCCATACTAAGACCGAGCTATCCATAAGGGAGATAAGCCGAACTATCTCCAGAACCACAGCTTACTTCGGCTTCTCACATGCTATAACCGAAGTAACTATCGAAGACCGAAACCTTCGCGCTACTCCACTCAACCGGAGTAGAACTAAGTCCATCCGAGACCGGGCTAACCACCACGGCTGTGCGACCGGTCTATCTTCAAAGTTACTTCTCCAAACCGGAGTAACCTACATGGCCTTTCTACTCGGCCCTTTTCATTTCGGCCCTAAGGCCCAATACTCAGCTCGGCCCAATTGCATATAAATTACCCTCTCAATTGCCCCTTAATTCCATCTGCACAGCATGATAGGGATTACCTGTCATCAAACCGACCTACCAATACAGCCGAGCTAGAATTTATAAACCTTTTCAACCGAGCTACAAACCTATAGCTATCCCGACCGAGCTGAAAACCTTGTAGCCTCTCCAGCCGAGCTAAAAACTATTTAGCTTATCCAGCCGAGCTAACTTTAAGCCGAGCTGAGAACGTCCGGTCAAAACGTCTCTTCAAACCCAGCAGACGAATCGTTCAGTATTCCAGTGACACGTGGCAGCTTCTAATTGGACTTCCACAGCTGTACAGCCGCCCTCGTACTCCGCAATCATTAAACAGTTCCCGCCCTTTTGGCCCTTTTCATCAAAAGAACTTATTTTTGAATCACACCAAACCCTGTTCATCTCCTTGTCTCTCTGTTCTTCTGCTTTTCTAATTCCTTCCAACTTCTGAGCTCGTGTTCTCACTGTTGCTGCCACTTCCTCCTCCAACTCTTCCTCTCTACCAGGTAAGCATATGAACTTCTTCTTGTTTTCCTTTGTTGTCTGTTTTATATGTTTTTGCAAAACACTCTTTTTGTTGCAAGTTTCATACTTTCTGGAAAAACTTGTCTATAAACTGTTAGAACTTCATAAGATAACCAATAGAATGCCATTTCGATCTTTATACATGCCCCAACCGAAGTAGAACACTGTTTGTGATGTATGTAAGGATATAGGTGAACTGAAACCGAACTAGCACTTGCGCACATCAAAGTAGTTTCAACAGGTCACCAACTGATCCACAATAGCCGAAACAAAACCCACCGAACTAGAAACCATAGCACTCGACCGAGCTAAAACTTCAGGGGCCATGCCAGCATTCTTAGTTCCTAAACCGAACTCAGAAAGCTGCCCCTTGACGTTCAACCGGAATAACAAAACCAAAAGTAGAACCGAGCTAAGCCCAACGCCTTGCCAAAACCGAGATAACACGCTCCTCTTTAAAACCGAGGTAGATCCCGCAGTAATCCATCAAGCCGAAGTAAGACTTCCTTTCCTTGTTTTGTTTTCTATAGCACGGTCGATGATCTGTGCTTAACACCTTGTTTTTCCAATTTGCAGACTTAGGCCGCCCAGACACTTCTGCTCCCTCAACCGAGCTACCAAGCACACTCTTCCAACCGAGATAAATTATTTTAACTTATAAAATAAATGGGGAAGTACAGATTTTTAGTGGAAACTCCAGGGGGTCTAGCCGAATTCCGGAAAGACTACCACATACCAACCGATGTAAACCTCATCCTGGCCGAACCAGGTGTAGACCCTTGGGATAACGAAGGCTTCGTCCCTTTTACCCTCCAATCAATAATTGAAACCGGACTTAGATTTCCCGTCCAACCCCTAATATGTGAATTCCTTAGGCAGACCAGACTGTGTCCAACCCAACTGTCCACCAACACATACCGTATAATAATGGGCATAGACGCTCTGAACCACCAGACCGGTCTAAACCTAGGTCTGGCCGAGATACTTCATCAATACTCAATAGGATCCAAAAACCAAGGCTGGTGCTACTATTTGAGAGTGCGCCGAGGTAGAGAAAAGATAATAAAGCATACACCGGATAAAGACGTTAATGATGACGACTTCTTCTGGGTATCTGGGAATTTCGAAGACCTCGAAGCCCGCATCCCAGGCCGAAGAATAAATTACAAGAAGGGGGAACCCGGTATACATACTTCGGTTTCTATTCCGCCTTTTCTTTTATATTTCGGCTTTTCTTCTCTGAACCGGACTAACACTTGCTTTCTTTTCTTTTGCAGACAAGTCTCACCTCATCTTCAACTACAACTACCCCAGCCTCCCAGTACTCCGCACCGCACTTCGGGTTAAGGAGAGATCTTGGACCAAGCTTCTGAAATTCGAGCCGACCTACCGATACTCCGGTCGCCGAAAAGCGAAGGTGACCGATTTCCTCCTCGAAGAAGGTCCAGAACCGGACCCATCCTTGCCTCAAATCAGACTTGTTCCCCTTACCGCCGAACAAGAAATGGCAAAGAAGAACAAGATGAAAGCCATGCTCACTGCAACCGCCAGGGCCGAAGTCCCACAAACCGGCCAAACAACCGAGGCCGTTATGGCTCTCCCAACACAACAGCCGTCCTCATCTCGCCGGAACAAGCGTGCTCGGACTAGCCAAACCGAGACACGCCTTGTTGACGAGGACGATGTCATTTTGCCACCAAGCCCTCCACCAGACACTCAACCGAACCCCCAACCGGAGTCATCAAACCGGTCTGAAACCAGCAAGTGGGCTCCCCCACTCGTCTTCAACAACCGAGCTATTGAAGAAGGTGATTCCGTTGTTGCTGAGAAGGATCACCTTCTGGCCTTCAACCTGGCCAGGGGTGTCTGCCTTCCCAAGGACATGGAGCACCACCAGAAGCGGCTAAATACCGAGGTGAAATCACTTCGGTCAGCTGCAAAGTCAATGATTGTGGTAAGCAGTACTGTCTTCTTTTTGCTTTTGGAATTTTTCCAACTCCTAGCTCGGCTGAGATGAACTTTCTATGCTTTTGCAGGCCCTTCAAAAGACCACAATAGCTCACAAGCAAGTGATGGAGCTTCGTAAGACAACAAGGCAGGCTGTGAGGGCAGCCGAAACAAAGGCTGCCGAGTTAACACAAGCTCAGAAGAGGGCGGTCGAGCTGGAGGCCGAGGTAGCTCGTCTGACCGGACTAGTTGCCTCGGCTAATAGCGACAAACAAAAAGCTGTGATCGAAGTGAAAGATCAATATCTCTGGGAGATGGCCCAGCTTGAAGCCAAAAAAGACGCCGAAATATCTGAGCTGAAGCAGAAAGCTAATGACGCTTCCAAGGAAGGTTTCAAGGAAGCCGAAGCTGGCTACTCTCTGCAGTGCGAGGCGGCCAAAGACTTGTTTTTCAAGTGCGGCTGGCGAAGTGCCGTGGAGAAGCTCGGTTGTGGACCTGAAGCCGAGGTCTACAACGCTCCCGAGTACTTTATTCCGGCCTCCCTGAAGGAATATGCTGACGATATCCAGAACCAGTTTCTTGGTTCGTCTGATGATGAGGATGGTGATGAAGATGAGGATGGGGAGCCGACTCTTACCCCGGTCGCCACTAATCAACCAAGCAATCAGTCAGCTCGGCTAGAGCCAACAGTGGAGGACTTGACTACAGAGATACCGGTTGATACTACCATCCAAACCGATCTGCCTCCTCAGACCGGACTCCCTGCCAACGCCGGGCTCCAGACAAATGCTGAAGATGAGTTTGACGCCGAACTGGATGCACTTCTTGTTGATTTCTTTCTTTTCTTCTTACTTTTCTTTCATTTTGGAACTCTGTAACCGGGCTACGGCCCCACATTGTACTTCCTTTTTTCTTTAATGAAAAAATCATCAACTCTCATTTCGGTTTTGTACTTGCATTTGACGATATACCATAATCCGGTTTAAGCTATCTAACTTACTAGCCAACCACTCTTCAGCCGATATAACTTACTTCGGCTGAAGAGTATCCAGTGTTGGTTTAATCCAGCCAACCACTCTTCAGCCGATATAACTTACTTCGGCTGAAGAGTACAAAGAGTTGGTTTAATCCAGCCAACCACTCTTCAGCCAGACACTTACTTCGGCTGAAGAGTACAAAGAGTTGGTTTTTCCAGCCAACCACTCTTCAGCCATACACTCACTTCGGCTGAAGAGTACAAAGAGTTGGTTTTTCCAGCCAACCACTCTTCAGCCATACACTCACTTCGGCTGAAGAGTACAGAGTGTTGGTTTAATCCAGCCAACCGCTCTTCAGCCGATATACCTTACTTCGGCTGAAGAGTACAAAGAGTTGGTTTAATCCAGCCAACTGCTCTTTAACCGATATAACTTACCTCGGCTGAAGAGTATAGTGTGTTGGTTTAATCCAGCCAACCACTCTTCAGCCAGACACTTACTTCGGCTGAAGAGTACAGAGAGTTGGTTTTTCCGGCCAACCACTCTTCAGCCATACACTTACTTCGGCTGAAGAGTACAAAGAGTTGGTTTAATCCAGCCAACCGCTCTTCAGCCGATATACCTTACTTCGGCTGAAGAGTACAATGTGTTGGTTTAATCCAGCCAACCTCTAAGTTGTTTTTCCAGCCAACTTAGAATAAAGTGTTTGGTTATATCGACCAAACGTCCTGCAGCCTGGATCCTGATCCTGGGCTTAGGAGGGGTGTTGGTTTAATCCAGCCAACCTCTAAGCTGGTTTTTCAGCCAAACTTAGAATAAAGTGTTTGGTTATACCGACCAAACGTCCTGCAGCCTGGATCCTGATCCTGGGCTTAGGAGGGGTGTTGGTTTAATCCAGCCAACCTCTAAGCTGGTTTTTACGGAAAACAAATATACTGAAAAAGAATCGGATTGTTGTATTGAGAAGGTAAGAAATTACATATACGTAAAAGGAAAAAAGCTAAAAATAAAATAACTTGAGATTTGCTGTGTTCCATGGCCTGGGGATTGCTTTGCCGTCCTCATCTTCCAAGTGGTATGCCCCTTTGCCTGCTAACCCGACCACTTTGTAAGGTCCTTCCCAGTTAGGTCCTAGCTTGCCATCTCCTGGAACTAAGGTATTGCCCATCACTTTGCGCAGTACCCAATCTCCGATCTTGAATTGCCTTGGATGTACTGTTTTGTTATACTTTCTGGACAACTCTTGTTGGTAGGAGGCGATGTGAACTAATGCTCTGTCTCTTCTTTCTTCTGCAAGGTCAAGCTCTAATGCTATGGCTTCGCCATTTAAGTCTGGATCAAAGTTTTCGCTTCGGATTGTGGGGAGGCCAACTTCTAATGGGATGACTGCCTCCATGCCGTAAGCTAAGGAGAATGGTGTTTCTCCTGTTGATCGTCGCGGCGTGGTACGGTAAGCCCATAAAACATGAGGGAGCTCTTCTGCCCACTTGCCTTTTGCTCTTTCTAACCTTTTCTTCAATCCGTCTAGGACGACTTTGTTTGAGGCCTCTGCTTGACCATTTGCTTGGGGATATGCCGGTGTAGAATTGTAGAACTCTATCTTGTACTCTTCACAAAAGCCTCTGAAAATCCTACCATCGAATTGAGTGCCGTTGTCTGAGATCAGTGCCTTTGGTATGCCAAATCGAGTGATGATATTCTGCCAAACAAACTTCTTCACATCTTTTTCCTTGATTGACGCCAAAGCTTCGGCTTCCACCCACTTGGTGAAGTAGTCTGTTGCCGCAAGAAAGAATTTCCTGTTGCCAGGTGCTGTTGGAAGTGGACCTACTATGTCTAAGCCCCACATTGCGAAAGGCCATGGGCTAGTCAATGGTAGTAGCTCTCTGGCAGGTTGGTGTATTTGGTGCGCAAACTTCTGACACTTTTCGCATTTTTTAACATATTTCTCTGAATCCGCTTGCATGTATGGCCACCAGTATCCTTGTGAAATAGCTCGGTATGCCAATGATCTTCCTCCTTGATGGCTGCCACATACCCCTTCATGTATTTCGAACAGGAACGCTTCCACCTTGCTGGGGTGAACACACTTTAAGTAGGGTCCTGAAAACGACTTCTTGTATAATGCTAAGGATGGAGAGAGCCAGAATCGTTGCGACTTTGCCCTTATTCTGTTGGCTTCTTTCTTTTCTTCTGGTAGAGTGCCGTCTTTCAGGAACAGTATGATGGGATCCATCCAAGAAGGACCTAACTCCGCACAACATACCTCTTCTGCTTCTGGGTCCTCAATGCTTGGCCTAGGCAGATAGTCGATTAGTAGTGGGTGAGGAATGGAGGTATCCGCCATTGAGGCGAAGCCTGCTAGTTCGTCCGCTCTGCTGTTCTCCTCCCTGCCAATCTGTTCTATTCTTACTACTTCAAACTTCTTGATCTCTGCCCTGACTAAGTCTTGGTACTTAGCCATTCTTTCATCCTTTGCTTCGTAATCACCAGAAATTTGATTTACCACCAATTGTGAGTCGCTATAGACCATTAGTTCGGTGGCCTTCATATAGGCTGCTGATTTGAGCCCTGCAGGAAGCGCTTCATACTCCGCTTCATTATTTGATGCTGGGAAGCCAAGATTGATAGCTTGTCCATGACCAGGCCGTCTGGAGAGATGAGGACTATGCCAAGTCCTGCGCCATGTCGGTTAGATGCTCCATCCACAAAGAGCTTCCACATCTCCCCTACAAACAATTTCCAGCATGTGGAGGGATCAGATGATGTTGTTGGGTCTGGAATGTCGCTGGAGCTTCCTTCATGATCCATATTTGCAGTCTGCCCCTTGTCGTCTGTTGGGACCAAGTCATGAGTTGTAGGAGAGTTTTGACTTGGTGTAGCAAGGTCTGCTTTCTCCTTGTCTTCTTTACTCTGGTCTACCTTGCGCTCTGGCTGAGTAACCTGCACTAGGGGTTGCGCTATTCCGGCGTCAATTTCCATCCCTAGTTCGGTTGTGTCAGTCAGGTCGATTGGGCAGACTTGGTGGCTTCCAGGGGTGAACTCCGCGACAAAGTCTGCCAAAGATTGGGCCTTCACGGCGGTTCTGGGTTGGAACTTCACATCATATTGTCCCAACTCCACTGCCCACTTTAAAATCCGCCCAGAAAAGTTTGCCCTCTCAAACAAAGCTTTTAGTGGAAAAGCTGTGAGGACGACAATGGTGTGGGCGTGAAAGTAGTGTGCCAATTTCCTGGAGGCCATCATTAAGGCCAGTGCTAGCTTCTCTAGAGGCAAGTACCTTGTTTCGGCTCCCAGCAACGTCTTGCTGACGTAGAAGATTGGTAGATGTTGGATACCTTCTGCTCGAACCAATACTGCACTTACCGCGTGCTGAGAGACCGCCAAGTAGAGGAAGAGTTCTTCTCCAGGTATTGGAGTGACAAGTAATGGTGGAGAAGACATGTATTCCTTCAAACTCTCCAGAGCTCGGTCGCATTCTTCGTCCCACTCAAACTTAGCTTTTAATGACTGAAAGAATGGACGCAGTCTGTCTGAAGACCGGCTGATGAATCGGTTAAGTGCTGCTGCCATGCCGGTGAGGTGCTGCACTTCTTTCACTGAGTTAGGCCTCTCTAACTCTTGAATTGCTTTAATTTGGGAGGGGTCTGCCTCGATACCCCGGTTGGTCACCAGGAACCCCAGAAACTTGCCAGACCCTACACCGAATGCGCACTTAGAAGCGTTAAGGCGCAGCTTGTGTTTCTTCAGGATCTGAAACATCTCATCTAGGTCCTTTAGATGGTCATCCGCATTCTTGCTTTTGACCACCATGTCGTCGATGTAAGCCTCCATTGTTCTGCCTAACAATGGCTCAAACATCTTGGTGACCATTCTCTGAAACGTCGCCCCCGCATTCTTTAGGCCAAAGGGCATGACCTTGTAACAATATAGTCCTCTTGGAGTGGTGAAGGACGTTACTTCCTGATCTGGTTCGTGCATGGCTATCTGATGGTAGCCTCTGTATGCGTCAAGGAAGCTAAGCCTGCTGTGCCCTGCTGTTAGGTCCACCAATTGATCTATCCTTGGCAGGGGGAAACTGTCCTTCGGGCACGCTTTGTTGACCGTCTTGTAGTCGACGCAGACGCGCCACTTGCCATTCTTCTTTGGTACTACGACGGTGTTGGAAATCCATCTAGGGTAATGGACTTCTCTGATTGCCCCTGCCTCCAGCAGGTTTCCCACTTCTTCTGCAACTATTTCGGCGTGATGAAGTGCCGATCTGCGGGTGCGCTGAATGATTGGCCTAGCAGAAGGGTGGACATTGAGTTGGTGGCAGATGAAGTTGGGATCAATGCCTGGCATGTCGTATGGAGTCCAGGCGAACACTTCGATGTTGGAAGTTAGGAATTCCAAGACTTCCAATCTCTCAGTGCTGGACAACGACGATCCAAGTAAGAAGAACTTTTCCGGGTTCTTCTCATCTATTCTAACTTCCACCAAGTCCTCCACTGCTTTCTGATCAGCCGCTTTGCCAACCTCTGCGAACAGTTCATTACTCTCAGGTTCTTCAACCGAATGAACATATCCTTTGGCAGCGCGGCTGCCATTCGTTGTGACGAAGCATTGTTTGGACATAATCTGGTCCCCATATACTTCTTCGATTATTCCGGTGTCGTTGGGAAATCGCATTACTTGGTGGTAGGAGGATGCCACCGAGCGCATGGCATGCAGCCATGTTCTGCCCAAGATAACGTTGTAGGTGGAGGGGACCTTTATCACCCAAAACTCCACTTGTTTCGTCACGCTTCCTGCCTTGACTGGGAGGATGATTTTGCCGACTGGCCACTCCGGCATAGAATTGAATCCAATCAGAGGGGATACGGCAGGGGCTAAGTCCTTGTCTTGAAGCTTTAGTTGCTTGAAGGTTTCATAATACATGATTTCACATGAGCTGCCTTGGTCAATCAGAATCCGCTTGACGTCGAAATCCTTGACTCGAAGAGTGACGACCAAGGCATCGTTGTGAGGGCAATAAATCCTTGCCAAGTCTTTATCTGAGAAGGACATGACATTTGTGGCCTCTATCTTCCCTTTTTTGGCGACTGGTTGGACACTTAGTACTTCTCTGAAGTGCTCAGCCTTTTTGATTGAACCTCTGAGCTCGCATACACGCTCAGGTTCAAAGACTCCATGTATTACGTTGATGACGCCTTGAGGTGGAGCGTCGTTTGGCATTCCATTGGGCATATTCTGGTCCTGGGGGGCTGGCTGTGCCCCTCCTTCTATGTATTTGTCCAGGTGACCCGCCGCCACCACTAACTCTTCCAGATGCTGCCTCAATGGTGTGCAGTTCTCAGTGCGGTGCCCCTTTTCTTTGTGGAAGGTGCATCTGGATCTGTCATCATAGTCTTTTTGGGCCTCGCCTAACTTAGCTGGCCACTTGACGAAAGGCTCGTCTCGAATTTCGCTAAGTATACGGTAGATTGGTTTCTTGAAGACCGTGGTGATGGCAGTGCGGACTCTCAGCCATCTTTTATCTTGGTCCTCTCCATTGTCTCTTTTGCCACGTCCGTTTCTGTTCGGACGGTCTACTGCGTTGACCTTTGCTGAGGCCTTCTTCTCTGGTGCTGCGACCGTGCCAGATTTTGCTTTGGCACGAGCGCCATCCTCTTCCACCCTGATGTGCTGGTGCACTCTCTCCATCAGGGCCTCCATGGTGAGGGGTGGCGTCATGGTGATAGAATCCCTAAGTCTGTTCCCGACTGGGAGGCCTCTTTTATATTGCGCAATGGCGAGATTGGTTGGGCAGTCCCCAATCTGGTTGAATGTCTCCCAGTAGCGACTGTTATATGACCTCAGGGTCTCCTTATCGCCCATGTCGATGGAGAGTAACTGGTCGATCTCCACTGGGGTTTTGTGTTTGTTCTGAATCGCGTTACAAACGCCTCCGCCAGTTGCGCCCAGGAGGCTATGCTGCCCTCTGGAAGCTTCTCAAACCAAGTCAGGCCTAGGTCACCTAGGCTTGAGGGGAATAGGATGCACATCAAGGCCTCATTCCGCCGGTATACAGCCATGACCTGGCGAAAGTGGCTTAAGTGTGAGTAAGGGTCCGTCTTCCCCTCATATGTTGTGAATTTGGGCTGTAGGAAGCCTGACGGTAGGGGCGCGTTCTCTATTGCTGGGACGAATGGTGAGGTCTGCAGCCTTGCCAATGCCTTGTCCGCTGGTTCGTAGGCCGGGCGCGGTATTGGCATTCCAACCTCGACGCTTCCATGCGTCCGAGGAGCCAACCGCTGTAAGGCAGAAACTCTGTGTGGATCGCGCGCTCTAGCGTCCTCCTTCCACCGTGCTTTCTCTTCTAGCACGGTCCGTAGGTCGGACGATCTGGGCAGCTCTGTCTGCCTGGACCTTGTCTGGTGCGTATGCGAGGGCCAGTATGTGCTTCCCCCGGTGTGTGACCTTTCAGACCTCGCCCTCTCAGACCTGGAGTGACGAGTTCTGGAAGATCTGGATTGCGTGTCGCCTGTCCTGGGGCTCTTGTTCTCCCCTTGTGAGGGTGTAGTATTCCTACTACGACTTTCCGAGTGGCGAGGGGGCGTCTTGTTCGTGCGCCCCTCTCCTGTCGCCACTTCTTTTCCTTTCACCTGACGTTTCAGAGATTCCATGTCTGCTGCCATCCGACGGATCAATTCGTCTTGTTCCCTGACGCGATCTTCCAAAGTTTGAGGATCAATTCTGCGTCTTTGTCTTTCTGGGCTTTGCGAACGAGAGGGATGAGGGCTATTATTCCGCCTTCGTCCCCTTGCATCCCTCCTGGAATTTTGTCTGTGTGGCTCCAGGTTCGCCATGGGAGTGACCACAGGAAGGCCTTCGCGCCTTGCACCCCCTTCTGGAGTTAGTCCGTCGACGGCGGACTGAGGTAATTCTTCGTTGTTCGCCATTGATTTTTAGGGAGAAAAAGCTTGATCAAGAGGTTGTTCTTGTCTGACTTCCCACAGACGGCGCCAATTGTACGGGAAAGAAATACACCTTCTCGTATAATCCTGTTGACCAAGTCTGCGCTCCTCCGTACGACGTCGTTCAACTACCTGAAAATACACACGTGAGCTAGCCGGCGGGTGTGTGCCGGAAACCTCTCCGATGCCTAAGTCAGTAACTTGACAAATAGACAAAAGCTCTATGAATTCAGGGAGCAATGTTGCATTACCTCTCCAAAGGTGATATTGGTGAGCTTATGTAGGTTTCGCGTGGCACAATTCTGGTAGGACTCTTATTCCCCTATGTAGAGTCCTTCTAGGATTACTCCTCCTTGCGTAGAGTCCTCCTAGGATTCATACTCTTGGAAGATAATGCTTATCCTCCAACACCTTCCTCACTGCTTAAACCAAGTGAGATGGTTCTTCTTATGGCCGCTACTACTTCAGGACCGAAGTAACCATTAATTCGGCCCTCACTTTACTCTCCCTTACCTCGGCTTTCCCATACTAAGACCGAGCTATCCATAAGGGAGATAAGCCGAACTATCTCCAGAACCACAGCTTACTTCGGCTTCTCACATGCTATAACCGAAGTAACTATCGAAGACCGAAACCTTCGCGCTACTCCACTCAACCGGAGTAGAACTAAGTCCATCCGAGACCGGGCTAACCACCACGGCTGTGCGACCGGTCTATCTTCAAAGTTACTTCTCCAAACCGGAGTAACCTACATGGCCTTTCTACTCGGCCCTTTTCATTTCGGCCCTAAGGCCCAATACTCAGCTCGGCCCAATTGCATATAAATTACCCTCTCAGGTCCCGTTTGTTAAACCTGTGGAAAAGTGATTATAGATTATAACTTAACAGATTATGACTTATACCTGTGAACATAAGCTGTTAATCTGTTTGGTGTAGCTGTGAAATTATGGATTTAAGCAGTAGAGTAGTGTTTGGTTAATAAGCTGTAAAATAACTTTTTACTGTATAATTGTCCTTTCTGCCCTTATATGATATAAAAATGATTATTTTGTCATTTTTTCAGTTTTAATTTAAAAAAAATTATTTCATTAATAAAAGTTAATATAATTAGTATTAATTAATATAAAATTTGATACATTTGATAAAAAATGTAATGGAAGTATTATTGTTACAATTTTTTTCCATTATAAATTAATTAGTATCAATTAATTGCTTAATTAGTATCAATTAATACTAAAATTATTAATTAGTATCAATTAATGGCTTAATTAGTCTCAATTAATACTAAAATTATTAATTAGTATAAATTAATATTAATAATTAATTTTTATTAGTATCAATTAATATTAATAATCAACAATTGTTATTAATTAGTATCAATTAATAATTAATTCATTACAAAAGTATACAATATTAATTTATTAATAATTAATACCAATTAATATTGATTTTTTTAATTAATATTGATTTGTTTCTTTTTCTTCAGAAATATACAATTTTTTATTTTTTAATTAATATAAAAATATTAAATATGAATTTATTAATAATTAATACCAATTAATATTTATTTTTTAATTAATATTGATTTTTTTTCTTTTTCTTCAGAAATATTAATATTAAAATTTGGGTATTGACGAGGGAATTTAAGTAATTTTAGCCTCCCCCCACCAACTGCGCGCTTAAGTCGAAAATTTAAGTACTCCCTGACCAGCTTTTGAGATAAGCTGAGAAATAGCTTAATTTAAGCTATAAGCTGATTAACTTAAGCTGCACCAAACACAACATTTTAGCTTAAATTAAGTTAAAAACTGAAATAAGTAGCTTATAAGCTCTACCAAACAGGCCTATTCAATGAGCCACATTCATAGCAAGCTCACCCAAAGCTCAGCAAAAATGACTTACTGAATTTTAGAATACAAGTCAATTTTGGTTGTTTCAGAAAAATTATTTTTCATTAAAAAATATTTTACTTGTTTTTTGTTCAACCAAATAATAGAAAATCAGTAAAAGATTTTTGAGGAAAATATTACCTCCAAACAAATGGAGCCTTAATGGTTATTACAAATTGTATTGTGGCTAATTTTTGTGCAAAACACAAAATATGAAATTTAATCTATAAAAATAATAACTATACTTTTCAAAGTAAAATGGAAGAGTGGATAATAGTACAATAATCTTGTTAATGACTACCTAAGAAGCATGATTAAGTCCATTGAATCGTAACTTATTTAATTTATTGCATTTGTCTCCCTAAAAAATCAATGATTTATTTTTAAAAATAAAATTGTAGTCCCTTTTTTTGTGACAAACATAATAAATTGAATATATTACGACTATCAGATATATTCAATCTTTTTTGTGAATAAAATACATAAAGTGTGCGATAAAATAAAACGTTCAGATCATCGAAACTGGACCCATCTCTAGTCTAGATTATGGACGGGAAGGAATCCTCCACCAATAAATATGAAAAATATTACATCAAACAGACGACTACCTAAACAATAATTACAAAATCAACATAGACTGACAACCAATCACTAAAATCCAAGTGGCAGTCTCTAATATTTAAGGTTCATTTTTAATAGTTACAATAATATTTTAATGGATAAATTACACTGACACCCCTTTTATTCTTTTAAAATTACACTGTCACTCTCATTATTCTTTAGAATATCAGTTACACCCCCTGTCAGTTGACATCATCAAAAATTAAGTTACTACAATGCCCTTATTAATTAAGTAAAAATTAATAAATAAAATACTCTCCCCTCTATCTCTTAATAAATAAGAATTTCATGATTAACCAATTGACAAAACTAGTGATTAAAACTCTTATAAAATACATATCAAAAGAAAATTATAATTTTTGTGGTTAAATTATGTAACCCCAAAATAATGACCAATATTTATCCCAAGATAGTTATTAAATAACAATACATTTCCGAATACAATATCCTTTCATTTATATACTTCAAGTGTACAAAAGAGTAACACATGCATTTATACATTCATAAGTCCTAACCCTAAATTTATAACATATGTTATAAACAAAAGATATGAAATAAAAGTTAAACATATATATAATTGCGCTAGCGGCTACAACTTTCCAAGACGGTACTTGCTTACAACAAAAGTGAGTTTGAAACTCAATACAAATAAAGGCCTAACCTTGTACAACATAAATACAACAAAAACAAAACAAGAAGCTTTCGACTCCAAGTCCTCCCAAGCTACAGCCTTAGCGGAGGCATATCATCAGAACCTGAAAATGGTTTTCCATATAGGGTGAGCCAAGGCCCAGTAAAGATACTCTAATGCAGTGTATGAATCTTGACAGAATTATAAGGTGAATGCATATGCAATGCTCACGCCAAAAACATTTTACATCTCTTTCCAAAAACCATGTAATGCCAGGTTATATCACAATTCATGAAATCACTTTCTTCACAATAGAAAACAGAGCAGTGGATACAACACTAAAAATCTCTAAGATGTGTCTACAAGTAGGCTACAAGCACTACCAATTGTCATTTTTACTAGTACTAATTGAAAGGCTCAGCACCTATCTGTGTGGGTTTTTGGACTTTCACCATGGACACATAGGCCAATTTAATAACACAACTACACTCTCTACCTAGATTCACCAAGATATTCACCCATTTTTCTCAAAACAATAAACATTTTCAATGTGTTAAAGATGTTACAATATTCAATGCAAATGGATGAGAAATTAGTTTCAATTCACCTAATTCTCATGCAATTTCTACAACAATCATAGTTATTATCCACCGATAACCCAAAACAGATATCTCTAAACAGATAATTAGTTTTCAACACATATATACTTTCTAATATTTCCAAATAAGAGTGATAATTCATATCCAACTCCACTACTACCATCATCATCTTTCCAATTTCATAAAACTAACATCAATTCCATTTTCTCTTTACAAAATCCAACATTCACATTTTAGGGCAAAATTTCCTTTCTTTGAAAATCAATTTCAATGATGAAAATCCAACATTTATCACAACACAACCATATCTACAATCCCATATACATGTTCAAGAACCCATTTTGAAAACCCCTTTTTTGATTTCAAACTAAAATCCTAGATTTTTATCAAAAATTCCCAAATCACAATATCCTTTTTAAAAGACAAATAACTAAATTAAAAATCATAAAAACCTCAAAGAAGAAGAAGACACAAAGAAAAGATGGGTAGAACTTGACGGTACCGAAAACGCGAACTTCTCTGATTAAAACAAAACCCTCGATGTGCTCTACCTTTTTATCAAAGGGACTAGGGTGAGGAAATGAACGGATCAAGAGTATTTAGGTCAAATATTCAAGAGCTAGAGAGAAAGAGTGTGTAGATTTGAGATTTTGGAGTGTTTAGAGAGAGATATATGAAAAAGTGGCTCAAAAAGTGACTTTTCAAAACTAATATACGTGTAGACCACTCGATCGCAAGAATGGTCGCTTGAGCGACCAGACACAAAAAGCGAGGCTACTCAAGCGAAGAACACCACCATCCAAGTACTTTTGTAGGCCTGCAAAAGTATTGAGAGTTCCAAAAGACTGCTCAAGCACAAGAAAGACCGCTTGAGCCAAGATCGCTCGAGCGCAAGAAACACCACTTGAGCGAAGAATTCCATACTTCCAGTAGTTTTGCAGACCTGTAAAAATACTAGAAATTCTTAAAGTTCGCTCGAGAGAAAGAAAATTCACTCGAGCGAACAAGCCAAAATCTGGGCAGCAACAGTTTTGAAAAACTAACTCTCAATCTGTTTCAAACACAACCAAGACACTCCAATAACCAAACTCAACAAGGAATGAAACGAAAGGAGGCATGAATACCCATCAAGACAAGAAAGCCTAGATCCTAAAACAATGAATGGGTCGGGTTCAAAGCAGAATCGTTATAATCTCCCCCTTAAGGAATTTCGTCCCTGAAATTTTAAAGTCAACACAATAACCATTGTATTTAAATTAATTACAATAACTCATAACCATGACCCATCCACTGGTCATTCATTCTCATAAGAACAATAAACAAGGTTTTCAATATTGAGTATACAATTCACTTTTTCCAAACATAAGCATTGTTTTACATTCAATCAACATAACAAAATTTTCAAACATTAACAAAAAGGTCTGGATACTTCTCACGGACTTACATCTCATGTTCTCAAATTGCCTTCTTAACACCATGGTGTCTCCACAACACCTTTACCAATGGAATTGTCTTGTCTCGCAAGACTTGGTCTCGTATATCTAAAACTCCAGCCGGTTGTGGACGCGCCCCAAGGGAGGGGGACTTATGCATGCCACAGTTCGGACTCGTTTTTGTCACGGTTCTTAATCTGAACCAAAGAGTCCAAATCCGACAAATCGTTTTGAGAAAACAGATTTTGAAAGAAGTGCCAAACATGGACTGCTTTGCCAGATACAGAGTCGCCACCTAAATATTTTTTTATGGGGAAATTTAGGAAACCCTGACTCGGTGCCAAAGGCCACATGTCCGTCATCACCAAAGTTGCCTCGGCTCAGGAACTTGGGTACGATTGGGGAAGGTCAGCTATGAGCACCCCCTCTCACCCGATCCGAAGATCGGCCTCTACTAACCATGATATCCTCTTTTGAAAACGTTATGTGTTCTTATTCCAGTTAATTAGCTAGAATTACTATGTGATGCGCACAACACAAAAGTATAGACTAGATCGCCTAACTTGGAACAAAACATTGCATATCCGTTTGTTTGGAAAACGCTTTGGAATTCGCTACTCGCAAGTAGGCTAAAACACGGATTTCAATGAGTTGTTCCAACTCAAACAATCCAACCTTCACCCACAGGCATTCAGGCAGTTTATATCACATAAGCATCTAGCCACATAGTGAGCATGCTGTCATGTTAACATTCACACTCGTGCGAGATGCTAATGCATAAAATACTTACAATGTACTCCGAGCCAAAACAAAGAACATGTTAGTAATCATGCATGATCCAAGTCCATGTTAAGTGGCTAATGCAGCGCATACAGAATGTCACTAGAATAGGCTCGGCTAATCTAAGGATGACATGTGAAATGCACAGATAGCATGTGTTCAAGTTAGATTTGAAATACATATGCAGTTAGCATGATGCGCCGAGCCCGGTGCATGCAATACTGATGAATGATGCACGCATGCATAGCATAAGGTATGCTAAATTAAACATGTCCTAATACTAACCATCAAAGCAGGTAAGTAAAAGGGAGAAAGAAGTAGGGGTTGGAAGGCATGCACACACGCACCCACACTTATTACAAATTTGCCCTCGCTTGGAGGGACCGAAAGAATAATACACTTAATTAACCTACAAGCTAATTAAATATTACAGACAAATTAAACTAGTTAAGCAGATTAACTAATCTAATAAAATAGTAAAAAGTAGCCTCGGGAAGAGGGTCCAATGCACACGCGTCGGTTTCGCTCGGAAGCCCACTGTCATGCGCAAGCTGCCTCTGTTTTCCCTGCTCTGCTCCTCTGAAGACTGCTAAAGTCTCAGGGTTGCCTGTTTGAGTTCTGTGGGACACCACCGGCTGGGAAAAATGATCATCGGCCACAAATTGATCCATCGGCCAACAATGGATGGCCGGTCGGCACTGTAGATGGCTGGTCGGCCAAATCTTCCTGCAAAAACTGGTTTGACAGCAACAGAGGGCAAAACTTGGCATGGCAATGCATTTCAAGCAAATGTGTGCACCACCACATCCCTTATCATATTTATGACTCAAAGGGACATGGTTCTTGATTCTCTGGCCACCAATTGCGCATTTCAATGCGCGATGGCCCAAGGAAACCAAGTGTGCACTTTGATTTCAAATGAAATGCAATGCAAATAAACAAACAAAGGGGCTTTCAACCTCTATCATGATTTGATCAAGAGGTGAAAGATGTATGCAATGATATGCAACCTAGGCATGAGTGCTAAGTATGCAACATGGCAATGCATATAAACAAACAAGCATGCAAAGCATAAGACAATACAAACGAACAAGCATGCTAGATACAATGTGGCTGTTAAGGCATGCAAGCAAGCACGTGACTTCATTCAATCATGCAACTCCAATCATGCGACAACACACAAGGTGAGCATGCAACAACATGCAAAGGGAGTGGACTTAAACTAACATGGATAGCTCGCAAGCATGCCAAAATCAGTGGCCAATGCTATGAAAATGAGGGCACAATGACATGCAAACATGCATGCACACAAGGACCAATTCCTAAGCATAAAGGAACAACTTCTAAGCACACTTAAAAGGAGGTAAACATGGACAATTAGCATGCAATATAATCTCTGAAAATTATGTCAAAGATGATGCCAAATCAAGCAAACATGACAAGCATAGCATGTAATTGGTCCAAGTACTTAAAGCATGATCATATGACACATGAAGCAAATGACCAAAATGGATCAAAACAGTCCCAAATCATGTTAAGGCAAGCCCCAAAAACCACTTAGATGGCATCTAAATGATCTACTCATGGAGGCATGCACAAATGCTTAAGCATGGAGCATACAACACAACCTCTTAAAGCATCAAAGGAGTGATAAAATGCAAGCATGTAAACATATTACAAGGACTGAAATGACATGGTAAGTGGTTCCAAACCACTGAAATGATGCAAGTAAAGCATGCTACACACTCACACACCTAAGGCTAACAAGCCAAAATGCAAGGTGGCTATACTAAGCATGTGATGGTCGACCAAAACAACCAAAAACAGAGCTTAAGCATGCTAAAACAAACACAAAAGCTTCACAAAGCTTGGCCAAAATCATGCTAGAATAAGGGTCAAAACCTAAAGCATGTTAAGGCCTAAACATGGCATTACAAGGCATGTATGCTAAGCAAGCATGGTGTACCAAAACCAACTCAAAACAGTGCTAAATCACGACATAATAAGCACAAAAAATAGCTAAGGCATGGTCAACATATACTTAAACATGGTGCTCCCTCAAGAGGCAAAAATGGCCTTTTTCAAGGAGAGGGGGTGGCCCTTTCCTTCTTGGTACCTCAAGGCACCATCCTCACCTCTGAAATCCCTCAAGATTTCAGTGGTGAGAAGGCCCAAACACAATGGTCCCGGAGCTCAACCAAAATGGCACAAAACAAGGGCCTAACAAGGCTTAAGAGGGGTCAAACAACCCCAAAACTGAAAACACCCTTAACAAACTATTTAGAGCACTAAAAAATAGAACTTTTCTATGTTATATGTTAAGCTAAAAAATAGTTGTAAGGTAGGCAAAAATGCAATGCAAAAATGGGGTAAAAATGGACAAAAGTCTTACCCTTGTAGACCCTCTTCAAAAATGGAAGACCAGCTGGTTCTTTAGGTTCAAATCAGCTCCAAAGCTCCAAAAACAAGCCTCAAGGACCTCAGCTCCAAGAGAAGGTGTAAGTCTAGGTGTTTGTGTGCAAATCTAAGACTAAAACACCTTAAGGGCAAAAAGAGAGAGAGAAACAGATATAGGATAGATACAATTATGCTAACCCTAAAAACCAGAGCCCTCCTCTGAAATTTTTGTAACCCTAAAAGAGGGAGAGGATGCCTCCTCTTATAGAGCTCAATCTTGTAAGCTTACAAGACAAGCTAGCTAAGAGGGAGATCCCTCCATACACGTGTATAGAGGGGAGCCAAGTGCATGCCAGCTGCATGAAAATATCTGCAAAAGCAAATGCACAGTAGCCGGCCGGCAAAAAAAGCAATTGACTGAAAAAAGATAGTCGGCCGGCTATCTACAGTGCCGGCAGGCCAAATATTTGGCCGGTGGCAACAAAACACAGTCGGTGACCTCAAGCCATGGCCGGTGATGGGTGGGGATGGTCAACAAGCCCTACCCTGCCCCTCAAAGGCAAAACACAAGTGTTTGGTGCAAAACCAGACACAAAACAGTCGAGTCGAGAGATCCTGAGGCAAGGCGCGTAGCCGAGACCTCCGGGAACTCAAGACGAACACAAACATGGATGATCACCGAGTGTTCAAACGGTGACGTCCAAGTCTTGAGGACGGTCAAAAATAGGGTGTCTACAGTTGCCCCTCTTTGACAGAACTCGAAAGTCATAACAATGACGGGAGTGATTGTCAAAGCCCAGAGACGACTCATTTTTGACAAGGCCGAAGACTTAGACAAGGCATACAAGCTGCAGATAAAGATATGCGCCCGAAGGCAGGGGCAAAATGCAAGACAAATGCAAGAAGCCGAACATAACTTATGATCATGCAAAGAAAGCTGTAACGAAGCATAACATGCGACTGTTATAAGCTAGCATACACCAAACTACACTACAATGCAGAAAGGATGTAAGAGAATTATGCAATTCTCGATACGTCTCACTCGGAGAATACAATACCTGCCCGGTTCGTCTGGTTGCACCAGCCTCAAATGAATCATACATACAATATCGTGCCTGAAAGAGAAAGAAAACTTAATAGGTGCAATATTGTTAGCAAAATGCATAACATGCAAAATGAATGCAGAATGATATGCAATATATACAAAACTATGTATAATAATGCAAATGAAAATGCAATGCAATTGAAACAATGCAAACGATATGCAATGCAATTGAATCATGATCCAATCATAAGCGGTTCAAAACCACACAAATGTCAAATAGATTGATGGAAGTAACAAGTCCATCTACCATAGAAAAGGTGCCGCAACCCTCAAAGCGCGTACACATGCAGAACTACGAGTGATGTAGACGGACACAAGAACAAGTATTGGGTGGAATGACATGAGTGGGGAAACAACCCGCTAACGAAAGAACAATGATCCTAATGCTGGATGCAAAAATTACACTACAATGTAATATATACAATGGATATGGCATGCAGCCAAAACAAATCTTGCCTAGGAAGGGCATGGACACAAACAAGCCATGTTTAACACAGAAAAGGTGTCGCCACCCTCAAACCAAGTTCATCAAGGAATAGGAGCGTACACATGCAGAACTGTGCTTTAACGTGAAAAGTATGGGCACATACCAAACCAAGCTCAACATGGAAAGGCGCAAGCCATAGATGGAGGGGGTGATGCAATGAATACATGCAAGCTACAATGCGATATGCACTAGAATGGAATAGATACGATGGATAAGACACGCAGGCCAAACCAAATCTTGCCTAGGAAAGACATGTACACAAACGAACCGCGTTTAACACAGAAAAGGTGCCGCCACCCTCAAACCAAGTTCAACAAGGAATAGGCGCGTACACATGCAGAACTGTGCTTCGACGTGAAAAGTATGAGCACATACCAAACCAAGCTCAACAAGGAGAGGTGCGAGCCATAGATGGAGGTGATGCAATGGGTGCATGCAAGCTACAATGCAATATTTACAATATGCACTGGGATGGATGTTTATAGTGGAAATGTATGACATATGCACTATATTACAATGAAATGCATGACATAACAATAAATGCATGACATATGCAGTATTTACAATGAATGCATGACATATGCATGTGTGTTTTTGTTTTTTTTTTTTTTTTGGCTTAGATGCATGACATATGCAGTATTTAAAATGATGCATGACATATGCAATATACAATGGAATGATGCATGACATATGCAATATACAATGGAATGATGCATGACATATGCAGTATTTTTTGTTTTTTGCTTTTGAAATGCATGCTGCATGGAGTGCACGACAACGCAAGTCGCTTGAAATGCATGAGCTTTGTTATTTTGAATGCATGATTATGCATGATTTTGACAACGGGCGACTTTTGAGATGCATGACAATGCATGTACTTGAAATGCGCGGCAACGCGCGGCTTTTGAAATGCATGACAATGCAAATGAACTGTGCACACTAATGCACCAAAGGTCTTGCACCTTCCAAGGATTTAAGGTCTCCTAGACCGTCGAGTGCACAGGACGGTGTGATGCGCAAAATAGCGCGATTGAATGCAATGCACAAGACAGTGCGAGTATGACATGTGTATGACACTTACAAGATGTGTGCGTAACAATGCGAACGACATAACGCATAACCAGCGTGCGTTCACGACAAAGCGTTGTAATGCAATGCATGTGGGGCTACTTTCGAATAAAAGGATACCAAAAGGATACACCTTGCACATATTCGAGTGCCACGCACAGAAGACACGGTCCGAGGTCAAAACGGAGACCGATTAAGCTTCGGGAATGCCATTTCTTGCACTGTATTGAGCAATGAAGGCCCCAAACTATACAGATCTGGCCCAAACAAGGTTGTAGGAGGCTCACCGGCCATCATGGGAGGCCACCGGCTGTCCATCGGCTATCAAAACACATCACCGGCCAAATATTTGGCCGACCGGCAAACAATGTGGCCGACCGGCCAAAAATTGCTGAGTCAGGACAGTTTGGTCTTTTCACCCCAGGTCTTTTAAAATAGGGTTTCAAACCTTATTTTTCTCATTCCCTCTAGCCGAAATTGCTCCCCTCTCTCTCTAGGGCACTTTTCTTCCTTCGTTCCTTGTTTTTCTCGTGTTTTCGCGCCCGTTTCGTCATTGGATTTGCGAAGTTCTTCGCGTTTCGAACACTTTCATCCGAACAAAACTTCGTTTTGGTGCACTTTTTTTGATTTCCGCCTCTTGGGGTTTGTTTTCCCCGAGCTTTACTTGATTTTCGTGCTTTTTCCACACTTCAGCTTTTCCGGCCATTTTTCGCCCTCTCGGGGTTGACTTTTCGGTTGACCTTTCGCATTCTCATCCGATTTCCACTTTCCCGGCCATTTTTCATCACCTTTGACATGGCGGACAATATTCCAGGGGGCGGGACTCCCCCGGATCATGAGATGGATCCTGGGGCCGAGCTTCTTCCCTTGAGTGTCCGCCCGTTCGACCCGGCGACCTACCGGTCGGCGATCCACGTCTTGCCTCCCGACGGACTCCGTCAGTTCAGGAGTTTTGACCGGAGCGTGCCACAGGATCTGCTTCTGCGCGAGCCGGCATCTCATCTATCCTTCGGCGCTTCTGAGGTACAGTCTTCCCTCTTTATTACTTTCCGCAATGTAGAACATTTAACTGCCATAGTTGATTTCATTCTTTAACTGCTTAACCCGGATACACCGATACACTGCATGCTGTAGTTGACTGTGAACATACTTGCAATCTGATATCTGTTTGAATCGAACACGTGCACACACACTGCACTTGCCCTAAACCACTAAAACACACTGACACATCATACACTGTAGTTCACTGTAAACACATCGACACCTGATATCTATTTGAACTTGAAAACGTGCACACGCTATATCTGTACTGAATCACTCAAACACGCTGACACATCACATGTTGTAGTTTACTGTAAGCACACCGGCGCCCGATGTTTGTTTGAACTTGAAAACGTGCACACATGCTATATTTGCATCGATTTTGACTGTTCTTCAAAACTGTACATTTTATATTGCTTCGCAACTGTTTGCTTTTGAACAGGGAGATTCCCATACCGTCTGTGGGTATGGGAATGTTGCCGCCAGGGATTAGTACATGGAGTTGCCGGAGGCAGTTCGCCACATCGTGGACCAGGCAGCCTTCGGCGCCTTCTGCAGAGGACTCTCGCGCCTCACTACGTGTAGACCTCTCCTTGCCGCTCTGGTGGAGAGGTGGTGGGACACCACTGACTCGTTCCACCTTTCCGCTGCTGGGGAGATGACGATGACTCCCATCGACTTCTCGATGCTCACAGGTATCAGGGTAGGGGGTGATCCGATCCCCTTTGACACCGACATGGATGAGTGGGAGGCCGCTCAGATATATCTGCTTGGCGAGATGCCGCCTCTCGCCCGTCCAGGCTTCGTCCGGTATTCAAGGTTCGAGGTCCAGTTCAGGGTCCAGCCAGCTTTGGCCGAGGAGGCTCCGATGACCCAGGAGGAGGTGGAGCAGTACGCCCGCGGCTTTCTGATGTTTCTACTGGGGTCGACTATTTTTGCCGACCGGGCGAATACCGTGCCCCTCTGTTTGCTCAGCGCCTTAGTGGATGTCACACAGATCCTGCGCTATGACTGGGGTGGCGCCGCTCTGGCTACACTCTACGGACACATGAGCTCAGCTTCCCATGGCAGCGGATAGTTGCTCGGGGGTTATTGGCGCGCTTGGGAGGTACATTTTCCTTCTCTGCTTTACATTTCTGCTTTACATTTTCTGTACTCCGTACTGTACTCTGTACACTGCACACACTGTAGTCTGCTTTACACTGACTGTACACTGCTCACACTGTACACACTGCACAATACATTGTGCAACACACGGCTCTGCTGTTCTGCTATTCTGTACTCTGCTTTACCTAATAAGCATACTGATATATATATATATATATATTTTTTATTTTGCAGTTGTGGGTGTACGCCTACTTTCCCAGGCTTGCCCCAGTGCTTGACGTAGAGACTCCTCTTGTCGTCCCATTCTCCCGACGCTTCGACGTGAGGTGTGTGCGGAGGCCCCGGGAGACATTCATCTTCTTCCATCGCTACTTTGACACCATCACCACCGCGGAGGTACGTTCGGTCTTTAGAGTTTGTTTAAGCTTCGCTTTGTACTATTTTTTTTCAATAACAGTAGATAACAAAATTGCATTTCATTTTCAGATCACCTGGTAGCCTTGGGCTCCATTGCCGGCTGAGATTTGGGAGCGATTTGCGGGTGTTGTGGAGACCGCCTGGTTTAGTATTCTCTTGGAGGGCCCGGTCTACCGAGCTTGGTACCTAGGCGAGCGCTTCCTACGCCAGACGCTGGGTTTACAGGAGCAGATAGTTCCAGCTCCACCCCCTGAGCACATGAGGGACACTGAGAGATACACTCTCGAGAAGATGGCTGAGTACACAGTCGGCTGGGATGCGATACGTCACAGAGGCATAGGCGACTACACAGAGTTCATCCGGACTTTTCTTATGCAGCCTTTGAGGAGCGGCCGCCGAGCTGAGAGAGAGAGATCTGCGGTGCCGACAGCCAGGGCAGGCGCAGGGGCAGGGACATCGAGGAGGGCTCGGGTCCGCGGTGGGAGTGGAGCCCGGAAAGGGCGGGGGGCTAGTTGGCCAGCACTGCCCGCGACGATGACGTGCAGAGGGCAGGGCGGGGCGACTTACCAGATCCCCTTTGCTCCTCCCCCGGCTGATCACGAGTTGGTTGGTTTCTACGACTTGCCTCCGGTATGTATTACTGCATTTTGTACAGTCGTTTCATTTCATTTTGTCTGATATTCCGCAGAATACTGATGCTTCTAATCATTTTTGCAGGCTTCCTCTGAGTACACCCGGCAGTCACTGGAGTTGAATGCCTCCATGATGGGGATGCTACAGCGGACTTTCGACCTCCTGGCCCTTTACGGTATCCCGGTATGTTCTCCTAACCACGGTCCCGAATGTAAGCTGTTTCACGCAGTCTGATGCACACCACAACACTCGATACACAGCCCTCATAGCATCTGGTACACTGTACTCATACACTGCATTCTGTACTAACACACTGCTCACGGCATTCATATTCTGTACTCATACACTGCATTCTGTACCGATATACTATTCACAGTATTCACACACTGTACTCTGCATTCTGTACCAATATTCTGTCTTGCGTAGCATACTGATGCGTCTGCAATTTTATGCTTTTCAGCCTCCCTTCCAGATTCCCACTGTAGGAAGTGCTCCAGCTGGACCTTCCGTTCCTGTTCGAGGGAGAGATGAAGAGGGCCGAGTATACCCTCGCACCAAGGCGGGGCGCACTCACATTGGGAGTAGCTCTCGGGCGCTAGTTCCAGATGACGACGAGTCTAAGGTGGAGGCAGAGTTGGAGGCAGAGTCATCGGAGGAGGAGACCGGAGATGGCTCGGACTCGGGCTCAAATGACAGTGCTGATGATGCTCTTGGACCTTCGTCTAGGAAGAGGACTAGGACGGATCCTCAGGCCTGAGGCCACTTGACATTGATACAGATTTTTGCTGTTTATTTTCTTCTTCTTTTTTTTTTGTACTTTTTCCCCTTTTTGCTGGTAGTTAGAGTACCTTGTACTGCCGCAGGCAGATTTTTGTTTCCAAAACCATGTACTTTGAAAAAGATGATGAAATGAAACAAACCCCTTTTTGTCTAAAAAGTGTTATATTTTGTACATTTCATATATTGCATCGCATCACATCATATTACACCTCATTGTAAATGAAATTGATCTTTTGTCTGAAAATTGAACACTTGCATTGTAATAACCAGATAACGAATCAGCCAACAGCAAGACAACCCATACAAACCACTGCTTAACCTGAACACACAGCCCATACTCTGCTGAAGATTAATCTGCATACAGCCCGTAACACAGCACTCGGTTCATTCTGCACACGGCAACCCTGAACAAACAGCCCAATCTGACAAGACGGAATACGAAGGTGAAACCGGCTGGAGTTGAAACACACTCAGATGCCCCAAATTTTCCCCTTTTCTTCTTTTGCTTCGCATAAATATAGAGAATGGCACAGCACTCTGAGCATAAACGATTTTTGAAATTGAAAAAGGGTTTTCAAACCTGGGTATCGAGCCTACGACTGAACACAGCGGAAAAAGACTCAAACAAAAGGCACGACCTAAACACAACGAGACACGCTCGGAAAAGACTCAAAACAAAGTTGAGGTGAACAAAACAAAAGACACACACACGGACGTGTTTACAAAAACGAGAGACCTCAGATCTCGAGGAGCCAGTTCCTCCGGGTATGATTCCCACCCTTTCTCATTTGTGATTCTCACATCACTCGGCCCTCAGGCTCGGTTTTTCTCTCAAAACCCTTTTCCTCACTTTTCTCTCGACTTACACCTCTCTATTCTTTATTCTCTCATTTTCCATCCCTCCCCAGGGTGATTGATGGATGAATAGGAAGTTGTGGGTTCACGCCCAACATTATTGGCTCGCGGCTTATTCTTCCGGTGACGTTCAGTCGGTGTCCCAGGTAAGGGAACGGAGTATCTTGATCCATTCTGATTCGTGCTCCATACTTGGTTCAATACCTCGTTGCTCGGAGGTTGTTGAGGGCTTTCAGCCCTTTACAGACAGCTTCGGTTGTGCCTTCTTCTGGCGAATAGAGTGCCCTTCTGACAAGTATGCTGATAAAAAAGGGGGAAAAGACAGAACACCTGACTCAACTGTGCCCCTAGCTCATCATTTTGACCATTTTTTGTTTTGGTTTTCTACTAAAACAGTTTTGACCAATATGAGAGTTAGATTAACATACTTGTTCGATTTTCGATTTGAAAATCATGCGAGTTAGGCTATGAGCACTGAAAATTTTCCCTTTTTTGGTCCAAGACAATGGTCCAGTTTTGGAAAAGATTGAAATAGTTTTTGAGAAAATAGTCAACCTCAGTAAAAATTTTCAAAAACTATTTTTGCAAACGGCCACTGCTCAATGAGCATGGAACTTACTCTCGAGATGCGCAACCCCGGATCGGAGGCAATGGAAAATTGCCCCTTGCTTGAAAGAGCTGCATGGCAGCGGAAAGTTGCCCCTGGTTTGAATGGCGACTCGTGGCAACTTACGGCAACAGAAAGTTGCCCCTTGTTTGGATGATGCCGCAGCATTTTGCAAACAATCCTCATCAGTGATAATCGAACTCTCAGACACGGAGAAGACGAAGACGGTCAGAACCAATATATGGACACAGTCACTTCGGAAGTGTTGGTGGCTGGACTTCAGGATGAAGTTGCCTATGTATCCCAGACATGGGAATCAAGCCTACGTAGTTCACGGTGTCACAACCGAACTATCGGATTCAGAGAAGGCAAGGATGATCAAAACCATTACATGGACAGAGGCGCTATGAAAGCGTTGGGGGCTGGACTTCAGGACGAAGTTGCCTACGTATCCCAAACATGGGAATCAAGCCTTACGTAGTTCCGGTTAAGGTACACTCGGGTATTTTAACCTTCACTTTTTAGGCTCTAACTTTTGCCAAGGCGCCCGATGCGGGTTTTCGACCTTGCGAGCTTCTTTTTCCTTTTTTTTTTTCTCTTTTTTTCTTTCTTCTTCTTTTTCTTTTCTTCGTATTGTATTTTTTTTTTTTTTTTGCATCTTTTTTTTTTATTTTTTATTTCTTTTTTCTTTCTTTCTTTGTATATATATATTTTTTGCTCTAACTTTTGCCTGGGTCGCCCTTCCGGGTTTTCGGCCCAGCGAGCCTCTCAAAGGGTAAAAGTGTAACAAGTCCATGCCAAATGGTTTTGAGATTGAAGCCCTCTGTATCTAGGAGAATGGCTGTTGTATTCGGCTCTTCGAGCATGTCCGACATTTTGCTGCCCCTAGTTCGAGGGGTGCTTCTGATCTGGCCACACAGGTCTCACATGGCGGTTGACCGTTGAACGTTCTGAATGGGTTCAAGGTTCGAAAACAAACGGATTGAGTCTTGAGGCTGAGAGCGATCCTAGGCTGCACAATCTCAAGAGCGATTCCACACAGGTCTTCACAGGACCGCGCAAAACATTTTGTTTTTGAAAGTTTTTACGAAAGCGACACATCGCTCGCGCTGAAGATAGTGTGGAACCAATCTGGATCAAACCAGGGTCCTTCTCAGTACTCACGCTAACAAGCATGATTTCATTCATTAAAAGGCTTAGCACGCCTATCTTTCTCTCAAATTGATCAAAGTTTTGCAAAACCCGAGGAATTCCTTCCTCTTTGTTTTCATCACCACAGTGTTCAAAAAGGTTTTGGAAAAAACTTAGGTCATTACAATGATTTTCAAGGCACAAGAGAGCATGTGGAATATACTGTCGTTCCATTTAAATCCTCTGGCACAACCAGCCCAAAATAGCAATAAGTACGGAAACATGATAGCCGCAGATGTTTCATTCAGATTTCCTGGTTGCAACTGGCTCCACAGCAGAGACAGACTCAAAAAGAAAGCAAAATGAGTAATTACAAAACAAAACGGTGTTCGAGGCAACAACCATGGAATCACCTGACATTCTATACAAGGGGACTGACTCGCTACAACAAGATAGACCCTTAAGCAAAAAGGACTGACTCAAGACAATGAGACAGACTCAAAACAAAACAAAAGACTGACTCGACACCCAAGCCAGAATTTACAAAACTAGCAATCGCAGATGCTCAAAAATGCGTGCCAGACGCCACATCCAAAAATACACCAAGCGCCGCCCGCAGGTAGTTCACTCCCTGATTACATACTCGCAGTATCAGTATCCTCAAAATCCAATAGCTGGGTAGTAACGGACTTGGCTAAGGTGGGCGGGAGGATAACCTCGTTGTCGATCAAATCTTGCACCTCATGACGGAGGCGGAAACAATTATCGGTAGCATGACTTGTTTGCTGGTGGTACGCATAGTACAAAGCAACGTCATGTGTGAGAGGGAGATTCTTCGGGAGAGGCCGAGGCTCCAAGGGTTTAAGGTGCCCTCTTTCGGCCAAGATCTGGAGTGCCTTGGACAGAGGCATGTAGAGATCGTGAAAGACCCTGCGCCCTCGGGGCAGGTACTTTGAAGGCTGAGAATTCTTGCTAGACGTACTAGCGAAAGGGCCGGCAGGCACTGCCTTGACTTTCTGATCTTTCCCAAGTGCAGGGTTGGGAGCGGAAGGAACTGTTCTGGCATGACGGGGCCTATCCCGGTTTTCTGACTGACTTGTACTGCCTTCGGCTGGAGTGGGGAAAACATCATCCACAGTCTTGGTCATGACTGCGAACACCTGTTGCTTACTCATCCCCCCGGCTTTCAAAGCCTCGACTGCCCACAGCAGTTGTTCAATGGGATCGGCATCTGCCTTCATTTTGTCCTTACCTCTGGCCTCAGCCTGATCGAGGGTTTGGGTTGATGTTGATACGTCATTGCCATAGCCGGAGGCTACCTCGGGTTGGCTAAGTTCGATCACAATCCGTCCCAATAGCGGGGGCTCCTGTGGTACAAAACTCCCGGCATATGGTGCAGCTGGTGGCGAAGCTGACATTCCGTAGGCGAGATCCGCCACGGACCTCTGGAGGTCACCTATCATCCCCATCAACTCGAATGTGGTGGGCTCACGAGCCTGGTACAACTGGGGGGTCCAGACCGGGTGCGCAACAGGCGACCTGGGTGGATGCGGTACATCAACATTGGTCTCACTTTGCAGAGTGATTCCTTGATCTAATGCGGCTGTCATAACCACAATCTCTTCCGAATTCTGCGCCATCATAGGTCTTGCCTCAGCAAGGGGGAACACTGGCTATTCTGGATCAACTCTCTGAACTGAAAGGAAAAACAAGCAGCATTTCAGCCCAAACGGAACAAACACAGGTGTAGCCGAACGACTGTACTCTACTACTGATCACTGTTCCCCAGAATCACTGCCCCAAAACACTGAATCGGATATCCACAGCTATAACTGATTCTCACAAATACCGATACTGGTGCCCTCAGGCCTGATACTCAAACTTTGCAAACTGATATGTGCGTTCCTGTAGAAGATACACTCTAAAAGCACATAGCAAGTAAAAGAGAGCCAAAACACCCCTATGTTGGGATAGGTTTCCCTGTCCTATTTTGTCTGGAGCTAGGGTTTCACTATGCACGCAGCGGTTTCAAACAACCTATATCGAGTAAGCAACCTGTCCTAGCTTGGAATGGTCACTATAGATCTCGACATGCACTAGGTCGAATGGTCAAAAAGGGTGCTCCGGTAAAACCGGGGTTTGTGTTCCCATACTGGCAGAGCCCGCAACCGGTCAGCCTTATGGCCATGCCTTGACAAGACAACCCTCTGGCAAACCGTTCAGGAATAGCAGATGGCCAACACGGTGTCCTAGGCGCACCAATGCACATGCAATGCAAAGAAAACACATAAGTATAGTCAAAATAGGATATCATGAGTTCGAGTCAAGCTCTCTAAAATCCCCAGCGGAGTTGCCAGAAACTGTGGACGCGCCCCGAGGGAGGGGGACTTATGCATGCCACAGTTCGGACTCGTTTTTGTCACGGTTCTTAATCTGAACCAAAGAGTCCAAATCCGACAAATCGTTTTGAGAAAACAGATTTTGAAAGAAGTGCCAAACATGGACTGCTTTGCCAGATACAGAGTCGCCACCTAAATATTTTTTTATGGGGAAATTTAGGAAACCCTGACTCGGTGCCAAAGGCCACGTGTCCGTCATCACCAAAGTTGCCTCGGCTCAGGAACTTGGGTACGATTGGGGAAGGTCAGCTATGAGCACCCCCTCTCACCCGATCCGAAGATCGGCCTCTACTAACCATGATATCCTCTTTTGAAAACGTTATGTGTTCTTATTCCAGTTAATTAGCTAGAATTACTATGTGATGCGCACAACACAAAAGTATAGACTAGATCGCCTAACTTGGAACAAAACATTGCATATCCGTTTGTTTGGAAAACGCTTTGGAATTCGCTACTCGCAAGTAGGCTAAAACACGGATTTCAATGAGTTGTTCCAACTCAAACAATCCAACCTTCACCCACAGGCATTCAGGCAGTTTATATCACATAAGCATCTAGCCACATGGTGAGCATGCTGTCATGTTAACATTCACACTCGTGCGAGATGCTAAAGCATAAAATACTTACAATGTACTCCGAGCCAAAACAAAGAACATGTTAGTAATCATGCATGATCCAAGTCCATGTTAAGTGGCTAATGCAGCGCATACAGAATGTCACTAGAATAGGCTCGGCTAATCTAAGGATGACATGTGAAATGCACAGATAGCATGTGTTCAAGTTAGATTTGAAATACATATGCAGTTAGCATGATGCGCCGAGCCCGGTGCATGCAATACTGATGAATGATGCACGCATGCATAGCATAAGGTATGCTAAATTAAACATGTCCTAATACTAACCATCAAAGCAGGTAAGTAAAAGGGAGAAAGAAGTAGGGGTTGGAAGGCATGCACACACGCACCCATACTTATTACAAATTTGCCCTCGCTTGGAGGGACCGAAAAAATAATACACTTAATTAACCTACAAGCTAATTAAATATTACAGAAAAATTAAACTAGTTAAGAAGATTAACTAATCTAATAAAATAGTAAAAAGTAGCCTCGGGAAGAGGGTCCAATGCACACGCGTCGGTTTCGCTCGGAAGCCCACTGTCATGCGCAAGCTGCCTCTGTTTTCCCTACTCTGCTCCTCTGAAGACTGCCAAAGTCTCAGGGTTGCCTCTTTGAGTTCTGTGGGACACCACCGGCTGGGAAAAATGATCACCGGCCACAAATTGATCCATCGGCCAACAATGGATGGCCGGTCGGCACTGTAGATGGCCGGCCGGCCAAATCTTCCTGCAGAAACTGGTTTGACAGCAACAGAGGGCAAAACTTGGCATGGCAATGCATTTCAAGCAAATGTGTGCACCACCACATCCCTTATCATATTTATGACTCAAAGGGACATGGTTCTTGATTCTCGGGCCACCAATTGCGCATTTCAATGCGCGATGGCCCAAGAAGGAAACAAGTGTGCACTTTGATTTCAAATGAAATGCAATGCAAATAAACAAACAAAGGGGCTTTCAACCTCTATCATGATTTGATCAAGAGGTGAAAGATGCATGCAATGATATGCAACCTAGGCATGAGTGCTAAGTATGCAACATGGCAATGCATAAAACAAACAACAAGCATGCAAAGCATAAGACAATGCAAACGAACAAGCATGCTAGATGCAATGTGGGTGTTAAGGCATGCAAGCAAGCACGTGACTTCATTCAATCATGCAACTCCAATCATGCGACAACACACAAGGTGAGCATGCAACAACATGCAAAGGGGGTGGACTTAAACTAACATGGATAGGTCGCAAGCATGCCAAAATCAGTGGCCAATGCTATGGAAATGAGGGCACAATGACATGCAAACATGCATGCACACAAGGACTAATTCCTAAGCATAAAGGAACAACTTCTAAGCACACTTAAAAGGAGGTAAACATGGACAATTAGCATGCAATGTAAGCTCTGAAAATTATGTCAAAGATGATGCCAAATCAAGCAAACATGACAAGCATAGCATGTAATTGGTCCAAGTACTTAAAGCATGATCATATGACACATGAAGCAAATGACCAAAATGGATCAAAACAGTCCCAAATCATGTTAAGGCAAGCCCCAAAAACCACTTAGATGGCATCTAAATGATCTACTCATGGAGGCATGCATAAATGCTTAAGCATGGAGCATACAACACAACCTCTTAAAGTATCAAAGGAGTGATAAAATGCAAGCATGTAAACATATTACAAGGACTGAAATGACATGGTAAGTGGTTCCAAACCACTGAAATGATGCAAGTAAAGCATGCTACACACTCACACACCTAAGGCTAACAAGCCAAAATGCAAGGTGGCTATACTAAGCATGTGATGGTCGACCAAAACAACCAAAAATAGAGCTTAAGCATGCTAAAACAAACACAAAAGCTTCACAAAGCTTGGCCAAAATCATGCTAGAATAAGGGTCAAAACCTAAAGCATGTTAAGGCCTAAACATGGCATTACAAGGCATGTATGCTAAGCAAGCATGGTGTACCAAAACCAACTCAAAACAGTGCTAAATCATGACATAATAAGCACAAAAAATAGCTAAGGCATGGTCAACATACACTTAAACATGGTGCTCCCTCAAGAGGCAAAAATGGCCTTTTTCAAGGACAACAAGGAGAGGGGGTGGCCCTCTCCTTCTTGGGACCTCAAGGCACCATCCTCACCTCTGAAATCCCTCAAGATTTCAGTGGTGAGGAGGCCCAAACACAATGGTCCTGGAGCTCAACCAAAATGGCATAAAACGAGGGCCTAACAAGGCTTAAGAGGGGTCAAACAACCCCAAAAAACAAAAACACCCTTAACAAACTATTTAGAGCACTAAAAAACAGAACTTTTCTATGTTATATGTTAAGCTCAAAAACAGTTGTAAGGTAGGCAAAAATACAATGCAAAAATGGGGTAAAAAGGGACAAAAGTCTTACCCTTGTAGACCCTCTTCAAAAATGGAAGACCAGCTGGTTCTTCAGGTTCAAATCAGCTCCAAAGCTCCAAAAACAAGCCTCAAGGACCTCAGCTCCAAGAGAAGGTGTAAGTCTAGGTGTTTGTGTGCAAATCTAAGACTAAAACACCTTAAGGGCAAAAAGAGAGAGAGAAATAGATATAGGATAGATACAATTATGCTAACCCTAAAAACCAGAGCCTCCTCTGAAATTTTGTAACCCTAAAAGAGGGAGAGGATGCCTCCTCTTATAGAGCCCAATCTTGTAAGCTTACAAGACAAGCTAGCTAAGAGGGAGATCCCTCCATACACGTGTATGGAGGGGAGCCAAGTGCATGCTAGCTGCATGAAAATATCTGCAAAAGCAGATACACAGTAGCCGGCCGGAAAAAAAAAGCAATTGACCAAAAAAAGATAGCCGGCCGGCCATCTACAGTGCCGGCCGGCCAAATATTTGGCTGGTGACAACAAAACACAGTCGGTGGCCTCAAGCCATGGCCGGTGATGGGTGGGGATGGTCAACAAGCCCTACCCTGCCCCTCAAAGGCAAAACACAAGTGTTTGGTGCAAAACCAGACACAAAACAGTCGAGTCGAGAGATCTTGAGGCAAGGCACGTAGCCGAGACCTCCGGGAACTCCGGAACTCAGACGAACCAACATGGATGATCACCGAATGTTCAAACGGTGACGTCCAAGTCTTGAGGATGGTCAAAAATGGGATGTCTGCATCAGTCTCTCTTCATTCAAGGCATCCTCATCTACCTCTAACTTAGTCCAATCGAACACATGTGACAAATCTGGCTCATACTTCTGAAGCATACAGATATGAAACACGTCATAAACTCCAGAAAGCTGTGGCGGCTAGGCCAAATGACAAGCTACCTCCCCAATGGGCTCTAAGATCTCAAAAGGCCTAATAAATCTAGGAGACAACTTCCCACTCTTCCAAAACCTCATCAAACCCCGTCTAGGTGATATTTTCAAGAAGACGTGATCTCCAACCTCAAATGATAATGGTCTCCTCCTACGGTCAGCATAACTCTTCTAATGACTCTGAGCTGAAACCAACCTCTTACGGATAAGTGTAACCTTCTCTGTCGTTTCCTCGACTAACTCAGGACCTAACATAGGTGCGTCACCTACCTTGGCCCAACACATAGGAGATCTACATGGTTGGCCATACAAGGCCTCAAATGGTGCCATGCCAATACTCGCCTGAAAGCTATTGTTATAGCAAACTCTACTAAAGGCAAGTGCCTATCGCACGACCCCTTATAGTTAAGAACACAACCCCGAAGCATATCCTCTAGGATGTGAATGGTACGCTCTGACTGCCCATAAATTTGATGATGATAAGTGGTACTAAATGTCAATCTAGTGCCCAAGGCATGCTATAGGCTCTATTACAATTGAGTCGTGAAACGCGGATCTCTATTTGAAACAATAGTCACAGGGGCCCCGTGAAATCTCACTATGTCCCTAACATAAAGGTCGGCAAGGTAATCTACTGAGTCACTCGTGCACATAGGTATAAAGTGTACTAACTTAGTTAAACAATCAACTATCACCCACACTACACCGTTACCCCGTCGAGTCCTCGAAAGACCCGTAAAAAAATCCATAGTGAAATGCTCCCAGCTATAGACAAGGGTTGCAACAAATCCGCTGGCCTTTGATGCTCAGCCTTCACTTGTTGACAAGTAAGGCACCTCAAAACAAATAAGGCTACATCTCTCTTTATCTCCCTCCACCAAAATGGGCGACTAAGTCATGATACATCTTTGTGCCTCCCAGATGTACCGCAAGGCATGAATGTTGGAACTCTTAGAGTACCTCCTCCCTACAAGACTCTGACATGAAAAGGCGGTCAAGCTATCTAACACTCGAGTCAGAATACACGTTCAATCCCTTTTCCACCTTCCCACTAGATATCTTCTCTCAGTGGGTTTCTACTTCTCGATCACCCTACTATGCTTCTATAACTCGGTTCACAAGTGTAGGTTGTGCAACTATAGTAAACAAAGCTGCCGATTTAACAAACTCGCCAAGATACAAGTCGAACTTGCCAATAGCGCCCAACATCTCCCATTCTTGGATGATAATGCTAGCTACACTGCTAATGGATTTCCTACTTAAGGCATCGGCCACTACATTGGCCTTACCCGGATGATAGTGTAGCTTAAACTCGTAATTCTCTATAAATTCCATCCACATTCTCTGCCTCAGATTCAAATCCTTCTATGAAAACAAATACTTCAAACTCTTGTGATCGGAGAATACCTTAAACCTCTCACCATCCAGATAATGTCTCCAAATTTTCAAGGCAAAGATCACAGCTACTAGCTCTAGGTCATGAGTAAGACAGTTTCTCTCGTTTGTTTTCAATTGTCGTGAGCCATAAGCTACTACATTCTCCTCTTGCATCAAGACGCAACCCAAACCATCTCGAGACGCATCACAACACATTGAATAGCCCAACCCCTCTCCGGAATAATCAACACTGGAGCAATGGTAAGTCTAACCTTAAGTTCTTGAAATGACTTCTCATAAGTCTCATTCCACACAAACTTAATTCCCGTCCTCGTTAGTCTAGTCAACGGTGAGGCCAATCTAGAGAAATCCTTCACAACATGACAGTAATACCCTGCTAACCCCAAAAAACTCCAGATCTCAAAGACATTCTTAGGTTGTTCCCAATCTTGCACTACCTCAATCTTAAAGGAATCTACAATCACCCCTTCCCCGAACACCACATGGCCTAAGAATTTCACTTCTTCTAACCATAACTCACACTTCTCGAACTTAGTATGCAATTTGTGGGCTCTAAGAAACTCAAGTACAATCCACAAGTGTTCCTTGTATTCCTCATCAAAGGGTGAGTAGATCAAAATGTCATCCAAAAAGACCACTACAAAACAATCTAGGAACTCACGAAAGATCAGATTCATCAAATCCATAAACAAGGCTGGTGTGCTGGTTAATCCAAAAGGCATTACTAGCAACTCATAATGGCCATACCGTGTATAGAATGTCACCTTCTGGATATCCTCCTCCTTCACTCTCAATTAGTGATAACCTGATCTCAAGTCTATCTTAGAAAAGCAACAAGACCCTTTCAACTGGTCAAACAAGTCATGTATACAAGGCAATGGATACTTGTTCTTAACAGTTACCACATTTAACTTCCGGTAATCAGTACAAAGTCGCAACGTACCATCCTTGTTATTGGCAAAGAAAGTCAATGCTCCCCAAGGCAAAGAACTAGGGTGGATAAAGCCCTTATCTACCAATTCCTAGAGTTGAATCTTCAACTCACTAAACTCAGCAGGTGTGAATCTATATGGTGCCATAAAGATCGGTGTTGTGCCAGGCACTAAATCAATAGAGAACTGAATCTCACGGTGAGGTGGTAAACTAGTGAGTTTCTTGGGAAAAATCTCTGGGTATTTACAAACTACCCTCAATAACTCAACTCGGACCACATTGCTCTCAACACCCAAGAATATAGCGAGAAGGAGACTAAGCTCGCCTCGACCACACGGATCACAGGCAACAAGACCCTATCAACTCAGTCCTCCAAGAAATAAAAACAATCACCACTCGAGGTGTATACCGTAACTTTCTGACAGTAACAGTCTATAATGGCCCGATAGGATGACTACTAATCCATGCCCAAAATGACATCAAAACTCGACAAAACAATCAACACAAACGTGAAAGGAAATCGCTAACTAGCAACCTCTATCTCATAACCCCTACACCTGTGGTCCAACACAACCTCACCACCAACAGGTGACTCTACCCTAAGTGGAGATGCTAACCGTGCAACTTCTAACCCCAATGCTGATGTGAATGTAGACGAAATAAAAGAATGGGATGCATCGGTATCAATCAACACATTGGCAATAGAATTACACAACAAGAAGTTACTTCTCACTACAGAATGTGCTAGTAACAAATCTAGCATGGTAACAGCATACACACGCCATATAGGTCTTTGCTCCACCTGCTCACCCCTCAGGGGATGAGTCTGATACACTGACTGAGCTGAAGAGGCTCCTTGATTAACCTTCGAGGCTTGAGCTGACGGTATAGCCTGATGGCTTTGTGTCTGCCTTATACCAGACTCACTAGATGTGCCACCTACTTGAGGACAAAACCTCTTCAATTGCCCAGACTGCCCACACTGATAACAGGGAGGTGGTTGTCCTCTCCGATGACTTTAGTTTTGAGAACGAGCTGAAGACGGCGCTGACTGTTGCCCTTCACCCCTTTGCGGGCAAACTATAGACTTGTGGCCTAATTGACTACACTTGAAGCAAGTGATACCTCCTCGACCACCTCTTCTCGAACCAGAACTCGATACTGGGAAAGTAGACCTAGATTATGCTCCCTGGAGCTGCTGTAGAGTGGAACCCCTTTACCTCTTACTATCTCGAATCTCCCCCTGAACCTCCTGACTCATCTACCTAGAGCCCCTCATCCTCTTCACTTCAGTCTGAATCATAGTCTTTAAGTGAGTCATTACCTCCACAAGATGACTGTAATCCCTAATCATGGACACGACTACCTTGAAAAGGACTTCGGTCCTCAACCTCTTCTTAAACTCTAAATAACGGCGTTTCCCCGTCGCTACGAGTTCTGATGCAAACCTCGACAGACTAGTAAAGGTAGCCTCAAACCAGGCCACCGGTGTGTTAAGCTACTTGAGCTTCAAAAACTGTTCATTCTACTTCTCCCTAATAGTGGGAGGCAAAAACTTATCCTGGAAGGCATTAACAAAAGCCTCCCAAGTCACTCTAATGTGCCCTACACAAACTTCCACCACTGACCCACATCTCCCTTCAGCTGAAAGGATGCCATGGTCACTCTCAGTCCATCGTCCTCGATGCCAAGCATCTCGAACGTCTTCACCATCTACTCTAACCACTCATACACCTTCAGTGGCTCCTTTAGATCCCCCAAAAACTCATCCAGATTTGACTGGAATAACCCTCTTTTCAAAAACAATGGCTCTGCTTCCGTAACCTGGGCTTGGACTTGGACTTGATTCTCAGCTCTGAGAATGTCCATAAATTTCAGCAAGGCTCCGGCCATCTAACGGGCTAAGGAGCCTATGGCTTGCTGACCAACTAGTTTGGCCACATTGGCCTGACCAACCCCTTCCTCCCATGGTGAAATATCACCTTGCAACGGCACCTCCTAGCGTCTAGGCCTGCCACGCCTATTACCACCACATCTACGTCCTGATATCCTAATGAAGGTAACACAAGAGATTAGCACATTTACAAATGTGTTGAAACTAACTCATTCGCGTCCTAAAGCGATGGACAACAATTAATTCACTCCACATAAGCACATAGTCACATAAACACATACGAACTTCCTTTCTAGATAATGATCGTCTCGCGACGTTGCCAGAGTTCTAGTTAGAAATAACAGTGATCAAGTGTTTTTTTAATAGGATTTTTAGAAACTCATAAACTCAATCAATATCTTAGGAATTAAATTGCATACCCACTTAATCACATAAGCATGTTATCAGATAGCATACAGGGTTATTCTTAATATCATCTAGTAAGGAAACCCATTGTGATGATAACCACTCCCTACAATCCTAAAGTATTCAAACCTGGTAGCTTTGATACCAAGTTGTAATGTCTCAAAATAATGACCAATATTTATCCCAAGATAGTTATTAAATAACAATACATTTTCGAATACAATATCCTTCCATTCATATACTTCAAGTGTACAAAAGAGTAACACATGCATTGATACATTCATAAGCTCTATCCTTGAATCTATAGCATGTGTCATAAATGAAAGATATGAAATAAAAGTTAAACAGATATATAATTGCCCTAGTGGCTACAACTTTCCAAGACGGTGTTTGGTTACAACAAAAGTGAGTTTGAAACTCAATACAAATAAATCCTTAGGCTTGTACAACATAAATACAACAAAAACAAAACAAGAAACTCTTTGCTCCAAGTCCTCCCAAGCTACAACCTTGTCGGAGGCATATCTTCAGCACCTGAAAATGGTTTTCCACATAGAGTGAGCCAAAACCAAAACCCAGTAAAGATACTCTAATGCAGTGTATGAATCTTAACGGAGTTACAAGGTGAATGCATATGCAATGCTCATGCTAAAAACACTTTGCATCTCTTTCCAAAAACCATGTAGTGCTAGGCTATATCACAATTCATGAAATTACTTTCTTTACAATAGAAAACAGGATAATGGATACAACATTGGGAATCTCTAGGATGTGTCTGCAAGTAGGCTACAAGCACTACTAATTGCCATGTTTACCGGTACTAACCAGAAGGCTCGGCACCTATCCGTGTGGATTTCTAGACTTTCAACATGGACACATAGGCCAACTTAATACCCCAACTACACTCTCTACCCATATTTACCAAGGTATTCACCCATTTTTCTCAAAACAATAAACATTTTCAACATGTTAAATATGGTACAATGCTCAATGCAAATGGATGAGAAATTAGTTTCAACTCACCTAATTCTCATGTAATTTCTACAACAATCATAGCTATCCTTCACCGATAGCACAAAATAGATATCTCTAAACAGATAATTAGTTTTCAACACATATATACTTTCCAACATTTTCAAATAGGAGTGATAATTCATATCCAACTTCACCACTATCATCACCATCTTTCCAATTTCATAAAACCAACATCAATTCCATTTTCTTTTACAAAATCCAACATTTACATTTTAGGGCAAAATACCCTTTCTTTGAGAATCAATTGCAAGGATGAAAATCCATCATTTATCACAACACAACCATATCTACAATCCCATATACATATTGAAGAACCCATTTTGAAAACCCCTCTTTTGATTTCAAACCAAAACCCTAGATTTTTATCAAAAATCCCCAAATCACAATATCCTTTTTGAAAGACAAATAACTAAGTTAAAAATCATAAAAAGAGTCAAAGTAATCTCTACCTCAAAGAAGAAGACACAAAGGAAAGATGGGTAGAACTTGACGGTCTCAAAATCACGAACTTCTCTCATTAAAATGAAGCCCTCGACGTGCTCTACCTTTTTATCAAAGAGACTAGGGTGAGGAAATGTACGGATCGAGAGTGTTTGGGTCAATTATTTAAGAACTAGAGAGAGTGTAGATCTGAGATTTTTGAGTGTTTTGAGAGAGAGAGAGAGAGAGAGAGAGAGAGAGATGTGAAAAAGTGGCTCAAAAAGTGACTTTTCAGAATTGATATACGCGTAGACTTCTCGAGCACAAGAATGGTCGCTCGAGCGACTAGACACAAAAAGAAAGATCGCTCGAGCGAACAATGCACTGCTCAAGCGAAGAACACCACCCTCCTAGTACTTTTGCAGGCCTGCAAAAGTACTGAGAGTTCTAAAAGATCGTTTGAGCCAAGATTGCTTGAGCACAAGAAACACCGCTTTAGCAAAGAATTCCATACCCCCAGTAGTTTTATAGAGCTGCAAAAGTACTGGAAGTTCTCAAAGTTCGTTCGAGCGCAAGAAAGTTTGCTCGAGCGAACAAGCTAAAATCTAGGCAGCAATTTTGAAAATCTAACTCCCAATCCATTTTAAACACAACTAAGACACTCCAATAACCAAACTCAACAAGAAATGAAATGAAAGGAGACATGAAAAACTACCAAGACAAGAAAGTCAGGATCCCAAAACAATGAACGGGTCGGGTTTAGACCAAAATCGTTATAAATTATAAATTATTGAATGTTTGTGTCTTAGGAAAATTTTTGGTAAAAATTATTAAGCAAAATGCTACATGTCATTGATTTTTTGTCATAAATACTCATAATCAGTTCCCTTGTTTTGAGTTAATTATTAAATATTAATGAAAGTAAATAATATTTTGTCATATACTTTGATGATATAAAAATATGAAAAAAAAAGAAAAAAAAAAAAAGAAAGATGATATATAGTACCAGTGCCCATGGAGTTATGACGTGCGCCCTAACGTAAAGGTTATATTTTTTTGGTAAGAAAAAAGTTAAGTTTCTTGTAATGAAAAAAAATTATGTCATTTATTAATTTATATTACAATTTTTTTGTGATATTATAATATTCATACTATATATACCATTTTTAAGGATCATGCTGAATGCTTATCATGTGGCATTTTAAGGGAGAAGAAATAAATTTTGGGTAAACTACCAATAGGTCCTATTTGGGAGACTTATTACCCAATAGGTCCTACTTTGAGACTTATTACCCATTAAGTCCTATTTGATATAATTTATTAAGTGATAAAGACAAATTTTATCAGTCTTTTTTTTTTATGAATAATTTTATAGTGATAAATTTATCAGTCTCTTTTTTTATGAATAATTTTTTAGTGATAAATTTATCACTCTCTTATTTTTATAGTGTTAAATTTATTAGTTAGGACCTGTAGGTAAATAAGTCTAGTGAATAGGACTAATTGGTAAGTACCCCATAAATTTTTGCTATCAAGGTAAATTAGGCATTTAGTTTGCTTACATCATCAACGTTTGTTAATTGACGTTTGTTAAGAAATTTAAGTCAATTGACGTTTGACCACCAAAACGGGCTGATTGTTACATATGTTTTTGCAAGTAGGGGAGTACAGTGATTTTTTAGATAATAAATGGGTTCACAGTGTGATTTTAAAAAAATTGAAAAGGTGTCAATGTAATTTACCCTGTTTTAATTACTGTATGTTTTATATTTAATGTTTTAATTATTATAGGGAAAATTATACATCAATTGTACTTTCAAAAATAATTACTACTATATGAAAAAAAAATTATATTCTTAATAATTAAATTTTATAAAATTTATCATTAATCTAAAATTTTGTTTTAAAATATACACTAATAGGTTATTCTTCCATTATTATATGTCGTGTACGATTTTATTTATTTATTTTAAAAAAACATTTATTCAAAAATCATTCTTCATATTCCACTTATTTCAGATTATTTTTTTATATTCCAATAAATTTTATGAGTGATATAATTATCAAAAGGAAAATTTACCCATAAGTCCTAGTTTTTGAAACGTTGAACCATTTAGTCCTAAAAATTTTCTTATGCTCCATTTAGTCCCATTTTTACATCAGCATGATGTAAATGATGTAAATGATCTGATGTTTCATTCTATAATTTCAAAATTTATTGAAATCTGATGAACATTAGATGTTTTTCATCCTATATTTTCAAACATTATTGAAATTTGATGAACATTAGATGTTTGAAATCTAATGTTTGTAACATGACTCTGATGTTATTAACATTGTATCTGATGTTATTAATATTGTAATGGGACCTTTCAGTCTATAAGAAAATTTTTAGGACTAAACAGTGCATAAGTTATTAATTTGGGATTTATTGGTGCATCCCCCTTATCAAAATACCTCTAATAATAATATGATAAAACGTGTATTAATATTCACATTTGACAATTTGAACGTTCCATGATTTGTACATTCATATTATTAATGTGAACATTCACACTGATCAACATGAACATTTATAATTTTAAATTTATTTAATGTGAATATTTACATCACCAAGTTAGTAAGTGTTTAAAAAATATTTATAACTGTAAAATTATTCATAAAATATCTTACATATGAAAATTAAAATTTGATAGGTTAAATATCTAAAATAATAAAACTTATTAAAATATAAAAATATATTATAAATTAATTGGGATATAAATATTTGAAAGACAATTTTTTAATAAAGTTTTCTTAAATTTTTTTTTTTCTTAAGGTGAGTGATTAAGGTTGGATAAAATAAAGTAAAAATACGTGAGACTCAAGCGCTAATTGCAGACGTGGAGTGAGAAAAGCTTAAGCAAGTGGCGGGTACTATCAGTTGGATAATCAATAATTCTACCACGTGGCTGTCACGGAAAGGCTGTCCTGATTTAGTGACGTCACTGTCACGTCATTTGTTGACGTCGGCCAACGAAAACGTCCCATCAGCCAGTTGGCTACGAGAGCTTTAGCGATTCATTGCATATGTTGGGTTTGTGTTTTGAAATAGGAAAAATTAATTTAAGATCCCTTTTTTATTTTTAGTAATAAAAGAAATTTATAATATTATTTTATAATATTTAAGATTCTTTAATTCTCACACTCATATATCATAAAGAAATTTGACTCTATCAAATATTATAAAATCGTTACAGATATTTTTTTGTTCTAGGTTTCGATCAATCGCAACCATGGAAAGGGGCAGAGCCATGAGAGCAGCAGTGAAGGTAGCTGGAATCACCATCGTGAACGACAATCTTTGTGGCGTCCCGTCGGTATCTCCGGCGGAACATCAAGTCACCTCAACCACTCACAGAGCCAGTCGTCCTATCTCATCTATCATTGCTTCTTCCGAAGAGGTGAATCGGAACATCTTGATAACTTTTCAGAACAATCCGATCGACGCTGCGTCGCAGAGGTTGTGTTGAGAGCTCGACGATTGGGAGTTGAAAGTTTTGTTGAGTGCTGCGAAAGTTAAAATCATAAATATGACAAATATTTTTTGATTGTATAAATATATATATATATATATATATAAAGAGAGAGAGAGAGGGAGAGGGGTCAGACTTGGGGAGAAGGAAATTGATGATGTGTACCCTTCTCTCCAGTAGAATCCCACTCTTTTTATTGTGTTTGTGAATTGTGATAATGTGCATATATATGAGTCAACTGATTTCTTGTAAAAAAATGATTTATTGTTATCATTTCAGTAGAATTTCGGAATTCATCCATTGTCAATGACAAACTCATGTACGGAATGGAACATTTTGTCAGGCCTGAAACAAGCAAATAAAAATCTCCTCCAACTTGGTTTGGATTTTGGGAGAACCTCTTTTTTTGATCTCATAACTAGTAAGTTTCTCCCACTCTTCTTATTGAGACTACTTATATTCAATAATTGATATTTGATTCTACAGAATTCAGGTTGTAGAGCTGGTAATAATTGTCGATTTTGCTAAATTCGACTTCACAGAGAAAATTGGTGCAGGGAAATTCCGAAGGATTTTTCAGAGAAATTTTCAAATTTCTCTGACCTTCCCTAGACTTTCCACTGCAAATTTCTCTGGTCTTCCCTTCTCTCCAAAGAAATTTTTTTCTCTAGCCTTCCGTATACTTCCCACTCTCCATTAGAATTAGGTAAAGATAGATATACCCTAGAAAATATGCAGATAAGTACAACAAAAATTTATTGAATTCATTCAAAGAAAATGATAGGAATTTCCCAAACAATTGTAGAAATTCTGAATCAATATCAACAATATAGCATGTTCAAACAAGAGGAAGCACATTACAATTTCTCTGGAGAGAATGGAAGGCCAGAGAAATTTACAGTGGGAATTCTAGGGAATGTCAGAGAAATTGGAAAGTCCAGAGAAATTCTTCCTAGAATTTCTCTGGACCAATTTTCTCTTTGAAGTTGAATTTTCTCTGGAAGTCTAGGGAATGACTTCTACTCTTTCTTGTCTATGCTAAGGTATGTCAAGATCTTACTGTCAACCACCTCATCTTGTTGGACTTGATCTACAAAGAGCACTAGGATTAGCAAACAAAATTTTGATAGCAACCCTTCATAAAAAGATATTTGTAAGAGAACATATAAAATGCACGATGACCCAGAGTTTCCTGGATTGTATGAATTTTCTCTGAACCATCTGAATTTTCTCTAGATGTCTAAATTTTCTCTGGACTATCTGAATTTTCTCTGGATGTCTGGAGAGAATTTCTCTGGACCGAATTTTCTCTGCATCGAATTTTCTCTGGATTGATGTTGAGGGACTTTAGACATTATAAAAATATTGAGTGTCCTTTATACTATAAAATTTTAATATCAGGGACCTTAAAAAAAAATCCCCTTTGAAATATGTTTTTGGAAATTTTTTTTTTAAAAATATGTTTGGTTATAAATTTTTATAAAAAATTTTAAAATCATTTCTCTTACTATTACGCATTAGTCAATTATTTTTTCTCTTTTCTCTATCTTCTTAATCATTTTTCTTACACACATCTACTCAATTATAACAAAATATCAAATCATCACAAATTTCAAAACTATTTTCAAAATATACAACCAAACAAACTAAATTTTTTTTTTATTTATAAATTTATACCAAAACACAAACTAAAACACATTATTTAGTAATTCTGAAATATGAACTCGTGGTATTTTATAGTATTATGATTAATGAAGAAGGTGGTTAGGTGAGGTATTGTGTCGAGTGATTGGGGAATATGAGACGACATATTGCATGATGATTGGTTAGGAAGTACAGACAAACCAAACGCATTATTCAGTAATTCCGAAATATGAACTCGTGGTATTTTATAGTATTTTGATTGATGTAAAAGGTGATTAGGTGGGGTATTGTGTCAGGTGATTGAGGAATATGAGACGACATATTAAATGATGATTGGTTAGGAAGTACAGACACGTGATATTTCGAAAATATTTAATAATTTCCTCTCGCGCTGTTACTTTGTCTATTATATGCTCGCTTGGCATATCACATTTGGGTTAAAATAGTCACAAAAAGATAAAATAGGCTAAAAAATTAATAAGACAAAAATATCACATTTAAATTATAATTATTTCATTTTTTTCTCTCACAAAAGAAAAAAAACTAAAAAACACATCCCAAACAGAGCTTTTTAACCCCAAGATAAAATAGCCAAAAAATTAAAAAGTTAAAAAGCCAACTGACATCTCAAACGAACCCTATAAAAAAATTCGATTTATTAATGAGATACTCCCTCCGTCCTAAAATATTAGTGCTTTATTTTATTTTTTATTGTTCCAAAATATTAGTTTCTTTTGAAAAATCAAGTATTAAAATAATATGAATTTCTTACTTTACTTTTCTTTTGAATTCATTAACAACACAAAAAAAATACAGTTATGACAATTGATATTTTCAAAAAAAAATAAAAGTAACATCAAAGGATAATTTTAAAAAATTAATATTTTTAAAGTGTAATAATTATACTATAAAAAAAAAGATAATTTCCCAAAAGGAGGACAGAGGAATTATACAATTATTATATTTTAATTTCAATTTTGAAATATTTTTTCTATTAATGTTTTTCTATTTGAATTTTAAAATGTGTTTATAATGATTTATAAGAAGTAATTTTAAAAATCTAATAAAATTTTAGCATCCCATAATAAAAGTGAACAAATATTTTAGAACAAATTAAAAAGAAAAGATGAACTAACAAAATGAGACAGAAAGAATATAATGGGCAAATTCTCCTAATGTTTCAACTTTTCCTTTTTGTTTGGAAAAGTACGGTCAGTGGTAAGTTGATAAAATTATTATATAAGTATGGAAAAATTTATAATTTTAGTTATTAATATTGATAAAATTTGCAACAAATTTGTTATTATTTTTTAAGGCTCATATTGATCTTAAATTCTCTCTCTCTCTCTTTTTTTTTGAATAAATTATAAATATATAATCTGAAATTTATTTAAAATATAAATTATCTTCTGTAATTAATTTTAAAAATTATATCTAACCTTTGAAGTTTCTAATTACATAACATGTAGCAATCCCGGTTTCAATCCTTCTTTTATGTTTTGCCACTTCGACTGGGCCGGTCGGGGGTCGAGGGGGTAGCGCCCCTTCGCGGGGGTCGAGGGGGCAGCGCCCCTTGGCGGGTCCAAGGGCAGCGCCCTGGCGGGGGTTGAATTGCCCGGTCAGCTCGCGGGTTCCAAGGGCAGCACCCTGGCGGGGTTGAGGGGCAGCGCCCCTCAAAACAAAAATTCAAAATGCATTCGAAGTTACTTGACCTGTGCCAACAATTCACTTCTTTATAAGCATTTGGACACAAAATGTTTCCTCTCTCAGCGATGTAGGACTCAAAGAGTGGACGAAAATGTTGTGCCAAACGACGTCGTTTGGTGCGTTTGTTGGAAGTCCCACATCGATTACAAAATACATTTTAAGGTGGACAAACTTCTATATAAGTGCAAGTGCAGAGGGTTAGCTTATGGGCTTCTATGGTTCTTTCTTGGTTTAATGAGCCATTACGAGCCGAGCTCAAGTTATAAATTTTAGTTGTGCCGAGCTGGATTTTGGCCATAGTTCCATTGGGATTTTGGCCATAGTTCCTTCGCCAAAGTTGTGTAATTTCTCGAGGGCTTTGTTGTGTTAGGTGGAGATCGAGTTTCATCGTCGTTGATTTTGGGGTTTCAACTCTTTTCATCTTTTCCATTTGAGCTCCGAATTTGAGGTAGGGATTCCTACTCATTCTTATGTGTTTTAACATAAATGTTGAGTTATTTGTATAGATGGTTTGATTTGGGAACTTAAGGTTGGAGATGTATAATGTTGAAAATAGGGGTTTTGTTCAATTGACTCATACATGTGTGTCTGGGGTTTAAAATGGAGATTATTGATGTTTTTGATAATATTTGAGCCTTTGGGTCAATATTGAAAAAAAAGGGAAAAATGCCATATTTGGGTATATTTGGGTCATTACTGTAATTACTGAAAATTAATACGGAAATATGAAATTGAGTTGGAAATAATAAAATCGACTCAATATAAGGTAGAATGGTGGAGTTGGATTCATTAATCACTCACTCTGAAATGTTGAGATTATATATAACTGTTGTAGCATTTATTTTCTGTTTATAAATAACTACTTTGGGCTATCGGTGGAGAATAGTCTTGATTGTTGTAGACAATGCATGATGCTTAGGCAAACTAAAACTAATCAATTGAAATGTCATCGAACATGACGGTTGTGATTATACATCGAATTTGTGTAATAAATGAACATGTATATGATGATGTTTATATACATTGTGTTGTGTGGGAGGAGATAGGGGATGTACTCCACGGTTTAATGGAAAATAGGGGATGGACTCTTAAACCGGATGCTGTTTGGGAGGAGATAGGGGATGTACTCCATTGATACAGCAAATAAGTGTATCTATTGAAGTATTGATATAGCAAATCTGTATATCATATATGAAGTATGAAAGTGTTTTGTTTGAGATTGATACAACAAATATGTGTATCTATTGTGAAGTACGAAATGTTTAATTTGAGTCTTTATCTCACTTGAAATGGAAGTACTGTTGATATGAGATGTGATCTCACTTAAAGGGTATGGCCAGGTTCTGAGCCAGGATTATGAATTAAGAAATGAAAATTATTATGAAACATGGACACATTTGTCATGTAATTGAAATGGATTATGAATTAAGAAATGGAAATTATTATGAAACATGGATACATTTGTCATGTAATTGAAATGGATTATGAATGGATATATGTGAGTCAAACATTTATCGAATGCTCATGTTTTAGTTATTGCTCATATTATGTTTAGCATATCTCTGCTGGGCTGTTAGCTCACCCTATACGGGAATATCATTTTCAGGTGCAGGTGAGATGTTACCTCCAAGGCAATAGCATAGATGGACTCTAAGGAAGCAAGAGTTTCCTAGTTATGCTTTATGTGTGCATGAGTGTTATTTGTAAAGCCATGGGCTTAATGTGTAATGAGCGAGACTCTATTTGTGTAACCAAGCAATGTCTTGGAAAGATGAAAGCCTATATGGCATGTAATTGCTTGTTAAACAGTGAACTCTGATATATGAATTTATGTTGTTTTTTTATATTTATTGCTCATATGAGTTATCTTTATTGCAATATTTCGGGGCTTGACATAGCAAATAACTCGTTTTATTATTAAATTATTAAGTCAATTAGTATTTTTAATAATATCATAAATATATTTCAATTAAGAATTTATATAATTTTATTGTTATATAGGAGAGAAGTTAAAAATTTTACTTTTTTATATTAATTCTATTAAATAAAAAATTCTTATAAGGAGGTATTTATAATTTTCAAAAGTACAAGAAGGAGTCAATATTTTAAGCAAAAATGAAAAAAAAAATTATAATTCACTTTCCTTTTATTTATTTTTTTAAATGTGAAGCACTAATAAATCTTAAAATATGATCTTATAAACTGTTTAGTCCTACCCGTTTTTTTTTACTGAACCCAAAGGTTTCATTAAAATAGAAACTACATAAAATAGTAGTCACTTACATATTTGGATTTAATGTTTTAAGGACAAAATTGCGTTTCTCATGTAAAATTACAAATTTGGACAATCGAAGTTTTGGATTTTCTCTCATTCTGAAACAAATCACACATTACGAATAAAAATATAACACTCCAATATAACACATTAAAAAACTCTTTGGTGTATTTTCTTCAAACATAACAGCGTAATGCTAAAAAAAAAAATCTCATTAGTGTATCTTTCCCAAACGTAACACTAAAAAAAAAAAAAAAACTCCTTAGTGTATTTTTTTTCCAAACGTAATACACACTCCAATCAATATAATCCCAAATCTAGCATTTTAATATAACATATTACAATCTAACACACAAAAATACTAAAAAATTGTTTAGTGTACTTTTTTCAAACGCAGCACCCACAATTTGAAATTATACATTTACCTAAAACTTACTAAATAATTTTTGTACTTCTTTTTCAATAATTTGAAGAATCCCACATCATTTTGGAATGGTTTGAAGAATCTCACATCATTTTTTAAAGTTTTACATTGGAGTGTTACGTTTAGAAAAGTATACTAATGAATTTTTTGTCTATTAGATTAGAGTGTTACACTAAGGAGGTTTTTTTTTTAGTATTATATTGGAGTATTGTATTTGAGAAAAGTACACTAATGAGTTTTTTTTGTATGTTACATTAAAGTGTTACATTGAAGAGTTTTTTTTTTAGAGTATTACGTTTAAGAAAAGTATACTAATTTTTTTTAATTGAATTGTTACGTTTAAGTACTACATTGGAGTATCACAGTTTGAAATTATACATTTGCTCAAAAATTACTAAGGAGTTTTGTACTACTTTTGAAATGTTTGAAAAATCCTACATCCTTTTAGAATGTTTAAAAATATCATATTTCAAGTCATTTTTATATTCCTTTTGAAATATTTTCTCAATAAAAAAAAAAATTCATATAAAAATTCATTCCAAATTTGATTCCCATAGATTTTATACCTTACATTTCTAGCACAAAAGAAAAAAAAAAAAAGGATGGAAACATAATAGAAATGAAAATATAGCCGTAAATCTAATTTTTAAATAATATATTAAATCTACATTACTAAAATCAATGAGACTAATTGATTTATAAAAAAAAATTTGAGACTAAATGAATCACAATTTCTCAAAATGAGATTTATTGGTAAATTTTTTATTTTTTTTTCTAATTTATACTTTATTAATTAAAATAATGAAATTTATTTTTTATGTTTTTTGGTTGCTTTCCCCGACATAACTAGATATACGGCTAATATCCACTAGTAAGGCCCACATGTAGCATTCTTGACGGCGGCTATCCCGAATTAGCCATCCGTGGTTTTCAGCCTCCTTCATAGCATCTCTATTAGTGTTTACTAAAATAATATTATCATTACTATAATTTGATAATAAATAATATTATTTTATTAAATTATAGTAATAGTATTTTAATGGTCACAAATTATTTTGACAAATCTTAATTAATTTTTTCTTTAAGTTTGTAAGTATTATTTGGATATAAATATTTTTGTGATTATTTATTTATTTATCTTTTGTAACCTTTTTTCAACTGTTTGTAATATATATATATATATATATATATATATATATATTTACATTATATCCAACTAGACAGATATGGAAAATGAAAAAAATTAAAAAAATTTCAAAAAAATTAAAATATAATTCACCCGTAAATTTAAATATAAAATACTCAAAATTACATTGAAAAAGAAATGACATTGCAAAATTAAAAAATACATTCTCCCGTAATTATTCACCAAGAGGCAGGGGAAAATAATAATTTGGATTGCTGGCATGCCACTTGGCAAAAATCTCATTTTTGCGCATTATGTAACACGCTTTCGTTTGAGCGTCTAAATGAAAAATGTTTGTAATCATTATCAAACGTTCTTTCTTTTTGATCTCAAGTTCTCTCATTTTTTTGCAAATGTTCTTTCTTTTTGATCTCTAGTTCTTTCATCTCCCGCAATGCTTGAATACTTTTTTTGTTCTCTTTCAGCTTTTTCTATTTCCTTTTCAGCAAGGTGTTGGTTATATGTCTCCAACAAATTGTTATATTTATAGATTTCAGCTTGAATAGCTTCACTTTTCCAAAACAATTCTTTTACAGATTTCCCACCCATAGGCCGTTTACCCCTTGCAAAGACACTACCCTCACCGATTGGATTATTACCAACACTTAGACTGTTATTGTTTTCAAGAGAAATGCTGTTATCTATAGGGGATTTGGGGGCTGAATTAGGGGAAAACGGTGTATATATCATTGACTTCACTGTATTCGTAGGACTTATATCTTACAACTTGATATTGTTTTGCAAGATTGGCCAACAAAGTTCAAAAGCAAAATGTTTGTTTTCATCTTGATGGTATAAAAGTTTTGCTTGAAGCATCTGTATCAATAAAATATTAAATTAATTAATTAGTTAATTTTATATGAGATAAAATAAAAAAAACTAACATAATAAATGAAGATGAAATCTTATTATATCAACTTGAGACATCCCACTTGGGTGTAGATTTTCGACTTGCGCCAAACACCCATGAAATTTGTTGCAACATTTCACGATTACACCCTATTAAGATGAAATAGACACTTGTGTTTTTAAGTGATTATTCTGCAGCAAGCAATAATTTTCAAAAATTCTTCCTCAAAAATGAACATGAGATTGCAAATTCTCAACAATTGGGTCTTCAGTAATGTGATCTCCATCATAATTCAGTCTCTCTCTCTCTCTCTCTCTCTCTCTCTCCATTAGTCATCATTTTGAATCTGGAAACCCCATCCCTTAAACTATCTTTCCTAAACCTTTCTCTCACTCTCTCCTACCCTCATCACCAGTCATCTCCCTCTTACTCTCTTTCCATATCTCTCTCCCTAACCTAAACCATTCTTTCCCTCACAGATCACAAAGCCTTGAAAGCCCTAACCTTCTTCTCTACCAAAATCGCAGACACTCCACAATTGAAACCCTATCCGCAAACCCTTCGAATCACTCATCCAAATCAGTTCTCTGATGGAGAATATGAAGACAAAGAAGATAATTGCTGAAATCTGTTGGAATATGAACAAAAAAAGGAAAATCCAAGTATTTATTATTTGAAGTTTTGCTCATATTCTGTGGGATTTAGTGCAGATTCTTTGCGATTTGTTAAAATTGTTTCAAATTTTTCTGAAATTGCTTGTTGAGATTTATTGGAATTGTTAAAATTGTTTTGTTGAATATGAGATTTGTTGAAATTGTTTGAGATTTTGTTGAGATTTATTGATTGTTGTTTACTGATTCTGTAAGAAAAAAACTTTGTTGAATTTGGGTAAATTAAAAAAAAATTATTGTAATTTTTTTTTTTTGGTGAATTCTATTAAAAAAAATGGTGAAGCAAGTTTGGGTCAAATTTGTTTTGCTGGGAGGAAGGGAAACGGTTGGTTTTGGCTGAGTTGGCACAATTGGCAGCTGTCAAAGCTTATGTCAAATTTGACATAAGTTTTGGCATTTGTCAAATTTGTCAACTGCCATATTCAACTATTGGAGCACTACTTTTCAACTCCAGCTGCTACTTTACAACGTTCACTTGTGACCTTTCACTAATTTCTGGTGTTTGGCATATACTTTGGTTGGTTTGTAACTTTGACTATTTTCATTAATTTTTTAATTTTTTACGAAAGGATGTATAGAAAAATAAGGAGGTGATATGACTAAAATAAGTGCACTTATTTAGTTGATGCCAAATAGTGCTTTAGTTTGATTAAAAAAAGTTATGTTTAGGATGATAGTTCACTTTTTTTTAGTTGATTTGATAGATGTGAGAGAAAAAGTAAAATAATTATGGTTTGGATGTGATATTTTGTCTTATTAGTTATTGTGAAGGGATTAAATATTGGCCCAGGCCCAAATCAATTAGCCGATCAGCCCAAAAGAGAGGAGGGGCCCAAATGAGCTTTTTAAAGAACCTATTAGAAGTGACTAGCAGCAAGCCGGCGTGTGCCTACGATCGTGGGGGGAAATCAAGCATGTAAATATCCTTCTAGAAGAAGGATCCACAAAATGAAAGAGGAACGTCGAATTCAACTTCATCCAACGGTAGAAACATCAAGCAACACATACAGGGGCATATGTTAGGTCTACTAGATGGTAAATCCATTCAATGGCAAGTTGGCCACTAGGATCTGACATAATCTAAGCCGTCCATAAGAGGATGATCTAACGATCAAAGACAAAAGCAACTTGGCCACTTGCCTAACCATATCCAAGTATAGACATAACCTTCAGAGCAAACATTGATTCAATGGATGAGATTCAAGTTAGGAAAATTATAAAAGGCGAAACAGGTGAAGTAAATAGGACAGACCAGAGGTAATCCAAGAACCCTCTTTTAATACAAATCATCTTTGATGGCTAAATAGTATTTTGACTTGATTGTTGGAAGGTCCTTTCAACCTATCTTGGTCAGGGGTGATCACTGACGTTTTGGTTTCTCTTGGTAGAGTAAAGGAGCTTTCCCTATGGAGAAGAATTCTACCTGTCACAATTGGCGCCATTGGTGGGAACGACGAGAAGATGAGGGCACATCCCTCTCTAGAAGAGATACCAAGTGATCATCAGAATACTTTGGTCGGTAGTATGCTTGGCCAGAATTTTGGCCACGACTAAAAAATGGCACCAATAGATTTAGGGAAAATAACTCCCCTACCAGGTGATGATAATCAATAAACCCAACTTGTAGACCAGCTTACAACTCAAATTCAAGCCCACAAGAAAGAACTGCGATTAGCTCGGAGGGGACCAAAGATCCAAAAAAAGACGACCGAAGTGCATAGTGGTTGAGAAAAAAAGGCTATTCCCTAGGAGGCCGCAAGCCAAATCGCTAGCAGTCATCTCAATTGCACACAAAAGAGACGCCAAGCCACTAAACAGGACGACTCGCCGGATCTCCCAAAGAGTGACATGAGGAGCTGGCTTGATCAACACACTGGAGGTAATCCCCAACTAGTTCAGAGAAGGATTTTTGCTAAAGAGATTGTAGACACCCCATTTTTGACCGTCCTCAAGACTTGGACGTCACCGCTTGAACACTCGGTGATCACCCATGTTCGTGTTCGTTTTGAGTTCCCGGAGGTCTCGGCTATGCGCCTTGCCTCAGGATCTCTCAACTCGACTGTTTTGTGTTTGATTTTGCGCCAAACACTTGTGTTTTGCTTCTGAGGGTAGAGAGTAGCTTGTTAGCTACCCCTGGCACCCACCGGCCGTGTATTCTTGCTACCGGCCATTGGTGAAATATACCATTGGCCGGTCGGCATTTGGTGTGGTCGACCGACCATCTGTTTGGCCGATGGCCTCCTTTTCTGGCCGATACCACCTTTTTGCCTTTTTTAGGCATAATGCATGCCAGCTGTGCCAGCTGGAATGCATGGACCCTGCCCCCCATGCACGGGTGTGGCTGTTTTGAATCTTTGACCCTTTTAATCCAACTTCTTGCACCCTTTGCTCAAGCTTCTTGAGGAAGCTTGACCCTTTGTCTTAGCTTCCTCAAGAAGCTTGCACCCTTAGCTTAGCTTCCCTTGGAAGCCTTGACCCCTTTGGGATAGCTTCTCTTGGAAGCTTAGCCTTTTCCATTGTCTATATAAGAGCCCCCTCCTCCTCCTTTGGGGAGGGGGGGGGGGGGTTCAGCAAAAACCAGAGCAAAATACATATATATATATCTGATATACACTTTCTCTCTCTATATCTCCCTCTCTCTCTTCATTGTGTGTGTGTTTAAGGGCCAAAAGGGTGATTTCTTCTTAGTTTTGCACTAAGACACACACTACTACACCATACTTTGATTTTGGGAGGCATTGAGGGTTTGTTCTTGAGGTTTTGGACTGGCTTTGATTAGAAGAAGGGGGCTGCACTTACTGTTCTTCAAGGGTTCTTCAAGGGTAACACTTTTGCTTTATATTCCTCAATCTTGCACTAGTCTTTAACCTATCTTTCTTACTATTTTAGACTTTGTGTATAACTGAAAAAAGTCTTATATTTGCATGCTTAAGATACTTCATTAAGGTTGTTTTGGTGTTGGGGGTCGACCTCCCCCTCTTAGGCTTTGTTTGGCCCTTTTGGTGCTCTCTTTGTTAAGCTTTGGTTGCTGTTGTGTGTTGACCTTCTCACCACTAAAATCTAGTGGATTTTCAGTGGTGAAGAAGGAGTTTTGAAGTCTTGTATAGGGGAGGGACACCCCTCTCCCTTTGTATCTCTTTTGTGCATGTTCTTGGCTCATAAGGGTAGCATGCATGATTAGTTGTTCTTGACTTCATTTCAGAGGTTTTTGGGTGTTGTTGGGTCACATTATGCCTCTGTTTTCGGTCTGATTAATGGTCCCTTTCATGCTTAATATACTTGCTTTGCATTCCTCTCTTTGGCCTAGAAATGCATCATGCGTGTAGCTTACCATGCTCTCATGTTTTAGCCTAACTTTGTGAAGTTCTTAGCCATGTCTTACCATGCTTGAGGTCTGTTGGGTGCTGTTTTGACCATATTTGCCATGTTTGGTATAGCCTCTTTGCATTTTGGCTTGTGAGCCTTGAGGGTGTGAGTCATGAGCATGCTTGAGTTGGGTGGTTTCATTGATTTGGAGTTATTTCCCATGCTATTTCAGTCCATAACCCATGCTCGTATGATCACATTTATCATCCCTTTCATGTCTTGAAGAGTTGTTTTGTTGTGCCTTGAAATGAGCATTGTACATGCTTAAGTGTTTAAGTCTTTGGGGCTGCCATATCAGTGGGTTTTGGGGGCTCATTTTGCATGTTGAAACTCTGTTTTTGGTTGCTTAGCCCATGCCATGTGTGGTCATGATAGTTGTAGTAGAATGCTCCCTGTTTATGCCTTAGTCTTAGGCTCATTGGTATGCATGTTTGCATGAGCATTTTGGTCCCTTTTGCACCACTTTTGGCCACTGTTTTAGGGTGTGGCTGAGGCCTCCCATTTCGGTCTAAGTCCATTCTTGTACATAGTTGTATGTTTGACTTGTTGCCTCTCGTTGCATGCTTGCATTGTACCATGTTTGCATCACCTGTTAAATTGCATTGTATTGTATTGCCTCTTGCATGATTAGCACGTTGCATGCTTGCATAATAGATTGCATTGCATTTGGCATGTTTTGCATCTTAGCCTCATGTTGCATTCTTGAGCCATGTTTGTATACATGTATTGCATTGCTTGGTTTGGGGTGTCAAACCAAGCATGGGGATGAGGGGTGTTCATACTCAAAGTGACGTAACGCGCCTCAATCCTCGGTCGCCAATGCCCTTGACCTCAAACATGATAGGGCATAAGGCACTCATCTCTTCTGTTGCATGCATTTTACATTGAATGGCAAACTTGGCCTCTTAGGCCATCATGCATCAAAATGCATAATTGATGGCCCGAGGGTCGAGGGTCATGCTCCCTTGAGTCCATTGCATGATAGGGAGTGTGGCCATGCTCACATTCGCTTGAAAATCCCATGCCATACACTGCTTGCCCTCTGCTGCTGTCAACTGCAGGATTCTGTAGGAAGCAATGGCCGGCCGGCCACTTACAGTGCCGACCGACCATCAGTGTCTGGCCGGTGGTCCAACATTTAGCCGATAAGCCCATTCCCATGGCCGGTGGAGTTTAATTGTGGCCGGTGGCACTTCAAAGCACTCAGGAAAAAGTTCAAAACAATTCTGGAAACTTTCATGATTTTCAGAGGAGCAAGGCAGTGTAAACAGAGGCAACAGTGCTATGGCAACGAATTTCCGAGCGGGGCGAGTCAGGCATGCATCATCCCCGCATTCCGAGGCAGGGCTGCGGCCACCTTCTTTCTACATTTAATTTGTTAATTAATTAGAAGTTCTGTAATAATTAATTTAGCAGTATTCATTTTGTTGTGTAATATTTATTCGGACCTTCCGAGCGAGGACAATTGTGTAATAAGTGTGTGTGAGTGTGTGTATGTCTTCCAACCCCCACTTCTTTCTCCCTTTTACTTACCTGCTTTCAATGGCTAGTATTAGGGCATATTTAACTTAGCATACCTTATGCTATGCATGTGTGCATCCATACATTTGTCTTGCATGCACCGGGCTCGGCGCATCACACTAACTGCATTGTATTTCAATTCCAAGTTGAATACGTGTTAGTTATAGCATCATCATATGCCATCTTAGAATAGCCGAGCCTTTCATAGTTGCATCTTGCACGTGTTGCATTAGCCATCTTAACATGAACTAGGATCATGCATATGATTACTAACTAGTTTCTATTTTGGCTTGGAGTACTCGGTAAGCATTTATGTTTTAGCATCCTTGCATGAATGTGAGTGTTGCCATGACAGTATGCTTACCATGTGGCTAGATACTTGTGTGATATAACTGCTTGAATGCCCGTGGGTGAAGGTTGGATTATTTGAGTTGCGACAACTCATTTGAAATCCGTGTTTTAGCCTACTTGCGAGTAGCAAATTTCAAATCATTTTCCAAATAAACGGATATGCAATGCTTTGTTCCAAATTAGACGGTCTAGTCTATACTTGTTTGCCGTGTGCATAACATAGTAATTCTAGCTAATTAATCGAAATAAGAATGCATGTGTTTTCAAAAACAAGATATCATGGTTAGTAGAGGCCGATCTTCAGATCGGGCGAGAGGGGGTGCTCATAGCTGACCTTCCCCAATCGTACCCAAGTTCCCGAGCCGAGGCAACTTTGGTGATGACGGACACGTGGCCTTAGGCAAACGAGTCAGGGTTTCCTAAATTCCCCCATTAAAAAATATTTAGGTGGCGACTCTGTATCTGGCAAAGCAGTCCATGTTTGGCACTTCTTTACAAAAAATCTGTTTTCAAAAAAACGATTTGCTAGATTTGGACTCTTTGGTTCAGATTAAGAACCGTGACAATTTGAGTCCGAACTGTAGCACGGAGGCCCTCACGCGGGGCGCGTCTACAGAGATAACCTCCCCTTAGTATTAATCCTACGAATAGATTCACCCCTCAAAAGTTCAACTTATATGACAGCAAAAAAGATCTGACTAGTCATATCCAGTACTATACGCAGGCTATGACCTTATGGAGCAACAATGAAATGATCATGTGTAGAATGTTCTCCTCGAGCCTTAGGGAGATGGCTATTCGGTGGTATTACAAACTAGAACCCAGATTAATCAATAACTGGAAATAACTTCAACAAGCATTCAACTCGCGCTTTATTACTAATAGCTGACCACCAAAGGTGGTGGACGTGCTCCTAACCATGAAGAAGGAAGAAACAAAAATGCTACGAGAGTATGCTAGCAGGTATTTGGTGGCCTACAATGAGATTGACAACTGCAATAAACAATTAGTAGTTGTCTCTTTTAAACTAGACTTGCAGCTGACTAGCAAGCTCCGTTAGTCTTTGACTAAAAAGCCTTCTACTGATATGGATAACTTGATGTACAGTGTGGAGAAACATTGTATGATTGAGGACGATCTAAGAAGAACTGAGGATTCGTAGCCAGCTTGGCTTCCATCAAAAAGCCCAAGGAGAGAAATGAAGAAAACTCCCAATCCTAAGAGAAACGAATCGAATGCAATCGCCGAACAGCCTAAGCCACGAAAGGAAGCCTTCAGAGTGATCATCACCACCTTTATAGAGCCGATATACCAGATATTGATGAAGACCCAGAATGGACCTTATTCCTTATGGCCCCTAAAAATGATCGAAGACTCATTTTTTTGAAATTGAAAACTGTGGTGTTTTTACCACAAAAATTACACGCACCTCACTGAAGATTGCAAAGCGCTGAAGTAGTTCCTAACGGAGTTAGTGCAGAGTGGGCATCTACGAACATACATTGATCATTCCGCAGACCACAAAGAGAAGTGTAGAGAAAATGAGGGAAATGCCCAGCCATCAGCAACTAGCAATATGATATATTCGATCCCCCCGAAGAAACAGATAAATCAAGTCAGGAGAGAGATCAAAAAGTCGGTACACCTAGCGGAAGTAATGGCCCTGTCAGAAGGCTCCACAAAGAGAATGCATTCATCTGAGGTCAGAATCTCATGTTCTGATGAAGACGTGTCATGGATTCATCATCCACATAGTCACACCTTAGTAGTGACCTTGCAAATCAGGGAATTCACTGTCAAAACAATATTAACAGATCAAGGTAGCACTTCAAAAATCACGTACTACAAGTTATTCAAAGAGTTAGGTTTGTTGCATGACGACCTGCATCCCGCTAACTCACCGCTATTTGTCTTTAATTCAAGCCTGATTTTTCCTTTAAGAAAAATCTTTTTGCCAGTAAGGGCAAAAATAGTGATTCAACAGGTGGACTTTCAGGTGGTGAACGTCCCCTCTTCATATAATGCGATAATGTGAAAGGCATGGCTCCACAAAATAAAAGTAGTTTCGTTCACTTTTCATCAGGTCATACAATTCTCAATAGGAGATGGCATTGGTGAAATCAGGGGCAATCAAATACCTGCCAAACAATGTAGGGCAGTGTCTTCTTCCAACAAGGGGATTTAAGAAGTCTGAACATGTGAAGAGTGCGAAAGAATATGTCGGCATGGAGCCTTCCATGAAAAGTATAGAAGAATTGGAGAAAGTATCAATTGATCCAACAGACGAAGAAAAGTCCTTCCTCATGAGGAAGAGTCTCAGCTTGGAGGAGAGAGGCCAATTGATCCATTTCCTACTACAATTTAGGGACATATTCACATGAACCCCATACAAGATAGAAGAAATCGACCCAGAAGTGGCCTACTACAAACTGAACGTGGACCTAGATTTCAAGCCAATAATATAGAAAAGTCGGATATCGGCACTGTAGTATGTGAAAGTCCTCAAGAAAGAAGTAACAAGGTTACTAGAAGCCGACGCCATCTGAGAAGTCCAATATCCGGAATGGTTGTCTAATAACATCATTTTAAAGAAGAAGAATCGAAAATGGAGAGTATGTGTAGACTTCACCAGCTTAAATAGAGCATGTCCAAAGGATAACTTTCATTTGCCCGAAGATTGACCAATTGGTAGATGTCACGTCAGGGCACTAGAGGATGAGCTTTCTAGATGCATATCGAGGATATCATCAGATAGTAATGCATCTAGATGATCAGGAAAAAATGGCCCTCATCACATCTATAGAATTGTTCTGCTACAAGGTGATATCGTTCAGATTGAAAAACGGAGGAGCAATGTGCCAACGTTTGGTTACGAAAATGTTCCATGATCTGATCGGACATAACCTCAAGGTGTATATTGAAGACATTTTAATCAAGTCACAACAAAGCCAGGATCATTTAACCGATCTTCAAAAAGCATTCAAGATCCTTCAATGATTCAAGATGAAGTTGAATGTCGCAAAATGTGCCTTTGGGTTTGGCTTAGGAGAGTTTCTTGGATATATTGTCATTCAACGAGGGATAGAGGCAAGTCCCGAGCAAATTTGGGCCTTGCTTAACATAACCCCTTCTACATGAGTCAAGGGAATCCAAGCGCTATAGGGATAGTAGCCGCACTCAACAAATTCATTAGCCACTCTTCGGATTGCTGCTGACACTCCTTTTAGCTGGTAAGGAAGAATGCATAGTTCTCATGAACTCCAGAGTGTGATCGAACACAACAAGAATTGAAGGAATACTTGGCAAAACCTTACCTTTTCACTAGTCCTGAGCTAAGAGAAAAGTTGTATGTCTATTTGGCCATTTCCGATCATACCGTAAGTGCAGCGTTTGTCAGAGAGCTGGAGAAAGTGCAATCCCCTGTGTTCTACGTAAGCAAGACTTTGCTTGACGTAGAAACAAGATACTTGCCCCTTGAGAAGCTTGTTTTGGCACTCGTGATAACATCTAAGAAATTGATGCATTATTTCCTAGCTCATTCCATTATTGTCTACACTGAGCATCTGCTTATGAGAATCCTACACAAATCAGATTTGTCGGAAAGAATCTCAAAATGGATGGTCAAGCTTGGACAATACAACATATAATTCTGACCAATGATTGCCATCAAAGGGCAAGTCCTAGCAGATTTTATAGTAGAACTTTCACCGAAGGAAAAAATGTAGATCAAAGGCCATCACCAACTAGGGGCGCCATAGGTTTTGCAATGCAACAGGGCCTCAAATAGCAAGGGAGCGAGAATAGGCTTTGTGTTGACAACTCCTGATGAAGAAGTCCTGGAATTCTCTACTCGGTTGGATTTTTCGAACACCAACAACGAATGTGAATGTGAGGCTTTCATCAATGGGCTTACAATCGCAAGAACACTAGTGATATAATCCATCCGTTTACTTTGTGATTCGCTCTTGGTTGTGTAGACACCCCATTTTTGACCGTCCTCAAGACTTGGATGTCATCGTTTGAACACTCGATGATCATCCATGCTCGTGTTCGTTTTGAGTTCTCAGAGGTCTCGGCTACGCGCCTTGCCTCAAGATCTCTCAACTTGTCTGTTTTGTGCTTGGTTGTGGACCAAACACTTGTGTTTTTGCTTCTAAGGGAAGAGGGTGGCTTGTTTGCCATCCCCTCAACCCACCGGCCAGGGCATGATGCCATCGGCCCCTTTTTCTTGCCATCGGCCAAGAGTGTTGGCCGATCGGCACTATATTTGGTCGGCCGGCACTTATGTTGGTCAATCGGCCATTTTTGGTGGCCGAACCCTATTCATCTGCTTTATGCAGATATTTTGTGCCAGCTGGTGCAGCTGGCATCCACAATTACCCCCTCTATACACGTGTATGGAGGGATTTGAGCCTTGCTTAGCTTCTCCAAGAAGCTTTGCAAAATTGGATTTCTATAAGAGAGAAGGCTCTCTTCCTTTCTCAGAGGTTCTGAAATTAGGGTTAGAAGAAGTTGTATCTCTCTATCTCTATATCTCCCTATCTCTATCATTTGTGTGTGTATTTGTGACCTAAAGTGATTTTTGTTCACACTATTGCACACAAACACCTAGCATTACACCATCCTTGGTTGTTGAGGTTCTAAGGAGTTGTTTTTAGGGTTCTTGGAGTGGTTTTGATCAGAGAAAGGTGCTGGTGTTGTGTTCTTGAAGGTTTTCTTCAAGGGTGAGCATTCTTGCTTTAGATACCCCTTTCTTGCTTAGGCTTTTAGCCCTTCTTGCTTATTGTTTTAAGCTTAGCTATTGACTGATAAAAGTTCTGTTTTTACTTGCTTTTGAACTTTGTTTAAGGTCATTTTGAGGTTTAGGGTTGTTTACCCCCTCCAAGGCCTTGTTAGGCCTTGTTTTAGGCCATCCCTTTTGGCCCTTGCTTTTAGCTTTGCATGGCCTCTCTACCACTGAAATCCAAAGGATTTTCAGTAGTGGAGAGGTGGTTTTGGTGTCTTAAATAGGAGAGGGTCATCCCCTCTCCTTGTCATCTTTAATGCTTACATAAATGGCTTATGTTTGTAGCATGTGTGCTTAGCTTGTTTTAGCTTCATTTCAGTATATATTAGGCTTTGTTTTGCCGTGATATAGCACTGTTTTGACTTGGTTTAGACATACCATGCATGCTTTGTATACGTGTCTTCTAATCCCATGATTTGCCTTAACATGCACCATGTTGTAACATGTCTTTTTAGCATGATTTTGGCTCAACTCCATGAAGCTTTTAGCCATGTTGTGACATGCTTAAGCTCTGATTTTGGTCCTCTTGGTCATGCTTGCATTGTTTTGTATAGCTACCATGTATTCTAGCTTGTTAGCTTTAAGTGTCCAAGTCATTAGCATGCTCTATTTGGGGTCATTTCAGTGGTTTGGCATCACTTATAATGTTATTTCAGTCCATATTCCATGCTCATATGCTTGCACCTATCACTCCTTTAATGTTTTAAGGAGTTGATGTTTTATGCCTCATGAATGTGTCATTGTGTATGCCACCATGCTTAGGTCTTTGGGATGCCATCTAAGTGAGTTTTTGGGCTTACTTTGACATGCCAGAACTCTGATTTTGGTTGCTTAAATCATACCATGTTTGGTTGTCTTAGGTGTAGTGTTACACCTCTTTTGTGGCCTTGCATGCCTTGTGTTTTGGCATTATGTTCTAGCTTGTGTTGGCTAGTGCTGAGCTCACTTTTGGTCTTGTTTAGACCTGCCTTGGGACTATTTTAGGCCCCCCTGGCCCTTTGGGGCTTGCTTCATGTAGCCATGGTTCGAGCCCCTTCACTAGTTTCAAGCTTTAAGCTTTCTTGCATGCTTTGCTTGTGTATTTTGGTTGATTTGGCATCATCCCTTGCATGATTTCAGAGCTCAACATGTTTGTCACATGTCCATGTTTATCCTCTTTTAAGTGTGCTTAAGATTTACTCTACTATGCTTAAGTGTTAGGCCAATTGGCATGCATGTTTGTATGTGTTTTTGTCCTCATTTCCATTGCATTTTGGCCACTGATTTGGACCTATTTGAGAGCTGTCCATTTTGGTTTAAGACCATTATCGCATGTTGTTGCATGCTTGCCTTGCATGTTGTTGCATACTTGGCCTATTGCATGTTGTCACATGCTTGAGTTATATCGCATTTGGCATGCCCCTTTTGTTAAGTTGCTTTGCATGTTTGCATATCTTGTCCCTTTACATGTTGTCACATGTTTGCCTTACATGTTGTTGCATGTTTGTCATTGGCATTGTTGTTACATGCCTTGCATGCTTACTTGTTTAGGGTGTATGCCTATTGCACATTGCTTGCTTGCATGCTCATATTGCATTAGCTTGCTTGCATGCCTAGGTTGCATAGCATTATGATTGCATCCCTTGCCTCTTGATCAACCATGATAGAGGTTGGGGCCCCTTATATCTTTATGTGCATTTCATTTAATATAAATTGCACATTCGGCTCCTTTGGCCATCATGCATTGAAATGCGTGATTGGTGGTCCGAGGGTCGAGGACTATACTCCCTTGAGTTCATAACATGATAGGGAGAGTGGTCGTGCAAATATTGTCTTGCAAATGTATTGCCATGCTCTGTTTGTCCTCTGCTGCAGCAACACAGCATTTTGCAGGAAGAGATGGCCGGCCGGCCATCTCTAGTGCCGGTCGGCTAAACATTGTTGGCCGAGATCCTTGCAAATGGTCGATGACCACTATGCCTTGGCCGATGGCCCTATCTCTTGGCCGATGGACTCCCAGCATGTCCCCAAGGTGATTCAGAAGTGTCATAGAAGTTGGCACAGTTTTCAGAGGTACAGAGCAGTGCAAACAGAGGCAACATGAAGCATGGCAACGGATTTCTGAGCGAAGCCGATCAAGCATGCATCTATCCCTCTTCCCGAGCCTGCTTTACTTGCTTTCATAGCTTAGTTAATTTGTTAATTAGTTAAGTGTTGTGTAACTAATTAATTAGCTTGTTAGTTAGTTAATTATTTGATTTGTATTATTCTTTCGGACCTGCCGTCGAGAGGGCGAATTTTGTAATAAGTGTGCGTGCGTGTGTGAATGTCTTCCAACCCCACGTCTTTCTCCTTTTTACTTACTTGCTTTCAATGGTTAGTTTTAGGTTACGTTTCAATTAGCATACTTATGTTAGCATGTTTGCATACATTCATCTGTATTGCACGTACCGGGCTCGGCGCATCATACTAATTGCATAGTATTTCAATTCCAACTTGAATACGTGTATCGAGTTGTCGCATTTCACATGCCATTCTTAGATTAGCCGAGTCTATTCTAGTTGCATTTTGCATGTGTTGCATTAGCCATCTTAACATGAACTAGGATCATGCATGATTTCTAACTAGTTTCTTGTTTTGGCTCGGAGTACACTGTGAGTGTTTATTCTTTAGCATCTTGCATGTGTGTAAGTGTTAACATGACAGCATACTTGCCATGAGGCTAATTGCTTATGTGATATAACTGCCTGAATGCCTGTGGGTGAAGGTTGGGTTGCTTGAATTGGGATAATTCATTGAAATCCATGATTTAGCCTACTTGCGAGTAGCAAACTTCAAACTACCTTCCAAACAAACAGATATACAATGGTTTGTCCTAAATTAGGCGATCTAGTCTATACTTGTGTGTTGTGCGCATCACCTAGTAATTCTAGCTAATTAACCGGAATAAGAATGCATGTGTTTTCAAAAATGAGATATCATGTTTAGTAGTGGCCGATCTTTGATCGGGCGAGCGGGGGTGCTCATAGCTGACCTTCCCCAATCGTACCCAGGTTCCCGAGCCGAGGCAACTTTGGTAATGATGGACACGCGGCCTTAGGCAACGAGTCAGGGTTTCCTAAATTTGCCCAAAAATAAAATATTTAGGTGGCGACTCTATATCTGGCAAAGCAGTCCATGTTTGGCACTTCTCTCTTAAAAATCGGTTTTCCAAAATGATTTGCCGAATTTGGACTCTTTGGTGATTTATCAATCTTGCATTGCACTTTGCAAGATCAGATTAAGAACCGTGACATTTGAGTCCAAACTGTAGTAAGCCCAAATGAACAAAACGGGATTTTTTCCCGGGACGTTCGGGAACGTCTACAGGTTGCAAAACAAATAATCAGAGAGTATCTCACTTGCGATGAGAGAATGGCAAAATACCTGGCCGCAGCCAAGCCAATAGCAGACCAGTTCTCTTCGTTTGACATTTAACAAGTAGGTCAGGATCAGAACAGCTATGCTGACAAATTGGCTAGCTTAGTCTTGACTATTGATCAAATAAGGAGCCAAAAAATAGAGATCAATATTATTGTCGCATCTAGCATCACATTAGCTGAAGTGTTGAATATCCAGCCAAGAGAAAGTTAGATGACCCCTATAGTGAATTATCTATCCAAAGGAGTACTACCAGCCTATAAAAAGGAAGCACATTGGCTTTAGCAGTAGGCCACACATTTCTGGATGATTAAGGAAAACCAACTATTTAGAAGATCGTATTCTGACCCCTATCTCAAGTGCGTTCACCTGAGGGAAGTAGATGGGTTATTAGAGGGAATTCATGAGGGATCATGTGGAGCATATGTAGGGGGAAGATCCCTGGCACATCGGGCTCTTACCCAAGGCTATTGGTGGCTGTATATGCAAAAAGATACTGTAGCTCGACTTTCTTCGTGCCTCCTTTCGGAGAGTTCGAATTGGTTCTACAGTTCAGACTCCTGTCACGGTTCTAAATCTAATCTCACAAAGTGCAATGTGAGACTGATAAATACCAAAGAGTCCAATCTAGCAAATCATTTTGGAAAATCAATTTCGAATCAAATAATGCCAAAATTGGACTACTTTGCCAGATTACAGAGTCACCACCTAAATATTTTATTTTTGGAAAATTTAGGAAATCTTGACTCGTGCCAAAGGCCACGTGTCCGTCATCACAAAAGTTGTGTCGGCTCGGGAACTTGGGTACGAAAGGGGAAGGTCTTGAAATGAGCACCTCTGCTAGCCCAATCAAAGGATCGGCCTCTACTAAGCATGATATGTTGTTTTATAAACCTCATGTGTTCTTATCCGGTTATTAGCTAATTTTACTATGTGACACACACAAGCAAGTATAGACTAAATTGCAAGACTTGGACGAATTCAACTCATGTTTGCTTTTGAAAATGGTTTGAATTTGCCATCCTCAAGTGGGCTAAAACGCGGATTTGCCATCAAACATGATGGGCTATAAAACATGATTTGCTACTTTGCAAAGTGGGCTTAAAACTCACACTTTTTGAACTGTTCCAATTCAAGCAACAAAGCTTTCATCCATAGGCATTCATGCAGTTTAGCAAGTAGGCACATAACCTCATGGCAAACATACGAAAGATGACATTTATGGCAATTACACTCATGCAATATGCTAAAGCGTAAAAGCTTACCAAGTACTCCAAGCCAAAACAAAAGCTAGTTAGAAATAATGCATGATCTTAACTATGTTAAGATGCTTAATGCAACACATGCAACATGAAATTAGTAGGCTCGGCTACTAAGATGGCATATGAATGCAACAATTTGATAATATGCTTTGAAACACGTATTCAAATAATTATTTAAATACGATGTAGTTTGAATGATGCGCCGAGCCTCGGTGTATACAAGACAAATGAATGGATGCAATCATGCAACCATAAGGCATGCTAATCGAAACATGATCCCTAATCTAACCATCGAAAGCGGTTAAATAAAAGGGAGAAAGACGTGGGGTTAGAAGACATACACACATGCACGTACACTTATTACAACATTGTGCCCTCGCGAAGAAGGGTCCGAATAAGCTAAGCTAATTATTACAAAACAACTAATTAACTAACTTAGCTAATTAATTACAAAACAAAATAAAGAAATAGCTAAGCTAAGCTACTTAATTATTACAACACTTAACTAATTAGCAACTAGTTTATTGAATTACAATACAAATGTACACTAATTAAACATTTAGAGCACTGAACTACGTTGCCACAGCTCTACTCTAGGAAATGTAGGATTCATGCACTCGGCTTTCGCCCCGAAAAGCCTTTCGGTTTGCTCTTGAGAGGCTCTGTTTGCAGGGTTGACTACACTCCAGAACCTTCTGCTCCAACTTACCAATTCAATGCTGAGGATTGCACCAGTGGCCTGCCAACCATGAATGCTTTCTGCCGGCCCCCTGCTGGCCAAAAATGTGCCTCTGCCGGTCAAGGGTGAGCCACTGTCGGCCACTGGTGCTCTGAGTCAGCACACTGCAACAGAGCACAAGCAGAGGAAAATTGAGGATTTTCCAAGGGTATGTTTGTATTGTGCCCCTCCTTATCATCTCAAAACATCAAAGGAGTGGCACTCTTGGATCAAAAACCACCAATCAAGCATTTTCAATGCATCATGGCCAAAGATCCAAGTTGTATAATTTCAATAAATGCACAAAAACAAGACTCTAGACCACTACCTTGTCATGGATGATCAAAGACAATGGAGACAAAGGAGATTGGCTCATTTCATCACTTTGAGTATGAAATGCTCCAATCTATCTTGTGTTCAATATAACGTCCGATTGAACACATGTAATGCAAACACAACATGCTTAACTTGCTCAAGTTTTACTTGTCATGTTTTATTTACACATTTTAATTACCGATCCATTCTTTAACCAGTTAGTCCAAGGTGAGTGTCCTCTAATGAGAGAGAGGTCAACCAAAGGATGATTTAAGACATGAGAGAGATCATGCTGTTGTTAGTAGAAACCCTCAAAAGAGGATTAAAACCATTAAGCACAAGTCTCAATCTCAAGCTTAAACACAACCTTAAGGCTAACCAACCCTCAAACAAGATGAAAAAGTGAAGAAATGAGGGAGATTGCAGATATTTCAGTGCTGAAATGATATACAAAATGATACTACAACATACAAGCAACTCATGCACAACATGTTCAAAAGCCAAAAACACCAAACTAGTGAAGATCACTACACTATAGGCATGCAATACAAAGCTCAAAGGGTATAAACACTTCAAAACAGTCCTAAAACCGCTTAAAAGGAGTTCTAAAACATGCTTGAAGTAAGCTAAAAAAGGCTAGAATGAAAAGCCAACACATAGTACAAACTAGACTATTAAGCACAATTGCACTACAAGCATACAAACCAAGCCTCAAGTGACCAAACCAGCCAAAAATAGAGCTAAAACATGCCAAAATAATAGCAAAAACATGCTGAGATCAAGTCACAAAAAGCTAGAAAAACATGCTCACATGTTAAGCTATCTACACTTACAAATAAGACACAAGGAGGGGAGGCTACCGCCTCCCATTTTGGACCTCAAAACAATGTTTTTACCACTGAAAATCCCTTGGAATTCAGTGGTTAAAAGAGCCAAAAAAGTTGTTTAGAAAGCTTTGAAAGATGGCATAACAACTTAACAAGCAAGCTATAAGAAGGGTGGACCACCCCTAACTCCAATCAAACCTCAAACCACTATTTTAGTCCATGAAAATAGAGATTTTCAGAGGTTAAAACCAGCCTCAAAACAGCAGGCAAAGATGGCCAAACAAGTATTGAAATTAGGGTTAAAATACAAGTGTTCGACCTCTTGAAGACAAGATGCTACTTAGGCAACAAAGGCAAGTCAAACCAAGCCAATATCCTATTCTAGAGCTCAAATAGGACCTCAAGCAACCTCAACACAATGGTGATCAAGTTTGATCAAGGGCTCACATGCAAGAGTGTAGAGAATTTAGGCTTTAAGGCATAAAATATCAAGAGAGAGAGGATTCTAGAGAGAGAGAGAGAGAGAGAGAGAGAGAAATTTTTTGTCTTCAAAATTTCCAACCCTTCACATGCAAGAGGAAGGCTTCTATATATAGAAGATACAAAATCCCCTCAAAGAGATCCAGCCATACATGTGCAAGAAGATGGCTCAACCTGTGCAAAGAGCTGGCACAAAATATCAGAAAATATCTACTGATACACTGGTGGCCGGCCGACCATTAGTGATGGCCGACAGGGGCTCATTGATAGCCGGCTGGCCACATCAATGGCCGGCAGTGCCTCAACATGGCCGGTAGTGCATCAAAAATAACATGCTGAAAGGACCAAAACATGGTCCAAAAATGCGATGGAATTGATGTAGGGATTGGAAAGCTCAAACTTGTGGCGTTCCGCCGCAGATTTCGAGCGCTCGACGAGCAATCAAACTCGTCACTGGATGTACTTGCAAGAACATCCAAGTTTTGAGGACGGTCAAAAATGGGATGTCTACAGTTGCCCCTCTTTGACAGAACTCAGAGTCATAAAATGACATGAGTGAATGTCAAAACCTAGAGACGACCCATTTTGACAAGGCCGCAAAACTTAGACAGACATTCATGATAACAATACATAGTGGTGCCCGCAGGCTGGAGCTAAATGCAAATGATATGCACAATGCAAGCACATAACTTATGATCACGTAATGAGGCTATAATGAAGCATTTAAATGCAAGTGTTATGCACAAAGAAAATGCCACATTTCAAGAAAACCAACAATGTATAGTAATCTCATACATGAAAAGAAGTATGCAAATAAACACGCCACGCATGAGAATCACAAGCCGAACCACACCTCGGGCAGAAAAGATGCAAGAAAATTATACAATCTTAACTGCGCCTCACGCAGGAAAGGCTAAGAGCGACTGTCGGGCGCACCCGAGGGCTTAAATAAAACACATCCTAGCGCGTTACACGCGAGAGGAGAAAAGGAAATGGTGTAAACACCGGAGGGTGGTATAAACATCAGAGCACATCCCAATGTTTCTAACAAAAACAAGGTGATATAAGCATCGGAACACGTTCCAAATGCTTCTAACCGGGGAGGGGTATAAACATCGGGCACACGTCCCAATGTTTCTGACCAAAATAAAGTGGTATAAGCATCAAAACATATTCCAAACGCTTCTAACCGGGGGGAATAAACATCGAGCACACGTCCCAAATGCTTCTAACCGGGGAGTGGTATAAACATCGAGCACACGTCCCAATGTTTTTAACCAACGGGGTGGTATAAGCATCGGGCACACATCCCAAACGCTTCTAATTGAAGCAAGGTGGTATAAGCATCAGGCATACATCCCAATGTTTCTAACCAATGGGGTGGTATAAGCATCGGGCACACATCCCAATGTTTCTAACCAACGGGGTGGTATAAGCATCGGGCACATGTCCCAAACACTTCTAATCGGGGAATGGTATAAATATCGGGCACATGTCCTAATGTTTCTAACCAACAAGGAGTTCAAGGGACAGGAATGATCTTACCTGAAGTTCCTCTGAATGAACCGTACATACAATATCATCTGGTTACACTAGCTTTGAATGAACTGTACATACAATATTGTGCCTGCATAAGAAAGAAACTTAATAGGTACAATGCAATACAAATGCATGTCTTATGCGAGACAAATGACAGTAACACAATGTTAGAGGCATGATTCATGCACAACATGTAAGAAACAAAATAGAAGCATATTCTATGCAACGGGAGCAAGAGCATATTCTATGCAAAATAATCAATGATGCATATTTAATGCAACATGCATATTCTATGCAAACATGGTGATGCATGTTCTTTGCATCAATTCAAAATGCATGTTCCATGCACGATAAAGAAATGCACATTCTATACAACGAAAAAAGCAGGTTTGATAAAGACGACTCAAAGGCAACTTTCGATTTACCGCTCGGAAGAGTTGCAATATATCAAAAGGATACACCTTGTTTGTGTTGATGAGTGATAACCATCACGCACTGGAAATGTGATTCTGAGCTTCCGCGAAGGCATTCTGAATCAAACTTTACACACCTCTTGCATTTCTTGGAATCCAAGGACACAAAACAAAGCCAAAGATGCAGTGGAAAGTTGTGGAACCCTGCTGGCCACCAAGGGAGGCCGCCGGCCACTTGCCGGCCACTGGTGTGCCCTGCCGGCCACCAGTGCACCACTGCCGGCCATCGATGGTAGATTTGGGAAAATGGGCTTTTCACCCTTGGGTCTTTAAGTACACAACATTAGACTTCATTTCCCCACAAACCATTGCACGAAATTCCTTCCTTTTGCTCTCTAGGCGCTCTTTCTCTGTAGATCCACGCTTTCTACGCGTTTTCCAACACCCTAAACAAACTTTATTTGCTAAATCCCTCTAGTTCTCTTCACTTTAAACCGATCAGAATTTGATTTCGGCGCTTCTTTCCTCATTTCCACCATTCTAGGCTCATTCCCCTCGAGTTTCTCTCAAGGTTTGTGCACTTTTCTCAGCTTTGACTTTCTTTGACTTTTCCTCTTTCCTAGGGTTGACTTTTTCAAAGTTTCACCCTTTTCCTTCATTGTCCTCATTTTTGCTTCTCTTGCATCTATTCAGATGGCAGATGATGTTCCTCATGACGAGGCTCTTCACGAGCTTCCTCCAGTAGACTTTAAGGCAGACCTTGAGGCCGAGCCAGAGCGATTACCACTGAGTATACGCCTCTTCGATTCAGCAAGGTATCATCCTCAGACTCACATAGTGCCTACCACAGGAGGCATCAAATCCTTTACTGACTTTGCTAAGGATGCGAAAGACGACCTCCTATTGAGAGAGCCAGCGTCTCATTTGTCGGCCATCGCCGTAGAGGTATGAAAACTGTATTTTCTGCAGTATTACCTTTAACTGTTTACATTTCTTGCACTGTTTTGATCTGATTGCATCTCATGCACTGCCTTGATCTGACTGTATCTCATACATTACTACTTTATATTCGACTGTACTTTCATTGCCTGATTTGATTACATTTCATGCATTATCACAAGACGACTCCCGCTCTTTCAGGGGCTATGGCACGACGACCGCTCGAGACTGGTACCGTGAGCTCTCAGCTGGAGTTCGCGACATTATTGATGAGACGGGCTTCGGTATCTTCTGCTTCAGCCTGACTCGGGTTGTAGCGAGCCGTCTTCTCTTAGGGGCTCTAGTGGAGAGGTGGTGGGACACCACCAACTCCTTCCATTTCTCCGCCATGGGGGAGATGACGATGGCCCCTTACGACTTTGCCATGATCACTGGCTTAGGCATAGGGGGTGATCCGATCCCTCTCGACTCTGACATGGGGGAGTGGGAGGTAGCGTGGGTCGTGCTGCTAGGGGGCACATCCACCGACACTCCGGTCAGGCATGGTCTGGTATAGTTGGTTTGAGGTACTGAGCCCGAGACGATCGAGTCGACAAAGCAGTATGCCAGAGGCTTTCTCATGTTCCTTTTCGGTACCACCTTGTTTTCGAACAGGTGGAATACCATGGGCCTATAGCTGTTGAGAGCCTTGGTAGTGCTCCATCGAGTTCAGTTCTATGATTGGGGCGGAGGTAGCCTCACCACTTTGTACGGATATATGAGCCCGACTTCTCGTATGAGTGGGAGCTTGATTGGAGGCTACTAGTGGGCTTGGGAGGTACATAGCTTAGTTTTCCCATTTCGCTTTATGTTTTCTTCTTAGCATTTCTTGCTTTACATTTGTTCAACACATGTACTTTCTGTTCTGCATTCTCTACATCTGCTCATACACTGTATGCTTTCTGCCTCGCATTTTCTGCATCTGTTCATGCTGTATTGATCGCATTCCATTGCACTTTCCCTGCAGCTATGGGTGTATGCATATTTCCCAGCTCTTGCTCCATAGCCTATAGAGGAGGTTCCAGCAACAATCCCGTTTTCTAGGGTATACGACGGCTTGCTCGGCTGTAAGACTCGGGAAAACTTCATGTTTTTCCGCCAGCATTTCGATGTGGTCGCAGCGCACGAGGTAACCCAATAACAAAGCCGTCTTACTTTTCAATCCATTTGAATCCACACATTAACGATTAACAGCAACTAATCATCGGTTCATTTCCATTTCAGATCGCATGGCAGCCTTGGGCCGTGATACCGTCATGGCTTCGAGCCCAGTATGATACAGCTCGGGTCGTCACCCGCCATCACATTCTCCTCGAGGGCCCAATTTGTCACGCCTGGTTCTTGCGCGAGCGCTTCACGCACCAGACATTGGGCCAGCTTGCTCTATTCATACCGATGGCGCCTCAATATCCATGAGAGCGACGCACAGACTATCTGTCGAAGAGGTGATCCAGTTCATGGTAGGGCTGGAGGCGGATTACTTTCGTGTAGAAGGCGATTATGCGACCTTCATCCAGACACACTTGATGCCGCCTCTGACCGGCGTTCGCGGGAGCAAGGGAGTGAGAGCTCCTGCTGTGAGGGTGACACACAGAGCGAGTCAGGCAAGCATAGCCCGCAGCAGAGGGATTCCTCAAGCAGGGCAGAGGGCTGGTTGGCCAGAGCTTCTGACCGAGCTGACAAGTTGGCAGTACTCTGGAGCGGCCTATCTTATTCCGATCGAGCCTCCATTGCCTGGTCACAGATATGTCAGGGCGCCTGACGCGCCTCCGGTATGCATTTCAGTCTTCATTTCATTTTACATTCTTGCTCAGATACTCAGACATTCATTCATTCCAGATATTGATCATTCCAACTTGCATTTGCAGCTCTCTACAGAGTATGTTGATGGGTTACTCGAGATGTTGGCCTCATTTGAGGGCATGATCTTAAGGAGAGAGTCGATACTCGGCTTCCATGGCATTGAGGTAAAACTTTTTAGTTTTCTTGCATTTCGGTCATCATATTTCTGCTGATATACTGAAACTGACATCTCAACTGAACACCTCTTCACCCTGCACTGATACACTATATGTATTGATCACATCTGACACACTGGATTCTCACATTACTTTTATACTCTGCATGTATCTATTTTGCACATCACTCTTGCATCTAATACATATACTATGGCTGATATATACCAACTGCCTTTTCAAGTCCCACCTTTACCGACGACAGCAGCAGCAGCCGCAGTAGGACCTTTAGCACCTCCTCCAGCAGCAGGGAGGAGAGGGAGACAGGCTCCGGTACGCAGCCGAGGCAGAGTTAGGGGTGGCGGCGATGGGAGCGGTCCTTCAGAGCCCATCTTAGGCGACGATGATGATGAGACGAGCGAGAGTAAGGAGGCTGCGAGTCTACAGTCAGAGTCATCTGAGGACGGAGACGACGACGCCGGCTCGGATTCTACTAGTGGTGAGGCTGCGGAGGCTGAGGAGGGCTCCGGTTCAGACTCTGATTCGGATTCAGACAGTGGCGCTGACAGAAACAGTGCTTCAAAGTCCGCTCCGCTGAGGAAGAGGACGAAGAGGGCCTTTGAGCCTAAGATAGCTGGCGTTGATCTATCTATGCTTTTGACTTAGTTTTCTTTTTTGCTAGTAGTATTGGCACTTTGTACAGTTCAGACGAGTTTTTTTTTTTTTTTTCTTCTTTAAAAACTTGTACTCTTTTGCAAAAAGTGGCCATGATCGAAATGAAAACAACTTTTGATTAAAAAGTGTTATATTTTGCATTCTGAGCATTATCACATATCATCGCATAGCATAAAAGAAATGAGTTTGGCCTTGTTTGAAAACTGTGCATTCCATTAGCATTGTCCTAATCAGGTAATGAACTGACCAACAACTAAAATGACAAACAGAGTAAAACAACTCGATAAACAAAACAACAACTCGACAATCAATACAAATACAACTCGATAAGCAAGACAAGAACTTGATAGGCTAATCAATGTAAATACAACTCGATAAGAAAAACAAGATGATTACAGCTCAAATAAGCATGCTCAAGCGCAAAAGGACTGAAAACAAGACCTCAAAAGATGCGAATAACAGAATACAACTATTGCAATCAATTGAATCTTCACAAAGGAGATCAGTGAGCTTGAAAGGGAGGCTGTCGGCCATGAAGGATGGCCTACCAGCCATTATTTCCCCTCTGCCGGCCATCAATGTGCCCCTGCCGGCCATTGGTGAGCCCCTACTGGCCATCAATGAGCCCTGTCGGCCATCAATGCGTAGAACCTCCGAAACGTTGACACCTGGCCTCCACTCACTGCCTTATCTTCTACAAAAGCTCCAGCTTCATGGTTTCTTCATTCCAGCTCTAGTTTTGCCCCAAATGGAGCCATTCTTTGTCAAAAAAACTTTCGGATTGGATTGCAGCTTTAGATGGCTTGGAAAAGTTGTATTTTCGGGGTTTCGGGATAAATGCACTATTCCCGCTGAGTGGTACCCCGCTGTGTTTTTCGTTCCTCCATGCCGCGGCTAGATGTTGGAACCCAGTCACGCATGTTTTTAGTTTCGGGGGACAAGAGATATGCCCCACAATTGAAGAATTCCTAGTTTTGATGGAATCCTAACGTGACGAGGAAATCTTGCCCCAGTCGCGTTTTGGCCACATCCAGGCTTTAAGAAGAATGTGTGGGCTCACTTTACACGATGCCTAATCTTTGGTTCACAACGGGGAGCTGGGAATTCCCAGCTTGATTCATCGATTTTCTGATACCGACGATAGCGGTGACCGTCTTTGGCAAAGTTTTTGGCAGCATACCCTCTGCTTATGTATGTTGGCTCATTTCCTGCTTGCTCCTGGCTTCGGATGGTCTAGCATTCGCGTGGTCGAAGTTGCCCAAGGCTTGAAAGAGGGCAAGAGCTGCATCGGCTTGACACTAGCCAAGACTTTGATGGGCTTGGATGCTTTCCATCGCCGGGAGACAACCAAGTTCGCAGGAAGTCCACTACTCTTATAGGTAATGTTTCCCACCCTTCTCACATGTGTTTCTCACATCACTCGGCCCTCAGGCTCTGTTTTTCTCTCAAAACCCTTTCTCACTTTTCTCTCCACATACACCTCTCAATTCTTTAATCTCTCTTATTTTTCATCCATCCCCAAGTATGGCTCACAGATAGGTTGAAAGTAGTGGACTCTTGTCCTGCATATTCAGCGCGCGGCTATATCTTTCGCCAACGGCTAGTTGATTTCCCGAACGAGAGATGGTGGTGCCACTGGATGTGTAATAGATCTGCTGTTGACATTGTTTGGCGTTGCCCCTAGTTTGATCTGCCTGAGATGAGCTACAGTATGTCTCGCCAACCTGGCATTCAGTTGGTTGGTTTGACACACTGTGTCATCTATTTTCCATTCCAATTCAAGCGTCAGTTCGGACACGACCAGACTTGCCCGGAAGAGGGGATAGAATACCCGACTTCATTTCCAATCCGAGGCTCACACCTAGCTTGATACCCCACTGCGTGGGGGACAAGAGAACTTCTGGCTCCCGCTCCCAATTTCAGTTGCGCCCTTTCTGGCGAATGCATAGTTTGGCTTGAAAATGAGGCACAAACCGGGACTACTTTAGCATCTAAAGCTTCCACAAGCTCTAGGAAGGGACGCAGGAACACCTGACTCAACTATGTCCCAAGTTTATTGCTTTAATCTGTACTTTCAAGTTTTCCTTTTGAATGTAATAAAAAGAAACTTTGATTTGTATCAAGAGGTAGAGAACTTTGTATTGAAATCAATGAAATTGAAGGTTGTGGGCACTGAAAATTTTCCTTTTGGTCCAAAAATGGTCTAAGTTGTAAAAAGATTAATTTGAACAAAATCAACTTTTATTAAAACTTTTCAAAACCATTTTCGATAAGGATCATAACTGGACACACTCAGAATCTATCCTTGAGGTGTTGAACCCCGAATTCAATAATTGGAAAGTTGCCCCTTGTCTGAAGAGCACTGCACTGCACTGCACTTGAGATCACAACCGAACTCTTGGATGTAGAAAAGACAAAGATGACCAAAACAATCTTATGGACACAGTTGATTTGGAAGTGTTTATGGCTGGACTTTAGAATGAAGTTGCCTACGTATCCCGAAGACGGGAATCAAGCCTTATGTAGTTCGGTTCGGGTTCACTTGTGTATTAACACTCTCCTTTTGCGCTCTAACTTTTGCCAAGGCCGCCCTTTTGGGTTTTCAACCTTGCGAGCTCAGCTTTTCTTTTTTTAAATTTTTTTTGTGCTCTAACTTTTGCCTAGGTCGCCCTTCCGGGTTTTCGACCTAGCGAGCCACTCAAGGGTAGTATTTTTTCAACTTGTCTATGTTGATTTGTTGGGAGAATTCGAGGCCATCTAAGTCCATAAAAATGACAGCTCCACTTGACCAAATAGATTTGATGATGTAAGGACCAGTCCAATTGGGTCTGAACTTGTCCCTAGGGTCATGGATGGGAGCTCGGTTGTCTTTGAGCACCAAATCCCCTTCTTTCAGATTCCTAGACTTCACTTTCTTGTTGAAAGCCCTGGCGATTATGCATTGATAACTTTGGACGTGGTATAGTGCTTTCAGCCTCCTCTTATTGAACAACATAAGTTCCTCGAACCTACTCTGCTGCCAATCTGCTTCTACTATCTGGCACTCAGCCATAACTTGCAGTGCCGGAACTTCAACTTTAATTGGCAGAATAGCTTCCATCCCATAAACCAGAGAATACGAAGTTGCCCCAGTAGACGTTCGAATTGATGTTCTGTAGCCCCAAAGAGCAAATGGCTGCTTATCTGGCCAGTCCCTGTAGGTTTCCACCATCTTCTGCAAAATGTGCTTGATGTTCTCGTTGGCGGCCTCAATAACTCCGTTGGTTTACGGCCGATATGTGGACGACTTATGAAAAGCCGCATTGTATTTCCCCAACAAGTCGATCACCTCTTTCTTGAAGTGGGAACCATTGTCTGAAATGATCTTATTCGGGACCCCATAACGACAGATGATATTATTCCTGATGAACTTGGCTACATGCGACGCTTTCAGCACTGCGTAGGATTGGGCCTCGACCCACTTTGTAAAATAGTCTATTGCCACCAGGATATACTCATGCCCGTTTGACCCCTTCGGAGTAACTACCCCAATAACATCAATTCCCCAAACTGAAAATGGCCATGGTGAAGTCATGTTGTACAGCTTCGACGGTGGGATGTTCATGCGATTTGCATGGATCTGGCATTTGTGGCATCGCCGAACAAAACCAATATAATCTTCCTCCATGGTTGACCAGTAGTAACCCTATCTGAGAATTTTCCGAGCTAGCATCACTCCGCTTATGTGCGATCCGCACTCTCCTCCGTGGATGGCCTCCATTAGACGCTTCGACTCTTCTGCATCGACACACAGTTTATGCATTCCCAGATGACCCCGTTTGTACAATTTACCCTCACAGATGATAAACTGAACAGCCGTTCGCCGTATTGCCCTTTTATCTTTGGCATTTGCCCCTAGTGGATAACCCTCATTTTCCAAGAAGTTCCAAATATCATGACACCAAGGGTTCTGATCTTGTACTTCATCTATCGTGGCGATTAACTAATAGGCCAGCACATATCTCTGTTTAATAATGATTGGACGCATCCAGACTCCCAAAGGGATGTCTATCATGGAAGATAGAGTTGATAAAGCGTCAACGAACCTGTTGCTCTCTCTTAACAGATGCGTGAAGGTTAGCTTCTCAAACCTAGGAATCAAAACGTCCAGGGTTTGGTGATAGATTTTCATTTTTTCTTCTTTAACCTTCCAGTCTCCTTTCGCTTAAGATATAACCAGCTTCGAGTCCCCAATGACATCCAACCGTTTTGCCCCTAGTTCTAGGGCGGCTTCCAAGCCAGCAATACATGCCTCGTATTCTGCTTCATTGTTTGATACCTTGAACCGGAGTTTGAAAGCTAAAGGTATATGGAAATTGTTGGGCGCTATCAGCAATACCCCTATCTCATAACCGTACTGATTAGACGCTCTGTCAAAGTACATGGTCCAAATCTCTTCTTCGACCTGCAGAATGGCCTCATCTGGGAACAGATACTTTACTGCTTCGGCTCCCTCCACTGGGTGATCGACTAGGAACTCCGCTACCGCTCTTCCCTTCACAGACTTACGAGTCATGTACTTAAAATCAAATTTGGAGAGAAGAAGTAACCAACGGGCTAGCCTACCCGTAAGCGCTGGTTTCTCAAAGAGATATTTGATGGGATCTAATCTCGAAACCAGAATTACGGAGTGAGCTAACAAGTAGTGCCTCAACTTCCTGGTAGCCCATACCAAGGCCAAGCAAGCCTTCTCCAGCGGAGTGTAACGGGTCTCATATTCTTGCATCTTTTTGCTCAGGTAATAGATGGCCTTCTCCACTCTATCCTCAGATTCATGTGCAAGCATGTAGCCCATTGTCATGTCGGTTATTGACAGATACAAAATCAACGGCTTCCCCGCCTCTGGCGGCGATAACATGGGTGGGTTCTGTAGATACTACTTGATCTGCTCAAAAGCAACCTGGCTTCGGTCATCCCATTGGAATTTCTTTCCTTTCTTTAGGAGACCAAATAGTGGTTCACAAGTCAAGGTTAATTTTGCAATAAACCATCTTATGAATTGCACTTTACCTAGAAAGCCTCGCACCTCATTTTCAGTCCTTGGTGGTGGCATTTCTAGTATGGCCTTGATTTTGAAAGGATCGACTTCGATGCCCCTTTGTGTAATCAAGAACCCCAGCATTTTCCTTGCTGTGACACCAAAAGTACATTTTTGAGGATTCAGTCGCAACCGATATTCTCTGATCCGTTGGAAAATTTTCTTCAAGGCGATGTATTGGCCCTCTCTTTCCTTGGACTTGACAATCATGTCGTCCACATACATCTCCACATCTTTGTGGATCATATCATGCAAGATCGTGGTTGCAACCCATTGATAAATAGCCCTAGCATTTTTTAGACCGAACGGCATCACCCTGTAGCAGTAGGTTGCCCACAGCGTGCTGAAAACAGTCTTCTCTCTATCCTCGGGTGCCATCAAGATCTGGTTGTACCCGAAAAACCCATCCATAAAGGAGAGCAACGCATGGCCTGCGATGAAGTCCACCAATTTGTCGATGTGCAGTAGAGGAAAGTCGTCCTTCGGATTAGCTTTGTTCAGATCTCTGAAATCCACACACACCCGAATTCTGCCATCTTTCTTCGGCACCGGAACAATGTTGGCCAACCAAGTAGGATACTCAGATACTAGTAAGAACCCTGCATCTATCAGCTTGGTGACCTCTTCCTTAGTCTTCAGAGCCCAATCTGGGCGTATTCTTTGAAGCTTCTGCTTGACGGGTCGGGCTTCAGGGTCAAGAGGGATCCGGTGCTGTACAATCTCAAGATCGATTCCAGGCATGTCTTCGTAGGACCACGCGAAAACATCTTTGAAATCTTTTAATAAAGCGACTAAGCGCTCGTGTTCCTCCGAAGACAACGTGGACTCGATCTGGACCAGACGCGGATCCTTTTAGTACCAACATTAATTGAAGTGATTTCATCAACAAGGGGTTTTACAAACCTCTCATCCTCTCGATCAATCAAATGTTTCAAAACCGGAGGAGTTTCTTCCTCATTGTTTTTCTCAAAGTTTTGAAAGTCCTGATTAATGCAATAAACAAGTGGCACCAAAAAGTACTCAGAAATAGCAGTGGTACCATTCTCATTCACAACTTCCAGCTCGTCTAATTCCTCGGTTACAACTAACTCAAAAGAAAAGGAAAAAGATGACCTGGACAAAACAACGGCATCCGGGTTATCACCCCCAGGAATATCGGACTTCGACTCAACAGAACTAGAATCTGATTCCGACTCCACAGACTCTGTGGAATCAGATTCCGGTTCACTACCTGATTCAGAACTGCTGGACAAAAAGCCCTCCTCGAACTGCCAAACGAGGGAGGGTGCAATAGATGCATTCAGAATGCCGGAAGAAGGGCCCACAGCCGATTGATCTTCAATCATGGAAACAGAGAAATCATCCCCCAAGTTCTCAGGTGTGATCTGAGGATCTGAAAGGAGACAAGCCAGCGCTGCTCCTATTTCGAGTTCTATGCCATCAGACGCATCCTCTATACACTGTTCAGTCTCAGCTAGTAGGTCAGTCTGCTCTTCTGCAACTTCATTCCCTTGCAACTGTAGGTCGAAAAAGATCTTGAAGCTGGGCAAACGCCGCTTTTCAGAATTCAGCCATGGCTCAGGAAAGCCGCAGAATGGGAAATCTTCCCCCTCCCGAACAAAGTAGCCGTTCAGGGTTCCTTGAATGGGTCTATGCACCAACTTATAGTGCTTCCCAATTTTCTTAGCTTTGGCCCTTCCTACCATTTCCTTCCCCTTTCTTAACAAGTCCTCTTCGGTAGGTATGTAACCTAAACCAAAGATATGAGGGTTGTGTGGCACTTCAACCAACATAGCAACGCCCTTCCGGCCGCTCCTTCCCAATCCCATTCCGGGTATATGTTGCAGCTTATTCATGAGGTAGACGAATTAAGCACTGACATATAACCCCTCATCAATAGCCAGAATATCTTGCATTACCCGGGCCTCAGCCAAGGTGAACCCAGACAAAAAGACATCCTCCTTGCCGTGTACAATTTCTAGTACCGGTGTAGTGACTTCCAACGGAGGATGTATGGAAGAGTTTCCAAAAACAATGGCTACCCTCTTCCCATGGGGGTACTTCAGCATCTGATGCAGAGTGAAAGAGACAGCCCTCACTTGGTGCAGCCACGGCCGTCCAAGGAGTAAATTAAAGGTGGCTGGAACATCCAGGACATGAAACTTGATGTCCTGTTGTGCCGAGCCAACCTGAGTTCTGATCCGAACTGTCCCCATCACTTCCCGACTTGTATTGTCATAAGCCCGAATCACCTGGGCTATCGGTACAAAGTCTGCTGGCTTCAAACCGATAGCATACGTTGTACGCGACGGACACACATTAATTGTAGACCCGGTATCAACCAAGACAACTGGTATCCACTTCTCTTTACATTCGACAGAGATGTACAATGGCTTGTTATGCCCAGAGCCCTCAGGCGGCAATTCCTTATCTGTAAAAGTCAAAGTCGGCGAGGCCCCCTCCCGGGAACACTAGTCCCACTAACTATTCGGGGGTTGTATCGATAGAGAGCTTAGCCTTATCCATTGCTGATAAGAAAGCTTGTCTATGCACTCGTGAAGCCATGAGCAATCCCCAAATGGATATGTCTGCCTGAATCTTTTTTAGTTGCTTCAGTACAACTTCCTCTTCTAGTGCTTTATCTCTCAGCTTCCTTATCTTTCCCTGATGTTTCTGGTTAGTCCAAGTGTGGGGGCTTAAAGTACCGCCCACTCTGAGTCTTGTGATCAACTTCCTCGGCATACCATGTATCATCTGGCAGATTCTGTCCCCAATCCTCATCCGTGTGGGCGAGATACAAATCCTCATCTTCCCACCACATTTCTTTGGCAACCGACAAGCAACTATCGGGTTCCGTTGTAAGTACTTATGTATCTGCAACACCGTCAGTCCCCGCAGGACCTTTGGCTTTTCTAGCCTTCTGATCAGTCTCAGTTCTTTCCTGTTCGAACCGCTTCAGCGCGGCCTCTTGTTCTTTATCAGCTGTACAAATACTGCCCAATTCTTGAGCAAAATTCTTAGTATTGGTGTTCTCCGACAACTTTCACTTATTGTCAACTGTTCTAGCCGTTGTAGCAATCCCCGTCTCCAATTGTTCTTGCTTCGGTTGAGACCCCTCATCTACATTTGGTTCATCACTGAGCCACCCTATATTATCCGTTGATCCGTTCATATTAAACCAACCAATCTGTACATTCCCCAGATCCTGTTCGTCAAAGAACTACAGATTACCGATGTCCTCCTCAAGCTCGGCTAAATCATCCAGCCCCTAGCTTGGCCCATCCTCCCGGACTACATTAACCTCCATCCCTGTTGGCAATTCTACCCCTGGTCTAGCCTAGCTAGTTGGCACAATGTAACGGCACGTGTTATACTCTTCTTCAGTTAAGCTCATGGAGCCCTCAGGCATACCTTCTTCTACCACAACCACCACTACGGGTTCGGGTTGGGATATGGACGCGCTCATCATGCACAAGTCTGTGCTTTCTAGAATGAATAGCGCCAGCTTAGGCAGGTGAGAGGGGGTGATGTATATGCCGGGGTCATATGGGACGGCCATTGTTTGGATAAGGTTTACTTGCCTAGGTGGAGGAGGGGGTTGGTTATGTGGCGGGAGAGGATTTGTAGTGACGTTAGGCTTCTCATGAGGCGCGATCACTTTATTGTCAATGAGATCCTGAATCTCATGACGGAGTCTAAAGCATAGGTCAGTGTCATGACCATGTGTAGACGCGCCCCCGGACAGAACTCCCGAGGAAACCTCGTTTTGTTCTCTGAGCTATTACAGTTCGGACTCATATGTCACAGTTCTGGATCTAATCTCACAATGTGCGATGTGAGACCGATAAATCACCAAAGAGTCCAAATCCGGCAAATTGTTTTGGAAAACTGATTTTTATAAAGAAGTGTCAAACATGGACTGCTTTGCCAGATACAGAGTCGCCACCTAAATATTTTATTTTGGAAAAATTTAGGAAACCTTGACTCGTGCCTAAGGCCACGTGTCTGTCATCACCAAAGTTGCCTCGGCTTGGGAACTTGGGTACGATTGGGGAAAGTCATCTATGAGCACCCCCGCTCGCTCGATCAAAGATCGGCTTGTACTAAGCATGATATCTTGTTTTTGAAAACACATGTGCTCTTATTCCGGTTATTAAACCTAGAATTACTATGTGATGCGCACAACAAACAAGTATAGACTATATCGCCTAATTTGGAACAAAGCATCGCATATCCGTTTGTTTGGAAAATGGTTTGAAGTTTGCTACTCGCAAGTAGGCTAAAATGCAGATTTCAATGAATTGTTCCAATTCAAGTAATCCAACCTCCACCCACAGGCATTCAGGCAGTTATATCACATAAGCAGTTAGCCTCATGGCAAGCATGCTTTCATGGCAACATTAACACACATGCAGTATGCTAAAGCGTAAACACTCATAGTGTGCTCCAAGCCAAAACAAAGAACTAGTTAGAAATCATGTATGATCCTAGTTCATGTTAAGATGGCTAATGCAACACATGCAAAAATGCAACTAAAATAGGCTCGGCTATTCTAGAATGTCATGTGAAATGAAACTTGGTACATGTATTCAAATAAGAATTGAATACAATGCAGTTAGTATGATGCGCCGAGCCCGGTGCATGCAAAACAGATGAATGATGCACGCATGCGAAGCATAAGGTATGCTAAACAAAATATGCCCTAAAACTAACCATCGTAAGCGGTTAAGTAAAAGGGAGAAAGAAATGGGGATTGGAAGACATGCATCACACACACGCGTGCTTATTACAACAATACGCCCTCTCGATGGAGAGATCGAATAAGAAGCTAACTAGCTAATCTAAGCTAATTAAACTAATTATTACACAACAAATTAATTAACTAATCCTAGTTAACTAATTATTACAAAACGAATTGAATAGCTAACGCATTAACTAATTAAAGTACAAACCAAAGCATAAGCAAGCTATCTAAGCATGGCAACTAAGGAAAGCAATAAAACAGGAATCTCAGAGGGAGAGGAATGCATGCAAGCCCGGTCACCTCGTTCGGAAATCCAATGCGATGCCTCGATTTGCCTCTGTTTTCATTTGTTCACAGAAACTTGCACCAAGCTCCAGAAAGATGAAACTCCACCTTAGGAATCCTGTGGGTGGGTGGCCGACCACTTTTGGTCCCTCCAGACACCTGCCGACCACTTTTGGTTGTTGAAAAACCAGAAAAGTGGTCGGCCAGCTACTTTTTCTGGCTGGCCGGCCAGTTGTTGCTGCTGAATCCCAGTTTTTTGCAACAGAGAGCAAGAAAGGGCATGGCAATGTATTTACAAGATATGTGCGCACAACCACCCTCCCTATCATGTCATGAACTCAAGGGAGTGTAGGTTCTCGACCCTTGGGCCACCAATCGCGCATTTCCATGCATGATGGCCGAGAGCCGAAGTTGCACAATTCAATATGAAAATGAATGCACCAGTAAACACATACAACCTAGAACTCTATCATGTATGATCAAGAGCGTCGGCGACCGGGAATTAAGGCACGTTTCATCACTTGAAGTATTAAACGTCCCTCGTTTCCCGTGTTTAGACCAACACCTATTCCAAACACAATGCAAGCAAGCATGCCATACACAATGCGACTCGATCATGCAAGTATGCAATATGACTTAAGCATGCGAACATGCAATGCAATAAGAACAACCTAACAAGGCTAATGGCATGCATAATGCTAATGCATGCAACAACTAGCATACACAATGCAAATGACAATTAGCATGCACAATGCAACGATGTAACCTAAGCATACACAATGCAAAGAACTACGTGGCATACTCAATGCTATAAACTACATGGCATGCACAATGCGATGTTACCTAAGCATACACAATGCAAAGTATAAGGCATACATAATGCGATGAACATGGCATACACAATGCGATGTAATATAAGCATACTCAATGCTCAATGGCATGCATATTTAACGCAAAGCAACTTAAGATTCTAAATACAATGTAATGCATGCATGCACAATGCAATGAAACAAGGGCAACTTATCAATGCTAGGGACATGCATACTCGATGCAAAGCAAGATAAGCACACAAACAACATGTAAACAAACATGCTAAATAGACTTAAACCAGAAGGGGTAGACCTCAGTCATGCCCAAATCAATGGCCATTGGTGATAAAATTAAGGCACATAAAGCAAGGCATGCATGCACAATGCATTGGCCATCAAAGAGACCAAAGAGCACAACTCTCAAGAGTGCTCAATGAGTGACAGAAGTGGAAGTGTAACAACACTAAGTGCACTGAAATGAAGCAAGAAATGATGCCAAATCATTTAAACAACATAAGTAAAGCATGCTAGAGTCCTAAGGCATGAAAGCTAATAGAGAGGACTACAAAGGAGGCATGCAATACATGGAAAATATGCATGAACTAAGCATGGACAGAGTTCAAGTAGGTCAAAATAAGGACCTAAACATGCTGAGATGAGGGCCCAAAGGCCTAGGCATGCAAGCATACGAGCTAAGGCATAAGCTAGGCAAACATGGACAATACTTAGAGGCATTCAAAGCATGAATGAAGTAGGAACAAAAGCATGCTATAAGCTCTGAAATGTCATGTTAGATGGTGCCAAACCATGTACACAACACAAATGAAGCATGCAATGGTGCTCAAGGCTTGAAGCAAGCAAGAGCACTTGTACTACAAGTATACAAAACATGAAGCATGTGGTTAGGACAACCCAAAACAGTCCTATAACATGTTAAAATGAGTCTAAAACATGCATGGAAGGAGGCCAAAACATGCTAGCATGAGGGGCATAAGACATGGTGCATACAAGGTGAATAAGGTGGATTACACTACACCTATTAAGACCAAGCATGGGATGACTTAAGAAACAAACATTAGAGTTATATCATGGCATAATAACCCCAAAAATACATTGAAATGATGGCTCACAAGCTATGGCATGAAGGCATGCGCAACGGTTCATGTTAAGGCCTAAAACACAAACTCTCTAAAGCATGGAATAAGTGAAAGATGCAAGTGTATGGCCACACTACATGGACTGAAATAACATAACTAATGATACCAAATCATTGAAATGAGCCAAGTAATGCATGCTAGAGGATTCAATACACAAAGCTAACAAGCTAGATTGAACCAAGGCTATACAAAGCAAGTCATAGATGACCAATACAACACAAATCAGACCTTAAACATGCTAAAACATGAACAAAGTCTTCTTCAAGCTAAGCCAAAAGCATGCTAAAATGACATGTTACAACATGATGCATGTTAGGCTATTTTATGGGATTGCACTACAAGTGCATGGAGCATGCAAAGGCTAACCAAACCAAACCTAAATAGAGGTATGACATGGTAAAACATCACCAAAGACATGCTGAAATGGACTTAAACCAAGCTAAAATGACATGCTACTTCATGAAGCATACAAAGCTAGTTTAAGGGATTTACACTACAAGTGTATTAGGCATGCAAGGGCCAACCAAACCAACCCAAAAAAGATCTAAGGCATGTTAAAACAACACCAAAACCCCACTGAGATGGCTCCAAAACAAGCTAGAAAGACATGCTCAAACATGAGGCATACAAGGCTAGATTGTGTGATTTACACTACAAGTGTATTAACCATGCGTGGAGTGACCAAAGCAAGCAAAAATAGTGGTATGCCATAGCAAAATAACCATAAACACAAGCTAAGATATGGTCAACATACACTTAGTAAAGATGCTCAAACATGAGGCATATTAAGGCATGTATTGAAGATGCAAGGAGAGGCATATTAAGGCATGTATTGAAGATGCAAGGAGAGGAGAAGGCCAAAACAAGGTGGTCCCGAAGCTCACAAAAAAGGCTAAAAAACAAGGCTAAACAAGGCCTAAGAGGGGGTAAACAACCCCAAACACAAAAGTGATCTAAACAAAGATCAAAAGCATGCAAAAACAGAACTTTTATCAGTTCTAAGTCAAGCTTAAAATAGCATGAAAGTTAGGCTAAAAGCTTAAGCAAGAAAGGGGGATTTAAAGGTCAAAAGCTCACCCTTGAAGACCCTCTTTATAACTGCAACTCCAGTAGGTTTTTCAAGCTCAAGACAACCCAAGAACACCAAAATCAGCCCCTAAGCACCTCAGTAGCAAAAGGATGGTGTTTGAGTGTGTGTTTGTGTGTTAAACTAAGACAATACTACACTTTTGATGCACAAAAATGGAGAAACAAGGCAATATAGAGACAATGCTATATCTATCTCCCTTGGGGCAAATTTCTGAACCTGGAGGAGGGAGGAGGGGCCTCCCTCTTATAGAAGAGGAAAGCCAAAGCTTCTTGGAGAAGCTAAGGGCCAAGGCAATCCCTCCATACACGTGTATGGAGGATAGCTCTAGTGCCCTCCAGCTGTGCCAGTTGTCCCAAAATATCTCCAAAAGGTGTCAAAAAGCAACCGACCACTTGAAGTGGTCGGCCTGCTAGTTTAAGTGGTCGGCCAACCAGTTTAAGTGGTCAACCAGAGCAAAAACTGGTCGGCCATAGGTGGGAGAGGTCAACACACTAAATGCAAGGTGGTGGTGTGATGGCCGACCAGAAAAGATGGTCCAAAGACCAAGAAAGCCAGTTATCTGACAAGAAAACTAGCTGGAAAAAGAAAAAGTGGTCTCCAAGGAGAAATACTAGTCTCCCATCCTTGTTCCACCTTCCAAACAAGGAAAGCAAGGTTTGTACCAAAAACAAACCAAAGCGGATGCAAGACAAGAAATTGAGAGGCGAAACACGCGGCCAAAAGCCCCGAAAACTAGCTAACGAGCATCAAAAGTGGTATGCAACCACAAAAGTGGTCTCCCGGGCCACAGTGTTCCTCTAGGCAGAGGCAACAAGGTGTGGTTCAAAAACCATGCCAAACGGAGAATGTTAAGCGATCCCGAGACAAGGCGCGCGGCTAAAGGCTCCAAAAATCGGAAACTAGTCTCCAAACGGGAAAAGTGGCCTACAACCACGAAAAGTAGTCTACGACCAAAGAGAGATGGTTTACAAGACCACTCCCTCCCTTCGGGAAGGGAAAACAAGACTTGGTCTGCAAACCGAGCCAAAGCACAACGAGTTCCGAGGCCCGGAGGCAAGGCTCTTAGCCAAAACTCTGAAACCTCAGAACGAGCACAACATGCACCATCACCGAGCGCTCAATCGATGACGTTTGAATCTTAAGGTCGGTCAAAAATGGGGTGCCTACACCATGCTGTTGGTGGAAGGCGCAATACTTGGCCGAGTTGTGTGTAGGAGGGAGGGGATTAGGCAATGTGCACGTCTCCAGGGGCTTCAGATGCCCCTTTCTGATCAGGACCCTCAAGGCCGCAGATAAAGACATGTAAAGTGGGGTGAAAACCCTCTGGCCTCGGGGTTGGTACTTTGCAGGTTGTGAGGTGGTTCCGGATGCACCGGTAAAGGGGGTGGCTGTTTTCGGTGTGGTGGTGACCATACCAATATCAGAAGTCCTTGCAGCTGCGTTACTACTCGTAGCCGCATTTGAACTACGTGTAAAAGCCCTCGTGGGCTGCTCTTTTTCATGGTCAATCAAACCCTGTTTCATCGCATCCTCTATCTGCACCCCTATCTCATGAAGGTCAGCAAATGTAGGTAAAGATAGGACTATCATCTTTTGCAACAGCCTCGGTTGTAGATTACGAACGACAATTCTTATCTGGTCCTTTTCAGCTGGTCGGGTTGTCATCATGGAGGCCTTGGCTCTCCACCGAGTGACGAAATTGGAGAAGCCCTCCTTTAACTCTTGACGAGTAGCCTCGAGATCACGAGTTGTGACCTCGATTTGAGTGTTATAAAAATATTGGGTGATAAAGGTCTCAGCCATCTCTTTCCAGCTCATCTTCACAGAATCTTCTAGTTTAGCATACCAAATAGCCGCAATACCCGACAGGGTCCGGCCAAAGAGGGATAGCTCTGCAGTCTAGTAAGGCCCATCGGCCACAGAATATCTAAAAAGAGCCGCAAGTGGACCATGGGATCACCCGAGTCGTAGAAATGGTCTATGTGTGGCATTTTAAATCTATCTGGCAATGTCACCGCCAAATCTGTATAGTCGTCCTCTATATCTGGGATCGAATTGACACCCTGAGCTCGTTTGAAAAGCTTCTCAAGCTTGCTCACTTTCAAAGCGGTATGGTTGACCTCAAACTCAAACGGTGCCTTTGTTGGGTAGACCGGTGCTTTGGAAGTTTGAAGTGGGACTGGCCCCGCCGGAATGTCCGCATTCTCCTGGACATTAGTTGTATCCCCGGGTATTGGAACCCTGACTGGGGGTGGATGTGAAGCAGAAGCTGCTGCTTATTGTGGTTGTTGTTGCTGTTGAAGCCTAGCAATTAGTTCAGCCTGCTGGGCTGCAATCTCTGTTTGGCGAGCAGTAACTTCCGCTTGGCGAGCAGCGTCCAGCTGCATGGCTTCGATGGTTTGTTGAAGTTGGCGCATCATATCCTCCATATTGTCTGAGGGGTGTTGATCTATCAGAACCGATGTATACTCTCTTTCTGAGGTGGAAGCTGAAAATTGGGCCCGACTGCGCACAGGTGACGTAGATAGTGACCGCTGAATTGGCAACTGTTGAACCGGTGATCTATGCCTGACTGTCCTTCGTCTCGTAATCGGGGGTAGCGAAGAAAACACTGGTTGTCCTCCAATAAGATCCTCAGATCAGTAAATTCTCCTTACTCTGGTCCAGAGTGCTCAGGGGGTAACTGCCTCGTAGGAAGCAATTGTGAAATACTACCTTGTAAAAAGCAAATAAAGCAAAAAAGAAACAAGAATCAGTAAACGCACAGCACCTCGGCTTAGATAAAGACAACACACAGTTGAAATCATAAGTTGGATAATCTATACTCAAACACTGATTTCTGCCCCAAATTTCTGCCTCAAAACTGATATCCTCAAACTGATACCCAGACTTGCAACTGATACATACATTCCTGCAGACTCACACTCTAAAAGCACATATCAAGCAAGTGAGAGCCAAAACACCCCTATGATGGGGTAGGGTTACCCTGTCCTAGTTTCGTCAGGAACTAGGGATTCGCTACGCAAGCAAGTGGTTTCAAATAAAACTACATTCGGGTGAGCAACCTGTCCTAGTTAGGAATAGTCTCCAAGGCTTCCGATATGCAACTAGGTCAATTGGTCAAAAAGGGTGCCTCAGTAAGACCACCAAATATACCTCTTGCTCCTAACACCGAGAAGTGAAAGGAGGATCAAACTGTACAGCGGTAGTCCAGATACAAGGTTTGTGTTCCTATTGTGGCAGAGCCCGTAACCGGTCAGCCTTTTGGCAAGTTTTTCCAAGCAAGCCTCCGGCAAACTGTTTAGGAATAGTAGATGGCAAACACTGTGACTTAGGCGCACCAATGCAAATGCAATGCAAAGAAACACATAAATGTGAATAAAACATCATATCGTGAGTTCGAGTCAAGTTCTCTAAGTCCCCAGCAGAGTCGCCAGAAACTGTAGCTCGACTTTCTTCGCGCCCCCTTTTGGAGAGCTCGAATTGGTCCTACAGTTCGGACTCCTGTCACGGTTCTGAATCTAATCTCACAAAGTGCAATGTGAGACTGATAAACACCAAAGAGTCCAATCCGGCAAATCATTTTGGAAAATCAATTTTAAATCAAATAATGCCAAAACTAGACTATTTTGCCAGATTACAGAATCACCACATAAATATTTTGTTTTGGGGAAATTAAGGAAACCTTAACTCGTGTCAAAGGCCACATGTCCGTTATCACCAAAGTTGCCTCAGCTCGGGAACTTGGGTACGAGAGGGAAAGGTCCTAAAATGAGCACCCCCGCTCGCCCGATCAAAGGATCGGCCTCTACTAAGCATGATATGTTGTTTTATAAACCTCATGTGTTCTTATCTGGTTATTAGCTGACTTTACTATGTGAAGCACACAAGCAAGTATAGACTAAATCGCAAGACTTGGAATGAATTCAACTCATGTTTGCTTTCGAAAATGGTTTGAATTTGCCACCCTCAAGTGGGCTAAAATGCGGATTTGCCATCAAACATGATGGGCTTTAAAACATGATTTGCCACTTCGCAAAGTGGGCTTAAAACAAACACTTGTTGAACTGTTCCAATTCAAGCAACAAAACCTTCATCCGCAGGCATTCATGCAGTTTAGCAAGTAGGCACATAGCCTCATGGCAAGCATGTGAAACATGACATTTATGGCAATTACACTCATGCAATATGCTAAAGCGTAAAAGCTTACCGAGTACTCCAACCCAAAACAAAAGCTAGTTAGAAACAATGCATGATCCTAACTATGTTAAGATGCCTAATGCAACACATACAACATGAAACTAATAGGCTCGGCTACTAAGATGGCATATGAATGCAACAATTTGATAATATGCTTTGAAACATGTATTCAAATAAGTATTGAAATACGATGCAGTTTGAGCCTCGGTGCATGCAAGACAAATGAATGGATGCAATCATGCAACCATAAGGCATGCTAATCGAAACATGATCCCTAATCTAACCATTGAAAATGGTTAAATAAAAGGGAGAAAGACGTGGGGTTAGAAGACATACACACACGCACGCACACTTATTACAACGTTGTGCCCTCGCGAAGGAGGGTCTAAATAAATCAGCTAAGCTACACTAAGCTAAGCTAATTATTACAAAACAACTAATTAACTAACTTAGCTAATTAATTACAAAACAAAATAAAGAAATAGCTAAGCTAAGTTACTTAATTATTACAACACTTAACCAATTAGCAACTAGTTAATTTAATTACAATACAAATGTACACTAATTAAACATTTAGAGCACTGAACTACGCTGCCACAGTTATGCTTTAGGAAATGTAGGATGCATCCACTCGGCTTTCGCCCTAAAAAGCCTTTCGGTTTGTTCTTGAGAGGCTTTGTTTGCAAGGTTGACTACACTCCAAAACCTTCTGCTCCAACTTACCAATTCAATGTCGAGGATTGCACCAATGGCCTGCTGGCCATGAATGCTTTCTGCCGGCCCCCTACCGGCCAAAAATGTGCCTCTGCCGGCCAAGGGTGAGCCACTGCCGGCCACTGGTGCTCTGAGTCAACACACTGCAACAGAGCACAAACAGAGGAAAAGAGAGGGTTTTCCAAGAGTATGTTTGTACTGTACCCCTCCTTATCATCTCAAAACATCAAAACAGTGGCATTCTTGGATCCAAAACCACCAATCAAGCATTTTCAATGCATCATGGCCAAAGATTCAAGTTGCACAATTTTAATAAATGCAAAAAAACACGACTCTAGACCACTACCTTGTCATGGATGATCAAAGGCAATGGAGACAAAGGAGATTGGCTCATTTCATCACTTTGAGTATGAAATGCTCCAATCTACCTTGTGTTCAATATAACGTCCGATTGAACACATGTAATGCAAACACAACATGCTTAACTTGCTCAAGTTTTACTTGTCATGTTTTATTTACACATTTTAATTATCGATCCATTCTTTAACCGGTTAGTCCAAGGTGAGTTCCTTCTAATGAGAGAGGGGTCAACTAAAGGACGATTTAAGACATGAGAGAGAGCATGTCGTTGGTTAGTAGAAACCCTCAAAAGAGGATTAAAACCATTAAGCACAAGTCTTAATCTCAAGCTTAAACACAACCTTAAGGCTAACCAACCCTCAAAGCAAATAAAAAAGTGAAGAAATGAGGGAGGTTGCAGATATTTCAATGCTGAAATGATATGCAAAATGATACTACAATATGCAAGCAACTCATGCACAACATGTTCAAAAGCCAAAAACACCAAACTAGTGAAGATCACTACACTATAGGCATGCAATACAAAGCTCAAAGGGTACAAACACTTCAAAACAGTCCTAAAACAGCTTAAAAGGAGTTCTAAAACATGCTTGAAGTAAGCTAAAAAATGCTAGAATGAAAAGCCAACACATAGCACAAACTAGACTGTTAAGCACAATTGCACTACAATCATACAAAGCAAGCCTCAAGTGACCAAACCAGCCAAAAATAGAGCTAAAACATACCAAAATAATAGCAAAAACATGCTGAGATCAAGTCACAAAAAGCTAGAAAAATATGCTCACATGTTAAGCTATCTACACTTACAAACAAGACACAAGGATGGGAGGCTACCCCCTCCCATTTTGGACCTCAAAACAATAGTTTTACCACTAAAAATCCCCTGGAATTCAGTGGTTAAAATAGCCAAAAAAGTTGTTTTAGAAAGCTTTGAAAGATGGCACAACAACTTAACAAGCAAGCTACAAGAATGGTGGACCACCTCTAACTCTAATCAAACCTCAAACCACTATTTTAGTCCATGAAAATAGAGATTTTCAGAGGTTAAAACCAGCCTCAAAACAGCATGCAAATATGGCCAAACAAGTATTTAAATTAGGCTTAAAATACAAGTGTTCTACCTCTTGAAGACAAGATGCTATTTAGGCAACAAAGGCAAGTCAAACCAAGCCAATATCCTCTTCTAGAGTTCAAATAGGACCTCAAGCAACCTCAACACAATGGTGATCAAGTTTGATCAAGGGCTCACATGCAAGAGTGTAGAGAATTTAGGCTTTAAGGCATAAAATATCAAGAAATAGAGGATTCTAGAGAGAGAGAGAGAGACAAATTTTATGTCTTCAAAATTTCCAACCCTTCACATGCAAGAGGAAGGCTTCTATATATAGAAGATACAAAATCCCCTCAAAGAGATCCACCCATACACGTGCAAGAAGATGGCTCAACCTGTGCAAACAACTAGTATAAAATATCAAAAAATATTTACTGATACACTGGTGCCCGACCGCCCATCACGGCAGGGGCTCATTGATGGTCGGCAGCCCACATCAATGGCCGGCTGGCCAAAATCCATGGCCTGCAGTGCATCAAAAATAACATGCTGAAAGGACCAAAACATGGTCCAACAATGGGATAGAATTGATGCAGGGATTGGAAAGCTCAAACCTGTGGTGTTCCGCCGCGGATTTCGAGCGCTCGATGAGCAATCAAACTCGTCACTGTAGACACCCCATTTTTGACCGACCTTAAGACTCAGACGTCACCGATTGAGCGCTCGGTGATATTGCATACTGTGCTCATTCAGAAGTCTCAGAGTCGCGGCCGTGCGCCCTGCCTCCGAACTTCCGAATCCTCTTCTGTGCCTTGTCTCGGTTTGCGAACCAGGCTCGATTTTCTCTGTTTTCTTTCCTGAGGGAAGGGAGTAGTCCTGTAGACTATCTCTCGGTGGCCGTGCGCTACATTTTGTGGCCGTAGGCCATTTTGCCCATTTCGGAGCCCGGTTCCCGGTTTTCGGGACCGTCAGGCCGTGTGCCTCGGCTCGGGACTGCCCAACCATCTCCGATTTCTCTGGTTCTTGGCTAGTACCTCTGTTTTATCATACTGAGGAACACTGGGGCCCCCGATGCCCACTTCGTGGCCGTATGCCACTTTCGGTGTCTACAGCCGGTTTTTGGGCCCCGAACCTCGCGGTTTGGCCCCCGAGCATTCATTTCGCATCGGTTTTCTCCGGTTCTTGGCAGGTACCTCTGTTTTGTCATACTGGGAAACCCTGGGGCCTCTGATACCCACTTCGCTGCTGAACACCACTTCCGTGCCTACAGCCCATTTTCGGGACCCCGAACTGCGCGGTTTGGGCCCCGAGCGTTCATTTCTCATTAGTTTTTGTTCAATTTTGGCAAGTACCTCTGTTTCAGCATTAGGAAGATCACTGGAGGGTAGGAGGCTAGCAATTATCCCAGATAACCAGTTTCGCTCCTCCAGCGCCCGTTTTGCTCACTTCCGGGCCAATGTTGAACACCCTAGGCCCATTTTCTTCCAACCAAAGCTACATATCTGTGATGAGGGCACATGGGAGGACCCTAAGAAGTGATGGTCGGCCAGCAATGGTGAGTTTCATTTTTGAGCCCCTCCTTCAAGCTCTATGTTGTGGCTCCTGCTTCAGTGTTGCCAATTTCCGACCTTGGAACCTTGTTCTACACATCTGGGAGGACCCTAAAAGTTGGTGGTCGGCCAGCAATTGTTGTTTTCATTTTTGAGCCTCTCCTTCAAGCTCTATGTTGTGGCTCCTGCTTCAGAGTTGCCAGATTCCGACCTTGGGGCCTTGTTCTACACATCTGGGAGGACACCATTGCATGGTGGTCGGCCAGCAATTTGTGACTTCATTTTTGGGCATGGCCGGCCGGCCAGGGTGAGTGGCTGGCCGACCAGGTGGGGTGGCGGCCGGCCACCTCCCAGAAAGTTCCCTGGCCGGCCAGCTTTCTGCTTTCCAGCCCATTCCAGCTGTCCGGATATTTTTGGCAAAATATCCCAGCATCCGGGGGATATTTTGGGAGGGAAAGATTGCCTCCATTTCCCTCCCCTTTTACACCTTTTCTTGCTTACTTAAAGGGCTGGACAGCCCCTTTGCCTAGGTTAGAAAATTTGATCTCAAGACCCTCTCTCCCAAAACCTCAATTTTCCTATTCAAAAACCCTAAAAACTTTCAAGCTTCCTAGCTCAACCCTTCACCAACCCTAAGCTCTACCATCAACAACTCCATTTCAGTAGCAAGGAAGTGATTTTCAGAGGCCAAGAGTCAACAAATTGAAGCCAAGAAGCCACCATAGTTGGATCTTCAAGGGTAAGTTCCTAAATCCTTTTTTCTTGCATTTTTTTGAGTCAATTCTTTACCCCATTTGCTTCCATTTTTGGGCTCTGACCCCTACTGGTTTTGGGCTTATTTTGAGCCCCTATACAACTTTGAAGAAGGGCTCAACCCTGTTTGGTGTCTCCTTAATATACTTCCTTCAATATCACTCTTTAGGCCATTAATTTTCATGCTTTATTTGCCTTATGAGTGATCTGATTTCGAGACTGATGTAAACTGTTAGTGGGCTTGTATTGAGCCCCTCTTCAACATTGAAGAAGGGATCCATCATGTTTGGTGACTCTAGCATGCACTTCCTTTGAAATCCTTCCATTTTACCGTAAAATTGCATGATTGTTTTGGCCTATTTGTGATCTGAGTTGGAACTTGTAACATACTGTGATTGTGCTTATTTTGAGCCCCTCTTCAACATTGAAGAAGGGCTCAACCTGGTTTTCTTGCTCTACATATCACTTGCTTTGAATTCTTGTTCCACTCCCATTTTGCATGCATTTTTAAGCTCACTATGCTTCGGATTTCAGCCTTCATCAGGCTTATAGAGTGCCTTATTTTGGTCCATTATTCATTCTTTGTTAAGGGTCTTAGGCCATTTGATGACTGGTTTTGGTACTTGTTTTGTAATCCTTCAATTTACCGTAAAATTGCATGTTTGTTTAGGCTTGCTTAGCCACTGATTTGAGTCTTCATCAGGCTTATAAAGTGTCTTCGAATTGTCTATTCTTCATCTTTTGTTAAGGGTTCAAAATTGTTTGATGCTTTCTTATGGTACCTCATGTTGTAGCCCCTTATTGGCTCATTTTTGCATGCCATTTTGAGCATATCTACACACTGAATTAGAGGATCTCATCTACTGTAAATATGCATGTTTTTGGCCCTTCTTCAATTTTATAGAACTGTTTTTTCTGGTTTGAGCATTGTATATACTACTTGCTTTGTAATTCCTCTCTTTTTCCCCGTTTTTGCAAGCTATTTTTGCCATGCTTGTGGTTGTTATTTAGCCTTGCTTTGTACTGAAAAAATGCCATATTTGGGGCTGCCTTGCTACTGTTTTTGCTGTCATGTATCAATTTTGCATGTTTAGCATAGCCGTAGGCCATTTCGGGTACTTAGAATCACATTTCGGGATGATTTCATGCATCGGTTGTCATTTCGTATCATTTCGGGACTGTTTTCCCTTTCATTTAGGTGCTGAAATTTGGTTGGCATGCTTGCATATCATTTCCCGTGCCATTTCATGCCTTCGGGCCATGCCTCGGTTTGCGTGCCCGTGGGTACGCACTTCGAGGCACCTCTGTTTTATCCGACGGCATCTGATGTGAGTGTGGCTGAGGTCCACTCATGTTAGTGTAAGCCCAATTTGCATTTCCATCTCATTTCATCATCGCCTCGGTGTGCGTGCCTGTGGGCACACATTTCGAGGCACTTCGGTTTTATCCGATTTCTCATTTCATCATCGCCTCGGTGTGCGTGCCTGTGGGCACACATTTCGAGGCACTTCGGTTTTATCTGATTTCCATTTTGTCATCGCCTCGGTGTGCGTGCCTGTGGGCACACATTTCGAGGCACTTCGGTTTTATCCGATTTCCATTTCATCATCGCCTCGGTGTGCGTGCCTGTGGGCACACATTTCGAGGCACTTCGGTTTTATCCGATTTCTCATTTCATCATCGCCTCGGTGTGCGTGCCTGTGGGCACACATTTCGAGGCACTTCGGTTTTATCCGATTTCCATTTCATCATCGCCTCGGTCTGCGTGCCTGTGGGCACACATTTCGAGGCACTTCGATTTTATCCGATTTCCATTTTGTCATCGCCTCGGTGTGCGTGCCTGTGGGCACACATTTCGAGGCACTTCGGTTTTATCCGATTTCCATTTCATCATCGCCTCGGTGTGCGTGCCTGTGGGCACACATTTCGAGGCACTTCGGTTTTATCCGATTTCTCATTTCATCATCGCCTCGGTGTGCGTGCCTGTGGGCACACATTTCGAGGCACTTCGGTTTTATCCGATTTCCATTTCATCATCGCCTCGGTCTGCGTGCCTGTGGGCACACATTTCGAGGCACTTCGATTTTATCCGATTTCCATTTTGTCATCGCCTCGGTGTGCGTGCCTGTGGGCACACATTTCGAGGCACTTCGGTTTTATCCGATTTCCATTTCATCATCGCCTCGGTGTGCGTGCCTGTGGGCACACATTTCGAGGCACTTCGGTTTTATCCGATTTCTCATTTCATCATCGCCTCGGTGTGCGTGCCTGTGGGCACACATTTCGAGGCACTTCGGTTTTATCCGATTTCCATTTCATCATCGCCTCGGTCTGCGTGCCTGTGGGCACACATTTCGAGGCACTTCGGTTTTATCCGATTTCCATTTTGTCATCGCCTCGGTGTGCGTGCCTGTGGGCACACATTTCGAGACACTTCGGTTTTATCCGATTTTCATTTCATCATCGCCTCGGTCTGCGTGCCTGTGGGCACACATTTCGAGGCACTTCGGTTTTATCCGATTTCCATTTTGTCATCGCCTCGGTGTGCGTGCCTGTGGGCACACATTTCGAGGCATTTCGGTTTTATCCGATTTCCACTTCATATCATCGCCTCGGTGTGCGTGCCTGTGGGCACACATTTCGAGGCACTTCGATTTTATCTGATTTCTCATTTTATCATCGCCTCGGTGTGCGTGCCTGTGGGCACACATTTCGAGGCACTTCAGTTTTATCCGATTTCCACTTCATATCATCGCCTCGGTTTACGTGCCTGTGGGCACGCATTTCGAGGCACTTCGGTTTTATCCGATTTCCATTTCATCATCGCCTCGGTGTGCGTGCCTGTGGGCACACATTTCGAGGCACCTCGGTTTTATCCGATTTGCATTTCGCATCATCGCCTCGGTTTGCGCGCCCGCGTGCACGCTTTTCGAGGCATCTCATTTTCATCTCATTTTCATAGCATTGTGCATGCTAGAACTGTATCTTAGTTGCATTTCATGCATATCATGCACATCGCATCGTGTTTGGGATAGGAGTTACCCCGGGCACGGGAAACGAGGCACGTTTCGTACTCCGAGTGACGGAACGGGTCTCAATTCCCAAGTCGCCGATACTCCGGATTACCCATGATGGAGTTAGGTTTTCATTGTAGCATTCATCTGCATTCATCCCATATTGAGTTGTGCAATCCGACTCCTCGGCCATCATGCATCGATATGCGTGATTGGTGGCACGAGGATCGAGGCATGCATATATTTGTGAAATACATTGCTATGCCCTTTTCCTGCTCTCTGTTGCAGCAAGATAAGGAATCAGCAACTTTCCAGAGTCGGGCACGTATTTCAAGAAACACTGCGAACAGAGGCTAAATTGGGCATCCCAGTGGATTTCTGCGCAAGGCAGTCCAGCATACATCATTCATCAGAAGCGAGGCAGCCCCCGGCTTGCAAACCGATTTTCAGCTTTCTTAGTGGTTAGAGCAGTGGCAGAGTTCCTTGCCGACCACCCGGTTGAGGGGGATGAAGCAGTTGAGTACCTATTCCCAGATGAATCAATTCTGCATATCGACGATGAAGCTTGGACGATGTACTTTGACGGAGCGTCAAATCAACATGGGTATGGGATCGGAGTGTTGCTGATAGCACCCGATGATTCCCGTATCCCTCTAGCCTTCAAACTCCGATTCAGAGTCTCAAACAACGAAGCAGAATACGAGGCGTGTATCGCTGGCTTAGAAGCGCCCTGGAACTAGGGGCAAGACGGTTGGACGTCATTGGGGACTCGAACCTTGTTGTGTCTCAAGCTAAAGGAGACTGGAAAGTGAAAGAGGAAAATATGATGATGTATCACCAAACCTGGATTTGCTGATTCCTCGGTTTGAGAAGCTAAGTTTTACTCATCTACAAAGAGAGAACAACAGGTTTGCAGATTCTTTAGCAACTCTATCTTCTATGATAGACATCCCGCGTGGAGTCCGAATGCGTCCAGTCATCATTGACCAGAAATTTGACCCGCCTATGAGTCGATTGCAGCTATAGATGAAGTTCAAGACGAACACCCCTGGTACTACGACATCTGGAATTTCTTGGAGAAAGAAGCATACCCGCCAGGGGTAAATGCCAAAGACAAGAGGGCAATCAGAAGAATGGCAATTCAGTTCATCATCTGCGGGGGTAAACTGTATAAACGAGGTCATCTGGGAATGCATAAACTGTGTGTTGATGCTGAAGAGTCGAAGCGCCTGATGGAAGCCATCCACGGGGGTGAATGCGGTGCACACATGAATGGGGTGATGTTGGCACGGAAGATTCTCAGACAGGGTTATTATTGGTCCACCATGGAGGAGGATTGTATTAGTTTCGTCCGGCGATGCCACAAATTGTCAGATTCATGCAAATCGTATGAACATTGCCTGTCAAAGCTGTACAACATGACTTCGCCATGGCCGTTTTCAGTCTGGGGAATTGATGTGATCGGAGCAGTTACGCCGAAAGGGTCGAATGGGCATGAGTTCATCTTGGTAGCGATAGACTACTTTACAAAGTGGGTTGAGGCCCAATCTTATGCGGTGTTGAAGGCTTCGCATGTAGCAAAGTTTATCAGAAACAACATCATCTGTCGCTACGGGGTCCCAAATGAAATCGTTTCAGACAATGGTTCCCACTTCAAGAAGGAGGTGATTGATTTGTTGGAGAAATACAATGTGGCTTTCCATAAGTCTCTACCTATCGGCCGCAAACCAATGGAGCAGTTGAGGCCGCCAACAAGAATATCAAGCGCATACTACAGAAGATGGTGGAAACACTATCGGGACTGGCCAGATAAGCTGCCGTTTGCTCTGTGGGGCTACAGAACTTCAATCAGAACTTCTACTGGGGCGACTCCGTACTCTCTGGTTTATGGGATGGAGGCCGTTCTACCTATTGAGATTGAGGTTCCGTCATTACGAGTATTGGCCGAGTGTCAAATAGCCGAGGCAGACTGGCAACAAAGCAGATTTGAGGAACTCATGCTTTTCGATGAAAGAGGCTGAAAGCACTGTACCATATCAAGGTTATCAACGCAGAATTGCCCGGGCTTTCAACAAGAAGGTTAAGTCCAGGAATTTGAAAGAAGGAGATTTGGTGCTCAAAGACAACCGAGCTCCCATCCACGACCCAAGGGGCAAGTTCAGACCTAATTGGACTGGTCCCTACATCATCAAGTCAATCTGGTCAGGTGGAGCTGTGGTTCTGATGGATCTAGATGGCTTGGAGTTTTCCCAACCGATCAACATGGACAAGTTGAAGAAATACTACCCCTGAGAGGCTCGCTAGGCCGAAAACCCGAAAGGGCGACCTAGGCAAAACTCAGAGCACAGAAAATTTGAAATTATAAAAACTGAGCTCGCAAGGTTGAAAACCCGCAAAGGGCGGCCTTGGCAAAAGTTAGAGCGCAAAAGGAGAGTGAAAATACCCGAGCGAACCTGAGCCTGAACTACGTAAGGCTTGATTCCCATCTTTGGGATACGTAGGCAACTTCGTCTTGAAGTTCAGCCACAATCTTTTCCCCGATCAACTTTGTCCATTTGATCATCTCAGTCATCTCTATTCATCAGCATTTATCGTGATCTCCGGTACAGTGCTATTCAAACTAGGGGCAACTTTCCGTTGCAATGAAGTGCTGCGGTACCTTTCAAACTAGGGGCAACTTTCCAGTTGCTAGGATCGGGGTTGTGCATCTCAGTGACAGATCTCAGGCGTGTCCAGTTCTGATCCATATCGAAAATAGTTTTGAAAAGTTTTAATAAAAGTTGACTTTGTTCAAATTAATCTTTTCACAACCAAGACCATTTTTGGACCAAAACGGAGAATTTTCAGTACCACAACCTTCAATTTCATTGATTTCAAAACAGAGTTCTCTTGCTCTTGCATACAATTGAAGTTGCTTTTTATTACACTCAGGAAGAAAACTTGAAAGTACTAGTAAAGCAATAAATCCGGGGCATAGTCAAGTCAGATGTCCCTGCGCCCCCTGCCAGAGCTAGTTGAAGCCTCTGATGCCAACCTAGGCCCAACCTGTGCTTCTTCGTTGAGCCAATCCCAGCACTCATCAGACAAAGTGCAACTGAAAGTGGAGCAGGGGCCAGAAGCTCTCTAACTCTCCATGCTGCGGCCTGCCGAGCCAGCTGTGCGCCTCGAACTGGAAATGTAGCTCGGTACTCTATCCCCTCTGGTGGGCAAGTCTGATCATGGCCAAACTGGCGCAGAATGCGGAATGGGAAATAGAATACGCAGTGAGTCAAGCCAATCAATCGAATCCCACCTGCCGAGACATGCTGTAGCTCATCGCCGGGAGATTGAGCCAAGGGCAGCGCCAAGCAATGCGTTCGCGACAAATTGCACATCCATTCAAACCACCATCCCTCATCAAGGGCATTGACTAGGCGTTGCCGAAAGAAATAGCCGCGAGCTGAGTAAGCAGGGCAAGAGTCCACAACTTGCAATTTGTCCATCAACCATATCTGGGGAGGGATGAAAAATGAGAGAATAAAGAATAGAGAGATGTACGATGAGAGAAAAGTAAGATAAGGGTTTTGTGAGAAAAATCGAGCCTGAGGGCCGAGTGATGTGAGCAATACATGTGAGATCGGGTGGGAAACATTACCTGCAGCAGTAGTGGACTCCCTGCAAACCTGGTTGTCTCCCTGACGTAGAAGGCATCCAGACCCATCAGTGTTTCGGCCAAAGTCATGGCGATGCAACTCCTTCCTTCTTTCAAACCTTGGGCTACTTCAATCAACGGATCTAGCCCCTCCGGAGCCCGAGACAAACAGAAATGAGATAGTAGGCACAAGCAGAGGGCGTGCTGCCGGAAGCCTTGCCAATGATGGTCGCCGCGGTCACCAGCATCGGAGAATCGGTAAATCAGCTCGGGATATCCAACATTCCGTTACCAATCAAGGATCGAGCATCATGCGCGTTGAGTCCGCACATCCGCCCTAAGGCCTGGGCATAGCCAAATTGAGCTGGGGCAAGATTTCCTCGCCTCGCTCGGATTCCATCAAGGCTTGAAAATCTTCAAAAGTAGGACATACCTCTTGCCCTCCAAAGCTGAAAACGTGCGTCACCGGGTTCCAAAACCTTGCCGCGGCATGGAGGAAAGGAAGATGTAGCGAGTCCGGCGCAGCGTGAATAGTGCATTCAAGCCAAAACCCCGGAAGTTCAACTTCTCCGAGCCATCTAGAGAGGAAATCCAAGATGTGAGATTTTCTGCAAGGAATGCCTCCATTTTGTGAGAAATGAGGATGAAATGAACAAGTTCCAAGGGTGGGGCTTTTATAGAGGGGCAAAACACTATTCAAGGGACACGTGTCAACTTTCTGAAGGTACGGGAGAGGTGCCGGCCGGCCACCTATTCTAGTAGGCTCGCCACCTCTAACTTCCAAATGCAAAATGTTTTCGGCCGCGTGTTGGTCCTATTTTGCCCTCCGGAACGAGGTTTGAGGCACTTTCATGCATCAGGGAATGTCGAAGGCCTCCATTTCTCTCAGTTTCGGATGCGTTCCATCATCCAGATCGTCCGTCCGAAGTACACTTTGTTGTGTTTTTGCTTATCGAGTTGTTGTTCTGTTATCGAGTTGTAAGTTTTGTCGAGCTGTCGCTTTTGTTTGTATTTTGAGTTGTTACTCTTTGTTTACACCAATTTTTGTTAAGTCTTGTTTATTGAGTCGTTAACATTGTTGTGTTTTGCTTATCGAGTTGTAAACTTGCTAAGATTCTGTTACGTCTTAGTAAGTCGGTTTTTTTGATTGTTGCGTCGGTTCATTACCTGACCTGGTAAATACAAAGCACATTTCCATTCAATTCCATTTTCGTGCAAAATGATGCGATGCGATGCGATGCTAAGAATTTCAAATACAAACATCTTTTCAAAAGCTGTTTCATTCCATCATGTTTTACAACATAAAGGGTACAAGTTTTACAAGATATAAAACTGCCTAACATAAGTGTGCAAAGTGCTACAAACTACTAGCTAAAAAGTAAAATAAAGCAGGAAATAGCATCAGTATCCTCGGGAACGGGAAGGAGGAGGCCCTCTCATCCTCTTCTGTGGGATGACCTCTGCACCATCATCACCATCCGAATCAGAGCTGTCGTCCTCCGATCCCCTCGGCCTCGCCTCCACTCCAGAACCAAGACCGGAGCCTCCCTCCCCAGGAGATGTCTCTGACACTCGGTCTGCAACCTCCTCTCCTCATCCTCGACAACGGGTGCCCTGCGTCTGCGAGACGACCCTGCTCCTCGAGCTCCTCGGTAAGGCCTGGATGGCCCAGCTCCTCGAGTCCCTGCACCTCGGGCAGGTCTAGTACCTCGACCCCTCTGAGATTGCCCTGATGGCCCGCCCGTGGCTGTGCATATATCGGGAGGCATCTGAAAATGAGAAAGTGCAATACATCAGTTCAAAAATGAAAAGCAGGTGTAAGTACAGTATGTGAGTAGGAGTGTGTGCAGATGTGTTCTACACAGTTATCATTCAGCAGAATGTTCAAAACAGTATGTTATCAGAACTATGCTAAAAACGGGAAAGATAGACAGTACCTGCACGCCATGAGGCTAGATGTCCCTCCCTCCGTAGGATCATGCCCTCGAATGTGGCTAGCATCCCGAGCAGCTCATCCGTGTACTCAACTGGAGGCTGCAAATGCAAATGCAACTGCAAAACTATCAGTAAAGGCATGAACGTCCAAATATCTGACTGATGAATCAAAGCTGAAAAACATACCGGGGTGGATGAGTCAGGGTCTCTGACATATCTGTGGTCAGAGAGAAGAGGCTCTAGCGGGACCTGGTAAGGAGTCCCGAACCGCCAACTCGTCAGCTCGGTCGGCATGTCTGGCCACCCAGCATGAGGATGAGAGACGGAGGGATCGGAGGAATAGAACTGCCTCTCCCCCTAGACGCACCAGCCCTACTGGAAGAAGGGATGTCTGCAGCACGGGCGCGACTCGAAGATGCTGCGCCAGTGGACCTCAGTGGTGGAGCCCGCACTCCCGTCAAAGGGGACATCAGATATATGCGGCGGTAGGTGGCGTAGTCCCCCTCAACGAAATATAACAAAGCATCAGTGCCCTGCATATCCCTAATGACCTCCTCGGCGGATAGCCTGTCGGCAGTCCGCATAGTGGGTGGAGGCACAGCAGGAGGGTCCTGAGAATTATACCCCCACCTGACGTTGGAAGCGCTCCCCCAGAAACCAGGCCCTACCGACTGGTCCCTCGAGCAGGAACCTATACTGGGAGCCACTCGACCCTCCGGGGTACTAATTTTGCACATCATCAAAGACTGCCCAGGGCTGCCAGGTAATCTGCGGATAACCAGGGTACAAATCAATCAAAAATCAGGAATATGCAAAGCAGATCAAAGATGAAAATAAAAAGGACTGAGAGTTCTGAAATACCTCTGTCGCCCTCACAGTGTCGAAGTACTATCGCAGAGAGAAGAGAGTCTCTCGAGGCCTCGACAGGTGTTCGCCCTCAAACATCAATGAAAACGGGGTCATAGGAGGTCCTGCCACCTCCATCTCCGGGGCTAATGTGGGGAAATATGCGTATACCCATAGCTGAGAAAAGCAGTGCGGAATGTGAATATAAAGTGCTAAAGGCAGAATACAGAATGCAAAGTGCGCCGTGTGTGCAATGAACAAGTAATGAGGAGCAAAATGTAAATCAAGAGGACAGAATGTACCTCCCAGGCTCTCCAGTAGCCGCCGAGTAAGTCCCCCGCCCACGAGAGACTGCGCTCATGTAACAATAAAGGGTAGCCAGGCCAGCGCCGCCCCAATCATACTGAACGACCTGTGATAGGTCTACCAGAGCACTCAGTAGATACAATCCGACCATGTTCCCTCTATCGGCAAACAGAGTGGTGCCAAAGAGGAACATGAGGAAACCACAGGCATACTGCTCGACCTCCTCGGGAGACTCCGGCTCCATCTGTGGCCGCCGGAAATGGGAAGAGAACCAAGTATACCGGACTCTCCCGGTACCTCTGTCTACGGGTGGCGAGTCCCCAATAGATAAATCCAAGCAGCCTCCCACTCACTCATATCCTCGTCGTAGGGAATGGGTCCACCGCCTACGTCTAGGCCGGTGAGTACAGCGAAGTCCAGTGGGGTCATAGTCATATCTCCAGTAGCAGAAAAATGGAATGAATTGGTGGTGTCCCACCATCTCTCCGCCAGAGCGGCAAACAGTGTCCTACTGATGAGACAATGAGATAACCCTCTGCAGAATGGTCCGAATCCTGCAAAGTCAACCAAGTCCCGGACAGCTTCCGGAAGCTCAGCATACCACTCCCTCGCCGCAGTGGAGCCGTATCCTCGCACAGTGCGAGAGCCAACCTGCATTTAGAATGAATGCATATGTCAGCAAATGAAGTGAATGAGCTGTGTGCAAATGAAGTGAACGAGCTGTGTGCAAATGAAGTGAATGAGCTGTGTGCAAATAAAGTGAATGAGCTGTGTGCAAATGAAGTGAATTTGGTATTGGGCTGCGTGTTCAAATTTCAGAAAATTAGTGGGCTGCGTGTTCACGTCAAATCTGGGCTGTGTGTTCAGTAAATCAGAGTTTGGGACTGTGTGTTCTACTCTTAATCAGTGGGCTGCGTGTTCACGTCAAATCTGGGCTGTGTGTTCAGTAAATCAGAGTTTGGGACTGTGTGTTCTACTCTTAATCAGTGGGCTGCGTGTTCACGTCAAATCTGGGCTGTGTGTTCAGTAAATCAGAGTTTGGGACTGTGTGTTCTACTCTTAATCAGTGGGCCGTGTTCACGTCAAATCTGGACTGTGTGTTCAGTAAAGCAGAGTTTGGGACTGTGTGTTCTACTTTTAATCAGTGGGCTGCGTGTTCACTTCAAATCTGGGTTGCGTGTTCAGTAAATCTATGTTTTGGGCCGTGTGTTCAATCCTAATCAGTGTGGGCTGTGTGTTCATCGTCAAATCTGGGCTGTGTGTTCAGTAAAGCAGAGTTTGGGGCTGTGTGTTCTACTCGTGCTGTGTGTTCACCTTCAAATCGAGCCGTGTGTTCAACAATTCAAGTGTTTTAACTACGTGTTCAAAGTGCAAACAAAGTACTATGTCGTAAGCTACAACTGTATGTTTAAGCATGGCAAAGCTACAAAATGCACAAGAATACGAAAAGTAAAGTAAAATACCTCTCGCGCATCATGAGAGAGGTGCTGCTCCGGCTCTCGTAGAAGCAGATCCCCGGGAACCCGATCGTTGAAATCGGTGAAATGACGGAAAACGGCTCGCGGAAGCCTATGTACCGCTGGAGCGTATCGATCGGGAAAGAAAGGCCGGACCCTCGGGGGGAGTGCCATAATGTCAAAGTCGTCTCCGGCCCCTGGAAAACCTCCGCCGTGGGGGAAATTGCCGGCCATTTCGAAAAATCTGCAAAAAGGAGCAAAAATGAGCAAGAATGAGCCAAAATTGGAAAAAGTCAACAAAAGTCAACTCTCGGAAAATAAAGTCAACAAAAGTCAACCCCGGGAAAATATTCCAAATATTGAGACAAACTTACCTCAGGTGGTGAAAATGAGAAGAGAAGCTCCGAAATCAAATTTTAGTAGGCTCAAAGTGCTTAAAACTGAAGGATTTCGCAGAAACAACTTGCGTGGGAGGCCGAGGGACGCGTATAAAATGCAGATCTGAGCAAGAAAGTGGCTTAGAGAGCAAGAGGAGAGAATTCCACACTTGGGGGTGCAATTTCGGAGGCATTGGATGTGTGAATATATAGAAAATCCGAAAATGACCAAAATGCCCCTACTTTGGGCAGATGGCCGGCCGGCCACCTAACCTGGCTGGCCGGCCCCTTTACTTTTTGCCCCTGGCCGACAGCCTCTCCTAGGGCTAAGGCCTGGCCGACCATGTCCCCCACCCCCTCCCCTACCTCTCTGCAAATTTTGAGGAATTTTGGAGTTCCCGGGACCTGAAAAAGTTCAAGAAAAGTGCACTTTCTGGCGCGGAATTGCTCCGTTGGAACTTTAACTGCAATTTCTGACATGTGTCTCGTCATTATTCATCAAAATCAAGGTGTATCCTTTTTGAACATGTTATAACCTCTCCGGGAGGTGAATCAGAGGCCGCGATCGAGTTGTCATCGCCGAAATGCGCGCTTTCTTGTTTATTATTTCGCAACAAACGGGCACTCTAATTTGCGCTCGTTTCGCATTATTTGGCTCATAATTTGCATTCTCATGAATATTTTGCATTGTCATGCATGTTTACCATACCTCTATGCTTGAGTATGCGTTGTCACGCATTATCTTTTCTCGCATTGCGATGCGTTCACCCGCCGACACTGCGTGTGTCAGACTTTTTGGAATCTTAGGAATCACATTGAATATATGTTGTTCGCATATTGTTCTTGTTGAATTTCTCTATTTTGCAGGCACGATATTGTATGTACGGTTCATTTGAGGCTGGTGCGACCAGACGAATCGCGCAGGAATCGTATCTTCTCCGTGTGAGACGCGACGAGAATCGAATGATTCTCCGCATTCCTAACTGCATGAAATGTAGTTGTTGCTTTGCATTCTTGCTTAGAACTGTTGCATCTATTTGTCACAACTTGCTTCATTACAGCTCGCTGCACTTGCATGATTATTTGGCTCTGTGCATGTCGCTTTGGACCGCCAACCATCTCCGATTTCTCTGGTTCTTGGCTAGTACCTCTGTTTTATCATACTGAGGAACACTGGGGCCCCCGATGCCCACTTCGTGGCCGTATGCCACTTTCGGTGTCTACAGCCGGTTTTTGGGCCCCGAACCTCGCGGTTTGGCCCCCGAGCATTCATTTCGCATCGGTTTTCTCCGGTTCTTGGCAGGTACCTCTGTTTTGTCATACTGGGAAACCCTGGGGCCTCTGATACCCACTTCGCTGCTGAACACCACTTCCGGTGCCTACAGCCCATTTTCGGGACCCCGAACTGCGCGGTTTGGGCCCCGAGCGTTCATTTCTCATTAGTTTTTGTTCAATTTTGGCAAGTACCTCTGTTTCAGCATTAGGAAGATCACTGGAGGGTAGGAGGCCAGCAATTATCCCAGATAACCAGTTTCGCTCCTCCGGCGCCCGTTTTGCTCACTTCCGGGCCAATGTTGAACACCCTAGGCCCATTTTCTTCCAACCAAAGCTACATATCTGTGATGAGGGCACATGGGAGGACCCTAAGAAGTGATGGTCGGCCAGCAATGGTGAGTTTCATTTTTGAGCCCCTCCTTCAAGCTCTATGTTGTGGCTCCTGCTTCAGTGTTGCCAATTTCCGACCTTGAACCTTGTTCTACACATCTGGGAGGACCCTAAAAGTTGGTGGTCGGCCAGCAATTGTTGTTTTCATTTTTGAGCCTCTCCTTCAAGCTCTATGTTGTGGCTCCTGCTTCAGAGTTGCCAGATTCCGACCTTGGGGCCTTGTTCTACACATCTGGGAGGACACCATTGCATGGTGGTCGGCCAGCAATTTGTGACTTCATTTTTGGGCATGGCCGGCCGGCCAGGGTGAGTGGCTGGCCGACCAGGTGGGGTGGCCGGCCGGCCACCTCCCAGAAAGTTCCCTGGCCGGCCAGCTTTCTGCTTTCCAGCCCATTCCAGCTGTCCGGATATTTTTGGCAAAATATCCCAGCATCCGGGGGATATTTTGGGAGGGAAAGATTGCCTCCATTTCCCTCCCCTTTTACACCTTTTCTTGCTTACTTAAAGGGCTGGACAGCCCCTTTGCCTAGGTTAGAAAATTTGATCTCAAGACCCTCTCTCCCAAAACCTCATTTTCCTATTCAAAAACCCTAAAAACTTTCAAGCTTCCTAGCTCAACCCTTCACCAACCCTAAGCTCTACCATCAACAACTCCATTTCAGTAGCAAGGAAGTGATTTTCAGAGGCCAAGAGTCAACAAATTGAAGCCAAGAAGCCACCATAGTTGGATCTTCAAGGGTAAGTTCCTAAATCCTTTTTTCTTGCATTTTTTTGAGTCAATTCTTTACCCCATTTGCTTCCATTTTTGGGCTCTGACCCCTACTGGTTTTGGGCTTATTTTGAGCCCCTTACAACTTTGTAGAAGGGCTCAACCCTGTTTGGTGTCTCCTTAATATACTTCCTTCAATATCACTCTTTAGGCCATTAATTTTCATGCTTTATTTGCCTTATGAGTGATCTGATTTCGAGACTGATGTAAACTGTTAGTGGGCTTGTATTGAGCCCCTCTTCAACATTGAAGAAGGGCTCCATCATGTTTGGTGACTCTAGCATGCACTTCCTTTGAAATCCTTCCATTTTACCGTAAAATTGCATGATTGTTTTGGCCTATTTGTGATCTGAGTTGGAACTTGTAACATACTGTGATTGTGCTTATTTTGAGCCCCTCTTCAACATTAAGAAGGGCTCAACCTGGTTTTCTTGCTCTACATATCACTTGCTTTGAATTCTTGTTCCACTCCCATTTTGCATGCATTTTTAAGCTCACATGCTTCGGATTTCAGCCTTCATCAGGCTTAGAGAGTGCCTTATTTTGGTCCATTATTCATTCTTTGTTAAGGGTCTTAGGCCATTTGATGACTGGTTTTGGTACTTGTTTTGTAATCCTTCAATTTACCGTAAAATTGCATGTTTGTTTAGGCTTGCTTAGCCACTGATTTGAGTCTTCATCAGGCTTATAAAGTGTCTTGAATTGTCTATTCTTCATCTTTTGTTAAGGGTTCAAAATTTTTTGATGCTTCTTATGGTACCTCATGTTGTAGCCCCTTATTGGCTCATTTTTGCATGCCATTTTGAGCATATCTACACACTGAATTAGAGGATCTCATCTACTGTAAATATGCATGTTTTTGGCCCTTCTTCAATTTTTAGAACTGTTTTTTCTGGTTTGAGCATTGTATATACTACTTGCTTTGTAATTCCTCTCTTTTTCCCCGTTTTTAAGATATGTTCATATCGGGATTTACTTTGGCAGAGGCCCGGGTGGTGCAAAATATTATGGCTGTGAATGAAGGTGTGTACGTCAGTGCCCAATCAGTCTACCTCATGAACAAGCTACAACATATTCCCGGGATGGGATTAGGAAGAAGCGGCAGGAAAGGGTCGCAGCATTGGCCGAAGTGCCACACAACCCGCATACCTTTGGACTGGGTTATCTGCCCACCAAAGAGGACTGGGTGAGGAAAGGAAAGGAAATGGCCGGCAGAGCCAGGGCGAAGCAGGCTGGGAAGCCGTTTGACTTAATGCACAGGCCCATTTGGGGTACCCTGAACGGACGCTTTGTCCGGGAGGGGGAAGATTTTCCATTTTGCGGCTTCCCAGAGCCTTGGATAAACGCGGAGAGGAAGCGCGTACCAGGCTTTGAAATCTTCTTCGATTTGCAACTATCTGGGGATGACGTTGCCACAGAGCAGACAGACCCAACAACTGAGGTTGAGCAGAATAAAGCAGGGGATCCGGAGGTCACAGAATTTGAAATGGGGGTAGCACTGGCATGTCTCCTCTCTGATCCTCCGATCGACCAAGAGTGCTTGGGGGATAACTCCGTGGTCTCCATGATTGGGAATGAAATGGCTGCGAGCCGACCAGCAGCTATCTTGGATACATCAATCGCACCCTCTCTCACTTGGCAGTACGAGGAGGGATTTCTATCCAGCAGTTCCGGGTCAGGTAGTGAGCCGGAATCTGATTCCACCGAGTCTTGTGAGTCGGAATCAGGTTCCAGCTCGACTGAGTCTGAGTCTGGTACTCCTGGGGTGTTAACCCGGATGCCACAGTCCTGTCCAGGTCGTCTTTTTCCTTTTCTTTTGAGTCTGTTGTAACAGAAGAATTGGACGATTTGGATGTACTTAATGAGAATGAACTATCTGTGGTTTCCGATTACTTTTCTGTGCCCCTAATTTATTGCATTGATTCAGACTTTCAAAATTTTGATCAAAACGACGAGGACGAAGTTCCTCCGGTTTTACAACGTTTAATTGAGCATGAGCAAGAGAGATTTGTTAAGCCCTTAACGGACGAAATCATTTCCGTGAATATTGGTACTGAGGAGGACCCGCGGCTGGTCCAGATCGGGTCCACGTTGTCTTCTGAGGAACGCGAGCGCTTAGTCGCTTTATTAAAAGATTTCAAAGATGTTTTCGCGTGGTCCTACGAAGACATGCCTGGAATCGATCCTGAGATTGTACAGCATCGGATCCCCCTTGACCCCGAGGCCCGACCTGTCAAGCAGAAACTCAGAAGGATCCGCCCGGACTGGGCTCTCAAGATTAAAGAAGAGGTCACCAAGCAAATTGACGCAGGCTTCCTGCTGGTATCTGAATATCCAACTTGGTTGGCCAATATTGTTCCGGTGCCGAAGAAAGACGGCAGGATCCGGGTGTGTGTAGACTTCAGGGATTTGAACAAGCTAGTCCGAAGGACGACTTCCCCTTACCGCACATCGACGAGTTGGTGGACTTCACAGCAGGGCATGCATTGCTCTCATTCATGGATGGCTTCTCAGGCTATAATCAGATAGTGATGGCACCCGAAGATCAGGAAAAGACTGCATTCACCACCCCGTGGGGGACATACTGCTACCGGGTAATGCCGTTTGGGTTGAAGAATGCTGGAGCTACTTATCAACGGGCCGCAACCACAATACTACATGATATGATCCACAAAGAGGTTGAGGTGTATGTGGACGACATGATTGTCAAGTCCAAGGAAAGAGAGGGCCACTACACCGCCTTGCATAAGTTTTTCCAAAGGATCAGGGAATTCCGGTTGCGGCTAAACCCTCAGAAATGTACATTCGGTGTTACAGCGGGAAAAATGCTGGGGTTTCTGATTACACAAAGAGGCATCGAGGTCGATCCTTCCAAAATCAAGGCCATCTTAGAAATGCCACCACCAAGGACTGAAAAGGAGGTGCGAGGCTTTCTGGGTAAAGTGCAATTCATAAGACGGTTTATCTCAAAATTAACCTTGACTTGTGAACCACTTTTTGGTCTCCTGAAGAAAGGCAAGAAGTTCCAATGGGACGGCCGATGCCAAGCTGCATTTGAACAGATTAAAGAATATCTACAGAACCCACCCGTTTTGTCACCACCAGAGCCAGGGAAACCGTTGATTTTGTATCTATCAGTAACTGAAACTACAATGGGCTGTATGCTTGCACAAGAATCAGAAGATAAAGTGGAAAGAGCCATCTATTATCTCAGCAAGAAGATGCTGGAGTATGAAACCCGGTATACACCGCTGGAAAAGGCTTGCTTAGCTTTGGTATGGGCTACCAGGAAGCTGCGGCACTACCTGTTAGCTCACTCTGTAATGCTGGTTTCACGTCTCGATCCCATCAAATATCTTTTCGAGAAACCAGCACTTACGGGTAGGCTAGCTCGTTGGTTGCTGTTGCTCTCCGAATTTGATCTCACATACGTGACGCGCAAGTCAGTGAAGGGCAGAGCAGTGGCAGAGTTCCTTGCCGACCACCCGGTTGAGGGGGATGAAGCAGTTGAGTACCTATTCCCAGATGAATCAATTCTGCATATCGACGATGAAGCTTGGACGATGTACTTTGACGGAGCGTCAAATCAACATGGGTATGGGATCGGAGTGTTGCTGATAGCACCCGATGATTCCCGTATCCCTCTAGCCTTCAAACTCCGATTCAGAGTCTCGAACAACGAAGCAGAATACGAGGCGTGTATCGCTGGCTTAGAAGCAGCCCTGGAACTAGGGGCAAGACGGTTGGACGTCATTGGGGACTCGAACCTTGTTGTGTCTCAAGCTAAAGGAGACTGGAAAGTGAAAGAGGAAAAGATGATGATGTATCACCAAACCTGGATTTGCTGATTCCTCGGTTTGAGAAGCTAAGTTTTACTCATCTACAAAGAGAGAACAACAGGTTTGCAGATTCTTTAGCAACTCTATCTTCTATGATAGACATCCCGCGTGGAGTCCGAATGCGTCCAGTCATCATTGACCAGAAATTTGCGCCCGCCTATGAGTCGATTGCAGCCATAGATGAAGTTCAGGACGAACACCCCTGGTACTACGACATCTGGAATTTCTTGGAGAAAGAAGCATACCCGCCAGGGGTAAATGCCAAAGACAAAGGGCAATCAGAAGAATGGCAATTCAGTTCATCATCTGCGGGGGTAAACTGTATAAACGAGGTCATCTGGGAATGCATAAACTGTGTGTTGATGCTGAAGAGTCGAAGCGTCTGATGGAAGCCATCCACGGGGGTGAATGCGGTGCACACATGAATGGGGTGATGTTGGCACGGAAGATTCTCAGACAGGGTTATTATTGGTCCACCATGGAGGAGGATTGTATTAGTTTCGTCCGGCGATGCCACAAATGTCAGATTCATGCAAATCGTATGAACATCCCGCCGTCAAAGCTGTACAACATGACTTCGCCATGGCCGTTTTCAGTCTGGGGAATTGATGTGATCGGAGCAGTTACGCCGAAGGGGTCGAATGGGCATGAGTTCATCTTGGTAGCGATAGATTATTTCACAAAGTGGGTTGAGGCCCAATCTTATGCGGTGTTGAAGGCTTCGCATGTAGCAAAGTTTATCAGAAACAACATCATCTGTCGCTATGGGGTCCCAAATGAAATCGTTTCAGACAATGGTTCCCACTTCAAGAAGGAGGTGATTGATTTGTTGGAGAAATACAATGTGGCTTTTCATAAGTCATCTACCTATCGGCCGCAAACCAATGGAGCAGTTGAGGCCGCCAACAAGAATATCAAGCGCATACTACAGAAGATGGTGGAAACCTATCGGGACTGGCCAGATAAGCTGCCGTTTGCTCTGTGGGGCTACAGAACTTCAATCAGAACTTCTACTGGGGCGACTCCGTACTCGTTGGTTTATGGGATGGAGGCCGTTCTACCTATTGAGATTGAGGTTCCGTCATTACGAGTATTGGCTGAGTGTCAAATAGCCGAGGCAGACTGGCAACAAAGCAGATTTGAGGAACTCATGCTTTTCGATGAAAGAAGGCTGAAAGCACTGTACCATATCAAGGTTATCAACGCAGAATTGCCCGGGCTTTCAACAAGAAGGTTAAGTCCAGGAATTTGAACGAAGGAGATTTGGTGCTCAAAGACAACCGAGCTCCCATCCACGACCCAAGGGGCAAGTTCAGACCTAATTGGACTGGTCCCTACATCATCAAGTCAATCTGGTCAGGTGGAGCTGTGGTTCTGATGGATCTAGATGGCTTGGAGTTTTCCCAACCGATCAACATGGACAAGTTGAAGAAATACTACCCCTGAGAGGCTCGCTAGGCCGAAAACCCGAAAGGGCGACCTAGGCAAAACTCAGAGCACAGAAAATTTGAAATTATAAAAACTGAGCTCGCAAGGTTGAAAACCCGCAAAGGGCGGCCTTGGCAAAAGTTAGAGCGCAAAAGGAGAGTGAAAATACCCGAGCGAACCTGAGCCTGAACTACGTAAGGCTTGATTCCCATCTTTGGGATACGTAGGCAACTTCGTCTTGAAGTTCAGCCACAATCTTTTCCCCGATCAACTTTGTCCATTTGATCATCTCAGTCATCTCTATTCATCAGCATTTATCGTGATCTCCGGTACAGTGCTATTCAACTAGGGGCAACTTTCCGTTGCAATGAAGTGCTGCGGTACCTTTCAAACTAGGGGCAACTTTCCAGTTGCTAGGATCGGGGTTGTGCATCTCAGTGACAGATCTCAGGCGTGTCCAGTTCTGATCCATATCGAAAATAGTTTTGAAAAGTTTTAATAAAAGTTGACTTTGCTCAAAATTAATCTTTTTACAACTAAGACCATTTTTGGACCAAGAACGGAGAATTTTCAGTACCACAACCTTCAATTTCTTTGATTTCAAAACAGAGTTCTCTTGCTCTTGCATACAATTGAAGTTGCTTTTTATTACGCTCATGAAGAAAACTTGAAAGTACTAGTAAAGCAATAAATCCGGGGCATAGTCAAGTCAGGTGTCCCTGCGCCCCCTGCCAGAGCTAGTTGAAGCCTCTGATGCCAACCTAGGCCCAACCTGTGCTTCTTCGTTGAGCCAATCCCAGCACTCATCAGACAAAGTGCAACTAAAAGTGGGAGCAGGGGCCAGCAGTTCTCTAACTCTCCACGCTGTGGCCTGCCGAGCCAGCTGTGCGCCTCGAACTGGAAATGTAGCTGGATACTCTATCCCCTCTGGTGGGCAAGTCTGATCATGGCCAAACTGGCGCAGAATGCGGAATGGGAAATAGAATACGCAGTGAGTCAAGCCAATCAATCGAATTCCCACCTGCCGAGACATGCTGTAGCTCATCGCTGGGAGATTGAGCCAAGGGCAGCGCCAAGCAATGCGTTCGGCTGACAAATTGCACATCCATTCAAACCACCATCCCTCATCAAGGGCGTTGACTAGGCGTTGCCGAAAGAAATAGCCACGGGCTGAGTATGCAGGGCAAGAGTCCACAACTTGCAATTTATCCATCAACCATATCTGGGGAGGGATGAAAAATGAGAGAATAAAGAATAGAGAGATGTACGATGAGAGAAAAGTAAGATAAGGGTTTTGTGAGAAAAATCGAGCCTGAGGGCCGAGTGATGTGAGCGAATACATGTGAGATCGGGTGGGAAACATTACCTGCAGCAGTAGTGGACTCCCTGCAAACCTGGTTGTCTCCCTACGGTAGAAGGCATCCAGACCCATCAGTGTTTCGGCCAAAGTCATGGCGATGCAACTCCTTCCTTCTTTCAAACCTTGGGCGACTTCAATCAAACGGATGCTAGCCCCTCCGCAGCCCGAGACAAACAGAAAGTGAGATAGTAGGCACAAGCAGAGGGCGTGCTGCCGGAAGCTTTGCCAATGATGGTCGCCGCGGTCACCAGCATCAGAGAATCGGTAAACCAAGCTTGGGATATCCAACATTCCGTTACCAATCAGGGATCGAGCATCATGCGCGTTGAGTCCACACATCCGCCCTAAGGCCTGGGCATAGCCAAAGTTGAGCTGGGGCAAGATTTCCTCGCCTCGCTCGGATTCCATCAAGGCTTGAAAATCTTCAAAAGTAGGACATACCTCTTGCCCTCCAAAGCTGAAAACGTGCGTCACCGGGTTCCAAAACCTTGCCGCGGCATGGAGGAAAGGAAGATGTAGCCGAGTCCGGCCCAACGTGAATAGTGCATTCAAGCCAAAACCCCGGAAGTTCAACTTCTCCGAGCCATCTAGAGAGGAAATCCAAGATGTGAGATTTTCTGCAAGGAATGCCTCCATTTTGTGAGAAATGAGGATGAAATGAACAAGTTCCAAGGGTGGGGCTTTTATAGAGGGGCAAAACACTATTCAAGGGACACGTGTCAACTTTCTGAAGGTCACGGGAGAGGTGGCCGGCCGGCCACCTATTCTAGTAGGTCGGCCACCCTCTAACTTCCAAATGCAAAATGTTTTCGGCCGCGTGTTGGTCCTATTTTGCCCTCCGGAACGAGGTTTGAGGCACTTTCATGCATCAGGGAATGTCGAAGGCCTCCATTTCTCTCAGTTTCGGATGCGTTCCATCATCCAGATCGTCCGTCCGAAGTACACTTTGTTGTGTTTTTGCTTATCGAGTTGTTGTTCTGTTTATCGAGTTGTAAGTTTTGTCGAGCTGTCGCTTTTGTTTGTATTTTGAGTTGTTACTCTTTGTTTACACAATTTTTGTTAAGTCTTGTTTATTGAGTCGTTAACATTGTTGTGTTTTGCTTATCGAGTTGTAAACTTGCTAAGATCCTGTTACGTCTTAGTAAGTCGGTCTGTTTTGATTTGTTGCGTCGGTTCATTACCTGACCTGGTAAATACCAAGCACATTTCCATTCAATTCCATTTTCGTGCAAAATGATGCGATGCGATGCGATGCTAAGAATTTCAAATACAAACATCTTTTCAAAAGCTGTTTCATTCCATCATGTTTTACAACAAATAGAGGTGCAAGTTTTACAAGATATAAAACTGCCTAACAGTGTGCAAAGTACTACAAACTACTAGCTAAAAAGTAAAATAAAGCAGGAAATAGCATCAGTATCCTCGGGAACGGGAAGGAGGAGGCCCTCTCATCCTCTTCTGTGGGATGACCTCTGCACCATCATCACCATCCGAATCAGAGCTGTCGTCCTCCGGATCCCCCTCGGCCTCGCCTCCACTTCCAGAACCAAGACCGGAGCCTCCCTCCCCAGGAGATGTCTCTGACACTCGGTCTGCAACCTCCTCCTCCTCATCCTCGACAACGGGTGCCCTGCGTCTGCGAGACGACCCTGCTCCTCGAGCTCCTCAGTAAGGCCTGGATGGCCCAGCTCCTCGAGTCCCTGCACCTCGGGCAGGTCTAGTACCTCGACCCCTCTGAGATTGCCCTGATGGCCCGCCCCGTGGCTGTGCATATACGGGAGGCATCTGAAAATGGAAAGTGCAATACATCAGTTCAAAAATGAAAAGCAGGTGTAAGTACAGTATGTGAGTGGAGTGTGTGTCAGATGTGTTCTACACAGATTATCAATTCAGCAGAATGTTCAAAACCAGTATGTTATCAGAACTATGCTAAAAACGGGAAAGATAGACAGTACCTGCACGCCCATGAGGGCTAGATGTCCCTCCCTCCGTAGGATCATGCCCTCGAATGTGGCTAGCATCCCGAGCAGCTCATCCGTGTACTCAACTGGAGGCTGCAAATGCAAATGCAAATGCAAAACTATCAGTAAAGGCATGAACGTCCAAATATCTGACTGATGAATCAAAGCTGAAAAACATACCGGGGGTGAGTCAGGGTCTCTGACATATCTGTGGTCAAGAAGAGGAGGCTCTAGCGGGACCTGGTAAGGAGTCCCGAACCGCCAACTCGTCAGCTCGGTCGGCATGTCTGGCCACCCAGCATGAGGATGAAGAGACGGAGGGATCGGAGGAATAGAACTGCCTCTCCCCCTAGACGCACCAGCCCTACTGGAAGAAGGGATGTCTGCAGCACGGGCGCGACTCGAAGATGCTGCGCCAGTGGACCTCAGTGGTGGAGCCCGCACTCCCGTCAAAGGGGACATCAGATATATGCGGCGGTAGGTGGCGTAGTCCCCCTCAACGAAATATAACAAAGCATCAGTGCCCTGCATATCCCTAATGACCTCCTCGGCGGATAGCCTGTCGGCAGTCCGCATAGTGAGTGGAGGCACAGCAGGAGGGTCCTGAGAATTATACCCCCACACCTGACGTTGGAAGCGCTCCCCCAGAAACCAGGCCCTACCGACTGGTCCCTCGAGCAGGAACCTATACTGGGAGCCACTCGACCCTCCGGGGTACTAATTTTGCACATCATCAAAGACTGCCCAGGGCTGCCAGGTAATCTGCGGATAACCAGGGTACAAATCAATCAAAAATCAGGAATATGCAAAGCAGATCAAAGATGAAAATAAAAAGGACTGAGAGTTCTGAAATACCTCTGTCGCCCTCACAGTGTCGAAGTACTATCGCAGAGAGAAGAGAGTCTCTCGAGGCCTCGACAAGTGTTCGCCCTCAAACATCAATGAAAACGGGGTCATAGGAGGTCCTGCCACCTCCATCTCCGGGGCTAATGTGGGGAAATATGCGTATACCCATAGCTGAGAAAAGCAGTGCGGAATGTGAATATAAAGTGCTAAAGGCAGAATACAGAATGCAAAGTGCGCCGTGTGTGCAATGAACAAGTAATGAGGAGCAAAATGTAAATCAAGAAGACAGAATGTACCTCCCAGGCTCTCCAGTAGCCGCCGAGTAAGTCCCTCCGCCCACGAGAGACTGCGCTCATGTAACAATAAAGGGTAGCCAGGCCAGCGCCGCCCCAATCATACTGAACGACCTGTGATAGGTCTACCAGAGCACTCAGTAGATACAATCCGACCATGTTCCCTCTATCGGCAAACAGAGTGGTGCCAAAGAGGAACATGAGGAAACCACAGGCATACTGCTCGACCTCCTCGGGAGACTCCGGCTCCATCTGTGGCCGCCGGAAATGGGAAGAGAACCAAGTATACCGGACTCTCCCGGTACCTCTGTCTACGGGTGGGCGAGTCCCCAATAGATAAATCCAAGCAGCCTCCCACTCACTCATATCCTCGTCGTAGGGAATGGGTCCACCGCCTACGTCTAGGCCGGTGAGTACAGCGAAGTCCAGTGGGGTCATAGTCATATCTCCAGTAGCAGAAAAATGGAATGAATTGGTGGTGTCCCACCATCTCTCCGCCAGAGCGGCAAACAGTGTCCTACTGATGAGACAATGAGATAACCCTCTGCAGAATGGTCCGAATCCTGCAAAGTCAACCAAGTCCCGGACAGCTTCCGGAAGCTCAGCATACCACTCCCTCGCCGCAGTGGAGCCGTATCCTCGCACAGTGCGAGAGCCAACCTGCATTTAGAATGAATGCATATGTCAGCAAATGAAGTGAATGAGCTGTGTGCAAATGAAGTGAACGAGCTGTGTGCAAATGAAGTGAATGAGCTGTGTGCAAATAAAGTGAATGAGCTGTGTGCAAATGAAGTGAATTTGGTATTTGGGCTGCGTGTTCAAATTTCAGAAAAATTAGTGGGCTGCGTGTTCACGTCAAATCTGGGCTGTGTGTTCAGTAAATCAGAGTTTGGGACTGTGTGTTCTACTCTTAATCAGTGGGCTGCGTGTTCACGTCAAATCTGGGCTGTGTGTTCAGTAAATCAGAGTTTGGGACTGTGTGTTCTACTCTTAATCAGTGGGCTGCGTGTTCACGTCAAATCTGGGCTGTGTGTTCAGTAAATCAGAGTTTGGGACTGTGTGTTCTACTCTTAATCAGTGGGCTGCGTGTTCACGTCAAATCTGGACTGTGTGTTCAGTAAAGCAGAGTTTGGGACTGTGTGTTCTACTTTTAATCAGTGGGCTGCGTGTTCACTTCAAATCTGGGTTGCGTGTTCAGTAAATCTATGTTTTGGGCCGTGTGTTCAATCCTAATCAGTGTGGGCTGTGTGTTCATCGTCAAATCTGGGCTGTGTGTTCAGTAAAGCAGAGTTTGGGGCTGTGTGTTCTACTCGTGCTGTGTGTTCACCTTCAGAATCGAGCCGTGTGTTCAACAATTCAAGTGTTTTAACTACGTGTTCAAAGTGCAAACAAAGTACTATGTCGTAAGCTACAACTGTATGTTTAAGCATGGCAAAGCTACAAAATGCACAAGAATACGAAAAGTAAAGTAAAATACCTCTCGCGCATCATGAGAGAGGTGCTGCTCCGGCTCTCGTAGAAGCAGATCCCCGGGAACCCGATCGTTGAAATCGGTGAAATGACGGAAAACGGCTCGCGGAAGCCTATGTACCGCTGGAGCGTATCGATCGGGAAAGAAAGGCCGGACCCTCGGGGGGAGTGCCATAATGTCAAAGTCGTCTCCGGCCCCTGGAAAACCTCCGCCGTGGGGGAAATTGCCGGCCATTTCGAAAAATCTGCAAAAAGGAGCAAAAATGAGCAAGAATGAGCCAAAATTGGAAAAAGTCAACAAAAGTCAACTCTCGGAAAATAAAAGTCAACAAAAGTCAACCCCCGGGAAAATATTCCAAATATTGAGACAAACTTACCTCAGGTGGTGAAAATGAGAAGAGAAGCTCCGAAATCAAATTTTAGTAGGCTCAAAGTGCTTAAAACTGAAGGATTTCGCAGAAACAACTTGCGTGGGAGGCCGAGGGACGCGTATAAAATGCAGATCTGAGCAAGAAAGTGGCTTAGAGAGCAAGAGGAGAGAATTCCACACTTTGGGGGTGCAATTTCGGAGGCATTGGATGTGTGAATATATAGAAAATCCGAAAATGACCAAAATGCCCCTACTTTGGGCAGATGGCCGGCCGGCCACCTAACCTGGCTGGCCGGCCCCTTTACTTTTTGCCCCTGGCCGACAGCCTCTCCTAGGGCTAAGGCCTGGCCGACCATGTCCCCCACCCCCTCCCCTACCTCTCTGCAAATTTTGAGGAATTTTGGAGTTCCCGGGACCTGAAAAAGTTCAAGAAAAGTGCACTTTCTGGCGCGGAATTGCTCCGTTGGAACTTTAACTGCAATTTCTGACATGTGTCTCGTCATTATTCATCAAAATCAAGGTGTATCCTTTTTGAACATGTTATAACCTCTCCGGGAGGTGAATCAGAGGCCGCGATCGAGTTGTCATCGCCGAAATGCGCGCTTTCTTGTTTATTATTTCGCAACAAACGGGCACTCTAATTTGCGCTCGTTTCGCATTATTTGGCTCATAATTTGCATTCTCATGAATATTTTGCATTGTCATGCATGTTTACCATACCTCTATGCTTGAGTATGCGTTGTCACGCATTATCTTTTCTCGCATTGCGATGCGTTCACCCGCCGACACTGCGTGTGTCAGACTTTTTGGAATCTTAGGAATCACATTGAATATATGTTGTTCGCATATTGTTCTTGTTGAATTTCTCTATTTTGCAGGCACGATATTGTATGTACGGTTCATTTGAGGCTGGTGCGACCAGACGAATCGCGCAGGAATCGTATCTTCTCCGTGTGAGACGCGACGAGAATCGAATGATTCTCCGCATTCCTAACTGCATGAAATGTAGTTGTTGCTTTGCATTCTTGCTTAGAACTGTTGCATCTATTTGTCACAACTTGCTTCATTACAGCTCGCTGCACTTGCATGATTATTTGGCTCTGTGCATGTCGCTTTGGACCGCCCAACCATCTCCGATTTCTCCGGTTCTTGGCTAGTACCTCTGTTTTATCATACTGAGGAACACTGGGGCCCCCGATGCCCACTTCGTGGCCGTATGCCACTTTCGGTGTCTACAGCCGGTTTTTGGGCCCCGAACCTCGCGGTTTGGCCCCCGAGCATTCATTTCGCATCGGTTTTCTCCGGTTCTTGGCAGGTACCTCTGTTTTGTCATACTGGGAAACCCTGGGGCCTCTGATACCCACTTCGCTGCTGAACACCACTTCCGGTGCCTACAGCCCATTTTCGGGACCCCGAACTGCGCGGTTTGGGCCCCGAGCGTTCATTTCTCATTAGTTTTTGTTCAATTTTGGCAAGTACCTCTGTTTCAGCATTAGGAAGATCACTGGAGGGTAGGAGGCCAGCAATTATCCCAGATAACCAGTTTCGCTCCTCCGGCGCCCGTTTTGCTCACTTCCGGGCCAATGTTGAACACCCTAGGCCCATTTTCTTCCAACCAAAGCTACATATCTGTGATGAGGGCACATGGGAGGACCCTAAGAAGTGATGGTCGGCCAGCAATGGTGAGTTTCATTTTTGAGCCCCTCCTTCAAGCTCTATGTTGTGGCTCCTGCTTCAGTGTTGCCAATTTCCGACCTTAGAACCTTGTTCTACACATCTGGGAGGACCCTAAAAGTTGGTGGTCGGCCAGCAATTGTTGTTTTCATTTTTGAGCCTCTCCTTCAAGCTCTATGTTGTGGCTCCTGCTTCAGAGTTGCCAGATTCCGACCTTGGGGCCTTGTTCTACACATCTGGGAGGACACCATTGCATGGTGGTCGGCCAGCAATTTGTGACTTCATTTTTGGGCATGGCCGGCCGGCCAGGGTGAGTGGCTGGCCGACCAGGTGGGGTGGCCGGCCGGCCACCTCCCAGAAAGTTCCCTGGCCGGCCAGCTTTCTGCTTTCCAGCCCATTCCAGCTGTCCGGATATTTTTGGCAAAATATCCCAGCATCCGGGGGATATTTTGGGAGGGAAAGATTGCCTCCATTTCCCTCCCCTTTTACACCTTTTCTTGCTTACTTAAAGGGCTGGACAGCCCCTTTGCCTAGGTTAGAAAATTTGATCTCAAGACCCTCTCTCCCAAAACCTCCATTTTCCTATTCAAAAACCCTAAAAACTTTCAAGCTTCCTAGCTCAACCCTTCACCAACCCTAAGCTCTACCATCAACAACTCCATTTCAGTAGCAAGGAAGTGATTTTCAGAGGCCAAGAGTCAACAAATTGAAGCCAAGAAGCCACCATAGTTGGATCTTCAAGGGTAAGTTCCTAAATCCTTTTTTCTTGCATTTTTTTGAGTCAATTCTTTACCCCATTTGCTTCCATTTTTGGGCTCTGACCCCTACTGGTTTTGGGCTTATTTTGAGCCCCTCTACAACTTTGTAGAAGGGCTCAACCCTGTTTGGTGTCTCCTTAATATACTTCCTTCAATATCACTCTTTAGGCCATTAATTTTCATGCTTTATTTGCCTTATGAGTGATCTGATTTCGAGACTGATGTAAACTGTTAGTGGGCTTGTATTGAGCCCCTCTTCAACATTGAAGAAGGGCTCCATCATGTTTGGTGACTCTAGCATGCACTTCCTTTGAAATCCTTCCATTTTACCGTAAAATTGCATGATTGTTTTGGCCTATTTGTGATCTGAGTTGGAACTTGTAACATACTGTGATTGTGCTTATTTTGAGCCCCTCTTCAACATTTAAGAAGGGCTCAACCTGGTTTTCTTGCTCTACATATCACTTGCTTTGAATTCTTGTTCCACTCCCATTTTGCATGCATTTTTAAGCTCACCATGCTTCGGATTTCAGCCTTCATCAGGCTTAGAGAGTGCCTTATTTTGGTCCATTATTCATTCTTTGTTAAGGGTCTTAGGCCATTTGATGACTGGTTTTGGTACTTGTTTTGTAATCCTTCAATTTACCGTAAAATTGCATGTTTGTTTAGGCTTGCTTAGCCACTGATTTGAGTCTTCATCAGGCTTAGAAAGTGTCTTAGAATTGTCTATTCTTCATCTTTTGTTAAGGGTTCAAAATTTTTTGATGCTTGCTTATGGTACCTCATGTTGTAGCCCCTTATTGGCTCATTTTTGCATGCCATTTTGAGCATATCTACACACTGAATTAGAGGATCTCATCTACTGTAAATATGCATGTTTTTGGCCCTTATTCAATTTTGTAGAACTGTTTTTTCTGGTTTGAGCATTGTATATACTACTTGCTTTGTAATTCCTCTCTTTTTCCCCGTTTTTGCAAGCTATTTTTGCCATGCTTGTGGTTGTTATTTAGCCTTGATTTGTACTGAAAAAATGCCATATTTGGGGTTGCCTTGCTACTGTTTTTGCTGTCATGTATCAATTTTGCATGTTTAGCATAGCCGTAGGCCATTTCGGGTACTTAGAATCACATTTCGGGATGATTTCATGCATCGGTTGTCATTTCGTATCATTTCGGGACTGTTTTCCCTTTCATTTAGGTGCTGAAATTTGGTTGGCATGCTTGCATATCATTTCCCGTGCCATTTCATGCCTTCGGGCCATGCCTCGGTTTGCGTGCCCGTGGGTACGCACTTCGAGGCACCTCTGTTTTATCCGACGGCATCTGATGTGAGTGTGGCTGAGGTCCACTCATGTTAGTGTAAGCCCAATTTGCATTTCCATCTCATTTCATCATCGCCTCGGTGTGCGTGCCTGTGGGCACACATTTCGAGGCACTTCGGTTTTATCCGATTTCTCATTTCATCATCGCCTCGGTGTGCGTGCCTGTGGGCAAACATTTCGAGGCACTTCGGTTTTATCCGATTTCCATTTTGTCATCGCCTCGGTGTGCGTGCCTGTGGGCACACATTTCGAGGCACTTCGGTTTTATCCGATTTCCATTTCATCATCGCCTCGGTGTGCGTGCCTGTGGGCACACATTTCGAGGCACTTCGGTTTTATCTGATTTCTCATTTCATCATCGCCTCGGTGTGCGTGCCTGTGGGCACACATTTCGAGGCACTTCGGTTTTATCCGATTTCCATTTCATCATCGCCTCGGTCTGCGTGCCTGTGGGCACACATTTCGAGGCACTTCGGTTTTATCCGATTTCCATTTTGTCATCGCCTCGGTGTGCGTGCCTGTGGGCACACATTTCGAGGCACTTTAGTTTTATTCGATTTCCATTTCATCATTGCCTCGGTGTGCGTGCCTGTGGGCACACATTTCGAGGCACTTCAGTTTTATCCGATTTCTCATTTCATCATCGCCTCGGTGTGCGTGCCTGTGGGCACACATTTCGAGGCACTTCGGTTTTATCCGATTTCCATTTCATCATCGCCTCGATCTGCGTGCCTGTGGGCACACATTTCGAGGCACTTCGGTTTTATCCGATTTCTATTTTGTCATCGCCTCGGTGTGCGTGCCTGTGGGCACACATTTCGAGACATTTCGGTTTTATCTGATTTTCACTTCATATCATCGCCTCGATGTGCGTGCCTGTGGGCACACATTTCGAGCCACTTCGGTTTTATCCGATTTCTCATTTTATCATCGCCTCGGTGTGCGTGCCTGTGGGCACACATTTCGAGGCACTTCGGTTTTATCCGATTTCTACTTCATATCATCGCCTCGGTTTACGTGCCTGTGGGCACGCATTTTGAGGCACTTCGGTTTTATCCGATTTCGATTTCATCATCGCCTCAGTGTGCGTGCCTGTGGGCACACATTTCGAGGCACCTCGGTTTTATTCGATTTGCATTTCGCATCATCTCCTCGGTTTGCGCGCCCGCGTGCACGCTTTTCGAGGCATCTCATTTTCATAGCATTGTGCATACTAGAACTGTATCTTAGTTGTATTTCATGCATATCATGCACATCGCATCGTGTTTGGGATAGGAGTTACCCCGGGCACGGGAAACGAGGCACGTTTCGTACTCCGAGTGACGGAACGGGTCTCAATTCCCAAGTCGCCGATACTCCGGATTACCCATGATGGAGTTAGGTTTTCATTGTAGCATTCATCTGCATTCATCCCATATTGAGTTGTGCAATCCGACTCCTCGGCCATCATGCATCGATATGCGTGATTGGTGGCACGAGGATCGAGGCATGCATATATTTGTGAAATACATTGCTATGCCCTTTTCCTGCTCTCTGTTGCAGCAAGATAAGGAATCAGCAACTTTCCAGAGTCGGGCACGCATTTCAAGAAACACTGCGAACAGAGGCTAAATTGGGCATCCCAGTGGATTTCTGCGCAAGGCAGTCCAGCATACATCATTCATCAGAAGCGAGGCAGCCCCCGGCTTGCAAACCGATTTTCAGCTTTCTTAGTTTAAATTGCTAATTACTTAGAAATCTGTATTATTCTTTCATGTCGGACTGTATTATTATTTATTCGGACCCTCTGCGCGAGGGCATAACTGTAATAAGTGTGGGTGAGTGTGATGTATGTCTTCCAACCCCCATTTCTTTCTCCCTTTTATTTATCCGCTTACGATGGTTAGATATAGGGCATATTTTAATTAGCATACAGTATGATAGCATGTTTGCATTCATTCATCTGTCTTGCATGCACCGGGCTCGGCGCATCATACAAACTGCATCTGTATTTCAATTCCAAATTGAATACGTGATAGTTGTAGCATTTCACATGCCATCTTTAGAATAGCCGAGCCTGCTATAGTTGCATTTTGCATGTGTTGCATTAGGCATTCTGTATACTTAGGATCCATGCATGATTTCTAATCGGTTCCTGTTTTGGCTTGGAGTACTCGGTGAGTCTTATGCTTTAGCATCCTTGCATGCGTGTGAGTGTTGCCATGATAGCATGCTTACCATGAGGCTATATGCTTATGTGATACAACTGCCTTGAATGCCTGTGGGTGGAGGTTGAGTTGCTTGGATTGGATAATTCATCAAATGTTTGTTTTAAGCCCACTAGATAGTGGCAAAATCATGTTTTTCTAAGCCCACCTGAGGGTGGCAAATCCGCGTCTTAGCCTACCTGCGGGTAGCACCATCAAATCATTTTCAAACAAACAAACATGAAATGTTTTGTTCCAATTCAGGCGGCCCAGTCTATACTTGTTTGCTGCGAGCATCACATAGTAACCTAGGCTAATAATCGGAATAAGAGCATGCAAAGTTTTCAAAATAAGATATCATGGTTAGTAGAGGCCGGTCTTTGACCGGGCGAGCGGGGGTGCTCACGATGTGACCTTCCCCAATCGTACCCAAGTTCCCGAGCCAACTTTGGTGATGACGGACACGTGGCCTTTGGCACCGAGTCAGGGTTTCCTAAATTTCCCATTAAAAAATATTTAGGTGGCGACTCTGTATCTGGCAAAGCAGTCCATGTTTGGCACTTCTTTCAAAAAAATCTGTTTTCAAAACGATTTGCCGGATTTGGACTCTTTGGTTCAAGATTAAGAACCGTGACATTTGAGTCCTTGAACTGTAGTGACCCCAATATGAACAGAACGGGACCTAACCCTCCCGGGGCGTTCGGGGGACGTCTACAGTCACTAGATGTACCTGCAAGAACATCCAAGTCTTGAGGATGGTCAAAAATGGGGTGTCTACAGATGCTCAGCAATTTGTCCAGCAATGTGAAGCTTGTCAGAGATACGCGTCGATCATACGCTAGTTGTTCGAAGAGCTTAATCCAATCTCAAGCCCCTGGCCATTCGCACAATGGGGGATAGATCTAGTCAAACCTATACCTAGGGCACCTAGCAACAAAATATAGTTGATCGTAGCCACAGATTACTTCACAAAGTGGATAGAGGTAGAACCACTAGCCAACATTGGAGAAGTGGACATCAGAAAGTTTGTATGGAGAAACATTATCACCAGGTTCAGTGTTCCAAGAGCTCTCATATCTAACAACGGTACACATTTTGATTGTGACCTGTATCGAGAGTTGTGCAAACAATATGGGATCAAAGCCTATTACTCCACTCTAATCTATCCACAGAGTAACGAACAAATAGAGGCATCAAACAACACTATCTTAAATAGGATTAAAAAGCAATTGGAGGCCGCTAAAGGAAGGTGGACTGAAGAACTTTCGACAGTACTATGGGCCTACAAAACTGCCCTAAGACGCGCAACGAGCAAGACCCTGTTCCCTTTTACCTATGGAATGGATGTCATTATTCAGCTTAAAGCTGAACTCCCTGCAGAAAGAGCTGATCTGGTTGAAAGTAGAGTGAATGAAAGCTTGATCCTAAAGGAACTAGATTTGTTTGAAGAAAAATGGGAGCGAGCTCCTCTTCGTTTGATATAGTATCAACAAGAGATAGTTCGGGCATACAATAAGAAAGTTCGATATCGGAGATATTCGATCGATGACCTGGTTTTGAAGAAGATCTTGTCAGGCGACCGTAGAACAGCTTATGAGAAACTTGGGCCAAATTGGGATAGACCATATCAGGTTATGAATTTAGCTAGAGAGGGAGCTTATGAGATTACCGTCCTTCAAGAAAATGTGCTTCCTAGGCCTTAGAATGCTATGCACCTAAAGAAGTAATATCAACCTTGTAATTATGATATAATGATGCTTAGACTTAAAGCATAATGAATAAATACAAGGTTTCACCCGAAAAGCATATTCTTTTATTCCATTAAGATTTACAGAGAAGTATGATCTACAGTCGACAAAAAAAAAAGGGTGGTGTAGGCACCCCATTTTTGACTAGCCTTGAGACTTGGGTGCTCATTTTTGAGTTCCCAATGATAAAAAAGAGAGGTGTTAATCTTTGCAAGTTCCACGACAAGAGGTCTAAGCATCGAGCTTTAAACCCTCTAACAACTTATTTTGGACAAAATGTTTTTTGACCAAAATGGAAACCTCTTTCAAAACGAGTTTTAATGGTGTAACTTCAGATGTTACCGCAATTTTGTGACGCTCATATTTTCAAAATCAAGGTGTTGTCTTTTTTCAAACAAACTAAGCGAAGAATATAGTGCAAGTGAATGGAAATGATGAAATCCTCTAAAATAGATGTTTCTCCCTTCAATTTAGACAAAACTACTCTTGTTGATCTCATGATTTGTGCACTGGCTAGCCAGACACCACAGAGGTGGTTGAATCAAAAGTTGCCTGGGAAGCGAAAGCCAACTCACCTTCTTTTTGGGCTTCTGAGCAGTGAGGATCTCTAGGAAGTTCTTAGTGGCATGTTGTCGGAGATTGTGGTTTTAGGATTAGATGATTTTTCTTGGGGCTGCTCCTTTTTGGTCTCTAGTTCTTCAATGTTCAAGACTTGAGAAAACCTTGGTATGCCAAGACTTGTTGAAGAAAGGGGATATTGGCCTGATCTTCCCATTCGCTAGGCTGAGAAAAGACCTCTAGGGCTGGAAAAAAAAAAAGAAACAAGGCAAGAATATCAGTATAAATCCCATAAAAAATAAATTTATGAGCAAGGAGAAGAAAAGCATTGACCTGGCTGGCCTATAATCTTAAGGATAGGTTGGATCCTATCAGCGCTAAGAGGAAACTCCCAGTTACCCTCCACTATCACAATGATATTGTTCGCACCCTTGCTAGAATCGAGAAGCATTTGAACTAACTAGCACTTCGTTAATCTGGGTTTGAAATAGAATTTCGCTCTCTCTCTCTCTTTGGTGGTTGGGACAAACTTGTAGCAATATCTAATCTCATGAAGCCCTAAGTTCACTCCCAAAATATTTTTTACAACTATCCCATGACTATCCTAAAGAAATTGAGGTCAAGTTGAAATGGGGGTAAGCCATAGAAGTGCAGTACCTCATTGAGTGGAGGGTGTAGAAGGGAAGCAGACCCCTCCATCAACAATGTCGATTAAGGGCCACAGAATCTACTCCTCCGACCTTTCGACGATATCATCGTCGTCATTAGGAAAACGAACGACGACGTCATTAGAGATGTTAACAAGAGTTCCAAACTCCTGAATATTCTCTTCAGAATTAAAGAAATGCCTAAAATGATTCATGGCGATTAGAAAGAGAGAAGAACAACGACAAAAAGAAATTGCTAGAGAAAGAGAATATGAACTTACAAAAAGGAGTAGACAAAAACTTCAAACAATAGAGAGAGAAAAAGATGCGCATAGGTCTCTGAAGGGAGTGCAAGCAAAGTGACAGAGGGCAAGGGACACTACCTTATTCAATGTGTTAGAAGCAAAATGGCGCATAAAAGGACGATATAACGGATGTCATCATTAAAGTCAAAATCAAATGACGCGTGTCATAAACAAGAAGTGGCTCGGCTTATCGTCTGATCAAATAATTATCTACAGCAACCACCCCAAGTTGGTCATCGAAAGGGGTGCAATTGTGTAGGGACTAAATATTAGCCCAAGCCCAAATCAATTAGGCGATCGGCCCAAAAGAAAGGGGAGGCCAAAATGAGCTTTTTAAAGAGCCTATTAGAAGTGACTAGGAACAAGTTGGCGCGTGCTTATAAGCGTCTGGGACAATCAAGCATGTGAATATCCTTTTAGAAGAAGGATCCGCATAATGGAAGAGGAACATCGAATTCATCTTTATCCAATGGTAGAAACATCAAGCAGCAAATCTAGGAGTATAGGTCAAGTCTACTAGACGGTAAATCCATCCGATCAACTTGATCTGATGAATGCAGCGCTTGACAAGTTGGCCACTAGCATCTAACATAATCTAAGTTGTCAATAAGAGGATGATGTAACAATCAAAGGCAAAAGCAACTTGGTCACTTGCCTGACCATATCCAGGTATAGAACAGAACCCTCGAATCAAACATTGATCTAACGAATGTGATTCAAATTAGGAAAACTATAAAAGGTAAAGCAGGCGAAACAAGTGAAGCAAAGAAGACAGACTGGAGGTAATCTAAGAACCCTCTTTTAAATACAAATCATCTTTAATGGCCAAACAACATTCTAACTTGATCGTCGGAGGGTCCTCTTGACCTATTGTGGGATCTCCTAGACCGGGGGGTCTGAGTACGCTCGACAACTTGAGCCTTCAGTCTGGTTCCACGAGTGCAATATGAATTAGAATAAGAGTTCATATCTGGAAAATCTATAGAAAATCCACATATCGTAAGAAATGCTAAAAATGGACTGTATCACCAGACTTAGAGTCGCCACCTAATCATTTAAAGAAAACTAAAAAACCCATGACTCATACCCAAAGGCCATGATCTGTTGTAACCAAAGTGTCTTAGCTCAGGAACTTAAGTACGAGAGGGGAAGGTTATGAATTAAGCACCTCCACTTACCCGATCAAAGATCGGCCTCTACTACTTCATGATATGAGAATTATTAACGTGACATGATCATATAACCCAATTATCATTGTTATCTTTACTATGTGAAGCAAACAAGTATAGACCAAATCATCTACTTTGGAATGTTCTAATATCTCGCTATGTTTTTAGAAAAGAGGGTTAGAAGGGCTAGAATCTCATGAAAAATCGAAACTTCCGCCTTGCAAAGAGATCGAAGCCATTCTAACTTATGCAATGAGACCTCCATACAATGAGCAATCAGAGAGATATAGCAAATAAGCACATAGTCTCATGCTAGCATGCTATACATAATAAGAAGAAATCATAGGCAGGATGCAAAGATGAAAGAGTCTCACCTAGTACTCCTCCGCACCATACCAAGAGTGTAAAGGGATAGAAAACAATGCACGATCCTAGATGCCAAACAAAATGATATGCAAAGAAAGAGGGTAGGAATGCTCACCGAGTACTCCAGCCAAACGAAAGCAAAAAATAAGCTAAAATAAGAAATGCGTGATCCTAGATATAATATCTAATGCAAAATCCACACACAATGAATCTTGCGGGGCTTTGGACACTATCAAGGTGTCATGGATATCAACAAAGCATATAATACATAATTTAATTAATTATAAAAAATGATGGTCCACGCCTAAACGCATGTTCCTACACTAATCATGGGATCATGATGGCAATAGAATCAGATTTAAATGATCAAAAAAGGTAAAAGAGTAGAGAGTAAGAGTAAGAAGAAGAGAGACCCGTCCCAATACACACAACAATATAATAAATGGAAGGTAAGATAATGACAAGACATGAATAAAGAAAACTCCAACAAAAATAGGGAGGTTCTCTCCCTGTTACGCATGAAAATGAGTATAGACTACCTAAATCCATGAGAAATAGTGACGAGAGGGGTGATCCGACCTATCCTAATAGAGGAAGCCATATCCGGGTTTCTATATCATCAAAGTTAGCAAGAAAGACAAAAACGAAAAAAACTCTAATGAGAAGAGGGAGATTTTCATTCTCCTACTCATAAAAAGGAGCGCAAACCACTCAGATCCATGTAAAATAAGTTCAGAAAAAGTGAAACTTCCTTTTCTCATAGAGGAAACTGTGCTTGGGTTTCCATCGCATAAATTCAAGGAAAAAAGAATTCTGGTTTGGCTAGAGTGACAATTCAGGCCTCTACTAACTACAAAAAGATAGAAAGGAGAGGGAGAGGGAGAGGGAGAGGAAGAGAGAGAGAGAGAGAGAGAGAGACAGAGAAATAGAGAGATCAAACTAAGCTAGCAACAATTCTGACCGAATCAATCCCAATAAATTTTCAAAGCAAAGAGGTAGAGATGGACTTAAAATTAAAGTGAAAGTAGGGACTACCTCTAGAATATCAGAGATAAGGGCCAAGCTGATCACAAACTCTAACCCAAGCTCCCTTTAATCAATAGAAGTCTCCTAACTCCAATTCCTCCAAGCAAAGGTAGGTAGAAAGTAGTCCAAATTTCTCACCAAAATTGTCTCTTTGTAAATTTGTTTAAAAATGTTGGAGGGAATATTAGGGAGTATATAGAGAGTTTGAGATTAGGAACCTTTTTCCCTCAAGAGGGGTGGTGATTTATAGGCATTTGGAGATTAGAATATGCCTCTAGATCCTATGGATCTAGATGGTATCTTCCAAGATCCCTTAGATATCTCACAAGAAAGCTGCTTGGCTGATGCCAAATAGGGTGCGCCGGATAGTACTTGTCTAGTTGGTGGAAAATAGTTCAATGATTTCCTCAAAAATTTGCCCAACGGGGCTGGAGAAGACCCAGAGACGCATCCACGGATCAAAGTTGTTCGGTGCGTTGCCTAGAAAATGTTTGGTAGATTGGGAAAAGATCCGAGCACGCATCCATGGGGCGAAATGGTTTGGTGTTTTGCAAAGAAGATGTCGACTGAACTGATATTATCCAGTTGGCTTTCTTGGAAGGTTTCCCATGCTTTCCCATTCATTCTGGCTTTCTAAGGTAACTTCTTTTGACAAGTGGATAAAACATTTTGGAAAGCATACCACCTAGAATTACCAAAATAAATAAAAATGTGCCAATTGTCTTAAAAACATTTTGAAAATAGGTTTTTGGATTCATAATTTTTTTTTCTCTAAAACGAGTGTAAAGCAGGTTTGCTTTCTTTCCGTCCCTTAATTGTTACTTGGAGCAACCTATTGTATCTTTATTGGGAGCTTCGAGTAGAGCGCCCAAGTCTTAAAGTCGGTCAAAAATGGGGTGTCTACATCTATCCTGGTCATGGGTGATCACTGACGTTTTGGTTTCTCTTAGTACAGTAAAGGAGGGGACACACTATTTCGCTTTCCCTGTGGAGAAGAATTCTACCTTCTACAACTATTTTAGTCTATTTTGTCTTTATTGACTATTTTAGCTAAAATCCAATTTCCCAAACACCCCCTTAAAATAGTTATATATATATATATATTTTTTTTTTTTTCTAAACTTTTTTTAATGATTTCTTTTAAATTATATCAATTTTTTTTGAATTTTTTTTTTTTGGATTCATTTTGTGTAAACAAATTTAGAAATTAAAAAAAATTATAATAAAAACTAAAAACAAGTAAAAAAATTCCACTTTATTGTCATTTCTGGATTTTAAAATTTTTTTTTTATCCATCTAGTCGAGTAGAACTAGCAAACTAATTTTTTTTTTAAATTTAAATTATTTTACTAAAGGCGAAAAAAACTTAAGAAACACTAAAAATATAAACCCCAAACACTCATAAAAATGAACGATGAGATTAGATTAGTATTGAAGAGTGAGTCCATAAAAATCATATTTGTTTTAAAAAATTGTCATAGAATTAATAGTCTCATGGTATGCAATCCCTCCAAGGAGAGGAACTAGCAATCAATGGGAAATGTGGTATTAAAGTTGGATGTAGAAAAAATTATTTTATCTCTCATTTTATAAAAAATAACAGTCACCTTTTATATAATAAGAACTTTTACGTCAACTTTTATATTTAATTCTAACAAACTAATATTACTATACTAATGTATAAACAAACACAATTTATCTTACGTATCCATTCTAGTACCACCATACTTTTACTCAAATTCACCATTTGAGACAAACAAACAGGACCTAATACTCTCTAGCTAAGCCAGGATAGTTGGCCTAGTGATTGTATAACACCTTTTATGGTGTAAGGTTTCAGATTCAACTCTTGTGGAAAGGAGTTTGATACCGTTGTGATGGTTTATTTTTCTTCAATTATGAGGTTGTATGTGATTAGTAATGGTTGAGTTTGATTTATTGATTGTGTTAGACTTTATTCACTTTCTAATTATTGTGAACAATTAGTACGTTTGATAATAAGGATATTTACCAATAAATTCCATCTCACAAACAAGTACTCTAATTAGTCCCAAATTTTTTCTATTGATTTATTAAGTCATATTAGTGGAGAGTTTCTTTCCATGTGGTCTTATTTTTTATTTTGATAGTGTTTTGGTAGACAACTATACCTTTTTATTAATGTGACAAGTATGATGTGATACTATAATGTGACAAGTATTAATGTGACACTTCAACGATGTGACACTCCAAAAAGACTAAAAACTCCTTAATATACTTTTTCCAAATGTAACAACATGACAGGAACGATGTGACACTAAAAAAAAGAAAATTCCTTAGTGTAGTTTTCTAAACGTGACAACATGGCAGGTCTGATGTGGCACTCCAAAAAAAATTAAAAATTCCTTAGTGTACTTTTTCCAAACATGACATGTGACACTCCAACGTGACGGGTATGATGTGACATTCTAAAAAAAATTACTAAAAACTCTTTAGTGTACTTTTTCTAAATGTGACACTCCAACATGGTAGATATGGTGTGATACTAAAGAATTCCCTAGTGTACTTTTTCTATATGTGACGCTCCAATGTAGTGGGCAAATGAGTCATTACACATCCAAAAGGACTAGATTGATCACAAGAAAAAAAATATGAAACTATATGGATTATAAGTCCAAAATATAGAACTTATTGGGCAATCTCCCATGATAATATTTATCATATTTATCATTATTCTTCTGTTGATTATAAAAATAAAAATAAAACTACCCTACACCACATAAACAACTTTTAAAGAATAACAAGACACGTGTTCCAATGTGTCAAAAATCACCGGAAGCTGATACAATCTTGTGATAAGGGTGTAAATCTGGCCCGGCCCACTCGGGCCTCGCTGGCTCACGCTAAAATTCAGGTCAGCCCAGACCGGCCCACGGGCCAAAAAATTAGGCCCAGGCTTTATTCCAGGCCCAGCGGTATTCAGGCCTTGGTCGGTCTGGTAGGCCTAGGCCCAACCTTGGGCATGGGTGGGCCAAACCAAATTTTTTTGTTTTTTAAAATTTTTTCTACCAAAATTTTATTATTTTTCGCTAAAAAAGACACTAGGCCTCGGGCCAGGCCTTAAGTTGGCCTTAAGCAGGCCGATGGGCCAGGTGGGCCGGGCTAGGCTTCAAAATGATGGCCCAGGCCTAGGCCCAGGGGTTCAAGCCCGAGCCTAAATGGGCCTAAACGGATCGGGCTCACCTAGGGCACCGGGCGAGCTTCGGGCTGCTCACGGGCCATTTTACACTCTTACCTTGTGATCATCTAGTTGAATTATTATTGACAATGGCGCATCTCAACTGTATAATGCTGAGGATTATTTTGGAAAGTTGGTTAAAAATTATTTTTTTGATTTTTTAATTTTTTTTAGATCATTTCACCTTTTTATTGTTTTATTATATTCTTTCAAAAAAAAAAATTTAAAAAAAAATCAAAAAACTAACTTTTAACCTACTTTCCAAAATTTGCCTAAATAACCTTAAAACACTATCCTTATTAACATGCATGCCTTTTAAATTTGGGAATTGCTATGGTGTGCACCCCTAGCATATGCACCCTATTATATAATGTGTAATTTTGTTACAAAATTTTTTAGTATCAATTATAAAATACATAATTTATCATAAACTGATGTAACAAAAAATATCGTAACCAAGTCACAAACTTTTGCAACATCAACTACAAAATTTTTGACATTTTGGTATGCCTGTTTGTGGTGAGATTATATGTTTTGTGATTGATATTATGAAATTTTATGATAAATTTACACATTTTATAATAGGATGCATATGGTAAGCAGCCCTAAAAGGGTGCACACCATAGGATTTTCCATTTTATCTAATACCAATGTGACAAGAATTTAAGTTTTAATTAATTAATTTCTAAACAAAATAAAAATTAATGTGCAATAATTCTAGTCATAATGGATAAATTTAAAAGTAATATTTTACAAAAATTTAAGGGTAAATTATACTTTGTCACGCCCCAAAATAATTACAATAATTCATCTGCAAATGACTAATACAAGATGACAAAAAACAGAATAATAGACTTTCATTAATTAGAGTTAATTTACAAAAGTGACACATACGATATATATTCATAAGTTCTACCCTGAATCTATAGCATGTGATACCAACTTAATGATCAACAAAATAAATGCCCTACAGGCTTACATCTTTCCAAGACTATGCTTGGTTACAACAAAAGAGAGTGTCTTAAGCTCCATACATATAAAGCCTTAGGCTTGTACAAATATTAAATACAAAACAACAAAATGGAGCCTTCAACTCCCAAGTCCTCCTAAGCTAAGTCCTCGGAGGAGGCATGTCACCAACACCTGAAAATGGTTTTTCAAGTAGGGTGAACCAAAGCCCAGTAGAGACAATCTATCACAATATATGAATCTTAACAAAGATATAAGGAATATGCACATGTTCAATGTCCAATGACAAAATCTTTTACAACTCTTTTCAAAAACCATGTTATGCCAATCTTACATCTCAATTCATTTTATCCCGGTTCATTAGGTATACCCACTTCATTTAATCAATCAAACAAAGGATACACCTCATAGGTCTCCAACCAATATAATTATCATACAAATACATTCACTTGCCATTTTACTAAAATTTCGTCTGCGGGAATTGACATCCATGTATACGAGCAGTTTTCGAGACTTTCACCCTAGACACACAGGCCAACTTAGTTTAATAGAGTCCATTTCCTTTCTTCTCCCAAACATCATACATATACAATGTATACATATCATAATCATATTCAATGATAACAGTTAAGAAATTAGTTTTAATTTGCCTAATCCTCATGCAATTTGTACAACAATCATGACTATCCTGAAGTCGAGAAAGAGAATGGAGACGCTTCAAACACACTAAAATTCAACTCTATTCGGATGAGAATGTAGTTCTTGAGATGCTCTATCTTTTTATCAAAGAGAGTAAGGTGGAGAAACCATTAAATCTAGGTAAAAAAGTAGAGAGAGAGAGAGAGAGAGAGAGAGAGAGAGAAAGAGTGAGTTTTAGAGAGAGGAGCTCTGGATCTAGGGTTTTGAGGGAGAAAGCTGCTGCGAACTGATATACGCACAGTTTGCTCGAACGCAAGAAGTGACTCTCGAGCGTCAAACACAATAAGTCGTTCCGCTCGAGTGTAAAAAGTGACGCTCGAGCGTAAGAAGTGACGCTTGAGCGCAAAATGCACACTTCCAGTAGTTTTGCAAACAACAGACCAACGCTCGAGCGCAAAAATGGCCGTTCGAGCTGAGCCTATCAAGCGTAGAAAGATCCGCTCGAGAGTAGAATACACTCTCCAGTAGTTTTGTAGACCTGCAAAAATACTGAGAGTTCACAAAGCCCGCTCAAGCGCAAGAAGTATTGCTCGAGCTGATGAGCAAAATTCTGGGCAACAAGAGTTTGGAAACTAAGCAACCAACCTGTCCCAACTGCAACCACAACAATCCAAAAGCCAAACTTAGGAAGACACTAGGGAAACAAGGTGTAAACAACAATATGAAACCGTCAAACCCGAGTCTGGGATACAACAAGGTTCGAGTCAAAACCGAAATCGCTTACTTTGCCCCTTTATGTTTGGTCACTTTCTCATTTTGGTCCTTAAAGTTTTTTTTTTTTTTTCCACTTTGGCCTTTTATATTTCAAGTTTTTCTCACTTTACTCCTAAAATTAATTTCTATTAAAAATTAGATAGAAAATTACACATTGATAGTCACGTGGTATAAAAATACTTTATTATATATGACTAACGTCTCTAACATAAATTTAAACTCCAATATAATAATATATTTTTATATTATATGATAATTATTGTGGTATTTTCTATATAATTTTGAATGAAAAGTTAGCTTTAAGAGTAAAGTGAAAAAACTTGAAACGTGAAAGGTCAAAATAGAAAAAAATAAATTTTAAAAGTCAAAATGAGAAAGTGACCAAATATAAAAGGGGCAAAGTGTAATTTACCCAAAATGTAAACATTCTTCAATGTATTTCTACATATGTGAATAACAATTAATATGAAATAATTCTAGTCATAATTGATAAATTTAAAAGTAATGTACTACTATTATAAAAGTGTGAAAAATTTATCATATTTTCTACTTTTTTTTAATTCCAATTTTACACTATCCAATCTACTATATTTTCTAAAAGTCATGAATAGTCCTATATAAATCAACCATCTTTTTATTTTTGGAGTTGAACACTCAAAAATGATATATCTGCTTCTAAGAGTCTTATATAAATATAAACAAACCGCCTCATGTCTTATCAAAAAAAAAAAAAAGTTGTATCCTTATTTTTTACATTGATGATGATTGACGAATAAAAAACAATTACTCTTTCTTATTTTTTGTATCTGTTTCTATACTGATATACATAATATTTACAATTATTCATCATGGATCAAATCATTGTAAATAATTTTGGTTTAATATTAAAATTGTATACCTTCGTTCGAATTTAGACAGAGGAAAACACATGCGTTTTTAAAACAGAGATTTGAGTTGCATCTCAAAAATTTGTAAGTTATTTTTATACACTTTCTTTTTGTTTAATTATATTTTATGACTTGTAATATTTTACATGGTATTTTAATAACAAAGGTATGATGTCAAAATTCTAAATAACAACCATTGTCGTTGGTTTTATTTTTCAAATTTGTTTTTCAGTTTTTGGTTTTTCATATTTTCTCAGTTTTAATGATTAAAGATAGTGAAATTTCTTCATATCTTATATTTAAATTATATTTTTACATAAAAATCTAATATCTAATAATCTAAATAGAATTAAAAAGTAAAATATTGGTAAAAAAATTTATAAATTCAAACATATACTAATTTTATTATTATTATTATTATTATTATTATTATTATTATTATTATTATTATTATTATTATTATTATTATTATTATTATTATTATTATAATATTTCTAAAAAGAATACACAACAAATTATTTTCTAAGTGTATTTAGATTAAGTGAATCTAAATATAAAAATAAAATAAAAAATAAAAATGTATTAAATTAAGCAAATCTAAAATGAAAATAAAAAGGTTATTAAAAAAACAGTGTCAAAGACAAAAAAAATATATGAAAATAAAAAAATCCAAAATAAAAGTTTGAAAAAATAAACCAAACCAAGCACTATAAACTTCTCTTTTTTTAAATCTTTCTTCACTAATCTCTAATTTTACACAAATTATTCACAAATTCCTTTAAATTTTTATGTGAATTTAATAATCTAATTAAAAAATAGTGCATACACACAAAAATAAAACACTAAACATCTACATTATAACTGACTATTTAATTATGAATAATTAACTTTTCATTGTTGCCTATATTTATATTGTTGCAAAAGATTTCACATATTACTTTTGTGATATCTTATATATGTCAATATCTACATATATAAATATACAAAAAATATAAATATAAATTTATATATGTTACTGTATTCATACATTGTCAATATGTAATGCTATATTACCATTGGATATTTTAATTTTTTAACATGTATTGCTTTAGTAATATAGTTATATTTGCTAGGAAAAAACTATGGAATTGTATATTGTTTTCCTATCAACTTATGTTCAATACATATATACATACATATCATATAAACAAGTGTCCACAATAAACACTTTCAATAACAAATCAAGATTTTGCAAAACACCTCAATCACGACAATAATTGTACATTTTTTTCCTTGCAGACAAAATCACATTATTGAGAGAAAATGGATTTTGAAATGCATAACAATATTGTTGACACCATAAATAGTATTATTATTATTATTATTATTATTATTATTATTATTATTATTATTATTATTGCAGGACACGTGGCACTTTCTTGATCAATCAAAAGTTAAGATAAGTCACAAAGTTAGTGGTCTTGCATGGTAGAACATGGAAGACAATGTGGAAGAAGTTAAAGCACATGTGAAGAACATGATGGACAAAGTGACTTAGTCAAAGACATGGAGGGATATGTGGTATTGTGGGAATGAAAGTGGAAGAGTGAATAATTTTAGGTAATTATTGGGTATTTATTGCTGGAAATTTTTTTTCCTATAAATAGCCATTGATGGCTACATTTATAAGACCCAAAACTAGATTCAGAAATCAGTTTATTCTACTTTGCATCTTTTTCACTTTACTTTCCAGTTCTTTACCTTCTAGTCCTTTATTTTTTCGCACTACATTTCAGCTTCTTAGGAGTAGTTCTAAGTTAGTCTGTTCATTGTTGTAATCCCTTTCAAAGCTGTGGAAGTGCGAAGGTACAATTGTAAACACTTGTTTACTTAATGAAATTTATTTTCTAACACTGTTCTCTCCCTCCTTATTTTGCTATTGTGATTAGTTCTTCTGAATTTTTTTCCTAAAACAAGCCACCAGTAAAAGTCTTCTTCATTGAAGCTAAAAGACCTTCGAAGCAATCATCTGGTTAATTGGTTGACATTTATTATTTTTGTAAGGAGTTATTGATCATTTCTGGTACGCTCTCATTATATTTTTAACCTTCGAAAGCCAAAAAATAGCCACCAAGTCTTGGTCATATTAGTGCGGGGGGTAATGTTGGCCATATATTTTGTATCAGCCAGCCACAACCTGACACATGGTCCATCAGGGGTAGTTTGGGGAATTAGTGAAGGTCTCTAGTTGTCAAAGGACACGTGGCAAATTTATCAATGGCAATGGATCTGTGGAGTCCTAGAACAATCAAGATGAGCAAGGTGATGCAGCCAAACGATTGCTGAAAGTTTAAATTCAAATTTATGAGGGGAGCCCAACTGTAAAAATGACTAAGTGGAGGCAAACTTCTTGGACCCGTGTCTAATGGTCATGGAGGTTACTTCGACACTTACCACCCACTTAGGCTGTTATCAGCCATTTCGACGATTATCACTAAAGCATATAAATAGAGGAGAAAGCTGATAGTGAAGGGACCCAGAACCAGATTCAGAAACCAGTCTATTCTACTTTACATCTTTTTCAGTTCTTTACTTTTTAGTTATTTACTTTCCAATTCTTTACCTTCCGGTCCTTTACTTTCCTACACTGCATTTCAGTTTCTTAGGAGTAGTTCTAAGTTAGTCTGTTCATTGCTATAATCCTATTCAAAACTGTGGAAGTGCGAAGGTACAATTGTAAACACTTGTTTGCTTAATGAAATTTATCTTCTGACACTGTTCTCTCCCTCCTTCTTTTACTATTGAGATGAGTTTTTCTGAATTTTCTCCTAAAACAAGTCACCAGTAAAAGTCCTCTTCATTGAGGCTAAAAAAACTTCGAAGGAATTGTCTAGTTAATTAGTTGGCATTTATTATTTCTATAACGACTTATTGATCGTTACTGGCACACTCTAATTATATTTTTAACCTTCAAAAGCCAAAAAAAAAACCGACATATATTAGTGGAAGTGCGAAGGTACAATAGTAAACACTTGTTTACTTAATGAAATTTATTTTCTGATACTATTCTCTTTCTCTTTCTTTTACTATTGTGATTAGTTCTTTGAAATTTTCTCCTACAACAAGCCACCAGTAAAATTGCTCTTTATTGAGGCTAAAAGAACTTCGAAGCAATCGTTTGCTTAATTGGTTGGCATTTATTATTTTTGTAAGGACTTATTGATCCTCGCTAGCATGCTCTAATTACATTTTTAACCTTCGAAAGCCAAAAAAAAGCTAACATATATTTTTGGCACACCCAGTGGGACTATCATTATAATGGCTAGACGAAAGACGACAAGGAGAAAATGAGTGCTTTGAAGAAGGCATAGAAGAAGAAATGACAAACGAATTAGATTTTGCCATTCAAATTTATCAATATGAAATATATTGGCGTGAAAGAAAAATTTTGGATCTTCAAGAAGAGATCTATAGCAATCCCGGCTTTCCTCCATTATTTATTATATTCCGGACTCGGTTCTATAGGTGTTGTTGTTGTCTTTATCTTGTTTCCATCCTTTGAATTCTTTGTATTTAAGTTTTGGGATGTGTTGGGCAGGTTTGAAACAGGTTGGTTGTGATTAGAAATAAATAGCTACTGCTCAGATTTTGGTCTCCCCGCTCGAGCGGGACTTCTCACGCTCGAGCGGGCCCTTTTGCATTTACTCCTCCACTCGAGCGGCCAGTCTGACGCTCGAGCGGGATTCTTCAGCCTTCAGTATTTTTTTCGCAGGTCTGCAGAAACTGGAAGTGTGCTTTCGACGCTCGAGCGTCCGTTTTCACGCTCGAGCGGGAGTCTGTGTCTGACGCTCGAGCGGGGCGTTCCACGCTCGAGCGGACTGTGTGTATTTCAATTCGAGAAGATGCCATTTTGAATCACTTTTTCGGCTCTTTCTCTCTCTAAAGCATTCCCAAACCCTAGGTTGAGAGCTTCTCACTCTAGAATACTCTCTCTCTCTCTCTACATTTTGATCTTGATTTAGTGAGACCCAACCCTTGTGTCTTCATTAAAGTGTTGAAGCTTCTCAAGACCTCTATTTCTATCCGAATAGAAGTTGATTTCGCCACTTTTGGAGTTTGTCTCGTGTGTGGTTCGTCTTCTCCATTTGAGGTAGGGATAACTACTCATTTTTATGAGCTTTGACATAAACTTTAGGCATTTTGATTAAATGGTGGAATTATGGAAATTTTGGAAAGCTAGGGTTTGAGATTTGAAATGTTAGCAAGAGGGGCTTTGTTATTTTGAGCTCTATGTGCCTATGAGTCCTTGAAAGTGAGATTAGTGGTGTATAATGGGTAGAATGTGGACTTGGAAACAATATTTGAAAATAAGGGAAAAGTGCCCTAATTTAATGTAATTGATTAATTTGTATAATTAATTTAGTAATTGTGGGAATATGAAATTGATTTGAAAATCATGAAATTGGATGGAATCGAGATTGAATGGTGTAGTTGGATTGATTAATCACTCACCTGGGAAATTGTTGATAGTTTATCTGTTTGATAAATTTATTATATGTTTAGAAATAATTGTTTTGGGCTATCGGTGGAGGATAGTCTTGATTGTTTTAGACATTGTATGATGATTAGGTAAACTGAAACTAATCACCTAGAATATGTCATTGAATATGACGGTTGAAATAACACATTGTATATGTGCGTTAAATGATCATTGTATATGATAAGGTGTTCAAATACATTGCATATGTATCTTGTATGGGAGGAGATAGGGGATGTACTCCACTGTTTGGGAGGAGATAGGGGATGTACTCCATGGTTTGGGAGGAGATAGGGGATGGACTCTATTGTTAATTGAGTTGTAATCTCATTTTGAATTATTGATAATTAAACTGTTAATAACATGAGTTATAGTCTCGTTTTGAATTGTGGATAATGGGAGTGTTGATGATATGAGCTATAGTCTCACTTAAATTGTTTGGTTAGATAATGAACCATGCTCTAGAATTGAATTGGATAAATAAAAGGGAAGTGGATTGAAACATCGGTATAAATGTTGATTGGTATGAAATCGATGTACATTGGTTTACCTGCGTTAACTATTTGGTGAATTCTAATGTTTTAGTTATCGTTCATATTATGTTTAGCATATCTCTACTGGGCTTTGGCTCACCCTATATGGAACATCATTTTCAGGTACAGGGGACATGCCGCCTCCAAGGACTTAGCTTGGGCGATTTAGAGGCTGCAGGCTTCTTTTTGTTGTATTATTGGCTCTATATTACATGAAATTCAAGCCGAGGGCTATATATGTAAAGAGTTAGAACTCTTCTTTTCTTGTAACCAAGTGTTGACTTGGAAAGTTGTTGTCAACATGTAATACCTTTTGTAAAGAATACTCTGATGCATGAATATATGATATTTCATTTATGTTTATGGATCTGTTGTATGACGGGTTTATGTTTTTTTTTTTTTTGAGGGCGTTACAACTTGGTATCAGAGCGTACCGGGTTTGAATACTTTGGGTGCGTGGGAAGTGGTTAGTACCACACTGGGTTTGTCTCGCTTGTTAGAGACTTGTGTATAATGTTATGTGCTTTTGTGATAACATGTTTATGTGACTATATGGGTGTGGAATTGAGTTTCTAGGATGTTGATTGGATCTTTAGGTTTCTGGGAGTCCTATTGGAAAGACACTTGATCACTGCCATTTCTAACTGGATCTCTAGCAACGCCACGGGACGGTCATTATCCGGAAATGAAATTCGTAAGTGCTTATGTAATTATGTGCTTACGTGGAGTGAATTATAGTTGTCCATTGCATTAGGACGCGAGTGAAATTGCTTCAGCACATTTGTGAATGTGCTAATGTCCTTGTTACCTTTATTAGGATGTCAGGACGAGGACGTGGTGGTAGGCGTGGTAGGCCTAGGAGGCAGGAGATGCCTATACCGGATGAAATCCTGGCACAGCAGGAGAGTGTTGGTCAGGCCAATGTGGCCAAGCCAGTGGGTCAGCAGGCCATGGGCGCCTTAGCCCGCGAGATGGCAGGAGCTTTGAGGGAATCCATGGACATTCTCAGGGCTGAGAATCAAGTCCAGGCCCATGTTGCTGAGGCAGGTCGTCTTTTCTGAAGAGGGAGTTTTTCCGGTGGAATCCGGACTAGTTTTTGGGTGATCCAAAGGAGCCATTGAAGGCTGAGGAGTGGCTAGAGTAGATGACGAAGATGTTTGAGATGCTTGGCATCGAAGACGGAGGTTTGCGAGTGACCTTGGCATCCTTCCAGCTGAAGGGGGATGTGGGTCAGTGGTGGAAGTATGCGCGGGGACGCATTGGAAGGATTTGGGAGGCCTTTGTTGAGGCTTTCCAGGACAAGTATTTGCCGACTACAGTGAGGGAGAAGTTGAGGGATCAATTCTCCAAGTTGGTGCAGCTGAATACCCCGGTGGCAAAGTTTGAGGCCACTTTTACTAGCTTGTCTAGATTTGCACCTGAGTTAGTGGCGACCAAGGAACGCCGCTGTCTGGAGTTTGAGAAGAGGTTGAGGACCGGGCTCATGTTTCGAGTTGCCAGGTCCATGACTAGAGATTATGGGCGCCTTGTGGAGGCTGTAGCCTATCTTGAGACTATCATGTAGGCGGAAGAGGAGAGGATGAAAGGCGCCAGGAGGAGTCAGGATGGCCAGGGGGACAGTAAGAAGTAAAGGGGTTCTAACCCGCAGCAGCCCCAGAGAGCACATGTTAGATCTACCTTTCCAGTACCGAGTTCGAGTTCTGGGAGAGGCGGTTAGGGAGACATCACTTGTTACAAATGTGGTCAGCTGGGCCACAAGTCTCCAGCTTGCCTGCAGAGGGGAGGAGGGCAGAGAGCAGCTTCTTCTTCGGCTCATCCTCAGAGCCAGAGTCAGGGCAGAGGTCAGCCACTCACTTGTTATCAATGTGGGCAGGGCGAGCACCTGAAGAGGTTTTGCCCGTAGTTGAGTGGCACATCTGGTGCGTCTAGTTCAAGACAGACACAAAGTTTTCAGCCAACTCAGTCAGTTCAGGCCTCGAGGGCCAATCAGGGAGCCTCTTCGGCTCAGTCTGTGCAGCAGTCGTATGCTCCGAGAGGTGAGCAGGTAGATCAGAGACCTTCAGGGCACGTATATGCTATTACAGCGCAGGATCTAGTACCGGCTCCATCTGTTGTGAGAGGTACCTTTTTACTTTGCAACTCGGTTGCCAATGTGTTGATTGATACTAGTGCATCCTATTCCTTTATATTTGCTGCATTTGCATCTGTTTTAGGGTTGGAGTTGGCGTAGTTAGTTTCTCGTATTTGTGTTGTGTCACCTATTGAAGGTGAGTTGGTTTTGAAACAGGGGTGTTGGGGCTGTGATATAGAGGTCGCTGATCATCGACTTCCATTTTCTTTTGTAGTAATGGATATGTCAAGTTTGATGTGATTTTGGGTATGGACTGGTTATCGTCATATCGGGCTGTTATTAATTGTTACCGCCAGAGGGTTACTGTATATACCTTGAGCGGGGATTATTTTCATTTCTTGGGAGATCGGGTTGGTAGAGTCTTGCCACCTGTGTATGATCCGCGAGGGCGGAGTGAGCTTAGTTGTCTTCTCACTAGCTGTATGAGTAGTGAGTGTGATGAGACCCGGACTGAGTTGCCAAGAGTGGTTTGTGAGTACTCGGATGTCTTTCCTAAGGATCTTGTTAGTTTGCCACTCCATCGAGAGATCGAGTTCTCTATTGACTTAGTGCCTGGCACGACACCAATTTCTATGGCACCGTATCGTTTTGCCCCAGCCGAGTTAAATGAGTTGAAGATTCAACTCCAGGAATTGCTAGATAAGGGTTTTATTCGCCCTAGTACTTCGCCTTGGGGGGCACCGACCCTCTTTGCTAAAAAGAAAGATGGGGCTTTGAGACTTTGCATTGATTATCGAAAATTGAACCGGGCTACGGTTAAGAACAAGTACCCTATGCCTCGTATAGATGATTTTTTTGACCAGTTGAAAGGATCCCGTTGTTTCTCTAAGATAAACTTGAGATCGGGTTACCATCAGTTGAGGGTCAAGGAGGAAGATATCCCAAAGACGGCATTCCGTACGCGGTATGGCCATTATGAGTTTCTGGTGATGCCTTTTGGGCTCACCAATGCACCGGTTGTGTTTATGGACTTGATGAACCGGATCTTCCGGGAGTTCTTAGATCATTTCGTAGTCGTTTTTGTGGACGACATTCTGATTTATTCACCTTCTGAGAAGGAGCACGAGGAACACTTAAGAGTGGTGCTTGAGTTACTTAGAGCCCATAAGTTGTATGCTAAGTTTGGGAAGTGTGAGTTCTAGCTAAGAGAGGTTAAGTTTTTAGGCCATGTGGTATCCGGGGAAGGGGTGACTGTAGATTCATCCAAGATTGAGGCAGTGCAAGATTGGGCATATCCTAAGAGTGTCTTTGAGATCCGCAGTTTTCTGGGATTGGCCGGTTATTATCGTAGGTTTGTGAAGGACTTCTCCAGGCTAGCTTCGCCTTTGACTAGATTGACGCGGAAAGGGGTCAAATTTGTATGGAGTGAGACTTGTGAAAAGTTGTTCCAAGAACTTAAGGTTAGACTTACCACCGCTCCACTCTTGATTATTCCGGAGAGGAGTTTGAGTTATGCAGTGTATTGTGATGCCTCACGAGAGGGGAAAGTAGTGGCCTATGGCTCACGTCAGTTGAAAACACACGAGAGGAAGTACCCTACACATGACCTAGAGTTAGCAGCTGTAATTTTTGCCTTGAAGATTTGGAGGCACTACCTTTATAGTGAGAGATTCGAGGTGTTCTCGGATCATAAGAGTCTGAAGTACCTGTTTACATAGAAAGACTTAAACTTGAGGCAGAGGAGGTGGATGGAGTTTATAAAGGACTATGACTTTGAGTTGCATTATCACCTGGGAAAGGCCAACGTTGTGGCCGATGCCCTTAGTAGGAAATCCATTGGTGATGTAGATTGTATAGCCATCTGGGAATGGGAGATGTTGGGTGCACTTGGTGAGTTTAATTTGCTTCTGGGTGAATCTGTTGAGTCTATGACCTTATTTTTTGTAGTTGCGCAGCCTACACTTGTGAATCGGGTGTTAGAGGCATAGAGAAGTTACCTTGAGGTAGAATCCCTCCGGGAAAAGATCTCCAGTAGGAAGGTGGAAAAGGGTTTGACTGTGTATCCCGACCTGAGTGTGAGGTACCGAGATCGCTTGTTTGTGCCGGAGTCTTGCCGAGAGGAGGTACTCCGAGAGTTTCATCATTCACGCCTTACGGTGCATCCAGGAGCCACTAAGATGTATCGTGATTTAAGTCGCCAGTTTTGGTAGAGAGGGATGAAGAAAGATGTGGCAGTTTTTGTATCTAAGTGCCTTACTTGTCAGCAAGTGAAGGCCGAACATCAGAGGCCAGCGGGTCTGTTGTAACCCTTGCCTATAGCCGAGTGGAAATGGGAGCATGTCACGATGGATTTCGTTGTAGGTCTTCCGAGGACTCAACGGGATAGTGATGCTATTTGGGTGGTCATAGACCAGTTGACTAAGTCGGCGCACTTTATTCCTATGCGCGTAAGAGATTCGGTAGATCATCTTGTCGACTTGTATATTCGGGACATAGTGAGGTTGCGCGGAGTCCCAGTGTCGATTGTCTCAGATAGGGATCCGCGTTTTACTGCTAAGTTGTGGCAAAGTTTGCAGAGTGCCTTGGGCACTAGATTGACTTTTAGCACGGCTTACCATCCTCAGACTGATGGGCAATCCGAGCGTACCATTCAGATCCTTGAGGATATGTTTCGAGGCTGTGTTCTTGACTTTAGGGGGTCGTGGGAGAGGCACTTGCCCTTAGTGGAATTTTCCTACAACAACAGTTTCCAATCAAGTATTGGTATGGTACCGTTTAAGGCCCTGTATGGCCGACCGTGTAGGTCTCCAGTGTGTTGGGCCGAGGTGGGTGATGCACCTTTGTTGGGCCCAGAGTTGGTTCGGGAGACTATGGAGAAAGTTGAACTTATTCGTAAGAGACTTGTTACAGTCCAGAGTCGCCAAAAGAGTTATGCCGACCGTAGGAAGAGACCCTTGTCATTTGAGGTGGGTGATCACGTCTTTCTGAAAATATCACATAGGCAGGGTTTGATGAGGTTTGGGAAGAGTAGGAACTTGTCCCCTCGATTTATTGGCCCTTTCGAGATCTTTGAGAGGATTGGTGAAGTTGCCTATCGTTTAGCATTACCGCCGCAGTTGTCCGGAGTCCATGACGTATTTCATGTTAGTATGCTTCGGAAATACGAACCAGATCGGTCACATGTATTAGATTGGACCAACTTAGAGGTAGATGAGGATGCCTCATATGAGGAGAGACCGGTGCGGGTCTTGGATAGACGGGACCAAGTCTTGCGAGGCAAGACGATACCCTTGGTGAAGGTCTTGTGGAAACATCACGGAGTGGAGGAAGCCACTTTGGAACGTGAGTTAGAGGTTCGAGGGAAATATCCGGACTTGTTTGTTAATGTTTGACCTTGTAATGAGAATTTTGTTTTGTTGATAAACTCTAAGAACATTGTGTATGTCTTGGTTTATGAAAATATTGAAATTGTTGAATACATTTCGGAACTATGAGTTTAATTTAACATTGTATATATTGAATGTGTTGTAGAAATGGAAATATGTTATTAACATTGAATATGTTATGGAATTAAGGAATATGTGTATTGAAATCTGTTAAATTTCAAGGGGATGCATGTTGATGATGCATATTGAATTGAGTTGCAAATTACGCTCTTGAGAAGAGGTGGAACGACTGGTGTTGGGTCATATTGGTAAAGGTTGTATTGTAACCATGTTGAGAATTGAAAACTTGCAATTTTGAAACTTATGTATCTAATTTCGGGGACGAAATTCTTTAAGGGGAGAAGGTTATAGCGATCCCGGTTTTCCTCCATTATTTATTATATTCCGGACTCGGTTCCGTAGATGTTGTTGTTGTCTTTATCTTGTTTCCATCCTTTGAATTCTTTGTATTTAAGTTTTGGGATGTGTTGGGCAGGTTTGAAACAGGTTGGTTGTGATTAGAAACAAATAGCTACTGCCCAGATTTTGGTCTCCCCGCTCGAGCGGGACTTCTCACGCTCGAGCGGGCCCTTTTGCATTTACTCCTCCACTCGAGCGGCCAGTCTGACGCTTGAGCGGGATTCTTCAGCCTTCAGTATTTTTTTCGTAGGTCTGTAGAAACTAGAAGTGTGCTTTCGACGCTCGAGCGTCCGTTTTCACGCTCGAGCGGGAGTCTGTGTCTGACGCTCGAGCGGGGCATTCCACGCTCGAGCGGACTGTGTGTATTTCAATCCGAGAAGATGCCATTTTGAATCACTTTTTCGGCTCTTTCTCTCTCTAAAGCATTCCAAAACCCTAGGTTGAGAGCTTCTCACTCTAGAATACTCTCTCTCTCTCTCTCTATACATTTTGATCTTGATTTAGTGAGACCCAACCCTTGTGTCTTCATTAAAGTGTTGGAGCTTCTCAAGACCTCTATTTCCATCCGAATAGAAGTTGATTTTGCCACTTTTGGAGTTTGTCTCGTGTGTGGTTCGTCTTCTCCATTTGAGGTAGAGATAACTACTCATTTTTATGAGCTTTGACATAAACTTTAGGCATTTTGATTAAATGGTGGAATTATGGAAATTTTGGAAAGCTAGGGTTTGAGATTTGAAATGTTAGCAAGAGGGGCTTTGTAATTTTGAGCTCTATGTGCCTATGAGTCCTTGAAAGTGAGATTAGTGGTGTATAATGGGTAGAATGTGGACTTGGAAACAATATTTGAGAATAGGGGAAAAGTGCCCTAATTTAATGTAATTAATTAATTTGTATAATTAATTTAGTAATTGTGGGAATATGAAATTGATTTGAAAATCATGAAATTGGATGGAATCGAGATTGAAAGGTGTAGTTGGATTGATTAATCACTCACCTGGGAAATTGTTGATAGTTTATCTGTTTGATGAATTTATTATCTGTTTAGAAATAATTGTTTTGGGCTATCGGTGGAGGATAGTCTTGATTGTTTTAGACATTGTATGATGATTAGGTAAACTGAAACTAATCACCTAGAATATGTCATTGAATATGACGGTTGAAATAACACATTGTATATGTGCGTTAAATGATCATTGTATATGATAAGGTGTTCAAATACATTGCATATGTATCTTGTATGGGAGGAGATAGGGGATGTACTCCACTGTTTGGGAGGAGATAGGGGATGTACTCCATGGTTTGGGAGAAGATAGGGGATGGACTCTATTGTTAATTAAGTTGTAATCTCATTTTGAATTATTGATAATTAAGTGTTAATAACATGAGTTGTAGTCTCGTTTTGAATTGTGGATAATGAGAGTGTTGATGATATGAGCTATAGTCTCACTTAAATTGTTTGGTTAGATAATGAACCATGCTCTAGAATTGAATTGGATAAATAAAAGGGAAGTGGATTGAAACATGGGTATAAATGTTGATTGGTATGAAATCGATGTACATTGGTTTACCTGCGTTAACTATTTGGTGAATTCTAATGTTTTAGTTATCGTTCATATTATGTTTAGCATATCTCTACTGGGCTTTGGCTCACCATATATGGAACATCATTTTCAGGTACAGGAGACATGTCGCCTCCAAGGACTTAGCTTGGGCGGTTTAGAGGCTGCAGGCTTCTTTTTGTTGTATTATTGGCTCTGTATTACATGAAATTCAAGCCGAGGGCTATATATGTAAAGAGTTAGAACTCTTCTTTTCTTGTAGCCAAGTGTTGACTTGGAAAGTTGTAAGCCCGTAGGGCATTTACTTTTGTTGTCAACATGTAATACCTTTTGTAAAGAATACTCTGATGCATGAATATATGATATTTCATTTATGTTTATGGATCTGTTGTATGATGGGTTTATGTTTTTTTTTTTTAGGGTGTTACAGATCCGTTTTCTTGATGAAGAAAATTTTCAAGTTGTTACTTAATTATCATAGTATTTGGTAGAAGAAAAAATGCACTATTTAATTGGAGCAATTCATCAACTTGATATGGAAATTTGCCATTAGAGACATGAGTTATCAACCTTTCTTGTCAAGTTTTTAATGACTAAATTTTGTGGGGTTTTTAACGTTTTCAAATTTTTTATGACCGAAATTGGTGAAAAAATAACTTCATCGTGGCTCGGGGAGTTCAAGAGCCCGTTTTTATATGAAATTAACATAACGAAAGAGCATGTTCTTAAGTCAAACATGGCTTAGAATGATGTTCCATATATGACTTGGGGGGTTCATACATCCATTTATAGTGAGCCAAGTCATAAAAAGCTTGTTAGGGAGCATATTTTTAAACCAAGTTTGGTTAAAAATGATGAGCAACCCACAGCTAGTGTATTAAAATTTTTTGATGATGTGGAAAATCTCAAAATGTTTGAATTTTGAAAACCACCATATACCAATATCTTCGTTGTTCAAAATCCATTTTGGATTTGTGGTTCGCATCAAAATTTAATTTTGATGAAGTGGTTAACAAAATATCAAAGTCTAGAAAATATATTTGTTGAGGTTTTTCTTACATTTTCACAATGGGAAACATGGAAATGACCAATAATAATGGTCCTGGCTATTTTCATGATTATATATGAAATAGTGGCCAATACAAATTACAGTTGGCCAAGGAAGAAGAAGCTCTATAGAAAACACAATAAGTTCACATATTTGTTGTTTTCCACCATGCAATGTGAAACCATCATTCTTGACCAAAAGCTAGTCTTTGCTATGTATTAGACATGACATTTTTATACTCCAGATTGTCTTCAAAGTGGATATGTAAACAACTATCATTTTGGCTTTGTTTTTGGTCAATGCGTGTGCTTCGAAAGCCCTTTTTGCCATAATTTTTTAGCTTCAAAGCACTTTATCTTACATCAATAACAGCTTCGAAGAAAAAAAAAATGGTGGTTGTGAACCTTCGAAGCTTTGCCGAGTATTTCTAAGGATGTAATTAGTTCTTTATCGGCACCTTCAACCTTCAAAGGATGACTTTGGCCCTCTAGTTATAATACCTTTAGAGGATGGCTTTCATCCTTTGAATTATGACTCTTCAAGAATTTGAGACATCTCATAATTTTTTGCTATGATATTGGCTACTGTCAATTGAGACATTTGCTACTTTTACGTGGCGGTAAACTTTGAATCATTTCAGAGTGGCTTCTAAGCATTCTGAATTTGCTTCGAAGTAGCTCCAATGAGGTTTTAATATGTCCTTCTTTATAATGAACCTTCTAGTAAGCTTCGAAGGGTGCCAGAGAAGCTTTGAAGGATTCTAAAAGAGCTTCGAAAAGGGTTTTTTTATAATGAACATAGTAGTGTTTCCATGTCATTGAAGTATTAGCCATGATTTTTGGACACCATACACAATGAGTGCATGCATTCATTGATTACAAATTGGTCTCATGTTGAAATTTTGAACTTGCCACCTAAGAAAGTACCAAGCTTCTACTTATGACTTATACCAAACATGATTGGTATGTATTGTGTCCAAATCAAATTGGTGCTTCTTTATTTGAATTGATCACTTTGAAGCACTCATATTGAATTCGAAGCATATGCCTTTAGTGTAGTGTCCCTTTGAAGCACTTCGTTGGTGGCATTGTGGTATTCAAAGCACTTTATTACCCATATTAGTTTTGTGCTAGGTTTGACTCTTCAAAAATTCAAATAAACATCATTTTTAAAGAGTCGCAGGGGGGGTAATGTTGACACCATAAATAATAATAATATTATTACTACTATTATTATTATTATTATTGCAAGACACATGCCACTTTCTTGATCAATCAAGAGTTAAGGGAAGTTACAAAGTTAGTGGTCTTGCATGGTGGAATGTGGAAGATAAGGTGGAAGAAGTTAAAGCACATGTGAAGAATATGATAGACAAAGTGACTTAGTGGAAGACATGAAGGGATATGTGGGATTGTGGAAATAAATGTGGGATTGTGGAAATGAAGGTGGAAGAGTGGGTAATTTTAGGTGATTATTGAGTAGTTGTTGCTGGAAGTTTCCCCCCCCCCTCTCTCTCTCTCTCTCTCTCTCTCTCTCTCTCTCTCTCTCTCTCTCTCTATAAATAGCCATTAATGGCTACATTTATAAGACCCAAAACCAGATCCAAAAACCAGTCTATTCTACTTTACATCTTTTTTTGTTATTTACTTTCCCGTTCTTTACCTTCCAGCCCTTTACTTCCCGCACTACATTTCAGTTTCTTAGTAGTAGTTCTAAATTAGTTTGTTCATTATTGTAATTCCCTTCGAAGCTGTGGAAGTGCAAAGGTACAATTGTAAACACTTGTTTACTTAATGAAATTTATTTTCTGACACAGTTTTCTCCCTCATTCTTTTACTATTTGTGATTAGTTCTTCGGAATTTTCTCTTAAAACAAGCCACCAGTAAAAGTCCTCTTCATTAAGGCTAAAAGAACTTTGAAGCAATCGTCTGGTTAATTGATTGACATTTCTTATTTCTGTAAGGAGTTATTGATCCTTACTGGCACACTCTAATTACATTTTTAACCTTCAAAAGTAAAAAAAAAAAAAAAAAAAAAAACCCAACAAATATGATATCACCTCAAACTCTTACTCAACAAAATATTTTTATTACAATGAGTTTTAATGGTGAGTAAGAAAAAAAACAAGAAGATGGTGAAACAAAAACTATAAAAGATCTATTGTAACATGCTCTCTAAGCAAAGTTAGACGAGCTGAAGAAGGAATTGTCCTATTGGTTATGAAGTTCAAGAAAAAACAATGTACCTCATGCACACATTTTAGTCAAATTACAAGGAAAAAAAAATCAAATAACGCTCAAATATTATCGCATCAACTCAATGATATAAAAAGTAAGTACATTAAATAAAAAGTTTTGATCAATTTTTGTTATATATTGATTACTTACAGATGACATAATAAATTATGTAACTTGACAGTTTCATAAAAGTGGCCTTGCAAACATTTATAAGCATGGATCTATAAATATCGTGAAAACAATTATGAAATTCCTATATAGATCGAAACATTAAGCTACAATATCATTTCATTTTCTTTTCTTTTTTTGTAAAAAAAAAAAAAAAAACCACTATTTCACATTTTCTACATAAATGAAAATATACTACTAACTAATGTTATATTTTTCATCATGCAAGATATTTGTAGTATAGAAACGAAACTCAACAACTCTTGATGTATAAAAATATATTACATATTAATATTAATGCATTCTTACACCAATAGTATGTAAATAATATGCAATAGTTGGTTCAATAAATTTGTATTATGAGATAAACTATTAAACAAAATTGTATAATTGTGCAATTAATTTCACATCTTCAATTATATTACAGATACGAATTATGAAAAATTGAAATGGAAAATTGATAGAAAAATATTTGTGTAATACTATATATTTAAATGACCTGTTTATTGTTAAAGATATGCAAGATTGTGATCTCAGCAATCTAGTTATAAATTAATGTTTATATTTATAAAATTTCTCATTTATCATTTAAATTTTTCAGCCGAGTATGTATTCATTTCTTGCTTAGTTGTATTTTGGATACATATTATTTTACTCATACAAGTCTCCATATTTTGTATACATATCACATACCAATTTAAGAGATAAGAATAATTACAGTGCTAACAGTTGATGAAAAATTATGTGCCACGTGCAACGCACGTGTCCAACCACTAGTATTTTACAAATATTTAAACATTATTCAATGCATTTCTAAAAATGTGTATATCATTACGGTACACTCTCATTTTTTGGAATTGTGATCCTCTCCATTCCAAAATTGTAATGGAAGATTTACATTACATTATTCAAGGGCTTGTAATGATTCTTTCTAAATTGTATATAATTCTCATAATGGAGATCCACCATAACATGTAATGGAGAGGATCTCAATCCCATTTTTTTGGGTGTATCATAAACTCAATCATAATTCTTGTGGGCTTTAATTAGGATTTTGGTGATGTTGGCCTCGTTTGGGAACTAAACATTTTAGCTAAAAAGTCATTATAAGTTGTCAGACCACTCTCTCTATTTTTCTGCACATTTTTTCGTAAAAAATTAAAAAATTACTAAAATAATATGTTTAAAGTGATTCCGGTGATTGTTTTTTTATTATGAATCTACTGATATTTAATTATGTATAAATCAATTCAAGACAAGTTTGGAAAGTTTGAATAATAGTTAAAAAGTCAAAAAGATATTAAAAATGTCAGAAAGTCATTAAAAATGTCAAAAAGTCACAAAATTATACGGAAGTCAAAGATTTCATTTTCTCTTTAGTTTTTGCACCTTTTTTTCTTTTCTTTTTTTTTTGTCATAAAAAGTCAAAAAATCATGCTAAACATACTAATTTTTTTCATCTCATATTTTAGTCAAAAGCTATAAAATTACTAAAATAACTTATTCCCAAAACAACACTCAATATATCAAATTGATTTTGTAACGACTCAATTGCTAAAAGTAATGATTTATATAGTATACACATTAACCTAGGACTGAAAACAAATCAAGTCAAGCCAAAGTATTTCAAATTTGGTTTGATACCTTAATGAGTTTAAATTATGTTCAACCTCAACTTGTTTATTTAACAAATCAATCTCAAACGAGCTTTTAATGAGCCAAATACGAGTTGAGCTTAAGTAATTTGATTTTTAATAATGCATATAAGCTTATCAAGCTGAGTAGTAGGTTGTTCAAGTTTGACTTGAAAAACTTAGCAACCTTAAAATTGTATTCAAACTTGACTTGTTTACATAATGAATCAAACTTGAACGAGTTTTAACAAGTTAAACACAAGTCAAGCTCGAGTAGTTTGGTTCGTTTAACACCCCTACCTCAACTAGGGCCTTTGGACGTAATGGTTGTATAGCACCAGTTTGTGGTGTGAGGCTGTAAGTTCAACTCATTTAGAGAGGAGCATGAATTCTTTGTGATGTTTTATTTTTCCTTATGTGCTAAAATCTGGCCACACAACCAAACTCTAATCTTCCTTCTAGAATTTTAGGAACAAAGCCATAGAGCACATAGCCTAGATCCATGCTTGAAGAAGTGAGTAGAATAACTAACCTAGTTGCTCATCAACTAGGAGGACACTCCGATGATAAAGCCAGTAAACTAAAAAATAACTAACCCGATTAATCTAATTGCTCATCAACGGAGAAGACACTCTGATGAGAAAAGTCAATAAACTAAAGAATAACTAACCCGATCAACCCGATTACATGTCAATCGAAAGGGAACTCCAATGATAAAGTCAATAAACTAATATCTGAGGATATTTCGACAGAGTAACAGTAACTCAAATTCACACACATAAATTCAGGTACCTCTCACCCATAGGGGTGTTTGCCTTTTTATAGGAGTGTCTTGCCTCCTCCTAGTGATCATGTTTGTGACAAACTCTTATTCCCTTTAGAAATAACAAATCACCTAGGACTCATCTCTTCTAGTTGGGTTAGGACATAACTTGCAGAAGAGTCTCATCTTACTCAACCTAGGAGTCAACTTCTACCAAGACTCTAGTCCTTTGCCGAATATCTCAAACAAGGCTGTGAACCTTATCCACCCCTCGACCAATCACACTTTGCCATGTGGCACCTCAGCCTAAGCCTGGCCAAATAAACGAGACGATAATGTCCCCACATTTCCTATTATAGGGGTTGCATGTACCTAGTGGTTGTTCTTGAGCTTGTATTTAATGCTTGATTGTTTATTTTTTATTTTTAGATTGGGAAGAAAATCTTCGTTGCAAAACCAATAAAAGATTGGATTAATCTGGTATAGTGGTATCACAAGATTTCAAAAATAGATAAAAATCTCTATAGAAGGAAGGATCTAACCCTCCATAGAGGAGGAGAAAAGTCCTCCACAAGGGAGGGAAATAAATCTCCACGGGGGAATGATTATTACATTCACAAACTAAAAATTAAGAAAATCACAAAAAAAAGAAAGAGATCCAAGTTGCCATCGAACTCATCCAAAACTCCATTGCTTCACAACATTCAACTTTGAAGACCTCACCTCCGCTGGTCAAGGTAAAATATTGAGGTTGAGATGATTGCCTAGTGTGAAATAAACACGTTATCCAACGTCGACCTTTGATTTGTGAGAAGATCTGAAGTCAGATCTTAGAATTTTGGGCTCAAGGGTAAAGAAGGAAAGACGGTAATGGCCAGGTTGGTGAGGCAAATATTAAATCAAATTTAGATGATCAGAGAGAGAGAGAGATCGGAGAAGTGAGAGAACCACCGCCGTCTCCCTCTCCCCTTGAAAGAAAATCTGGAGAGAAAAGAAAGAGTGCTTAATGCTTGATTGTTAAACTTAGTGATTGTTGACAATCTAACTATCGTTGGGTTAGTGATCCATTTGATGTAATATTTATTATATTTATAATTCTTTTCCTATCTGTTGATAAAAATACAAAATAAAAAAAAGTTTACACCTTTTTAAAAGATGTGTTGGAATCCCAAAAATTAAATCTAGCCTATTAATTTGATTAATAACCAACAAAAACAAGTTCATTTTATTGAGCTCGATTTGGCTTGCAACAAACTTAGGTTGAATAATACTTTAACTCGATTGAATCTATCCAATTTACATCCCAATTCACACGAGGAGATATGGACCAATGTGTGGAGTTCACTTCTAATGTGTGATGAATTGATTTATTAAAAAGTTGAATTTTAAATAAAATTAAAAAGTACTAATAATTGTTCAAATGATTTTATAAGAGTAAATTGTGAAAAATATAGACTTTGGCATTTTAATTGTATTTTTTTTTATTATTATTAACAACTAATGAAATTGTCATTAATATGTTCCTGTTTTATATACTTTGTAATAAACATATTATTGTCAATATTATATTATTATTATTTATCACAGGTTGAGAGGCACATAAGCATGATATTTTGACCAATATCTAGAGTAAAAGTTCCATGAAATTGTAAATCTTGAATTTTTTCAAATGTAGTAGATAATTCTTTGTTGACTATTACTCATAATTCACAATACAAGTTAAATAAAAAATTTGGACCTTTGAACAAATCAATGTAATAGCTCGATTAGCTAATCCTGACGGTCTAGAAGGAGGGTTAGTATTTTTTTTATTTTTTTTTTTGGAACTATTAACTAAATCACAAATTACTGTCAAGTAAAATTTACTAAAATTATTTGTGTCCGATTTATAAAATACTTTTCAAGATCGATTCATTATGTAAATAATTTATACCTAACATATTTTAAAATTCATTAAGGATTCATTTGGAAAGTGCCTTTTTAATTAAAATATGAGATAAAAAATTTATATATTTGGGAATGACATTTTAGTTTTTTATAGTAAAAAAAAAAACATATAAAAAGTAATGTAAATAAAAAGAAATCTTTGATTTGATAGAGTGAATGAAGAAAAATCGTTTACTTTTTTTTATGTGGTGAATACTTTTTGACTTTTTGACTAATAATTATTTGCCAAATAGAGCCTAAGCTCTAAAGTCAAACTTAAATATTGTGTTACTATATAAAATAAATAAAATAAAAAAATCAAGTTACTTGAATTCACCTTGTTATTGATTCAATTGAAACTTGTTTAAAATCAACTTTAGAAATAAATAAGTTAAGTTTAAATAAACTTTAAAATTTGTCAAGTTTTAAAAATAAAATAAATGAATTATTACCTGGCTCAACTAAATTTGTTTACATAACTTCATCCAAAACCCTACTGATCTTGTTTTTTAGGAGTGTAAAGTTAATAAAAGTTTGATGAATTTGAGTTCTTCACGTGAAATTTGAATTCTACGTGGCACTTTGAATGATCACACATCACATTAAAAAAAGAAAGGAATCAAGGATAGAAATTTAAAATAAATGAGCAAAATTAAAAACAATATTGCTTTGGTGTCTTCATTGAACTTGAGTGAAAACACAAAAATGATATCATTTTTAGTTTTGTTATTTGATTTTAAAGCATTTTAGATTACACTACAAAAGATTAAAAATGACATAGTTTAAGTGTTTTCATTTGAATTTGAGTGAAAAATACCAAAACGACATTATTTTTAATTTTACTTCTTAATTTTAAAGTACTACAAATTACATTATACGAAATGCACTAGACCATTTAAATTTCTTGACGCAAGGCTCAGGACTCATCAATGGGAGTACTGGTTGTATTATAGGTATTGAGTATTGATCAGACTCAAGCAAAACAAATAATTAAAAATGTTGAGTGAGTATATCAGAGTTAAGCCCCTTCTTATCTAGCACAAGAAAAGGCATGGAAGAAAATGTAAATAAAACACCAATTGAACAAAATAATACTATGAATCAGGGCATTTGACCGTGATGCCTCGCTTGGGAACAGACTTTTTTAATAATTTTTTGAATTTTTAACTACAATGTGATGTAAAAAAAATTAGTATATTTGGGATGATTTTTTAGCTTTTTACGAAAAGATGTGCAAAAAGTAGAAAGAAAGAGGAATATTTGACGTTTTGATATGAGTTGTTGACTTTTTAATTTTTTTAATGACTTTTTAACTTTTTAACTAAAAAAAGCCAATTACCAAACGAATAATACTTTTTGTGGTGCAATTGTGAATTCAACTCCTATTTCTCTCACATTATGAGAGTTTGATGTAATTAATAGTGGTTAATCAACTAAAAAGACAACAAAGTCTACATAACAATAATAATAATAATAAAATAATACTAAGATGTTCATAAATGAGATGTTAGAGCTTCTCTAAGAGCATCTCTAATGGTATTTGTTATAATATCATTGTTATTGTTATAATTTAACAATGAATAGTAGTAATTTATTAAATTATAACAATGGTGCTCCAATGGTACATATGCTATTTTGACAAATCTCAATCAACTTTCTCTCCAAATTTGTAGATATTGTTTGGATGTAAATTTTTTAGTATTTTTTTTTTTTTTTGTGTTCTTTTTTTAACTGTTTGTAATTTTTTTTATATATTTTTTCATTATACCCAACTAGACAAATATAAAAATTAAAAAAAAATTAAAAAAATTAAATATTTTTTGTTCCACTGTGTTTATTTATTTATTTATTTATATTATTGTTCCACCTCTGGTATATTATTGTTTCACTGTGTTTATTTCTTTGATGAAAATTTTGAAGCCAAATTCCATTTATTTGGATGATGTGGCAAGTTTGGCAATTGCTAAACTTGTTGCCAAATTTGAGAGATAAAATGGCATTTGCCAAATTTGGCAAGAGTTATAGCAACCCATTGGAGCAACATTTTTTAGAATTCTTGTCAAATTTTGGCAATGACAGCTCAAATAACTTATCATTGGAGATGCTCTACTAGTTTATTATTTGGCTTGCTCTTTGTTAGGAAAATTTTGGCACAAAATTTATCTATAGGTAAATCTACCAATTCATCAAGAATGTTCAAAAGTACCAATTTAATTTTAAATAATTATTTTTAGTTGATCTATTTTTGGTAAACTTTTTTAATATTTCAAAAAAATTAATTTTAAATGTACTGAAAAACTAAAAAATATTTAACAAAAAATCTAAAAAGATTCATTAAAAAAAAAGAACAAAAATAGTTTCTGAATTTGAAAATAATATTCAAAGAAACGTGGTAGAAAAAAATGACAGTTGGCAGGTGAAATGATAGACGGAAAATTGATTGGGCTAAAAAAATACAAAAGAATCATGAGAACAATATTATTATAACATAATATTTTGATACTATTTATTATTAAAATATAACAATAACTATTTATAGAGTAATGGTGTATAAATAAAATTTTATACAAAATGAGGTAGGTGATTCTTTTATTTCTAATAATTAAAGATTAATGCCCCAGACTCTCATTGGAAATGACCTCACCACACCTACTGTTTTCTGATTCGTTCAAAAAAAATTTTTTTTTTTTTTTTCACACTTGATCTCACAACCCCGACGTGGAGGCGGGGGGTGCTTACTATTTTCATTGAAAATAAAGAGTGATAGAGATGAAGGGGAGATAAACCAGCACGCACGTGTATTGACTCTTTCTAAAAGGTTACACGTAATTTGCGGACAGACATAACGACGACAACAACGACAATTATTGAAAATGAAAGTTCTCCAACTTAAAAAATGTAGGTTGTAAGTTATATTTTGTCCTTTTTTATATTTGGTTATTTTTTTATTTTTTAACATTTTTGTGTTTTATATTTGGTTAGTTTATTTCTAAATCTAATTTATGTTCAGAATTAAATAAAAAAAATCACGTTAATTATCACATACTGTAAAAAAAATTATTATTATATTAAGATTTAGATTTGTATAAGCATTATAAATTATAGATAATTTTTTATATAAGTTAGCATTTAGAGTAAATTAAAAAAAAATGAAACATAAAAGATCAAAATGAAAAAAATAAATAAATTTTGAGGGTCCAAGTAAAAATAAATAAATAAATATAAAATTTAATTTATCTAAAAAGTAAAGAAAATATGCTAACTTTTTATTGTGACTTTTTATTTTTATTTTTAATTGCCTCTTTTAACAACTCGCCGATTTGGACCAATAATTTTACATCTACTTAAAATTTTGCCTATTATCTTACTCTTTCACTTACATTGTGTATTTTACTTCCTCCTTTTTATATAATGTGAGGGAAAGAAAGTAAAATAACATATAAAATTTTTAGTCTTATGTCCCACTCACTAATAAATTTTTAGTAAGTATTAGTCACCGCGAGTAGTATTCTTTATTGGACAGTCTCTTATGTCCCACTCAATAATAAATTTTTAATAAGTACCATGCATTAAGTAATGTTTAATTTAATAAATAAATGAGTCCTATGATAAGTTTCATGTGAACACCTTAAATTTTCTCAAATTTAGATTTAAACGGTATGATTTGTTATATTTTTACCAAATTGTTAGACAATTTATACTGTATTCGAAGAATAGATTAAAAAAGATGAAATTTTGTTTAAGTACTAAACACCGAAATAGAATGTATAAACAACATATAGAAAAACGGATTCTAATTTATTATAGAAACAAAACAAAAACTAGAAAAACAAAAACAAGAAACCAAAAATAAACTAAAATACTTACAGTATTATTTTTTCAGAAAAATGATCAACTCCAACGTTTGACACTCTTTCCTTAAGACAGATTCATTCTCTCCATGGTACTTTCAGAATATAGACGTCTATCACCCAGGATAAAATGATCTACAACAATTAGTAACAGCACTACACACTAATTGTTCAACAAATACACTCAGGGTATATACTATCTCTTATAACAGAAAATGCAGAAATATGCAGGAAGAAGAAAAACGAAAGAATTGAATGGAAGGAACAAATGGAGGACTGCCTATTTATAGAAGACATGGTGGCTGTTCGGGATAGAATTGAACAGGCATGGAACCTATTCAGGTTTGAAAAGCTAAAGAGGTATGTTAGACCAAACTGCCAACGTTTAGAAACGTTGGGGTCATCTCTGAATTTGCTTTGAATTTCAAACAGAAATTTAAATTTCAAACGGTAAGAATTTAATTTAGAAAAATAAAATTCAAAAGTTTTTTGCCTAAAAAGATAAGCATTATGCTAGACAACACCCAGCCCAACCCAACTTCACACCTCGCACTCATGCTTAAGCCCGGTTTGGTCCAGGCGGGCGGGTGGCAGCGTGCACGTGTGTGGTTATTTTTAGGTCCAATAAGAGCTCACTTTGGTATCGATTTCTCATTCACCCAATAATGGTTTTGAATAACCAAATATACAACGTGAACCATTACATGGCAAAGAACGTGTTGCCACATAGACCCGCCAACTTTGGCGTATGGGTCCCATCTTAAAAATAGACTAAAGTTTAGAAAAAACAAGTTTTTTTCCCCAAACCATTTCCAACAACAAAATATCTTTTGGCACATCATGGTTCTCACAATTGTGTTCATTTTGGCTCTGAATGTTCCTAGTTATTCATGAGTGCTCTAGAGAGATAGCCTTTTAATTCTCATAGAACCGACCCCAGTTCAACACTCATATAGTTGATTCTTATTATGAGCATCCCTTATACTCGTCTTGATTTTTATTACTAAATTAAAATACAAGTAATCATTAAAAGCAAAGCTTACCCTTAAATCACTACATACAACACATGTTATAGATATTACTCTCATAATAGAAATGGATAGAGAATTTAATCCCGTGGTGATTTCTACTGAGCCACATATAACTTAGTTGTCCTTTTGAACTTACTTCTTGGGATCTCCAGTTATCTAAGTAGGGTCACTATTATGATGACTCTTATGTAATAGATTTTAATCTCATTCATTTCGATAAACTATACACTTGCTCTTTTGCTAAACATTTTGTTAATGAATCCGCGATATTCTCTTTAGACTTTATACAATCTATTGAGATTATACCATTTGAGAACAATTGCCTTACGATATCATGCCAACGACGAATATGCCGTGATTTACCGTTATACATATGACTTTATGCCCTTCCTATTGCAAATTGACTAACACAATGAACGCAAATAGCTGGCAAAAATTTTGGCCACATTAGAATGTCTTTCAAGAAATGACAAAGCCATTTTGCTTCTTCTCCTGCTTTATCTCAAGCAAGGAACTTAGATTCCGTTGTGGACTGTGCAATGCATGTTTGTTTTGAGGATTTTCAAGAAATAGCTAAACCCCTTAGAGTAAAGAGATAACCACTAGTGGATTTTGAATCTTTGGTATCCGATATCCAATTGGCATCACAATACCCTTCGAGTACTACTAGATATCAAGTAAAGTTCAGACTATGATTAGGGGTAAATCTTAGATACCTAAGAACCCGAATGACTGCTTTCCAATGATCTTCTCCGAGGTTACTAGTGTACCTGCTTAACTTATTGACAACATATGCTATATCAGGGCGTGTGCAATTCATTAGGTACATTAGGTTTCTAATGATCTGTGGGTATTTTAACCGAGACATCCCATCACCTTTATTTTTTGACAAATAAAGATTGACATCTACAAGTGTTCTTGCCACATTTACACCATCCTTGATGTATTTACCAAGAATTTTCTCAATATAATGTGATTAAGATAATGCATATTCGTCAGATATTTTAGTAATTTTCATTCGTAGATTAACATTTGTTACTCTCATATCTTTCATATCAAATCTTTTGTTTAGCATTTGCTTGGTTGATTTGATCATATCATGACTGTTACCAATTATAAGCATGTCATCCACATAAAGACAAATTATGACATGCCCTTTGTCAGAGTTTTTAACATAGACACATTTGTCACATTCGTTTATCTTAAATCCATTAGTTAGCATAGCATGATCAAATTTCTCATGTCATTGCTTAAATGCTTGTTTCAATCTATAGAGAGATTTTACAAGCCGACACACTTTCTTTTCTTTTCCTAGTACTACAAACCCTTCGGGTTGTTTCATGTAAATCTCCATTTAAGAAAGTTGTCTTAACATCCATTTGATGTATCTCAAGATTATATAACCCTGCTATAGTAATAAGCATGCGAATGGATGTAATCCTTATTACTGGAGAGTAAGTGTCAAAATTGTTCAGACCTTCCTTTTATCTGTAAGCTTTACCACAAGTCTTGCCTTATAATTGTCTATTGAACCATCCGCATTCATTTTCCTTTTAAATATCCATTTATACCCAAGAGGCTTACAACCGGGTGAAAGATCCATCAATTCCCAAGTGTGATTTTGCATGATGGATTTAATTTCACTATTAACAGCCTCTTTCCATAATGGTGCTTCAAGACTTGACATCACTTCCTTACAGCTTCAAGGCTCATTTTCTAATAGGTATGTCAGAAAATCTGGATCAAAAATTTTGATGTCCTTGCTCTCTTACTGCGTCTTAGTTCATTATCAGTTATTACCTATTGGTCTTGATTGTTGACAATATCCTAACTTTGTATAGAATAATAAGTTCGTTTTTGAGAACTTAATTCATATCCTTTCTTATGAGGAAAAATATGTTCAAAGAATACAGCATTCCTTGACTCTATAATAGTATTTACATGTATATTAGGTATTTATGACTTATGAGTCAAAAACCGATATGCACTACTATTATGTTAACCAATAAACACACAATCAACTGTTTTTGGTCCTATCTTAGTCTTTTTGGAAACAAGAACTTCTACCTTTGGCTAGACACCCCCACACTTTAAAATATTTGTAAGAAGGCAATCAACCTTTCCATGGCTCGTATGGAGTGCTATTAGTTTTCTTGTGGGAATTTTGTTAAGAATGCAATTAACAGACAATATTGCTTCCCCCCACAAGTTCTGTGGTAAGCCTAAACTTAGTAACATGGCATTCATCATTTCTTTAAGGGTTCTATTATTTCTTTTAGCAATTCCATTTTGTTGAGGAGAATATGGTACTATAGTTTGATAAATAATGTCATGTTGTGCATAAAATTCATTTAAAGGTTCATTATATTCACCACCCCTATTAATTCTAACCGTTTTAATGGTTTTACCTAGTTGATTTTCAACTTCGATTTTGTAAAGTTTAAACATTTCTAAGGCTTCATTTTTACTTCTAAGTATACATAACAATATTTTGCGCAATCATCAATAAATGTTATGAAATACTTTCTTCCTCCTCTAGTTTGAACAAATTTAAGATCACATACATCGGTATGAATTAATTCTAGAGGTTCAATTTTTCTTTTAACCGATTTAAATGGTGCCTTAATTAGTTTTACTTCTACACACACTTCACATTTATGATTAGGATCAATCTGAAATTTTGGTATACAATCCAAACCAGTAAGTCTACACAAAGCATCAAAGTTCACATGTCTTAATCACCATGCCATAAATTAGACTAAAAAATATAAACAGAAGTTGTGTTAATCTTATTAATAGCAGAAATTGGTACAACAATCATTACATTCAACTCAAAGAGCCCATCGCTCATGTACCCTTCACCCACATACATACCACTTTTAGTTAGTACAAATTTTTCAGACTCCCATACAAGTCTAAAACCATTTTTACTCAACAAAGATCCAAAAACTAAATTTTTGTGAATGTTTGGTACATACAGCACGTTGTTGAGAGTAAGTTCCTTCCCCGAGGTCATTTTTAAGATCACCTTTCTTTGTCTAGTCACTGAAGAAGTAGAAGAATTTCCTATAAACATTTGTTTCCCATTGGCTGCCTCACTATATGAAGTGATCATTTTCTTATCCATGCAAATGTGAGGAGTTTCCCTACTGTCGATCCACCACTCCTTGGGATTTCCAAGAAAATTAGCCTCAAACACCATAGCAGAGAGACTGATGTCATTGACCTCTTCAAAGATTTGCAATCTAGTTCAATCACATTGGCTTGATTTGTAGTCTTTTTGCTTGTACTTCCACGATCCTTATTAGAGTGTCGGCAATCAAAGGCACGTTGTCCTGTCTTGCCACAGTTATAGCATTTTCCTTTGAATTTTTTATTGCCATTGTTGTCACCTTGTTTAGGACTATCTCCAGCATACTTCCTCTTGATGTTATGTGGTTTGTGCACTTGTTCCACCACAGTAGCCTTGGACTCAATGGGATTTTTACCATTCTTCTTTTCAACATTTTGATTATCCTTTTCAATCCTCAATTGGACAATGAGTTCCTCCAATGTCATCTCTTTGCCTTTATGCTTAAGATAATTCTTGAACTCTTTCCAAGTAGGAGGTAATTTTTCCACAATTGCAGCAACTTGGAATGATTCACTTAGAGACATACCCTCTGCATGAATATCATGCAAGATAAATTGGAGACTTTTCACTTAGCTAATAACCGTCTTAGAATCAATCATTACAAAATTCAGAAATTTGCCAACAACAAATTTCTTTGTTCATGCATCCTCTGTCTTGTATTTCTTCTCCAAAGAATCCCACAATTCTTTTGCTATTTTAAGAGAACTGTAAACATTATACAGCATGTTGTTCAGGCCATTTAGGATGTAATTCCTACATAGAAAATCAGTATGATTCTGGGCATCCACAGTAGCAACAACTTGCCAATCACTTTCACCTTCTTTGAGTATTGGAACATCTTCATGGAGAAATTGGGCAAGATTAAGAGTTGTAAGATAGGACAGTATCTTTTGCTACCATCTTTTAAACTCTGTATCGTTATATTTTTTCGATTTTCTCCCTGATTCACAGGAACCACAGAAACTTGAACAAGGTTTTGGGTAATAGTAGGTGTTGGTGTAACAACCGGATTTAGTGTACCAGTTTTAGTAGCCATCAAACCTAATTACAAAAATTAGAAACAAAATTAAAACCAAAACAATTTTCTAATACAAAAACCAGAAAATAAAATTAGAATTTCTAATATGATGAAGACTAGTCTTGACAAAAACCAATTATGTCTTAAGATTATTAGACAATTTTCACTGTATTCGAAGAATAGATTAAAAAAGAAGAAATTTTGTTCGAATACTAAACATCGAAACAGAATGTATAAAATATATATATATATATGGACAAACAAATTCTATTTTATTATAAAAATAAAACAGAATTTGAAAAAGCAAAAACAGGAAACTAGAAATAAACTAAAATACTTACAGTATTATTTTTTCGAAAAAATGATCAAGTCCAACGTTTGACACTATTTCCTTAAGACAGATTCGTCTTCTCCACAGTATTTTAGAATATAGACATGTATCTCCCAGGATAATGTGATCTACAACAATTAGTAGTAGCACTACACACTAATTGTTCAACAAACATGTAGAAATATGCAAACAAAAGAAGAATTAAAGAATTGAATGAAAAGAACAAATGAAGGACTGCCTATTTATAGAAGACATGGTGGTTGTTTGGGACAGAATTAAACAGGCATGGAACCTATTCGAGTTTGGAGGGAAAAACTAGTATGTAGGACCAAGTTGCCAATGTTCAAAAACATTAGGCTCATTTCGAAATTTATTTTGAATTTCAAACAGAAATTTAAATTCTAAATGGTAAGAATTTAATTTACAAAAAATAAAATTCAAAAGTTTTTAGCCCAAAAATATAAGCACTCGGGTGGACAACACCAAGCCCAAGGTTGGTTGGGGCAGGTGGATGAGGGAGGCGCTCGCGCATGCGTGTGGTTGTTTTTAGATCCAATAGGTCAAGGCCCACTTTACCCATAACCTCTCCCTCCATAAAACTTGGGTGCTCCTTGGGGCCCTCCCCAAGATACACACTTAAGGCTTATAAACCCATATCATGTTTGCCCACCCAAGCAATGTGGGACAAACTTTGTCTACATCCCTTATGGAAACCTCACCAAAACACCATTTCTGTAACAACCCTGAACTGTGATTAGCCACTAATCCATGATTAAGAGTACCTAATTAGTAATTAATAAGAAATTCTAAATTAATTGTATATATATTGCATTATTTGTGTTTATATCTATCTGTTGTAGAAATATCTATTTGTATTTCTGTTTTGTTCTGTGAATTGAAGGCCTTATTGGCATCTAATCACGAAATTGACTTGGGATATGTGTTATTTGGAATTTTTAGAATTTTATGGTAGGTTTAATTAAAATTTGATTCGGAGCCAAACAATTAGAATAAATTAGAGTTGGCTTAACAAACTTTGATCAAACTTAATGAAATCCACTAACCAAGCCTATATAAGGCCTATACACACTCTAGAACTCCCATACACTTACACTCCTTCATCTTTTGAGGCTAAAACGAGAGAGAGAGAGAGAGAGAGAGAGAGAGAGAGAGAGAGAGAGAGAGGAAATTGAGATCAAAGCTTGAGAAGGGTGAATTGCAAGGAAATTAAACGGAATTGGCTTGGAAGATTAAAGACATAGCAATCTAGAGCCTAATTAAAGAGTTTAGGTAAGGATTCAAGCCTTTAATTGTGTAATTAAGACTTAACACACGAATTCAAGAGGAATCAAAACAAGAATTAAGCTTTAAGAGGTGAATTAGAAGTTAAATCATACATACATGTTCATTTCCTCATATGTTGAGTTTGATTTCTAAGAAATTCTCTAATGCATACCATTGTTCTAACTTAGTTTTGCGAATTCATCTTATTCTACACCATTTTATCTAAATTGATCAAGTTTTGGAAAAGTTTGAGTTCATAGCATTGCATACATGTCATATACATGAAAGTTTCAAATTTGGTTTGAATAATTGACTTACTTTTGGGCTTTGAATTTGGAAAATGATTTTGAATTCACCATGTTTTACAAGATTACATATGTTTCCTCAAGTTTTGGGCCCAAAAGGACGTGTTTTGTAGCTTTGAAATTGAGTTTTGAGCTTAGAAGAGCAATCTGGAAATTTTGGAATTCTGCATCTCCGCTCGAGTGACCAACATTGCACTCGAGTGACCACCCTTTGTTTTGTCCCTCCGCTCGAGCGAAGAAGTCTAAGCTTGAGCGTAAAATTCATGCTCCCAGAAGTTTTGCAAGTTTTGTAGACCGCTCGAGTGACAAGAGTTGCGCTTGAGCGAGGACCCTGTTATTCAGTCTTCCGCTCGAGCAACCGTCGAGCGTCCATCGAGCAGAAAATTCATGCAACCAATACTTTTGCAGACCTAAGGGCTTGCTCGAGCGTAGAAAGTGACACTTGAGCGAGGTGCCCTGTTTTTGAAAATTTGACTAAGTGTTCTAATGCATATTTTGGCATCTTCATTGCATCCTAGGCATTCCTAGGCCATGATTAAGACATAATAATGAAAATAAGGATTAGAAACACACCAATATAAGAAAGAACCAAGTTAAAGAAATTCTAGTTGTGTGTTTCAATATGTATTTGTTTTGTGTTTATGTAGGTCACGCGCCATAAATCGCCTGATCCATCTGCTATATCTATTTTGCTATTGGAGCCATCTGTGAGTAATAAATTTGTAAAACTATGTTCACGTTTAGGTATTTTCCTATATGATATGATAAGAAATGATTTATTTTCTGAAATGCTATATTTTGTATTAATGAATGATTGTCCATATAATGAAAAGTAATCGTGGCATCCTTAGCACATGGCCCTTACACGAGGGTAACAATACCGTGGTCTATGAGCACAAGGCCCTTGCCCAGGGATAATAATACCATGGTCTCATGGCCCTTGCCCAGGGGTAATAATATCGTTGTCTCATGGCCCTAGCCCGAGGTTAATAATATCGTAGTCTTATGGCCCTCACCCGGGGGTAACAATACCGTGGCTTAAGTGTGTTATCTGTTCCCGGTACCGGAGGTTCCTTTATGGAACTGTTCAAGTATGACCCTTAATGCTCTGTATCTGATCTGTTAACGCTAATGGGTGTACCACGTATGATCATCTGTGAAATTGAATAAGTACATACATCTGAACTCTGAATAAGAATTTGAATTTGTTTCTTATCCGAACTCTGCTTTCCGAATCTAGTATGGGACATCATTCATTAAATCCTTTACTTTGTTATTATTCACTAGGCTTTCGCTCACTATTTATATTATGTATGTAGGTGACTAAAAGTGTGACCAGGCTCAGTGATGGCTGCCTAGAAGTTTGTTGTTAGCCAACCTTTGTGCCTCCTGAGGAGGATCCCGTCTGAAAGAGTCAAGTTTTTGTGGATCATGTTAACGATTTATTTTGTTTTTGTTTATCCGTGCATTGGGCTAAGTTTCGTTTGATGATATCTAAATGGTGATGCATGAATTATATAATTTTGATGTCATATGTAAATATTTAAGTTTTAAATTTTTTTCCTATGTATCTCAGCATAGCTCAATGGACTATATATGTTTATATTTGCTTCCGCAGCCCCTTATTTTATGATGATCCATTCAGAGGCCTTTGGTAATCCCAGGATTACTGGCCGATTACGATACTAAACCTATAGGAACGGGTTTGGGTCATGATAGAGTGGTATCAGAGTACGAGTTATATCTCACACACAGGTCCTTATAAGCTATAGGATGTCCTAGAAAATGATTAGGGGCATTCCATCTACGTGTGTAGGTGTGTGAACTATTTGAACATTCTCGAACTAAAATGAAATTATGTGAACATATTTGAATCAATATGAAACAAATTGAATTGGAATTGAATATAGAGAACGAGATTATTCTGCCTATGTTTATTATTATCATGTTTACCTATAGTAACGAAACATACAAGAAGTTATGATACAGCTAGATCTTCTGAGGCTCGAAAGAGACGGATGGAACAAATGTTAGAAGCTTTAACATAAACAATGAGCCAGCAACAAAGACAACAACCTGTGCTCCCTCCACCACCGCCGGTGCCAGTTGAGCCGGAAAACACTGACATTATTTCACTAACTTAGAAGTTCAACAAAATGAAGCCACCAATCTTTCTGGGTGGTATCGAACCGTTGAAAGCCGAAACATGGCTGCTACAGACTAAAAAGATATTTGAAGTGTTCCCGTGCTCAGAAACTTAGAAAGTTCTTTTGGCCACCTATACTCTGAAAAAAGAAGCTAGACGATGGTGGATGCTTATCCGAGATAATAGTGGGACTATGACGTGAAGCCAGTTTAAAGTGATATTTTATGAGAAGTATTTTCCCTAATGTTTCAGAGACTGTAAAGTGTCAGAATTCCAAGAACTTAAGCAAGGCAAGATGTCCGTAGACAAGTATGAGGCTAAGTTCATTGAGTTAGCCAGATTTACTCCTCATATGGTCGACACAGATTACAAAAAAGGCTCAAAAATTTGAAAGGGGCCTAGATCTAGACGTGTTTGATCGAGTAGGCATTCTGAAGTTGCCTACATATGTGGATGTACTTGATAGAGCATTGACGGCAGAGGCCAATCTGGTAGTAATGAAACAAGCTAAAGCACGAATCTGGATCCAATTTTCGGAAGGGTCGTTCATCATTTGCAAACAAAAAGCAAAATACTGGATTTTCAAGCAATTCAATTTAAAGCAGTGGATCTGTGTCAGTTTGTTCTGAATGTGGGAGAAAGCATAAAGGCGCGTGTTACCGTGCATTTGGTGCTTGTTTTCAGTGTGGCAAGACTGGCCACATGATCATAGATTGTCTGATGAGATCTGACAATGCTAACTGTCTGTAGACACCCTATTTTTTACCGCTCTTAAGACTTGGGTGCCTCAGGTTGATCACTCGATGATAAAAGTTACGTTGTACAAGCGTTTGATTTCTTCAGCAATAAGAGCTTCTAAATCCCAACCTTACACCCCATTTTTGGACCAAAACTATTTTAGACTAAAACTATTTTAGACCTTACAACCCTCTCTTGCAAAATATTTTTCTAAATGTTTCTACGATGTTTTGAGACTCGCATTTCGTTTAAAATACTGCACTTTTCGGTAAACCGAGCAAGGACAAAGTGGAAATAAATGGAAATGAGATGACCTCTTTGATAAAAATCTTTAAAACATCTTATTTATAGGTTTGGAGTTGAAGAAAATAGGAGCGGAGGGCAGAAAACTAGTTGGGGAAGAAGTTGGACATCAATCTGTTAGGACAGAAATGAGTAGTCTTCACTAAAATAGGCATATCTCTTTTCACACTTAGAATTTAGATGTTAGGCCACCAACATTGGAAATTAACTTCCGAGGCTTCAATTTAGACTCAAGAATCACCCGAAATCAAGTCCAGATAAAGGAAATATGTTGGTTTGAAGGCGGGCATGGAAGCAGATTTTTACCTGCTGGCCACTTATGTAAAACGCAAATATTTATTGCTAGCTGTCCCCCAAAAGCTCCAGTTGTTCCTATACAAATATTTCTGACCTAAGAGGCTCTTTTTCTATATATACTTGGTCAACCCTCTCGGTTTTAGGTTACAAAAATATTCCTTAAGGACCAAAACTTGAAATTCTCTCTCTATCTCTATCTTGCAACACACACACCTTACCTAAACACTTCCTAAACCAATATTAGAGCTCTCCTTGCTGAGATTATTGAGTCCAAATTTCAGCCCTTGAGCGTGTAAGATTTGTGGTTTGTGAACAAAAAAGTTACCTTGCTTCAAGAGGTATAATTTTAAGCATCTCTACACTACTTCTCTCTTATCTTTTCTTGCCATTTTTGAACTATTTTTGGACTATTTTTATGGGTTGAAACTTGTGGTTTAAAGATACCAAAGTGGAGGGGTTCATCACCCTTCTTTGAACCTTGTTCTCTAAGCTTTTGCCCTTGTGTTTCCCATCCTTTTCTCAACTTTTTTTGAGCTTTTTACTACTGAATCTTAGAATTTTTTCAGAGGCTAAAATCATGTTTTGAGATCCCAAAAATGGAGGGGGTAGCCTCCCCTCCTTGTGCTTGCTTACTAGTTTAACTTGCTCCATGTTGTATCTTATTATTTTAGATATTTTTGTCTTAAGTCCAGCATTATTTTTGACTGTTTTAGGACTATTTTTAGTTGTTCATTACATTTGAGCTTTGTATAGCATGCTTGTAGTGTAATGGTCTAGGTTTAGTGGTTTAAGCCTTAGCCACCAACCTATTTGAGTTGATAGTATTTATTTCTTACTTTCTATACTTGTTTTCATCTCTAATCACTTCTGCAACCTCCCTTCTTTCTTGGCTTTTTCTTTGCTTTGAAAGTTGTTTCAAACTACTTGCTTGTTTAAACTCGAGATAGAGGTATTGTGCTTAATGGTTTAATCCCTTTGGGGGTTCATTACCAACGGCATGACACTTCTCTCATGCCTAAAGCAACATTTGGTTTGGTACTTCTCTCCATTAGTGGACTTAAAACTCATTTTTTGACTCAATTGGTTAAGGAATGGATGGTAATTAAAATGAAGTAATAAAATTGGGATTAAAAGTGATGCAAGATAATAAAATCAACTTGGGTTCAATCGGACGTTAATTGAACCCATTGAGTCTTGAGTCGTTTCATACTTGTTAGTGATGTAAATGGTTTAAGAGTCAATGTCAACCACTTCACTTGATCAATCCATGATAGGGAGGAGGTTTTGTTGGTCTTTTGTTATGCATACATTGAAATTAAGTCCCTTGACTCATAAGTCATCATGCAATTCGATTGCACCGATTGATGGCTTATGAATTGAGCCTACTCCTCCTTTGACCTGTTTCTTGATAAAGAGAGCAGGGTGGACAAACATCCCCTGAGAATACTCTAGTTTGTGGTCTGCTTGTCCTCTGTCGCTGTAGGACAGAACCAACATTAGTGGTCGACAAGCCACTTTTTCTGGACGGCAACCCATTATTAGTGGCCTGCCGGCCACTATTTCTAGGTTGCCGGCCACTTTTCCCAGGCAGGCAGTGCCCTTTTTTTGGCAAAGCAGAGCAGAAGCTGAGGTGAAAAGTACTGCATTTTTCCAACTGTGACTGAGCAACAGAAGCATTTCGGTAGCAAAACGAAGAGCATTATCGGGTAGAAATCCGCATCCATGCATGAACCGTCCCTCGATTCTCGAGATTCGTCAAGATGATGTTGTAATTATGCTTGGAGTAGAGGGCTTGTAACTAATTAGTTAGAATAGGTATGTGTTGTACTTATTTAATTAGCTAGAATAATTAATTAATTTTTTGTTGTAATAATTAGTTAAGTAGCTTAGCTAATTTATTCATTTGGGTTTGTAATAGTTAGTTAATTAGGTAATTAATTAGCTAGGTTATTCATTCGGACCCTCCTACGTGAGGGCAAGCAATGTAATAATGTGTATGTCTTCCAACTCCACATCTTTCTCCCTTTTATTTACTTGCTTATAATGGGTAGTTTAGAACATCATGTTTCTTTTAGCATACACCATGATTTGCATCCACTTGTCTTGCATGAATCAAGGCTCGGTTCATCATTCTAACAAAGCATTGTCATTTGTTACTTCATTGAAAACATATTAAAACACATGCTATCAAATTAATTCACATGTCATAATTAGTAACCAGGCCTATTAAT